>OX352747.1:0-2500000 GCA_947095525.1 Trisateles emortualis | reverse complement strand
CTTCAGAATTAAACAATGTAATCTAGCCGTTTTTAAGGTTTTTGAAATTCTGCAACTTGCCGTACTGAAGTCGGTTTTTTTTTGTTAAAATTATTTCTAAGACAGGGTTTCCTCACGATGTTTTCCATTACCGTTAGCAGACGGTTATTGTTTTGATTAGTAATAAATTCCACAAAGTGAAATTAAAAATATATAATTAAGTATGTTTACCAGATGTCTAGTTGATATATGTATAGCAAACCAAATCAGATCAGATAGCTAAGTATGCAATTTCCCAAGATATTAAAAAAAACCTATAATAATAAGTCTTTGTGCTGATTCTACATGTATTACTAATTATATGAACTATCACTACGGATCGTTGTTTCTTGCTACAACAGCTTGTCCCTCGACAAAGGCCTCCTCTAAAGACTTCCACATCTCCCTATCTCTAGCAATGTTCATCCAGCCTCGACCAGCAGTTCCTCCAGTTAAGGTGAAGCAAATTCCCAAGATATTATTGTTGTCTTTTAAAAGAAGTTTCAAACTAAAACTCGACTACGTAATAATCGTGCTCCGAGAAGTATGAAACAAGAAACGCCCTCTAGAGGGTGCCATATCGAATTTAATAAACAGGCTTTATTTACTAAATACCAGCGGACAATAAGACGCTTCTAACGATGCCACAGTAACTTGTCAGTGCCAAAAGTACCCCTTGCATGTTTACGACCCTTTTTATACACTAGGTCTCTAAGATGGAATAGGTTTATTTCAAAATGCAACTCTAAGGGAGCGCTGGAGACCTGTACTCACACACAGGAACACAACTACACCGCTGTGTTTAGGTAAATACCTATACACAGGTCCTTCCCCAGTCGGGCTTGCTCGCTAGTATGGTGCCCTACCTCTCTTGATATATTACATTGACATACATATTAATTAACTTATATACATAACGGCTTAAATCATATTTAGTAATTAAAGAAAGAAATAAAAATATTATTGGTATAACTGAATATTGTAAATTAATAAATTTCCATTTCTTCGAAAGGTCGCTAAGAAGAATATTAAAATGGAATATTGCCTATGCACTTTATGCTATTGAAATTTATTTAATGTTATTTTAAAATATATAAATATTACCTTGTATTTTTTTTATTTATCCTTAAAAAAATGACTCCCGCTTTTCGAAATCAGTAGGCGTCTTTTAGCTGAGATGATGATGATGATGAGTCACTCACGCCGGAACGGCTGAAAGAATCTAGATGAAATTTAGCACAGAGATAAATTTATAGTCTGCAATAACACTTGGGCTATTTTTTATCCCAAAAACACTGTTCCCATGGGAATATTTGCAAAGGCAAAGCCGCGGGCGGAAACTAATAATGTTATATATCAAAATAATAAAACGAAAAGGTTTTGTTATAATAATAGCGAACCAAATTCCGAAAAACACACACATACACATTTTCACAATGCCTTATATTACTAAAGTCTCATTAGAAATTCTAATCAGCGACTTAATTTCCACTACAATTACGCAATCTAAGCATCTCAATAACAAGTTTGCGTAACAATAGATGGAGCCTCCGTCGCGCCGGCCATTTTGGCGGAAGTGCGGCCGGGACGCCGGACCACATCCGCTCAGCCTTTGTCCCGGCTTAAGACGGGACTTAAGACGCCTTACGTAACTGTTAACTCGACTTGTAATGCAAACATTCTCGACTTGTATTTATAAAGGTTCATGCGCGAGGGGATTTGAGCTTCCGAGGTATGACACTTCGTAGTTCATTTAGAGTAACAGGACACCATAAAAGCTATAATAGGGCTAGGAGGTTACAATATATAAACGACTGGTATTAATGAAATGACCAAAACTTCGGTCCACCTGGTTGGAGGCCACTCTAGAACCTTTCTGCCCCAACGGCCACCGGTTCTGCGAGCTACATAGCTCGCAGAACCGGTGGCCGTTGGGGGGCCGTGGGGGTGGCCGTTGGGGCAGGGCACATGCCCTGCCCATAACAAGGTGAACCGACGACCTGGTAAAGGTCGCGGGCAACCGATGGACAAGGTCAGCTCAGGACCGAATGATGCGGAAAACCTTGGGGGAGGCCTATGTCCAGCAGTGGACGTGATGATGAGGAGATGGATGGATTTATTTTGTATATTACGTGGGTGGCAAACGACCTGCCTGATATTAAGTAGTTACCGTAGTCTATAGACGTATCACCAGAACTATCAATTGCGTGTTGCCGACGCATTTTTTGCACTAGGATTATAAAACGGAGTGTCCCTGGGATAGAAAATCGTTTCCTTCAAAACATTTGCTTTCTATTCTATTCACTTGTCTATAGGGACTGGTTAGACTTCACTTTATAACACCTCACAAGACTTTAAAACTATTGGGTACGGGGTATTACAGGGATAGAAAAAAGTGTAATTCAAAAACCCATACTTAAATAAGCACTACCTGCAGTCTCGGACAGACGCCCAACTACATCATAGTGTGTAGTAATTTATCTGTGATCTTTTGTAATATCTCCTTCTTCAGACAGCCTTGTATGGTGCCTTACCTCAAATCTAAAAAATAATTCTGTTTACTATGTATTATGATGTCACACCTAAATGAATGCATTTATTTCCACCAGTATGTCCGAAGCAATACAGATACATACCTTGTATATAAAATTACTAGTATATACAAAATCCAATAAATATATAACATTCATGAGCAGCGTATGTGTATCTTATGACAAATTGCCCCCTAGAGAGCTATTTGCTGGCTAATGTTTAATCGTAATACAATGACAATTTATTACTGAAATAAATTATAGTATACAACATAGTTGTGGATATATCATATTATTATGTTAGACCAGACCAACATTTCGATGAAAAAGCATTATTTTTAAATATAATAGCTAGATAGTTGCTTAACATTAAGTAAATAGTGGGAAACCGATGGGGAAGAAAGGTTCTCGAGTGGCGACCACGTACAGGAAGGTGCAGCGTGCCACCTATTGAGGTGGACAGATGATATCATCAGAGCTGCAGGAAAGCACTGGATCGGCCATTGTGGAGGCATATGAAAGAAGCCTACGTTCAGTACTGGACGATCGGGCTGAGATGATGATAATGATGATGATGATACTTCATCATCATCATTATTATCATCTCAGCCTACTTACTACTACTACTACTACTACTATCTGACTGTCCTAACCGAATTTCGGGGATTTTCACAGCCGTTAATCTCGACGAAGGTCAGTCTGCACGGAAGATATTATAGAGAACAAATGTGTGCGCAAACATGACTGCTGATTCTGTGGTCCTGGGTTCGATACCCGGGTCTGGTTAAAAATAAATGTTGATTGAATTTGTCCGCAAACATCGACACACTGTTTATTCCCTCATCCTCACAGTCCTAGGCAATCTGACACGATCAGAGAGCGATCAGGCGTAGGACAAATGGCTTCAAAAAAAAACACACACAAACAACAATTCTTACACTTGAAGCATTTATAGAATATATAATACCTTTAAATACCTAATATCTATATTTGTTCACGGAAAATACTGACATACTCATTTTTCTAACCTACTAGTTTTTCATCTAGTTGAGTATGCATGGAAATTTTGGTTGCATCACTTTCTGCGCTCACAAATTGTAACTGCATATGAGCTGGCGATTGAAAATAGTGGCCGGAGCCTTCCTTAGGCTCTACCCCTGTCTGTTTAGTCAGCAATCCTGGCAGTAGGCAAATACTTACATGGATAAAAAGTATTAGGTGACATCCCATTTGGCATAAGAGTCACATTGTAATCTATATGAATAAATGATTTTGATTAGCTAGTCTTTGTTACGGGGGCCATTATTACTCGCTTCAGCTACTTGCCCAATATACAAGCACTATTATTCCTTTCAAATCTATAGCACAATATGTCCCACGTCACCAAGTATTTACCTGTACCATAACCTCGGAGGAACGTGTCAAACATGCCTCGTATTGACACGACGTAAATCATATCCATTGTCGTTGGGACGTCCATAGACATTCAGGAATGAGGCATAAAGCCAGCCGTAGACAACCTATATTGAACACAACTGTGCTTGTTATTTATTAATCAAATTAAACCGTTTCTTTAACTGTTTTGTTAGTGGGGAAGTAACCGAATAGGTATGATGAGCAACAAAGAATTTAGAAAATTATTTTTTATTTTATTTTAAAATGTTTATTTAGGACTATGGTTCGTCCGCGTGGTTATTTGGAATAGTTTACCCGATTTTGCAACATATCTCACTACTGCTCCCCTCCTATTGATCATAGCGTGATGTTATATAGCCTATAGCCTTCCTGGATAAATGCACTATTCAACAAAAAAATATTTTTTCAAATCGAACCAATACTTTCTGAAATTAGCGCGTTCAACCAAACAAACAAACTCTTCACCTTTATAATATTATATAGTATAGATTCAAAATACCGTGTGGTCTTTAAATAATAAGTGTTTATTATAATAACAAATACGAGATTTTCTTGGTTTTTATTGAAATAAAATATATACCTACATAAATACACCTATCCGCCTAATTATAATGACTGAGGAATGACATCACGAATCAGTAAAAAGGTATAGAATGCACTGCATATTGACATGGATTTGTATCTGAAATTGTATAATAGGCGACGCCATGACACGAAATTTAAATTTAATTTTTAAAATGTAAAGTTGTGCTGTTAAACGTTTATTTTATGCAGAAATACGATTAATTATGAAATGGTAGACCAGTAGGTGCTGTGTAGTATAGATTTTCAAAATTAGTCATCATGGCTATTATACACATGACTAACTCATGTGTATAATAATAGCCATGATGACTAATTTTGAAAGCTCAGCTAAGCACGTAATCTAAACTTACGTAAAACTAATCTCACATTACACCTAATATAAATACACTATATACTGGTAAATGTCCGTTTAATCCTGTATTAGCACCAAACTAGTCTGTAGTAACAGCCTACATTAGCTCATAGCGAGTAAGTCGCGCAGTCCATTCGCTTCATGTCCCACCTCGAGTCAGCTCATGAAATACTAATTATTTCTCTGCACTGCGTACCAGGTACACTGGAAAATAATAAATTGCTGTACTGGAAGAGCCACTTCCTCGTATCGAGCTTAGCTTAGAATTCATATCTACACAGTGCCACTGCTTCCAAGTCATAGCATATTTTACAATATTATTATTAATTAGTGCCTGCATAAAGGGACTATTCATAACATATGATACAACATACAACATGAACAATAATTATTAATTTATTTAAAAAAAGGATCAAGTAAAGTTTAGTTATAGACTTGGGATATCCTTAAGATTGAGATACTTTAGTGAGAGACTGGTATTTAACTACTAGAATCCGCTGTCTGACAAATTCAAATTCAAAATCATTTATTCATATAGATCACACTGTGACACTTATGCAGGTCAATGAAAAATACCAAATGAGACGTCAGCTAGGCAAATGCCTACAGCCGGATTCCTGACTGAACAGACAGGGGTAGAAATTAGGAACTTAGGAGGCAAGCTGCACTAAAGACATGATATTTTTTTTTTAATTTTATTTTTATATAGCTTGTGGCGGCAGACAAGCCTACGGCCTGCCTGATTAGTGATAACCGTCGCTCATGGACTTCGACAATACCAGGGGACAGACAAGCCGCTGCCTACCTTAAAGTGATCTCTTTCACCCTCGTCTAAAAAGGAAATGTCTTTTTGGTAAATAACTTTCAGCCCGAAGATGTGCCACACAAATGCACGTTGACGTAGACTGTAAATGGGACGAAACAGGAATAAAATAATTAAATTTATTTTTTAAAACGAAGAAACCATGTTGATATGTAGGACAATTTTATGTAGGACATAAGTTTTTTACTACATACTAATAATAGTTTATGTTGATATGTCACTTTGGTATCATGGACGATATGTATAATTGGTCATTAAGATATTGGTCATTTTAGCACTATGGACATTCAAGCACCATCGACATTTTGGCACCTTGGTCATTACTCCCCAAAACTGTTGGACTATGCATCTGTGCGATGCAAAAATAAATGATTTATTATAATGTGTAAACAAGCTTGTTGTGCTTGTAAACGAGCTCTGGAGTAATGGCACTTCCATCAGGCCTATATCCCAGTATATTCACATATGCGCCGACTGTACAAGCGTAATGCACACATAATGCTGTACATCTAGTATTTGCATACAAATAAGATGTTTGTTCACTTTTCGCTCCACGTCCAGCTTCATTAGTGATGCACAGTGTGGGCAACTACTTGGGACAGTTTGCGACTAATTATGGAATAATGTTGTAATTTTATTCATATTTACTTCATTGCCTTGTTGTTGTACTTGTGCTTACGTTTGCGGTTGATTGTGAAAACCTGGGTTTAATTCCCGGGTCGGAAGGCTATTAGGTATATGCATACATATCATTATGTCCGTCGTCCACTGGGGTAGACAGAGAATATGGTACGCCAATTGCTTCGATCCAGACATACTTATTTCCGTCATCATCATCTCAGCCTGATAATGTCCACTGCTGAACGCAGGTATCCCTCATATGTCTCCACAATAGCCTATCTTGAGCTGCCTGCATCCAGTCCTTTTCTGCAGCTCTGATGATATCAGCTGTCCACCTAGTGGGAGGTCGTCCCACGCTGCGTTTTCCTGTACTTGGTCGCCACTCGAGAACCTTTCTTCCCCATCGGTTGTCGGTTAGTCGAGCGATGTGGCCTGCCCATAACCACTTCAACTTGCTTACTGTAAGAGCTATGTCGGTAGCTTTGGTTCGTCTGCGGATCTCCTCATTGCGGATTTTATCACGCATACTACTAACTAATTTTATGCATGCACGACGGTTCTGGGTTATCTATATCTGATTGTTTGTATGTAGTTTAGGTTAATTTTCTTTAATTTTAATAACTATTCACGTAAATATCTTATGAAATAAATTTCTTAGACTTTTAATTTGGCCCTTTTTAACAAATCACCTACTTTTTTGGTGTATGTTGTTACAATTTCTGTTAGAAAATACTTAGTAAAGCACGATGTCTGAATTTATGCCAAGTAGATATGCAGCATAATTATGAAATAAATTATATATCTATAATAATATATGTACTTATATAGGTATAAAAATACATTGTTTTGGTCACCATTATTATTGATTGGTGGAGCAAAAGGGTTCCAAGGTGAAAATGACAGATTTTTTTTATTAGAAAACAAAACTACAGGAAAATATCTGTTTCATTTATACATAGTACTTACGCAAACAATTTGAATAGTCTGTTGGCATTGCTTTAAAACTCCCGCAAATATTTTCAACAATGATAAAACATTTCCTTATATATTTTTTAAAAACAAACAAGTGCTCCATCTCCGTTGCAAACGCGCTTCTCAGTGCAATATTGCTCTGTATCATGTGACGGGCACCTGAGAGAATATTAATTTTCTTCTTGGCAACCCGATCGTAGCACGACAACACCAGACTTTGAACCATGTCTAGTGTAACATAAAACTTACCAGCCAGTTTCTTGTCTGTAATTATAAAGAACGGCATGTTCTACAAAATGTAGCGGAATATTCTATTGTATTATTTAATTTTTCACAATCAATTAGGTGTTGAAAGTATAATAATGCTATTGAAGAGAGGTAGGTGAGAGTCTGTGTGGTGGCGGATTAAGAATATAAATATAAACATATCGTTTCATTCCCAGAATAGAATAATAAGTCAGGCAGATAATATGAAAGAGAGGGAAAACTCAAAACAAAACCCTATACCGACCCGTCCGGCCGGCGTGGTATAGTAGGCTAATATCTAAGTGTATAGAGGAGAGCCGTGCCTAGCAGTGAGACGTTCATGGGATGAGATAAGAGGTAAGAGTACACCATAAAAGCCATCAACGATGACTACAGTAGAACCTCTACCTTTAGAAGACCACAGCTAAATAATTACACACATTGTCGAAGGTGTCCCTGTGCGTGAGTACTGGGATCCAGTATTCATCTTGGATTTTTAAACTCGTTTCATCTTAGGGTATTACAATAGTCTTAAATTCTTTATTGTACACAGTAATAAAGAAAACAAATACATATAAATATAACATGTACAAAGGCGAGCTTAACTCAAGTCCTAAGTAGTTAAGTAGTCCTGGTATTTTAAAAGTTTGACTTGATAACATGCATGCGATGCCTCAGGTATTGCAAGCGTCCATAGGCTACGGTAACTGCATAAGCTAGTTTATATAACAGGCATTTTTTATTAGTTTGTTTACATAATTTTAGGATATCAATATTTAAAATACTTTTTAAGAATCATCATGCATACAGAAAATAATAAAGTTTGGGTTAGCCCCAAAACTCATTACCTAATTGATATTTCTTTATTTGACCCTATTTCATTATGTTTTTTTTTTTAATTTTAAGAAACCGAATAAAAATGTTTATACACTTGAGTGTCCATTAAAATAAATCGGAGCACTCCCAATCGATGGGGTTCAAATTGTCCCCGGTGAAAGGTCGCCGACTCGAAGGGTTAACAATGACGCGCCATTATTTCGTGTGAATTGAATTGGCATAGACGATTTAACTTGCTTAAGCTCCGCGGATTTGTCGCTCCAATGACCTCCGGTCGATCCGACCCCTCAGCTACAAAAAGCCGACTAGAATTTGTATAGCCTTTATGAGGGTTAAATGATTTTGTGTCAAATAAAAATGTTTGAGTCTTAGTTCTGTGGGCAACATTTTTTTTCTAAATCGATACGGTATTTATCGAGAGATTATTCGATAGGAATATAAAAATAGAAGTTTATAGCACTACCATGTAGTTTATAGCGATGGTAACACCGTGAGACACGGAATTGGATTAAAATGATTAAAACGATCTATTACACTTTTTAACATGTAATACGGTATCGATACATTTTTGTCATAGTTTTCACATATATCATACCTACTAATACTGCTCATATGATAAAGCTAGAATTTGTATCTTTGACTTTTATATTTTGCTTTGGTTATATAAAGAATTACCATTCCAAATTGAAAAATGATTCCACTGAAGATAATTTTTAGAGAGGTAGGGCACCAAATTAACGAGCAAGCCCGACTGGGGAAGGACCTCCACCTTACAGAAGACCACAGCCAAATAACTACACACAGCGGTGTAGTTGTGTTCCTGTGTGTGAGTACAGGTCTCCAGTGCATATTCCTATCCCAGGGACACTCCCATCTTAAAGCCCTGGTGTAAAAAAATCGATTGACAACACACAAGTGATACCTCTGGTGTTGCAAATTACCATAGGCTACGGTAACTGCTTAACATCAGGCGGGCGGTACGCTTGTTTGCCACCCAAGTAGTATAAAAAACGAATGAAGTCTCTAGCCAAGAAACTAGCAGAAAGATAAAATTCACGTGGCAAGAAGAAAATGGAACATAAGGAATGTTCGATTTTCTTCTTCAATCAATCAATCAGCCTATCGCAGTCCACTGCTGGACATACACCTCTCCTAACACCCGCCTTCCGCATCCAGTCTGTCCGTCTTCTTGCCACGTAAATTTTATCTTCTTCAATTTCTTTTACAAATGTATAGTATAGAGACAACTGGTCACCACCAGGCGGCCTTTTGGTCCGTATGCCTTTTTGCCACTTAAGTAAAACAAAATACTTACTTCTAATCAGAAGTCGGCGGTAAAAACGTCAAATTCGTAAGTGCAATTCAATAAAACTTGTGTAGACTATAATTGGAAGAAAACAAACAAGTTAAAGCTACCGATAAACCCAATCAATTCCCACAACTGCCTACCTGTTACTTTTATAGAAGAAAATATGACAAACTTGGGATTCCACCGCCATTTATCACGGCTTGTGTCAAAAATATCAACGTGCAAGCTCCCTTTAGTGGTTGGGAGGGCCCCTAAGATTTATTTCATGGCCCTTTGAAGACGTATCCCTCCTTAGGGAGGAATGACGAATTATCAGCCCTCCGACTTCAATTGTGTAGCGTTCTATGATAATTGGTGTTTTTAGATTTGTACTAGGTGGTTGGTGTGTTTACAAGCGGACGTTTATACTGAAGATACAGTTTGGTATGGCAAACTTTGTCAACTTCTTCCTTTTAACTTTGTTTGTTTGTATTATTAAAAGACAACTACCGCACTAAGAAATAAGCACTGTCTCGCGGGGGATTCGGAACATTCGGACACTCAGACTCGGAACAATTATTTATGGATCACACAATGTTTTGTCCCATGTACCTAAGTAGAAGTTGCCGCCTTACTTAGTTAGATACTATAAGTAAATAATTTCATGTAAATTTTTAATCGCATGCTAGACAAGCGCACACTCTTATTGGTTATGGAATTGCCATATTTTTGACAGTAGAATTTGCATTCTACAAAGTTTTTGAGAGCTTAGTTTGACGGTATTTCGGATGGTCATTTGGACATGATAGATTCGATCGCCTGATGGATTTTAATATTTGAAATGTCGGTAGCAGGAGCGTACGGTATGCGACGCACATTTCAATTTTTAAAATCTTGTCTACCACTCTAGAATATATTTTTGCATGTGAGACAGATTAAATTATATAATCGGCAGATCTGCAAGATTCGGTAAACTTTAAACACATTGAAATTACTCCGTTACTGCTGCACGTCCGGTAGCACCGGTTGTGTTATCGGACAATAAGTACCTACTCTGTGCCAAATTTATTTCAGAGCCGCTAGACAAGTGGCATAAGCGATAGTCGAATCGAAAAGTCAAAAAAGAAAATGTATGGGATTTGACGTAATTTTACGAAATTAAATCGTAGACTCACGTCAAATTATATACATTTTATTTTTTGACTTTTCGATTCGACTATCGCTTATGCCACTTGTCTAGAGGCTCAGATCCGTTCAAACGTTTTATCGTAATTGAGTAAAAAATATTCTTACAAACTCTCGCATTAAATTTATAATAGTAAAAGTAGATGTAGGTACGGTTGGCAATGGAGTTGGCTGTACAGGGCCACTATATGTAGATTAGTTTTTTAGGAAAACCAATGTATGAATTTATGTGAAATATATTTTTATCTGTAGGTTTAGTCTAATTGAACACTGTCACCAAATTCCACAGAAATATATATAATAGTTTCTTAAAAAACGAATCTTCATATAGCGGCCCTGTACAGCTATCTCCCTTGCCGTATGTACACTGTGTCACTTGCAACGAAAAAAAGTCTGCGATTAGTTCCAAAATTTCTTTAAAACTGTAAAGCTACTTATTTCACTCAAATGCTAAAACATGGCAGACCACACGCTGTAGACAAGATAAACATTTACGTATTTTCATTTACATTTGTATCCGCAACATCGTATACATTCAGGATGCCATATTTTCTCCATCGCAAACATATTCGGGTTATTTCATATATTTTTCTTTTGCGAGTTGATGCATTGTTTTGCGATGTAAGTGAGCATATTCAATATCAATTTGGCAAGGAGAGAGAGTCATCTGTGTATCTGCCGCAGTTGTAAATCAAACACGTTATTTATCTTTAAAGGACGCTGCAGAAAGCCTGTGGTGTAAGGTGTAAGCACATAGCGATGTTAACTATTGCCACTGCATTTTACAGTGCTGTTGCTGAAGTGTTCTAGGCGTCCAGAGGTCATTGGCCTACATGTGATCTTAGTAACTTTAGGTATTGTGTTTGTTTTAATTATTACCTTTTGGCCACAGTGATCAGATGTCAATTCATTCAAAATAGATTTTGTATGCAATAATTTTGCAGTAGATATTGGAATAACTGTGGTGTTATATATTCTGATTATAATTTTATACTTTATTATATTAGCTAAAAGATATCCACTACTGGCCATAGGCCTCTTCTAAAAATTTACACGGTATTTGGTCCTGAAGTGCCAGTCAGTCTAGCTTGTTGGCGGCTTGCCCACGCTGTATCTGCCGATACACGGTCATCACTCGAGAACTTTTCTTTTCCTGACCCATTGCCACTTAATTAATTCATATTATGTCGTTTACGGAATCTTCATAATTTGGATTGGATTTCGAAGGAAAACTAAGCAAAGCTCTATTATTTTTGTTCTTTTTTAAAAGGACAATTTCCGCACTAGGTAACAAGCCCTGTGTTGCGGGGGACTTTACAAGCATACAATTAACGAACACAAAGTACACCTAGACGGGACAACCATTTATGGATCACGCACAAATTTTTGTCCGTGTGGGGATCGAACCCACAACACGCCACGCAGTTGTAAATGGCGAGGTAGCCACTTAAGCCACTGAGGCCACTGAACCCACCGTGCGGTCGTTTTTTTTGGGACCAGAAGATATGCCTGCCTTAGGCATATATTTTTGTGCCCATCTTTGTACAGTAAGTGCATGAATTTTAAATAAATTATGTATGTATAAATGTTTTAATACTCAATCGCTGCTTAGCCGAGTCAGTTTCGACGGGTGAGTTGAAGTGGGACAAATATAAACAAGAATTCGCTTAAAACTTTGTGTGATCAATAAAAGTTTGTTTTGAGTCTGGGTGTATGTTGTGGCCGTAGATTTGAATTTCGAAAGCCTTTCACGATACAGGACTTGCTCCTTAGTGCGGGTATTATATTTTTTAAGCGAAACATACGACGCGACAAAACAGTGCCGCATTTTGTCTCTAAAAGATAAGAATGTGACATGTATAGTTGCAAGTTCAGTGTAATAAAGTTAAATTTTATTGGTCGATAAGCTGTGTTACACGCGTCTTCTTACTGTTCGAACCACACAACAAAGGGACGAAACACCTAAATCTTCCGGACAATAATGTTCCCAGATAAAAACGGCCCTGATAACAAGTGTTATACGGGTCCTCTAATGTACACAGAAGGCCATTTTACAACCGTTTTGAATAATCACAATAGGTTCTAAACTCTTATACGTTTCGTTTTAAAAATAAATTTGAATTTGTTCACTTATTTTCGTGTAATATTCAACTAGCTGTTTTTTGCCTTCCGTTTAGTTACTGCCACGCTCCCTTTGGGTCGTAGCATGATGTTAAGTATTCCACAACCTTCCTTAATAATTTGGGCTATCATATGCAAAAAGGATTCTTTCAAATCTGACTGGTAGTTTCAGAGATTAACACATTAAAAAAAACAAATGTCATGGTGTAAAAAATGTCGGCAACACGCAAGCGATATTTTTAGTATTGCAGGCATCCATAGGCTGATTGGTCCTGAGCTGCCCTTTTCATCGGCTTCCCTTCACTGGTCTTCAGTTCACCTTATGGGATGACGCAGCGTCACCAGGCCTTTAACACTTTCACGGACAGTAACGTAGACACAATAGATGTTTTATTGTCATGAAGTCTATAGGCGTTCACTGTCCTTCAAAGTGTTAACAAGGTGGTCATTAAGATACATGTGCTTGAAACATAATTAAATACCCATGTGAACTTAATGGCGCCATCTCAAAACGGCACTGACCTGTTTCGCAGTTTGAGGTAAAGAGAAAAAAATAAAAAGTCCACGTTTTCTTTTTACAAGATTTATGGCTGTAGGCTTATCTAACAAAGCGTTTTATATTTAAATTATCTTGAAAATGCATATTTAAACAATTTTAGAGGCGAAAGGATCTCGTATATTTTTTTCTGGAGTAGATAACTATCTTATAATACATTTATTCTCTAATCAGACTGAAAGCTATTGCGAGCATTTTATTATAGCTACTAAACTCAAACTATATAGATGTCCCATCTATATGAAATAAATATACTGTTTTTTTCATATAGATGGGACATCTATATAGTTTGAGTTTGAGTTTGTATAATATCAAAATGATAAAAAGTTCTAACGAACGGATTTAAATGAAATAGTAAATGATAGTTTATAGTCTTTTTATCGTGATAACCAACATCCACGCGGGCGGAGCCGTGGGCAACTGCTAGTTATACAATATGTATGAGGATGTAGTCAAGAGGTTTCCAACCAGTATCAAATCATCATGGTACATAATCTGTGAATGCTAATTGGTACCGTCCCAGGACAGATGTAACGAAATTAATATGTATCGCGGCTTGAGGATTTCCCCAGTGATCATATGTCTGATAAACCTTATTAGGAAACGTAGTGATGTGCATACTTCGCGAGTGTTAATCGATTTATTTGCTTGTAATAAAATTGACGATTGATAAAATGTTTTTCCACCACCAAGGGGGCAAACAAGCATACGGCACGCCTGATGGTAAGCAGTTACCCTAGCCTATAGACGCTTGCAACACCAGAGGTATCACTCGCGCGTTGCCGACCCTTTAGAAACCTTATAACTCCTTTCTTGAAGAACCCCATGCTATAGTCTCTCGGGAAAAACTCGGCAGGGAGCTCATTCCACAACCTAATCGTACGTGGGAGGAAATTCCTCTGAAACCGTGCAGTGCGGAACGATATAGGTTCTAAATGTCTGTCGGTGGCGGGAGGTGTGTTGATAAAATGTGGCCGTGGGCATCATATAAAAACAATTACTCGGTTATTTTAAACCGTTTTCCTGAGCACTACAGATCTCCAGTGGTCAGATTCGGTGATGTTCTTCTGTAAGGTAAATGTCCTTTCCCAATCGGGTGTGCTCGCTTGTACATGTTTTTTTACAGACAACTCTCACTCAAATCAACAAGCCCTGTGTCACGGGAAAGTTTAGAAATATGCTATTAAAACGGAGACAAAGTACACCCAGACTTGGGACAGCCATTTATGAATCACACGATTTTTTTGGGGATAGAACCCACAACACACCGTGTGAACGCCATTAAGTAAATGGCAAGGTTACCATCAAAGCTATTGAAGCAAACGTGCAGTCCAATATTATGTAAATAATGCTACCTCTACTTAATTAACATACGAGTATAACATCAAAAGAACAATAAATCTTAATTAACTTTACATATTCAAACACGACAATGGCATTAATAAAGCACTGGCCATCCAGACGAAAGGAAAAAATACATTTATTCAAACGATTGCTAATTTTAAAGCGTTTATGTAAATTACACATAGACTTGTTACAATAGTTCACCACAGAATGCTTTGTGATACAAAAGTACTTTTGTATTTACTCTTATTACGATTGTGTTTGATTTGAATTTCTATTCAGCTTATGTTGTGTAGGTTACATCAAAATAAAATAATGTATAATTTATTTTGGTGTGTTGTTTATCAGTTGATAAATACTGTTAAAGAATTTGGAGTTTTATGTCGTTTGTTTTTAGAATGGTACTTATTTTTTAAGTTATGGTTATCGCTTTTAATTTTACTGTACAAGCCTAACTGGAGGACATCCTTCTTCAACATCTTATCCAAAAGACCATAGATACACTACACACAGTGGTTTAATTGTGTTAGAGGTTTTTTTTTAATTTAAACAACAACAACTCCCGCAGTAACACAAGCCCTGTGTTGCAGGGGAATTTACAATCATACAATTCACGGACACAAATTACACTCAGACTCAGGCAAACATTTATGGATGGAGCAGTCAGGGTCACTAACCACTAGACTAACAGTGGTCTAGCTGTCTTGCTACGTCGGAGGTCGTGGGTTCGATTCCCACGCGAGTAGACACTTTGTGTGACTGACTGGCCTGTGCCAGTCATAGGTCTTCAGTGATGTCTATTATAAGTAAGAGAATGATATTTAGCAAGAAACATGTCTTGTGTGCCTTTACATATCAAAGCACCTAAATTTTTCAAGACTGGTAAATGTTAAGTATTTATATTTGAAATACCGAGACGTATAACGGAGGAATACAAAAGGTTATGAAAATACTTTTATAATTCGCATAAACGTAAAAAAATATTGTATCTTTTGTAATTTGTAATGTAGGTAATATGAATCTTCTTTATCAATATTTTAATTGAGGAAAAAGTTTGAATAAAATATACATTAGAACATAATAATATAATTATTTTATTGATATTCGTCACCCAAATTTGTTTTATATTATTATGTGCACCAAATCCCGTAAATAAAATCTTTAATTCATATATGTAGGTCACAACGTGATACTGAATTCTGAAGGCATCGTAAAAATATACTACTTAAATATGGATTATAAAATTGCTTACCTATTATAAAATTAGAAGACCACAGCCAAATGACTACACACAGCGGTGTAGTTGTGTTTCTGTGTGTGAGTACAGGTCTCCAGCGCTCATTTAGGAATGCGTTTTGAAAGAAACGTATTCCTATCCAAGGGTTACTTCCATCTTAAAGCCCTGGTGTAAAAAAAATGGGTTGGCAACACGCAATTGATACCTCTGGTAATGCAAGCGTCTATAGGCTACGGATACTGCTTAACATCAGGTGGGCCGTATGCTTGTTTGCCACCCAAGTAGTAAAAAAAAAAAAAAAAAAATTAGTTGTCTAAATTATCAGTGGTAGAGCCTAAGGAAAATCCTGCTAAAATAACTCAGGACAGTCAATCACCAGAGTGAATTAAAATATGGTTCCTGGTAGCACAGAAAGTGCCGGTAATAATCGAAGTAAACTTCTATAATAGAAAAAAAATAATCGTATTTGTCAACAATGTGCCATTTTGCTTGATAGCTAGCATTTTTTTCATCAAGAAGTGGAATTAATAATGCATTAAGAAGTAGAATTAATTACAGATTAACTCGACTATTTAATTTACAGAGTCACATCCCTACAGACATGTCCGCATTCCGTCAACTGTGAAGGGTTATCACGATGATGTGAACGCGTAACCCTTTGTAAAATTAATTTGTGCTCATTTAAACATTTACAGCGTTGACGGGTTACGTTGCACGTAAATTTGTAAATAAATGATATTTTATGCGATATTGAAAAATATCTGATTAAAGATCGAGTGTTAATTGATGTTTACGGCGGGTTACGGTCAAGTTGAATGAAATATTTTAATAAAAAATCGTGTAGCAATGAACAATTTATTTTCGTTCACGATTTTATTTTTTAACACCGATATAAGCGATAATATACTATGAGTATTGAATAAATATACACATTTCATTTTTTATTTATTAAATTTCATTCACAAAATTTATGTATAGGCGGACTTTTTGCCTGAGGCATTATCTACCAGTCAACAGTAAGGTGATGCAGAGATGTTGTGTTACATCTCTGCATCAAAACAAAAGAACTCCAGGTGAATAAGATATTACTTAATACAAAACTTACATAAACTTACATAAAGTATTACACAAAGAGCAATATGGTTTCACAAAGGGTCGCTCCACCGTAGATGCAGGTGTTACATTAATAAAACATATCTTTGATGCCTGGGAAAATTCTATGGATGCTATTGGTGTATTCTGTGACCTCTCTAAAGCTTTTGACTGCGTCGAACACAATACGCTTTTGCGAAAGCTAAGTCATTACGGTATTAGAGGCGCTGCACTTAATCTTGTTGCTGCCTACCTGAGTCACAGGGTTCAATACGTAGATGTAAATGGAAATAGGTCTTCTGGATTACCTATAGCAATGGGCGTGCCCCAGGGTTCAATTCTAGGTCCTTTTCTCTTTTTAGTGTATGTAAATGATTTACCTTTTTTTGTACAGGATTTGTGCGACATAGTGCTATTTGCAGATGATACATCACTTCTCTTCAAAATTGACCGTAAAGAAAGTAACTTTGATGTTGTAAATGGTTCTCTCGCACAAGTCCTGGACTGGTTCACATCAAATAATCTACTGTTAAATTCAAAAAAAACTAAATGCATTAAATTTACCATGCCTAACGTAAGAAGTGTTACCACTAATTTAAGTCTAAATAATGAAGCTATTTCACTTGTTGAGTCTACAGTTTTTTTGGGTTTAACTTTAGATCGTAAACTTCAGTGGGGAGCCCATATATCATGCCTCGCAGGTAAGCTTAGCTCTGCGGCTTTTGCAGTTAGTAAAGTAAGACAACTTACTGATGTAGATACGGCTAGATTAGTTTATTTTAGTTATTTTCACAGCGTCATGTCCTACGGCATATTGCTGTGGGGCAAGGCTGCTGATATTGAAACTATTTTCTTAATTCAGAAACGAGCTGTACGCTCAATTTACAACCTAGGCTCACGAGTTTCTCTTAGAGAACGTTTTAAAGAAATAGGTATTTTAACAGTTGCATCTCAATATATATTTGCAAATATTATGTTTGTTAAACAGAATATTGATCTATATAGTAAGAACAGTGATATTCATTCAGTAAATACCAGAAATAAACATAAGTTAGTTGGCACGTACCATCGTTTACACAAAGTGCATAATTCATTTGTAGGACTCGGTATACGTTTTTTTAACAAATTACCGAAAGAGATAATGAATTTGCCCTTACACAAATTTAAACCTACTATTAAAAATCATCTCATAGGGAAGGGCTATTATACAATAAATGATTATTTGAACGATAAAAAGTCTTGGAATTAGTTGCATTATATAGTTGTTTGTTTAATTTAAATAAATCAGCTTAGTACATAAGTTCTTATTTGTGACGTGAGGCACATTGTGAATTCTAGTGATAATTCTGTACTTTTTCTTTTTTTTTCTTTGTTTATTTCTTTAGTAGCAATACGTTAAATTTTACAATATAAATTGTCACTATTCACATATTGCCTTATTCTTTAATAGCAATATGTAAATTGAAGCAGACTTTAACACCATACTTTTTTTTTTCTCGCACGACCAGTACTAAGTACGATTACCTTTTTTATCAATATAGTTAGTATCGTGTTTTGTCTACATCAGCTTGCATGCTATCATTCTTGTATTTTACAAAAGATTGTAACTATCTGGCGATTAAAAAGAGTGGCCTGAGTTTCTTGCTAGTTCTTCTCAAGGCTCCACGTCAGCGAACTAGCCGTAGGAAAATTTTGCTGACATCATCTTTCTGGTTTATTCATAATTTATGACCTTCATAAGTGTTACCTTGTAACCTAAATGAATAAATGAATTTTGAGTTTGAGTTTGAAAACTTTATACAAACAATTAAACTTGGTAACCCGCTGATCGTTTTTCGAACAGCACTTTGGTATAGGCGCCTTCTCTACCTCTCTTGGAGTCTTTATTAATATATGTACATCACGTTATTTTACGTCCTAGCGACGCGCGTTGCACGCAACTGTAACGTGCTGCAAACGCGATGCTATCATTTTGTTCTGCCTTTTTCAAGTATTAGCAACACCGACAACGTACGATAGTATAACGCGCGTCATCTACGCAATTAAAATACTCCGTGTGTTTACGGACTTATATTTTAAAACCACATTAAAATCTTTATAGGGTCGATAAGAGGTTCTTCGGCCTACAAGTGTCTCCCAAGCGAGCTGCTAACTGACAGGCATTTACAACGTTAACTTAATTAGCATCGAACCTTGTACATTCTCTGTCAATTACGGTAACACCTGACGATGTTCCCTTGGGATCCGTGAGGATACTATAAGCGAGTAATTCAATCAAGTTAGTGGATTGATACACCATGTAACAGTGTTATATTCGACTGGTGCTATTAGAACTATCCGTAGGGAAATTAACGTGCTAGGTATTCAAATTTATTGAAATAGGCTGATTTCATTGTGGAATGAACACGTTTATTTTATTTATTTAAAAACTTTATACACAATTGCATATACATATATTTATTAACCAACCTGATATCAAATCATTCCAAATAAGGACTGCTTTTATTTAGTTATGTATCTGAAGTTATAGCTAAACTATAATATATGTTAGCCTTAGGGCCCTACCTCACCGAGATGTCATGGCGACGTATCGCAAGCTACGTATCCAAACAATTTATATTAACCGCGACGTTGCCAATCCGTCGCCAAGAAAGTTAACTGCCACGAAATTTCAACATGAATTGTTTGGGTACGTAACCGGGCGACGTAGTCATGGCGTTTTGGTGAAGTAGGGCCTTTAAGCTTCATTTTGTCAACTTTCCAAACTACTTTAATACTACTTCCTCAAATGACTAACTATCTTAACCTTATAATCTTAACTATCTACTTATTATACTGAATAGAAAGAAAGAAAAAAGTATTAATTTTGATATCGAAAATGATCTATGCACCGATTTTGAAAATCGCGATTTACCGAAAACAGCATAGTGAACAGAATCGTAGTAGTAGTCGCGGGATCAATAACATTATTTTGTTTGTAAAAATAAAATAGTGAGACCTCTATATATGGGTCGGAAAGCGCGTGTAACCTCTTCGTACTTATGCCCTGAGCCTGAGTTCTCTCCGGCTGTGTCAGTTTGCTGTCCCATTGGACTTGGTTCTTGAAAAATTCTAACCGAATTGCACCTGTAATTATGGTATATTCATGCAGTCAAACCAAAAAAAAGATGACACAGAAAAGATGAATCTTCACAATGAAAGATATTAATAAAGCTTTTTTTGGTTTTAGAAATGTCATGTATGAAATTCAACATAGTGAAACGGTCGAGTATATTCAGTGGTGGGTCTCTTTTTCGTTCCGCTGTCAGCAGGATAAAGACAGAGCTGATGAGACAACACACAACTGAGTCTATCCAGCCGCTAACCATCAATCAATCAAGCAACCGACAGCAAAAAACGTCAAAAGCACATAGAATTGTTGATTTATTGATGCTCGTAGTCAGAGTTATACATTCACTGCCAACAGTCAACTGTTTGAATTTTTTGATTCAAATTTTTCAATTAGTGGGACATTTATACGATTTTCTCTTATATCTCGAAGTACCAAACATTAAGCAAGTTTGGCATTTACGCCAAGATCCCGTAGCTCGGAAACTCAATACTGGGGGCGTTGCTTTTTTTGTAGCGTTTCTTTGATCTGTCATTTTTCAATATCCACCTCATTCGCCAAGAGCTTGCCAAAAATATTGACAAGTACATTCACAATGACGTGTTTAACGTGAGTCTGTCGAGCGAGAAAAAGGGATGGAGCTATATAGCGTGTATGTCTCCGTCCCTCTTTATCAGTCGAGCGACTTGTGTTTCGCGTCGCGATTTGCTTTCGATTCTAATTTAAAATTCGTAAGATGTATATTTGATGTCTGTAATCCACTGGCTGCAGTAATACCGCCTCTTTTCGCGGCAGTCAATGCGTGTGTTTCTTTGATAGTAACCAATCTGCTATTTTTATCTAGTCGTGGGCACTTATTGATTTCATAATGTGTTCGTACCTATACTATCTCTATGATTGACATGGGATATCAATGGCCCTTTACTGATTTCCATGATCACTTGACGACGTGAACGGTGAGTGATTAAAGAGTGCGCTCAACAAGTCCCTACGTACGTACGAGAAGACATTATCTCCCCATATATCTCCACGCAGCCGGATCTTAAGCCTCGTGTATTGTGTGGTTGCTGCCTCTAAGTCATCTAAATAATTAATAGGAAGGAAATTCACAGTGTATTTTGAAGCAGGTGGTTTTCAAAACGTTTATTTCATAAAGATTTTATTTATTAAAAAAATTACTGGCTTATTGGTCTGGGCTCCAATTCTGCTAATTTACGGATGGCTCAATTGAATCTGAATTGATTCTCAATTGAATCTCAGTAGCATTTTTGGTATTCTGCTAATAGATTTAAGACCAATATTAGGAAAACCATTGGTCTTAAATTATTTAGCAGGATACCAATAATGTAATACCAAAAAAACTAATAATTTAAGACCAATAGTTTTCCAACTATTGGTCTTAAATCTATTAGCAGAATACCAAAAATGCTACTGAGATTCAATTGAGAATCAATTCTAATTCAATTGAACCATCCGTAAATTAGCAGAATTGGGGCCCTGGTAGTTAGTAATCCAGACTGCTAAGCGTCCATTTGTGTTGTAGGTTCGATTCCTATGCAGGACTAAACTTTGTATGATCCATAAATGTTTGTAACGAATCTGGGTATAGTTTTTGTTTTTCCGTTGCTTGTTCCCTAAAGCGGGAGCTGTTTTTAAAATTATTTACTTGGTCAGTTAACGCAATTCTCGATAGTGTTTCAGACTAATAGCTGATCCTAATATTTGGATGGAATACACACAAATTCTGTTTATCTGAACAGTTCCAAAGGTCGGCAACACGTCGGTAAATAACACCGCGCCCGGTGCCATCCATTACCGATTTGAGGCACATATCAAAACATTTGCTCGTGCTATACAATCAGTGTGTCCCAAAATTGGTAGTGTTTCCTAAAATTCCTGTAAAATTTCTTTAGTTGTGTTGTTGACATGTCTTTCTTCAAATAAGGTTTGACGACAGAAATTATTAGAAAACGGCAGGCAGAAGCTTGGCTGCGTTAATTGTCATTGCCAAAGTTCAAGAGCGGATAGGAAAACGTTTCATTATAAACGCATCCCTAAACGACCACTGTTAACAATGCGGTGTATAGTTATTTAGCTGTGGTCTTCAGTCTGTAAGGTCATTACCTGACAGATTAAAGACTAGGGATAGACCGTCGTCTTTCCCTAGTTGGGCTTGGTCCTACCTCTCTTAAATTAAATTAAAGTTCTACTCCAGTTTGACTTTGACAGTAAGTTATATTTAGGTAGCACATAACTTCTTCTTTTTAAAAAAAAATCTTCCCGATGATACATTCTAACATTCGATTCAATCAATCAATCAATCAGCCTATTGCTGGATATAGGCCTCTCCTAACACGCGCCACAGCACTCGGTCCTCCGCCTTCCGCATCCAGTCCATCCCAGCGACCTTTTTTAGGTCGTCGGTCTACCTAGCTAACATTCGATTCGATGTTTCCTATTTGTCATTTATCATTCATTAAATTACATGTTTTTGAAGGAAATCGATTCGCGTCTAATTTGTTTACAATACAAAGACGATACTTCACTTCTGGCGCTCATAGCCAGGTGTATTCGCTGTTCGTTAAACGATTAGCGGGTAAAATTACCAGGGGTGCGGTAATCCTATATATGAGTGACTGCATAGTAGTATTTTTCTCGTCATCGTGCTTCGTCGGCACGTTAAAAGTCGGCCCCGACTGTTGTCAGTAGTTAGATCACGTTAGAGACCTAAATATTGGCGATCTTAATAACTTTATTGCCAGGTTGGCACTAACCAAACGATATCGTTTGGTTAGTGCCAACCTGGAAAACTGGAAAACTGAAAGTCTGGTGCAAAACCACGAGACTTAGCTAGTTCTCATATGAGAACTAGCTAAGTCTCGTGGTTTTGCTTACACGGTATACGATGACCTAATGTCGATTGGTGGATCAGACATACCTTTTATATTTTCATTTTAAGTCTGTTTTCTCTTAATGATTTTCTTCACCGTGAGCAGATGTAGAATAATTTGATTACCTATTATTATGATTTCCACAAAGTTAAATTTATACTAATGCTGCAGTCCAAACCTCATATCTCTCGTATTAATTTCCCTCTCAATAAACACTTTTTTTTTTTTTTTTTTTTTTTTTTTTATACTACCAAGGTGACAAACAAGCATACGGCCCGCCTGATGGTAAGCAGTTACCGTAGCCTATGGACGTTTGCAACACCAGGGGTGTCACTCACGCGTTGCCGACCCTTTAAAAACCTTATAACTCCTTTCTTGAAGAACCCCATGCTATAGTCTCTTGGGAAAACCTCGGCAGGGAGCTCATTCCACAGCCTAATCGTACGTGGTAAGAAATTCCTCTGGAATCTTACGGTACGGCAAGTTTGAGGTGCAAGGATGTGAGGATGAACTCCCTGTCGGTGGCGAGAGGTGCGTTGATAAAATGTGGACGTGGGCATCATCTCGAACAATTCCTCAGAACACAGCCCATTGTACAGGCGGTAGAACACACACAACGAGGCGAAGTCTCTCCTTAGACTTAGTGGATCAATACCGCCTGTGAGCTTGGGATCGTCAACAATCCTCACAGCGCGTCTTTGGATAGAATCAAAGGGTCCAAGCTGGTATCCAGGTGCTCCCGCCCAAAGGTGGCAGCAGTACTCCATGTGGGGCCGGACTTGCGCTTTGTAGAGCAGCAGTCTTTGGCCCGCGGTGAAGTACCACTTTGCCCTGTTGAGCACACCTAGCTTTCTAGATGCCAGCTTAGCCTTGTCTTCCAAGTGATGTCGGAACTGGACGTCACTAGAGATGTCGACGCCGAGGATCCCAATGCTCTTGGATATTGTAAGGGCTGTGTCTTGGAATTGTGGAGCCATAGCAAATGGGGCTTTCTTAGCGGTGAACGCGCAAACTTGTGTCTTACTGGGGTTAAATTGGACTAAATTTAGTCGTCCCCAATCAGAGACTCTGGAAAGAGTGCTACTGATTTCAGACACAAGTTTTTCGCGACTTTCGTCAACAATGGAACGAGGGATATTTGCGCGGCCTGTGTAAAAAGTGTCCCCGGTGCTGTCATCCGCATAACAATGAATGTTGTCGGTAGACAACATATCATTTATATGCAGAAGAAACAACGTCGGAGACAGCACAGAGCCTTGCGGTACGCCAGCATTGATGTCCAGGCGATCCGAGCAACAACCGTCAACGACAGTTTGTATGCTTCTGCTGGACAAAAAGCTGGCAATCCATTCGCATAATCCCTCGGGGAGTCCGTATGATGGCAGCTTCGACAGAAGACTCCGGTGCCAGACCCGATCGAACGCCTTAGCTATATCTAGGCTAACTGCCAACGCCTCACCTTGACTCTCGATGGCTAGAGCCCAGCGGTGCGTGAGATACACCAGAAGATCACCCGTCGAGCGACTGTGGCGAAAGCCGTATTGTCGGTCGCTGATTAACTCGTGATCCTCTAGGTATCCCAAGAGCCGCCGGTTTATAATTCGCTCCATCACCTTCGAGAGTAGGGAGGTTATAGCTATAGGCCTGTAATTCGTTGGGTCTGATCTATCGCCCTTTTTGGGCACCGGATGCACGTTGGCGGTCTTCCACGAAGACGGAACTCGCCTTCTGTTGTACGAGAGTCCGAAAAGACGCGTTAATACAGGACATAACTCAGGGGCACACTGCTTTAGCACCACTGCCGGTATGCCGTCTGGCCCACTCGACTTATGAACGTCAAGAGATAGCAACTCCCGCCGGACCTCACGCTGTGTTATGCTGATTTCCGGCATGGCGATACCACACCACGGAATCGTGGGCGGTACGGCTTCTCTGTCGTTCAAAGTCGAGTTAGAGGCAAAGAGAGCACCCAAAAGATCGGCTTTCTCCTTTGCACTATAGGCCAAATTATTGTCCGGCTTCCGTAGTGGGGGCAAGGACGACCGACAAAAGTTTCCCTCGGCAGCCTTCGCAAGCGACCAGAAAGCACGACTCCCAGAGGGATGGCTTGCTAGCCGTTCACCAATTCTGCCGACGAATTCGAATTTGGCCCTGGCAATTACTCTTTTACTGGCCCTCGAGGCAGCATTTAGTTTGCGTTTCACATCAGAGACGTTGGGGTCCTTTTGAACTCGAGCCGCAGTCCAAGCCTTGTAGGCAGCTTGCTTAAGAAGACTAGCTTCTCTACAAGGCCGATTAAACCACGGTCGTTTCTTAACCCCTGTAACTGGCACGACCAGGTTTGGAATGTAGCATTCCATACCCATAAGTATCGTGTCAGTTACAGCAGTTGTGCAGGACTCAACATCTTCTGATGCGAAGCAAAGCTGTCTCCACGGGTACGACGCGTAAAACTCACGCAGTCCATCCCAATCTGCTGACTTATAACGCCATACGCGGCGCCATTCCGTTGCCCGGGGCGGGTCAGGCAGCGCACAGGCCACAGAGGTCCGGATGAGGCAGTGGTCCGATGTGCCCAGGGGCGCATCCACTGTGATGGTATATCCATCCGGACGTGTAGTCAGCAGAAGGTCCAGTAAAGAGCTTGTATGGTCCTCAACGTCGGGTATCCTTGTCGGACAATCGACGAGTTGAGAGAATCCATAAGCCAGGGCAAATTCGTAAGCAGACCTCCCCGCAGAGTCAGTGGACCGGGAATTGAGCCACTCAACGTGGTGAGCGTTAAAGTCTCCCAAAATCACTAACTCCGCGGAGGGGTACTGCTCGATAACTCTGTCGGTTGTCAGTTGCAGGTGCTCAAAAAGCCTGATCATGTCCTGCTCACCGCTATGAGACCTGTAGAGGCACGCGTAGATGTAGGTGTGGCCGCCATAGTCCACGCGTACCCAAATAATGGACAGGTCCCTGTCTTCAAGGCCATGTAGACGACGACAGCAAATATCCTCCCGGACGTACATACATACCCCGGCACGACGCACAAATACGTGCTCGAGCTTGTACCCGGGGTAGAGTAGGTAGGATGTATCGGCCGGGCAAGATATTTGCGTCTCCGTTAGGAATAACAAGGTCGGCTGTGCAGTTTCGAGGTGGTGGTGGACTGCATTAAGGTTTGAGTGTAAACCCCTGATGTTACAAAAGTCCACTTTTATCGTGGACGTGGGTGCCGCTGAAGAACGATTCTTGTTTTTTCTTTTGGCCATAAAAAAGGGGGTTGTGGTAGTTTTAGAGAGTTGCTGTATGGACAGTGCAAGGAACAATGCGCAGTGCCTATCGCCTCCCGACAGTGCAGGTTGTGCAGTTTGTGGGCACGGCGCACGGAAGGGCCCCTAGTCCCCCCCCAAAGCAGCAGCCGGGTCCACCCCGGTCTCCTACTCCGGCACGACCACTACTTCGGGGACTTTACACGGGCGGCGATTCAGCCTCCCGGGGCGGAGATTAAGTAATCCCCGGGTTCGGGAATCCATCAACCCGCGGGCGGTCAGCGGGCAACCGTTTCACTAGGTCTCCCTGACCGCCGCGCCCACACTCCGCGCCTACACCGTCCGAAGGCGACTCAACACTAGCTGGTCCCCCCACTGTCACTACAGCAACCCTCCCTAGATGAGCTCTGGAGACCTTACTCACTCGCAGGAACACAACATGATGCTGCTTTACTGCGGTATTCTGTAAGGTGGAGGTCCTTCCCCAGTCGAGCCGCTCAGTTCGGGCGAGAAATCTCGCTGTGCCCTACCTCTCTTAAAAACACTGCTTTTAAAGCCAAATAAAAGTTTATCAAAACATTAATTTCTCATCAGCTAAGTCAATATTGTACTTGAGTCTCGACGGATAGTTGACACAAGTATTACGAAGAAGCAGTGGTGTGCACCGAGTGCTATAAACAATGTCAATTCTGTGGCCGAATGAAGTGGAGCGTTAAAGCGTTTGTTTACAGAAAACTGCGCTCACCGCAAATTGTTTCAGCATTAAGTGAAAACATACGGGATGTACACTTAGGAAGGAAACGGTACAGTGGTAAGGTACCATAACAACGTGCAAGTTTGACTGACACAAAATGATGTAGGTACTTGTGTTCCTGACACAGAGTGATGTAGGTACTTGTGATCCCTCATGTTTTATACAGGCAAATACGTAGCTGCTTTGCCGAAGTGGATTTGAAGATCTACCTTACCATTCCTTAAAATGAATCTATCTTAATAGAAAACGTGATATTAAATGAAGTTATTTGAAAGTGTTAAAGTGTGTATTTTCTTTTTATACTACTTATGTGGCAAACAACATACGGGCCGCTTGATGTTAAGCAGTAACCGAAGCCTATGGACGCTTATAATACCAAACAGAGGTATCACTTGCGTGTTACCGATTTTTTTTACACCAGGGCTTTAAGATAACAATACCGCTGTGTGCTGTGATCTTCTGTAAGGTGGAGGTCTTTCTTCAGTCGGGCTTATTTGCTAGTATGATGCCCTACCTCTCTTAAACAGCTTACAAAAACTTTATTAGAAGCGTAACCGTTCACAAACAACTGCCGTATACTCTCAAATTGGTGAGCTGACTTCTGTTTGCTGTTACAAGACTAAAATTATTGCGAACTGACCAGTGCTGCGCACAATAACACTGAAATTAAACGTCAAACATGTCGGATACCCTATCGGTTATACTGTTGTTTTACACTTCCATGGACAAATATGGTACATGAGGATAGTATGTGAAAAGCGATTATATGAACGAAAGTGTTGGCAGTTCGTGAATTACATATAAGTACCTAATATTAACGTGATAAAGTGAAAGTAGGAAAGAAAATGGATGGAAAAGACTTTGCTTGGGGTCCCCCTAAAAGATTGATTTCGGAACATGGTAATCTGACAGGGAATGAAAGTTATACTAATAGATAGATTAATTATACTAATTAGTTACTATTATTTAATTATATTAATTAGTAAACATACTCTACTTACAAATATGAAACAAGATATATATGATTAAAAGTAGGTTCATCTCAGCTACAAGACGTCCACTGCTGGACAAGGTCTTCCACATCATTCGGTCCTGAGCTGACCTTGTCCATCGGTTGTCCGCGACCTTTACCAGGTCGTCGGTCCACCTTGTTGGATAGTAGGTACAATGGGTTTTTTTATGAATTGCGCCTGATGTTACCGTAGCCTATATAGGAAGCTTGCAATACCAGAGGTATCACTTGCGTGTAGCTAACCCATTTTTTACACCGACCGGCTGATTCTCTAAGAAACAGTAATCGCAAACTGACAGTTGTGAATGCTCGGTGACGGCACACACGATTGCTAAACGTCAAAAAGGCTCGGTTTTCGGTCTTACGGAATGACGATTTTCAATCTGACAGCCAGATTTTGCTCCGATTTTCAATCTGACAGCGACATTGCTTGCGGGTCTTGATGGGTATGATGGGAGTATCCCTGGGATAGGAATACGTTTCTTCAAAACGTATCACTAAATGAGCGCTGGAGACCTGTACTACACACAGGAACACAATTACACCGCTGTGTGTAGTTATTTAGCTGTAGTCTGCTGTAAGGTGGAGGTTTTTTCCAGTCGGGCTCGCTCACTAGTATGGTACCTTACCTCTCTTAGTGCGATCTCTTCTAGACTCTTCTTCGAAGTTTTTTATACATACTCATATCTAATATCTAGGTGGCAAACAAGCATTCGGTCCGCCTGATAGTAGGTAAGCAGTTTTCGTAGCGTATGGATTCTGCAATACCAAAGGAATCGCGTGCGTGTTGCCGACCCAAAAAAAAAACCAGTGTTTTGTAATGGAGTTAATGGCATAGCTCAAAGAATAATTCTACTGATTATTATTTACTAGACCGGCATACCTGTTTATAAACTGACAATTAAAGAATATACACGAATAAAACATTATTTTTAACGCTTTGTAGTGAATATAACAGTCCGTTATTAATTAACACAAAATGTAATTTATTATAAACATTAATTATTTATACAATATAATAAAATACAAACAAACAGAACTGTGTGCAGATCAATTTGAATTAAACTGTAAGCTGTTTAATCTGTAGTACGTTGGACAAAAATTGACTGCTTTGGATTTAAACTGCTAGACAATTCTGTGATACAAAAGTTTATATTTTGAAACGATTCTCGGATAACTGTATTATTGGTGTAAAACAGGAGGCTTACTATTTCAATCACAGATACATACGATTTTTTTATACTACTTGGGTGACAAACAAGCATACGGCCCGCCTGATGTTAAGCAGTTACCGTAGCCTATGGATGCCCGCAATACCAGAGGTATCACTTGCATGTTGCCAACCCATTTTTTTTCACCAGGACTATAAGTTGGGTATTCTTGGGATAGGAATACGTTTCTTTCAAAACGCATCCATAAATGAGTGACCTGTACTCATCAAGAACACAACTACATCTCTGTGTGTAGTTATTGGGCTGTGGTCTTCTGTAAGGTGGAGGTCCTTCCCCAGTTGGGCTTGCTCGTTAGTATGGTCCCATGTTACAGAAGCCCACATTTATCCACTAAACACAGTGGTATGTTTTTAAAGTAAAAACTTCTTTAGGGTCGTTGAGCACTTTTTGGGTGAACAAAAATCATGGAACTCGCGTTAACGTCACTGAACGCTTTCTATGAGATATCCTCTACGATACAATTCACAAGTTACTTAGTTTCCACTTCTATCGGCAATCCCCAAAAATCAAACTTAGCTCACATAGGTCCCGTAGTTTAAGGTCCTCCGTGGTGCTCCTTTTCATAGGTTACAAACCTATACAGATTTATTTTGTCTCCCGCTTTGCTATTGAGGAAAGTGGAAAATTTTATTTCTAACTCCTCCTATTTACTTCTGATTAAATTCGTTGCGGGGTCCAAGACAGTAGGTTTAGTTGTCCACGGGACGCACGAGTGTCAAAGCTCGGTGTATCAGTTGGTTACTCTACTGATAATCCTGGCTCACAGGAGTCACAGCGGTGCCCAAAAACTGCCCCGCATATTTATTTTTGTTCTGTTTTTGAATCTCGACCCATTGTCTATTACAGTGATACTTAATATATGCACAAATTACTAAAATTTCAAAGATTTCAGTTGAACAATGAACATATTATTCCCATGCAAAAACGCATAACTAATTCAAACAACCACTCAGTATTGTTCAACCACTCATAATATCGATTTACATAACTCAAACAGAAAACGTGGAAAAAATATCATCCAATCTCACTTCTAACCTGCGAAGCGCTATAAATTGAAAATATAAAAGCGGTGGGGACTATGCATTTAGGATTAATATAAACGTTGCCTGCGGACCTCCAGTGCGCTTACTTTTAATATCAGAAAAAGGGGAAAAACTCCTTCTCTTGGTAGCAATTTGTTTTAAATTTTTTCTACATTTTTTGTTTGCTAAGTTTTGAGTTAAACTCGGCGATGTTTCGGCTAAGTAGCATCATTCTTATTCTGTTTACTGGTAGTTTGGCTGTTCAACAATAGTCATCTGTACATATTTTTCGTTTTCTAACATTGTTTTTTGTAATCTGTTTTAATTCTTACTAAATGTTGAATAACTAGGTCCTTTGGCAAGGCATGCCGATAACCTAGTAAAGGTAGCCGATGGAAGAGGTCTGACTGAATGCTGTATCGGCATTGCGAGGCTGTTTCGCGAGAGTGCTCATCGAGGCGGCAATCAGTCAGGCAGCGTTTAAATTGGCTCGCGAGGCAATCGCATCTCCACATTACGAGGCAGCCTCGCGCGGCATTCTCCGCGAGGAATAATATTCCTCGTGATGTCGATACCCGCCTCTTTTGAGGCAATCTATGTCCAACAGTGGATCTCACAACCTTTCGACTAAATTTTATTTTTTTTCGACTATCTATCTTTCGATATACCATTGCGCGTGTTGTGGGTTCGATCCCCACACAGGACAAAAAAATGTGTAATCCCTAACCGAGTCTAGGTGTACTTTGTGTTCTTTAATTGTATGTTTGTAAAGTTTACCGCAACACAGGGCTTAATGCCTAGTGCGGAATTTATTTTAAATATAAAAAAATAACTATTAGGTATTATAATATAATGAACATAAATTCTACTAAACATACTAAAAACAAACAAAGATTAAGTACTTATGTAAACCTCATAAAGTTTATATTCCATTAATATCTAAGAACTGTTTAAGACAAACACAACCATATGATCTGAATTGAGCCTAAGTATATTATTTGGACATTTCAAGGCAGTGGAGTGCCTTTGACGTACCTAGGTAAGTACAACCGTAAGCAATCACTGTCAACAGAATGTCACTAAAACATTACGCGTGCGTTTTCAACATCTTGTAACACTACAGTTTTATGTTATGGGTAACTCTGCGTTTGGCTTATACACAATAGGTACTATTTCTTAACATTATCAAAATATTAATAATAAATACCTACGTAAACGGAAATAAACAAAACATTTCATCCAAAGCCATTTCATGTTGTTACAATTTGAATTAGTTAACAACTAGTTAGAACCCCAAGTCCTCAAGCTACACAAGATACAGCTGCAAAGCATTGCCTGAACAAAATTTTATAGCAAAACGCACAACGAACGAAACCACAAAGAACTCAAGGCGTTTTCTACGAAGGCATCGCTGCAGGCTAAAGCTAAATAAAAGCAAGAATAAGTGTAAAGCTAATGAGTTGTTTGTTGCTCTGTGTCGCTCGTTTGTTTCGGAAATGGATTGGGAGCTCTTGCTTTGGCCTTGCTTGTGTTTCTTGCATTCTCTTAGAAGCTTCGTATTTTCCAGTTTGTGGACGTGTTAGGAAATCCGCTTATTATGCCCTTGTTTGTGCTTAGGGCTCTGACGTATCTAATCTTGTTTAAAAAGAATTACAGTTGGTTGCAATTTACAAAAATTAGGTATTCTTTTAGGTATGTTAGGTATTATGTACCTACATTAATATACTATTTGTATACCTACTAATCTAGGTTATGTTAATTCCGTGAGCTTACTAGGTAATAATAGCTTAATTACTTATTTAGGTATATCTGATTCGCTGTAGCTCATCTTATTATTGTATAAGAAGAGGTAGAACGCCTACAAAGAAGTAGATGGCCACTACCCGTTGAAGACATTACAGAAATCAAATTATTTATATTTAATGACTAAAATAATTTCATATTTTAAGAGTTATCTATTCTATTCTAGGCAATAAATTTTATACTTCTAGTTTTCCGTAAAGTAATAAGGTTATTAAGTGGGATGCGCAATATATTACACTGGATTCGCCCGCACATACACTGGATTCGAAAATTTATATTTCCGAAAAAATACTCTATGTGCTATTCCAGACTATAATAATCTATCTTTGTGCTAAATTTCATCCAAATCCGTTGTAAACTTTGGCGTGAGGAGATAACAAACATCTATCCACTATCGTACTTATAATAAGTAAGATCGCAAATCACCTATCAACTTTTGTTTGCAATAGTAAGAGCAGATGATAGTCGAAGTTTTTACATCGCAGTTTATAACTCCGCTTGTGCTCGTTAAAAACTCGAAAACTCAATAGTAACTGTTGCCAATGTGATTTATGTGTTCCCACTGTAAAATTGTTACAGATATTATTCAGGTTTCAAATGTTTTAGCACCCAACTGCGCTTTCAACTGTCTACAGTATTTTTATACTTTTTTAGACTCAATATTTATGTTTCAACTGAAAATTCAAAATTCGAAGTATTCCATATTGGGCACCCGTTTTAATGGCACCTGAGTGAATGGCACCTAAGGTATTCCACATTGGGCACCTACCGATATTTTTATATCGATATGTTCCACTAATGGCACCTGCGAAAAATATCGGTAGGTGCCCAATGTGGAATACCTTAGGTGCCGTTCACTCAGGTGCCATTAAAACGGGTGCCCAATATGAAATACTTCGAAAATTCATTTATTAATTTAGGTTACAAAGTAACAATTAAGAAGGTCGTTAATTATGAATAAGCCAGAAAGATGATGTCAGCTAAATTTTCCTACTACATACTTTCAGTCAGATAAGTAGTTTTAAATATAATGATTGTACCGAAACTCTACTCGTTACTAGTAGGCACCTGTAATGAAAATCCTAGTAGAATAATTTTAACAAAAATAAACCAAACTCCAAATACAATAAATATAATTTGAAATAACCCCGATCCCTGAATCCTAAACTTTAATTCACCTTTTCCTCGATTAGAGACAGAAGTTTCAAAAATTTGCTGAGCCAGAGTTGAATTACATTGTTAAATTATAGAGTTCCATTGCCTACTAGCCTGGTCCTATCATCAATAGATCACTTCAATGGTACAATTTTCATTTGCTACATTATACATATTTTCTTTGTTATAGTCATTTCACAACCTTCATCGAGTCTGTCTAATCGCCATCCATGAAATACATATCATTCAGAAGGTGATCTGTGATCTTTTTCATCAGTTTTTATTTACCAAATGTTACTTTCTGAATGCAAATGTTTAATGTAAGTCTATAATATTTGAAGAGTTCCCTCAATTCTTCATGGATCATCATCAATCATCATCATCAGAACTTTTAATAAAAATGGGATCAAATAGCTGATACAACATAATAATAAAGGTATTAAAATAATCGAAATAAGGCGATCCCAAATAAAGAATTTTGTAATTCAAAAATTATAGCCAATTATTTAAATTTATTATATTAGTTCAGATGGTAGATAATCAGTTACAATAGCCTATGGACGCTTAAAATATCTGTGACATCACACTCGTGTTGCCGACCGTAGGGTGGCGTGCGGAGACTGTTGTCTCGTCTGAATTATGTAACATTTACTCCGACGAGACGACGAGAAAAACTATTACTGGCTAAAGAAATCAGGCCTAAGTTCATGCAAAATAAAAAAAAGCGCGTGTAGATTTAGCTACTGTAAAATTTTATGGTGGCTGCCTGGCTGGAAAATCCATAGTTGAATATCTCGGTTTATGGCTGTAAAGAAAAATATGATTTATAAAATAATAATAAAAAATTGTGAAATAGTGACAAAAGTGAATGTTACATAATATATGTTGTATTTCAATATAAGACAACATTTAAAATAATATGGCACTTATATTGTTCGCTATAAATGATAATTTAAGGAGTCCAGCTCTCACAGCTCTTGCACACCAAGCGAATCCCCAAAATATTGTACGAACAGGCGCTGAGACTCTACAGTACCTACTAGTCATAATACAGAAAAGTTATAATAAATCTTATTTAAAAATGTTAAAGAAAACTTTACGAACAAATAATAACGCGATTATTATAAATAGAGGAAGTGAAAATGTAAATTAAGTACAGCTTTTAGCTGAGTTTAAAATAACACTCATTTAGAACTTAAATCCTGGATTCCTGGCGGAATAAAAACTTAAATGAGCGACGACGTGCCGCGCATACACCGTAGAGAGTGTACAAATTATGGCGTAAGATACAAGAGGCTGAGGGAAATATATTATAGTTTGAAAATATTTAAAGGTAAATGGATTTCAGTTTGCAAAATGTTTTTAAAATGCAAATTGGTGTGCAATAAAGAGGTTTCTATTCTATTCTACCCCTTATCCCTTTACAAAAAAAACACACGCGTTCTTACAAACCCTATATACAATCTAAAAGACAACTCCCGGGGTAAAGAACAAGCGGTGTGCCGCGAGAGAATTTGCGAACATGCATCACATCATACATTTATGGATAGTTGGATAGTTTGTCCAGTCTGGTAATCGAATCCACAACACTCGGAGCGGTATTGGTGATGTGGTGACCATCTTAACTACAAGACCACACATGCAGTCAAATTTCTATGTTTCTTTCATTTCACAACTAATTTATGATAGATAGATAATAATTTTGTCCGTGTGGTGACGGATTAAGAATACAAATGTCACCACCCCCTTCCATCCCGAGGGTGTCGTAAGAGTCGACTAAGGGAGTAAGTCTAGCAGACATTATCCACCGCAAGAGAAGGAAAACTCGAAACAAAACCCTATGCCAAACCGTCTGGCCAGCGTGGTATAGTAGGCTAATATCCCTTCAAATTTTTGGAGGAGACCCGTGCCCAGCAGTGGGACGTTTATGGGTTAAGATGATGATGATGATGAGATAATAATTTAGCCAGTTGAAATTAAAACTTTAATAGCAATTATGAAAAGAATATAACGGCTAAAATCATAACCCTCCTCTCCACCTTTTGGGTTCGCCATAACGAGTTTTTGGTAGCTTACAGGTGAACATAGATCGATCATGCAGAACACATACATACAAAAATTACACATGGCATTGACATGTCTTAAAGCAGAATAAAGGCATATCGCTATTCGGTTGTAACTTATAACATGGTATCGGTTCCCTCGGGAGGCAGAAGCGAGTGGGCCAGGCCTTAGTACAACTGGCACAATGACGTGTGGCGACTACGTCCCGCGGTTACGCGATTATAATGTTCAACGATGATGCTCAAACTTTTTATAAACCGCTATTTAATAACGAAGAACGGTGAAGAAAACATCGTGAGGAAAGACCACCAATCTGTAATGGGCTTACCCATTGCAGATTGGTGGTCTTTCCTCACGTGTGTGGATGAAGGCCTAAACTCTCTCTGCGTTCTTAATAGAGGAGAGAAGAGCCGTGCCTAGCAGTGGGACATTATACTGGTTGCTATTATTATTTTAGACACACATTGTATTACATTAAGTACTTTTTACAATAATGAAAGCTTTATAAATTACAAAAATAAAATTTAAATAGTTACGGCAATAACAAAGTTATAAATAACTAGGGATCGCCCGCGACTTCGTCCGCGTGGTAATTTGGAATATTTTCCCGGATTTTGTAACATATCTCATTACTGCTCCGCTCCTATTGGTCATAGCGTGATTTTATATAGGCTATAGTCTACCTGGATAAATGCACTATTCAACAAAAAAATATTTTTTCTAATCAAACCAGTACTTTCTGAGATTCACGTTCAACCAAACAAACTCATTTAGGAATGCGTTTTGAAAGATACGTATTCCTATCCCAGGGTTACTTCCATCTTAAAGCCCTGGTGTAAAAAAATGGGTTGGCAACACGCAAGTGATACCTCTGGTAATGCAAGCGTCTATAGGCTACGGATACTGCTTAACATCAGGCGGGCCGTATGCTTGTTTGCCACCCAAGTAGTATAAAAAAAAAAAAAAAAACTCTTCAGCTTTATTATATTAGATCTTGAGTAACTTTTAATAATATTAACTGAATGACATAATACAAAGAAACAAAACCTATATACCTAAATGATCCAACAATATTAATACCTATAGATCTTTAAAGCCAACGCCAAACGCAGCGGCAAGAACTTTGACAATCACAGTGTCGGTATGCGTGGGGATACACGTATATTTGTTTGTCGAAGGACTGCCTTTTATTTGTGCACACTGTATGAATATTTCCATAATATACGCTGTTTTTTCCTTTGTTTTGTTTTAAGACTGGAAATAAAGCTGTTGTTTTTACAAACACTAGAAGTGTTGATTTTTTTCCCTTTACCAATAGACCGATTCCGAAGGAATATTAAAATGGAGAGATTTATAAGTGACTTACTTTTGCCTGCGGATTTGCCGCTGTGGATCATCATCATCATCATCATCATTTCAGCCAAAAGACGTCCACTGCTGGACATAGGCCTCCCCCAAGGTTTTCCACAACTCTCGATCCTGAGCCGACCGTGTCCATCGGTTGCCCGCAACCTTAACCAGGTCGTCGGTCCACCTTGTTGGAGGCCTGCCCACGCTTCGTCTTCCAGTTCGTGGTCGCCACTCTAGAACCTTTCTGCCCCAACGGCCATCAGTTCTGCGAGCTATGTGCCCGGCCCATTGCCACTTAATGGAGGCAATTCTTCGAGCTATGTCGGTTACTTTGGTTCTCCTACGGATCTCCTCATTTCTGATTCGATCTCGCAGGGAAACTCCAAGCATAGCTCTCTCCATTGCTCGTTGGGTGACTTTGAGCCTTCGCACGAGGCCCATAGTGAACGACCACTGTGCTGTGGATTACATTAGAATAAAATATAACCCAGGTGCTATTTTTTTACGTAAACTATAGCATTGTAAAATTTCATTAAAATTCGTTCAGTAGTTGAGTGAAGGAGTAGCAAACATCTATGACTTTCGCGTTTATAATATTACTTAGTAAGTTAATTTCTGATGTTACATTATCTTTAATACATTTAATAGGAAATCGCATGAACATACATACATGTGATATTAATTTGTAATATCTAAGTGCGACAGTCAGACGCATTGCGTCATAACTGCGATAATATCGATAGTAATAATGTCATCCTTAGTGAAATGAAATCACAGCGGCTTAATTTTTTTTTATACTACCAAGGTGGCAAACAAGCATACGGCCCGCCTGATGGTAAGCAGTTACCGTAGCCTATGGACGTTTGCAACATCAGGGGTGTCACTCACGCGTTGCCGACCCTTTAAAAACCTTATAACTCCTTTCTTGAAGAACCCCATGCTATAGTCTCTTGGGAAAACCTCGACAGGTATAATAGACGTAGAATAGCAATGTGCGCAAGTGTGTGCTCAAACACAAGTGCACTCTTTATTCCGTCACCCTCATAACCCTGTGGGACGGCAATACGACAAGACTGGAGAGATCGGGTGTAGGACCAACGGCTTTACGAAGCAGGTTGTAGATATTCCCAGTTGCCAAAACTCGGGCATCTACTTATATTTTAAATTTCTTCACAGAATTATTTTTTGGCCCGACTCACGGTACGGAATGAATGCGGTACCTAGTGATCAGCAGTTATACTCAAAGACCATTAAAATAACGAGGCAGTTTCACTTCTTTCTTCTAAATTCTTCGGTAATGTTCTCAATTACTTGCTTACTTGCTAGTATGGTGCCCTCCCTCTTTTAAATCCTCTTCCTTAATTTAGTACAGTTTGAGCCAGAAACTAGTTACTGTAATCTTACCCTAATACGCTTGGGACTAACCAAGACTAGAAGGATTGATTAATCAATGAATTTCTATACTTAATGCATTTATAATATTCGTTGCATAAATAACTTGGACAGCTATTAATGCTATAAAGCTCTTCATCAGTCCTTGTATTCCCAGCGTACAGACCAAGCGCTTTATTCGGTACTCACCAATTTGCATGGCGGATACCTTTAGCTTTCAAATTCCACTAACTAACTGTAACTAGTTACAAGTTGGAGAAGTTAGGAGCAGATGACTGATGTTCAAGATATTTAAACGTCAACTTAGGAGCTAGTTGAGGAAAAGCTTTGTGATAAATCAAAGCTAATTCAAATCTCGCTAGAATTAAAACAGCATCGATTACCACTAGCATTTCTGCACTTTTTCAACCTTTTCGTTCCGGACCTCCAAGTTGGATAAGCCCCTCAAATGCCAAGCAGGCCTTTCTATAGTGCCTTAAATATTAGCAATATTGCCAGTACAAATTATAATATCTACATTATATCGATGGAATAAACATTAAAACGTAGATAAAATTATACTTAACATAAAGATAAATAATACAAACTTGATTTCACAGTTTTTTATCATTTGCTGTTGCAAATATATATATATGTTGGGTTTTAATTTATCATATTTACAAAACATGTCAACCTATTAATTCTGTGCCTTATAATGTTAGTGTCGGATTGCCGTCCCATTCAATTAAGAACGTGAAGGAATGAAGTGTGTTTTGTTTTATTTTTGCCCGAAGCTGCTAAATACGGAAAAAAAACAAAAATTTTACTTGTAAATCTTACAGTGTGTAATAGAATGAATGATTTCATGTAATTTATGATTTCTTAATAAAAAATAAAAACTTACCTACCCAATAACTTCACTTGCTAAAGGCACTCGTGAATACAAAGACCATTTTTTTACAAAAAGGCCTATCAAAAGATCGGCACGAATCAATACACTTATTTTAAATAGCTTTGAATCGTCTAAATGTTTAGCAGACCGAACTTTCCCTCGCGCGAATTGTTTCCAAGTAATTCGCTAATGTTCTCGTTTGATACTGACTTTTGATTCAAATGCTTCGATAAAAGGATGTTTCGATTTAATTGGAATTTAGTGCGTACTTCTACTTATGTTCGCATGAAAAGGAGATACAATATTAGACTTAAGGTATGGTCTAGCGGTTGGACCACCCAAACAACTAGACCACACTTTAAGTCTGATATTATGAATGTCTTCAATATCGCGCACTGAGTGGAGAGTTGTGGGTTTGATTCCCACAAGGAATAATACTTTGCGTGATACATAATGTTTGAGTTCGAGTTTGCGTTTATGTTTATGAATTATTTTTTTTAAATTACTCGTTACATAGACAAATGTACGTGATACAGTGCTTATTTTCTTGCGCGGGAAGTGAAATTTACAAATAAGACTATTTTACTGGATCAAACCAACTGCTTAACATTAACATCATCATCGATATTGTACTCAAACCTTCATCATAACATTAACGACCGCTATCGTTAATGTAATGATGAAGGTTTGAGTACAATATCGATGAAAAAAATCTTAGAATATCCAATTATCTAAGCCATTGAGTGGAACAAGCTCTGTAACGCGGGGGACTTTACAAACATACAATTAATGGACACAAAGTTCACCTAGACTCAGGACAACCATTTATGGGTCACAAAAATACAACAATAAAATTATTGTTGTATTTTTTATATATATTTTTTTTTAAATAGATTTTTCGATTGTTCTTAAATGAAATAATGCATTTTTGAATTAACCAACTTCATTTTGTTAGCAATACACAAGAAATCGAACCCACAACATGCCGAGCAACTTCTTAAGCGACTGATCCAACCATGCAGTCTTTTGATTGAGTGTAAATGGCCACTCATGCATAAACCATACTTTACACTAATTAACCTTAACTTAGTTCTTTATCTTCAAGTAATAAATAATGCTAGTAATTAATTAATTCATTTACCGTTCGTTCCCAGACATTTATGTGTACGTACATAAATCGAATTCCCTGGGAATTGTACAAAAACATCGTTCAATTATTCCACAAGGGACGGCAATCCACTTAAACCGTAGTTCCTTGTAGTGACGGGAATTCAATCGAGTACTCGTTGCGAGACATAATCGAATACTTTAGCGAGTAATTGATATTGTTTTTGAAAATACATGTAATGGATGGACTTATGTTATATTGTTGCATCATATAAAAACTTGTCCTGATTGACTAACTTATACATAAACGAAAAGCCCAAACCGATGACCTACAAACTTGAAAATTTTCTAATCACTAAAACCAATTTCTAACATGTAACTTTAATAAAGATTTTGATTAGGTGGTAACCCAAACCACGAAAAATGAGCGTAGCAGCCAAGATACTAAATAGTAAATTAGCAGGCCAGTCTAAATAGACAAGACCTAATGCTGTGAACAAACCTGGGAGAGGCCTATGTTCAGTTATCTATGGTCATGTTAACTTGGTGCTGATATTTTTAGGCTCTTTAAACATGTGAAAACTGCAATATTACACCCTAGTTAATTTATAATAGCGACCCATATATTATGTCTCAATGCTGGGCACAGCTCTCCTTTCTCCTCTCCTATTTACACATTTATTGTTACCAGATGATAAATCATTTGATTAGTACTTATAAACATTTATTTATTTATTTAAATTAATTGCACATTTAAACGTTCTGATGCATAATGACCATCACGCGTGACCCTTGGAGCAGTTTACCACATTCTTAATTCACTAGATTCACACATCACCAAATTAGTAGATTCAATCACCAAATAACCAGATTTTGTACTATCGAACAGAAAATGCGTATCACAATATTAACAACAATATGCACATTTTGCATCGTTAACAGAGATTAGAGGTCGGATAACATTAATATTATAATTATGAATCTGACTGTTTTCAGTTTTATTTATTGATGTAATTGCGTTTAAAGACGAGATGATACTGAGACCGGCTGCGTTTTAGACCAAATGCTACTGCTACCAGTTGCGTTTAAGGCGAGATGATACTGACCCTATTTTTCAACCTTCTTATATTACTTTTCTAGATGGTCGTCGCATGTATCATGACATAATACGCTTTCGCTTCTTCTTCTTATCGTTTGGTTAGTGGCCAACCTGGTGACAGAGTTATTGAGATCGCCCATATTTAGGCCTTTGTCGTGATCTAACGACTAATAATAGTCGGGACTGACTTTTAACGTGCCCTCCGAAGCACGGAGACGCTCAGATGAAATACCACTATGCGGTCACCCATCTATAGAGTTACCGCGCCCTTGGTAGCTTAACTCGCTGATCGTTTATCGAATAACGAGTGCACCTGACTATAAGCGCTTTCGCTGATTTTACGTATCTCTTCAATATATATAGGTTACATAGGTTTACGCTGTAGGCGACCCTCATCCCGTTCTATGACTGTCTTAGATATTCCTTATGCAAGAACCTCATATGGAGAAAATAGATTCCTAATACGAGCTTGTAACTGCTACAATACAATATTCAACAGTGTTGACATCTTTCATTAGAAACTCTGTAAATTCAGATCTCTTGTCTGTAAAAATACGGAATAATTTTCACCCTTTTTGTTCAAATTTAATTTAAGGACTACTTAAGTATTAATGGTTTTGATCATCTTTAAAAAAAATGTAACGATTTTAATGCAGCTACTTAACTAAATTGTTAGTTTATTGTTAAAATATTTTTGTCTTCGTTACATTTTAGTTTGTTTTTATATTAAATTATATTTATCTGGTTTAACTGCAAATTGCCGTTGAGTGCAATTCAATTGTTAGAAACTTGTTTGGTGACATTGCTAACATTATTGTGTATTTCCTATTGTTATTATAGTATGTAGGTACTTATAATTCTTATACCGCAATAAATAAATTAAAATTATAATAAGTCACACCTGATGCGTACAAGTCAGTTACTTTTCCACTCGGCCACCACTGCTATTTTTGAATAACTGATTACTATCAAACAAACATAATGATTAGATTGAAACAATTACATAATTTCAGTTACACACCCTGTATTATTATACCCTTATTTGCCGACACGAAAATCAACAAACAAACGGATACTCGATACATAGGTGTAATTTAATTTTAGATAGGTACTGTTGACTATTTCAAACATATTTATCTTTGGATGGACATCAACGATAAACATTTATTAAATATTAAACAGTTAAGTTATCACGCTTGTTTCTTAAGAGTTAGGCAGAGAGGAATTTTCAAGTGTTTTATACTAATGGTTTGGAAGGTAATCTAGTGGCAACCAAAAAAAAGAAATGAAAACGCATTGGCATACGGTCCACCCGATGGTAAGCCAATACCGTAGCTTATATACGTTTGCAATGCTCGCGTGCTGCTGAAGTTCCCTTGTTGGTCCAGTGGCCGCAGTATGCGCCTGCGGTGCACGAGGTTGTGGGTTCGATTCCCAAACAGGACAAAGCTTTGCGTGACCCACAAAGAGTTGTTCTGAGTCTGGGTGTAATATGTTTCCGTAAATTGTATGTTTGTAAAGTCGCCCGTGACACAGAGCTTGTTCTCTAGTGCGAGATTTGTCTTTTTATATATTTATTGGTATAGTTGTGTTCCTGTGTGTGAGTACAGGTTCTAGCGCTCATTTAAGCATGACTTTTGAAAGAAACGATTTCTGATAATCCATTTTAAAGCTCTGAAGTAAAAAAAAGAGTCAGCAACATGCAAGGTATAACTAATTAATGTACTTAATGTATCCTACTTTATTTGTTATAGGTATGGTAGGGTATAATGAATTAAGGGTAAGACAGGAGTTCAGTCTAGTGGGTTAGTTACTCTACTTATTATGGACTTCAAAAATGCCAGGGACAGAGCCAAGAAGGAAGCCAGAAGTACCATTTGAGTGTTGACAACCCAAAAAAAATAAGGCCAGGGTTTAAGATAGAATACCTCTAGGAAAACGTATTGTTAAAAACGCATCCACTATAATTTTATGTTTAAGTTATGGTCAGAAATGCTCATGCGTTAGAGACCTGTATCACAGTATATAGAACTTTTAGGTCTTCTTCGTATCTTATCGTTTGGTGCCAACCTGATGACAGAGTTATTTAGATCGCCCATATTTAGGCCTCTGTCGTGATCTAACGACTGTTATCAGTCGAGGCCGACTTTTAACGTGCCCTCCGAAGCACGGAGACGCTCAGAGGATATACCACTATGCGGTCACCCATCTATAGGGTTACCGCGCCCTTGGTTGCTTAACCCGCTGATCGTGTACCGAACAGCGAGTGCACCTGGCTATGAGGTGCTTCTTTAATAAACTTTTAGGTGTAAAGAGGTCTTAACACTGTGCCTGCATTAAGGGTATTTCTGACCTGCTTGTTATTTAACCTGCAAAAGGCCAACGTGGTCTTCCTCAAAAAAGAAAAGAATGTTATACAATTTGACTTAAAACACTTTATTCAAGGCAGTCCGCTTTTCAAATAAGAACAAAGGAAACTTTTTCAGAGTAGATTTCAACTCTCGACCCAACAATGTAGGTAGGTATAGGAGAATAAAAGCGACCTTGGCCAACATGACTTATAAAACATTAATGTATTAAAGAAACAATCTTTTTAAGCTCTTAATAAGCGTTCTATGTTGGACAAAGGAATAAACTAGCATTGTGTTACGCAACTGTCTAAAAAAGGAGTTTAATTTATTTGTGACTAGGGGTCGCCCGCGACTTCGTCCGCGTGGTAATTTGGAATATTTTCCCTGATTTTGCAACATATCTCACTACTGCTACGCTCCTATTAATTGATCATAGCGTGATGTTATATATCCTATAGTCTTTCTGAAAAATATTTTTTTGTTCATAAATGCACTATTGAACAAAAAAATATTTTTTCTTATCGAACCAGTACTTTCTGAGATTAGCGCGTTCAACCAAACAAACCAACAAACAAACTCTTCAGCTTTATAATATTAGTATAAATTTATATATGTATGTAGCATGCAATACTTGCGGCATTATTAGTTAACCCAAATAGGCAAATGCTTCTTCTTTCTTGCTTTTTTCTGTTTGCTCACGTGCATATGCACTATAATAATATGTCCTGCGCAGTCGCCTATTCGCCATTGACGACTATTTTTTATTGAAAAGAGTGGCCTGGGTTTATTGATGGCTCTTTTTTTAGGCTTTACGCCGTCTCTTGTGTCAAATTAGAGAGTAGGTAAATTAACTGACGTCTCAATTGACATTTTCGACCTACATAAGTGTCACAATTTGACTTATATGAATAAATGATTTTGATAAAATATATTTAGAAAGTGAAAGAGTTTCAATCAACTTAAATCTGAATTGAGTTGCGGCACATAAGCGACAAGATCCTATAGTTTACTAAAAAGACCACTTACTGTGATCATGACATACTTCTTTCGCTTCATACGCATTTATACTACTTTTTATGCATGCTAGCCGATTTATGGTACTCTTAGCCTAGCCTTGTACTGTATTTCCATGATTGGAGCGATTAAATTTCCTTATAACGGTACATACATACAGTAGTACTATATACCATAATATATATAGCGAGAGCAAAATTTGCTAGAACATTGCTGTAGGTTCTATTAAACGAACCCAAGAAAACTTAAACACTTCATATAAAATATGAATCGTTACAGAAGCTTTAAGTTTATAATAACGTAGCATATGCTAGCCTCTACGACGTAGTCTCGTAGCCGCTACGTCGTAGCAAAACTTTATTCAGTTGGTTTGGACAAGTTTTTCTATGTAGATACTTATATAAGTAACCCTTGTTCGGAGTAAGGCTTAGTGCAGATTATAAGGATTTGCAGAATTCAGCTTTTGGGAGTGTGCAAAATAGATAACCGTCTATATAATAACATGGCATCACGCTTTCTTTCCCGAAGATAAGCAGAAGTGTATGGTACACTTGTTTCGACAGTTATGTTTGGTCATTACGTAATTTTTTTTTAAACAAATTTCATGTACCTTAGGAAAGAAAGACCCAAGACAAGATTTCAAAATATAGCCCTCATGTCGGTCAGAGGGAAGTAGAAGTGAGACACGAAAGGCCGATGCTACCAACAAAATGGGATTTATAGGTAGGAAGAGAAAGAGGTGTCTGCCTGGCAAGTTAATCTGTAAAATAATCACCCTACTTATCCCACGAATATTATAAAATAATGTGAAAGTTTGTTAGGATGGATGTTTGAATGTTTGTTACCCTTTAAGCAAGAACTACTGAACGAATCTAAATGGAATTTGCTTGATGGTTTTTTTCTGAGATAGATGCAATATGACATAAGATTTTTATCTCGAAAAAAAAACACTTTTCCCACGGGATTGTATACGCCGACGAAGCCACGGAAGCTTAAAAAACCCAAGGGTCCTATCGCAGTTTGTACGAAGCCTAAGTTGCCGCAGAAAAGGGTAATGTGTACTCATATTATAAAAAGAGCTTGTTACACAATCTTAACTAAAAATATACATCATAAATATAAAAATATATTAACTCAACTGTATATTTTAAGATAAGATAATAGACTGAGATATCCACCGCTAAGGACGTATGTATATGCCTCCATTAGCTCCTTTCGGAGTGGTTCTGCTGACGGTTTTGATGGCTTAACACCCCAGCACCTAAAAGACTTATTGTGCCCAAGTGCTGGTGACGCCGGTAGTACGCTTCTAAAGGAGCTGGCAGTTTTGGTAAAATTTAATGCTTTACGGCAATGTGGTCGGTGCTGTCATCGACATTTTATATGGCGCAAAAGTATGTGCCCTTCGCACGATGGATGGTGGCATTCGACCCATTGCCGTAGAGTGTACCTACAGGCGTATGGCAGCCAAAATTTGTTGCAAAATTTATAGTTCAGAACTTTTTGGCTTTGGATCTAAAGAGGGTTGTGAGGCTGCCGTACATGCCCTGTCTACGTATCTTAGTTGTGGTGATGGAGAGGTCATTCTAAAGGTTGACTTGAAAAATGCCTTCAATTCAGTAAGTCGGGACCCTTTGTTGACACAAGCAAATTAGAAACACCTAAAATATTTAAATACCTTTATCAGTGTTTATAGAAACCCATCCAAATTACTTTACAAGGACAATCTTTTAGACTCAGCTGTTGGTTGTCAACAAGGTGACCCTCTTGGACCTGCCATTTTTAGATTAGCAATACACCCAATGATTAGTCAGCTAAATTATAAATTTAATTGCTGGTACCTAGACGAAGGGACATTTGGAGGCGATGTAGACACAGTAGTTCAGGATTTATCAGGATTACTGCGATCGTGGTGGAGGGACCAACATGGGCAGTCGTAAAAGAGAGAGCGGAATACTCTCTGAAAGAGGTTATGGCATGGCTGTCTAACAATTTGCTAACGTTAAACCTGGATAAAACTCTCTACATCCCCTTTTCGCTATCAAAAATCAATACCCCACCGGTTGATTATTGTATAAAAGCTCACATCTGCCTTTAAAATGACAATTGCAACTGTCAAGTATTAACTCGAGTAGCAAACACTAAATACCTTGGTGTACAAATAGACAGTAAACTGAAATGGGACATCCAGGTTGACGTGATAAAAACAAGAACCAGAAGACTAATACACCTCTTTAAAACCTTGCGTGATACGACTAACCCAGAAACTCTACGAATGGTTTACCTCGCCCTCAGTCAGTCTGTAATACAATATTGCATACCAGTCTGGGGAGGGTCAGGTAAAACGAAATTACTTGAGTTGGAAAGAGCGGTTCTAAAAGTAATGAACAAAAGACCGATAAGATATCCTACCGCCCAGCTTTACGCGGAAAACAAAGTACTTACAGTCAGACAGCTCTTTGTTTTAAGATCAATTTTAAAAATACATCAAAGTGTACCCCTTCCTAACCCAAGGAAACGTAGTTATCAGCCAGTCTGTCCGAGGGCACGTTGTAAAACTGCATTTGCTAGACGTCAGTTCAAAAGTTTAGGTTGCAAACTTTATAACACTTTTAACAAAAAAGAAAACATTGTTGGACTTAACAGACATGAGGTCAAAAAGAAAGCAACTTGTTGGCTTCTCCAACAAGACTATAACAGCACGGAAGCTCTATTAATATTCCAAGAGTGACACATCATATATATTACACACACACACCCTCACACACTCACACACACACACACACACACACACAAACACACACACACACACACATCTTTGTTATTTCTATAGTAATAGATAGATTAAAGCTATATACTTACCTACGTAAAATAAGAAAATGTTTTATACTTACCGCAATTGTGTCTACTGCATCCCACGATTGTAACTGAGCACTGTCTCCCAAAATACAGGCCTAAGCCTAGTTTGGGAACCAGTACCAGTACCTTTAGCCAACCATGATTGTATGCCATAGCCTAAGTCTTCAAAGTGTAATTCGTTTTGAGTCAAATAAACATTTATTATTATTATTATTATATATCACTTTTAGGAAAAATTGTCAAAATTATCGAAATTACATTGATTAATTGCCCACAGACAGCTGTCCGGGTTTGTTTACCATAATAATATCCTTTCTCCACTCCAATCTGGATTCAGACCTGGACACAGCACTGTAACGGCATTACTCAAAGTGATTGGCGATGTTAGGGCGGGCGTGGAGGACACTAAGATCACGGTCTTGGTTTTGGTAGACTTCTCGAACGGCTATAATACAGGATAGATAGAAGGATGTCATATCCTTCTATCTATCCTGTCCCATCTTATGATCTCCTCTAAGGCGCTGGAATGGTTCTCATCTTATCTTCGAGGACGTCAGCAGTCAGTTCGGGTTGAGGATAATACATCGACTTGGCACAACCTACACTCTGGTGTTCCTCAAGGCGGTATACTTTCTCCTCTTCTTTTCTCACTGTTCATCAATCTTCTAAGTCATGAACTTCGCAATGTGTATCACCTATACGCCGATAACTTGCAGCTTTACTCTCAGGCAAGAATCGATGATCTGGGTACGGCCATTGATAGCATGAACCAAGACCTTAACGCATTACAAAAATGGTCTGAACGGTTCGGTTTGGCTGTCAATCCGTCCAAATGCCAGGCTATAATTATAGGCAGTCCTCAAATGATGGCTAGAGTGGATATCACAAGGCTTCCATCCGTGATTTTTAATGGATCTGTAATACCTCTTAGTCCTAGTGTCAAAGATCTCGGGATACACCTTGACGCCAACCTTGATTGGAGGACTCAGACAGCTCACATCAGCCGCAATGTAACCAATACTCTGCGTAATCTTTATCGCTTAAAGAACTTCCTTCCACCAAAGACCAAAACAATGCTGGTGCAGACTTTAATATTCCCTGTTATCGACTATGGTGATGTATCTGTATCCTCGATCTAAATGCAGATCTACTCGATAATCTGGATCGCCTTCTCAACAATTGCATTAGATTCATTTTTAATCTACGTAAGTATGTTTATGTGTCGACATACCGCAGCCAGCTGTTTGCAGCTGGCTACGCCACGCAGCAGCTACGCACGTAGCTGGCGTGCATTATCTATGCTCTACTCTCTACTGAATTCCCCTAATGCTCCTACTTACTTGACTACCCATTTCCAATATCTTTGTAGTACCCATAACAAAAAATTGCGTTCGTCTAACAATCTCCTTCTTCTTTGTCCTGCTCATAACTCAAGTCTTGTTCATTCTTCTTTCTATATTCAAGCTATTTTTCTTTGGAATGCACTCCCTCTCGAAATCAGAATGTCCACCAACCGTGAAATCTTCAAGGCTAGAGTACGTCACCTTAACATCAAATATTTGGCAGAATCATCACAACGTTTATAGTATATTAACTATGTATGTTATTTATTTATGTATTGTATCGTGTTATATTATTATTCATATATCATGTTTATATTATTTTTATTATGTATATCTATTTAGTATCACAATTATTAAGTATTGTTATTGTTTTATTTTACTATCTACGTTTCTTTTAAATGCACCTACCAAGTTTTCTCTCTGTATCACCCAAAGGTTGACTGGTAGAGAATGCCTTTGGCATTCCCTTAAGTGCATAGTTTATCAAAAATGATAACATACTTTTTTATGCGTATAACTTCCGAACAAAAGATGTTTAAATGAACGTAACGTTTCTGAACGTTTATTCATGCGTCATTTTTATAATCTGTCACCATGACAAAACACTATTCGGGCTGTGATTGGTTGAATTTGACATTACAAACTGAAAGGTCATAATAGTTGCATATGTACGAACTTGACTAAATAAATCGGTTCACATCTAATTAAAAATAAGTGTTATTTATCTCAAAAAATATATTTCTGAAAGGTAAGGTTCTATATTTTGCTATGATGTGTTTAGTTTACAAAAAATATTTGTGGCATGATACTAATTTTGCTTTGGAATGTTGTTATCAAAAATGATAATCTATGCATTACCGGTATAACTTTTTCTTACTATGGATGCTTATGAATATTTTTTCTATGTTTGTTTTAGAAGCAAGTTATGTGTGTTTTGGTGTTGGGTTGCATGGTTTTCCTATGGTTTTAGATAGCTATTGATACGATAGTAAAACATGGATGACAGAAATATTGAAACACTGTTACGGCAACTGGAAAATGGCGACATCTCTGAGGATGAAGCAGACATCGATGAAAATGTTATTGATTATTATGATGGTGTGAATGAGTTGATCGAAGACCCTGAAGATGTAGAACAGGAAGTAGAAGAAGAACAAACGGACTCAAATGGTAATATGGACTGTGATCCCCCATTGATTTCTGGCGATTTACCTGATAATGAATCAAGGCACACTAATTATACTCAAGTAAGAAATTTAGTTTGGAAAAGGAAAAATATGCCTTTGGTTGATCAAGCTTTTACCTTTCTTGGCGTCACAGACTACCCTCAACATATTTTAGATTTAGCCAGTCCATACCAATTTTTCTCTTATTTTTTTGATAAAAACCTACAATAAGTAATCGTTTCTGAGTCGAATAAATATGCTGTACAAATGAATCCAAATTTTTCCGACCCTATCAACTCATTGGAACTTCGAAAATACCTTGGCATCTTGATATACACTTCAGTATACCATTACCCCAGCATCAGATCGTATTGGGCAAGAGCTGTACAATTCCATCCAATTTCAGACACAATGACAGTAAACAGATTCGAAAAGATTCGCCAAGTAATACACTTCAACGACAATAGCAACCACCTACCTCCTGATCATCCTAACCACGATCGATTACATAAAATACGTTCAGTAGTAGATCATTTCAATAAACGATTCATGTCAGTTCCGTTTGACCATCGCCTATCCCTAGATGAACAGATGTGCGCGACAAAGATTGGTCATTTTATGAAACAATATTTGCCGAAAAAGCCACACAAATGGGGTTTCAAACTATACGTACTTTGTTGCCCCATGGGCTACTCCTATACTTTTGAAATTTATTCAGGGACTCATAATATGCAAAGACTACCAAATGAACCCGACTTAGGAGTAGTTTCAAACACAGTCATACGTTTGCTTCGACCGGTACCGAGGAATGCAAACCACATAATATTTTTCGATAACTTTTATACGAACTTGTCACTATTTCATTACTTATTCAAAGAAGGAATTTACTGCTTGGGGACAGTACAGAAAAATAGACTGGGGAAAACATGCAAACTACCTGAGAAGAAAGACATTCTTAAACCATCAGTGCCAAGAGGATCATATGATGAAAATGTTACTACATTTGATGGGGTTGAATTTTCTGCCTTGAGCTGGAAGGACAATAAACAGGTGTTATTGCTCTCCACGTATGTGGGCTCAGAACCTGTAGATACAATAAAAAGATACGACAAAAAGCTAAAGAAGAGCGTTACCGTAACTTGCCCAAGAGCTATACGCGAATACAACGCGAGTATGGGCGGTGTTGACACAATGGATAGTTATTTGGGTAGATATAGAATTAGAATGAAATCCAAAAAATGGACAAATAGACTCTTTTATCACATGTTGGATATGGCGGTAATCAATAGTTGGATTTTGTATAAAAAAGTTTTGCTGAAGAAGGGCATGAACCCTAAGAATATTTTGAAACTGGCTGATTATAGAACTGAACTTGCGGAAACTTTATGTAATTATGGCAGCACCATATCAGAAAATAAAAGAGGCCGCCCAAGTCTAAATAAAACTGAAGTCCCTGCAATCAAGCAGAAGAGACCAAAGCTGGGTGCCCAAACATTACCCCCTGATGACATACGTTTTGATGGTATTGGGCATGAAAAATCTTATGGTTCCAAAAGGAACCAGTGTAAATATGCCCAGTGTAAAAAACTTACGTCAGTCATGTGTGAGAAATGTTGTGTATCACTCTGTGATAACCGAAACAATAACTGTTTTAGGGTTTTCCACACTATATAATTTTTTTATTTTTCTTGTGAGCTTACTGCATAATTTATCAAAAATGATAACAACCTTTTTTCAATAAAAAATACACTTTAAATACATCACTGATTTTTTTTATTATTTTTCTCGTATGTTAGAGACCTCATTTCATAATATATATTTTTTTTACGAAAATATAAGAAATCATGCATCTAAGGGTTAAGTCCGCCTTGTACACATTATTTTGTGCTAAAGTTTTAAATAAAAAAGAATAAAGTTCTAAACATGGCTTTGAACGACCGAGCATGGCTCCAAACATCACTTCCAATTCGCTTTGGTGGCCTTGGCGTTCGCAAAATTTCAGATGTAAGCTTATCAAATCCTTGTACCTAAAGTTAGTCGTATATGCCTTGTGATGAGAAAAATAAACGTTTTTATTATTATTCCTTTTATTAAACTTTCATCTCTTAATTACATTTTTAAATACATACCAATTATAAAAAATATACATTTAAAAATATAAAAAAGGAGGCCCACCGGTATCGGGTACAGGGACCAAGCTACCGGTGGTTAGGGCTCCAGAGACAGGAACCTCCTCACGATGCGCGCCGTGTCCAAGAGAACCGCCTTCTGCATCAGGCCCACAATCCAACCGTCTAACGAGAGCCTCCTAAGGTGTTGATGAAGGCTCTTGGCGATCAGTCCATTGACTGATACAACTATCGGCACAATGATCGCTGAATCTATCTCCCACATGTCAACAATCTCGTGAGCCAAATCCAAATACTTAATTTGTTTTTCTTTCTCGGCTTTCACGAGATTCTCGTCATGTGGGACAGTGATATCAATGATCATTGCAAGGCGCTCTAATCGATCTATCACCACTATATCAGGCTTATTGGCAACAATAGCCCTGTCAGTAATGATAGACCGATCCCAATATATTGTGGCACGACCATTCTCGAGAACTGAGTCGGGCACATACCTATAGTACGGCACCTCCGAGTCCACAAGGTTGTACTTTACAGCAAGTTGCTGATGGACAATCCTGGCCACTTGGTTGTGTCTGTGCAAATACTCGCCGTTTGCAAGACGGGAACAACCAGAAACTATATGCCTGAGAGATTCTCGAACTATACAATCGCTTCCAGTGCCTAGAAAACTGCGAAACAGTGGACGATCTAAATGACAGAATGGTGGAAACTGTCCAAACGGTTGGAGCTAAGTTTGCTAAAGCTCGCCGTAAGAATAGAACTCAAAAACTCTCCGATCTAACTCTCAATCTCATGCGGGTACGGCGCGAAATGAGATTGCAGTCTTCTTCTGATAAGTCGGAATACGCGCGGCTCAATAGACAAATTTCTAAAGCCATACGACGCGACATACGCCTCTTTAACACATCACGTGTTGAGGAGGCTATATTGCGAAATAAAGGCTCAAAAGTCTTTTCAAGAACTTTGTCTATTGGGCAGCGACAGTTGACCAAGTTGAAGACCGAATCAGGCAAAATCGTTTCGTCCAGACCCGAGATATTGAGAGAGATCGAACAGTTCTATGGACAGTTATACACCTCCACTAATAGCCCTGTCAACATCATGGCAAAAGATCCCAGAGCCAAACTAACCCGACACTATACCGAAGATATCCCGGACGTCAGTCTGTACGAGATTAGAATGGCCCTGAAACAACTTAAAAACAATAAGGCGGCGGGTGATGACGGAATCACTTCAGAGCTTCTGAAAGCGGGTGGAAAACCGGTACTTCAAGTCCTTCAGAAGCTCTTTAATTCCGTTATACTCGAAGGGATCACGCCTGAGGCATGGACCAGGAGCGTGGTGGTTCTTTTCTTTAAAAAAGGAGACCATTCCTTGTTAAAGAACTACAGACCCATCTCGCTTCTGAGCCATATTTACAAGCTGTTCTCTAGGGTCATCACGAATCGTCTCGAACGCAGATTTGACGACTTCCAGCCTCCCGAACAAGCCGGTTTCCGAAAAGGCTATAGTACCATGGACCATATCCATACGCTGCGGCAGCTTATACAGAAAACAGAGGAATATAACCGGCCCCTTTGCGTAGCGTTCGTGGACTACGAAAAAGCTTTCGATTCTATCGACACCTGGGCGGTGCTACAGTCCCTTCAGCGGTGCCACATTGACTATCGGTACATCGAGGTGTTGAAGTGTTTGTATAGCAAAGCCACTATGTCTATCCGATTACAGGACCAAAGCACAAAACCAATCCAACTGCAGAGAGGTGTGAGACAGGGAGACGTCATTTCTCCGAAACTGTTCACCGCTGCGTTGGAGGACGTTTTCAAGCTTCTGGAGTGGAAAGGATATGGCATCAACATAAATGGCGAATACATCACTCACCTTCGATTTGCCGACGACATCGTGGTCATGGCAGAATCGCTGGAGGATCTTGGCGCTATGCTCAGAGACCTCAGCAGAGTTTCCCAACAGGTGGGCTTGAAAATGAATATGGATAAAACCAAGGTCATGTTCAATGTCCATATCACGCCCTTACCGGTTGTTGTTGGGAATGCTACTCTCGAAGTTGTTGACGAATACACATACCTCGGGCAAATAATGCAGTTAGGTAAGTCCAACTTCGAGAAAGAGGTCAACCGAAGAATCCAACTCGGCTGGGCAGCGTTCGGGAAATTGCGTAACATCTTTTCGTCAAAAATACCTCAGTGCCTTAAGACGAAAGTCTACAGTCAATGTGTGTTGCCAGTGATGACTTATGGCACCGAAACGTGGTCTCTGACTGTTGGCCTCATAAACAAGCTCAGAGTCGCTCAGCGAGCTATGGAAAGAGCTATGCTCGGTGTTTCGCTGCGTGATAAAATCCGCAATGAGGAGATCCGCAGACGAACCAAGGTTACCGACATAGCTCTTACAGTAAGCAAGTTGAAGTGGCAATGGGCAGGCCACATCGCTCGGCGAACCGACAACCGATGGGGAAGAAAGGTTCTCGAGTGGCGACCACGTGCTGGAAAACGCAGCGTGGGACGACCTCCCACTAGGTGGACAGACGACATCATCAGAGCTGCAGGAAAGCACTGGATGCAGGCAGCTCAAGATCGGCCATTGTGGAGTCTTATGAGGGAGGCCTATGTTCAGCAGTGGACATTATCGGGCTGAGATGATGACGATGATGATGAGAGATTCTCCGGGATGGTGGCAGGCCCGACAAATGTCAACCGTTCCGTCTTTCAGGATATACTTACGGTAGTTGTTCGTCATAACAACTTCGTCCATAATTGCACAGACAAAACCTTCGGTTTCTCCAAAGAGATCGCCGAAACGTAGCCAGGACACAGATGATAAAAATTCTACATCGGGCCCATGTAAGGCCCGATAGAAACGTCCATGCTCCTCCATACTTCCTCACGCTCAGTAGTACTGAGTACTACAGGTTTGCGCCAGTTCTCTTTAGCCAGACCCAGCGGGGTGAGTCCGGTATCCACAGCAACTACGTCCCGATGCACATCCACGTCAGCATTGAGAAAGTATTCTCTTAGGTTGCATACCTCACGGTTGTGGAGGGTCTTGGCACATAAAAAGCCACGACCTCCACATTTCCGTGGGATATACAACCTCATTACTGATGATCGTGGATGGTGCATACGAAAAGCAGTCAACTGTGTTCGGACTCTTCTATCAAGGTCATCCAGTTCAGTCTGAGTCCATTTGAGTATGCCAAAGGAGTACGTTAGGACAGGCATGACCCAGCTGTTAAAAGCACGCACCTTGTTACCACCTGACAAAAGACTTTTAAGAACCTTTGTCAGGCGGCCAAAGAAACGATCCTTTAACACCTGTTTCATGCCAGCATCGGCTATACCTAACGCCTGTGACATACCCAAATATTTGTAGGTTTCGGCCAGGTCCCAGTTTCAGGCATCTTTGCGGTGACTGACAGGCACCGACCAGATGTTGCGCCAGAATACACTAGTAGCATCATCTGCTGGTCGGCACCCGTCATCCACATCGGAGACAGATCGCTCCCACCGTCTATATACCCACCTCTCGTCCCTTTGGAAGGTACAATTCAGGAGGTACCGATCCACCCTTTTCTTATAGCGACGAATGTGATTCGCCCACGCACAAACCTTCTGCTTCAGGAGGTCAATGCGCTCTGTGACTCGTAACGCATAGTCTTGGGGACTAACATCAGTCCCCAAGAACGCCCGCTTCACAAAGCGCATCATTCTCGGGCGAGTATTGCCCGACCTGAAGCAGATTAACTTGCCAATGAGTGCCCTAGCCTCAGCAATACGACGCTCAATCCTACACTGCCATGCAGGCACAGCGGATTTTGGTCGGGCAGCTGCGCTGTTATTAAAAAACCTAACACCAGCTACCCGACATACCGCAACGGCCGCACAGTATAGGATTGAGTGTGTATCACTAATATCTTCACTGTTGTCAAAGTAATTAGACAACAGTGAATCCAGGGCACACACTAACGCAATGTTTTTTTTGTGTGTGGGCAAACGCGGCACTCGAGGTCTGTCGCTAGAGGGTTTGGATCGATACTCCCGAAGGGCACACTCCAAAGCGCTCCTTAACTGATCATAACATTGGGTGCTTACGTTTGTAGCCCCACAATCTACCTCCTCAACTGGTAGTATGTGCTGTGGCAGGGGCACATGGGCTGTACCTTGAGTCACAGCCTGCGTCAAGGAAGGGACAGTGAGGTTACCCCGCACGTCAGAACGAAGCCTTTCAAGTGTAGAGTCATCCAACATGTGGGCACGCTGGATAGCCCGCACTTGATCCGATAGTCGCTGCGCTGAGACTAGTTTATTATTATTATTATTACCAGCGTTCCTGTTCTCAGTCCACAGCATGGCAGAATTAGCCAGGAAAATTTTAGAACCCACACTGGTTAATTCAGAAGTGTCTTGCAAGACTGATGCAGTGAATGCTTGGAATATGGTTTGTCCAAATACTGTTTTGCCGACTAACCTATTCTCCGAAAAGCAGTGGGATTGGCCGTTATGCAGCATGGGAAGAAATAACCTTATTTCAACAGCTTTAGTGCTGCGGAACGCGCTCGTCTGCTGGCTGTGGGTGAATGGGTATCAAGTCTCTGGCTACAAGCCCTGCCATCGCCCAACATAGGCACTATATTGGACGATACTACATTCCGCCTTGCCAATTGCCTCAGCAGCAGCGTTTGGGTGCTTCTAGTGTCTCTCTGCATCAATGTCATTGTGGAGAAGCCAACGACAGTCTCGGACACCATGGGCTATCCTGCAGCAGGAGCGCAGGCCATATATCGCGACACGCCCAAATTAACGACATTACCCGTCGGGCTCTTGTCAGCGCTGGCGTACCAACCGCACTTGAACCCAATGGTTTGGTACGTGACGAAGGGAAGAGACCCGATGGTTTGTCGTTACTGCCTTGAAAGATGGGCAGGCCTTTGGTGTGGGATGCAACATGCGTCGACACCCATGCGCCTTCACGTTCTTCAAGTACAGCAAGATTCGCTGGCGCTGCTGCTGCAGCTGCCGAGACCCTCAAACGGAGCGAATACAGTACTTTAGTTGTCAATTATGTTTTTGAGCCGTTTGGGGTAAAGGCGGTCGGTTCATGAGGTCTGAGTGCTCGTTTCTTGTGCAGAGATTTAGCGAAACGAATGATCGACGCTTCGCGTGATCAGAGGGCTGGCCTATTTCTCGCACAGAGAATAAGCATTGCAATCCAACGTGGCAATGCTGCTAGCTTTCTGAGCACGTTCCCGATAGACAGTGATATTCAGGAATATTTTGCCTAAACGACAGTTTATTTTCCTATTTTGTTTATTTTTATTTTATGTATTTCTTACCTTGTAAGTTTAAAATTTAGTTTGATGTATAAAGTTAAAAAAAAAATATTATTTCTGTAAATAAATATTCTATCTTATTGCGTCTACCTCAAACGTAACAAGCAGGTTACTTTGCCACTCGGCTATGAATGTGTTGTTACGTTAATATCGCGTAATTGAGCCCGTTTTCTTAGAAAGTTTCAAATAAGGAAATGAATACACTGTGTTTAGGCAGGTTGTTTATCACTCTTTGTGAACTGTGACAATCTTCAAACTCGACACACTTTAAGCTAAACGGAGTTTGAGCAATGTTGTATGCTTTTCACCTAAAATGTTAAGTGGTTGTTATGCCAGATGAGGCTTTGTTAATTACTGTTTTTATTTAACCATGTTTACATTAAGCTTTACACGTAGAAGTGTAAACAAGCAACTAATAATATAGACAAAATGACTTGGTTAAAATTGTCTGGAGATCGTAATAGACAACCTGCATGTTTTTTTCTTCAAAAAAACACTACAGAATATAATATCAAACTCAAAATTTAAAACACCAGAGCTATAAAATGGAGTATCCCTGGTATAGAAAAACGCATTCCTAAATGAAAGCTGTACTCACACGCAAGCTCACAACTACATAGCAGTGAGTAGTTATTTGGCTGTGGTTTTCAGTCGAGCTTGCTAACTAGTATGGTGCCCTCACTTTTTTGACACCTTATAGAAGGCAACAGCCGAATATCAAAACTAGTTACAAGATGTAGAGTTGACAACGCGAGGGTAATGCTCCAGGAATTGAAATCCCTTCTATACTGTACGCTTTCAATATCAGCTGAATTACTTGCATGTTTTATTTATTTATTTAAGTTGATTACGGTATTTGCAAAGGGGCTTTAGTAGCTAGATACAAGTGGTAGGTGGCGTGCAGTTGAAGAGGCCTATGTCCACCAGTGGACTACGGTAACTATCTGCCGTACGCTTTTTTATCACTCAAAAATTGACGATTTAAAAGTCTGAATAAGAACACAACCTTGTCTTTCTAAAGAGCAACAAATCACACGTGACACAAAAATAAATACAAGAATAAAAAAACAAGACTTATTTGAAAGTTAGCAAAAACCTAGGATTGTTGGTAACGTTCCAATTTTGCCACGTTATAAATATATATTGTGGAGCAAAAACGATGAATTTAAAAGCTATATCGAGTTTCATAAAATAATTGAGTATTTTATTAATTACGACGTTTTATAAATTGTGTTTTTAACTTTGATTTTTCATTTAAATCCGATAGCGAAATTATTTGTGAATCCAAAATGATTGGTGTTCTTTTAGTAGTATTTTTATATAAATAAATATGTTATCGTATTTATTTTATAATATACACAGTACTATGTATTAATAATGTTATTCAATTTTTTAAGCTCGTTTTGTTTGTTCAACAAAGCATCAATTAATCAAACCACTAAATCAAATAATCGCCGCCTCACCCTGTTGGTTGACTGGTAGAGATTGCCTCAGGCATTAAGTCCGCCATTATACATGCTGTGTATAAAAAGTTTAAATAAATAAATGTATAGTCAAAATTAGATAAAATAGCCTTATATAGCGATCTATATTGATTGATAAGGAAGGAAGTTAAATATATATATTAGGTTATTTTGCAGGCATTGCAGGCTTTGTTACCCAATTACCATCAAACCGTGAGCTTGTTAGTCAAATTCATCATTATAAAAACAAACATTTACAAACTAAAAATAGACCTTATGTTATGAATAAAAGTTAACCACGCATTTACGTATTGGGCACCTAAAGATGGATATAAAAAATAAGTGGACGTATTATGACCGTATCGATGCGTGTAAAGACCGATATTCGGACGAAACAGGGCGATTTATAAAACGGTCATATCATGCGGGGCTACATTATAGCCGTTTTAAGGAGATGAGTACGGGAGGCTTTGTGTGACAGATTTTTTGGGTTCACATAATGGGTTTGCGCATTGATCGATCTGCGTTAGGTTGCGCGTAATAGTTTGTTTTAATATGATGTTTACAATGTTAAAAAACTACATTTATTTCATAAGATATTTACAAGAATGGTTATTAAAATAAAAGTAACTAAACCTAAACTACTGGCAAACAATCAGATATTGTGTTTAGGCTATTATAGGCTGGGGCCTGTACTCACAGGACATAACCACATCTCTGACGCATGTATTACTTTGTAAACTAATCAAATTAGTTTTAAGCTTGAACAATTCAATCATCATTATACAAATATATTGTAGGCTTCTAGATAAATATCGAAATTCTACCAACAAACTATATAATTAACTATCACGACAAATCCTTAACAAATAAACAAATCACTAAGTGAACCGGATCACTGCGGGCTGTAGCTAACTTGTTTATATTAACTTTGATTAAGCGATACGTATTGGAATAATTGTTCTAAGAATTGCTTTGTAATGTTTATGCGGAACTCTGAGACTGAGTGTCTTGTTTCATGGTTCAATGTAAGAGGTAATTTGTAAGTAATAGGTACAGGTACAATATATTCTGTCTCTGAGATTTTTTTTAGAGATGTAGAATATTGATTAGTAATTGGTAGGTTGCACTGTTCAAAGTCAACGTCAAACTCATGTATTCATTTACTTATAAACTTCATCATCATCTCAGCTATAGAAAATATATGCTGATATTTTTGTCTTTTATAAAGTGGCAAAGTTTTCCACTTTATAAAAGACAAAAATATCAGCATATATTTTCCTATAGCTAATAAGCTGTAGGGTAAGGGTAGAGCCAAGAGAGGAATTGGCAAGAAGCTTATGAGACGGAAGAAGAGACGAAAGGAAGTTGTTTGGAAGTTGCAATTAGTTGTATTTTTTAAAGTTGCCAATTGTAGTTAAAAAGCCAACAACAAACCTAATGGTAAGTGGTAACTGTCGCTCATGAACTTTAACAATGCCAGGCACACAGCCTACCATGAAGTAAAAGCTCTTTTTGAACCACGCTAAGAAAATGCTTTCTTTATCCGCAAATGGTTGCAATTGAAAATATAGAAATAGCGGTGTGAGAAATAAAAAATGAGAAATGCATTGATTATTAATTTATCTTTCCAATGTTGTAAATCTAAAGTTGAGTAAAACAATATGAGGTCTTTAAAGTTATAATTTTAATTTGAGCGTAGTCACCATTGCCATTGGCGAACATTTGAAAAAAAAAAAAAGCCATTTGAATAATCGTACATACATTTTGTGACCAGCTGTGTTAGGTTTGTACTAAAAGGTAAACTATATTATTTAAATAATGTCACGAGTAAATTTGTGTCTTATATCTGGAGAATTAAAAATTAAAAAAACTTTTGTCTTTCAAAGCTAAGAAAAAAACTAGGCAAAATACTAGACAGAACTTGAACAACGCTTACTGTAAAGAATTATACCATTTGTAAAAAAAAAAAATTACCCAATACGAGTATTTTACCTAGTTCAACAAAAAGTATAGGAATCGCAGCTTAACACCACTTTTTTTTTTTAATAGACGTTTTGTAAATATACTTCAATTATTATAAAGCCTTGGAAAGTTCCAAGGGTGGACTAAATAAATAAAGAAACATTTAGTAAAAGTTATTCCATTTATTTATGTAAACAGAAAACAAAGTGTCTATCTGGGTGATTAATAACAATGTTACACGATATTTCATAACTCGTTGCCTTTCAAAAGTATAGTGATTCATTACGATTTGTCATGTAGTCTGGACAAACAACTAAGTACTATACTAACATTGTTAAAGAGTTTGCGTGTTTGAACTACCAGACCGATTTTTTTCGGTGGCAGCAAGCATACGGCTAGTAGACTACATACACGTCGTTCTATGGGGCTTATAATAATATGTGACAATTTTGTAACACCAAGGCTTTGTGATAGAGTATCCCTGGGATGGGAAAACGTTTTATTAAAAACGCATTCCTAAATGAGCACTGGAGACCTGTACCCACGCATAGGAACACAACTACACCAATGAGTTTAGTCATTCGGCTGCGGTCTTCTGTAAGATGGAGGTCCAATATAGACCAAATAATTAATAGCAATGTCGCGGCTAAATTTAAACTTCTTGCTGACACTAAACTGTGTCATCTTATTTAGAACAAACAAAATTGCCGAAGTACCGTCGAAAGCTGGAAGCGATTTCTGGGAAAGGTTGGGTATGGCATTATATTTCATACGTTACCTAACAAGAAAATTTCATTTACTTACTGAAAACTGAGTACAAGAGTAATTTGCCAAGAATAAAACGAACAAGTAGAATATAGAAAATAGCAACATACGCAGAAATAATTATCTTAACATTTCATCTTTTCTTTAAAAACCAGTTAACATTTTTATCACAAAATACTTAATACTCTGCCTATTATGAATGTATACATTTACCGTTACATGTTGACTACATATAATTATAATAATATAGATTTGTGCCTAACCCACATGTGTATGTGGAAATCACGCGGCTGGAACATGTAGATTAACTTTATGCGGCATGGCGTGAGCGGTGATATGATGTGAGTTGTTGTTAGAAGTGAATTTGGACTAAAACTAACTTACAAGTACGATATATGTTGGATATAATATATTTGAATTCCAAGTCTAGCGTAGACAAAACTTATAAATATATACGTACTTATATTATACTAGATTCCGCCTGCGGCTCTGCCCGCACGTACTTGCCCACGAGACCAGTGTTTTTTTTCGGGATGAAAATAACCTTATGAGCTTGTTAACTTGAAGAGAATGGTAACATAATTTTTCAGGAACAATTCCTTGAGACATTTACCAAAGAACAATTGGCTATTGCCAATAACAAAATTTCAGAAGTTGTCATTATGAAAATTTTGGAAAAGTTAATTGAAAGTCATCAAGACTAAGAAAAACAAAGTATAAAAAAGTAAGTTTGTGATTGAAATTTTTTATGGAAAAAATAAAATTTATACCACTTAGTGGGAATATTTAAAAAAATAATGTTCAAGGTTTGATCTAGTAAAAGACAAAAAAAAAAAAAATATTTAGATTATTTCTGGAAAAATCATGCACTGATTGGTATTCTTCCATTATGATCAAGCTTAGTTTACAATCAGAGTGGTCAAAATGGACATGAAACCTACGTTAGTAAAAGTAGGACTACACCAGCAAGTATGTATGCTTTAAGGAGGGAATAAAACTTATTACATTTAATAAGTTTTATTTCCTCCATATCTCTAACTCACTGCTGCAATTGCATATGTATCACTACGCACATCTTTATTATAAGAAAACTAAGATATTCCTGATTTAAAACTTTACCTGCAACATTTAAACATGGTAACACAAGTAAGTATACAAGGTTATCCGAACATTGGCGTATATCCGCATATCCGAGTACCCGCGAATAAGCAAGCGGTACGTGCGTGTTTAAACCACAAATCATGCGTTGGTATCGTATCCAAAATAAATGTGAGCCATTACTGACGCACATGCGGATACATTTGACAGTGACTGACGGTAACACTGCAACGTAACATGCCTAGTAGTATCATATGTTTTTGTTCCAAATACATATTTTTGTGTCGGAATATTTAATTTGGTAGGATATTTCATAATATTTCAAATTGACTATGTAAAGAAGAAATGCTGCATTTAAGAGCTACAGCAGACATGCTCCTTTTAGCATCCTTTTAGCACTCCGCACACATTCAGATGCCGGTCGCATCGATTATGTTCATCTTATCCCGTCTTACTAATATTATAAATGTGAAAGTTTTTGAGGATACATGGATGTATGTTTGTTACTGTTTCACATAGAAACTATTGAACAGATTGACAGGCAACAGCCGTTTATTTCATGTATTACGAAGAGATCTGCGACCGAACGCAGAGTTTCCAAATCGCGATGCAGCATCGATACAGTCGCAAAATCGCTGATCACCGATACTAAAAGTAGAAAGTCTGCTTGAGTGGGCAAGACATAACACGCAGAAATATTCTGGAGTGGCGAATAATGCTAAGCCATATAAATAAGACTAAATTGGATGTGTAGGAAAATTATTTCTGCACCTACTCCTGATCGGAGCTATGAGAGGCGCTCAAGGCCAGGTGCACCCGGTAGTCGGTAAACGATCAGCGGGCTAAGCTACCAAGGACGCGGTAACCCCATAGATGGGTGACCGCATGATGATAATTCACCTGAGCGTCTTCGTGCTTCGGAGGGCACTTAAAAGGTTCCTATTGTTAAATCTAATAATTTATCTAACACCTCTTTCACTAGGTTGGCCACAAACCAGATAAAAAGAAGACTAATCAGAGTTTCGATCGAAAAAACCCGTTGGTCTTTTTCTTAAAGTACACGTATCAATTGTAACGCCTAGCTTACCTAAAACCGTTCTATATCTCATAATCTGAGAATCCCAAGCAATAAGGTTACCAACAACCATCAACCATAATGTGGTGAAGTATAGGTTACCCGCGTGACGTCACTCATGACGTCACCAGTGACGTTCGTTTGTTCACCGACTTCGTGATTAAAATGTTTGCGTATAATTAAAAGATACTAGCTATTGTGTGAATTTGTTCGAGAAAACTCGTTTTAATTAGGGGATGGGTATACAATGATAGCTTACGTGCTCTACTATAGATTGATTGTTGCGTAGCAATAAAAACTTTTTTTAGGGGGGAAATGCAACACGAGAAGTTAAGAGAGGTAGGGCACCATACTTGTGAGCGGGCCCGAGTGGGGAGGGACCTCCACCTTACAGAAGACCACAGCCAAATAACTACACACAGCGGTGTAGTTGTATTCCTGTGTGTGAGTACTGGTCTCCAGCGCTCATATAGGGGTACGTTTTGAAAGAAACGTATTCCTATACCAGGGTTATATTTTCCATCTTAAAGCTCTGGTGTAAAAAAATTGGTTGGCAACACGCAAGTGATACCTCTGGTATTGCAAGCGTCCATAGGCTACGGTTACTGCTTAACATCTGGAAGAGGGACGGTTATGTCGGGCTCTCCGGCCTACAGATCATCCCCCTGTGCACCAACTCCCGCCTATATGAGTGGACCACAGGAACATGATATGACATCAGTGGTGTAGCAAAATCTAGGCCAAGTAATAGCATGATGTTCTAAATGCAGTCTACTAATAGGTACAACGATTACAATATTCAAAAATCTTGTTTAACATTTTTATATAAATGAAGATTTGACGAAAAAATATTAATTATTATGTTATGATTATGTTTTTTGTTTTGTTGATTTTATATTTTAAAATAGTTTCTTTTATTTTTATAAATATTCTACTAACCCATTTATTTTCAAAACATCATGACTTTCTTAAATAACCATCGGATAGTAGTCAAATATTTTATAATGTCACTTTAAACAATTTATATAGAATAAGCCCATTTCAGTCATTAACGGAAAATTAAACGTGTTTGTAAAATAAGAAATAATCTATTAATCACTGCAAATATTGTAAAACGGAATTTAACACCTATTATTTGTATTCTAAGAAGCATTTTCGATACAGCAATTGCCGTTTATTTCAAAGGATATTATAATACAAAGTACGAGGGCCGTGCGTACGAAATTGTTTAGAATGAAGCTTACGATATCTGTATTGGTTAATAACTTTAGTCGATATAATTATCTAACTTTAGGTCCGGTATGACCGCTTTCAAACAAGTGGCAAACAAGCATACAACCCGCCTGATGGTAAGCAGTTACCGTAACCTATGGTCGCTCGCAACACTGGGGGTTTGACTCGCGCGTTGCGGTCCCCTCAAAAACCTTATAACTGTTTCTTGAAGAACCCCATGCAATAGTCGAAATCCTTGGCAGAGAGCTTATTTCACAACCTAATCATACGTTTTCTCTGAAACCGTACAGTATAGTCTTAAAAAGAAGAAAGAAAAATAAAGATAGATTGTATCCTGGGGCAAGACATAATATAAAAAGTACCCTTTTTATCGTGATAACTGACATCCACGTGGATTGAGCCACGGGCACCATCTTTTGTTCTTTTGTTTTTTAAAAGACAACCTCCGCCCTAGAGAACAAGATCTGTGTCGCGGGGGACTTTACAAACATACAATTAACGGACACAAATTACACCCAGACTCAATAAACTCTTTGTGGGTCACACAAAGTTTTGCCCTGTGTGGGAATCGAACCCACAACCTCATGCACAGCAGGCACATACTGCGACCACTGGACCACCAAGGCAGTCAAACTAAATAAACTAATATAGTCAAACAATCTAATAGTCTACATGTCTTCTTGTCTCTTTAACAGCCAATGTGTAGAGACGCCATATAAAGAGCTGCTACTTCACTGTTAAATATATTAGTATCGAAGGCAAGTGCTAACAAAAAACACACAATATTACCTGTGTGGTATTTTTAACGTCACATAATTGTTAATATATTATCTTTTATGTTACCTCTTATATTACCACAAAAATATTCCCAAAACTTACATTTAGCAATGTGTGTGAACCTTTATAGCCAAACTAGCCAGCTTAAACCTTTGTAGCAATTAGTACCGTAGTGTTAATTGCTACATTCGGCTGATGCTGCCACAAATCCCTGTAATCGTGTTACGTGAATTCTATTCCTGTGAAGATGTAATCTGATGGAAGCTATGCAAGTGCTGACAAGACTTGTGTAAATCTGTAATTTTGGTTAAATGTTTTACTATGATAATAATTCCAAAAAGTTTATAAAAATACAGCGAAATGACTAATCAATGCTTCACGTGGTCATAGTGGTGATATTTTCTCGCACACATTGCCATCCAACGGGGTGGTATCGCTAACCTTCGGAGTAGATGTTGAGGAATATTTTGACGCTTAAAAAATCTTTTTTAGCATAAAGTTTTAAATTAGACATCTTTATACCTATGTATATATCCTGGAAGACATTGTTATCTTGTAATTACGACCTAGAGCAGAAATGAACCTACTGTAGCATTTCAAAAAGTTCGCTTTTAGCGATAAGACCACCCATATCTGTCGTGTCTACTTATTCGTAATGTACTACAGTATTCGGTGCATATGATATGTACCGAATACTATAGAATAAAAATAAGAAAATAAAAAATACTATCGCCGGTGCTCTATTTATTCCTACAATATCATAGTCCGATTAGACGGCAATCCGAAGCGAATGGAGATCTGCATTGAAATAAAATTAAACTCTAAAACTACTGACTTAATAATTAAGCTGAAAATGATAGCGATAGGGACCTTTAGCGATTGAGTTGTCAAAAAGCCAACAGAACGTAACTTTGTTCAGACATACTTCATGTCTATATAGATAGCTCAAGTTGGGGACTTGAAACGCACTCTATTGTTATCATAACTCAGAGCAGCTTTTTGTCGAAACGCTGCACCGTCCGTCCGTATCAATCCGTTCACGGTATTTATTTAATCGTTGTCGTTTTGTTTCTTTTTACAATATGAAAGTTATGAATTATATAATATATATTTTATAATTTAAGATTATATCATATAATTACGACGTAACAATTTCTATACACTATAAATGTATATATACTACCTATGTATAGTATACAGAAACCTATAGTACCTAAATACTGGCCACACGCAGTGACAGAACAGTAAGGTTAAGGAAGGTTGCCGCGGTCAGTCCGTAGATGGGTGATCATTTTCTTACAACACAGTGAAGCCTCAATATTGCTGTTCTATCGGGCAATAAGAGTGAAAGAATAGAGTGCATCTGTGCATATACTTGTGCACAAAAATGTCTCGCACAGAAAAAAATCTCTGTTGAAATTTATGACCTTAATTTAAATCGGTCTAGATAACTATTATCTACGTATAGCCAGCAAGATCCATCATTCTTTATAAATCTGATAAGTAAATTCAACGAAACGAAAACTAATATTATAATTATACAGCCAATCAACAACTTCCAACTTTTGCTACACAACTAGGAAGATTAAAAACAAAGATGGTTGCCGATCTTAGCTATAATGGAGTTATGAATAGGGCGCGCAGCTGTCGATAATGTGTAGCAATTAATCATCTCACTTTGATGGATGGCGCTGTAAACAACACTTCGTAGGATTTTTAATAAGCACCCAACATTGTGGGGAAATTAAGATTGTGCCGTTTCTTTTTGCGGCGAAAATGAAAGTCATGGTGGCCGGCACGTGGAATGCCAACGCGAAGATTTTCCTTAAATACGGTTCCAATTTTGTGTTTAGTAACAAAGTAGGTATATTATGAAACAGCTCCCGGTTTTACGAAATGGACTGCTAAAGGTGACTTTTTGCTTTGTCGTGTTCTTACTTTAGGATTGTATTATAACGATTGATACGATAAATAAAAGAAAATTATAGGCTAAGGGGAAATGTCAACCGCGTTTCGACTTACTCGTACTTTGTAGTAGTAACTATTTTCTAAAATAAGATTTTAACTATATTCTTTTGTATTTTCTTGGTATTTCTTCTCATAGTTTTACACCTGTAAGCTGACTAGCCGTAGGTAAATAGACATCATCCTTCTGGCTTACCTCCTATATTCATTCCTCTTATATACCTTTTCTAGTGTTATTTTTTATCCTAAATAAATAAATATTGAGGTTGAACTTAAACAATTCCAAGCAATTGCTTTCAAAACGCCTGCTACATAAATAAATTGAAAATGATTTTTCAGCCCTGGGCACAGATATATAGGGACACCTTTATGTTTCCGTGCATAACCTGTGAAGGCGTTATCGTCGTCATAGCAAAGTACATAAGCTCAAGTAGTGAATTATTTCGGTAGTATTCATTTTGTACCATATAATGTGATTGCAGATACACAGAAAAATGCCATGTCTAATACATTGCTGGACGCACCACGTTGATTTGGGTTGTTCCTAGACATCCACAACCCATTGTTTTCGAAAAATAAACTTTTATACATTAGTTCCCCCGATCTCCATTGTCGTGGAGGTCGTTGTCGTGATTTGTTTATGTGAAAATAGAAATCTGTGTATTTTTTATCACTTCAAAATTTTTCTTCTCACGGGACAAGCTGTGTACTGGTATACAAAATTGAAACTGATTTGTTTTCATAAAAAATACGATAATTGATTAGATACTTATACAAAATGGCATTTGACATTTATAAATGTAATTCATAAGGACACACAATCTGAAAATAAACCGCAAATATGTAAAGAAACCTTTGACCCATTTCACGTTCATTCAAATTCACAATCGAATAATTCTCAAAAAATACCGCGACCGAAATGTTAACAAATCTTTGGGAACCCTCCGGTTCCATGAATAAGTTCCGTACATTCCTCTCCCCGTCAATAACTCTGTAATTCCGGGCCAAGTACTTGTGCAAACAAGCCTCTCCTCCTTCGTACTTTACATGGCCTTTAAAAACGTTACAGAAAAAAAGTGCTTTTACTGGATTGAATTTTCAAGGTGAAACCTTTGGGTTATGAAACAACTGAGTGAGTGATGGCTGACAGGAGGCTTGAGGTAAACGTGGGTTGAAGAAAGATATGACACTTTATTGTGTAGAGTTAAGGTTAACTAAAATAATTTAAATATCAACTTAGGTAAGTTTTATTTCTTCAAAAGATTTTCAGAGTATGTATTATGTATCTTTTAGGTAATAATGTTTATACATCAGACAACGATGCGATATTGTGTTCCTGTGTTAATCGAATTCCTTGTTTCGGTAATTTACACACCTACACACCTATTTATCCATCTATTACCATCGCAATTTGACAAGCCTTGAGTTTGGACTTTTGAGTCTCGGTCTAACACCAAGTTCCAAGACTAAGAATAAATTTATTGGCCGGTACGTCTTAATTATACTCTGGTTCCCTGAAAACACTTCACTCACACAATAACTAATGACAACAAATCATTAGACATAATCCTTAGTATTCAGTTCCATACTCTAACAATACGGTTTGTTATTCGAAACGAGACTGAGATCTCCATTCCTTGGACAGCCCGGACCACTAAATTGGTATTGTTGTTAAGATTAAGCGCAACAGTCTTTGTTTCCTAACATAATTCCTACCTCATTGTTCTATACTTCGAGGCTAAGCTAATCCTCGATTTTACGACATCACTTCACAAGCTCACTTAAGCCTTAGCGGCAAGAAATGGTAATAATGGCCTAAATTATTTCAGGAAAAAATGTGCAGATCGACTAGATTAGGGCTTGATGTTACTAATTGTGAAAATAAAGAGGCTTTTGTGGGTTTCAGATTGGCTAATGTCAGGTAATGTTTAGGATAAATTTAGGACTTCTCAGAATGGTACCACTAGCAATAAAGAAATAAAGAATATTTTATTTGGCAGTAACTTCATAAAACACCACCAATTACAAAATTGACAAAAATACATTTAATATATTTAATATACCTATATAATGCAATAAGCAGTAACCCACGGATGTCAATCAGCACTTATACATGAAGAAGTAAAAATTTAATACTAGCAGAAAATAAATAGACGACTACAGTCGACAACTGCACATTGGACATATTTTGAATATTGGACCATTCGACCAATTGTGCCTAAGCCAAAGATAGGATTAATTATGGAAGTTTAGAATTTGGCGCTATTAATGTAATAGAAGATTAGCATCAGAAAATTGAAGAGAAAATGAAAAAAGTACTTGAGCGGCCGTAAGACTTATCTTATTCGTCAATACATCGATAGGTATATCCTACCTGTGTTGGCAACCTTTTTTCCAATAGTCTGATTTATCACAGGATATCTTTTAGGGGCTTAGATCAGCGGTCTCGCGATAGGCTAGTGATTTAGACAAACTCGTTTAAGGCTTCTATTTATTGCTAGCAATAAACATGTAAAGCGACAGATAAATTGTAATCATTATCAGTAATGTATTAATATGCGTTCTGACATGTGAATAACCAAATTGAGTGATACAAACCCATGCCAACATACATTTTTACTAATACTTGTCGTCCTCTTCTTTTAAATGTTCATTCAACATGGTAGATAATTGTATTTTTTTAGCAAATCATTATTCTTATATAAAAAAAATACATATACTTAAAACGGTAATTTTATTAGTTGTTTCAGTTGTTCGTTACTGTCAGCGTGCCTATTACGGACATAAAACTTTAATAGGGTAAACTTATAGCCCCATAGCCTATCAACATGCATACAACGACCGGTTTTTATATTTTTTGATCAAAATATTTTTGCCTACCATAAAATATTCCTAAAAAATCTCTTATATTTCTTGCCTTATTTGCTTTATATAACAATATCATTCTTAACGCATCAACTGCGTCCTACTTTCAGACTTTTTCTGTGCATATTTAAAACATTTTCAAAGGAAAATATACCTTTTGTCGTGGTTTTTAAAGGAGGTTTTCTGTTTTCGTATTTTAACACACATAGTGACGCGATGTTGATAAATTATACTTTTGTGGTGAAAGACAAATTTTGTTTCGTGTCCTCGCATCGTTAGCCAAGATTTGGGTCCAAACGTTTTTAGTAAGTAGGTACGCATCTTGGGCCTGTATGGTGAAGTTAAGAGGAGTCAATAATGGTTTTTGTACTCAAGTATGAGTATTGACATCGAGGCGAATGAGAAAAGAAAATATTTAGCACGCTTAATTGAAAATCGAAATAATATATTATTAAATAATTATGAATTTTCAGATTTTACTTAAGTATTTATATATACTGTATTAGTAATAAGGTCACCGTGTTTTGCTCAGCGTTTTTTTGATACGTGCCTATATATATATATATATAAATAAACTTAATAAGCAAAAAAAATATCATAATAAATTAAAGCGGTTTTAGAGATACACGCTTGGTTGGTATAAAAATATTAATCTAAACAATAATAAATATGTTACTGTTACCAGTTTGATTTAAGTTATAAAAAAGGAATATCGTGTTACGTAATAATTTATAAAACTAACTTTGAAGAAGGTGAAACTGTCAAAGTTTTTATACTATTCGTACAGTTACCTGCTACGACAGTTTATTGCACACAAAACTGTTAAAAACTATAACCGTAAAAAACACTTTAGAAATTTACATGACTATTTATAAATTAAACTTACGTACTTAATTTCAGTGACTTTGCCCGCGTAGATGTCGAAATGAAAAGAACTCTATGTCCATCCCCAGGATATGATCTATCTTTTTAACAAATTTAATTAAAATCACGTCAGCTGTTTAATCTTTAATAGGCAACAGGCAGGCAGAGTTACTTTAGTATTTATAATGTTAGGCATGTTATCTTTTTTTTCTATACTAAGTAGAGTAAGAAGTAAAATTTGTGAGTTTATGACGATGTCGGAGGTAATATCTGAATCTACAAAACCGATTTTGAAAATTCTTTTATTAACAGAAAGCCACGTTATTTGCGAGTGTCATAGGTTATATTTTACAGTCAATAACATTACGAGATCCCGGGAAATACCAACCGTGCAAAGCCGGGGGAGCGGCAAGTATAAAATAAAATTGATTGACCTCTGTGTCACATCACTATTACCCTACAGATTTATTGAGTTGTTCAAGGTACCCACCCTTAGCAGGGCTTTTCTACAAGAAAAACCTCGTATAAAGGTATTGTAACACGAAGGGTCGAGATTTTACAGGTGCGGTCACCGTACTACTTTTCGGTACATTTATGAGACGTTCCTATTGAAGTATCGGTCATAAATTTTTGCTGCTTTTATGGGTGACTGAGTATTTGTATAAATTTGTGTGAATTTTTTTTGTGTAGTTACATAACATAAATGTTGACATTTAAAAATATGTTTGCGATGAAGAAAATAGAATAAATGGTTGTTGGTCTCTAGAAACGGTAAGCGCAGTAGACTTAGAACCTTGCCAACATTCTTGTTGTTTAGGTATTTTTAGTTCGATAGATGTCGATCGCGATATGGTTTCTTTCACACAAGAGGTATGTAAATACATATACCCGGAACGAAGTCATTGCATATCGTCGACGGCTAGAAATACGGAAAAAGTTTTTTTTTTGTTTTTTATATTAGTTTTAAAAAGACAACTCCCGCACTAGAGAACAAGCTCTGTGTCGCGGAGGACTTTACATATATACAACTAACGGACACAAATTACACCCAGACTCAGAACAACTCTTTGCGGGTCACACAAAGTTTTGTCCTGTGGGAATCGAATCCACAACCTCGTGCACAGCAGGCGCATACTGAGGCCACTGGAATACCAAGGCAGTCATATACATACATACTTATATTATATAATGTATTAAAGGTGTAAAATTGAACTAGTGAAGTGTCAAATAAAAGAAGTCTATAAAAATGCGGGTTTAAGGCCCCAAAAATGATGAAAAAGAGGTGTAAATGAAACCATTTTTTGTTGACATTTATAGACAAATGACTGCCAAAAATACAGTATTAATCTACAAGATGTGTTTCATAATATGGTTTTATCATAAATTATATAGTAATTCTAAATAGTTTGTAAAAAAAACATCGAATCAGCACCAAATTATTGAGATGTAACCACTTTATGACTTCAATTTTTATCAAATAATACGAAAAAAAAACAATATTTGAAGAAAACATACATCTATAATTTGCTAATGTTATATTTAGAATAAGTTTAAATTTTATTGTATTAAAAATTAATAAGACGTCCATTCAAAGTATACATCTGTTTATATCCCGGTGCTCGCCTAGAGAAATAGATCGTGTTTGCTTCGCCCAAATGTTTAATATCGTTGGCGATATCCCAAGCCCTAATTTATTTAAACTGCGTGCTGGTTTTCATCCGGCTATAAGTCAAATCAAATCATTTTATTTGCGAATATGGTACAAAAATGAAGGTGTTACAGTCCAGCATGCAAATAACAAGTGAGTGATAGGTACAATAAGATATTTCAGTTATTTATGATCCTCAAATTAAATCGTGTTCACTTGTCGTGTCACATAGTAATTCAATCACATGTTTTTCATACTCTATCCTTACAGCAGCTATTTATCAACATCATCAGCCTAAATCATTCCAGTGCTGCACTCGCCTTTCCACTCACCACTTAACAAGATCCTCAGCTACTCGCATTCAGCACGTAGGTATTATAAAATTGTAATTTAGCTTAACTTTACAGCAAAATAACCCGACAGTATGCGACAGCATAATAACACGCGCATATAAGCAAATGTAGGATACCTTCACTAAAGCTTAAGTGCTTTATCGGGTGACCTACTCCGCTTACCTATCACTTTTGCTGCAAAATCCATTTATAAAATGAACCAAACTTTGTCTAAAGCTAAACGGGTCAGTTATGAGTTTTTTAAAATGTTTATAACGACGTTTAAAGTTTTACACTTTCCGTGGCACAGTTTTATTTCATTGTCGCATAACTTTTCAGAGACAGTTTAAAAGCTGAAGCGTAGACGCATGGACGAATAGATGGGGCTTGTTTATGGTATAGCTTTTTAAAAGAGTTATGGCGTTTAATAAAAAGTATGATCGTTTCTCTGTAACGAAAAATGTGTATATTTTTTATGTATACAAGATGGTAAGCACAAAGTGCTGACAGTAATTTGGGTGAATGGATTAACTGTAGGGTGGAGGGAGATTTAGAGTAGCGAGTATATCAGCATAATATTACTTAAGCGTCTCATGTTGCCAGTTTACTTTTATTTTTAATTGGTCCTACTTATGTAGATGTGCTATTATATTTTAAGTAAACAAAATTGTCTTAGTCTTTACTGGAATAAATTTTTTAGACTTAAATATTTAAGTTTTATTTTCTTCAACTCTGGTATAATAAAAAAATAATAATATATATCTAAATAATATGTTATTACTTTACCTCTCAATAACTTGCGTTAAACTGTTATTTTTGTTAGAATTTTCTAAATAAATTAATAAATTACATCGATCATTACGGGCCATAAGGGCTGCGGTAACTGCTTAGCGGGTGGTTTGCTTCTTTATCACTTTAGAGGCATAAAAATTGATAAGTATAAGGGTTAAGTCAAGTCTATTCTACGCAAGTCTATATCCAAAGTACGAAGTAACTAATAAATCGCGTTAGGTCCCTTCTCACGCTTTGAGGCGAATGTACACGGTTTAGTTATGAAGAAGTAAAGTTTAGGGTCCACTCGACAACTACAGATTATGTGTATGTATTGATAGCGTAATCTTGTTTTAATTGTTTGTTAGTACGTGGGTCTAATGTACCCCTTGTACACGATTGAGCAGTGGAGGGTTGGGTAATTGTTTCGTGTTCTATTGACGATGAAGGGTTACTTTATCTATTGGTTGTTATACCTAGTTGTTACAAAGTAGTGTAATCATGTTTAAGTATTAGTTACGCATTTTGTTGTGTGACTGGACGGGAAGTGACGATACATTGATAATAAAATCTTTTTGTTGTTAAGTGTTTAATATACCTATATTTTATACTGTTTAAGCAACATTGTTATTTGTTAATATCTAAATTTAATATCGTTATATAAAATTTGTGTTAACTATGTTATAATTCTACTTGCATGCTGTGGTCTCCATTAATTGAAGGAGTACACGAAATGTTATATGGCATAATAATGTTATGATTGTGTTGTGTATGTCCGTTGTTGGAGATCCAAATAAATAAATAAATACTTTGATAGGAGAGGAGAGGAACAAGGCCCGACTGGGGAAGGACCTCCACCTTACATAAGACCACACCCAAATAACTACACACAACGGTGTAATTGTATTTCTGCGTATAAATACAAGTTTCTGCCTGATGGTTACGCTGCAAATGTGTATTTACACCAGTGACATTGGATTTTACTGACAAGAAATTCACAATTGATGCCCGAAGTTTGAAAATTGGCGGTGTTTCACCCACGTGCCTCGGAAAGCACATAAAGCCGTTGGTCCAACGCCTGATTGAACTATGACGGTGAGGAAATAAAGAGTGCTCTTGTGTTTGCGCACACGGAAATAAACCGTCGGGACCGAAATTCAGTTAGGGGGACATTCATCGACAGAATCGCGTTTCGCTAGACACACAAACTTTACAAGGCAGTCATTCAAGTCAAGTCATTTACATCAATTTGTTTTTAGTTGTGCATCATTTGTGCCAAACATTTTTTAAGGAAATATAGGCAAAGGTAGGTATATGATGCAACAAACAATGCTTAATTGAGGCAGAACCTCTGCTTTTCACAAGATCACAGTTAAATAACAACATATTATAACATACGGTGGTGCAGTTGTGTTCCAATACGTGCGTACAGGTCTGCAGCGTTCATTTAGGATGCGTTTTGAAAGAAACGTTTTACTATCACAGGGATATTAATAGCAACCCATATATGTTCCACTGCTGCTGTGCTATGTGCTCTCCTATATCAAGAGAGAGTGAGTTTAGGCCTTAATTCCCACACGCTGACCTAATACAGATTGGTAAATCAGATATGTATGCATTTAAGGTAAACGTTCGGAACCTCTATCTATCTAAATAAATAATTCACCTCACCTCACGTCTCACCTTTGTGATTATAATATATATATTATATTAGCTGCAGGAAAACACTGGATGCAGGCAGCTCAAGATCGGCCATTGTGGAGACATATGAGGGAGGCCTACGTTCAGCAGTGGACATTATCAGGTTGAGATGATGATGATGATATATATATTTTATTTAGTAAAAATAATATATCTTTATTTTATTTGTTTACCTATATTTTGTGTTATATATCGTATTTAGGTTAAATAATTATTTATTAGTAACCACTTTAAGTATTTTTTATTTATGCACCTACTTCTTTATATCTCTGCATCACACTATGGTAGACTGGTAGAGAGTGCTTTTAGCATTAAGTCCGCCTATACAAACCATTCAGTCGTCGTTGATGCGCGCTACAGTACTGACGCGCTTCCTCTACATTGTACGAATTTTGTAAATTCACGCGTTGCGCGGCTGTAGCCGTTGCCCGTTCCGACGCTATGAGTTCACAACAGCTCATAGCCAACGAGCTGTTGGCATTCATTCAGCATGCCATCGACACTATGGACGAGGTCAGCATTATGCAGATATGTAAGTCCAACTTCAAAGAAGAAGACGTAAGCAGTGGCAAGAGGCTGCTGTTCCAGACACTTGGTAAAATGGACCAGATGCCATCACGCCGAAGGGATGGTACCGAAAAGAGCGTGCAAGACATCATCACCTTGCTGAAGGTGACCGACCCCGACGATGTGCCTGCGTTCGTGGCGAAGGACCTGCATAAGCTGCCCCCCGTCACGTTCGACCATGTCGACGTCACCAGGCTGCTCAAGGATATTACAGCCCTTAAAGCAGGCTTGGCCGAAGTGAAAGTTAAATTAGAGGTGTCTGAAAACACCATATGTGAATTACGTGCCGAAGTAGTGTTGTTACGCAACGCTAATTCGAGCGGTAGGACACCCGACACCTCTAACGTCAACAGTTGTCGAGAGGCTACGCAGAACGCTTCCATCAGCAGTTTGAAGTCGGTGAGTGCAGTTGCGTCACCGGCCGCCAATATTGCATGCGGTGCAAAATGTGACACCGCCGTCCCTGCCTCGACATGTGTTGAGGCGTCGAATCGTGTGGGCACGTTGACCCCTAAACGTGCCTACGCTGCCATTGCCGCCACCAAAAAGCCCTCGGTGGTGACACGACAGGAAGAAAAGGCGCGGAAACAGCGGGTTTCCAAAATCGACACGGACAAGGATGGCTTTGTCAAGGTCGAGAAGAAGAAAAGGAAGCCTCCTTGTCGGAACCAGTGCGGTACTGCGCTGACGGGGCCTAATATGCTGCTGCGTCCCGCAATACCTACGACGCAGCTATATGTGTCCCGTCTCCATCACACCACGAAGACCGAGGATATTGTGGAGTATATCCTCAAGAAAGTCAACTGGACCTTGAGGGTCGAAAAGTTGGTACCGCGTTCTAGCACCAATTTCAATTCGTTTGTGGTGCGGGTGCCAACGCATGCTATCGATAGATTCCTCGAGGAAGAGTTTTGGCCGAAAGGTGTCGTGTATCGACGTTTTCGCGGTCGGTTACACAACACAGCGAGGTGTAACACGACACCGATTAAATGTGTTTAGTTATAAGTTTTATATATATATATGTTAGTTTGTAAGGTATTTATCTATGGAAATATATAGGCTATATTGTTTTGTACTATGTAATCTGTGTATTTCTGAAATAAATGATTATTATTAGTATTATTATTATTATTGTATGAAGTTATAAATAAATTAATATTTCTAAAGAATTTGTTCGTAGTTACAACTAGAGCAAGCTTGGTGAGAATAAAAATAAAACGTCTAAAATAAATACTCCTAGGTACCTCTTACTTTCGACCATTACTCTTCGCTAGGTTCTTCTTCCACCTAATTATTTGAAGATTGCCAAATGACGTAACAAAGGCAGCTTGGCCGTAATTAGAGCGCAAATCGACCTGAAATTGTGGAAATATGGCAGCCGTTCGACAAAACTTGTGACTAGTCTTAACTAGTAGGGTAGTGGTTATTTAATGTTTAATAAAGGTTTGATGTACGTACAGCAGAGTTTTGGGTAAAGTAGCACATTTTGGGAGTCAGCCGTAGATGTATGGCCATGGATGTATACATGTTTGTTACTCTTTCAAGCAAAAACTACTGAACGGATCTGGATGAAATGAAATTTGGCACAGAGATAGAATTATTATTATAATAACCTGGCAACACTAAAACATATACACAATAAAAAAAAATTCACATTTATTAATTTTATAAATATTTTTTACATTGTATGATAATTTATTGCAATATACGACATCCAACCAATTTTATAACAATAATAATAAAATAAAAAACTTCAACAAAGCGAAATACTGAGACAACCTTAAAATGACATATTATTATGTCATGAAATCCGAGTACAGCAAATTTAAATGAAAAAAGTGAAATAACTATAATTAAAGTTGACTAGAGCCAGAAAAAAGGCACAAAAATACCTCCGGACTCGTCGCTCACCTCCGCCTCGCAGCCGCCGGATTCTGCGCAAGCGATTCCGGCTTCGGTTGAGGCATAGAAGTCAACTACATCGAGCGACGGGTATTTCTCCTCGCCGACGTTACCAACACCTGTACGTCGTCGGGGCAGAGGCCGTCCACCTGCATGCTTAGGATCCCGAGGCCCACCGGCCTCGAATAGGGCTCCCGCTGCCAGTGGTAATGTGCGCCGCATGCGATGGACGCAATTTATAAATGAGTATATCATGCGGGCATATTTTGTGGCAACAGAGGGGGGAACCACTCTCATGATGTATCGTGACCGGATGCTGCCTTTGTTTCAGGCCTTCCGTCAACGTTTCGGTGTAACGACTATCGCATCAAGTGCGGGCTCTATCCAGCGTGCTCACATGCTGGATGACTCTACGCTTGAAAGGCTTCGCTCTGACGTGCGGAGTAGCTCTGCTATCTCTTCTTTAACGCAAGTTGTTACTCAGGTGGCATCCCGTGTGCCCCAGCCACAGCACATACAGGCAAATGAAGAGGTAGATTGTGGGGTTACAAACGTAAGTACCCAATGTTATGATCATTTAAGGAGCGCTTCGCAATGTGCCCTTCTGGAGTATTGATCCAAACCCTCTAGCGTGTGTGTGTGTCCAGTGTGTGACCTGGATTCACTGTTGTCTAATTACTTAGACAACAGTGAAGATATTAGTGATACGCACTCAATCCCTATCCAATTGTCCGTGTGGTGACGGATTAAGAATACAAATGTCACCACCCCTTTTCATCCCGAGGGTGTCGTAAGAGTCGACGAAGGAAGTAAGTCTAGCAGACATTATCCACCGCAAGAGAGGGAAATCTCGAAAGAAAACCCTATACCAACCCGTCTGGCCAGCGTGGTATAGTAGGCTAATATCCCTCCAAATGTTTGGAGGAGACCCGTGCCTAGCAGTGGGACGTTTATGGGTTGAGATGACTCAATCCCTTACTGTGCGGCCGTTGCAGCATGTCGGGTAGCTGGTGTTAGGTCCTTTAACAGCTGGGTCCTAACGTACGATCTCATATTTCGATAGGTTTACTAATCGTTGATTCGCCATTGGTCTTGTGTTGTGATTCGTCTATTGATGGACTCACTTATCATCGACCTGCTGTTGATTTTGGATTACAACTCGCCTATTGATAGAACAGTAGTTTCTGGGTTACTGGTTCAAATATTAAATTTTAATTTGAAGTCCGTCCTTTTCTCTATCTATATATGTGGTAACGCTGCATTATGGTATGAGCGTCTAATCGAGTTGCAAATTCAATTTCATCAAAATTGATACCCAAAAAAAAACGCGTCGTAGCTCTTCAATAGTTAATCCTTCTGAGATTAATAAGAGTTCAGCTGTTACCCCTGCGAGTGCCTCGTCATTGACTGAGATATCGGAGGATCCTATTGCACTTCTTGACACCTCTGAACCAACAGTAGAACTTGTTGAAGGAGTAACTACTAGGACAAGGGGTCAGAGACAGAAATTGGAACCTCGATCAGCGGTGGTACAGCGTGTCGTAATCGAGCAACCGATTCGTCAAGTAATGGCAGTAGGTCAACAATATACGAATTGGTCATTCGAAGACGATTTAACATCAGCGCAAAGTTTCGTTAGTCTCGTTGATCTGGTTCGTTGTCTTGGAATAGCACATCGTGTTCCATTTGCGATCAAGGCTACGAGGGACGAAGCTAGGGAGACGATATCGAATCTAATTTCAGCGGGTTTTCAAAAATATTCTAGTACTGCTAGGTTTCCTGAACACCCTCACGTTAATGTGACAACTGGTATAGTAACTGACCTAATAGATAAAATTATGTCAGCTCTTGACTATGGTGAGAAATTCTGCGCTGACTCTGGCACTCAAGTAACCCAAGGTAAATTTGGGTCCTTAGATGACGCCAAATAAGCGTATTACAAGGGTGTTCAAAGAACCCTTGATATTCTTATTAAAACTAAAACAGACGCAAGACGTCTATTTGAAATTTACGATAGAATTAATTTTGAATCCATTAAGAATTTGACTTGGGCTTAACTCAAGTTTAGTTTGTCGTTTTGTAAGATGAAAATCGACATAGTATATTCAAATACTCAAAATTCAAATGATTAAAATTTTTGTACTCATCTTATCTTTCGGTATGGCATTGTCCACACCATTACAAACTGTCGAAGTTCCTGGAGGTGAATTAGAATCTTTCGCCTCTGCTTTTATGACGGCAATATCTGCAGATTCGTCTATTAATTATGACCTTTCCGGTGTCGCAAAGGTGATTAAGATGGGAGGTGCCTTTGATTATTCGGCTAGTTTGTTCAATAAGGACAATAACGCGCCGTTTTTTAAACCTGACGACATGTTTAAGACTTTTCAGCGTCTTGCAGTTAACGGTTATACATTTAGGTCTGTAGAAACACTGACCTTTACTGCTACTTCTAAGCTTCCGCTGCCTGCATGGCGTCTTCAGCTTAAATATACCCCTTCACGGTCATTTTAAAATTATTATACTTTATTGTTCTTTAATTTGTTAAAGATGTTGAACTTAAACCGAAGTCTATTTAAATTTAGAAAATAGTCATTGTTGTAAGAAAAATAGTAGACTGACATTTAATATTAATTTGAAGTGATAATAACTTTCCAAAATGTCTTCTAAAGACAATTCAAAGTTCGTTATGTTTCCTACAGGTAACAATAGTAAACTCGCGTATACACTTGAACCAACTAAAACTTCTCGTATTATGTACGATTACGAAAAGAAGGTTCACAATCAAAATCCGAATCCTGAAATTAAGATGACTAAAGGTCTATCTAATTTTATGTTTGGAAAACCAAAAATCTAAATTCTATGGTTTGAGTTCAATTCTTTTATTTACTTTATATTTTTATCATTCAATGTGCTTATATATATATATATATTATATTACATGTTGAGGAATATTTCGACGCTTAAAGAACAGTCTTGATTTGTATTATGTTTTTCCTTTCTTTTTGTATTTATGTTTAAATTAGTTTTAGGTATATAGGTAGTAAAATGTATATATGTGATAAGTGTAAAAACATGTATATTGTTTCTGTAAATAAAAAACTAATTCTATTATATTACACATATTTATTTGTAAAAACCAAAAAAAAAAGTCAGTAATGAGGCTTTTTATGTGCCAAGATCCTCCACAACCGTGAGGTATGCAACCTCAGAGAATACTTTCTCAATGCTGACGTGGATGTGCATCGTGACGTGGTTGCTGTGGATACCGGACTCTCTCCGCTGTGTCTGGCTAAAGAGAACTGGCGCAAACTTGTAGCACTCAGTACTACTCAGCGTGAGGAAGTATGGAGGAGCAAGGAGTTGCATGGACTTTTGTATCGATCCTTGCATGCCCGATGTAGAATTTTTATCATCTGTGTCCTGGCTACGTTTCGGCGATTTCTTTGGAGAAACCGAAGGTTTTGTCTGTGCAATTATGGACGAAATTGTTATGACGAACAACTACCGTAAGTATATCCTGAAAGATGGGATGGTTGACATTTGTCGGGCTTGCCACTATCCTGGAGAATCTCTCAGGTATATAGTTTCTGGTTGTTCTCGTCTTACAAATGGCGAGTATTTGCACAGACACAACCAAGTGGCCAGGATTGTCCATCAGCAACTTGCTGTAAAGTACAACCTCGTAGACTCGCAGGTACCGTACTTTAGGTATGTGCTTGACCCAGTTCTCGAAAATGGTCGCGCCACAATATATTGGGATCGGTCTATCATTACTGACAAGACTATTGTTGCAATAAGCCTGATATAGTGGTGATAGATCGATTATAGCGCCTTACAATGATCATTGATATCGCTTTCCTACATAAAGAGAATCTCGTGAAAGCCGAAAAAGAAAAGCAGATTAAGTATTTGGATTTGGCTCACGAGATTGTTGACATGTAGGAGGTAGATTCAGCGATCATTGACCCGATAGTTGTATCGGTCAATGGACTGATCGCCAAGAGCCTCTACGAGTATTAACACTTTAGGATGCTCTCATTAGACGGTTGGATTGTGGGCCTGATGCAGAAGGCGGTCCTGTTGGACACGGCGCGCATCGTGAGGAGGTTCCTGTCTCTGAAGCCCTAACCACCGGAAGCTTGGTCCCTGTACCCGATGCCGGTGGGTCTCCATTTTTATATTTTTAAATGTATATTGTTTTTATATAGCTATATATTTAAAAAAATAATATTTGTGAATGTTATTTAATAAAGAGAATAATATATTTTCGGGACAACTCACACATCGCTATCTGATGCCAAACTAGGCAGAGCCTGTACTATGGTAACCAGACGACTGATAAACATACGTACATATTATAGATAAATTACACCCAGACACAGAACAAACATTCGTGCTCATCACACAACGATTTTGTCCTGGGTGGGAATCGAACCCACGACCACCGGTGTAGCAGTCAGAGTCACCAACCACTAGACCAACAGACTACTTATTATTGCGATAACCGACATCTACACGGGTGGAGCTGCGGGCAACAACTAGTAGAATTATTATAGAAAACGAAACAGTTATGGGAACAACTTGGATGTCCACTCTGTCACGGGCGCTTTTTATATACAGTAAGCCTTCTTGAATATAAAACATCCCGACATCAATCATGGCGCCATGGCCCGCCAGGCAAGATAACCCGGCCTGGTTGGTTGAACCCTTTGTGTGAGTAATATAAAGTAAGCAACTGTTTAATATACTTATGCAAACACAATTTGTATCTCCTCGTATAATGTCTTCCTAAACGAATTTCGATCACGATGGCTAATCTCAACGGAGACTAGCCATCTGCGTGGGACATATTATAGTGCACTTTTTATACCCTCACTCTGATAGTCCGATGGAACGGCAATCCGACACGACCGGAGAGAGATCAGGCGTGGGACCAACGGCTTTACGTGCTTTCCTAGGCACGGGGATGTAAACCGCCAATTTCCAAAGCTTCGGGCATCTATTGTGAATTTGTTGACAGAAAACCCGATATCTATTTTTTTGGCCCGACCCGGGACTCGAACCCGGGACCTCGTGATCAGCAGTCCAACACTTCGACTACTGAGCCACTGATGCAGTTCTACTCGTATATAACCTTTCTTGATGTACCTACTATGGCCCTGTTTGTCGCTTGCCATAGCGGTTACTAGTTTTACACCAATTTATAATTATAGTAAGAAAGACGTAGATATATCACTAGCGCACGGAAACTGTTGCTTTGTAGCTTGATTTTATCTATCACTATCTCTTTCTGTATAATTACGTTCCGTATTATCTATCGCATTCATACTTGAAATATATAAGCAAGTACGCACTAAATATGGTAACAAAACTAAAAGCCGCTCCGTATGAAGGTAGCGTATTTTTATTCATAAAATCTTTGTTTTACACTAGATCAAATCAGTATATCTAAATTTAATTCATAGATATTAATGCACAAAATCCTTCAAAAATACAATATATAAGAAGTGATTTAAAAGTACGGTCGGCGTTGACTTGGAGTAGCCTAAGTATGTCCAGTAGTGGTCTCGATAGGTTGATGATGATGACGAAAAAATTGAACATTTTGCCAAATAGATTTCATTCCGTCGTGATTTGTGCCAGTTTTGTATAATGACAATAATTTCCCGTCTCCATTCCAATACTGCCATATAAAAATGTCATCATAATACATCATTTTATTAATCATGTACGTCATTTACAAATGGCACGGGACATTGAGGACCGCCATTATGGCGACAGCTATTATCGTAAATCGAAATTACCATTATAAGTTGGTATAAGGCATAAAAGTTGAGTGAAGAGTTATAAAAGTGTTGTGTGTGGTTTGGTTGATTGTTATAAAGCCAAAGTCAAACTCATTTATTCATTTAGATCAAATGCACGATACTTATAAAAGTAGAAAAAACAAACGTCTGCATGATTATTATTTTTCTACAGCCGCTGACAAGTTTAATCTCCAGAGTATAACATTTTCAATTTTGTATGAGTTGAATAGTGTAGTATTTGTGGTATTAGAAAAAAGACGTAGTATTTTAATAGGCATAGCAAACAAATTACATGTCAAATAATGATATTATCTGATTTTTGGACTGGTTTTGGTATAAAAACATACACGATATTTGCCTTCACCGTTAACAGATGATCAATCATTTGATTAGGATGTATAAATTCCACAAATAATATTCATATTTGTTGTAACACAGCTCCACATGCAAGCTCAAAATATTACTACGAATATTGGGATAAATTTACGCGAAGATATCTGATATATAAATTGCCCTGCTATTCCAGATTAAACTTTGGCAAAACTGAATAGTATACGCCAACGCATGGATGCACAGCAAACGTGCGTCGGTGTCGATGCCTTTGATGAAACCGATACTCGGACTTGACGCCCAACGACCAACGGTTTCGTGAATGTTCGGGCCTACGCTATTTTGTTTATCTACAATTTAGACGAATTTTGGGGCAACATGTGGTTGCGGCTTCATAAATATATAAATGCGAGCTGTTATCTTTAGGAATATTATCGAAAAGAAACTAGGTTTAAAAAAATGTTGAAATTAGGTTTAAACAGCCGTCTGGCATGGATGTCGGGATAAGACTGGTGTTGCATCTTTTTAAAACTACAGTATGTTATGCAAGTTTAAGTGCTATATCAGTTTTAAGGTGTAGACTATGAGTTCTTAAAATTTTAAATACTCTTCTGCTCCTACCTTAGACATAAGCCGTTTCCATATCGTAGCTATTAGGAACAGAATTATTGATAGTATAGCGTTCATAGCCGTGTGTTTGTGTTACGTGTCGGTCATCGCTATCGTCATGTATATGTGTATAATCTATAGGATAATAGAGTCGTAGGAATACGTAAACGTTGGCAGATATCCTGCCGAATCTTAGTCGAATTGAGCGATTAAACTAAGATTTATGAACAAATCTACAGAGACTAACCAATCTGTGGAAACTGGGGCTCATTCTGGCTCATTGCAGCATGATCTAATTAGTGGTAAAAGCCAGACGTTCTTTGAATTCTTGCCTTATTAGCATTTCAGTTCCGATTTTCCTATCGGATGTTAAATATTCCATTAAATGCTTACCTCGTTTTGAATAGATCAGTTTGAAATATAGGTAGATCAAAATAACATTAGCCTTATTGTATCCGTATATCACTGGCGCTTATAGCCAGGTGCAGTCGCTGTTCGTTAAACGATCAGCTGGTTAAGCAATCGAGGGCGCGGTTACTCTACAGATGGGTGACCGCATTGTGGTGAGCGCCTCCATGCTTCGGAGGGCACGTTAAAAGCCGGTCCCGGCTGTTAACAGTCGTTAGATCACGACAGTGGCCTAATTAACTCTATCACCAGGTTGACCATAAGAAGAAGAACTGAGAGATGAATATACATTAACTTTTTCTGTATGAATCTAATCTAATCTCTTTAACTAAAAAAAAAACACTAACTATGGTTCCTAATATACCTACCATTGACATGAAAAGAATGCTCCCAATATTACAACACCTTTAGAAATCCATGAAGATGTTGAAAGACGTAGAAGAAAAGTCAAGACATGCATAAAATAGAGAAAACCGTCCATATTTTCGACATTAATATTTGCATAGAACTTCAAGTACAAAACAGCCTTTTATATGAGCAAAATCTAAGAAGTAAATAAACCAATTTAGCTCGACATTCTACTTACAACATGTTCTTGCGTTATTTTATTATGTTATAAAAAGGGTGGGCAGAGACGTAGGCATACAATAGTCTCAACATAACGTTAGTCACGTCCATTGTGGGCAAATGGGTGCTATTTTAAAAGCAATAGGGGTAAACCTCTTATTTTCTACACCCACACGTTAGTGGGAGGATCACGTTTGGGAAAATTTGTTCAAATTATGAACATTTTTCTGCAAAATCTGGACAATAAGGTGGGCGATAGAAATCTTTTATAACTTTTGAATTATCTGTAAATCTACAAAATAAAACTTGTATAGGATTTTACATTGAATTTGAAATAACTGCATAAACTTTGCACAGCGAATTTTAATTAGCTAATTCTTAGCTCAGTGGGCGTCTTTTGGCTGAGATGATGATGATGATTTGACTTTATTAAAATAACAAAACAAACGATATTTTCCTTTACGGTGAAAGTAAACATCGTGACGAAACCCACATGTCTAATAAGAAATTCGAAAGACATGTCTAATTGACCAACACGATTAAGACTTTTCTCTCTCTCTCTCTCTCTTGATGGAAGAGAGGAGAACTGTGCCCAGCTGTGGGACATTGGGTTATACAATAAATAAATCAATACACTGCTGTTACAAGATGTAGTGCCAGCAACTTTTGCCACTCCATCATGCTAAACGGATCTGGATGAAATTTAGCTCAGAGACGGATTAGAGTCTGTTTATCACGGAAAAACACATTAGTTTTGTGGGATTGTACACGTAAAGCCGTAGGTGAAAACTAATCATTTATATACCTAGTTTGTTTTAAGTAGCATTCATTACAAACCTCTGTGGTTTTCGTAATGCTACAATACCATTTTCTGTAACTATTGTATTTAATATGTGAAATAAATGTAAAAAAAACTAGCCTTTAGCCTTTACCTGTCATTTCGCTTACGTGAATCTCGTTTGTTGTGTTGTACAAGATTTTTAAAATAAAATATCCATGATATCAGTCCCCCAGTTTGACAAATACCAAAAGGAACTAAAAGAACATCATTGCCCCGTGCGGATATATGTACGTCATCCATGCTTTTGACGCATTATTTGAGGCACATTCCTACGCAACAGTGGCAAAGGGAAATTCTATATTTGAACACCAACATTCCTTGCATCGATATCGGTATAACCACGTACCTGAATGTATGAGTATACATGTCACTCTCCGTATTTGCCGTCATGCAACGAACAGTTTAGTTACTAGTTTTGTTTTTATCAAGTTTTTGTGTGTGAAGTCTGACTTGTAAATCGCTTGATATGAGATCAATGGCTTTAATAATATGGATCTTCTTCTTCTTATCGTTTTGTTAGTGGCCAACCTGGTGACAGAATTATTGAGATCGCCCATACTTAAGCCTCTGTCGTGATCTAACGACGGATAGCAGTCGGAACTGACTTTTAACGTGCCCTCCGAAGCTCGGAGATAATAATAATATGGATTAATCCTACTAATATTATAAATTCAAAAGTTTGAATGGATGGATGAATGGATGTTAGTTACTCAATTACGCCAAAAGGGCCTTAATTATCACCTCAATCGCCCAACCACATCGGGCTCAAAAACTTAACATGGCTGCTAGGTTCACTAGGTCGAGCAAAAAGTTATTAGTTTTATTAACTTTTAAAGTATCACGTTGCATGATATATAACATTATATACTTTGAGTATTAACAGGATCATGCTTTATTTACCATTAGATTGGACCAGGTTGCACTGGTGCTGGTGAAACTTGGATAGTAGCTTCTTATTTTAGAAAATTAGCGAACAAACATTGCGCGGAGCATGTAATAAATTATATGTATATTGCAATATGCTTGAAATTTTACATTTTGAGGCGCTCATAGTTAAGTGCACTCACTGTTCGTTAAACGATCAGCGGGTGAAGCTACTAAGAGCGTGGTAACCCTTTAGATGGATGACCGCATAATTGTATTTCATCTGAGCGTCTCCACGCTTCGGAGGGCAAGTTAAAAAGACGATTGGTAACATTCGTTAGATCATGTCACAGGCCTAAATAATTGGCGATCTAAATAACTCTGTCACCAGGTCGGTCACTAACGAAACGATACGAAGAATAAGATTTTACATAGCTAGCGAAATGTTGGTGTCATAGACCTCTATTTACCCATTCAGGGATAGAGGCGTGATGCCGTGTTATGTTACGTAGAATGCGGAAACTGCCAGCCATCTGACACTAATAATATATTAGCGTAGATCATCCATTGTTCATATCAGCTAACCGGGCGGTATCGGGAGGACAATCGCGAACAAATAGCGCAATTTGTCTTGTTTTTTGTGTGCCGCCGTGTTCGGGACACACGGACGTTATTAAAAGAAGATTTGTTGGTTGAAATTAATTAAGGTAGGTAATTTCTATCTGAAATAAATTTCAGATAGAAATTACCTACCACCAAAAATCAGTGGCGGCCACTGGTGTCTAGCGAAAAACAGTTTCCAAGATTTTACTTACATACAATTTGTATGGACTCACCGCACACGCGTAGCGAGTGTGGTTGACACTTACTCGCGTGTGGGCGCACACGCGAGTAAGTGTCAACCACACGTTACTGAGTGGCAATGGGCAGATCCCGTAGCTCGCAGAACCAATGGCCGTCAACCAGAAAGGTTCTGGACTCTGGATCGATAATTTACTTTAGGTGGGTGCTGGTAGACAAGGTCGGATCACAACCAAGTTATGTGGAAATCCTTGGGTATTTCGCTGAAATGATAACGATGATGAATGTGTATCAATTTGTTTGTGTTTTCCTACACCACTTTTGTATATATAAAAATCCACCATTCTTTATGTCCGTACATCACAAACACGACGCGTGTGCAAAACAAAGAATAAAAAAACTCGTTTGATTGTCGCGCTGGCATGAATATGCATTGATATGTATCAAAGGGTGTCGCTGTAGTTCCGACCTATACCAGATGGGCTCGCGCTTAATTTACTATTGTTGTCACTTTTCAATAGATTTAAAACCTGGCATTATAATAGGTTTTTGTGTGTGACACTGTTACTGCAAATTGAACATTGACAATCCAAATGTGGCAAACAAGCATACTGCCTAGGATTGACGCTTGCAATACCTGGGGCATCTGTCGACCAACAGCAGATAAGATTATTAAAAGTCATTTATTTATTTGATCAAATACATAATACTCATGAGCGTTATAAAAACAAATACATGTCAGTATTATCTTTTCTACAGCCAATTTGCTAACAAGGGTAGGGCATCAGTCTGGAGGACAAAATATTTTGAACCCTGTAGTTTACGTATATGCTTTTTAGAGCTCACATAAATTGCACAACGGCTATTAAGTCGTGTTCTTCATTAGTATAAAAATGTACGACAGTGAACACACGTTATTTTCATAGTGATCAACTGACTAAAATTCAGATTCACTGAACTCCATGTGTCTCGATGAGTCTGCGTGGGTGGTGGAGTGTCTGTCTCTAATAGGTTAAGATAAGTTACTAACACAGGTTTACGGAAATATTGTTACTAACAAACTATTTTATTTTATATTAAAAGATTACTCCCGCACTAGGGAACAAGCCCTGTGTTGCGACAAACATTTCACACACAAATTACACCTAGACGCCACAACACATGAAGTGGTGAATGGTGACCACTAAAGCTACTGAACCAACTGACCAGCTGAAACCACTCTAAACTAGCGATTTAAGTACGAAGTTACCCATGGGTCTTAATCTTGAAGTACTTTCTGAACGACACATTGATACTAATCTCCACTACGTATATAATACCTATATCTTGAATCAGACGGAGCAGTACGATAAACTGGATCAATTTCCCGGGTGCAAAGGTGATCCATGATCATACATCAAACCCCGGGACGGGAACAAAATTCTTTTAACACTTTATATCTATTTTCACGACGTATACGCGACGTATTTTAATAAATATTAGGTGTCAGTTAGTACTGAGGCAGGTGGCACCATGTTTATTTTCCGTCAATATTTGGCTTCGGTTAAGTTATCCATATTATGTTATGATAGTAAACATTTATTAATGGTGGCAATTACATTTTGTGGCGTTATTTGCAGAATAATATTGGATTTTAATCAATAGTTTGATGGAATATTGTTAGTTATAAATTTGGTTAATGTTAACTATGTTAGTAACGATGATAATTTTTTATGATCTTTATTTATATATAAAAATGAATCCATATTTTCCTTGGTTACGGCATAACTTGAGACTTTACCGATTTAATTCATCTTTTTTAAGGTTTTCTCTGACTGCCTTCGTGGTCTAATGGCCTTAGTATGCGCCTTCAACCTAAACGGGTAAAAACATTGCTGAACCCGAATGAATGTCTGGGCAAGCTACTAGTTGGAATTATACGAGGTTTTATATTTTTGTTTAAACCTAAAAAAATAAAACTAAAAACGTGCTCAGGCTATAGGTACATTACATACAATTTCAACCTACATATATTTAAAATACCAATAAAGAAGAATTAAGAATATTTAGTTTTGCAACATAAATATTACTCAACAATTCATATAGTGCAACCTGTCCGTAAAACTGTGAGAGCGAAAAATAAAATGCACGAAAGCTCACAATAATCTATCATAGCGAACACGTTTAAAGCAACAGCTTATTTTAAACGAAACATTTATATATAGCCATAATATTCACAGTTAAAAGAGTAGACTATATTGTTTTGTATAATTTGCCAATGCTGTGCTCACATTGGACAGTGTCTATTAAAAACAAAAGCAAAACATGATATTATTGTTACAAACTGACGGCAAAATAGTGAAAAAGCCTGCAATATAACGTCATTGCTGGAGGATCCTAATCACACTGCATCCTCTAGTTCGTGGTCGCCGACGACCTAGTGACGGCTGCGGGCAACTGATGAACAAAGTCAGCTCAACTCCAAATGCTGTGGCAATTTTTGCAGAAAGCTATGTCGAGCAGTAGACGTATATAGGATGAGATGATAATTGTTTGCAGCACTTGCTGGACAACTGGCGGCAGAAAGGGACACACATATGCAATTCAGTTTTCTTGCCAATATTAAAATGATATGTGTACATACCACACGTAGCAACCACAAAATGCGACCATCGAATTGTGGAATGCATTTTAACATTTTATAACGTAGCGCGTACCTGTCACTGGCGATAATCGATTGCGGCGAGTCTATGTATATTTAAGTATACCTACTGTTTTTTTTCATATTTTATATTGTTTGTTCCCTTATTAAAGAAAATACCTTTTAATTCCTTGTCTATTTTTTATTTTATATGGTATATTTTATTATAATATTTATTTATTATTTTAAGTACATAGGCTACCGTCCCTTTTCGTTAACGCAAATATTGTAACGAATAACAAATTGAAATTGTTCTCTGGCGATTAAAAAGAGTGACCCGAGTTTCTTGCCAATTCTTCTCGAGGCTCTTCCCTAGTCAGCAAATTGACCGTAGGAAAAACAATGAATAAGTATCATGTGTTTGGTGTTGAGCGGTTTATCTGAACCTGTAGATACTTCTAACATCTAAGGTGTCACTGACCCTGAGAAATTTGTTCTCCTTATTTCGACGGATATCTTATTGAATATCAGCACTGTAGTACAAGTCTGTAGGCAGCAAATAGCTGAATAATTTTATCAAAAATGTTTATTTTATTTTTGTATTTTTCTCTTTTAAGTTTACTGTTATTGTCTAACAGCGACGGATTGAAGGAGACTAGTCCCCACAACACAGGAACTCCTAGTGTGGAGACTAAGAAACTATTATACTGTAACTTTTTAACAGACAATAAATAAATTATTATTATTAATGTGGTTGCCATTTGTCTTGCCAGGAATAAAAAGTGTGTATTTAAAAAAAATGAATATCATGATTTTACGATTCGGCCTTGCAAATGTTTAAATTGCATTCAAAGTAGTTGCTAGACAATTAATCAATCACTAGAAGGCTACCTAATTCAATAATTTTGTAGCCTTTTTAATTTTTATAATCAGCATAAAATTTTCTCTACATTAAAAGAGAATGCTCTAGCACTAAATTCACATTTTAGTAATACTGTAGACGGAGAGCGAATAGTAAATTTGTTGAGAAAAGCGCTATCAGCCGCTAATTGTACGGATAAAAACCCAATTAGCTTGGCTTCAATCTCAGGAATGCTTGCATACCATGATTTATGTTGCCTGGAAGATTCCTTTGACTAACAATAGTTAAATAATAAGAGAGGTAGGGCACCATACTAGCGAGCAAGCCCGACTGGGGAAGGACATCCACCTTACTCATTTAGGAATGCGTTTTGAAAGATACGTATTCCTATCCCAGGGTTACTTCCATCTTAAAGCCCTGGTGTAAAAAAATGGGTTGGCAACACGCAAGTGATACCTCTGGTAATGCAAGCGTCTATAGGCTACGGATACTGCTTAACATCAGGTGGGCCGTATGCTTGTTTGCCACCCAAGTAGTATAAAAAAAAAAAAAAAAAAAACACTTATATGCCAGCATACCGCTTTTGTTATTATTTGTGCATTCGAAGAAATAAAATGTTAGGGTTTTTAATTTTAGGACATAAGCCCTGTATTATATATGTAAAAGTGTAAGTGCGTGCAGTTTGCATTGTGTAAAATAATAACAATTTACTTTTGGTTAAAGGCAGTTAAAAGTCCTTTCGGGCCATCAATTTAATTGTTGTTTTTTGTTGCATTTTGTTAAAGATCAAATGTTTAATTCCATACAGTTGAATTTCCAAAATGTTGAATAATCATTTCCCAAAAGCCTATGTTACTCAGTGGTAATGTAGCTTTTTATATAATTATAAAGGAATTTGTAGTTATTTGAATTTATCCGTTTTAAACAAAAATATAAACAATCAAGTCGTTTCTCTTTATACAAGTAATTAAATGACTTAGCTAAGTGATTATATTTAATTAAAATAGGCATTTCAATCATCAGGTGCTGTTGCCTGTGACTTTGTCCACTTGTAAGCTTTTGGGATTGGTATAATAATTTCAGATAAAACCCATACTGTTAGTAACAATTATTCTTAAGGTGATACATTGAAAATAATAAGGATATTATAATAAGTGTAATTCGCTAAGCATTTAAAATAGGAAGTTAAAACTTTAGCATACATTTTTTGATTCTATGATCTACCATATGGTAAGAGGAAAACGTGATTGGAAGAAATATCCTCGATAGAAAACAGCTGCGAAGTCCATTCTATTTTTTTTCCTTTTTCTGTATTATGTAATAAAACTTAAGATTTATTCAACGGGGTTTACTTTAAAACATAAAGGACAATCGTATCAAAGTTTTGCTAAGATTTTTTTTTTGATTTGATAATGTATTTTAGTAAAAAGTAGAAAATTCAATTTGGCACATACGTTATTTTATTCTGAGCGCATGCATCATTATAGCTCTCTCTTCTTTTGCCTTACAAAAGTATTTGCATCACTCTCACTCGCCACACTTTTAGTCGGCCGGTAGGCCTCACCAACGACGGACGTATGCTACTTTTTTGCAGATCGGTTCTCTCAGATTTTTGTAGTTTTAAATGTTATAATTTATTAAACAGGTCATTAACCAAATTAGTTATTCAATTCATCACAAATTCGTATTGAATGTACTACATTATAGTATATTTTTAAGACTTACTTTATGAAGTAAATGATAGCAAGAGATGCCCAATGTGTTTATGTCTGGCGGGCAAAATAATAAAACCCGATAATACCGACATTATATATTTTTGGTTCAGAATCAATTCCTAATTATCATCAGCTTTTGCATTCCTCTGCTGAACATATACAACTTCTCCAAGTTCACGCCACGATCACAGGGCAAAAATTAAATCGTGACTTTATGCCTTTGCGCATCCTTCGTTTCATTTCCCTTCATTGCGTTATTCACAAAGAATAACTAACAATAAGTTTCGAATGCGTCTCAAAGTGCAACTGAGCACATGGTATAACATTTTACAACTTACATAGAATTTCTTCGGGCATTTATAGACATTCTGCCAAATTTGCCTAAAATACTCAGGCATTTTCCCAACTCTAGTGGAACTATTACCGAAAGTGACAGACTAATAACAAAAAGAGGGATGGAGTAGCACTTCAACTTTTTGTATTTAAAAAAACTGTAAATTTTCGAGATTATTTTTAGTATTTTTTGATGATATACGTAAGGTTCTATTAGTATAGTAGGTAGTAAAATATGATTAATTACCTATGTCCTAATCATATTTAAAAAAAGATAGAGAGATAAAGGGTTGCAAATTTCACTTCAGTCAAATATTTTACAGGTAAAGTATAATTTTGAATTAAAATAATAATGTTATATTTAAATAATAATGTTAATTATATATTCTCAGGCTGCGGTAAGTTTTTTTTATTTATGTAAAATTGTTTTATTGTTTCTAGCAGGTCTGCGACCTGCTAGAAACCTAACCTACTTGCTATTGTCATTTCTGGTATTAACAAAATTCTATGAATTTTCTGTCTGCGAATAATGGGAACGCCGTTTTTTTATAATGAAGGGAACGCCCTTCATTCACAGACAGAAATTTCATCGAATTTTGTTTCGCAGAAAATGTTTCATATAATATTTAAGCTACAGGGCCCAAATATTATATGAAACATTTTCTGCGAAACAGTATTTATATTTCGAATATTATTGTTTCAATGAACTTTAAAATGTCCACATTTCGAATATAATGGTTTCAATGGACAATTGACTTCAATTAAACATATTCGACATTGCAGAAACTTAATAAATTTAAAAATATTTGTTTTTATTTAACAAAATAATCAAACAGTAGAATTTTTAACGCATGCTGTTTGATCGGTATATTTTCCCATGGTATTTTATTTCAATAAATATGTAGAAATAGATACATTACGTATATATACATAGATTTTATTAATTATTAACATTCTATGAAATTTCTGTCTTCAAATGAAGGAACACCATATTCAGTCAGATTAATTAAGCAGTATAATTGGAAATATTAGATTAAAACACCTAAATTAATTTGCTTACTGTAAAATACGTTAGACTAAGTTAGAAATAGCTACTAGAAAATTAGGTTAGGTTGCAAACTGCGACTCCGTCAGATACGACTTGTTACCAGAAAAGAAAATAGTTGGTTAGGTTATAACTGCGGAGCCGTCAGAAACAACTTGTTACAAGAAAATTAAAAAGAAATCACCTCAGCCTGAGTAATTTTAAGAAAGATAGGGCACCATACTAGCGAGCAAGCCCGACTGGCGAAGGACCTCCACCTTACATAAGACCACAGCCAAATAACTACACACAGCGGTGTAGTTGTGTTCCTGTGTGTGAGTACAGGTATTCAGCGCTCATATTGTGTTTTAAATAAACGTATTCGTATCCTAGGGATACTCGCATCTTAAGCGCTGGTGTAAAAAAAATGGGTTGGCAACACGCAAGTGATACCTCTGGTATTGCAAGCGTCCATAGGCTACGGTACCTGCTTAATATCAGGCGAGCTGTATACTTGTTTGCCAACCAAGTATTATAAAATATATATATATATATATATTTACTAGCGGACCAGGCAGACGTCGTCCTACCCGGACATTTTCCGGGTAGGACGACGTCTGCCAGGTCCGATATACCGACAGCAGCGCCACCGGCAGTGGTATTCCGTAAGAGCAAAAACCGAGCCACCGCAAAAACCGAGCAAAATCCATCTGTCAGATTGAAAATCGGTATTCCGTAAGAGCCCTTTTTGACGTTTAGTCAATAGATTGTGCCGTCCCCGAGCAATCACAACTGTCAATTTTGCGATGACAACTGACAGTTGTGTTTGATTCCCATACGGGAAAATCCATAAATAAAACTGGATATATTTTTTATATGCGGACTGCCATAGGTATGATCACAATATTTTCTATCCGTGAGTGAAATTTTTCTTAGAGAATTAGCCGGCGGGTCCAATTGTGAATCTGAACCATCCGTGACCCTACAAAATTTCATTAAAATCGATCCTGCCGTTTAGGAGTTCAGCGGCATACACACATACAGAAGAATTATAGATATTTATTTATTTACTTATAGTTGATTAAACACAATAACACAATCGTAGTTATATTATATAATAGTTATTACCAAGAAAAATATTTTATCGAGTGATATTTTCTGAACTTTTTAATTAAATATTTATAAATATGTATCTATGTATTTTGCCAATGGTAAACATTTAATTTTATAATTAATTGTTCTATTTTTGTCTACTCCATGCCTCCTGTGCTAAAATTCCTAAAAACTCAATAAAATATTTCTAATCACTTATTTGACAACGTCACACGGACGAAGGCGACGCGTAGCGGCCAGTCGTGGAAGCTAAGCCACGCCCACAAAACTACAATTTATTTTCGAGGTATCGCCTTAACCTATGTTAGTATCTGCGCTTTTACGAATTCCTTCATAATGCAAGAGTCGTACTTATCATGTCCTTGCCATGCTATGATTTATCAGAGCTCATTTAGGACTTTTACTATTCAGAGTTGGGAAATCTTAGAATTTACCGTAATCTATGCAATCTTTTAAACTTCTAGCTCCAAACAGTGAAACTACGACAAACTAAAATCATTAACTGTTTAGCCTATCATACAACCCTGACAAATCTAGTTATGTTAACTCCATGACTACTATGTTCGCGGTTTCTTTGCCGACTAATTAAAAGGCCGTGGTTACGCAAATTACCAGCATTATGGTTTCATCAGGCCATTATTACTTCCGGCTTAATGGCTTGCCTTCAGGAAAGTGGTACAATTATATTTTATGTAGGTGTCGTATGAGTGGCTCGCTAGTTTAGGGCTGCCACGTGCTTAGCAATTGCTACTGATTGCTCTCGCTATTTCATCGTTAGGGACACATTTTCAGAATATGTTTAATAAATTAAGAAATCAATGCTCCATTGGCTTGCATATCGGTTTTAGCGATAAAAAGTATCCTATATCCTTTCCCAAGATACCATTATATCTTCTTGACAAAATTCATTTAGATGAATTCAGTCGCTTAGTCGTGGACAGGAAACAGACCGACACAAATAACTTTCGAAATTATAATAATACTAGCTGTCGCCTGCGGCTCCGCCCGCGTGGATGTCGGTTATACACAAAATATTATTTTCCCCATGTTTTTAATAGTTATTCTGCTAGTCAAGATGGAGACAAATCCAACAAAATAAAAAAAATAAAAATCAGTCCAGCCGTTCTCGAGCTATAAGTGTTCGAACAAATCCGACTTTGTTTTATATAAGATTAGTAGGTATTGTCTTATGATATTTATACAACAAAATTTATCATTTTGGGGAAATATTACTTGTAATGTCTAAAAGACTCAAGTTACGGTTATCGACCTAAGTGAACTTAAGTAACGTCTAAGACACTTCAGCATTTAATTTAATTTTCTGAAATGCAAACGAAAAGTTAACAGAACATTGTTTTGGCACAAGTTTTGATAGGAGAATGGCATATTGCATGCAATGTGCATATCTACAACTAAGGTGGTATACCTTGACCTTTATATTGAATTCAATATGAAGAAAATCAAAAATAGAAAAAAATACTTGACCAAACATGACAATAGCAATAGAAAGTAAAGTTTTATTAACATTTAGCAATTTATAAACTTTTCATATCCTTGGTTTAATTCTAACTTCGGAGTTTTAGACTTATCAGATCTATTTTTTGTACACTTTTGCACTACATAAATATATGATTTCTGTACTGCAGAGGGTGTTACAAATATTAAACTCAGGGATAAAAATACATAAAGAATTTTGAGATCCAAAGATTTGAACCCACAGCACGCACCGTACTGTACAGTGGTAAATGGCGAGATAACACCTCTACCCACGCCTTCAACTAATGCAAGTGACTATTTGAAGGCGTCGGTAGAGGTGTGGCTTAAACATATTTTGTTCGGAGGAATTGTTCGAGATGATGCCCACGGCCACATTTTATCAACGCACCTCTCGCCACCGACAGGGAGTTCATCCTCACATCCTTGCACCTCAAACATGCCGTACCGTAAGAGAAATTTCTTACCACGTACGATTAGGCTGTGGAATGAGCTCCCTGCCGAGGTTTTCCCAAAAGACTATAGCATGGGGTTCTTCAAGAAAGGAGTTATAAGGTTTTTAAAGGGTCGGCAACGCGTGAGTGACACCCCTGGTGTTGCAAACGTCCATAGGCTACGGTAACTGCTTACCATCAGGCGGGCCGTATGCTTGTTTGCCACCTTGGTAGTATAAAAACAAAAGTTATTTTAGGTAAAATACATACTCCATATCACTATATGGAGTATGTATTTGTTTTAAGTGATTGTAAATTAGCATTATAATAGCCGCCTATATACATATGTGTCTCACTGCTTGGACTTTGACATTGTCTTCTTTTCACTATCAAGAGAGAGACGGCTTAGGCTTTAACCCATACACGCCCGCCGTGGGATAAATCTAAGCCTTTTGAATTTCTTGTAATAAATGTGAGTTACCTCACAATATTTTTCTTCATCGTTACCATAGGTAAATCATTAGTACTTATAAATTTCACAAGTGAAATTTACATTGGTACCGCCATGATCATTTACCATTTACCCAGAATCGAATTCAAGTTAGTCACTTGCCCTCTTGGCTACCACCTCTTCACTGTACATTAGCAAAAGATCCTCAAATGTAACTACAAATTTAGTATCATCATAACAGCTATAATCGAACCATAAATAAATAAATAAAATGAAGGAAAAGTTATTTTAAATTACATTTTGGTACATGTAATTTAACTTTAACAACCGCACAGCAATGGCAACCGATTGCTTATACCATAATATTGTTACGGAAAGAGGCAAGCCCTTTATTATAAATGTTACGAGGACATTACGTTATGGCCCTTGAGTTAATGGCGGAACACATCAGTTCGGCATACCACAATATTCCTATAGGTATTGAACGAAAAGTATGAGATTTTCGTTAATTATTGTTATATATTGGGGCAAAATCTATATATTAAAACTTTTTAATTCTTTTAGGCATGTTGCACGCATAAGATTTGGTATAATTTGGAGAAAAAGTATTTTATTATGTTGTCTTCGTTCAAACTGCCAAGGACCTCATTCTTGAGCTCAAGAGTTTACACAGGGTCCTAAATTAGAAAAATATAATTATTACCCCCCTTGTCGTAGTACGAGTAGTGCTAAAACAAAAAAACAGCAGAACTTTTTAGGATCCTGTCAGTCTTTCTTCAAAATTTGTCCAGCCGTTCTAAGTCTATAGAAAACAAACAGACATCGATATATGTATATATTAGGTATATAAAAATAATAATATAATATAAAGTTATAAAACCGTATCAACAACGTTATTGGTTTTATCTGTACCGATCCAAGTGTTTGTGCTACCACGATTTATCGTTGTACGTAACAAATGAACGATTTATCTTCTAGATTAAAATAATGGCGGTGCAAATGGTGCAAACGAAATATACGTTACTTTCTACTTAGTTTTAAAGGTACTTGTAATACTTTGAGGTGTGTTTTAGAGTTACTGTTTCCGTTTGAAGCAAATTAAACGATTATGATTATCCTGTGTAACAAAAAATCTACTTTATTATAACTACATAATTACCTCCCTGTTTGCCGTTCTACGTCCAAACGGATCTGAATGAAATTTGGCAAAGAGATAAATGGTATCCTGAATAAGGATATAAGGTACGCTTGTGCAGGCTTTAATTTTTCCTATTGTTGACTATGGTGATGTGTGTTATTTCGACCTGAATGCAGACCTTCTCTACAAACTTGACCGTCTTCTTAATAACTGCATTCGATTCATTTTTAATCTCCGGAAGTATGACCATGTGTCAACTTATCGGTCCCAATTAAAATGGTTACCCATTGCTCAACGTCGCAAACTACGAGCTCTAACTACTCTTTTTTCTATTCTGACGTCGCCCAACTCCCCTTGTTACTTAACTCCTTACTTCCAGTATCTCTGCTCCGTGCATGACAAAAGAAACCTTCGTTCTTCTAATAACCTTCTCCTATCCTGTCCCTCTCACTCAACTGATTTTATTCACTCTGCGTTTCCTGTCCAATCTATTTTACTTTGGAATGCCCTTCCTCTCGAAATCAGGACGTCCACCAACCGTCTCGCGTTCAAAGTTAAGGTTCGCGAATTATTGTTGCCTCAATAGACTGGCAGACTTATCATAACAACACTTGTTATATATTTTATATATATATATATATTCATATGTAGGTATATTGTATTGTTATAGTATATTATTTAGTTTATGTATTAAAAACATTTTTATAAATATATATTATAAAAGTATATTAATGTAATTACTTATATAAATTTTAAGTACTTTCTGATCCACCCGGACTTCTTGTATGCACCTACTTTGTTTCTCTCTGCACCACCCTAAGGTTGACTGGTAGATAATGCCCCAGGCATTAAGTCCGCCTATACATAAATGTTGTGTATGAAGTTTAATAAATAAATTAAAAAAAAATAAGGTAGTTTTAAATGCGTCCGACATCGACGCGGTAGGAGTCGCGGGCAACAGTTAGTGTTGCTTAATTGTAACAAGAGTTGACACTTAAATAGTTTGAACATACTGTTGATACTTGAAAATTGAATGTTTCAAGTTGATACCTATGAAAAATATACAAAAGTATTTACTTTGAAATTCTTAGTTTAGAAAAAAGAGTTCGCAAAAGCTAGAGTCCCCCATAACTCAAGAGTAGGGTCAACAACACGCGGGTAATCTTGTTACTATTTTATTTCAAGCATACCTTAGTTGCGGTAGCTGCTTACTATCCAAGTATACTTCTTTATCACTGTGGTAGCTGGACAAATGATAGTGGCAAAAATGTTGAGAATTCATGAATAAATACTTCGCGAGTAAATAACCATTATAGTACGCATTGGCAAGCTAAACACGTGCTCTCTGGCCAGAAAAAAAAAAAAAACATTATTTTTTGATCATCAATCAAACGTCGTCGGCAGGTCGCCACCTCCGATTGTGAACTCTTTGGTGGGTGGAAACTCCAGTCATTTCTCAAAATGACAGACTTTTCACGTATAAATCTGTGTCACTGGCATACTGCACGAATGCTTCAACTTGCCCGATATTAGTTTAAAACTTCCTAGATTCAGTTACGAATTGTGATAGTAAAGTATAAAGTTTGATTTGGTAGAATTTTATCACTGATTGACCTTTTAGAACGACTAAATAATATGTTAATTTCCCCGGAAGCCTCTGTTAAAATAATATTTTACCAATGTCCAATGAATCGATGTACACTAAACTAATTTAGTCAGAAAACTATTGATAAGACATACATTACTATAATATAACCTCACGCCTGTTTTAAACAAGCAGAACTTCTTTATCGTATTCTCCAGATACAGCATGTAGGATTATAGATACACTAGATGTAACAGGCGATTAGATCTTTTCAACAGTACCATCTATCCCCTTGCCAAATTTCTTTAAGATCCGTTCACAGTTACTTTCGTGTTTATAATTTTAGTACGTTGTAATCTTTACCTACGTTCTAGACTTTCTTTATTTTTCTTAAATACCGCATATACTTAACACAAGAATAGGAGGTTACTCGTTGTTTTCCCATAAAGGTGGCCACCTATTCTTCTACATCCCTTTGTGGTATTGTACTCATTCACGATAAGAAGTGGTTCTATTATTAACGGAAATCGAGGGGAGGAAAAATAACTGGGGTGTTATTTATTTAACCGCTAACGACTTAACTTTACTATAACGTTCACAACATAATAATGTTCTCTTAACTGAAATTCGGTCATGGCGGCTAATCTTGATGATTAGCCATCTGCACGGGAGATATTACAGTGCACAAGTGGACAAGTTTAGCTTAAAACCAAGAGAAGACTAAAATTAGACATTAGAGCTGTCTCGACCAGTGGTAATCAAATCCATGACACCAATGAGACCTGACTTAATCAACACCTTACTCCTGTAGTCCGATGGAACGGAATACTGACACGACCAGAGAGAAAGACAGAGATCTGGCGTAGGGCCAACGTCTTTGCAAAGTAATTTCCAAACTTCGGGAATCAATTGTAATTTTTTTAACAGATAAGTAAAATATCTATTTAGGAACCTTACCTCAAAATTCATTTATTCATTTAGGTTACCAAGTAACACTCAGTCGTACAGACACGAACAATAGAGGTCAACAAGCTGGTGACACAAAGTGGTTATTAAAACATTCAGTTAAACAATACTCATTATTTTACCAAATCGGTACCAATCCCCGAGGCAAAACTCCATCAAAATAATGATTCATCCTATCAAGCTAACAATTCGTGTGATACAAATCATTTTGAAATATAACATCCAAATGGAATTTCCCGTAACGTACTTATGGGTAAATCAATAATATGGCAACACACCGATTTATTTTACGGACTTTTTTTACCTACACGCGGTAAAAGGCGACGCGGTATGAATACCATTATTTATGGTGTTCAGTTCATTTGATATCGACTTGATGAAAAACTGCTTAGCAATTTTTCTGGAACTACCAACTGTATGATACGTTGGTTGACAGGAAAAAGTTTTTCGCTGTTACGGCTCACGCAAAGTTAGGATAATATTTTTGGCAATCGAATGTTAAGATATATAGTATTTATTATAATAGAATACTATATATAAGTTCTTTTGTGCAGAGATTTTTATTTTCTATTTACTTCTTTTGGTGGCGACCACAAACGAATCAACTTGGGCAGGCCTCAAACAATATGGACCGATGACTTTGAAAAGGTTGTAGCCGATGAACAAAGTCGGCTTAAGACGAGAGAGGAAAGGGGTGTCCAGCTGTGAACGGCTTTTGGCTGAGATGATGACTCTTGTTAGTAGCATCAAGTCATTAGTTAATGGTACGTCATATTTGTATTAGCTATAATCACAAATATATAATTAATACAATCGGTGCAACATTATTTATAAAGTAGCTCAAACAAGAAACAACGATTTAATAAATCATAAAAATCATTTTTCACCCAAAAATCGAAACCGTACCACGATTCGCATTGAACTGATTTATACCTTTACAGTAGATATAACAATCAAAAAATATCCTGAATTACACGTTATTTTTAACTTCACTGTGAAAATGCACGTTTAAAACAACAACAAAAAACCTAGATAATACTCGTAAAAGCGTGACGGTGCGCGGTGTGCCGCTCACGTATAAAAGCGTCACATGGCTAAAAGCGATCTGATAGGTATTGGTGATGGCGGTACGAGCGACGCGGAATCTAATCTCAGGATGGCATGTGACGTTACAGCTCAAACGTACGATCATTACGGCCAACAACTATTAAATTGAATTGAGAACGTTATCGTTTTTCTTTCTTTGTCCCACACTGAGTGAGTTGAAGCAATTGTGTCCATTATCAATACATAGTTATTCTATGTTATTTGCTGTACCACAGACAACTTGTATTCAAAATATCATAATGATCGGTTGAGTGGTAAAAGCGTAACAAATAAAGTTACTTTCGAATTTATAACATAAGTTAGGATATACAATATTTACTCACGTATATATTCTACGGACCTTTAATCTAGCTCAGATTTTAAAATGATTAAACTGAATGTAATATTTGTGTTAGTGAAAATTATTTAATATTAAAGTCACGTCCGATGATAAGATTTTTTCTCAAAATATTATTTTAGCTAAACTTGTTATTTCAACTGAAACATTTGGCTCCCAATCTCGGCCGTTGTTATAAGCGTGACAGGGATGAATATTAAATATGTAAATATAACCTGATTTTGTTAATTCCAAAAGCTTAATAACTTAAGTTGGTATAAAACCGTTAGTTTATAGGAGAACATAACTGATGTTCCTATTATTAGTGAAAGGGTAAGCACTGGGTGTAAGCAGCTCAAGGTCAGTCATTGTGGTAAGCTACGTTTAGTAAAAGTCATCAGGATAAGATGATGATCATGACCAAAAAGAATAAATAATAAATTAATAAATATTTTGAACGGCAAACTGGTTGATAAGAGAGGTGCAGAGCTTTTTTAAATGCTAGAGTATGTTCTGCAAAACAGCTCTCTACTGACAAACAAGACACTTCATATTTTCTCACAGAATATTATCATTTAGTTTCGTTCATAAGAAGCAAAAGAAAGCCCAACCCAGAGGATATTGTTATGCCAAAAATCAAACGCTGTCATAAAAAAAACAAATATATATATAAAGATAACTAGGTATTGCAAACATTTCATCCCATTCCGATTCAATGTCCAGAGAAAAAGCTTGTTTGAAGGAATTTTCAAGTTTACGACTTAGTTTATAGGAGCATATATTTTATATTTTACGGTTACCTGCTGCTATAAAAAGACCGGAAGTGAAGGAAATCGTCGCCAACCTCGATTTGAGATGTTGAGTTTTTTTTGTGTATTTGATAAGGTAACGAAATGTACCTGTACATTTCAGCTGCAGTTATTTTCTTACTTTATTTGTTTTGGTTTAAAAATGTTTGTTTACAAAAAACCAGTACTGAAAACTCGCCTTGTTTGGTCTCAATTAGTACCTAGTCGAGCTCGTAATTATAAGGTATTAACTTTTCTATTACAACGTAGCTTCATTTACTGCATCTATTTGTTTATCTCTGCTTCACCTACGAGCGACTGGTAATATTAATAAAAACTATACTGTGTACAAAGTCACCCAAAGAGAAATGCAGAGAGCTATGCTTAAAGTTTGCCTTTGGGATCGAATCAGTAATGAGGAGATCCGTAGGAGAATCAAAGTAACCGACATAGCTCGAAGAATTACTTCAATTAGAAACCGATGACCGAAATCAAAGGCAGTAAACTGAAAGACGCAGCTTAGACGGGCCTCCAACAAGGTGGATTGATGACCTGGTGGACCCGACGAAAGGTTGCGGGTAGCCGATGAATAAGTTCAACTTTGGACCGAATGCTGTAAAAATCTTTACGGGAGCCGTATGTCCAGCAGTGGACGTCTTTTGGCTGAGATGATGACGACACTGATACATGTGTGATTATCTTCAATAAATAAAATAAAAATTATCTCATAAGTACCTACTAACAAAATTTTGCGTGAGACCATTAATTTTGGACCTCCAGTAGACCGATGTAATAAATTTGTTACAAAGTCTAGTAGTATCATCGTCACTACCCACGTACATGCTGCCATTATAATACCCAACAACTTGGCTTCAAATAAACGCCTACAAGGTATATAAATATGAATCCCGTGGGAGGACCTGGCTCACAAACTCTGGCACAAAAGGAAACTCCATTACTCGAGTCTAATCTTATAGCTAATCTGACTGAACAAGTTATCGATAAAACAATGGTTATGCTTTATAACCCTAGCACATATTAGGCGATCTTCAACATAAAACTTATCATACTAATATTATAAATGCGAAAGTTTTAATGGATGGATGGATGTTTGTTACTCAATCACACCAAAACGTCTGAAATATAATTTTTATCCAAAAAGATACTGTTCCTGTGGGATTAGACATGCGAGCGAAGCCGTGGGTGGAAGATAATACACTATAATATTTTTACTGCACGCGTGATCTAAGTAAAAATAGTCCTTAATGTTAACACCGCGCCAGATGTTGATGGTTCGATTCCCACACGGGAAAAACTTTGTTTTTGCCATCTATAAACGTTTGTTTCGAGTAGGTACTGTATATACTCCCTATGGCACACAATGACCAATTCTCAAAATAAAATTACCACATCTCAGCAGTGGTCGTAAATTGCATGTTTTCAAAGTATCCCGCGACATAGGGCACGTTTCCTAGAGTTGTCTTTTAGAAATATAGCCTTTTTTTGTACTTGAAAACTAGTATTAATTTGTTTTTAACAAATAAGTAGCACAAAATCTTTTAATTCACTTGCATTTTCTCAACGTTATAATAAATCTTAAGTGTCATGCAAGTAATTATTAACACACAAGTCAATAGGAAACAGCCGGCAACCAGACTCTTCATTAAAGAATGAACTTAGTGAAAAGTTAAGGCTTCAGAAAGTACCTAAAGTTAAGTTAAAATAAGTGAGTTTTGAGTTGGTGAGGAAACTCTTAACGTGTGGGGTTTAAGTTATAAATGGTAGCGGAATTTATAATATGTCACCATACCACCAACCAACCAAGAAAAAACATAATAAATTAAATTAAATGTACTAAATGTTATATAAACTATGATAGTAAGTACCATCGACTCTATCTTCTTCACTACTGAAGTAGAAAGAGACGATGGTGGACCCTAATCCCACGATTAGGGTGTACTAAATAATATCCACTACTAATACTAAAATACATTTGGTTTATATAATAATAATATTTAAATAGTAATACACAGCAGCTGTATGTAGAAAGCCGAGGATCGTACTAAGTGATTTGATTCTGATTACATGATTACACTAATTATGTTTATGTTTGCAAATTATTTAATGTATTTCATAAGATATTTACATGAATAGTTATTAAATATAATTAACTGAAGCTAAACTACTTACAAACAATCAAATATTGTATTTAAAGGTATTTATTTATCCTCTAAATATGTGATTGTAGTCAGTTCTGGGGAAAGGTGTCCAAAACACTTTTTTTGGAACGAAGTTCCTTATCGCGCGTTGTGAAAGGGGGCTAGACGGAAAAAAATCTTACGAAAGTTGTCACGACACTTTTTACTATAGTAAGCTATTGTAAGCTGTGCGGCGTGCGCACGTTTCTCTGTCTGTCTCTCTCTCTCTCTCTCTCTCTCTCTCTCTCTCTTATAGAAAGCAAGCCAGATATTTTCATTTCTATTTTGCATTGAACAGTGTGGTGTCGCGATTGATTATTTTTATTGAGTGTATACAGGTTTTTTGTAAATAATAAAAAATAATAATAATGGAACTTCGTTCCATCCGGGTATTGACACCTCTCAAGTTTTTTTTTATACTACCATGGTGGCAAACAAGCATACGGCCCGCCTGATGGTAAGCAGTTACCGTAGCCTATGGACGTTTGCAACACCAGGGGTGTCACTAACGCGTCGCCGACCCTTTAAAACCTTATAACTCCTTTCTTGAATTACAAACTAATCTTGCAAATTAATCTTTGCTTCCCATGTTAATTTGTAATGATACCATAAGCTTATCACTTGCACGTACAGTGTTCGACATCGGGATTCTCCTAACAGTAGAATCTGTTTTCACAACGAACACCAACTTAAATTAGAAAGCTTAACCCGACGGATCTTACATCGAAGCAGAATTGGCAGTTAATGTGTTTTACTTTAAACGCGTTGTTGATTTCACTACACTGCAGGGAATACGGAATGAGCTTTTAAAAGGGATTTATCTTTACACAGAAATCTTCCGCCTCTGGCGCTGCGGCTAGAACCAAGAGTGTGCTTTTAAATTATTAACTTTTAAACTTTTCCGTAAATACAATGCAGCAACCAGCCACAAGCAATCATATACCCCTTTTAAAGCTGTTCTATTTTCAACCAGTAAGTGCTCCAGATAAGAGTGTTGGTAGCCGAGTGGGAAAGTAATCGACTAGCACGCAAGAGATGTAAGTTCGATCCCGGGTGGTAGTTGCAAAAAGAATTTTATCTTGTGGAATTTATTTGTACTAATCAAATGATTTACCATTTGCTTACACTGAAGGAAATCATTGTAAGGAAATCCACATATCTTATAAGAAATTCTAAGGACATGTCCAATTCACCAAACCGCATTAGGTTTGCCTGTGTGAATTTAGGCCTAAAACCCTTTCCCTCTCTTAATAGAGGACAGGAGACCCGTGCCCAGTAGTGGGACAAATATGGGTTGCTATTATTAAGTGTTCCAGATAATAATAACAACTTACAACATATTATGTATTAATATGTTACACTGCACAGGTCTCTGAGAGGGTTTAGTCCATACAGGCTAGCCTAATGCCTGTACCGAATCAGACATACCTTAAGAATTACTTCTAAGGCATATGTGTTTCTTCACGGCGTTTTCCTTCGTCGTTAGCAGATGGTAAAACCCCAGAATTGAACTAACACATAATGTGTACAATTCAATTTGTTGTCCATTTAGCTACTGCCGCTTTAAGTGTGCCAGCCTTCAGTATAATTAATCTAACCTTATTTTCAATTAAGGTTTTCTGGTGAACACCTGGCGGGTAGCGTATTTTCTTTACCTGAGGCGGTATTTAGGTGTAAAGTACTTGATAAGTATTGAACCAATCGTAGGCGTGAGTAATAACTTAGAAAAAATTGCCTTCAGTCTATGGCCCTTTTCTAAAATGTACAGTCTGAAAGCGTAAGAGTAAAAATATGCTTGTTTGCTACCTGAGAATCCTTTCAACTAAAATAATTATGATTTTAATGTCAACTGAAAAAAGAGACCACAATCTATGTCAATAAATATGATAGTTTTTACGTTTATTTTATGATATTGTGCTAATAAAATATTATTGACAATAGATTTTAAAATCACCTTTCTTTTACCGTAATATTTACATAAATTTAAAGAACATATAATTTTTTTTAAAATATATTATGTTAAAGTGATTCATAATATATTTAAAAAAAATTAACACACATTATTTACGTATTTGTATTATTTAAAAGTTTAGTATGAAAGCCACTTCTCTGGTGTAGGCTTTTCCAGCTTCTGCCAGTTCTTTCCTCCAAAAATCTGTACAAGCGACATTAAATATGGACAATTTGTAATTTAACAATGTACACAATATAGATAAAGAGGCTGTGCCAATACAGTAGGTAATCTGGCGAATGTCTTCACGGTCACGTCGCCGTCGTCGCCGCGTCACGCGCCGTCATGCTCGGTTTACATGTCGAGAGTCAACATCAGCTATTGCTTGTGCACTATACTATATTATGCTTAAAACCGTCTTGAAATTTATTGTTATTTACCGGCTATTAAATTGCAGTATATTGTAAGTGAACGTGACGTAAGAGACAGATGGCGGGCAGAGGCTGTAGGCTAGATGCAGTTGCAACCAAAAGTTAAAAGCACCTGGTTGATTCCCATTAGTACCTAATACAATATTATAAAATTCGATTAATAAATTTGTAAACTCCAATAATTATGTTTAAGATTATCCAACAATTTTAGCTCAGAAACCCAGACTTATACGATTGCGAACAAGTTTATAAAGTTCCACAGTTTTGCTCGAAAGTTCGTTAAAGATGGTTAAAGTAACTGCGGAAAATAATACGGCTTAAGTATTATGTGACAAGCGGAAGGTTCTGTACTCATTTATTTCAAAAAAGGTACACCACTAATAATAATATAATTAGTTAATGAATCCCAAAATAATGTAAAACTGTGGTGCGCTACAGGACGTTTAATTGTGGCAATTTTATAGCTAGGGCATGTGAGCTGCAACTGTACCCATAAACAAAACCCCCTGTAGGTATCAGTGCAGTATGCAGGATTGGTTAGTAACGGATGAACAATTAAACAGGAAAACGTCAACGGCAGCAACCGTAATTAGAAAGCTTACAGCACATCCGTCAACCCGCATTAGAGTAACCTGATAGGTTACAAAGTCTAAATCATCTTTCCCAATACGAATGAAAACGAAAATCATAATGTAGTTCGTAAACGTAATATAAGACGCCCAGGCCAGGTTGTGCGACTATCTTCGCTAGGTGGCGCAGTTGTATGCGAGAAGCAGAGGATCGTCTTAGGTAGCGTGCACTTGGAGATGTCTATTTCCAGCAGTGGACTGTACAATCATACTTCAAACTTACGCTGGGCTGATTTTTTAACAATCGAATTGTCCATTTTTCAAGGACTAAGTGTGCACATGGCTACCATAATATACAAATATACCATCAACGTAGCCAATCATCGATCTCTCATAACTTGTGTCACGTTTTATCGCTTGGTTGAAGTTTAGAACTTTAACGCGTCATTAGCTTTTGCTATGATAGAAAAGAATTAATGGTTTCCGATAAATACATCTCTCTATTAAATAATATATCAAACACGATTCTTAAAGTTTGTTTTTATTAGATATAGCTTATATATGTCCCACTGCTGGGCACGGGTCCTTGCTTTACTATCAAGCGCAGAAAGGGGCTAGGCCCCAATGTAATATAATATGTATATGAAATGAAATGAAATGAAAAATGATTTATTCTCCATAAGAGGGCAAAGTAACACATTAATTATGTAAATACAATAGGTAAATAACATTACATTTTTACAAAATAGTCTTTACAAAAATAGCATTTTATTTTTTACATTTAGTTTTTGTATATGCAGGTGCAGGCGCTTTACCCCGTTAGGAGAAAAGGTTTGCCATTCAGCTGTTTGCTGCAATATTGCTAGCAATATTGCAGCGCTGATTTTCAATGGCAGGCCTTTTTTTAACAAAAATGGTATTACTTAACAATTTATTTGTATTTAAAAATAAAAAGAATATATATCAAACATTCCTTTCGAATTTTCTTTTAAGAGATATGTTTTCCTCACTATGTTTTTCTTCATCATAAGAATATGGTATACTAGTTGTTGCACGCGGCTCCACCCGCATAGATGTCGGTTATCGCGATTAAAAGTAGGCTATATACTATTCCAGACTATAATCTATCTCTGTGCCAAATTTTAATCCAGATCCGTTCAGTAGCTTTTGCGTGAAAGAGTAACAAACATCCATACATCCTTTCTTACAAACTTTCGCGTTTATAATATTAGTAAGGATCATATACATAGTAATTTAAACTACAAGGTTTTTTTTTTATTGGTACTACCGGCGAGATCATACTCACACGCACCGAATTGTAACTCATGAAATTACAATTCAGTTACTATCCTGCTTTGCTACCATAGCACACACTTTTTAACAGTTCATTTGCTTTAAGAACCAGTATCTTATATTCTCTGGTAAATAAAATTGCAATACAACCGACCACTCGAAATGTTGATGAAAAACGTGTATGTTTCTATTGTGCTTAAATTATGTAACTAGTTTTAAAACATTAGTCGATGCTTAAGATGCGTCTGCTAAGAAGTGTAGATAATAATGAAGAAAATTCAAGCGTTGAAAGTAATTAGCTTGCTTTTATTAAGATGAAAACACTTGAGACTTGGGAATAGTTCTTGCTAATAATAATATTAAACTGGTTATTCCTTAAATGAATAATATTCCTGCAAATAAATACGAAATTACTCGTAATTCTTTCTGTCTATTGTCTTTCAACGACCAAAATAGCTGTACGAAGAATTTGGCAGACGTGATATACTGTAAAGTAATTTTTATCTTGATAACTGACACTGGCGGCACCTCAGGCTAGTAGCTAATCTAGTTCTATAAAAAACAACTGATTACAAATCATCATCATCATCATCATCTTAGCCAAAAGACGTGCTGGACATAGGCCTCCCCCAAGGATTGCCCCAACTCTCGATCCTGAGCCGATCTTGTCCATCGGTTGCCCGCAACCTTTACCAGGTCGTCGGTCCACCTTGTTGGAGGCCTGCCCACGCTTCGTCTTCCAGTTCGTGGTCGCCACTCTAGATGCTTTCTATTAAATACTTATATTATATTTATTACGCGAATTGATTGCATTTATTTCATTTTTTTTTGACTACCAAGATGGTAAAAAAGCGTGCGGCCCTACTGGTGGTAAGCAGTTACCAAAGTCTATGCTACACCAGTGATGTCCATTGCGCGTTGCCGACCCTTTGAAAAGCTTATAGCTTATAGCCTTATCACTTAAATCTTTCAAAATATCCATGATCCACTTATAACAATCGTTATTCCCTGTTTCATAAAATATCAGAATTCAGAGATCACATAAAAACAAAATACGATAGTATTTTAAGGGACAATTTTATGCGATATATTTCATACCTCAAGATTATATGGATCTACTCAAATATTCACGCTTAGACCGAATGGTACTCTGAATGATACTAAATATTCAAAGAAGTGGTTTATTATTTATAAAAAACATCAAACTGTATACATAGAGTGTGTTGGAACCGTTTGGGCTAATCTTAAATATCCCTGTGTCTGGATAACGGTTTTAGAAGATAGTTTTTATTTTTCACTCGCCATTTCTTTTTATGGACGGTATCAGTGTGTTTAGAAAAAAATTCTTTATGTATTTTTAAAGTTTTAAGAAAAATATTGTGAAAACGTATATGCTTCAGAGCCTGCATATCTTTTTCATAATGCCTATAGATACCAAGAAGTGCGATATCCTATTACTTGCTACGGATCTTTTCTGTTCAATCCACGCCGGGCTAATCCAATTTGGTGGATCAGATATGTCTTCAGAAATCTTTTTAAGACATTTGATCAAAGTGTATTAATTCCGCAAAGTAAAATTTTACTTTAAAGCGAAAAGTGTGTAGATATAAAAAGCAATATAAGCAAGCATATTACCTGTGTGCCATAGAAAAAGGGGTTGAGTAGTCTAGTATCCCTAGATGATGCAAACTATGTCATTCAGAAATAGTTGTAATTGTTCCAAGTGTATGACACAAATTCTCCTGCGATAAGTTAATTTTGCTTTGTATTTGTATAAAAGTTTATTTTATTATACTTTAGCATTACCTGGCATATAGTAAAGCCGCTGTCTACCGTGAATAAGTAAACTACTTTGTAAGTAATAGATGGATATAATTTTAACATACCCATAGTATAAAACAAAGTCGCTCTCGCTATCTGTACGGTTAGATCTTTTAATCCACTCAACGGATTTTGTAGCAGTTTTTAGCAATAGATAGAGTGATGGTAGAGGAAGGTTTATATGTATATTACATGCATGTTATATTTACATAAAATAAAATAAAAATCCGAAGCAAAGCAAGTACGGGTCGCTTGTTGATTATAATGTATTTTCAGTATACCTATTGCGATGGATGTTTTATCATCGTGGGAACCAAAATTAATCTTAGTCTCAACATATTCCGTTTGTGTCTGTATTTTGGGGTTTCCCTTTTGATCACGGCTTTAATCTTAATACTCTAAGTGTTAAGTAGTCTATATTTTATTAAAACATTCACCTAATTCCAGAATTACGTTGTTCTAGTTAGACTTTTTTTTTACCCATTTAGCTTTGAGAAATATTTGTTTTATACTACTCAGGCGGCAAACTTACCTACGGCCGTCGGCCTGATGATAAGAAGCAATTTGCGTATTATATAATAGACTAGCTGTTGCCCGCGGCTCCGCCTGCGTGGATGTCGGTTATCGCTGCAAAAAGTAGCCTATGTGCTATTCCAGACCATAATCTATCTGTGTGCCAAATTTCATCCAGATCCTTTAGTAGTTTTTGCGTGAAAGAGTAACAAACATCCATCCATCCATTTTTACAAACTTTCACATTTATAATATTAGTAAGGATTTAAAAATTAAGTAACAAGGGTTTGGCATAGCATATCTCTAGGATTGGAAAACGTTTCTTTAAAAATGCACGCCAAAATGGAGCACTGGAGACCCGAGCTTACAAGAACGCAGCTATACCATTATGTGAAGTTTAGCTGTGGTTTTGTGTAAGGTGGAAGTCCTTACCCAAACGCTTAACGCTTTTTTTTCCATATTACTACGGTAACAAAGAGCCAGCTTGTAAGTAAGTAGTTACCAAAGCTTATAGGTGCTTGCAATACTAGGAGCATCACTTGAGCGATGTTGATCCTACTCGCTTGTAATACCTTACCTCTCCTAAAAATCTGTCATCAAAACCAAGGCACTTCCAATTACGATATCTCATGTCTTTACTAAAAAACGTGACAAAAAATCAGCAACGCAAAGCAACTCCTACTCAAGAGACTATCAATAAGGCACAAAATAGTATCTTAAACGAACTTTAAGATTAACAATGTCGACCCGGCGTCGAACCCGAGGCGATTGATTACAATTCACACATCATTAGGCACCCACCGGTGGGCTCGGTTCACTTGATACATTACCGAGCTATCTCTTTTAAGGACCTATCGTCAATGAATGGGGATGCAGTAGGACAAATCGGTTGTATTCTTTACTTTGAAAGAAGATAGTTTAAAAAAAATCCATCTAACGACATTGTAATCATGTTTTTGGGCAATTACAATATTCATATCGTTACAGAGGTTAACTTATCCAAGTTTAAGAGATACAAGCAGGCAGATTTACAACTTCTACCTTATAGAAGACCACACAGGTGTAGGGATAGCTTTGGTAATAAAATCCGCTAATCCGTAAATATTTTATATATTTGTACAGTTTTTGCTTTACGTCCTTATTGTATCTTATCGAAAATTCTCTACGAAACAGCAAAAGAATAAAATAAATAAAACACACTCGGCAATGTTCCCGCCTCATCTAAGTTTTTTTTTAAACAAAAGACTACATACGCGATACACTATTTGTGATCATTAAACTTTATACTGCCAGTAACATTATTAATTATTCTTAAACCAATATATAAACAATTTTAGTATCTTATACATATATTTATTAACAATTATAATCTCAGGTATTATAAGCGTCTATAGGCCACGGTAACTGCTTACCATCATGCGGACCGTATGCTTGTTTGTCACCAGAGCAGTATAAAACAATTTATCAAAGCTCATTGAGTCTACCTTGAAACCCACATCTATACCTAGTGGAATCCTTTTAGCCTTAGTCTAATTACCGAGATGTCTTGTTTGTATGTTACCCAATTTAGTCTATTTCCCGGCATGTCATGTTCCCAAATGTATTTACGAGTAATAAATAGCAGCGGTTACATCTCGAATTTATCACTTTATACATACAACTCACTTAAGTAAAGTATAAATGTTATCAAATTAAGGTATTTGATTATTTATTTGTTGCTTTATAACAATCTAGTGGCATGTCCCGGCTTTCCATAGGTGGATTCCATATTTATTAAGTTTTTGTAGGGATCCCGTATTTTTTTTCAATTAATTATAGTCTATGTTACCCATTGACAATGTAGCTTTTTAAAAGGTAAAAGAATTTTTCAAATCGGTCTATCTAAACTAATATTATAAAGAGGAAAGAATCAAATCTTTTCTTTTTATAATATTAGTTTAGATTAGGTAATCTAAAAATTACATCGTAAACTGATATCAAAACTTAATTTGCTTAAAAAAGTACGAAGTTACTCGCATATTACTATTTATGATAAGAGATAACACTGCTGTACTGTGACTTAGGGAATGCTATAGTAGTTGACAGTGTTGCAGTTTTGATACTTGCTAATGTCCGTTTTGCGTAAAATGATCAACCTTTTTTGATCAACCATTTCATTTTGCTATTTTGTTAATTTCATTTTTTTTATTTTATGAACACGCGTCATAATTATTGTCGCTGAACTTACTGATATATTTTTCACTTGCATAAACACAGACATAGAAGGAAAACGAGGTGAAATGATTCTCGTGAAAAAAGCTTTCCAATGATTGAACCTGTTTTACGGTTTGTTTAGGTATATGCACTTCTTAACGGTTTTGTTGGATACGGGGAAGTCATTACACATATTATTTAAAGGTGGGAAAGAATACAAAAGAAAAATATTTTTTATTTGTCATTTTCCGGAGGTATGTGGGTATAGGGATCTGGGTACAATAAAGTTAAGTGAAGTGAATGTTATAGTTTCCCGACCCGGCAGTAAATCTATTAATTAAATCAGTTTGTAAGAAATTCATTCGCGTATTAAAATGATTGGCTTGCTCTCTTTTCATTCAGGAAGGGAAAATGAACGTCGTATTGTTTAATATTTGACTACTTTAGTTCAAAATAATAATAGTAACCTCGCAACACTATCAACATCACGCAAAAATTTTCACCTCGCAGCCTTTAGTTGCCGCGCCAGTGATAACGCCAGCCGGTGAGGTGTCTTCATCTTCGAGTGACGAGTATTTATCCCCGCCGACGTCGCCAATACTTGTACGTCATCGGGGCAGAGGCCGGCCACCTGCATGCTTAGGGTTCTGAAGCACATCGGCCTCGAATAAAGCCCCCGCTGCCGTGGTAATGTGCGCGGCATGCGATAGACGCAGTCAATAAATGAAAATGTCATGCGGGCGTGGCCGAGGCAACGCCGAGACCTTGGCTTTGCTATAGGGGTGGCGGGCAGCTTCTCGCTCTCTTCTGTGGTGCTTGCCATGGTCGAGAGTGGGACTGCCTAGGACTCCGTCGCCTCTTTTTGCGAGGAGGTGATGCTCGCCAAAGAGCTGGCGGAAAGGGAGGAAAGCAACAGCTATACTCCCCTCCCGCAGACGACGCAACGGCCGTCGGAAGACGCAAGACGTCCAACCACCGTGAGCGATGGCTTGCGGGTGGTGACCTTGGGCTGTCGTCATCTAGCAGGCCCGAGAGGACGGCCGCTCGTGTTCCGCGTGCGCCTCTCGTGAGGAAGGGCTAGGCCCTCCAAATTAGAAGAGGCTCGCCAGGGTCAGCGAGCCTTGACCAACTGAGGATGTGGATGAATGCACAAGCATACTCGTGTCTCCTGAAGTAGGTCGTCTGAGGGAACGTTTAGTCTGGACTGTTTAGTCGGTAGGCCGGTCTCCTGTTCAGTGGGATCCCACTGAGTAGGAGACGGGAGAGTCCGTCATAACCACCCACCGACGCCCAGGTGGGTATTTTAAATGTATATTTTTTTATATAGCTATATATTTAAAAATGTAATTTTTGTGAATGATATTTAATAAAGAGAATAATAATAAAAATGTTTATTTCATCAAATACATTCTTCTATATTAGATGGTATTGAGCCCTCTTTTAAGCAATATTTTGCTTGTATTAGGGGGAACCCTTTAACAAGTACAATTGTAAATGAGTTAAATTGTTTTTAAAATGTTCACATACTCTAATTTTAATTAGAGGTATATGTTATAATGAGAAGCAACGAACTACAATGATATCATGTATTTAGCACAAAACTATATTCAATAGTTTATTATCAATGACGATGCCTTATCACTTTTTATTCAAATACTAAACTAGCAATTTATTTTGATATTTTATTGGTGAAACGAAAGGTTTTCTTATGATTTATGAAGCAGTCTCTATAACTTGAATGATTATATTAGTTGTTCTTCGTTCGTTTTAATTAAAACCTCGTTTACACGATATAAGTTTTGACAATAGTATATAGTATAAAAAAATTCTTGTCAAAACTTGCATGGTGTAAGTAGGCTTTTAATAATGTAGGGAGGGTTTCATACAAGCCGTAATAGACCGTTTTCCTTTATCCACCTTACATGAGAAGTAAATACAGCATTGAACACCCTTAATAAAGCTATTACTATGCATTTCCTGAATAGCATACAAAGGATACCACCGAGGCTGATGGCGCGATGAAGAGAAACGTTTTTATTTTATGTCTATCGAAAAACCATAGAACATAACGACGTATAGACGATTCTGCTTACCTAATCTGTTTTATGAAGCGTTAAAAAGATTTTTTCTTAGCCTTTTTTGTAGAAAACAAGTATAAAAACATGCGGGACAATGTAGACTGGTTTAGCGCGCTTTTTAATAACATTACTAGCAATATACACTTCACTATGATTTTATCGTTAACTTTTTGAACTTAGAGCAAGATTGGACTATGATATAAAACGTATTTTAGGATAGAAACTCAATTTGTCTAATATTACAAAGTCATAGATGATAGTTTAGGATCCCTTTGCCCCTAGCTTTATTGGGCTTTTGTGAATTGAGGTAAGTGAACTTCGAATTATTTAATTAGTTGCGTAAAGGTTTCGGCCCGCCGATGGGCAAGGTCAGCTTTAGAGCGAATGCCGTTGAAAACTTCCAGGGAGGCGTATGTGCCCAGCAGTGGATATTCTTAAACTAAAATGATGATGAATAAGATAACTATTAATTCTACATAAGGTTTCGTAATATCTATATGACTTGCAAACACCAAAATCTTAAAAACACATATTCATTGAGTATTTATATTTTCCGTACTATGCTAAAAACTGTCAACAGAGCATAAAAATACTATCAACACTTCTAGACTGACAGAAGCTTATTAATTGCTTTAAAGACTCGTTAACTTTGAAAGTCTATCTCTACATTAATACAGTTTAAAAATGTTGTTAGTACTTTTATTAGTTTTTTACCGAGTTAAAAAAGTGTCGGTCCTTTATAGTTTTATTATTTTCAACTTAGAAAATAAAGAAATTTGTAGCGCGGAGAAGACAGACATTAGGGTAAAGACATTGGTGCAAAATATACATTTTTATTTGTGTTAAAGATTCAAAATAGTGTTTAATAAAGTAGCAGCCAAAAACAACGATCGCCACAACACTGGCGGTTCGTGGAAACGATATTTTCTAAATACAACCCCCAACTAAAATTAGTCGGCAGTAAGTTAAATGGAAAATAATATTTTGTTTATACTGCTTATTATTATTTAACTTAGAAAACTCGGACGGTAGTCACATTTATATTGAAAAGTAGAATGTAAATTCACTTTTAACGCATACAAAATAATGCGATTGTCAGTCCATAATAATGAAAAATATAATATTATCAAAAGAACTATAATGAATTTTCTAGTCTAGAATAAAAATATTTATACTCATTTATAAAAAATAATCAATACCTAAGCCCTGTTCTTTTGAGAAAAGTAAGATACTAGTGTCCTATAGTGAAATATAAATGTAATAAATTATTATCAAAAGTAGAAATTACTATTAGATATCTGTAACTTAAAAACGTTGAGTGCTTATACATGAAAACGTTACCGAAATAGAATAGAAACCAAATGTCAAATCCCATACATTACTATTCTATTTTATTCTACTACCGTTTATGACACTTGTCTAGAAGGGTTGCAATTACTACCGATATTTTCAAACTAAAATGAACAGTCAAAAAGCATTTGACATTTTAAATCTGCACTTCTGTTTATAACTTGCACAGTAACATTGCACAAAGGTCGCCAACCCGTGAATATATGCATTTACACTGAGTAGCGAAACGTTAGTAATATAAACTTGTACACCCCTTATTTTATTAAGTTTCTATGTACAAGTTCACTTTACAAATTACTTAGTTTTAAATAAGTGGTGTAAATGTGTGATTTTACTTAAGTTATAAAAATCCAAAATGACTGTCCATAGGATTCCTATTTATTGACCATTGCCTTGCTATTGCACTGCCTTACGCATACGTAAATGTATTAGTAGATATTCCAGAACATCTAACTATATAAATAAAAAAGAAACCCAAATGTATGTACGCGTATTTTGATGCGATTGATAGGAAGGTATGCCTTCCTATCAACTGCACCAAATTAGATAAGTAATTATTTTTTGTGATTTTATATAACAATTATTATTAAATATTCTTTCTTCTATACAAACCTTACCCAAACTAAGGTTTGTATAGAAGAAAATTTTAGAAAATATTGAAGAAAAAAAATATACGACAGTACGAAGTTCGCTAGGTCAGCAATAAATATTATACAAATGACCAGATTTTAAAAACTTAATTACTATATTATTCATAAATGTTGTGTTAGCCGATTGATATTGTACACCTATACCTTATATATTAAGCATGTATTACCTGTAAGAAATGTGTAACAATTGTAGGCAAACCTATAAATAAATAAGACATTTAGCCCCGGTTAAAATTCTAAAATCTAAATACAACGTTTTCGAAGCGAGATATCAGAATCATAAAAGTTTCCGACACTACGTCAGATTGCACTGTTGTGCAGTTTTCTGTTCTCGACAAGGGCCTGTTATTACAACAATGCAAACTGGTGATATTTGTTCGACGTACTTCCACTTGTGAATGATAAGCTGTTTTATTTTGTGAAGTATTTTACTGTTTGTAATATAAAAAATGCTTCATATCGAAGTATTACATTTTGTTCTTCTTTTCAGTTTCTTACCAAAGTTGTAGTTGAAGGCTAGTTTCTTTTGTACATTTTATTTATCAGCTCACATGGTAAATGCTTTTAATATAACAATGTAAACGTGAAAATACGAAACTTCGGGATTTTTAATTGCAGTATGTATCTTTAGAAAACTATTAATACAATTAACAATATATTAAGTGTCATCTGCCAGAGTTTTACGTAGGTACAACGGTACCTAAAAATTCACAATAGAACGCTATTGTGAATTTTTAATATCAATATGGACAAGTTAAAAAAAGTGATTTGGTATTTATATCCAACCAGAAAGGCCACCCTGCTTTGCTGTATGGCGGACATAAATATAACTTTGGGCATACAAATAAAAGTGGGACTTCTATGTGGAGATGTGTGCATCGAAGAGATTGTCAGGCATCCTTGACATTAAATACAGAAAAAGATGCGGTAATAAGGAAACCTACAAGTCATGTATGTAAGTCGCACCATGACGAGAATATACGCGACATGCAAATAGATAAATGCAAAACAGACGTCTGCAATACTATGGCACCAGTCAAAAAAGTATTCGAGAAGAATGTCGCACAATTTGCCGCGACTGACAAAGATATTATATTATTTTCGTATGAAGAGAAAAAAAAATCTTTATATAGGGCAAGACAAAATTATCTCCAGCAGAAAAACACAGAATTTAACTATTATTGAAAGATGTGCGTGTACCAAAATTAATTGCTGAAAATTTTCTGTACTTAGAAGACGGAGAAGAGGACAAAATATTGGTTTTTTCATCAAAATTTACTCGTCAATTTTTATGGAATTCAAATGAAGACAACATTCAATTTTTTGGCGACCGAACTTTTAAAAGAGTACCAAAGCCATTTTATCAGATCTTTACCGTACACGTTAATATTGGTACGAGTATTAAATCTACTAACGTCGTACCAGTTATTTTGGCTTTGTTGCCCAATAAAAAACAGCACACTTACAATAGATTATTTACATTAATACGCGATAAAATGAATGTAAAAATAGAAAAATATAAATGTGACTTTGAAGTTGCACAAATAAATGCGATGAAGGAAGTTTTTCCAAGTTGCAAATTATCCGGGTTCTATTACCATTATAATCGGGCAGTCTGGAAAAAGGCACAAAGCACAGGTGCTGATGTGACTAGAGATGGCCGCAGAATAATAAAGCTTTTAGCTACTCTACCATTATTGCCCACAGAAAAAATTGAAGATTGTTGGTCGTCCATAATAAATATAGTAGAATATTAACGAAATAAATAAATTAATAAATTATATGGACAAACAATGGCTAAAATTTCATGGATCACATTTAAGCTGCGCTGACGAACGGCATCGTAGCAACAACGCCATTGAAGGCTGGCATAGGTGACTTAACGTCCGTATGCCACATAAGCCAACATTAATACGGTTTTTATTTAAATTAAAAAAGAAGCTCTGTACCAGGAGACAAGAATACAAAATTCGTTATTCAGCGGAGCAAAACGACGAAAGTCTGAATTTTTTTTTGATCGGCAATATGCCTTGCAAGATGACCTCAAAAACGGCACAATAACGGCCATAAAGTTTTTAGAAAATTTAAATTTAATAAGAAAACGTTGCTTTTAGATAATTTTATTTTTATTTACTGTTATGTTATATTCCACTGAGGATTTGATTTTGTTGGATTTAAATATATTATTTAAGCATATAATTTAAACATTCGCGTTTTTTTTCAAATACACAAATAATATATCATTTCGGTGACCACCACCCCGAAATCTATACATTATAATTTCTGTGCATATATGTACATCATGCGCCATTTTTCTTTTAAGTCATTCAAAAAATCAGTAATTTCGCAATTCATACATTTTGGGACTTAGTCATTTTGAAAATAAGACAAAACGGAGATTTGGCTATTTTGGTATTTGTGTCTTATGGACCGGAGGGATCTATACGTCATTTTTACATTTTTAAAACTTAACTTTCTATTAATTATTTTGTTTTTATTATTAATTTTAAATGTTTTAACTATTTCTTAATCATTACAACTTGTTCATTGGGGCCACATTGGATCAAAAGAACTAAAACATAGACCGATCAAAATTCCAAAAATAATTATTTCAGATTCAACATGCTAGAAAATCTAAGTATTCCTTTATTTACTCCAAAGTAACCAACTGTACTGACACAGTTTGTAAAACAACCACTTTCTCAATGCAGCAAACATGCGGGTTGCAGCACTATACCTACATTGCAAACTTCGTCAGTCTTCTGTATAACATTTAAACAACATCTTACATTTATCTACAGTATTACGTAAACCTAACTATATATATTTTCGATGCAACCAAGTATAGTATGCAATCTGACACTATGCAAACAGAACACAATATTTTAAATATTATCCTAGAGGAAGCAAAAATGATGTAAATGCAAAGTGCTGTGTCGTGTTGTTGGATTCGTACCTCCTTTTCTACCCCTTGGGCATAGGAGAAACTGAATTATGCCAGACGACTGCCTTTTTAAGTAAAGACAGTTTATGTTTCTGGCAGATTTGTTTAAATGTTATATTGCTTTTATAATTAGATGTTACGTGAAGTTAGATTGTAATTTTGTTGGTAATTACTTTGATATTATTCAACGATCATTTACAAATTTCATGTGTAACCTGAAAAGTTGGCATAATAAGGGTTGGATAAGTCTGAGTGGGAAATGAATTATAAAGGCCAATACTCTGAAATTGTATTCACGAGTAGGTACTACTGATGGAATGGGATAAGCAGACTGTAAGATCAAAAAAGTACATTTACGTAAACCTGATCAATTTCATAGTTATGGGATTAAAGCAGAAATGGCATGATACCACAGACCTTCTCATAACTAAAAACCAACGGCCATCAGTTCTGCGAGCTATGTACTAAATATATACTTTAATATAATTTTTAATATTCATAAATCGAGTTGATCACTAGAAATTAAAGCGAAATTTACTGCACGTATGGTCTATTAGTGGAAGTGGTCACCACAAACACCTCACCTAGTGTTGTGGGTTCAATTTCTACGCGTGACATAACTGCTAGCTAATTGAGCTGAACTCCCATGTGATATTTATTTATATAAAAAAAATACAAAACACTTCGTGATTTTATTTAGAGAAAAAACGCACCAACATTATAAACTCTTTTATAACAAAACAAGAGAATATTTTCATCCAAAATAAGCAGTAACATGCAAGTGGATGGAATAAGTACCTTATGCTGCGCCGGGTCATTAAGCCCATGTACAACTTTATAATTTCGGTTCAAAACAACTAAACATAGAGCCGTGAATAAAGAGAACAGCACAACATTTCCGATTAAATAAAAAGTAATAGAAATAAATGCTGTTCCTTTTTTAAGCCATAGTATTAAAATTAGCAAAATTTTCTATGTTTGCGTGCTCTTGTTTTGCATTTAAAATCTAATGAAACCTACTTCAAGTCTTTTGTTTGTTTGTACTACACTCAATGACAAATTTAAAAAACAAACGTGGAAGCAAAATTTTAACTAACTATAACTACTAGACAACCGTGTATATCATATATATATTTCGTTGCCCGCGGCTCCACCCGCGTAAAGTACCCGTAATGTCTTTCCCTAGATACCATCTATCTCCTTGTCAAATTTCTTTAAGATCTGTTGAGCGGTTTAGTCGTGAAAAGATAACCAACCAACAAAAAATGTTGCTTTCGCCTTTTAGTATGAATATTATGTATTAGTATGGACTACTAAAAGAAATGGATCGAATTGATCTAATTTGTTAGTAAACCTCGACTCCTTTTTGTTCTACAAAGAGATTTAGTTTATCCCTGCAAAGTTCGCCAATCGTACCGCAGTTTAGAAAAGCGCGGTGAGGTTAGTGGTGTGTCAAGTATGTTTTGGCGCGCTTCGGTGACATATCGGCTTGCCAAACACCGTGTACACAAATTGACTGAGTTTTAACGTAAATTACCAATTGAGCTGAACTCGCGTTGCATGACATATATTAATATTAAGAAGTCAACTTATACTGGTTTCATATTAATATTAAGAAGTCAACTTATACTGGTTTCTTATGTCCGATTGCCAAACACCGTGTACACAAATTGACTGAGTTTCAACGTAAATTACCAATTGAGCTGAACTCGCGTTGCATGACATATATTAATATTAAGAAGTCAACTTATACTGGTTTCATATTAATATTAAGAAGTCAACTTATACTGGTTTCATATTAATATTAAGAAGTCAACTTATACTGGTTTCTTACGTCCGACTACACGTCGTAAGTGAAGTTTAACAAATATGTAAGGCTCCTAAAGATCTTGTCACGTTATGCTTTTATTATAATTTTAGTAAACAATGCCATAAGGAACTTACCGGTCGAGGCAGCTTACGTAAAACAAAACAGGATATTTTTAGTCGTATTTTCTGTCCGTCGTTTTCCCCTGGGTGTCATACAAAGTTTCTAAGATATTATTCAGAAGTTGCAGCCGCTCCCTTGTCAGCGTACAAGAATTTATACTTTTAATCCTATTTCGAAATGTCGAGTTATATTTTTCAAAATTCTTCATATTTTTGTATTAGGTACACTTGCTTTGACCAGCAGTTTCACTTGCGTCTTCCAGCTTTTTTGCATCAGACATCAGCGCAGGCACGCACACTTTGGAACTAAACATTGATTACAATCGAAATTCGAATCATCATTGGTATGTATAGGAAAAGGTTTTTTTTTTTTTTTATACTACTTGGGTGGCAAACAAGCATACGGCCCACCTGATGTTAAGCAGTATCCGTAGCCTATAGACGCTTGCATTACCAGAGGTATTACTTGCGTGTTGCCAACCCATTTTTCTACACCAGGGCTCCAAGATGGAAGTAACCCTGGGATAGGAATACATATCTTTCAAAACGCATTCCTAAATGAGCGCTGGAGACCTGTACTCACACACAGGAACACAACTACACCGCTGTGTGTAGTCATTTGGCTGTGGTCTTCTGTAAGGTGGAGGTCCTTCCCCAGTCGGGCTTGCTCGCTAGTATGGTGCCCAACCTCTCTTAAATATATAATAATAATAATAATAAAAGAAAAACAGATTAAGTATTTGGATTTGACTCAGGAGATTGTTGATTCAGCGGTCATTGTCCCGATAGTTGTATCAGTTAATGGACTGATCGCCAAGAGCCTCCAAGGACAACACCTTAGGAGGCACTCGTTAGATGGTTGCATCGTGGGCCTGATGCAGAAGGCGGTCCTATTGGCCACGGCGCATTATGAGGAGGTTCCTGTCTCTGGACCTCTAACCATCGGTAGTTTGGTCCCTTTACCCGATACCGGTGGGTCTCCATTTAGATATTGATATTTTTTTTAATAAAGAGAATAATAATAATAGCTTTTAAACAACCTGGCAACACTGTAACATATATGCGTCAAAATTTTTATTTTTATTGAAATTATTTTCATACATTTTACGTTTCGTAACATTTTAATTGCAATATTCGTCACAACCAACAACAAATTGCAAAAAAGGAAAGTAGTGAGAGAACCCAACATGACAGATGTAATGAAAAACCGTTTACAGCTACAACAAAGTGAAAAAACTATCAGCAAGAATAATTTGTTTTTGTTTTTGTTTTTAAGAGACAACTCCCGCACTAGAGAACAAGCTCTGTGTCGCGGGGGACTTTACAAACATATAATTAACGGACACAAATTACACCCAGACTCAGAACAATTCCTTGTGGGCCACACAAAGTTTTGTGTGGCCCACAAGGAATTGTTAATCGAACGAACGGAAGTGGGAATCGAACCCACAACCTCGTGCACAGCAAGCGCATACTGCGGCCACTGGACCACCGAGGCAGTCTAATAATGTTAACTAGAACCAGAAGGAAAGTACAAGAAACACCTCCGGACTCATCGCACACTTCCACCTCGCAGCCGCCGGACCCACGCTAGCGATTCTGTTGACAGTTCAAGCTATTACTATTACTAGATATAATTTTAACACGGATTAAAATCTTGTAATTTAAGAACCTAATAAAACAATATTTATGTGGTCTTCAACTTAAATAAGACTACAAGCCTGCCAACTAACAGTAACTTAATAAATCTGTCAATATCGAAAAGTGTTAGCGCACAGACTATAAATGCTTTATAGCATTAAACTATTTTTTTCATTATCATTCATACAGAGATTCTTAATACAAATTTTATTTTCAATTTACTTTAAAGAAAATACAAATTGCGTTGATTAAATATGTACGAGGGGGTCATAGACTTGAAAATTTAAATTGATGTCTAAATAACAAACTTCTATTCGATTTAATAAACATAGGATTTCCGTACGATTCCAGAGGACTTTCTTACCACGTACGGTTAGGTTGTGGAATGAGCTCCCTGCCGAAGTTTTTGCAAGAGACTATAATTATAGCATGGGGTTCTTCAAGAAAAAGGTTTAAAAAGGGTCAGCAACGCGCGAGTGACACCCTGGTGTTACAAGCGTCCAAAGGCCTTAGCCTATTAACCTTAGTAGCTGCTTACCATCACGTGGGACGTATGCTTATTTGCCACCTTGGTAGTATAAAAAAGGAAACATCAGTTTCAAAGAAATAGTGTGAGACTCAACTTAGTTTTTAGCATGCAACACCAAAATAGGCACATTGCCTAATATTCCTGCTACAGAATGTATGTATAATGCTAGTTAGTATTATGTATTACTATAGCAGTATTCATGCGTAATTCCGGCCTGTCATCCAATGTATCGCTAAATTTGGCAGTTATCACAGTTAATTAGAATCTATCCTGACCAGAATAGACGGGATGCCACGTGAATGCCATACATTCCGGTTGACTATGTTATTAGATACTATTGTATGCAATCTGCGATGTGTGGCATTTACATTTTACATATTCCTAGTAACAAATTAAATTTTAAAAAACATTTACCTATTTGGATTCAAATTGTCTGCCTTGGTGGTTTGGTTGGATTCAAAGTGGCTGCACTATGCACTTACTGTGCACGAGGTTGTGGGTTCAATTCCCAAAGACAAGACAAAACTTTGTGTGTACCCAGAAAGACTTGTAATGAGTGTGTCATTTGTGTCCGTTAATTGTATTTCTGTAAAGTCCCCGTCGACACAGAGCTTATTCTCATGTGCGTTGTCATTAAAAATAAAAATCAGTTAATAATGTAAATTTGATATCTGCAAAGCTTGCAATATCTTTCAAAGTAACTCATTTAGATCATATGAATGATACTGATGAATAAAACAATAGATGTCAGTATAGTTTCCTACAGCTAATTGACTGACTGCACGGTTACTTCAGTGGTTTAATTGGTTACCTCGCCAATTACTACTGCGCGACGTGTTGTGGGTTCTATCGCCACACGGGACAAAAAATGGTGTGATCCATTAATGGTTGTCCCGAGTCTGAATGCACTTTTTGCCCGTTAATTGTATGTTTGTAAAGTTCCCCGCGACACAGGGCTTGTAGGGATTGAACCCACAACACGCGGCGCTGTGGTAAATGGCGAGGTAACCACTTAAGTCACTGAACCAACTGTGCAATCAAGTTTTGTGTACACAAATTTACCACCGGCGTTGCACACCACTGCTTGTGTGTTTCTGTAGTGGTATAAAAACTGTATTCATCAGAGATTCATACTCAAGTAATTATTGTTGAATTATTTCAATTTAAAAGAACTCCTAAGTATCGAGCTAGGCACAACACTATTGTTTTTGATACTCATCACTAGTTATATAGACTAACTCACTCTCAATGATAGTCTTTTGTCTGTTAAATTTCTGAACAAGAATAAAACAAAATTTTTGTTACAAGCTTTTTTACTTTTATTCAATGAATTCATTAATCATATATCAAATAACATATTATATTTCATAGAATTTAACTTCCCTTTATCTATCGTAGGTCCAAACAGTAATTAAGCATGATAACAAGATTATAAGTCGCCCCATGATGACCATAGGGTGTCAGTAAATGAGTTAAGTTAGTAACGGCCTAACTAATGACACCTGTGTTACGGCAACTTTGATTAAACACCTATATCATTAGAGGTTAATCTATATTTATAATATATTTAGGTACCTACTTATAATATAAATGCAAAAGTGAGTTGTTTGTTCGTTTGTTGCTTACACGACTAAACAGCTGAACAGATCTTAATGAAATTTGTCAAAGAGATAGAACATACGGTACTATTATTGCGATAATCAATATCCACGCGGGCGGAGCCGCGGGCAACTGCTAGTAATTACCCTTCGGCCAGATTGGAAACCAAGTTTGGAAACCGGTTTCGAAAACAGAATTATTTTTCTTTTTACGAAACCTGGTTTCCAATAAAGAATAATAATTCTGTTTTCGAAACCGGTTTCCAAAACAGAAAGTTGAATCTTCTTTTAAAACTCTTCTAGCAATTTATGTGTACAATTACAAAATAACTATGACGAAAAAACACGATCGGTTATAGGTACCATTAAATGTTTGCGGGGCTTCAAAATAAAACGAAGGAAACGTATGAATTACTATTCGCTTTGATTAAATCTCAGTTTCCATTATGGACACCTGAAAAAGTAAAATTAGATTATGAGAGATGAAAGGCATTCAAAATGTCTTCCCTAACATTGACATAAAGTTTAAGGGGGGTTTATTACAACAAGGGATTTAAATACGTTATGGAAAAAAAGCCCCAAAGGAGATGAAATTGAAAAGTTTAATAGTTACTTCAAGAAACAATGGTTTGATCAGATTGATTTTTCAAAAGTAATTATAATATAAAGCTGAAGAGTTTGTTTGTTTGAGCGCGCTAATCTCTGGAACTAAATTAGATTTGAATAAAATGTTTAGCATTTAGTAACCCAATTCTTAAGGTTATGGACTTTTTGGCATCTCACTACGGCCCAAGAGAAACAAGGAATGACATGACATCCAGGACGAAATCCAAATTTTACAAATAAATTCCTTAAAGTGACATTCACATTGGCACTTACTACCGGTTTTAAACTTACACCTCATGGGTTACAAGTTGGTTAAGTACTTTCTCATCTGGCTATCACAGCTGTTTTATTTGTAACAACATTCTTTTTAGTTCTTTAATCATTCATTATTCTTGTATGTAAACCCTTAAAAAGAAATACTAAAGTAGAGGATACTCCTAAATAAATGAATTTGTTGCCCGGTAGCTGTGAGCTTAATTAATCATTACGGTACTCCATAAATAGGCTTTTATTTTAGCTAACAAAGAGAACGAAAACTTTGAAAAACAAACAGACCTCGACGAAATGCCGTAGCAAACCCTTAACAGATTAAAATAGCTGAACGCAAGGGACCGAAACGAAATAATCCAAAATGAAGATAAAAAACGGTTGTCATGGTAACAGAGTAATAAATTCCCTACTCATGAAAGTGCATATTATGCTATTTACATAATTTTGTGAAGGAGAGTAGATGCAAATGGAATGTTATCGTTGAAGAAATTGATTAGGGGAAGAGTTCATATCCTTTGGGCGAAGAAAAAAGTAATGAACTGATTGTTATCTCGGATTTTTGAGTTTTCCCGAGGGACTATAGTACGGGGTTCTTCAAGAAAGGAGTTAAAAGATTTTTTGCAGAGTCGGCAATGCGCCCAAGTGATACCCCTGGTGTACTTAAAGTCCATAGACTAGGATTACCACTAGGCGGGCCGTAACTCAGAATAATACGGTTATATGTTTCACACTGATTTTCCTATAAATCATATCACTGTCCTCAGTTTTGACACTACTCTTCATTCTCCATGCAACGACCAGCTTTCAGCAACAAATGTAAGAATTTAATATAAAAAGTTATAACATTTTCACCTTTTTATCTGATTTTGATGTGACAACGACATTGCGTCAAAATATCATAAAGTTACAATCGAATTAAGTGCAGATTTGGACGTATGGTTGCGAGTAAATTGTGAAATTAATTGAGCGAATTGGGTCAGTAGCCTCACAGCGAATGATTTGAGTTGACAACTGAGTTGTGTGTGACTGTAATACACACGAAAATTGCTTGGAGACGAGAGAGCTTATGTTCTATTTGGTTCATGTGATGAGGGATAAACTTCACCTTGTATAATCAGCTTTAGTTTATCGTTTTATTATTATGGTGTGCGGTTATTTGTATGAACACTGGTTTCAAGGAGTACTTACGTACATAATATCTCTAAGGAGAGCTCTGTAAAAATAACTTATTTTTTAAATTATTTGTTCGATTTTGTAATGTGGTTTGCACTGACGTTATTTCAAAACTAAAATTATTAGATTTTAATTGATCTGGAAAATCTTCATTTTTCAATTATGCGAATGATAAGAAGATTTCCAATGGGAAACATGCATGAGTCTATGTGTAACATGTTACTTTACCCCGAATGCTTTGCAGTTGGTGGGCTTGTATTGGGAAATCATTTATTTATTATTAAATGCTTGTGGCGTCACGATTATGTAAAACATTTTACAGCACTAACAAGAAGCGATTAATTCAATATTAAATTCTACTACGAGTTCTGCTTACCTGCTTGTTTCTTACAACCATAAAGGAGCCCTGTAATTTCCCCGGACTACCTACGCTCACGTTGTCTTTGTATTTGCCTCAGAAAACTTTCATTATCCAAACAAAGACTCAAGTAAGGAGGCTGTATTTCACTCCACAAATTGCCTATAAATTTTTATTATGGCCACTCTTATTTGAGGTACAGAGGTTTTCCAGATAAATAGGTTTGTTTTATTATGTAAGACTGACCATGATTTGTGATGTCGTTAATATTTTTTTATGTATAAAAAGTTTGGGATTTTATTCGTATGATTTAAGAAATAGTTTGTTCAGTAGTATTGTGCTATTTTCTTTATGTTCGCAGGATTTTATTCTATTATATTCATACAAATTCATGTTATTATCTTTTTAAGTGTATAAATATAACATCTAATAATTATTATAATATGACTGTTCATTTAAACGTGACAAGTTGCTGCCATATAAGTGAATCCGCGTTTATATGTTACTAGCTGTTGTCCATGGCTCCACCGACGTGGATGTCGGTTATGGCGGTAAATAGGATCCCTATGTCCTTTCTTAGGATACCATCTATCTCCTTGTGAAATTTAATTAAGATCCGTTAAGCCGTTTAGTCGTAAAATGAGCTTATTTGTAATATATTATATATCTACTACGAATCGGAATAGAAACATTTTCTGACACATATTTTGCTCCCAATCCTGAGTAATAATTTATATCATGTACGACTCGCAGAAAAACAAAATGTATTGTTATTTCCCGAACAACAGTGAGCAAAGTCACGGACAGTTGGAAGAGAATAAATTAAATATCTTGCTTCGGCAGACCGGGAAATCGAATCTGCTCCACAATACGCCTTTTTACAAGTCAATGATAAAAATCTTGTAGTTACGATTTACAGCAAATATTTATTTACGATTGAACCTTCTCGAGAATCCAAATAATAGTGTAATTTTGTTAAAGGTTTACCTTCAAATATACTTAGCCAATAGCTTTAACGACACTTTTTAGGGTTCTGTACTTAAATGGTGCCAATAAAACTCTATAACTAAGTCTCTGTTGTCCGTCTGTCCGTCTGTCAGCAGCCTGTATCTTATGAACTGTAATAGATAAACAGTTGAAAATTTCACAGAGTAAGTATTTAATTCTATTGTCGCTATAGTAACATAGCATACTATAAATTAGATTCTTCGTTGTTTTTCGGTTGCCTTGATGGTCCAATGGCCGCAGTATGCGCCTGATTTGCACGAGGTTGTTTGTGGGTTTACTACACAAAGTGTTGCTCTGAGTCTGAGTGTAATTAGTGTTCGTTGATTGTATGTTTGTAAAGTCCCCTGCGACACAATAGTTAACAAGAAAGACCAAATATCGCAGCGGGATTACTAAAACACTATTGATATACACACGAGAAGATCAGGGACGCGGGCACTTATACTTCAGACCCGATATTCAGTGGACAAGTACCTTTAGCACAAAGGAGACCTACGCGCACTGCGCAGCGCCTTCACAGTGCGCCGATTTTATGCGCATATAGTCCCTGACAGCTGATAGTTGTCAGAGAGATTTTGACTGTTTATGATTTTGACTATTTATATTAAATACCTTTAATAAAAGTTGCTGTGACAATTTAGCAAAGGTATTGGAGTCAACACACCATCTGTAATATATTCTGTAAGTTCCATCCATCCATCCATTCTTACAAACTTTCACATTTATAATATTAGTAAGGATGAATCACTGAATGTGTTGCTAAGCGCAAATTTCAAGAACAAAACCGATTTCGCTAATTCTTTTTTGCTATGTTCGTTATTGTCAGTAGAAAGTTCTTATGTAAAAAAAAAGAAAGTTAAGCTTAAAATAGTTTAACCCGAGCGAAGTCGGGGCGGGCCACTAGTTTAATATAATTATATACATAGATAATATACTGCAGTAGTAGAACTCATACTAGCCCTAGTATCACAATGCTATCTAGTAGCAAGCTATTGCATTATGTGAGTGGAGTTAGTCTCACGCCACCCGCGCCTGAAAACTGCTACGAAGGCACGTACTACAGTTTGTGACTGTGGGCGAGCCAAGTCGTAACTTACATAGACTAGGAGCTAGACTAACAAAACCATGGTTTAAGATTCCTTAGAAAGGCAGTTGGAGGTTATTTTGATGTGTGTGTTACATAAGCAATGGCGAGATAATGCTTTAGAAAGACAACTCCCGCACTAGAAAACAAGCTCTGTGTCGCGGGGGACTTTACAAACATACAATTAACGGACACAAATTACACCCAGACACCCACAACCTCGTGCACAGCAGGCGCATACTGCGGCCACTGGACCACCAAGGCAGTCAATATTGTAGTTATAGTATACTTAATGTATTAATTTGGTTCAGATACCTGTACTATTAAGTATTCTGTGGTTCAGACCAAATTCAGATCACACCAGCCACCATCACAAGATTTACAACGTGTCCGAAAGTGACTTAAAGTTGTTAAGTAGGTTTTTTTTGTTATGTGTAGCTAAGTCAGTAGCTATTCTGAGTACCATGAGGTTTCTAATTAAACATTATATAACTAGCTATATTCCACTTCTTTTGGGCAGAAGTAATATTAATAATTAAATTCATCTGATTAGCCTTAGGTACAATACAAGACTAGCTCCTTGACTAACACAACTTGAATCTTAAGCCTCTAGTCACGGAGATGTCGAGGAGATTTGCTGACGCATTGCGAACGGTGAACATTCATTGCTCGAGGCATTTTAAGAACCTGTTTACTCGATATTTTACTTTAACACAAGAAAAAGTAAACACCTAAATACTACAGCGATCCCAACGTAAATTTTCTCCGAATTTGGCAAAGCACATAACTGTCTCGATTGCAATGGTAAGATATGATTCGACTTCAGAGCTGACTGATATTTGGCCTCAATCTCTGGGTGGGGTAAATTTTGAGATTTTATGTCAATAATTACATACTTAATGCAAATCCAGCGACTGGAATTGCCCAGTATGGGATACGGCATCTATTACATCAGGGGAGCCGTATGCTCAAATAAACAAACGACTTATCAAAGCTGTGAAACATGACTGTCTATAAGCTACTGTATATGTAATTGTAATTTAACTGCCTCGGTGACTCAGCGGTCGATGCGTGTGACTTCTGATCATGAGGTCCCGGGTTCGATTTCCAGGTCGGACCAAAAATTGATATTGTTTTCGTCAAGAAATTTACAATAGATGCCCGGAGTTTGGAAATTGGCGGTGTTTACACCCCCGTGCCTCGGAAAGCATGTAAAGCCGTTAGTCCTACGACTTGACTCTCTTGTGTTTGCGCACACACTTGTGCACTATAATATCCCCCGCGCAGATGGCTAGTCTCGGTTAGGAGGACATTATTATTATAAATGTTTGATAACCTTTTTTATACTAGGTAAAAATGAGACAGACAGAAATGAGTAAAGATGAGACATAGTACTTACGTACTTATACGTAAGTACTATGTCTCATCTTTATACCCAATACAACTATGTATTTTCAGTCAGATTGCTGTTAATAAAAAGAATAAATAGATTTCATTTGAATATAATATTCATTTCAAACGTAAGAAAACAATGGCTGGATAGAATAGAAATATTGATAAAAATATTTTTAATAAACTAAGTGAGCAACGATTCAGTACCAAACTAAAAGCTTCATTTTATTCCCATACGTTCATATAACGGCAATTGTCACAATGAATGGAAGTTTTATGCTTTATAAAAAGAACACGAGACTTTATGTGGAGCCATTAAATCGAGGTTTGCGCACTATGTTGCAAATGCAATTGATATTGTGAGAGTTTCAATCGTGTTTAGAATTTTAAAATAAATTCTTCGACAATGTAACGTGCATTTTGCTGCTAATAGTAAAATATTATGCTTCGTTTCACTTGCACAATGTTGCTATTCTTTGGCACAGAAAATTAAAAGGGACCCGTATTCTTTTTTGTTATGGGCTTTTATGCGTCTTATAATGTAATAGTAAAATATAAAACGACAACGTCAGCGATAGCGAGAATCACAGCAGCGGCGACAGTGAGAACATGAGACATGTATTTAAATTTGATTAAGACGAAAATTTTGTAACTGAATTTTACAACACTAAAAGAAGCTGACATTAAAAAAAAAACATATAAGTATATAATTTTTTAATCAAAATTTAAACAGCAAAGAAAATTTAAAAGCGACAGTCTTTCATAATGTCAACGTAAGTCTAATAAAATTTGAATAAAGTCGAAATAGTGTGAACACAATTCTGAAAAACCCTAGAGTTTAATCGTCCAAACAGCAGATACACTCACTACACAAATCAAGCACATTGTTATTGTTGTCGTGTATACGCTGTATTGTCTCAGTGTAATTGAGTAGGCCGGCGAACTCACGGGGCTCATTCCGCCGCGCCATTGTTAAAAACTACGGTCAGATTGTCAAGGCTTTTGTTGAAAATGCATGCATTTTTTTCTTTAAACTGGGCGGAATAACTATAGGATAGTTGGTGTAATTACTGTATTGTGCAATACCGTGCTATAAAATAATGTTTTAAACTGGGTGTCATAATTTTTCTGGACTCACTCGTAGTTCCATAATGAAGAAGGATGGAATACTAATTGCCAGCCTTTATTGGTTAGAGAGGCAACTAAAACTCAGGTGTTAGCTACATACCTACTTTAAAACTAAAATAATGAAACAATGCCATAAAGAATATGGCAAAGCCGTTGGTCCTACGTCTGATATCTTTACGGGCGTATCGACTTGCCGTTGCATCGGTGTATAAGAACGACGAGCTTATAAAGTGCACCTGTGTTTGCGCAGATGACTAGTCTCTGTCGAGGTAGCCGCCCTAACTGAAATTCTATCAAAAGGGTATTATATTATTACTGCTAACCAGCAAACGTCGTTTTGCTACTAAAATAGTAATATCGGTATTAAAAAATAGGGGTTAATCGTAGACGGATGAAAATTGAAGGTTGTATGTACTTTTATATGCTGTATCATAAAAAAACAAAAAAAAGTAAATTAGGGGTAGGGATGTTGTCCGATTGTCAGACCTACCCAATATGCACACGAAATTTCATGAGAATCGGTCGAGCCGTTTCGGAGGAGTTTAACTACAAACACCGCGACATGAGAATTTTATATATAAGATGTTTATGTTATTAAACATGCAGCAAAAATCTAAGTGGTGCGACTGAGTATAGTCAAACAGTCATGGTCATGAAATAAAGTCGTGCTAAGTAAGTCTTAGGTAGGGAAGGTCGGTGCCCTACCGTAGAATATAGGTTATCAAAACACGACTACCGTACACAGACAATGTTCAATTTAGGCCGGAGCCTGCGGCTAAAGTCTTAAGCGGTATTCTCTTTTTTTGCGACAGACGGGTTATTTCGCTTTCACTTGAAGAATTCTATTCCTTTCTATTAAATTAATGTTTTCTAATACTACGCATGTATTACAAAATTCATTTATTTATAGACTGGAGATTTCTATTATGTTCAGTCGAAAGGGTTTTTTCGATTTGTGCTGTATAAAATTTCATAGTTAAGAAAACTATGAAATTTTGTACTTGTTCTATTTCTCACTAACTTTTGCCAGTGGTTTTGCTTTTGTTGTAGGTATATGGCAGTCTGGTCTCGTGCTACTATAATATTATAACAGATACTATAATATTTAGGTAAGATATCTATTACACTCATCGATAGCGTATCTTTTGATCTACCTAGACCTAGACTAAGATGACTAAAATTTTCTTATTTAACCAACCGTGTACTAAACAGACAGTGCACCTAAACGCCTAAACAAATTCACAACAAACAAACACAGCGTGACTTACAATATTTGTTTAGTACAATTTATTCACTCTGTATTTGCGTCAAAGGTAAGCTGACATTACTCCATTAATATCTGTCAATATAATAATTCTTTCCAGTACGACTATCTAGACGCTATTATGTTTAGTCTATAGAATACCTAGTTTATTATCTAAGCACAAAGCCGAGTGATTCATTAGTTCTCTTGAGAAGAATATTTTATTTAAAGTTCAAAATCAGACGACCAGGACTTCGTACAGCGGTGTAGTTGTGTTCTTGTGTGTGAAGTACAGGTTTCCATAGCTCATTTAGAGATGCGTTTTTAACGTATGGTATGTTTACTGATTGAAGAATACAAGAAGAAGAAAACCTTTTATATCCTCTGTTTGTCATTAGAAATATTTAGTCCTATATTATCGCTAGTTTTAATTGTTACTGCGTGTTTATTTACTGCAACACTTAGCAGTTAAGCAACTGCCGTCTACTATCGTAATAATTTACTTAAACGTTAAATTCAATCAATCTATGTTAGACTATGGCAAACAAACATTTGGTAAAAATATATGTATATTCCTAAGTACATTATTATAGATAAATTATGCTCAGACGTAAAACAAATACATAATTTTGCTTTTCACACCAAAGGTTTGTCCTGGATTGTAATCAAATCTACGATCTCTGGCATAACAGTCGGAGTCACTAAACACCAGACCTACAACTAGTCTATTCAATACATACTTTTTATAATTCATGCTTACGTTTAACAAGTATTTGACTTCCCAATCGACTTTGTTAAACATTCTTCTTGAACAAATTTGTTCTGTTGAACTCCTTACGAACTCAAATATTGTACAATCAATAATAATGAATGTTATGGAACTTATGAAGACAAAGTTCGGTTCCGGGTGGTGACACCTGTGTGTAATCTCTACATTGTCTTTCATTTGAAAAGTATTTAGGGTGGGGTATCAATATTAGCCGGTTTCAGTCATTCGTGAGGAGATTTCCGTCTAATTAAAAAAAGTCTACATATATTGTGTTGCTAGTTTATTTTCTCTTTACTGCTACTGCTACGAATGCCGTGATTTATAATCGCAGTCGAAAAATCGGAAAATTAAAAAGCCAGTATCGTAATATGGCCACTAGTGAAGTTTGTTGTGTTAGTGCGTAAAAAATGCCGTAAATGTTTATTTTCAGTTTTACTTATTTTATTGATTATTATACTATAAAAATGATCGTAAAAAGACAGCATTTCTAATGGTAAAAAAATACCTTTTGTTATTTTGAGAAGAATAGTATAATTTAAAAAAAAAATGTAGTATATAATTAAGTCTTTTGTCTCCATACGAGATTTAAAGGTAGCACTAACTTAACCGTAGGCAGTGGTTTGTCTGTATTACTGGCATTGCTGAAATCCATAAGCAGCAGTTACAACTTGCCATTAGTTGGGCCCATTTGCCACCATTAACAATAAAAAGAAAGGACTAATTTTGTACTGCCTTGGAGGTCCAGTGGCTGCAGTATGCGCCTGCTGTGCACACAGGACAAAACATTGTGTGACCCACAAAGAGTTGTTCTGATTCAGGGTGTAATTTGTGTCCGTTAATTGTATGTTAATAAAGTCCCCCGCGACACAGAGCTTGTTCTCGAGTGCGTGAGTGGTGTTGTAAACAAAAAATAAAACGGAATATTCTTTGTGTTGAATAACTGATGTAATAGCATCAATTATTCAATACAAGAAATATTCTTTGAAATAAACAGGTTAATATATCCTCCGCTTCCACTGAAGCGCCACCTTTATCCAAAGTCCCAAGACACATATATCTCAGTTCCATATCAATTGAGAAGTTCTCACATAACCGCGCCGCGCTCCCCGGTCACTGCGGAGGAGAAAATGTTTTGATACTTATATATGTATAATCGTCAAGGGAGACTTTATACGCTGATTATAGGGGTAAATCGAGGTATACAATGTTAAATACCCTGATACTACACCATCTTTGTTCGTTTATAATTTTATCGTTTTACGTAATTTTATCAGAATCGACCGAATATCGAAACGAACCTATCTGAGAGATTACCCACTACATTCAAACCTAAAAACTTAGTACAGATTACGTACATACAGATTTATATTTAGTGTCTGTTTATTGTATGTTTGTAAAATCCCTCGCCAAGAAAAATAATTTTGGATCCATTGAACTATAATTGGCCGATAAAGACATTTTATATTTGGAATATTCTTGAATATCCTCAAATATGAATAGAACAATTGAATAATACCTACAATATGTATAATATATTGTTATACCTTGTTCAATTTGTTCCCAGTCACTTTGTATTTCTTGTTGTGACATCGTCCTTTGACATCGTAATAATATTATGTACATAATATACGTAACATTTTGTTTTACAAGTATGTCCAGTGTAATAAAGTGAATTTGGGGAAGCGGTGGTAACCGAGTGGGTTGAATATAATTATTGAAGATGGCGACAAAAAAAGATATCTAAGCGATTTGGTATATTTAATATTAAATTGTTTAAAAAATAAAAATAAATACTTAAAGGTGAATGAAATATATATATCACAAGATTATTCAAATTTAGCCCCCTGCATAGGTATTGTCGTCCGAAAGAACGCTAGTACAGCAATCAAGGGGTTAGAAGAAAGAAACAATAAATCACCTTTCCATAAGAATTTATATGTTTAGAAAAAAAAATTGCGACCCAAAAATCTCTACGACGACACAGATAAAAAAAATATTTTTACCTATTTATCTTTGGTTTGAGATCAGAAGCCTTTTTTTTCCAATATAATCACTTCTGAAAATGGACGGAAGAAAACCAACATAATATTTTTTCAAAGAAACACATACAAAAAAGTACATAGGACAGCTGTTGTTTTGGTCGCGTTTGTCGCGATTGCAGCTTCGCGTTCGTGGCTCACGCAGGAATATAATGTGGCCTCTAAAGAGGCGGAGGAGCTCTACGCCTGGGCGGAGCCCACAGGGCTGCCGTGGCAACTGTCTCACCATGCGCAGACATTTTGCGCAGTCTCTGACAGTCCTGTCATAGTTTTTCTATTTTTAATTCTATTTTATATTTAAAGTGTAAATATTTTTAGTTTATAACTGTTTTTGTACATATATAAGCCTGTTCTGGTAATGGTGCTGCGGACGTAACTTCAAGTCAAGCGACTAAATCACTCGATGGCTTGGTAAGTTTCCCATTTTTGCCAACTGCATAGGCCTCGTGGTTCGGGAGAATTCCAAAACGGCGTGGGAGCAACTTCTCACCTTTACTTATAAGACTCTACATGTACCTAAAGATGAGACAACAAAAAGAACAGTCTTCTCAAAATTAATATTCGTTCGGCTTTCACAATTATCAGATATAGTCTTTTCGTCCCTAAATTTACTCATCCACTAAGGTCTTCACAATTTTGGAAAAATATTTCAATTTAGAAAAAAAAAACAAAATTATCTAAATTACATTGAGTAGAGTTTTGAATGTGGCCTTAAACTACCGGCCTTCTCTAAGAAACAGCGATGGCAAACTGACAGTTGTGATCGCAAACTGACAGTTGTGATTGCTTGGTGACGGCACAATCAACTAAACGTCAAAATGGGCTCTTACGGAATGCCGATTTTCAATCTGGCAGCCCGATTTTGGTCGGTTTTTGCAGTGGCTCGGTTTTTGCTCCTACGGAACACCCCTGCGGGCATGGTACCAAGCATCACTTCCCATCCGCTTTGTTGGCCTGGGCGTTCGCAAAATTTCTGATGTAAGCTTACCAGCTTTTCTGTCCTTGGTCCACAGCACGGAAGAAATAACCGGGAAAATTTTAAAACCCACACTGGTTAATGCGGTATGTTGTGTAAGACTGATGCAGTAAATGCTTGAAAAATGACATGTCCAAATGCTGTCTTCCCGACCAGCCTATTCTCCCAAAAGCAGTGGAATGGGCCATTATGCAGCATGAGAAGAAATTATCTTATTTCTACTGCTTCCAGTGCTGCGGAACGCGCCCGTCTACTTGCTGTGGGTGAGTGGGAATCTGGTCTTTGGCTGCAGGCCCTGCCATCGCCTAACATAGGCACTATCTTGGACGACACTACATTCCGCCTCGCCACTTGCTTCCGTTTGGGTGCTACTTGTGTTTCTTCGCATCATTGTCTTTGTGAAGAAACCTCGGACACCATTGGCTATCCTGCAGCAGGAGCGCAGGCCGCATATTGCGACACGCCCAACTTAACGACATTATCCGTCGAGCTCTTGTCACCGCCGGCATACCAGCCGTACTTGAACTAAATGGTTTAGTACGTCACGATGGGAAGAGACCTGATGATATGTCGTTATTGCCTTGGAAGATGGGCAGGTCTTCGGTGTCGGATGCAACGTGCGGCGACACCCTCGCACCATCACGTTTGGGCTGGAGACTGTAGGTTCATGGGGTCCGAGTGCTCGTTTCCTTTACAGAGACCTAGCGAAACGACTGATCGACGCTTCGCGTGATTAGACGGGCTGGCTTGTTTCTCGCACAGAGAATAAGCATTGCCATTCAACGTGGCAATGCGGGCACGTTCCCAGTAGACAGTGATGTTGAGGTATATTTCGACGCTTGTTTTTCCTTTTTTTGTATTTATGATTAAATTAGTTTTACGTATATAGGTAGTAAAATGTATATATCTTTAAAAAATAAACACAAATAATTTCATCACCAAATTGACAATAATACAAAAGGTTCTAACTTTGACCATAATATTACTCTCCTTCATGGTCCCATAAATAACACAAATTCCCGGGACCACAAGAAAGCAACCCAAAAATCAAATTACAAAACAAATATTAATATTTTGTATCAAAGTATATTAACTATCTATGGATTGACAAGGTTAAGCTTACGCCAACATCGCCCTTCGTCATGTTATAGCGGATTATCGGCGGTATCATATACCCGCTTTATTACAAAATTATTATGTCTGAACAAAACTTAATAATGTTATATTTATCATGTATTTTAGAGAGAATAGATTAATTAGACAGTGAGTTCATCCTCACATTATAGAACCTCTATCGTGCCGCACTGTACGGTTTCAGAAAAAAATCTTTCACGTACGATTAGTTGTGGAATGAGCTCTCTCTGCCTAGGTTTTCCGAGAGACTATAGCTTGGGGCCGTATGCTTGTTTGCCTCCTTGGTAGTATATATATATATATATATATATATATAGTTTGAAACGAAAAACATTGAATTATGATGATATAGTCTATTTCACATAGCATGGGTACTGTGACGTTTGACATTTAAAGATAAGGATGAATGAAAATGATTGAATAAATCTCTACCAAGCGGTTTATTGAATGATCAAGGTTTAAATTTAATCTTCTATAATTTTTATCGATATTTATCTCCAAATGTCAAACGTCAAGTACCCATGCAATATGATATAGACCATAGTAATAACGCCAGTCAGGTCTCCAGTGCTCATTTGAGGTAAACGGTTTTTGAAATAGCGGGTTTCCATAACGCAGAACTCACCACAAAGATAAAGGATTTACATAGATCCAGCATATTTAAAATGAACTTTAAACATCGGATTTCTCTTTTTACCTGAACGAAATGTCATATGAAAAAAGAGAGAGTTTTAACCATGTCATTTTCTGTCACTGAGTCAAAAACTCGAACAAAATTAGTATTTATGTGTATATACTTACAAGTGTCGCTCCTGTCATATCGACAACTTACGTATCGATAAATCTGTCGCATAAAAATTAAATGTCCTACATATCATTTTCGAATATCTTATTTATGTAATCTGTACAAAACCAACAATGGCTGGATATTGTAATTGAAATTTAATCATAAAGTAGTGATGCTTGAAACAAAATCACAAAAAAAATGGAGAAAACAGACATTTACATTATTTTTATACCCTTTGTTTGATACACAAAGAATTTAATGCAACTTTTAAGTAGTAAGATACTAGTAAGGTAGATATATTACTTCAGCCTTTTGTATTGAATTTGAAGTATCTTGTTTTCTTTATTCCATTCCCACATTTAAGAAAGAAAAAAAAGTTGCGGCGATATTATTCATTCATCTGAATGTGTGGAAAACAAATTTAAATTTATCTTTTGAGAAGCACTTATTAATTCTGGTATTTTGTGAATTTATTATGTCTTCTAGAATGAAAAATTCTTTACTTGATTTAACGTTCCATCACGACCACTTAGATGCTCTAAACTTTAGTACTCAACCTCTGAGTTCTATGATTGAACTATATATCTAAACTATACTATAAAGAGGATAAATACTTGATTGAGTAGTTTAGGTTAAGTTACTTGTACTTTAATAACTATTCTTGTAAATATCTTTTAAAATAAACGTTTCTTTTTTTATTTATTTTAACTTTATTTTCACCAAATTAGATACGTGAAAATAAGCTCTAAGTATTGGATAGCGAACAGTAAATGGGTTTTTACTCTTATTAATATGTACATCTATGTTGCAAATTATCCCAAACAATATGCTTGTTATAAAGTATCAAAATGTTAAGTACTTATTCCTTATTTGATTTATATATACATATGAAACGTAGGTATAATTTTAGGAAATATTAAATTTTGTCACATAACTAAAAGTTTTTAGAAATTGATATGTGATAGACTTTGATTTACTTAGTTTAAACAAAAATACTGGCGTGTAAATTAGTCAATAAATCTGTTAACTCAATCATATCACTATGAACAAAATCTCAGATACATAAACTGTCAAGTGCTGAAATAAGATTATAAATATTTACGATTATCGTAAACAAAACAAGCTGAAAATAAAACTCGCATATTATTTCACGTTCAGATTGTAAATAGTTTTGAACTACTTACATTGTTATATTCATTATCTACTCAAAAGCATAAATACAGAGGTCGATACTTACCGATGGAAAGATATCTTTTTGGTATTTTCCTATAAAACACCCATTCTACTCTTGCAGCCTGAGGCTACACAAGCCATAGTTCTTATAGTTATACACTTAAAAAAGATTTAAACTCACGTGAAATAATGCAATTTTGTGAACTAGGTATTGAGAGCCATCTGCATACCTACGCTGACTTCAAAAGTCAGAACACTGTATGTACTGAGCCTCTAGACAAGTGGCATAAGCGATAGTCGAATCGAAAAGTCAAAAAAGAAAATGTATGGGATTTGACGTAAGTTTACGACATTAAATCGTAGACTCACGTCAAATGCCATACATTTTTATTTTTTGACTTTTCGATTCGACTATCGCTTATGCCACTTGTCTAGAGGGGCAGGTCTGTTACCGCCTGGTATGTTTCCTCCTTGCCACCACACAAAACTTTGGTGTGACAAGTTTAGAATCAACAACGAGAAATGCTAAAGCAGCTGCTTAGTATCAGGCGGGTAACACGCTTGTTTGTCAATGTAGTAATGAAAATAAAAAAGACAGACATAAATGACGCCACAAAACCATTACAAGACTTAAGTAGTGTACACGTTCACTGGGTAAGGATCCTTTTGCACTACCGCCTCAGTTCCAATGGACAAACAATGCAGTGGCGAAATGATGATGATAATATTATGAAGATACTTAACCTGTTGCGGGAGATCTTCCTAGATTTCTCAAAGAATGTTGACATATCCTTCGACCTGGTTCAATAGCGAATGGCTTATAACATATTTTACAAAAGAGTCAAAAGTGTAAACGTTGAAACTAAATTTCAATGTAAGCTTGTTAATCACTAACATGATCTGAATACTAAACAATACCAACTTCATGCCTCAGCAAAAATACTACACAACTAGACGCTTTTATGAACAAAATATTATATTATAAAAGTAACTTGTAGAATAAATGGCCAAAAACTGTTAAAATAATATAAAACGTTCACAATTTATGTTAATTTAATATACGCTATCATCGATCAAAGTCACTTAAGACAGATTAAGTCGTAAACTGCGAGAAAGTTGTTGCAATCTTTGTTGCAACAGTTCGTATTCCGTCGAGAATGCACCACAGGGTTATACTGAACACACGATATTGTACCGACACTGAAATTAATCGAAACAAGTTCTTTGTTTGTTCCCCACACATCAGAACATATTATTATGTATTGGTAGATAATCAGTAAACTCTCAGCCGTTTAAATTACACAAGTTCCTTTATTTTGTCCCCTACCGAGATTGGCGTAGTGAGCATAGTTTCATTTGTGCACTGACAGCTGATACCCGTTGAAAAGTTAAGTATTATGTGACGCGGCCGAAGGGGATCAGATATACTTAACTTCTACAGAATAATGAGAGACTTTTTAGGGTTCCGAAGTAAACAAGGAACCCTTATAGTTTTGCTATGTCCGTCCGTCCGTCTGTCCGCAGCTTTGCTCACAGACCCTTAGTCTTAGAAAGCTGTAATTTGGCACGAATATACATATTAGTCATGCCGACAAAGTGGTAAAATAAAATCTTGAAAAATATTTTTTGTGCATGTCTTTACATGCACAAATGATGTTTTTTTTTTTTCTCAACTACTCGATGGTGTTGGGTATCGTTGAATAGGTCTTTTGAAAATATTGTAGGTTTGTTAAGACAGTTTTTTGATTGAGGAATTCGTTTGTGAAATATTAAGCTTTTAAGTGCTAATTTTTGTTAGACTCAAGTGTCCCTCCCCCTCCCCTGCCAGCCAAATGGAGGTGATGTTTGGAAATTTGAAAAAAATCACGGTAGTAGTATATATAATGAAATTAAAATGAAAATTATCACAGCTAATTAGACTTCACAAGTTTATGAGTAATAGCCGATTAACTTATAAAATGATATTGGATAAGTTAAAATTAGATTGTGTCTTAAATCAAGTTTCCTGAATTATAGAAATCTGTAACTGTGGGGTTTTGTCTCTAAACATAATTATGATTTCCCGTATTTTTTTCGTAAATAAAAAAAAACACGAATAGTGGAAATGAGTTGTATTTTTGTAATTTTCGTAGTCTGAAATATACCTGTGCATAGAAAACCTGACCATATTAAAATAATCAGCAGGTCAGGTTAGGTTAGAACTGTGACCCCCTACACCAGATGCCAGAATCTAATATTATGGTAGGTACATACGAACAAGAAAAAAACATGTAATTTTATAACCACCAAATTTTAAAATTCAACATTCAATTTAAAAACCCGCCGGGCGGAGTGACTTCCCTCCCCTTTCTTCCCTGCGACCGTTTTGTATTATTTTAATTATTATTAAAATTGTTACCATTGTCCTATCTTCTCAGAAGTCATGAATGCTGAAACCATAGACACCTTAATTCTTAGTCAGCATTATTTGGAATGGCAATTTCGGAACCCTACATTGTGCGTGACCCGACATGCACTTGGCCGGTTTTTTTACGTATTATTTCGCTTAATTCTTAGCTTCCTCTCGTATTTTCCTACAAGTTATGCTTTTGGTACATAAACATAGTTTCTGTAGGGTATTAATTAAAATAAATTTTTGTTATCAGTCCAATCTCGTCACTCTAAATAGTAATACTGGCGACCTGCGCCTGCCGCAGAAACTATTACGGTAAAAGTTAAATCAGTTTTGTTTCTTCCTTCAAACTGGTTTCACCCGGTTCAGGCCATCCTCTTGAGTATGCACTTTTGTTCTATTGACCCTAGGGAACTCATGTTTTGAAGTACATCACTGTAGCTATAAATTTTGCCGTATTTATTTTAAATTGGCTTTAGCCCCGGTATCGCTTGCATATTTATTTTCACGTGATAGTAATTTTTGAGCCAGTAACATGAGCACATCACATGTGTGAATCTACCCGCAATAGGGTAATAAATACCACAGACACAAAAGTATGCTATGCCGACGTCTAGTTGGTCTGAATTAGTCTAAATCTCCGTAGAGCTGGCAGCCTAAATAAAAGCAGTGGCGTTATAAGTAGAAATTTAATATTTGTGTAGTAATATTTGAAAAAAAAAAAACAAACATTTAAATAAAAAGTGTGTAATTTAATATTATGACATTAAAATTTTACTAATAAAGATATTAAATTCAATAACTTAATTAATATGAAGTCTACTATCAGATTTATTTCAAGATTATGAATTTTAATAGTGTACATTTTCCGACATATTATTATCGTTGTTTAAAATAACATTTAAAATATTTTGATTTTATTTCGCTAGTGATGTTTTGAAATTTAATCATTCTTCCAAATATCATATTCCAGATATCATAATATAAATATTATAAGTTGTTTTCAATATAACAGTAACAAGTACATTTTTACTTAAAACGATATCATACCTTGACGCAACTATGCTTTTATGTCTTGCCTTACACCTATAATGTATTTCTATCTCCGTCTATGCATAGATTTATCTTAAACTTTATCTTTATCGTAAACGTGAACATTATTTTCAACATCGTCTTCTATCGCAATTTCCATTTTTTTTGGACAGTTGAAAACTAAATCAGTTATTATATCTTGTGTTGACTTAGTCTCTTTACTTTTCTGTTCCAGTTCAAGTTGCTTTGCGTATGAGTAGTACAGCATGATAAAATACGTTGAAGTGCCTGAAATAGATAGATAGATAATATTTTTAAATAATAAAGTATATTATTTCAGTAAAATGTATTATAAGAAAATGGTATACTAATTAGGCCTGGATTTTATACAGTTATATTATTTGTTTATTAGCGGCCCGCCCTTACTATACCCGGGATAAACAATTTTACCTGTTTAGGAATTGTGTTTCTATAATCCCCTTTTAGATGCTCACTTACAACATTTAAGGAAACTTCGTGCAAAATTTTAAGTATCCCCAGCGGTTAAGACACTGCTTGAATGACCAGTCAGTTAATTTTGACAAATAATGTATAAATTAGGGAGCTTGCGGTCTGTTTTAACTGAATTTTATAATGTACTAAGCTCGAATTGAACAAATCTTAAATTCACCTTTTCCCAAAATTACTGAATTTCTACATAATTCATCATCATAATCTAAGCCAAAATGTTCACTGGTTGTAAATAGGCCTGCCAAAATATTATAACCTGACAAATATTGAATATCAGTCTCACTATTACTGATTTTATTGCCTTGTATCTTACGATACGAGTTTGTCATATACAAAAGTATACTTAAGGGTATTAACTCCCCATACTAACTATAAACATTCACAGGTAAGCAATCTAAATAGTACTTGTACTTTTGTATAAGTTCAAAAAAATCTTACCAAGTTCTACTCCGTACACTAATGTAGTCCTTATAAAATGTATGGTAACCATACAAATCGCTGACAGTAATAGACGGATGGATGCAGCCGATATTAGTATCTTGATGTGGCCAAGTCTTTTCTGAAAGCAATAAATAAAGGTAAAAACGGCATATTTTGAGAAATAGTGCAAGCACATAATTATAATTATCTTTTGAGATTTTGGAACACAATGTGCCTAGACTGCATGATTGTGTCAATTTCTTACTCATTGTTATGTATGTATTTCAGTTGGTAAGCCTTTTGTTAATAAATAAATTTACCACTTCAGGGCATGTTATTGTTTTGATAGATACACACGAGATAAAAAAGTGATCAATAAAAATTGATCAGAGTCTAGGTTATTACTATTACTTTGGGATTGCGTTCCCTAGGGCGTGCCTTTTTCGAAATAAAATAATAACAATGTGGTTTCTTGTAAAAAAAATGATAATGTGAGTTTATTGCAGCCTACCTGATGCGATCTTTTACTATACATTTATTTAGGCATTTTTGCCGTGAGTTGTAACACTATTATCATCAAGGCTAAATAGCCTTAGTAAATACTCGTAACATATAACAATACACTAATGTTTGTTAGCTATAATTTAGCAATGTTGTGTAACGACCATAAAATTACTAATCGACGATCTTGTAGGTCAGTGCGGGCTTTATAAACTACCGGAAAAGTGCTGCCATCAGGGAAGACCTTGCCAAGTGGCAACTTTGGTGTTCGATAATCGGTAATTCATGGCTACTTACTACAAAAAATATTTAAACAGCACTCATAATTTTATTTAAGAAATGTTTATATTATTAAGTAACCTAAGAAGGAACTGTCTTTTGAGACAGGATAACTAACTAGATCAGGCCGGGATTCAAACTGGGGAGCTCGTGATAAGCAGTCACACACATTGACCAGATGCACCAAGTTAAATAGGTATGAAATTGTTAAAATAGGGTCCTTGTGCGATTCATACCGTGGTCTTAACCGCTCGCGTTATGAAACAACGAATGCCTCTACCCAAACCGTGAGATTTTTTTTTTCATTTAAAGTAAAAACATACTTATTTTAAGTCAGTTCAGTATTTCAATAGATGCATGTAGCATCTATTGAAATACTGAACTGACTTAAAAGGTTTCGAAACGTACATTTCCCAAAATCAGTGAACAAGTTGGCAATACGGCGCCGTAATTTCGCACAACTGGCCGGCAGCCAGCCAAGTAACTCAAATAGAACGACATTCATTGTACCAGTAGATAATGTTGAACACACTACCGTGCAATGGTTTCGTACTGCCTTGCTCCTTTATTGACTAAGGTTTGAGTGTTGAAACGGCATCTATTTACTAAACCAGTTGGAAATATAAATTTAACTTTGTTTTGACCTACAAGTACATCACTTACTTTAATTATCACGACGACACGATCACAAACCAATAATTGATCTATTAACAACGTAGAAAATAGTTAGTACCGAAGTTCTTATTCATAAAGGTCAGCACCAAAAAAATAAAACAAGACATAGCATCGTCATACCTTTTTCTTCTGAAAGGGCCTACCCTTTGCAGGCAGAGGTACCTATGTGACGCTTACGTTTCGCCTGCTATTTTAAATCTCATGTAATAGGGGGCGCGCAAGAGAATTTCAGGGGCACAATTCAGACTCTAAGCTGATATAGTATTATTTCAAAACCTCAATAGCACTCGGCCCAGAGATTGAACCTCGGCACGAACGAGTCGTGCCGCACTACTACCGCGCCAGCAAAGCAGAAAAAAAAACTAGTTTTCAGTGTAACTTTTTATCAATATTCAAATAATAATTAACTTATTATTAACCACAAAATAATTTAATTTGCCGATGAAATTATAGGGTTTTTCAATAATACGAGTAGTTTGGACGAGTGAACTATGACAGCGCGTAGGGTTATAATAAATAAAATGGTAAATGTTAAATGATAGCTGTCAAATTTGGCATAAGTAATTATATAATAATATAATAGTCATCACATTTCATAATGGAAAGTTAAACGCTTTGACAACGCTCAGAAATTGTTAAAATTTGTATAAAATTCAGTGCTCTATTTGCCGGCGGTATCATCGACCCTTACTTCTTCGAAGACGCGCTCTCTGTTAACGGCGCGACTGATATCGGACAATGATAACAACTTATTTGTGGCCTTACAAACATGTGGTTCCAACAGGATGGCGCCACTTGTCATACACAGCATAGGAATCATAAAATTTATTGAATGAGAATTTCGAGGGTTTCGTCATCTCAAGTGATGGCGACATCAACAGGCTACCGAGATCGTTTGATTTAACACCGCTAGACTATTTTCTGAGGGGCTATGTGAAGTGTCCGGCCTATGCAGACAAACCACAATCAGTTGCCGCCCTAAAGGCTGACATAACTCGCGATCTTCGTGAAATCAAGCTCAATTTATGAAATAGAAATTTTTGTCATATTCATTTATATCAATTTATGAAATAGATGTCATGAAAAATTTGCCTACCAGGATACACCACCTCAGCAGAGTCGCGGTGTTCATTTGGTTAAAATTATATTCCATAATATAATGTCATCGAATACCCTTTAAAATATAATAATAAAAGTTGTGACAATATCACGTAAACAGATTGAACAGTTTAATTTCAAATAAGTTTCGAGCGCTTTTAATAAAAAACCCTGTACAGTAACATTCATAAGTCCAGTAGCAATCCTACAAAACTATAGCATTCATAATATTTCTACTTATGACCTTCTTCTTTGAAGATAATGAACGTATACACACACACACACACATCAACATTATCGCTTGCTAGGATTCCTATGGTTAATTTCAATGTTTGACGTAAGCAGTCTCGTAGCTTAGCGGTTCAAGCGGAAGAATGTCTATGTTAAGGTGATGGTTCGGATCTGCAATCGGACCAGAAGATACTTTTTGTGTTTTGTTTATGAATTATGATGAATGTTGATAAGAATAGAAAATGTTTCCTTATTAAATTAAATTTTAGAGATACTTTTTGTGTTTTATTTATGAATTATGATGAATGTTGATACGAATAGACAATGTTTCTTTAGTAAATTAAACTTTAGCGAAGTTACACAAAAAATAATAATTATGAGGGTGGATTTGAAATAAAATGGATTTACTGGCTCGGAGAATATAAGTGACGTTGTTGGTTGGTGAACTTTGTTACGAGTGTTTATGTTATTACTGTTAGTGCGATTTAGTTAAATATCCTATCAATATGCAAGCAAATATATCGATTGAAGCGAAAGCCAATATTGTGGCCCTGAATATATCTCAAATATCCAATGAGACCGGCTTATCTATAAGTTAATTTAATGAAATAATATTGTTGTGGTGCATTTTTTTCACTAGTTACAATTGTGTAATAAGGTTGTTTTTTTTTTAGAGAAATACTGTGAGTCGTTGGGTAAACCGGTTTGAGGAAGAGGGTGACTTGCAGAGTCGAAAAAGAAGTGGAAGGCCACCTCTTATTGACCAGGATCAGCGACGTTACATGGTAGCGGAGTATGAAACGAATGGTTTCATACCGACTAAACGTTTTGCCGATGAATTCGACTCGTCATCGCTCACCGTTCGCCGTGCACTTCATGCCGAGGGTCTATATCACCGAAAGCCGGCTAAGAAACCGTTTTTGACCCAAAGGCATAAAAATGAGCGGTTACGTTTTGCACGAGTATTTAGACTTTGACTGGGAAACAACAATATTTTCTGATGAAAAATCTTTTAAATCATCTCAAAAAGGAAGATTACATTTGTTGCGTAAAGATAACACGCGTTGGTGTGAAAACAACGTAGTACCGAACACAGAATCTGGTAGAATAAGTGTGAACATGGGGGGGTGGATTAGTGCTCAAGGGCCGGGTGAACTAGAATTTATATCGACGCGAGCCAATAGTGTTGTTAATTATGTGGAAGTGTTAGATGATGTTATGTTGCCCACCGTGCGAACTATCTATCCAGACATAAATCAAATAAGTTTTGTGCATGACAATTTTCCCATCCACCGAGCCGCCATATTTCGCGAATGGTTTAGTAATCATTCGGAAATTAAAGTAATTCCGTGGCCAGCACGATCCCCTGATTTGAACCCGATTGAAAATATATGGGGTTTAATGGTGCAAAGGTGGGAATCTCGAGATGAGAGATGTCCTGAGCAGCTCAAGTCCCACTGCATGCTGTTGTGGGAAAATTTACGTGGCGCAGATGTCTGTGCAAATATAGTGGCCTCCATGCGTAGACGTCTTCTCAGTTGTATTGAGAATAATGGAGGTTACAACGAATATTAATTAATTAATTTATTTATTTATTGCGGTATATTACTACTACTAGTCCTAGGGTAGGGTTGGGTTCAATTCTAACTGGACGCGCCGCGTCCCGCGCTAAGTGTTATTATTATATTTTTATTTTTTGTAGTTTGAATTGAGCCTTTTGCCAAGGGACGTGCTGGCCTGTAATTATTATAAGATTGTAAGGTTGAGGTTAAGTTTTAATCCTCTTTTCCTTGAGAAAATGAATATGCAATATTAATAACACAAAAATATTTTTTTTTAATAAAAATATTATAAAATTATGTCAATGGCTTTTTCTTTTAATTTTGTTACAGTTATACCTATTATGAATTGAAATAAATATCTATTTCGAAAATGTTGTTTTTTAATACCTATATATAATTTTTTAAATTTTATATTCATAAAGATTTATAATTCAATAAATTGAATGCAAAGATTTAGTAAAAACAAAAAGTTAAAAACAAAAAGTATCAGCTAACTGAGGCTCGAACCCACATGCCTTACGGGCTATCTAATCTCAGTCGCCCCATTAACGATCCGGCTACGCACTGCCTAACAATTTGCGACAAATTTTTGTATTAGTTTAGGCTCAACGCAGGGCAAGCATTGAGAATAATAGTATGAAGAAAACGAGCATAATGTTATCTTTGTCTCGCATTGACCACACATTTATATTTTCTCGTATTGATACTGTATGACGTTTAAATGTTTGCGTTGAAGCATGATACACACATAGATACGCGCTAAACCGGCCAGGCTATTATAAACATAACGATGATAATGGATTTTTGAATCTTGACTGTACATACCTTATGCAGACCAATGAGCAGGAACATGTTTAAGAAGATCGACGTGATATTAAGAAAGCCAATCACAACCGCCACAAAAACGATGGAGTGTAACCTGGCCATATCTACGATGTTTTCAACTGGGACTATGTCACCGTCCTGAGTCTGTCTCATATGAAGATAACGGAAGCCACCAGTCAGTGAAGACACCATCGCCATGTTGAATGCGAGGAATAGCGTGATTAGAAGGTTTAAAAGCTGGGAACAAAAATTAATGAATATTATAATATACATCTGTATAATAACATCGTAACTGTAAGTTTTTAATACATTTTAATTTAAATAGGTATTCAGTTATTTTAATACTTTCCTATCGTGTGATAGATGGCGCTATCCCGTACTCATTTATTGACTTAAAAGCCCATATACCTTTCTATGACTACAGTTCAGATCGGCTTTAAAAGTCATGACAATATAATAAACTAATGAATTTACTTTCATTTTAGAATTTAAAAATGACGAGCTGTAGGATAGGCTTCTTCAAGAATGAAGTCTTTGTTTTTGCTAGTGTCTACAGTCTAACTGCCCGTCCATGAACACGACGCTGCCGCGGCAGCGTCGAGCATCGGCGGCGAGCAGTGAGGACAAATGTATTGAAACGTTCTATGACGCCACAAGCCGCCGCGCACGGCGTCAACGCGCGCGAATTTCGCCGAGCGTCGGCGTCGTGCAGCTGCAGCGGGCTGTGCGGCGCGCAGCAGAAACAAACGTACGCGCTACCCAATGCCATGCCACGAACAAGAGCGGTGCGGCCAGCGCGAGCGCAGGAACGAACTAGGCGGCGACTCGTTAAACAAAATTGATAAACGAAATTGTGTAGTATGAATACAAAACATTTAATATATACCCATATATTTATGAAAAATGAAGACTAAATGCTTGAGTACTTAATTAAAATTTAATCTGTGATGAATATATTATAGTTTGAAGTAAATAAATAATGTTATGATTATGTTTGTTTTTAACAACTTTCCTGAATTGGTGACTACCCTTTTTGATCTGCAGATTGTAAAGTAATTGTTATGTTTTGAAGAATATTATCAAAAGTTCCTACGTTCACCCTCGTGTACTGGTAGAATTTTTCAGGATATTTCCTATATTCTTAGTATAAAATTTTGAATTCCCCATACATCGCTCTTTATTTATTTCTTTTCTCGCATAAAAAATAATAAATATCTAAAATATGTAATACGTTCGAGGCAACATTTACCTAGCCATTTTGGATAGCGGCTTTATCTACCTAAATACGTCCACTTCGGTGGCCGCCGCCGCTAACGCTACTAGGCTGTCCATGGCATGGTCGCCGCGCAGCTCGCCGCAGACACTCGACGCTGAACTCGTGGCCGGTAAGGCTAAGGCAACTATATGCCGCTAGGCGTATGCTTGATTGCATTTTTAAAAGTCTATAAAAATAGCAACAATAAGGTATTACCAAGCTAAAGTATCCAAGTATTAAACACGACGTCCTTAATGGTATGCAGAAGCAGCATTTCCTTAAAATTGATGGCTTCACACTGAAAAAATATCGCTATTTAGCAAACTTACAAGTATTCTACATACCTAAATAACATAAATCCACAAAAGAAGAACGACCTGTCAAATTAGTTTGAATTGACTAGTCAGCTAACTATCATTACTCCAACTTGTTTGTGCCCACTGCTGGGCACGAGTCGCATGTCCTAGGGATAGATGGTACGGGGTAGTTGGTTTTTTTCTATTAGGTACATGTCGGTTTCTTCGCGATGTTTTTATTCTCTATTAGCAGATAATAAGTCATTGAATTAGTAATATGGAGTACTACTAGTTGATCGTGTTATTTACAAACAATATGAGTTATTTGAAATGCATCAATGTTATTGTTTTCATCCAACAAGTGTAGATGGTGACAAACACAATGTTTAACAAGATTCTTGTTGTATGAAAACAACATTATATTGAATGTTATTTTCATGGAGAAGAGATTTTTTCTTTAATATCTTAGAAAAAAAGGCAGACGACAAATTAATGAAAAGAAAATCTGTCAAATGATCAATGGCCCAAACTCACTACCCAGTGGGTGCCTCTGAATGGTAAGCGATATTTATTCTCAGTAGACCCAGACGGAGATGGCGGGATGAGTTGGACTAAATTTAACCAAGACTGGTCCTCAGCGACTTTAGACAGAGCGAAGTGGAAGAGAGTAGAGAGGCCTTTTCTCTGCAGTGGGACAATACAGGTTTATAATAATATATTTGATTCTATCCAAAGACGCGCTGTGAGGATTGTTGACGATCCCAAGCTCACAGGCGGTATTGATCCACTAAGTCTAAGGAGAGACTTCGCCTCCTTGTGTGTGTTCTACCGCCTGTACAATGGGCTGTGTTCTGAGGAATTGTTCGAGATGATGCCCACGGCCACATTTTATCAACGCACCTCTCGCCACCGACAGGGAGTTCATCCTCACATCCTTGCACCTCAAACTTGCCGTACCGTAAGATTCCAGAGGAATTTCTTACCACGTACGATTAGGCTGTGGAATGAGCTCCCTGCCGAGGTTTTCCCAAAAGACTATAGCATGGGGTTCTTCAAGAAAGGAGTTATAAGGTTTTTAAAGGGTCGGCGACGCGTGAGTGACACCCCTGGTGTTGCAAACGTCCATAGGCTACGGTAACTGCTTACCATCAGGCGGGCCGTATGCTTGTTTGTCACCTTGGTAGTATAAAAAAAAAATATCTTATACTGGAAGGACCTTGGGGCACTATATACATTATGTTCAAAATTATTATATTCCTCTTGTCAATCAAATCTGATCATTCATTCCTTCCATTTATTCATAACAAAATTACATTTGTGTCGAATTTATAACTATCAACTAATTAAAGTAAAATAATAAAGATCACAATATCAAAGATTATTACAATAAATTGAGAAAAAATGTCAACAATGATGAATGTCAATATAGAAAAAGGAATAATGTTAGAATAATTAAATAATTTCAATATAAAAATGGAACAATGTCAAAATAATGTCAATATAATAAGGAATAAGAAAAGGATGTTCAAAAATAATAATAATTAATCAATAAATAATTTCTTTGATACTGAACTAATATCCTAGTCATAGTTGGCAATCATCATTGTTCACGAAAAATGTCACAAAGATTTATCTTGTAAGTACTCTTCTATACTATAATAACATTTTTCCATCAGTAGTGCACGAAGGTTATTTTTGTACTTATACAAACTATATATTGTTTTGAATTTACTGGCAATTTATTGAATAAAATTATAGACTGCACCCCTGAGCTATGCTTTACAATATTTAACTTATGTTTGATAAGATTGAGTAGAGCCTTTTGCCGAGTTGCTTCTCTAATCTTTTTTTCATTTGCACTTTCAAATTTTTCAAAGTTTTTAATTAAATCACTTAGTATAACTAGAATATACAGGCATGGTACAGTTGCAATTTTAATGACTTATAAAAAAGTAACTACATGATTCAATTTTGTCGATTCTTACCATGGTTCTTATGACTCTCTTTTGCATAATGAAAGCAGAATTTAAATTGTACTTATAGCTATTTCCCCAACACTTTATGCTATATCTAAGTTTAGACTCAATTAAGGCAAAATAAATAGGTCGAATCTGATCAATAGTTAATTCGTCTCTTATACTTCTGATGGCATAACACGCACTGCTAATTGAGTGGGTAATGGCTGTTAATTCATGCTTCATAAATAAATTATCAATTTGAACACCTAAGAATCTATAGTGGTCGACTAAACTAATTTGGTTCCCCAAAGACTGTACTCTCAAATTATCGTTTTGTCTAGCTGTAGATTTAAATAGCATGCATTTGGTTTATAAATAAATCCCTTAGTGCTCAGAGCCATGCGCTCATAGCCTGGTGCACTACCTGATCGGTAAACGAATGGCTCGGTTACCGTATACATGAGTGAGCGCATAGTGGAATCTCAGAGCGTCTCTGTGCTTTGGAGGGCAGTTAAATTGTATCGGTCAGCAAGTAATACTTCTGGTGTTGCAAGCATGCATTAGATTCTGTCACTGTTTGCCACCTTAGAAACGTTCGCATCTAATATTAGTAGGATAAGTTTGCAATCTCGATAACAAATGAGATGCTTTTAACAACAAACCATCATCAAATATTCAGTACAACTGCCAAACTGGTATACTTACATACCCTCTCGTACATTTTGTGCTCTAATAGGATACATAAGTCACATTAGGACACACTCTCTAATCCTACAATATTAGTCACCGATATGTAAGTATATATAGGAGTAGCTGTTGCTCGCGGCTCAAAAAAAAAAAGTTTTTTAAGTGTACCCAAAACTAAATTAACCTAAGGTACTCACTTTTCATAAACCTTTTCCTGCACAGTATCAGCTGTCATGGCGACACTTTGATAAAAAATGAAAAAGAACTGATTCAATTTCAAATTATAAACTTTTGATAAAGCAAGTTTGCAGATGCGCAGATGCATTGAGACTGAACAATACGTGCGTGCAAATCATTGTTTTCTGCTAGGTGTTTATCAACAGTAGTGAGTACACCTTATTAGTAATATGATTAATCATCTGCTTCAGATTCTTTTTACAAACTTATTTACATTTCGTTGCATTCATTTGATTAAGTTTATTTATTTATTTATTTAAACTTCCTGCAAACAAATTGCACAAGGTGAACTTAATGCCTAAGGCATTAAGTTCACACCGCGATAATTAATATTTTATTTCTTAATACTTAATACGCAAAGGCGGATTTAATACTAAGGGTTAAAATATCTCTTAGTCAACCTCTGGGTGATGCAAAGGTAAAGGTATAAAGGTATTTATAACTATAGTGTAAGAATACATTTAAAATGTATAATCAATAAAACATTTTTAAAGACAACTCCCGCACTAGGGAGCAAGCCCTGTGTCACAGGAGACTTTAAACATATAATTAACGGGCGCAAAGTACACCCAGACTCGAGACAACCATTTATGGAGCACACCATTTTTTTTGTCCCGTGTGGAGATCGAACACACAACACGCCACGCGGTGATGAATGGCGAGGTAATCAATTAAGCCACTCAATTAGGTCAAAAAATATTTGATATATTACACATAATTATACATTTCCTGACTGACTGTTTGAATAAGGGAAAACATAAACCAAACTAGGAACTTTGCATAAAGGTTCCTGAATGACTTAAGTGAGCATTAAGGGATTTTGATTTTTCAAAATCAATTTCTTAACAGCACAAAATGTTTTAACCGGTCGAACTTCATAAACCCATTCTGTTTTTAAGACCAATTCAATGGACGATCTCGTTCGTTATCTTCAAAACTTACGCTTACGCTGTTCATGAAAATACGATGACATGAAAACTAACGTAAAACAAAACTCCAAACAACACAACATCATGCTTAGATAACAATACACTATTATCAAACTCAGTAAAAACTACTACTACTAATATACAATTGGATATTACCCCAAAAACGTCTGTAACAATAACTAACTGTTCGTATTTTACGTCTATAAAATTCTTCCAAGGATAAATTTACCGCACGAAAACGGTTGAAATTCGTTCAGAGCGGTTCAACAGAGCATTTTTTAAATATTTTATATTCCTAGTTCAAATAGTTCTATTCATTTAACTGCAAAGTCAATAGGGTGAAACGGAATACTCCATTTCATGTGAACCAGAGCCCGGTATCTGGTTTCCATGGGTTTGCTACAATGGCAATTCTACATGTTTTTGAATTTCAACCGAATTACATAGCTGTTTTTGCTACATAAATGCCACTTGTCAATGCTAATGCAATTTATATAGATTTAAGTATATTCTTCTAGAGATTGGTAGAACTAACCAAAACCGAGAATGAATAATAGTCAAGTGTAAAGTGGCAAGGGGCACCCCTTCAGTCAGATGGACTATACAACCTCAAGAAGTTTGCTGAGATAGCCTGGATGCAGAGAGTAGAGGAACTTGTATTGTGGCTCGAATAAAGAGAAGCCTTAGTGCAGCTGTGGACTTTAATAGACTGATTGATTGAAGACCGAAGCTAGAATATTGATATTCAAGAACTAAAATTGATATGGTTATTGAAAACAATTTGTTTTCATCTACGTAATCGCAAAAACTATTTTGAACATTCAAATAACGTATTATATTTAATTGAATATCTTAGAAACAAAAATTGGAACTAATAACCCAGTTACCACGTTTTGGGTGTTCCCAATCGATTCGCGAACCATCGGGCCGTGCCATAATGTAGCCATAGATCAGAACTAAACGCCCCTCGCGGTACCATTCATAAGTTGTATGATAAAACGCCACTTTGGCCGCTCCAGAAACTTTTCCCTCAACGGAGGGATTTTCGAGAAATTTAAATCTGAAACCGATTGCGAGGATATTTTAGTGCTTTTTATTATTATTAAAACATTAATTTCAAACAATTCAGTCCATATCATTTTATAACAAACTATATTATATATTCGTATTGAAACACGCGATGTCAATTACATCCTGAGTTGTAAGTAAAAATAAATGAATGTTCAAATAGGTAGTTAGGTTATTTGAACTATTCCTTTTGCTATTTTGTTGAGTAGTAACATTTTGTTCGGTTGGTATGGTTCTAGTTAATCTTTATTAGTAATGGTCATGCTTGTTAATAAATCTCAAATCCAGCTCAAATGAGAAGCAAGAAACATTTAAATTTTATAACTATTTATTATTATATTGTTAGAATCCGGATAGAGCATTATAATTTTAAATTTTAATTAAACTAACTATATCTGATTATAACTAGAGGCTAAACTATGGCAACCAGACAACTGATAAACATAATAATCCTTACTAATACTATAAAAGTGAAAGTTTGTGAGTATGGATGGATGGATAGATGGATGTTTGTTACTCTTTCACGTAAAAAGTACTGAACGGATCTGGATAAAATTTAGCACAGAGATAGATTATGGTCTGGAATAACACATAGGCTATTTACAGCAATAACCGACATTCACGCGGGCGGAACCGCGGGCAACATCTAGTACCTCTATATATATGTAGATATAGATGACGGCTGGTTCAGTGGCATAAGTGGTTACCTCGACATTCACAATATTAGTCACCGATATGTAAGTATATATAGGAGTAGCTGTTGCTCGCGGCTCAAAAAAAAAAAGTTTTTTAAGTGTACCCAAAACTAAATTAACCTAAGGTACTCACTTTTCATAAACCTTTTCCTGCACAGTATCAGCTGTCATGGCGACACTTTGATAAAAAATGAAAAAGAACTGATTCAATTTCAAATTATAAACTTTTGATAAAGCAAGTTTGCAGATGCGCAGATGCATTGAGACTGAACAATACGTGCGTGCAAATCATTGTTTTCTGCTAGGTGTTTATCAACAGTAGTGAGTACACCTTATTAGTAATATGATTAATCATCTGCTTCAGATTCTTTTTACAAACTTATTTACATTTCGTTGCATTCATTTGATTAAGTTTATTTATTTATTTATTTAAACTTCCTGCAAACAAATTGCACAAGGTGAACTTAATGCCTAAGGCATTAAGTTCACACCGCGATAATTAATATTTTATTTCTTAATACTTAATACGCAAAGGCGGATTTAATACTAAGGGTTAAAATATCTCTTAGTCAACCTCTGGGTGATGCAAAGGTAAAGGTATAAAGGTATTTATAACTATAGTGTAAGAATACATTTAAAATGTATAATCAATAAAACATTTTTAAAGACAACTCCCGCACTAGGGAGCAAGCCCTGTGTCACAGGAGACTTTAAACATATAATTAACGGGCGCAAAGTACACCCAGACTCGAGACAACCATTTATGGAGCACACCATTTTTTTTGTCCCGTGTGGAGATCGAACACACAACACGCCACGCGGTGATGAATGGCGAGGTAATCAATTAAGCCACTCAATTAGGTCAAAAAATATTTGATATATTACACATAATTATACATTTCCTGACTGACTGTTTGAATAAGGGAAAACATAAACCAAACTAGGAACTTTGCATAAAGGTTCCTGAATGACTTAAGTGAGCATTAAGGGATTTTGATTTTTCAAAATCAATTTCTTAACAGCACAAAATGTTTTAACCGGTCGAACTTCATAAACCCATTCTGTTTTTAAGACCAATTCAATGGACGATCTCGTTCGTTATCTTCAAAACTTACGCTTACGCTGTTCATGAAAATACGATGACATGAAAACTAACGTAAAACAAAACTCCAAACAACACAACATCATGCTTAGATAACAATACACTATTATCAAACTCAGTAAAAACTACTACTACTAATATACAATTGGATATTACCCCAAAAACGTCTGTAACAATAACTAACTGTTCGTATTTTACGTCTATAAAATTCTTCCAAGGATAAATTTACCGCACGAAAACGGTTGAAATTCGTTCAGAGCGGTTCAACAGAGCATTTTTTAAATATTTTATATTCCTAGTTCAAATAGTTCTATTCATTTAACTGCAAAGTCAATAGGGTGAAACGGAATACTCCATTTCATGTGAACCAGAGCCCGGTATCTGGTTTCCATGGGTTTGCTACAATGGCAATTCTACATGTTTTTGAATTTCAACCGAATTACATAGCTGTTTTTGCTACATAAATGCCACTTGTCAATGCTAATGCAATTTATATAGATTTAAGTATATTCTTCTAGAGATTGGTAGAACTAACCAAAACCGAGAATGAATAATAGTCAAGTGTAAAGTGGCAAGGGGCACCCCTTCAGTCAGATGGACTATACAACCTCAAGAAGTTTGCTGAGATAGCCTGGATGCAGAGAGTAGAGGAACTTGTATTGTGGCTCGAATAAAGAGAAGCCTTAGTGCAGCTGTGGACTTTAATAGACTGATTGATTGAAGACCGAAGCTAGAATATTGATATTCAAGAACTAAAATTGATATGGTTATTGAAAACAATTTGTTTTCATCTACGTAATCGCAAAAACTATTTTGAACATTCAAATAACGTATTATATTTAATTGAATATCTTAGAAACAAAAATTGGAACTAATAACCCAGTTACCACGTTTTGGGTGTTCCCAATCGATTCGCGAACCATCGGGCCGTGCCATAATGTAGCCATAGATCAGAACTAAACGCCCCTCGCGGTACCATTCATAAGTTGTATGATAAAACGCCACTTTGGCCGCTCCAGAAACTTTTCCCTCAACGGAGGGATTTTCGAGAAATTTAAATCTGAAACCGATTGCGAGGATATTTTAGTGCTTTTTATTATTATTAAAACATTAATTTCAAACAATTCAGTCCATATCATTTTATAACAAACTATATTATATATTCGTATTGAAACACGCGATGTCAATTACATCCTGAGTTGTAAGTAAAAATAAATGAATGTTCAAATAGGTAGTTAGGTTATTTGAACTATTCCTTTTGCTATTTTGTTGAGTAGTAACATTTTGTTCGGTTGGTATGGTTCTAGTTAATCTTTATTAGTAATGGTCATGCTTGTTAATAAATCTCAAATCCAGCTCAAATGAGAAGCAAGAAACATTTAAATTTTATAACTATTTATTATTATATTGTTAGAATCCGGATAGAGCATTATAATTTTAAATTTTAATTAAACTAACTATATCTGATTATAACTAGAGGCTAAACTATGGCAACCAGACAACTGATAAACATAATAATCCTTACTAATACTATAAAAGTGAAAGTTTGTGAGTATGGATGGATGGATAGATGGATGTTTGTTACTCTTTCACGTAAAAAGTACTGAACGGATCTGGATAAAATTTAGCACAGAGATAGATTATGGTCTGGAATAACACATAGGCTATTTACAGCAATAACCGACATTCACGCGGGCGGAACCGCGGGCAACATCTAGTACCTCTATATATATGTAGATATAGATGACGGCTGGTTCAGTGGCATAAGTGGTTACCTCGACATTCACCACTGCGCGGCGTGTTGTGGGTTCGATCTAAACACAGGACAAAAATTTATATGATCCATGAATGATTGTCCCAAGCCTGGGTGTACTATGTATCTGTTTGTAAAATCCCCCGTAACACAGGGCTTGTTCCATCTCTTTTAAAATACATAGAAAGAAAAAACAAAGATTAGTCCCGGGAACGAATCGAACCTACGACCAGCGGCTTAGGTTAGGTCAGGCTGACCAATCACTAACAGGCCAACCAATATTTCAGATAATTTGATTATTTAATAGCCTGGCCTGATACATTTACGAATAATTTTATGTTTTACCTTTAATGTACGAGATTCAATTTACAAACATTATCCGGTTTATCAGCCGCGACCGGGCCAGATTAAGGGCTACATCATATTTTAATTACACGGCCATCCCATTACCGTAAATAACTTATGCGTAGTATAACGTTGGAAATATTGGATAAAACGTTCAGTTTTTGACTCTGCCAGTATACCTAGATACATTAATCATTGATAACTTTTAATCATATTGTGAGATTTTTCTTAATATAATATCATGTAACTAGCGGTATCTTCCGGCTTCGCATGGGTGGATATTCATTTAGTTTTTGAAGGGACCCCGTATATTTTGTTATATTATATATTTTGTATAATATATATATTTATATATATATATATATATAGTTTGTATAATATAGCCTATGTTACCCACTGATAATGTAGCTTTCTAATGGTAAAGGATTTTTATAATCGTTTGAGTAGTTTTTGAGTTTAATCATAACAAACAAACAAAAAAAATATATATAATTGTAGTTTAGATAATTATTTATATATTTAAAGCATACTATTTTTGTCTGTACTAAGAATTTGTTCAGCGAGAACTAAACAATTTGAAACTGTTTTCAAAAGATGTTTGCTGAACAAACGGTGTGGTACTGACGAGATCTGTCGCTAGTCGCAAGGAATCCAATAAAGGACTTGGTGCGATTGGCTGACTCCGCAAATTGCATTAATGGATCGAACTCTTCGTTCACAGCTAGGACAAGGAGATCGTTTCACTATTGCTTCGACGAAGGAAAGTTTTCAACAAGTTTGTATTTAAGATTGCTTTTTAATTCGAGTCTGTGTGTGCTTCCACTTGATTAAAAGTTATTTATATCGATTATTAAATTTTACCGTTTTTTTTCTGAGCCGATCGATTCACATAACAAAATGTTGAAATATAAATTTAGTTTTGTTTAGGAAAGTCTTTTTAAATAAAAGTTTTCCATTCCCAGGAATACTTCATTTCTAATTTCTAATTTTATTTTGGGTCAGCGATACGAGTGATTCCCCAGATATTGCAAGTCTCTATAGACTTAATATTTAGTACCTGCTTACAATAAGGCAGCCCTTCAATATATATTTATAACAAGTACGATTTTTGCTACCTAATGAGACTATTATAAATAACGTGTCACGGTTTTTGTCCGCTATAGACTTCTAAACTACTGAACCGATTTTAATAAAATATTGCACACTGCGTGCAGTTTTATCCAACTTAAAACATAGTAATAGGTTATATCTCAATGAGGGCCTTCAATTCAACCTGGGCTAAGTCGGGGCAGGGCGCTAGTTAATGATAAAACATAATATTAAAAACAAATTCTGACACAACGAAATCATCATCATGATCTTAGCCCGATAATTTCCATTGCTGAACATAGGCCTCCCTTATATCACAATGGCCGATCTTGAGCTGCCTGCATCCAGTGCTTTCCTGCAGCTCTGATGATATCATGTCTTCACCTAGTGGAAGGACGTCCCACGCTTAATCAAACAAACACACTATACATTATTATTTACATCAAACCAATTAATATTTGTATTTTTTTTAAACACAAAAACCGCTGACTGCGGTAAAATCACTGAAATAACATTATTCAGAGCACGATTTTAACGGTACGGCTGAAAGAGAATTATAATGAACCTGGCCATGGCCCTTTTCACATGTGTATATACTTAACGACTAAAAAATAATGACTCTCGCCTCTAAGGTTTACGCACCTGAAAATATAAAGCCTTGCTTGAAACAAGAGGTACATCTGGGTAATATATGCCTCTATCCTTTTAAGAGACTCTGGCATAGTAAAAAGAGTTGGTAGTAGCGAATCTCCTTTATATTTGATCAAAAGTCGACAAATAACTGCGTCTTCGTAATACATAAAAATAATAATATGGTTGTCACAGTGCATTAATTTAATTACAGAAATAAAAGACCAATTAATTTGTTATGAGATATATATTACAGTTATTAACCTACTACCATAATTATAAAACAAAGTAGCTCCTGTTGTCTGTACGCTTAGGTATTTAAACTACACAAGAGAAATTAATGATTATATGTATAATTCATGTACATAATATAATAATAATAAATATTCATGAATCTGGCAACACGCAAGCATCGTTTTAGTACAGTATACAATTTGTTCTTTTTTTTTTAAATAATACCGTTAAATTAATTTTTCTTTATACAGCCGCATCCCTATACCCATAAATTAAATATTTAATAGTTTTTTTGTACTTTTTATTAAAAAAATACAAGAATAGAAGAAAAAGTACCAACATGACAGCTGTCAAACATATCATTAACATATTAATAAAAACGATGAAAGAGAATGCTAACGAGATTACAAGCTAAGTATGCACAATTAACACCCCCGGCCTCGTCACTCAGCTCCGCCCCGCAACCGCCGAATCCTGCAGCGTCAGTGGCCTCTGCGGCAGCGTCGAGTGCATCATCAAGCGACGAGTATTTGTCCCCACCGACGTCGCCATCACTGTGCGTTAGCAGGAGAGGCCGGCCTCCGGCGTGCTTGGGACCCCATGGTCCACCGGCTGCGAATAGGGTCCCCGCTGCCAGTGGTAATGTGCAGTGCATGAGATGGAGTTCCAGTATGAACGAAAACGTCATACGCGGCAACAGAGGGGGGGACCCAACGTCACTGCGTACCGAAGCCGAATGCATGCTTTGTTTCGGAGTCTTGAACCATCTATCAACGTTTCAGCTCAACGATTATCGGATCAAGTGCGGGCCATCCAACGCTGTCGGATGTTGGATGATACTGTGCTTGATAGGCTTCGCTTAGAATGTACACAGATTAGCCCTGCTTTCCCCAACCAAGCATTTATACCAGTGGCAACCGCACCTTAACCCCGGGCTACTGTTGGTGTGGAGGATAGCTTGGCTCCTTCTGTGGACACTCAGTGTAATGAGAAGGTCAAGGACGCTTTGGAATGTGCGATTCGAGATTATCTTAGAATTTAGGCCACGTCTGCCTCGGTTACCTATGTACAGGAGAAACCTAGCACTAGTATGTACCCTTGATTCGTTATTGCCTAGATACCTAGATAATAGCGAAAATCTCAGTGATACCCATTCAATCTTGTATTGTGCGGTGGTCTCAGCATGTCGTATGGCGGGAGTAAGATTCTCAACATCAGACCCCCTGTACAACAAAAATGTGATACACTGGCCTGGCAACGCAGGATTGAACAGCATATCGCTGGGGCAAGCAAGCTTATTGGTAAGCTGATCTGCTTTAGGGCGGGCAAAACCTACACGCCCGAGAGTGATGCGCTGAACCAGGCATTCTTGGGGACTAATGTCAGTCCCTGTAAGTATTTGTCGCGGATCACAGAGCGTATTGCCTTCCTTAAGCAGAAGGTCTATACATGGGCTAACCGAATCAGCAGATATAGAAAACGAGTGGATCGATATACTGTGAATCGGATGTTTCAAAGAGACCGAAGATGGGTGTATAGGAAATGGGAGCGACTTAGTGAAGGAGTGCTGGACATGCGTGTGCTACTAAAGAGTTATGGAGCAGCATCTGGTCGGTCCCCGTCAGCCATTCGGAACGTGACTGGATGTAAGATGTGGAGCAAACATATTACGGAAATGGATTGCGTAGCCATCACAGCCGACGCTTCTGCAGTTCGTCCAATGGCAAATTGGAAATCACCAGGGCCGGACGGACTGTATAATTTTTGGCTGAGGTGGTTACGTAGTTCCCGTGTTTGCTTGGCATCTCAATCCCAGTCAGTTTTAGACTCTGGGTCGCTACCGGAATTCCTAACAATAGGGAATACCCATCTGCTCCATAAGACGGACCACTTTAAGTACGGTTTTCAATATTTCAAAAAGTCTTCAAAATTCTGACAGGATTTCTGATGTAAATACATTGAATTTAATATTGTTAATTAATAAATATATAATAAATGTTATTTAAAAAATAGCCCCCCTGATCGAAAGGTCTAAGTAGCTAAATGTATCAAATAACTCGGAAGAGCGGAGTTTCCTCTCACAAGCATAATTGTATATAATTAACATAAAGCATACCTGTACCAAATGTAGAAAACGAAATAAACATTTTATTTAATTAAATTAAATGTCCAACAACGCGAAACGTCTAATGAGACGTAAGTCCGTCTACACGCAGAAAGTTCACTACTTAGCAAAATGTCCATGTAGCAAAACGTCCAACTATCAGATGGTCTGTATAGCAGAACATCTATTTAGCAAAATGTCAGATTCTCAAAATGTCTGGACACTCAGGTACAAAATTCAACACATACGTTTTATCGGGAGGGAAATGGACACGGCATTATAATATTATGTACATACATACTCTTTGGTCAATATTTTCGTAGCGTATATTATATCTTTTTAATTGTGACTGACACATTACTCATTTGTTATTTCCTGTATCGATTGATATTCATTACAAATACAATATTTCTGGCTTCTTAATTCTAAAAATGGACGAAGAACAAACATTTACTTTCATCGAAAGTCAAAAGATGAAGCGTGTGCTGCTGCTGAATGGTCACAGGTACAATTTAAATATCACTCATAAGGGAGGGTCAACTCTATGGAGATGCTCCCAACCCAATGAGTGTAGTGCATCTGTTACTATCAATAAAGACAAAAACAAGATAATTCGTCAGTTGTATGCTCATACCTGTAAAGCTAATTTTAATAAAAACAGGACTGACATAGTGATGGATAAATGCAAGAAATTAGTTCGCCAAAAAACAAAACCTGTTCAGAAAAATTCGAGAATGAATTCGAAAAAGTGGATGAGATCGAACAGGTACCAGAATTTAACTCAAAAAAAGATACACTGTTCAGGACTCGTCGCAAATATCTAAATGTTTCTAAAACTGAATTCAAAAACTTGAATGATGTTACAATTCCAGAAATAATGGCCGACAGTTTCCTTGTTTGTGAAGATGGATGTGACAATAATAAAATCATACACCTGTAAGTAGACAATGCATTAAGACATTGAAAAATAAGATGTATTTTATTGATGGAACATACAAAACTACACCTAAGCCATTCTATCAGCTTTTATCAGTTCATGTTGATTTGAATAGCTGTGATGATTTAACTTGTGTTATGGGAGTTATATACGCGTTATTACCTGACAAGAGGCAAGAAACCTACATTTTAGCATTTTGAAATAGACATGATGGCCATTAAATGCGATTATGAGATGGCGCTTATCAATGGAATTAAAGAAGCTTTTCCGAATACTCAAATAACGGGCTGCTATTATCATCCTAATAAGGCCGTTTGGAAAAAAGCGTCAACATTGGATTTTCCTGCAAACAGAGAGTGCAGAAACATTGTCAGAGTATGTTCCAATTTACCTCTGCTACCTTCTCCATACATTTCTGAATGTTGGACTAGCATTGTTGAAAGTGCCACAAAAAGCGAAGAAATTGTGGTTTTTTTAAATTACTTCAAAGGACAATGGCTACAGTCTCTGGCAGATATAATAAACTGTCCTAGCAATTATAATTTTGGCACAAACAATGCACTCGAAGGTTGGCAGGCGGCTAAACACTAATATAAAATCGAAGCCAACCCTACTACAATTCCTCAAAGCTCTTAGAAAAGAAGCGCTTTGGCAAGATAGGAAATACAAGAATATTTTATTTGAAGGACCTAAGAGAAGAAAGGTCGATATTATGTTTAATGCCAAATACAAAACAGAGCTGCAAAAGCTTGAAGGTCAAAAAGTTAGTTGTTCCGAAGTAAACCCTAAAAACCCCCGAAAACGAAGTGATGCTTATTAATTATATAAAATTACATTGAAATAAATATTCCAAGCAAGCGATATACCGATGTGATGCCAACGGTTTGCATGCCAGCAACGCATGGCCCCGCCGACGCCCCACGCGCAAAGCTGACAGCTTTCCGTATTTGTATGCCGATCAAGTCGGTGCACAGTGATAGGTATTTTATTTAATATTTTGGCTTAGTTTCTTTACTACTTACGTACTTATTCTATGACTGCATACCTGTATGTTGGTAATACGTAATAAAATGTTGGGCCTGAAGATTGCATGTGTTAAATGCGTAATGAAAATTTGAGACCCTGGGGTTGCTTTACTATATTTATATATAGTATTATACATAATATATATAAATATAGTATTAGTATTACACATAGTGCGATAACATCCATCAGATTAACGCGGGGATGATAAAATCATTATTTGAAATACATTAGCAGCCTTACAAATAAACGTGGTATAACAGTTATACTCGAGAATAAGCAAAATGTCTACAAATAAACAAAGTATAGCTTATACCAAGTATAGCGTTGACACTTCTGTCCATACAATCGTTATGTCGAAGTTATACGCGCCCGTACCCTAGTATAAACCTAGTATAATCATAAAAATACCACGTTTCAGGCTCGTTTACGTGTTTTATATTTATTTTAGTTTAAAGAAATGGATTTAAAAGCAATAGAACAAGTAGAACAAGTAAATAACGTCATTGTTTTAATACAGGCTGCAAGATAAGTCAAATAAAATATCGGTTTTCTAAAAGTGGTGTGATGTTTTTGGATAAATTATTTGGTAGATATCTCAATATGAAAAATAGAAGATAATACACCCGGATTATTTTCTATTCTACAATTGATGATTGCTTTGAGATATGGGGTTACGTCCCCGTCAGGTAAAAAACATTTGGATATTCACACATGTAACTAAATCTGTTCTATCAGTTTCGCAAATTTAACTACCTACTCGTTCCTTGTTCCTTCAAGTGCAAGAAGATGCTGTGGACATTCACGGTTTGACTCAGCAGTCTATATTAAAGAAAAAAATTGATGACATTTACATGCCACATACTATAAACGAACATCTTCATGTTATGGAAAATTTCAATGAGATTTAAAAATTAAAAACTGTCGAAAAAAGTTTTGTTGACAAATAGATTCAGTTGTCATAGACAAAATATGTTTTTTTATGAAGTTTCTCTTTGGTGGTGCTGTTGCCAAATCGTGCAATTTGACATAACAGATAAATAGTTATACGAAAGTAATACCTGCTTTATTTGTTAAAAAATATATTTGACTTATTCTTAATTTATAACTCGTATAACTATACCTCGTATAAGAATGAGATAAATGTGATATAACAAATTTTTATTTGTAAGGCTGTAGGTATATTAAATTGTAATTAAAATTTTGATTTGAATGGCGATGGCGTTGTGTTTTATTATATTATACTAATTATAATTAAGCTGTGAAGTTTGTTTAAACGTGTAAATTTGAAACTATCAGTCGGATATTAAAAAGGTGAACAATATAGGGTATATATCCCAATCAATTTAGCGTTTCACCTCGGAATTTGAAATAATAATCTGAAAATTCGTATATACCTTTCTTGTTGCGCGCGTTGTAATGGTTGTAACCTTGTAATGGTTGTCACAAAAGTCTTATGGAATCGCGTGTCTGCGTCGTCAGTTATTCAAGGTCAAAGTGCGCAAATATGGGGTTTTCCGTTGATCTAGGTTTCTATAGCTATAATGATGTCACCATTTATTATGCGACTGTAGAGCATTATTAAGACAATTGTAAATCATTTCAGACACACTATTGAGAAAATTAATCTGGATGAAATTAGGCACAGAGATAGATTACAGTCTGAGAGTGCTTTTGTCTCAGAAATAAATACTTTAACCGTGGTATATGTATGAAAACTAGTATGTATAGTATAGTAGTACTGACGAAAGCTAGTGTCGCGTACCTTCAGAGGTTTTTTTTTCTTGAAAAACGTAACTAATTTAAAAATAAAATTTGAAGAAAATACATTCTACCCTCAATATTCGTTATAATTTTAAAACAACACTGCATTCCATTTTTCCTCAGTACACGATAATAAATATACAAGCACATCCTGTATATATTTTGCCGATATAGTTCACCGGGGAATAGCCGCCGCCAGAAAACCAGGGATCCAACTGTGTTAGCTTGTAATAAACTAATGAGTTTTCATACTTCACAACTCACTATAAACTGTTTGGAAAATTATACAACAAATGTTATTTAAACATATTAGCATTAACATGTAGCATATTGCCTTTACCTGTAGTGTTTTAATTAAAATATCTACAGCTTTTCTTTTATAAGGCACCTCCCGCACCAGTGAACAAGCCCTGTGCCCTGACTGCTAAGCCGGAGGACGTAGGTTCGATTCCCATACGGTATAAAACTTTGTGTGATTTATAAAAATGTTCGGTTGGGATTTGTGTAAGTGACTTGTATGTTTGTAAAGTCCCCCGCGGACTTTATAAATCACTTGGCTTAGCAGTCAGGGTCACTAAACCAATCATCATCATCATCTCAACCCATAAACGTCCCACTGCTGGGCACGGGTCTCCTCCAAACATTTGGAGGGATATTAGCCTACTATACCACGCTGGCCAGACGGGTTGGTATAGGGTTTTGTTTCGAGTTTTCCCTCTCTTGCGGTGGATATTGCCTTCCAAGATCACCTATGGATGTTATCCGTTGCCGGTTACCATCGAAGTCGAGAACGTAAAACCAGCCCTCTCCGGTCCAGCATCTTATCACGCCGACCTTTTCCCGGCTGCTATGAAAGCTCTATGTCGTGAGCGGGTCAGAAACTCTGAAACAGTGACCCTTGCACCTTGAGCTTAGTCTTGGCTGTCCATATGCTATCCCGCACCGCAGCAGTTTGAGATTTGACCACAATGGACCTGGGCTTTTGTGAGGAACCTAGCTGCCCCTTTCGGTCCCAGTTCGGTTTCGGTAGACATCGCCGACTGTAAAACATTCAATCTTGAGACGCCGCTTGAATGTCGCCAACCAACCCCTTGGAAAATTTCTTTACCCTTCTGCTTTTCAATGCCGTGAAGCAGCAACATTTTACGGTGGCTGCGCATCTCTAAGCTGTCAACTTCTCGGGTCAGAGCTTGCAGTTGCTTAGAAAATAGTTTTGAAGACAAACAGTTTAAAAGCAGCAAACTCTTCTTCCAAGTGTTGGCGTGTATTTTTGTCAAACGTTTAAAACGACAGCATATTCTTCCGGTTAAGATTCAAAACGAGCTATGTTCCAACTTCCGGGCGTTTTCATTTCAACATTATTAATAGCATGGCTGGTGAAATAATATGCAGTTCAACCGTCAAACCGAATAGAGCAATAATAATGTTGGCCATGAATTGTATTAATTTACCTAAGTGATAATGTTGTAATCACTATTATTAATAATGTTGGTCTTGTAATAGCATAAATCTACCAGAGTGTTTGTTATATTTGATATCAGAGTGATTATTTTTAAATAGATACATATGTCAACAGTTTAATGTTTTAATGTTTAGTGATAAGTAGCGATGAGAAGAAGATAATAAACTTATTTGCATATATATTATGACCGGAGTTTAAATTATAATACACGAATGACTCACGTCTAAATCATAATACACGGATCAGAATTGAGAAGTGTCTGCCGAGAACTTCTGAAGGTCAGCTTCAAACTTGGACATCCCGCTCTTCGAAATATGTCTGCATATCAGTGACAGTGCTGGTTATGCAAACATATTTGGGTTCGTATCAGAAGAACAAACTAGAAAAATGTCAATGAAAGTAAAACGACCAACTAGTAAAACGTCTGAAATCTAAAATAGTCACACAATTTCAGTGGCATCCACACCACAATTGTGTCCATATGTGTTTCTGTTATGTTCTGTGTGTGTGATTACCAAATTTGAATGTGTATCAACTTTAATTATGGAGATAACATGTTAACTTAATATTTCGGTCATTAAAAATTAAATTGATTAGGTACTATTTACTATTTTATTTTATAATTATTTGTAGAGCAAAATACAATTATAACTTGTTATTGAAACTACCCACCAACAAAAAAGATGGTGATCTTTCTTGATGCAGATCATTCTTAACCCCTCGTCCGCTAAATATATAAATAAATAAAAATGTATGTAAATAATAAATATTAATGATTCGTATAAGTTTTTTTCAAGAAACAAAACATTCTTAGCTAATTAATTTCAATGCAGGAAGGGATTTTAATATTACTTTCTGACCGAATAAACACCAGAGCGTCTTGGTACCGCAAATACATTCTATAGGATCATAATCTTAGTTTCATCTTTGGCCTACTTAAGAGGAAATCCAAGTTTATTTATGAGGACAATAGCTCGTAAACGAGACCCGGTTGCACACAACACTGCTAACGAACCAAACTGTCCGGGGAAATCAGGGTGTTTTTATTAGCTCACAGTATAAATCGTGGTCATTGGAACCTATTAAGCGTGTATCGTAGGGGAATTAAGCGATAATCAGTTTTGCGGCTGTTTTTTGTTGTTGTGTATTTTCCTCGAGCCTCAAGTGTTTTGTTTGGTCAGTTTTTCTAAGTGGGAATAATACGCCTTGTTTGTTTAGGATAAATAGCAAGTCAAATATTCATTCTGTGAGCATTACTAAGCTGTATTACATAATAATATTAGTAGTGTCCTCTCTTTTGTACCTTTATACGTTATTTAGATTAATCGTGCAGAGAAAACTTTCGGACACTTAGAAGAGACATGGAGTTACAACCTTAGTAAGTTCTTCATCAACACTTTTTACAGATAACTTTCAACTTCTGAACAAAAATAAGAAAATCGGGTAACAAACAGGGGCAGCAGAATGTACTCGGAAGCCTACCATGATTTGTTCCTTTGGTCCACCATCGTAACTGATCTTTCGTAACCAGCTACGAACATGGATTTTTTTCTTCCTTTGATAACCAGCTACGAAAAAAGAATTAATTTGTCGTTTTTGTAACCAAGTTTCGTAACCAGCTACGAAAGAAGATTTTTATTTCTTTTTCCGTAACTGGTTACTAATCAATAATAATTTATTATTCCAGGTGTGTAACCATGTGAATAGGAAAGGAGGTAGGTAGACATTTTGTCATTATTGGATTCATAGATAATTATTTTCTCTATCAGAATGTCATGTAAATGTCATTAATTTATGTGTATTTTCAATATTCAAGATTACACTTTATGCACTTTAAAACTACAGAAAATATTCATTTAGTTCAATATAAAATTATCATTCTTATTATCAATTTTGTTAGTGGATAATAAAAAAGTGAACATGGACTGTAATGATTTAAATCCCATTGAATTTGTGTCGACGAAACGTGGAGGAATGAAAATGCTTTTTAGCGGTCGTCAATACTATAAAAGAAAAATTTACACCAACGGGAATACATTTTGGCAATGTTACAATAAAATTCAGTGTAAAGGAAACATAACATTAGACCCTAATAATATATTTATAAAAGACAAACCTCATGACGATGGCTGTATCCCGAATTTCTCAAAAAACATAATTTTGAAAAAAATTAACTGTTTAAAAATAAAAGTTGGAGAAAATCTCGATTCAATTCAGAAACAATTTGAAGAGACTATTTGTCAATTGCAAGATGATGGGGTGGATTTAGTTGCTGACTTACCCAAATTTAATAATATCAAAAGTAGTCTTTACAACGAAAGACATAAAAAAATGGGCGAGACTAAGCTGCATTTTCAAAATCCTTTAGAAGTGACAATACCAGTAAAATATGAATATTTTTTATTGGCTGACTACAAATATAAAGAGACCAGAATTATGGTATTTTGCCCTCCTGACATTCATGAGCTTTTAAAGGACAATCAACATTTTTTACTTGTTTAAGTCATGCCCTCCACCTTTTAACCAAATTTATACCATTCACGGCTACAAAGCAACAACAAAACAAGTAATTCCGTTAATATTTTCATTCCTGCACAGTAAAAATCAAAAAACCTACGAAATATTATTTAACTTGCTCAAGAGTCGATTATGTACTTGGAATCCAGTGAAAATTACTCTGGATTACGAAAAACCTGTAATTAATGCAATTGCAAAAGTTTTTCCCGAAACTGAAATTAAAGGTTGTTTTATCATTTTTGCAACAGCTTACTAAAGAAAGCTAAAAAATTGGGTTTAAAGTCTAGAGTCCAAAGAAGACATGTATCAAGATGCATGGGTTTGGCTCGATTACCTCTAAAATATATCATGTCAGGCTACAAATATATAATGAAACGAGCACCAAAACACCCAGAAGTGGTGACATTTAACTCCTATTTTAATAAGTACTGGTTAAATGACGTCCAATTTATTAAAAAATGGTGTTGCTTTGGTGAAGAGCTAAGAACAACAAACCATTTAGAAGGTTGGCACGCCAGACTAAATAGATATGTGGGTCGTAAAAATCCACCTCTTGCCAAAGTTCTTGATATTTTAGTTAGAGAAACGAAGATTCGTACAAACACAGAGTCAAATAAAAGTAAACAATATCAAGAAATTGATTTTGAAATAAATTCTGCCGTTCAAGACTTAGAAAACAACACTATAAGTGTAGGTCACTGCTTAGAGATTATCGCACCTTTCTGCTTTTGATTTTTGCAAATTAATTGTTATAATTAATAACAATTTTATGTTATAATAATTTGGTTTAATTTTATGTTATAATAATTTGGTTTAATTTTATGTTATAATAATTTGGCTATTAGATCAGTTTTTTTATTTAACTACAATGTCTAGGGTTTCATAAAAGTCAAGAAGAGGAATTCTTGTAGTTTCACCATGTCGGTATATCTGTCTATTTATAACTACTAAAATATATTCATTTGTTGTAACAGTATATTACCCAGTGTATTATTTACCCACATACATTTGTAACCACAAACCTGGTATTCTTGATTAGTAACCAGTTACGGAAAAAGAAATACAAAATCTTCTTTCGTAGCTGGTTACGAAACTTGGTTACAAAAACGACAAATTAATTCTTTTTTCGTAGCTGGTTATCAAAAGAAGAAAAAAAATCCATGTTCGTAGCTGGTTACGAAAGATCAGTTATGATGGTGGACCAAAGGGATTTGTTAACACGTGAGTCATTCGATCGAGTAAGAAGGACAGAGCTATAAACGGTATATATATCCTTCCCTTTTTCTCAGTCGAACAACTCAAGTTTTAATACGTCATGGGTACCCTGAACGGTGTTCGGTGTCTTTGCCTTTTTATAAACAGATTATATATTATTTATTTCTCAAAAGACATCAGAAGCAGCAAGGGCTAATTAGTACAAGGTCACATAACTTTTTCGCCAAAAAATTAAGGTCTACGAACAAATGGCGGTCGGTTCTCGTCAGTTGTACTTAGTTAACTACTTAAATATACTTAGTTGGTGCTTAATGTTACTTGACGACTATTGGAGAGGAAAAAACTGGGCCCTTGTGGCGAAACTAACTCGAAACTACTTAACTATTAACTACCACTTCTTTGAAGTCCATATGGGTTGTTTTCATGAGGAATAAAGTGATTAAATAACTTAGCAATGTTTAACCTCATGGAAAACCACTACATGATTGCAAATTGTTTTAGAAATCTTAGGGAAACAGTAATTATTGTTGAACCGCGGAGATCTTTGAGATTTATTATGCATATAGGTGGGACACTCCATTGTTGCGAAACTGAATGCGCTTACACTCTACACTGGCACTGTAACAGTCAGTTTGAAATGTTGTTTTTGTTGTATTTTATTAATTCAGAAATTTAATTGTTTTATGGTTAATTTAATTTAGATTTTATTTAATTTGCTTTTATTATTTTTGTTATGTGATGTTTATGTACTTTACTACGGATATAATATTTTGAAATAACAATTATATTATTATAATATTACTACAATGGCCAACAAGGCCGTTACTTATAATGATTTCATACATTTCCTGTGACCACGATAGGTGCAAATTGGCTGAAACATTGGGCAACACAGGGTATTCCCTGTATTGCCCAATGTTTCAGCCAATTTGCCAAATCTTAATAATAAATTACACACTTTAAGGAGTAATCTGGCGATCTCCATGACGGGCAAACTTATTGTGTAGTCTGCTTCTCCTAACCTATGGTGTTCAGACACAGTTGCTTACCACATGATTTAATTTTGTCTATAATATGCATGTGTTTATAGAACACCATATTTAAGTTAGTGTTCCAGTTGCCTGGCGGCCATTATAAGGCTCTGCAGATGGCCGTGTGTAAGTAGTTCCAAGATATCATTGTTGTACATCATCAACGTAGATTTTTACGGACTGCCTCCCTCCCTAGACATGTGGCATAAATGGTTGTCGCATCGAATAGAATAGAAAAAATGTAATGACGTAAGTTTTCGAAATTATATCGTAAGTTTACGACATTATATCGTAAAGTTATGTCAAATCCCATATATTTGTTTCTATTCTATTCAATTAGATTAGCGTTTATTTATGTCATTTATCTATAGGGGCTGATATAATAATAATAAATACTAGACAAAACAGTCAATTTGTTGCTATGTTTCTTTATTATTAAAAAAGTAAAGCCATTTTTTTTCTGGGCGGGCACCAAAAAATAAAAGTTCAATATAACATTGTTAGCCTACTAAGGTAGATATAAAAAACTTTGCGCCTTAGTATTTTCATGCCTAATCTTATAAAATTTCATGTAAACGGTTGGATGTTGAGTTTTTAATAAATGATAATATAAACGCTGGCTGACCTTGGGTGGCTAGCCGGAATATATTTTATTTAACTTTGGGTAAAGTTTAATTTGTTATTACAACACAGGGTTTCTGTAAGCATAATGTAGTAAGTATATTAGTTTTTAATGTTGCTTACCTTGTTTTTGGTTGATATTCTGTATGGCGCTAACCTATGCGCCCTACGGAAAAATGATGGTGGCATTCGTTCTATTACTGTAGTGTTTACGTACCGGCGCGTATGGCGGTAAAATTTTACAACGTAGCTTTAACAAATATATTTCAACCCTGCAACTCGGCTTCTGTTTAAGAGGGGGTTGTGAGGCTGCCATACATGCCCTGTCAACTTGCTGGTGATGGTGGGGGTGACATATTTCAATTTAAATATATTTTTACCTAAAAAGCATTTAAGTCTGTTATTTATTACGTCATATTTTATATGCAACGAGAAAAACTTTTTTCATAATGAAGCTCAAGAAAGAAATTTAACGTATCAAAATGTTTTCGCGTAAAAATATAATTTATTCAATACACAGCCCACCTGTCGTATCGTTCGACGAAAAAGAATATTCGGCAACTTGGATATTAGGAGCTAGAGTATTTCTGGAAGTACATTCTGAAACAATTTGATGTGTTTTGTGTTTTTTGCTATTTATAATAATCATCATTAGCTGAAAGACGTCTACTACTGACTAAAGGCATACATACGATCTTGGTGACCTTGTTGACAAATTAAGCCCAAGACAATAATGGTCACAGGAAACCAACACTATACATTACATAAATGTGATTACATTCACGTTGTTTGTTACAAACAAAGGTAGGTCGCATAACACCCACGTTATGCCAACTATGTTAGTTTTCATACCATACTTGATAGGAGGCAGACAGATGCTGTATCAATTTTTCGTCGAAACAATCCAATTCCACTAATGAATTGTATTTTATATTTAAAGTGGAAACATTTTTAGTTGATAAGTGTATTTTTATATGACGTGGTATGTATGGGGCGTCCATTAAAATATCGTGTCCATCCATCGTGTATTTAGAGTTAATGATGACGAAATACAAGCTCCTTAGACGTAATACAGAACACTGGTGCTGGTGGTTGTCTTTTGATTCGTTGACTGCTTTGACGGGTGCTTGGAATGTCACATTCTGTGGGACTGGTGGTGGATCTTATATAGCGCTGGTGGCGATCATTAATATCGGTGGGCATCACGCTTGGAGCGCCACGATTAAAGCGTAATCGAGGTGTTTAACCTCCTCGCCCGAATACCCACGTGCTAGTTCATAGGTATTAAATAAACGATGGAAAGCAATAAGCTACAAGATATCTCCCATGCTTCTACATATAGGTATATATGCAAGCCTGTTCTGGTAATGGTGTTGCGGACGTAACTTCAAGTCAACCGACTACATCACTCAATGGCCTGGTAAGTTGCCCGTTTTGCTCGCAATCACGTCTTTTCAAAGGCGAGCGGGGTTTAAAAGTACATATTGGCAAATGTCATAAATCTCAAAATGTACTTTCTAGCCCTGCATCTACGCAACAAGACTCCTCCGAAATTCCTTTTTGGCACAAGTTAGCTAATTTAAAAAAAATCTATGCCGATTTTAAAGAGGGTTCTCCGAAGCGCGAGACCGACGGTTGCCCAAAGTTTGGCCAACTGTATAGGTGTTGCGGAGTGGTTCGGGAGAATTCCAAAGCGGCGTGGGAGCAACTTTTCACCTTTTCTTATAGGTAAGACTCTATATGTACCTAAAGACCAGGCAACAAAAAGCCCCCACTTTCGGCGCAAAATTAGCTTTTAACAATAATAAGTCAATATACCATTACGTAAAGTCCAAATTAAGAGAAGGTAACATAAGAAGAGCGTCTCGGCCGTTATTCAGTAGTGACGTGGTTGCGCCTTGCTCTTCAGATACGCTTGAGGGTCTGAAGAGCAAGTAGGTATCCAGCGTATATTCCCTGATCCTCCAGTGTTCTTGTCACCGCCGGCGTACCAGCCGTACTTGAGCCAAAGCTCAAGTATGGCTGGTACGGCAGCGGTGGTATCAGTGTATCAGGTAGTATCAGGCTGGTTTGGTACGTGACGATGGAAGAGACCTGATGGTATGTCGTTATTGCCTTGGAAGATGGGCATACGTGTGGAATGCAACGTGCGTCGACACCCTTGCACCATCACATCTTCCAAGTAGTTTTGAGCCGTTTGGGGTTGAGACTGTAGGTTCATGGGGTCCGAGTGCTCGACCTAGCGAAACGACAGATCGACGCTTCATGTGATCAGAAGGCTGCCTTGTTTCTCGCACAGAGAATAAGCATTGCCATTCAACGTGGCAAAGCCGCCAGCCTTCTGGGCACGTTCCCAGAAGACAGTGATGTTGAGGAATTTTCGACGCTTAAACAACAACAAGTTTAAATTAGTTTTGAATATTATATACCTATATATATAGGTAGTATTAAAATGTATATATGTAATTGATTTGCTTATGTCACCGCTGCGTCAAAGCAAACCTGTCTGCTGCGTCAAAATAACAAGCTGTTCAAAAGATAACCGGCGCTTGCAGTTAGCTCTAGCACAAAACCTTTCTAATACAATGCACTTTATTGTACACCTTAAAAAGTTGTATACCTTCCTACACGATTATCCAAAATTGAATACTAACAGCGGTCTCATTGATTTCTTTTAGACCTCGTTGTCATGCTCGTCTCAAATTTTATCTTGCTAAAATATAGCAGGTGTGTAATGTGTATTGACAACAGAAGCCACATCTAGTCGGTTTACCTCTTGACATCAACATCATTCGTTTCGTATGCACGGCGAGTGTCCTCGGACGCCCCGCGACTCACAACTTCGTATCCATTATTTTATACAAATTGAAATGTCAGCGGGCTGATTTGACTATCGTGTTTTCCAGACATTGACGCCGGGTTTTTCTTCGAGTGGACCGTGTTAGAATTTTGGGAATTTTTGACAGTTTGCCTTAATAGAACGAGAGTTTGTCAATTGAATTTTCCAAATTCAATTGAAGCAGCTGATTTTGCTGCTTGTATATTAAGTAGGAAATTTGCTGATTTTTCATCAATGGTGCTACGAGGTTTGTATTTTAGGATGCTCCCACGCTTATAAAGTTTTACAAGTACTGAAGTCTATTGTAGGAACGTACTATAGAGCTTATAGGTGGTATAGGTGGCTCACTGGCCGTCTGACCATAGATAAACCTCTGTCGTTTGGAAAAGAATTGATTTTAAATATTTTAGAAATGTAAAAAGAAAAAAATAATTGCGTCAATAATAAAGTCAGTGCGAATCTTAATAAGAGTTATAAAGAGATCGCTTTTATAATTATATTCTGGTGTGAACTAGATATAAGTAGAATCAAGTGAAGTGAAAATAAATAACGAATATAAACTCCAAAGAAGTTTTATTCAGTAAAGAGTGCAGCCTAAACCTCTACTCACTTCTTGCATGCCAAGCAAGACCACATACGCAAATTAGAAAACGAGTAGGAGCTGGGGCTCCACATGGTAGATTGCGTCACCGTGAGCAGTAACTCAAAGGAATGACAAAGTTCCGTATATAAATATTTATTAAAGCATATTTAATGTATTTAAATTATAAAATGGATGCCACAAAATTTGACGGAGTCCATCAAATGATTTTTGGCTCAATTCAAAATCGTTTGCACAGTGCATAGATACACTGAGAAAAACGTAATGTAAATAGTAATGGAAGAATTCCTATCGGGATTCAATATCAAAATAAAATTATATAATAGTTATTTTGAATCGTCGGTAGAAGGAGCTTCCTCTTTTCACACCACTTCACACTTCTTCGGATCCAGGCGCGAGAGTACCAATGTGTATACCTTCGACTCCAACTCGATAGAATACTGTGCGGCCATATAATTTCAGAAGATTAATCAACAATGTGCTGCGGGATCATCTAGTAATAACCGGCCTGGAGGTGCATTAATGCACCTAAACGCAAGCCATGCCAATGAATGAAAGGACTCAAGTGGTGCCGTTTTCACTTATGCAGGTCAGTGAATAAATTCCAAATAAAATGTCAGCAAATTTTCCTACTATCAGATTCGCTGACTGAACAGACAGGGTTACTTACTATCACTATTATTTTGCTTATTCAGAGTTGGTAATACAGACATAATTTTATAAAATCATCGCGGAAAGTTTAAAGTTATTTATTATCAAAAAGTTACACGACAAAATCCATCCAATAATTCCTTTGAAAATTGTAGCATCAACAGTTAAAATTCCTCTATAGCTACTCGAAAATGAATTACTGCCGTCTTATTTCCCCTTTATAGCATTTCTCGTCCATTTTACAGATTGAAAGTCATAGATAACAGTTTGATTTTACCGGATTCTGTCGACGATTCGATATATCGTGAAATCTTAAAGAAACTTAATGGAAATACTATTAGGTTAGGTTGAAATTTTATTGTTGGTAAATATTAGATGATTTTATTGAAATTGTGTTTGTAGTACCTACTTAAATAAAGCAAATAGTGAAAGTATGTTACTGCTTTATAAATATGTGGATTATATATAAAAAGTAGTAGTAGTAGAAAAGATATTGGTCATTAAAGGAAGTAATGAAGTCCACTGATTCTAAACTTAGCTGTACAGTAAAACGAAGAGTTTTCAACACCTGCATCCTACCCTGCATGAAATATGGTTGTGAAACATGGGCACTCACAAAACATCATAGAGACATGTTAGAGCATTGCCAAAGAGCAATGGAGAGAAGCATTCTAGGAATAAAACGCCAAGACAGACACAGAAATGCATTTATAAGATCTAAAACAAAAGTAACTGATGTCCTCCATAAAATAGATCAATTGAAATGGAGGTGGACTGGGCACATGTTGCGTGACAAACAGGAAAAATGGAGCAAAGATGTCACATACTGGTATCCTAGAGATGGCAAGAGAAACAGAGGAAAACAACTTATATGGTGGAAGGAAGAGTTAAAACTAACGGCAGGCCCGAACTGGAGGAGGGTAGTCAGGGACAGAGAACAGTGGAAAATGTTAGAGGAGGCCATTCTCAAGCTTCAAGCTTCTCAAGCACTGAGCTTAGAGATATTTTGGATACAACACAACATTGGAGGAAAATAAGCTCAGGATAAAAAGGCAAAATAGATATAAAAAGTAAAAAGGAAGGAATGGCCTTTTCTGCAGTGGGACAGTTAACAGGCTAATAATATTAATAAATTATATAAGTATGGCGCGACATTTCGTTATGCCGTAATATCAGTTGAAATACGACGGATCGGATACGTACTTTTTTATTCGTTATGAATATTAAACACATTGTCACAAAATAATAATTCAATCTATTTCTTTTACTACTGGCCATCAAAAAAACTTACCACAACATTATTAAATCAATAGATGTCCCATCAAATGTATAAAATGAATGGCCTAGTATAATATTTCATCTAGCAACTACTTGGTTCAATAGTACTATGATAATAACTTTGCTAATAAATGTTTCATGGATTGTGGAGGCCATAAATACTCTATTGTAGTGGGCGAAATTTACGACCAGTGAAACCTCATTCATTATTATTGACTTCATATTTTAGATATAATTTCTTTTCATGGCAAAATAATAAGAATTTGTTTTCATTACAATTATGGTTTACTCAATCTAAAGTAAGAATGATATTGTATCACACTTTTACTCATAAATAGGAAAAACGATGGTAACTGAGTGACATAATAACAGACTCATAATGAGTTCAACTGTCAATGCCAACATTCCTTCAATGCTTTGTTTTAATTATTTCATACGTAAATTCCTGACATGTGAGTTTGTACCGGTTGTATCAATGTAAATTACATCTTGTGGAATTTATACTTACTAAAAATAATTCACCATCTGCTAAAGGGGAACGAAGACATCGTCAGATAAGTCACATGTCTAAGAAGATATTCTGAGCCATAACTGATCCATCAACCTATAATGGGCTAGCTTGTTTTTAAAAAACAAGTACATGCATACATATAATCACGCCCGCTCACATTGGGATAGGCAGAGACTATGGTTTGCTAATTGCTTCGATCCATTCACCACCATCACCACCACCACCATCGACTTCACCATTAAATATTTTAAAAAATGTATCAAAACCCAACCTTATTTACCATTTTGTTTTATCCAGTTATATTCATTTTATCTTTAACGTCATTTACAACGGTCTGGTGATTTCAATATGCTCGCCAGCTACGTTCATATCGATAGATCAATCAATTCGTTCCAGTCCACTTGGACATAGGGTATACTGAATGAGTTTTTTGTTTGAATCAAATTTTATTGCAATATTAAAAATTAGTTAGCATTATAAGGAGATGCCCTCGTAAGAGTATACAATATAATACACTTCGGAAGCCGAATGGTGAAGTGACAAAAAGTGGATTGGTTACATAAAAGAGGACATATATAAATAAATGGAATCCTACCTACAAAACCAATTTAAAAGTTTACTTTCAGAGTGAAAAATAAAAAAATAACAATTGTTGCACTTCTTTAATTTCTTTATCACTCGGACGTAGCAATGATCCGGGATTATCTTACAATTTAAAGACGTCTATTTTAATTTCGTATATAAACTTATTGACTACTGTACAATTTTGTAAAGACATGTTTAGGCATTGTCATTTTCATTTATAAAACATACAGATAAATTTTATTTTCCTAAACTCTGCTCGTTGGGTCAACATAAACCAATGAAAGTGAAGATTACAGTATACTTGAAGTTATAATTGGAACATTGGACTATCGTTATTTTTTGTAAAGTGCTTGTTGTATTAGGATTTAATATGACTAGTATTGATGCACGTTGAACCAACTTGTAGAGCATGAAAGCGCTGATAATAAGCGTGTATATTTAGTACTAGACGGCGAATTTTGTAATGTCAACATTTTTTACTGATTGTTCTAGTTTGTCCATTAACTTAACTTAAAATTTCTTGAAAGATCGCAATTTAAAAGTGGTAATAGCTGGCAGATCAGTCTGATTTGATATTTTAACAGATTAGTTGCAAAAGTCAATAATGAAAGCTGACGAAGGTTTTGCTGCTTTCATAATTTGTAATTTATGAAGTTTTCGGAAAATTCACATGCGGTAGAATCAGATATAACAATGTTAGTTTGCCTGTCGTTGAGTTGTATTTTAAAACAAAGTTATTGCAGTAAATCAGTTATTACTTATAATGCAATAATCGCAAGCCAATATAGTACTAGTATTGATATTTTAGATTTTAATATCAACATTGGTCAGAATTTTCAATCAGTACAAATTGTTTTAATCTACAGTTTTATTTTAGTTTCACTGTTACCATATAAAATAAATAGACATATAAAGGGCTCTAAAACAATTTAACAATGATGTCGCTAGCTGCATACGACAAATCAATGATTATATATATTGCTATAGCAGTCCACTGCCGGAAGATAATTCACGAATAGTAGCCACCACACAAGTGAGTAAGCTCAATTGGAGAATGATCTACATTTTCAATCAGACCACATCTAAACAGCTACATTTATTAGTGTGATCCTATCTATGCGCGTGTCTAGAAAATTGTACTCCTGCTATAGCCACTTTGCCCTTTTAATGTCTAAATATTTCTTATGCTGTAACAATATTTATTATCGTATACTGTTTATGTACATAAGTTCAATGCAAAGTGTAATAAAAGTTCAAACTTAGTTTATTTACAGCTATAAAATTGATATGTTAGACATTAATGTTCTTGTAAATACTAGAAAATCTTAAGGACAAAAATTTTGATTGTGTTTCGAACAGACATTTTTGTTGTTACATCCAAAATTACCAAAAATCACAATTTCATCAAATCAAAATTTGCAATCTAAACAATATAGCCATGAAATTACTCAACTAATTGTACTCTTCCGGTAAATAAAATGTAATTAGTTAATTTAAACCTAAAAAAGCATATAATTATGTAGGTAGTAGAACAATTATATTATTAATTGTGACTGAAAGGTTAGCAATCATTTTATTTTATACAGTAAATTCAGTCGGATGTATGTTTTTAAAAGCTAAACAAAAAGCTTTTTAAAAACAAGCTGTGTAAACAATTTTATGCAACAAAAGAAATCGATTTTACAAAAAAACATTCATTCGATTGATCAACAACTATTTAAAACATTTCAATTTGTTCAAAACGATTACAAAGCGGTAAATTCAGTAGAAAAGGTCGATAACTGAACACTCAACGGTTCATTATTATCCACATTTTTATCAGCGTTAGCACCCGGTAATGACCAAGTAGAACTACCAGCTGCTGTGATCCTAGGACCCATATTATCATAGGCAGATTTCAAAAAACAAGTTCTACTTCGTCGCGGTAAAGTCGCTCCTCCTCCTAAAAGATCGGGGTACTCGTCACCATGACCAGAGACTTGTACTGATATAAAAATGTTGCCATAAGGAGCTGGTAAAGCAAATTCTGCAGGCGGTGGTGGAAAGCTTCCATGGGGACCTTCTATTGTTATTTGTACAGGTTCTAAGCACCTGGCATCATCAGATTCCATTGAAATGGATCTGTCTAACATCTCAAAGCCGTATGATGATCCTAAATCACCACTTGTCCTGTCGCAACTGACGGCTAATGATGTGTCTAACAATTTTTTTTCTTGATCTGTAAAACTTCTGCTTGGCGGCATTCTTCGACGTTTTGTTTTCCAGCAAACACAAGTGGCAATAAAGCCTGCAGTTGTTAATGCTAACATTGAACCACCTATTAAAAAAAATGCCGAATAGTCTGGCGCGATTCGAGCCGTTGCCGTTCTTGCTTTAGGCAAAAACAAAGTTAGATAAGCACTCGCTTCACCTACTAAACTTTTGGCACTACATTTCCACTCGCCAGATAAGTCACTAGTTACATTAGTTATGGTCACATTCACCCACTGCGCACTTTTATTCAAAAAATCATCGTTATATTCATCAAAGTGCTCCAGTTGATAATTATTGATTAAAATATCACTGTTTTTGTTTGAATTATTATTTACTTCTATGTGACGATACAACCACGTTACTGAAGGTTTAGGGTCACCTCTTACGAAACATCCAAAAGATATTTCTGCACCTGCTTCTGTTCGTATGACTGTTGGTGATGAAGTAGCTGATGGTAGGCACACAAAATCATCTCTTTTTAAAACGCGCCATGATAATTCCGCTTTTCGTTGTGGACCATCACAGAATACCTCCTCATTACCGAGATTGCTGTTCAAAAACCAATCGTGAAACTCTCGTAATCTACAGTCACAGTACCATGGATTATCTGATAAAGTGAGAGTTTTTAATACGGGTAAATTAAAAGTGTCTTGATGGAGAAAAGTAAGCAAATTGTGGTGTATATTTACTGTTTCCAACGCTTGAAGATTCACAAATGCAAATGGGTGTACGGTCCGAATCTTGCACCGAGATATTTCTAGTTTCTTTAAATGTTTTAGCGGCGGGAATTGTTCCGCCACTAAAACGCTCAAAGGGTTATCGTTGAGGATCAGCAGTCTTAAACGATCCGCACCTTTGAACGTGTCAGGTGATAGTTGAAGTAGATCGTTTTGGGATAAATCTACTTCTATCAATATTCGCAGTTCCCTGAAAGCGTTTGAATGTATTGATTGGAGGCCTGTTGAGCTGAGGTTTATTCGTTGCAGATTTAAGAGTTCTATGTTGGCAAACGCATCTTCTCCAAGTCTCTTTATCGGATTCCCATGCAGATCGAGCACTTGGATATCGGTTGCTAAATTTGGTAATTTTGTTAATCCTGCTGAGACGCAGGAAGCTGTTTTTTTTCCCGAAGACCATTTGCAATGGCACTCTGCAATATGAGCGCAGTTTAGCCAATCGCTTCCAGCTTGTGTGAGGACCAGAATGAATGACAGATACCCACACCATGCTCGAATCATATCAGTCTGGATTCTGTCTACCTGAAAAAGAAAAAAATACTTTGAATTTTCTTTACAGAATATGCATTGATCTGAGGAACAACACGTCCGTATGATATGTTTTGATCAGATTAATACAACAACAGTTTATTTACTGTGCGAATAATTATGAAATAAGAAAAAGATCTAATTGTATTTGACTTTTATTCATGATATAAAATTTCACTCAGTGTAATTAAACTATAAAAATATTACGGTCCGGCCGAGATCAAGGCGTTAAATAAAAAACATAAAATACTAGGCAAAACGCTACGAAGCGGGAGTGCGAACGACATGTAATTAATATGTTTACAAATTGACATTGTAATTATTTATTTAAAAACTTAACTATTGGGTTCTTTAAATATAGAGTGTGCCTCGTAAGAAGAGTATTACGACATAATGTTGAATAAAAATAAGGATGTAATTATAATTATATTTTAAACTAGCTGAACCGTGCCCACTTCGTTGGTTGGCTGGTTGACCACATGAAGAGATTGTCCTGGGAGCAAATCGTCCACAATTTATGTATGTCCATAAGTCAAGTAGTCTATAATTGAAAACTGTCTGTAGACAATTCGTTCATGATGCATTATGTTAACATTAACTCCGACAGACTAATAAAAAAGGATATTAATTTAATAGACAAATATGTGCATAAATCCTTCCCGTTATAATTTAATATAATTAATACTTCATGCAACAGAACTCTTTAGTATCTAAATAGCCATATGTTAACCAAACGATTAAAATTGACATTGACACTGAATACAGAAGAAAAATATTGTTTTATTAATCGAACAATATTATTGAAATATTGGTTGAGACCAATGATGAAAAGTGATTCTAGTAATAAAATTATTTTTATTAAAAGTCAACAAAATCAAAAAAAAAGGCTTTGTTAATTACTGGTTATAGGCACACCTTAGGATTTGTAAATAAAGGTGGCTTATAAAGGTAGAGATATATTAATCGTGATAGCTGTAGTGCTACGGTGACAATAAATAAAGAAAGGAATAAAATTCTCCGTCAAGTAGAACATACGTGCAAACCCAATTATATAAAAAATAATATTGATGTCGTTATGGATAAGTGCAAAGACATAGTTTGCAAGAATTATGAACCAGTCCAAAAAATATTTGAAGAGCAATTTAGAGAAGTACATAATGAAGATTTTGTACCAAATTTTCAATCTAAGAAGGATACATATTACGTCGCGCTAGAAGACATTTTCTTAATGTAACAAAGAACAGAATTCGATTCTCTAAACGATATAAAAATACCAGAAATTCTAGCGCGTGATTTTCTTGTTTGTGAAGACGGAACTAACAATGACAAAATATTGTTATTTTGTTGTACAACATCATTGAGAACTAATATTAAATACTTAAAAGATCACTTATTTTTTATTGATCGTATGTTTTCACGCACACCAAAACCATTTGATCAGATTATAACTATACACGTCGATATAGACAGTAACAACGAGACGTCAAATGTGGTGGGAATAATTTATGCATTACTTCCCAACAAATTACAAATAACCTATGAACGATTGTTTCAACTAATAAAACAACATTTAGGCATAACTATAAATAAAATAAAATGTTACTTTGAAATTGGTCTTACAAATGCATTGAAAAAAAGTGTTTCCAGACATATTCATCAGTGGATGCTATTATCATTTTCATAACTCTATTTGGAGGAAAACGAAAGCCTTGAATACCACTGATACTAAGGAATCTAGAAGTATTATCAGAATATGCGCCAATTTTCCTCTTCTACCATCAACACACTATTTAGAGTGCTGGTTGCATATTAAAGAACATGCTTTGTTAACAGACGGAACTCGTATTTTTCTGAATTATTTTGAGAATCAATGGCTTAAGGCGTTTGTGAATATAAGCTGCTATAATGATAAATTTCATACGAACAATCCGCTTGAGGGGTGGAATAGAACGCTTTAGCACGAAATTGAATAAAAAACCTACATTACTACTATTTCTGGATGCCTTAAGAAAGGAAGCAAAATGGCAAGAAATCAGATATAAAACCAGTTTGTTTCATAGCAGTAAAAGAAGAAATTTGCGTCACAATGAGGAGAAAAAAAAATTGAAGAAGATCTGATCTCACCCTATGAGTTCTTAGAAAAAAATCTAAAATTAAATATTATTTAAATATTGACTAAAATGTTGCATTCTTTTAAATTACTTATTACCTATTTTGTTTTTTGTGAATTTTATTAGTTTTTTTTGTGATGCTTAATATATAAGTAAGTTATGTTGTAAAAGTATTTAATAATAAATGAAATTACCTATTACTACAATGAATGGATTTGTTTCACACATCTTCCTATCTTGTTAGGGTGCTATTTCACTAATCGATCGATCGATAACTATGAGTTGATAGCCCTATGCACCAAATCTCCCTTGTACACTCATCGACGTTAGTCGATCGATATCATCGATTCATGATGATGTGACTGTTTTCCAATTATTTACCGCTGACTGATAAAGCATTATCTGAATGACTATGTAAGGGTTTACATTGCCATACACTTGAAGGATTATGTAGGTAGTTAGGTGCAATTAGTCCTATCCTACACACACTGTTTCCGATTGTCATTCAACAATAGTTATATTATATATTGTGGACGGTTTGCTTCTTAGCCAATATGCTGGTTAGACATTTTCGCAAGACGTCATTAAAACAATTTTTGGTTACATTTTCAAATGTGGTCTTATCTATTAAGTCTTATTAAATTATGGGTAGTCTAAGTCCATAGACATTTTGCTTTGTAGCCGATCCGATCCGAAATCTTAATACTATAGGTACATTATATAACCACAAACGCCAATTTTGATATATCTAGTTACGCTTCGCACAAAATAAAACTCGCACGCAAATGCAAATGAGCATTATCCTCTTCATTAGTAAAGCAACTTAAAAATAATTAACCATCTAATTAAAACTTATACTTGCTTTTTGTGCCAATGTCAAAAAATAAATTAAGCAAAGAGAATACTTCTACGTACAACTACTACTACTATAGTTACGGTTGAGCGGAGTTTTGCGGTCTGGGCTACGCGACGACCGTTAGAGATAGCCGGCTAATTGGGACTTTGACCCTCTCTCATATTATATTCTGAGATATTAACTTCTATCATCCCGTGAATGCTTTCGGGTCAGCTGGCAATTTTATTATAAAGAATATTAAGAATTAATACGTTACGGTACGGTAGCGGTGGTAGCGGCGCGCGGCGCGGTGAAAATCTTAATTTCAATTACTTTGTAGGGTGAACAAATAAGTACGGTCCTTTTAATATAAGTTAAGAAAGCTCTAAGGATATACGTTTTAATTTTATTATGTTTTCAGCTGTGAAAACGTATTACTTAATACTAAAAATTCAATAAAATACTTCAAAAAAATGTATTGATTGAAAATGTTCTTACGTTCATCGTATAATATTTTTATGACACTATTTTTCACATGTGCTGGCAGTTTCGTAAAAATGTGTCGCCAGTTTGCCTAGACTTTATTGGATAACTAAAAAACTTTTCACATACTAGGTACTACTTAGCATATGCCAAACGTCGTCACAACTGGGTGTTTAAAACACATAAAAAACACCAGACTTGATATACAGCTCTGCTATACCTGTACTGCTCCTAAAACAAATTTTGTTTGCGTGGTAAACTGGAAATTTTGAAACTGCATTTAACTTGACGATGGCGTGATTCGGTGCTAAAAACTAAAACTGGTCATTGTTTAGTCTAGACTAAGTCATGAATATTTAGTACACCCTGTGTATATTACATATTATAATATTAACTTCATACATTTTCTGCTTCATAAATAATAAGTGAGAATATAAATCATAGAAATATTGTGCAGACTTTGATTATGCTATTTTATTTTTCATTACCACTAAGATCTCATGATATATTTATATTTTTAATGACAGAGCAATATTAAAATAAATGCAAATTAAATTACTTCGAAACTACAAGTAAACTATACTAACGTTCAAAATATGTAAAGTTGTAAGACGTTAATAAGTTTAACAGTAACCAATTCTAAACATTCTCTCAGCTATAGGAGGCTACATTATCCGTGAGTGCTTTAGGATACTTATTTATTACGGTATAAGAAACATACAGATTAAAAAATATTTTTATTGACCTACCATGTAAGCAAACTCGTAAATGGAAGCTAGTCTTGAAGTAAACATAATGTTGAGACATTAATAATTTCTTTGACTTTAAAAACCTTTTAACAGGTTGAAAAGAGTTACTTAAATGATAAGTCATATGTTTTCTTAAGATTTCTTTTCATTTTAAATCTTTTTCTCAGCGTACAAGATTTCGTCTCTCACTACCACTACCCAACGGGTGTGTCACGACAGTCGTGATCGGGGTAAGGATTTGGCAGCGCGTGACAAGATCGTTCGGTTTAATTGAGTGTCAGTCATTGCGGTGAATGCCATACGTTCAACGTCGACTATCATGTGCCTCCAAAGTCGCTTACTGACAACGATACCTGCCGACGAAATGATCAGGGATTACCACACATTGCTGCCAATTAAGAATTTAAACTCTTATTCAGTCTTTTTAAAAAGACAACTCCCGCACTAGGTAACAAGCCCTGTGTCACAGGGGACTTTACAAACATACAATTAACAGACACAAAGTACACCCAGACTCGGCACAACCATTTATGGATCACACAATTTTTTGTCCCGTGTGGGTACACCGCGCAGTAATAAATGGCGAGGTGACCTTCTTAAGTCACTGAACCAACCTTGCAGTTACAGAGAATTGTCTTTGCTTCAGCTAAATGCCATTAAATGTACGTGGAAAAGTTGAAGTTCTACTATTCTACAGATAGGTAATTATAAACACGACGGCAACTAATAGGATTGGCTGTCGCGTTAATTTTGCTATAATGTCATTAGCGTTCCATCTAGCGAGTATAAGCGTTTATAAGGGTTTTTATAATGCACCTTGTGAAGCGAATATTGTTGCTCTGTTTATTCTTTAAATTAAATAATGAAGTCTTTATTAATCCTACTAATAATATTAATGAGAAATTTGAATGGATTGATGTTTGTTATTCATTCACGCCAGAATAACAGAACGGATCGAAATAAAATTGGGCACAGGTCTATAAGTCTGCAATTTAATGCCGAAAAAATAATTAATATAATGTTTTAAGAATATCATGTTCAGTGAATAAAGGTTAAAAACCTCTTTGCATAGTATAGATATTATCAGAAACTGTTTCCTGAAATTAAATTTATATATCTGAGTAATCGCATCCTGCTGGATACAAAAAGATTGTAGTTATCCTTTATATTCGAGATGTTTCCAAATTAATTTGTTTTAATGTTTTAGGATCAGTGTGAGGTCGCTGACCCTAGAGGTCGGTAATTCGAAGCACTAGACCGGACGGGTATGATAGCCCTTAGACCGTCGCTAGTAAGAGTTGGTAGGGTTTGAAGAACTAGACCGGATGGGCTGAGAGCCCTTAGACCGTCGCTAGTATGGTAAAGTAAAGACGTTTCGAGGTACAATACTGAACTGATTTATTTACAAATTTGATCGATCTTTATACACAAATAAGGTCACGCAACATCTAAACATTACAGGAGCGATATCTGAACATTGGCCAATCACGATGCGTATTTACATTTAGCTTTAAGATTACAGATATATTTTTGGCGGGAACCAATCAGCGTGTGTTGAGATTGGAGTTGCTATTCGCCACCAGACGGCACCGTTGTCGACGTATAAATATGCCACGTATAAATTGCTTGGCTCTGTAACTTGCATCGTAGTCGGCTGATGTAGCGCGTCGCGAGCGGATGCACGTTGATGATTTTTAGGGCTGCGGGTGCTCCGGTGTTGTACGCGGCATGCGTACGCCACATCACTCCCCCTCAAGTGAAACGTACGTTGGGTTTGATAGCTCTGCCGGTGCGGGTGATGTAGGTACTTCGCTGTGTGACTGGAACTGATGTACCCGGGGCTGTTGTTGTACTTGGATTTGCATCTGTCGTTGTATTCTTCGCAGTAGCAGTCGTTTGTGAATAAAGAGGCGATGTTTCGTGATTATACAGGTGGGCAGGCTTCAGTCGGTCAATGGATACGACTGCAGTGCGAAGTGGTAGCTGTAATGTGAATTGCTTGCCATTCGTACTGCGTTCAATGACCTTGTAGGGGCCATCGTAAGGTGGGGTCAACGGTCGTCGCACGGTGTCGTTGCGTACAAATACGTATGTACATGTTTCGAGATCTTTGTGAATGAATGTATGTAGATTTGATGAATGAGATCTTTTCTTCGGTGTGAGTGACGACATTGTTTCAGTTAACTGACGAACGAACTCTGCGTCTTCGATGTTCGGCTGTGTAGGCACGAAGAAATCGGACGGAATGCGTAGTGTAGATCCGTAGGTCATCAATGCGGGGCTGACTGAAGTGTCTTGACATAGTGCTGTACGTAGTCCTAGTAAAACAGTAGGTAGTTCTTCGCTCCATTTGATAGTCACTGCTCTTGCCATCAATGCAGCTTTTAATGTACGGTGCCATCGTTCTATTTGTCCATTTGATTGCGGGTGAAATGCGGTTGTACGTATTCGAGTGACGCCAAGTTTCTTCATTAAAGAGTGAAAAAGTGACGATTCGAACTGTCTACCTTGATCCGTGGTAATTCGTAATGGGCAGCCAAATCTTGTAATCCACCCGTCGTATACTGCTTTCGCTACTGTTTCGGCGGTGATATCGCGTGTAGGTATTGCTTCGGGCCATTTAGTGCAGCGGTCGATCATCGTAACTAAATACCTATAGTCGTTCGATGGAGGTAGCGGTCCCACTATGTCGACGTGTAGATGTTCGAAACGCGATGATTGTTGAAACTCGCCGAGCGGACTGATAACGTGTCTTTGAATTTTCGCGCGCTGACAGCCAATGCATGATCTTGCCCATAGAGTTATATCTTTATTCATATTCGGCCAGAAGAATTTTGTTATGATTATTTTTCTTGTTGTACGTACTCCGGGATGACTTAATTCGTGTTGTGCTTTGAAGGCTACTAGACGATAAGTCGGTGGTAGGTATGGTCTAATGTTCGCTGTCGATGTTTCGCACCATATCGGTCGTTGAACTCCAGGTAGATTAACGCGCGTAAACTTCAGATTGGGCTGTTTCATACATGATTGTAGTTCTGTGTCGTTCTCTTGCTCGGTGGATAATTTGTTGTAGTCGATTGTGTTGTTTAAGATTTCAACTTCTGCGATACGTGATAACGCGTCGGCCGCTTCGTTTCGATTTCCGTGTATGTACTTAATATTAGTACAGAATTGACTAATGTAGTGAAGTTGTCGCTCTCGCCTCGGTGTGTCGCTGCTACTCGCTGTTCTTGTAAGTGCGTAGGTCAGTGGTTTATGATCGGTATATATTGTGAGGTCGTTGCCCTCGATCAGACGTCGTAAACTTTTGACAGCGGTGTATATAGCTAATAATTCGCGATCATACACGCTGTATCGTCTTTGTGTGTCGCTCATCGTCTTGGAGTAGAATGCGAGTGGTTTCCAAATATTGTCGATCTTCTGTTGTAAAACGGCGCCGAGACTAGTGTCAGACGCGTCAGTGAGTAGGCATAACGGTGCGGTAGGTATAGGATGAGTTAACGTGGTCGCTTCGAGTATGCTTTGTCGGCATTGTTCAAAGGATTTCTCTGCCTCCGATGTCCACTGTATAGGTGATTTGTCGTTTTTCTTAGTGTTGTGTAGATACTTGTTTAATAGGTATTGATGGTCTGCTTGATGTGGTAAACAACTGCGGTAAAAGTTTATCATGCCTAAAAATCTTCGTAATTCTTGTACTGTAGTAGGTTTGGGATAGTTTACTATGGCTTCCATACGTTCTTTCGCGGGTTTGATTCCTTCCGCTGTAACTTCATAACCGAGGAACTGTGTCTTGTCTTTGCCAAATTCGCATTTATCGATGTTGAGAGTGACTCCGAAGTGGTTGAGACGTTCGAGAACCTGCTGTAGATGTTGTCTATGGTCCTTTTCGTTGGTGGAGTATATTAAGAGATCATCTATATAGCAGAATACGATGTCGTCGAGTCCGCGTAGTACTTCATGCATGAAACGTTGGAATGTTTGTCCTGAGTTACGTAAGCCGAACGTCATGCAATTAAATTCAAATAATCCAAACGGTGTGATGATAGCGGTCTTAGCAGCGTCTTCTTTCGAGATGGGTATGTTGTAGTATGCCATTTTCATATCGAGTTTAGAAAATATTGTCTTCCCTTGTAACTGGTAGGTAAAATCTTGAAGTCTAGGTATGGGATATCTGTCGGGTATAGTCGCGGCGTTAAGACGTCTGTAGTCGCCGCATACACGTAGTGAACCATCTTTCTTCTTTACGACGTGTAGTGGACTAGCCCAAGGACTGCTGGATGGTTTACATATGCCCATTTCCATCATTCTCTCGAATTCTAATTTCGCAGCTTTGTACTTGTCCGGCGGTAGAGGGCGTGGTCGAGAGTAGATAGGTTGTCCGGTTGTTTCTATGCAGTGCACGACGTCATGTTTCGCTGTAGTCTTGAGTGACATAGGTCGCAGGACGTCGGGATACTGTTTTAAGATGTCGTGATAAGCGTGATTGCGATTTACTATGTAGACGGTCTCTTCTGATTTATGTATAATTGCGTTTACGCTTAGGTCGGTGATTCGGTCGATAAGTTTTCTTTGATGTAAATCTACTAATAACTTGTACTTTGCGAGGAAGTCTGCACCCAGTATTGATGTCTTCACATCGGCGACGGTGAATGTCCATTTAAAACTTCTACGTAAGCCTAAGTTGAGCTCAAGTGTTCGCTCTCCGTAGGTACGTATCTCTGTGCCGTTCGCGGCGTGTAACTTGTATGTACTCGTATTTTGCGTTGATTTTGCAAATTTGTTTTTCGCAGCTAGTACTGATATGTCAGCTCCGGTATCGATTAGGAACTTTTCTTGGTTGTTTTTATCTATTATACATAGGCGGTGGCTTCCTTGATTAACATCGACGCCCGCCATAGTCGATGTTTTCATTAGTTTTCCTCTTTATTAATTGTCTTAGTCTTCGAACAAGGCGATTCACATTTGCGAGCTTCATCCCCATAGCGGTAATGATAAAAACATAACCAGTCGGCGTCGCCCGGTTGTCGTCTGTTTGAATTAGAGCGGGAACGCGGGCGCATTACGTAGCGACCGTGACCTTGTAAGGACGGACGGTGCGGTTGCGGTGATCTCTGCGTTGAGCGGTACGTCGGTCGTAGGTTGTATTTTCTTAATTCGGCTACTTCTAGTGATAATTTTTCGATTTGTTTCGTTAGTAGGTCGAATTTTAGGTTATTATTTATGGGATTTTCACTTTTTATCGCGGCGACTGTGGCAGGTTCGAAATGTTCCATCATCTTGTTGGCCATCGCAGCTAGGACTTCTAGTGATGATTCCGTGTTGACAGATAGCACGCCACGTACTTGTGATGGTAGTTGGTTTAGCCAGATGACCTTGAGCGCTTCGTCTGTTAGTAATTTCCCACTTAGGTCACGCATCTTGCGAAGTAACTGGCTGGGTTTTGAATCGCCGAGCTCTAGGCCACCAAGTAGCTTTTGTAGCTGGCGATGATCTGATTCCTGGAACGTGGAGATGAGCCTATTCTTCAGTGTGATGTATTTACCGGTAGCAGGTGGGTCTAAAATGATGTCAGCAATTTGTTCTAGGTCGCTGCAGCCGAGTAACGGGACGACGAGGTTGAATTTTTGTTCTTCTCCTATCTTGCTGGCAGCGACGGCGGCTTCAAACTGTGCGAACCATAAACGGGGGTTCTGCCGCCAGAATGGTGGTAGTCGTGCAGGCAGCGATATAGTAGCTACGTCGCTCGTAACGGTTGTAACTCCCTGGGCGTCGCTAAGTAGCTGCTTATCTTCGCTCGACATCGTGTTATGTAGATACACGCAGTCAGCTGGATAGTAGGTAATACGCTGGTAAGGCCGCTTGGATAGGGTTTGTAGGGGTCACCAATTTAGGATCAGTGTGAGGTCGCTGACCCTAGAGGTCGGTAATTCGAAGCACTAGACCGGACGGGTATGATAGCCCTTAGACCGTCGCTAGTAAGAGTTGGTAGGGTTTGAAGAACTAGACCGGATGGGCTGAGAGCCCTTAGACCGTCGCTAGTATGGTAAAGTAAAGACGTTTCGAGGTACAATACTGAACTGATTTTTTTTTTTTTTTTTTTTTTTTTTTTTTTTTTTTTTTTTTTTGTGTGACGTAGTTGTTGGCCAAATGGCCTTGACAACTTTACCCGGACTGTGGTGAGGGCTAAGTGCCCTCGACCTAAGAAAACTTACAAACTAAAACCTACAAACTAGACAACGTTGGCCCAAGGGCACCCACTAAAGGGGTACGAACCTCGGCTTGGGGCGTTGTGACTACTTCCCTAATGGTGGGTCTAGAAGGACCCACCTGAGTAAGCTGAGCGACCCGGCGCGTATTTCGACCTCTACGGCGAGGACGAAACCGCGGTCCTATCGGATTGGCTTCGCGAGCTGCGTATGCTCTGTCTTGAGCTAGAGTAATCCTATCGTCCGGCTCTCCGAGGATATGTCTAGGTCTGCGTATGCGGTTAATATTCGATGGTGTGTAACTAACAGCCGCAACCAACAGAGGGTTGGGGTGAGTAGGTGCAGAGTCAAAATATCTACGTGAGCACTGTTTCATGTACTGCCTGATGGTCGGCAGCTCGAGATCTATGTGCAGATCTGCGTTTCTCATGAACCAAGGTGCACCCGTAGCTTTGCGCATGAATCGATTCTGTAGTGTTTGTAACCTATGGATCCTGTGTGGCTTAACGTGTGCGAATACTACACTAGCGTAAGTCATGATCGGCCTGATACAAGATGTGTATAACCTAACTTTATTCCTAAGGGAGAGTTTTGAACTTGCGTTCACTAAGCTATGGAGACGGCCTAACACAAAGGCGGCTCTTTTACGAACCGCCGATATGTGAGGTCGGAACGAAAGTCGATCATCTAGGATGACACCCAAGTACTTGGCCTGCCTGACCCACGAGATATGGGCGTCGAACATCTTTACCCGAGGAATAGCTTCCAACGGGTAAAGATGCTGAGCCCTCCTATGTACCATTAAAGCCTGACTCTTATCTGGATTGACCTCTATTCTCCATTTCCGAAACCAAGCGCCTAAGGCGTCGGCCGCGGACTGGAGGTTCCTAACTACGTTGCCCCTATCTACCCCTGCACAATAGATAGCTGTGTCGTCTGCAAAAAGTGCTGTCTGCACTCGCCGATGCATAGGAATGTCGCTAGTGAATAGCGAGTATAGGAGAGGAGAGAGTACCGAGCCCTGTGGGACGCCGGCGAGGATAGGATGGGGAGAGGATAGCGACCCTTCTACGCGGTAGCGAAATGTGCGATTTGACAAATAGTCTCGTATGATGAGCACGAGTCTATGTGGCACTCCCATAGTGAAAAGCTTGTATAACAAGCCGTTGTGCCACACTCTGTCAAATGCCTTCGCCACATCGAAGAAGAGAACGCCAGTGAACTGGTTACGGATGAGCCGCACGTTGGTGTACTCAACGATACGGTGGACCTGTTGGACACACGAATGTTTGGTTCGAAAACCAAACTGTTCGTGTGGGATCAGTAGGTTTGCATCGGCGACTGCTTTCAGCCTAACATAAATGAGCCGCTCGTAAATCTTACCTAAACCTTTAAGCAGACTGATCGGTCTATAACTAGCCGGCTCGGATTTAGGTTTGCCGGGCTTTGGTATTCCAATAACCACGGCCTCCTTCCACTGGTGTGGAAAGAAGTTGTTGGCTAGTGCGGCGTTATAGATACAAGTCAGAAGGACTACTAACGTATACGGAAAAAGCTTAATAACCCTATTAGTGATACCATCCGAGCCGGGTGCCTTCCTAGGGTGTAAGTCCTTTATGATCGACCTCACCTCGTGTGAGGTGACTACGGGTAATGTGTCCTCGTCTGTATCTAGTTCAAGTGGTAACGGGAGAGAAGCTCGCCGTTCCACTTCCCTATCTACCTCATCTACGTGGCCTGTGTCAATGTGCAGAGAACTAGGCGTACATTGTTGTTCGAGACTGTCGGCCAGGCATTCGGACTTTTCCAAGTCGTCAAATGCGGGCAACTGATCGCTAGCCCTATTCAAAGGGGGCATAGTACTAACTATGTCCCTTTTGAGCGAGCGAGATAACTGCCAAAAAGCGAGATGAGAAGGCTCAAGCTCACTTAATGTAGCATCCCACTGAGACTGACGCATCTCGCCAATGCGCTTTTTTACGGCGCGTTGGAGGGAGCGCATCCTAATGCGATTCGGATCACACGGGTATCTATCGTAGGCACGAATGGCGGCGTTCTTTTGTCTCAGGAGATCACGCACGTCATCGGGTAAGCTCCAGCGGCGGTCGTCCGCTACTGGAGCCCTCCGTGAACAATCGTTAATTAACGACTGTACGTGATTCGTGAGAGCGTCGATCGCCACCTTCGCGTCGTCGACAGATACTATGTGATCGGGTATACTATCGAGATGTACGGATGAGATCGACTCGAGTTTCTCCCCGAGCCGCTTCCAATCCGTCATCATCCTAGTTGGAACGTGACCTGTGTCTGTGTCGGGGGGACCTAACCTAGGTGCGAACTCTAACAGCACAGGTCTGTGATCAGAATCTAACTCGTGCAACACTTCTACAGAGCACAAACGTAAGTTTATACTCTTAAAAAGTGCCACGTCTAGAATATCCGGGTTTTGTGTTGAATTTGCCGGATAGTGAGTCGCCTCTGTAGGCGTCACAACATCGAACAGTAGCGATTCCGCAAGTGACTCTAACACTCTGCCCCTAGAGTTAGTCTGGTGACAACCCCAGAGGGTGTTTTTCGCGTTTAGGTCGCCCGCTATAATAACGGCGCCACCTAAGTCGAGTAGAGTTCGAACGTCACTAGGTAGTAACTGTCTCGAAGGTAATAGGTACGCTGAAACCAGAGTGATAGCTTGGTGGCCCGTCATGGCTAGCCGACAGACCGATACCTCAATGTTTTCTAGCGTTGGCGGATCCATAGGTATGCAGTGTAATGACCTTTTGAAATAGATGAGAGTGCCTCCCATCGGTTGGTTGAGCCTATCATTACGGACTATGTTATAGTTCGCAATGCTAGGGTTGCCACGATGGAAAGGTTTCAAGAAGGTCTCCTGAACTAGGAATATGTCTGGTTGGTGTTCCCTAAGGAATGTAGCTAACTCACTACGCTGTGTACTAATGCCATTGGCATTGAAAAACCCTAACTTGAGTGATCGTGGTTTGACTCTGGCTGGTGTGTGTAAACTATCCATAATCAACCTTTAAAGTGTTCAAGACTGTCGAAAGTCTTGTGCATTTGCGCTAAGATAGTGATAAGCGCAATAGGCTTTCCTACGTTCTGTTTGATAAGTGTACCTAAATTTTTAAGTTCGTCATAGTCAACGTGGCTTAAAAAGCGGCTTATAGTTTCTAAGTGAGAGCCTATGCTCTCTGAGCTTAAGAAGGAAGAGACTACGGGGGGCGCAGTCGGTAAAGTCGGTCGGTCAACTTTAGGGATTGTCCTAGCTACAGGCTTAGGGAGAACTACTACACTACTCTGAGAGGAAGGCAGTGAAGGAAATGCGACCTGTGAGCTCAAGAGGTCACGAGAAGGGCTACCCTGAGGCGCAGATGCCCTGTTCGCCGTAACCTGAGAGTAGTATTTCCTAGGCTGGCTAGATGACGAAGGCGACGGTTTGCCTTTCGGTGCACGAGGGCAGCCACGATAGTTCGCGGGGTGACCCACTTCGCCGCACAAAACGCACGCCGGCGGCTCAGTGCAGAGCGACCTGTCCTTAGGGCGCTCGCACTCAGCCGTGGGGTGGTTACCTAGGCATTTGACACACCTAGGGCGGGCGAAGCAGTTGCGGGCCGAGTGTCCGTACATTTGGCAACGGTGGCATTGAGAGATACCTCCCTTGCGATTCGGGGGTTCAACTTGAATCCCCGAGAGGTTGCATAGGGAGGTGATCTTGAACACAGCCTTACCGGCTGGGGTACGGTCAAATGTCGCCGTTACCATGTCGTACACTTGACCCGATCGACCGCGAACCATGCGGTGCACTTCGTGAACCGGGAGGCCCTGACTAACTAGAGATTCTTTAATCTCTACGGAGGTAAGCTCCCTAGGGACATTGCGGATGACTACACGCAATAAACGATCCTCTGGGAGAGTATACGTGTGGAAATCCACACTCCTATCTCTGAGAATGCGTGTTAACGCCCTATGATCGTTAGCCGTGGCTAACACTACCTTGATACCCTGTTGGGTCGACCTAGCAGAGGTGAACCTAATGTTCAGCTCGTTGCACCACGACGACACCGCCGTCCATGCGGCTTTCGCCTGAATGAACAGCGGTGGCGGCGGAGGTGCCTTGCGAGCGGACGGAGTAGAAGAGATCGGTTCACTAGTCTGATTTATTTACAAATTTGATCGATCTTTATACACAAATAAGGTCACGCAACATCTAAACATTACAGGAGCGATATCTGAACATTGGCCAATCACGATGCGTATTTACATTTAGCTTTAAGATTACAGATATATTTTTGGCGGGAACCAATCAGCGTGTGTTGAGATTGGAGTTGCTATTCGCCACCAGACGGCACCGTTGTCGACGTATAAATATGCCACGTATAAATTGCTTGGCTCTGTAACTTGCATCGTAGTCGGCTGATGTAGCGCGTCGCGAGCGGATGCACGTTGATGATTTTTAGGGCTGCGGGTGCTCCGGTGTTATACGCGGCATGCGTACGCCACAATGTTATTCATGATTTTATTGAGTAAGTAGTATGTTATTAAAACGTCTCGCACCAGTCCGCCCAGTATAATACTGTACTCTGTCCTAATATAGCCTGTCCAGTCAGCAACAACAATGTATTTTAGACTTTGCACCATAAATCTAGAATATTATATAAATTCTCCTACATTGTATTTTAGACTTTGCACCATAAATCTAGAATATTATATATTATAAATTCTACTGTATGTATATATGTTACGGTAAGAGTGAATAATTGAAGATTATTAATAATTATCTATTATTATTAATAATAACCGAAAGTCGAGGTTAAACTGATAAATTAATCACATTTGTCGGTTATTATTAATAATTTAACCCCAGTAGTGATAAATGTAATAAGTGGCCAAGGATTGCGGGGCGGGGCGGTGTGTGCGACGTGCGAGAGGCACGGGGGGTTAGGTTAGGTTAGGTTAAATAAATAAAAACCTTTCTTTTTTTTTTTTTGTAGAGGGGAAATGCTTTACGCATACCGCCCCGCCTGGGGTAGCGAGGCGGTTATGGCGGACTCTCCGGCTCAAAGATGGTAGGCGGCCGGCATACTGACTAAAACCCCCCTGTGCACCAACACCCGCCTTCACGAGTGGACCACTGGAACCTGATATGACGTCAGTGGTCCACCCAGCGGCTGCCCGCTTTACGCGGGCTCCATTCCAGGTGACAGCGTCCGGGCGCACCGGGGGCCCTGTCCCTCCGCGGAAAGGTGCGGGTGAGACTCTGCTGCCCCAGTCTCCCCGCACCCTCACTATGGCGGCATCAGACGCTCGTAGGCGCGCCGACGCCGCCCAGTTCGCCGGCGACGGATCGGATCAGCGAGGAGACTTTCCTCTCTGATCCGCTCCGCCGCCTCCTTCGGCGAGATGACGTCCTCGCAGAAGGATGCAACCGCCGTCCACTCCCTGTCGCTGGCGATCATGGACCGCGCCACAGCCGGCAGCGACAGGTCCACCCCAATGACCGCGACGAGGTCCCGGCGCTGCACCGCCCAAGCCGGACACGACTCGAGAGTTAAGTATGCTGCGCCGAGTCGTCGTCGCAGTCGCAGTGGTGGCAGACGGGACTCGGTTCCCTCCTAGCGACCTTGTGCAGGTAATGCCCGAAGCAACCGTGCCCGGAAATAAATAAACCTAACCTAACCTAGGTTAGGTTAGGTTTTTATTTATTTTATAACTTTTACCAACATGTGTCGTGAATTATTAATAATTACACTTGACTACGGCTCACATAAGGTTAAAAACCTTTTTTTTTTAACCTAACCTAGGTTAGGTTAGGTTAGGTTTTTATTTATTTTTTTAACTTTTACCAATATGTGTCGTGAATTATTAATAATTACTACTAAAAGTAATAAATTTCGATCGATTATTCACATTTACCAAAACATGTGGTTATTATTAATAATTTTGTAAAAATATTAATAATTTTCAATTAATCAGATTTACCGTATATATATATATATATATATATATATATATATATATATATATATATATATATATATATATATATTTTATACTTCTTCTGTGATAGGCAAATGTTTTTTTTTGAAAACGTATACCTAAAGGACCACCGGAGACCTGTACTCACACACAGGAACACAACTAGTCACTGTGTGCTGTGGTCTTCTGCAAGGTGGAGGTCCTTCCCCAGTCGGGCTGTCACCTGGCCAGTGTGCTCCAATCTTAATTCATTCTCTTTTTAGTGCCCGACCGTGTCCACACGCGCTCTTGACATAACTTTTATAGGTAATTTATTATATGTAAATAATTATGCATAAACGCAAAAGCGACAGTAGTGAAAAAATAAAAACAACATCAATAACGTGAACAGTATAATTCAAGTATATCGGAGTATTCTACATCACTATGTTCATCGCGGCGCTATCATTATCATTAAGATAGAACTTCACTACAAGTAAGTTCGTTTAATCTATAAATATATATCATCGCGCCCGTCTCCCAGTGGGGTAGGCAGAGACCATGGTACGCCAATTGCTTCGACCCAAAAATACCTCCTTCGCCTTCTCTACATACCGTACCTCCGGTCCTACCTCTATTATATTATGTAATACTGAACAAAAATAATGTTTAAACAGTCTACAGTTCTTAGTTCACTAAGAAATACAACCAAGAACTTGCAGTACTGGATTTATTTTTAGAAAGCCACGCTCATTGCAGCAGCGACCGGCTCATGTGTTATTGTAACAACTTTTAACTTAAAGCTTTCTCCGGTTACTTTGCAGACTGATTGTTAACTTAGCAAAATGACGTAAGTAAGCTTGCAGTGCTGCACTAAGCATTTTATTTTATTATACTATTTGGACTGCTTCATTCGTAACGGTTGCTAGAGTAAAATTTGTTTGAGAGTTTCATTTGAGAGTCAATAAAAAAAATAAACACTCCTTTTTATAAGCAGAGGTGAATGACACATACATTTCACCAGTTATATTAGGTTCCACGTAATAGGGAATTATCCTACTGATATATACCGTGCACCATATAAAACTTCACATTGCTACTGAGAGTTTCCAAAATGTTTTAACACTTTCCGACGTGGAAATCAATCATAAGACCCGTGAGATCCTAAGTCTGCAAACATACCTAGGTGCGAATTTATGCCACGTGGCCATAGTCATGTATAGACTTTATGCAGATTTTTTAATGTAATAATAGTCTTTCAGATCAGTTTCGGTCACAGCGGCCAATTTTTTTTCGAAAACCTCGGCAGGGAGCTCATTCCACAGCCTAATCGTACGTTGTAAGAAATTCCTCTGGAATCTTACGGTACGGCATGTTTGAGGTGGAAGAATGTGAGGATGAACTCCCTGTCAGTGGCGAGAGGTGCGTTGATAAAATGTGGCCGTGGGCATCATCTCGAAACAATGAACAATGTTTGATGGAGCGGCAATTCTAAACGACTGTAAAAAAATTAGGGGCAGGTCCCACTATTTTACGCGCTTTCCAAGGCACGGGGTGATCCTGCTGTATTTTTACAAATTGGTTACCCATCTACAAACTGAGCGCAATAAGTTTGCTTAACCTCACCAGCCCCTCGATTTCACGTACCATATCAAATTAGAATAGTTTATATATTAAAACTACTAATATAATAAAACAATAAATATATTTTACTTTCTCACTCCGCTCGGTATTAACTTCGATACCCAATAGACTTATAACTTGCACGTTTCATAGGAGACTACCCACGCGGAGTACGTGATGATACGTAGAGCAAACTACCGATATTTTCTCTTATTCAACTATAGGTAATAGGATTTAGGCGGGAAACGATAACAGAATGTAGTTATGTGCCTTGAATTACGGCACACACGAGATATACATAAGTAAGTTTAGAGTAATGCTGAGGGCCCCATTCTAACGAGCAAGCCCGACAGGGGAAGGACTTTTACCTTATAGAATACGGAGAATACCACAGCCAAATAACTACACATAGTTGTGCATGAGTACAGGTATCTAGTGATCATTTTACGATGCGTATTTTAAATTATTATTATTTAGTAAAAGGTACGGTCGGCAACGGAGTTAGCTGTACAGGGCCGCTTTATAAAGGTTAGTTTTTTAGGAAAACCAAAGTATGAATTTGTGTGAAATATATTTTTATCTGTAGGTTTAGTCTAATTGTCCACTGTTACCAAATTCCACATATCTATACACAATGGTTTTCTGAAAAAACTAATCTTCTTAAAGCGGCCCTGTACAGCTAACTCCGTTGCCTTGTGTACATGGTATTTATTTATTTATATTTATAATCAGAACGACAAAACATCAATTACACTGATTACATTCAAGATAACAAAATAATAAACCTTTCATTCCGTCATCTCACAAAACCTCATGCATGCTGACAAAATCATCTTCCATTCATCAGCAAACAAATCCAGTCCAGGACTTGTCTCTAGTAGCGCGTTTAGACCCTTTAACATGCGCGGGATAGGAGACATTGACCGCGCCACCGTGCGACAGTGCGACACCGCAAAAAGTGAATGCCGCCTCGCTCGATTGTAGTTGTTGGGTACGTAAAATTGACACAGCTCCCCGTGCAAACCAGGTGAATCTATAGCTCCATCTAAAATTTTACAGGCGGTCGTAAGTTGATCACATCCTCGCCTAACTTGCAAAGACTCAAAACCCAAGCATATGGTATACTCATAAAATAATAGTATGTCTCACAAAACTGTGAAAACAGTCTGTGGGATCAGAACATTATGTCCATCTGTGATGTGTATAAATCTAAATACATATTTTTTATGGAATACTCTCATTAAGCAGCCCCACATTAGGAAACAAGACCTGTGACGCGGGGGACTTTACAAACATACAATTAACGGAGACAGAGTACACCTTGACTTTGGATAACTATTTATTTTACACTTATTTTCTGCCAGTTTGGACCGAACCTACAACACGTCGCGCAGTGGCAAATGGCGAGGTATGCTAGCCACTTAACTAACCGTGCAATCTATTTACCTTTATTTTGATGTATTTATGTACCTACCCGTTTTAATCAAAACCAACATGGATAAAATTTCGTTGCCCCATTTTTTTGAAAAAATGCGTTAAAATAAATCCAATTGAGTATCTATAATTGTGTATTTTTCTTAATTACTCGACGTACTAATCATCAGTTGGAGCACGGGACCTTGCAAGTCCCCGTGCTCCAACTGATGATTACCTGGATGCACAGGTGTAGAATCTAGGTGAAGCACGAGTTCGGACCCAACAAATTGTACAATGAATATGATAATTATAATACATAAATTCCCTTTAGAAAAAAATCTCACAAGTTTCATTCTATAGATGCAGGTGCACTCATAATGTGTCAGAATTCAACGGAAATAGTATGCAAATTGTGAATGGTTACTGTTCGTCCAGTGAAATAAGCAGTTTCCTTCGCTGGAACTCGTATAAACTGGTATTGCTTTAGTTTTATGGTCCAACAGTAAATCATGACTTCTGGAAATTTTAGCAAATGTTTGACTTATCTTTTAAATGACAACTTCTGCACTAGGGAAAAAGCCTAGTGTCGCGGGGGACTTTACAAACATACAATTCACGGACACCAATTACACCCAGACAAACTATGGATAAGTCTGTTACTTTCTCATTCAACTCTCTTTTTTTTTTCTTTTTAAAAAAGAAAACTCCCGCACTAGAGAACAAGCTTTATCGCGGGGAAGCCCCCCACGACACAGAGCTTGTTCTGTTACAAAGATACAATTAACGGACACAAATTACACCCAGACTCAGAACAATTATTCGTGGGTCACACAAAGTTTTGTCCTGTGTGGGAATCAAACCCACAACCTCGTGCACAGCAGGCGCATACTGCGACCACTGGACCACCAAGACAGTCAAACAACTATCTACATGTTTAAATATTCTTAGTACTACTTACCTATTATTAACTAATTCAATTAACTAATATATTCAATAGGTCTCCCTACATATTATATCTAACTTATTTTACTTACTACACTTCGTAATTTATACGCATTGCTGCTACATTTCATTAGGAGTTATAAAAAACATATTGACCAATCTATTCCACAAATCTGCACCTCACAAACAAGCGTTAAGTAAAGCTGACGTTTAATTCAATATTATCCGTCTACCCTCCATCAGTGCTCAGAAATTAAATCATGGCGATGCGGCATTGGCTGCTTGCCAGGCGTCGTCCATTAATATTGTTTTAGTTGCACGACCAATTGCACCTAGCTACAGCAGTTCGTGATAAGAATGTTTCGTTTTTCGAGTCTGCTCGTGTTTTTATTTGGCTACCACAGTAAATAGAGGAAATGTAGCTTTTTTTTCAAGTATTTTCAATTACTAAATGTATTTTAGCAGTTCCATAAAAATACTTGCTAGTAAAAATCATCCTACTAATTCCATTCCAATTAATGATGATTGGCCTGTTGGTTTATTGACCCTTACTGCTAAGCCAAAGGTCGTGGGTTCGATTCTCATATGGGACAAAACTTTGTGTGATCCATAAATGTTTGTTCGGAGTCTGAATATAATTTGTGTCCGTGAATTGATTTTAAAGTCCCTCGCGACACAGGGCTGAACAATTGTATTTTACCATCATAAAATTTCTTGCTGATATACATTTAGCGATCTTTTAAGTGCTAAAAAACTAAAATTTGGGACGCAAGCTGTGTGTGAATCAGGAGAAAAATTAGAGTAGTCTGTATAGAAAGGAATTGCTGAGTAAGCCTTACAACTTTCTATGACCATGATTTAAACCTACTTAGGGTCGGCGCTATAGGATATCCGATAACATTTTCAAAGGATTTTTTATCTTCTTTTTTATTTATTCAAATTTAGTGGCAAAAAAGCATACTGTCCGTCTAATGATAAGCAGTTACCGTAGTCTACGGACGCTTAAAATGCCTCTGGCATATACGTGTTGTTATTTATAACAGCTGGGTTTAGTGTTAGAGTATCCCTAGGATAGGAAAACGTTTTCCTTTGCGTTTTATGGCTATGGTCTTATGTAAGGTTTGTCTGTCACACGTGCTTCACCCTAAGGTTAGACAACAGCACTTACGAGGTAGTTTTAAATAAACTGCTACAATATTATATCTACTTATGACGCTTATTTATTGTTATAAAATTATTATTATTGCTTGGGGTAGACTGGATGCGGAAAGCGGAGGACTGGGTCCTAGGAGGCCTATGTCCACTAGTGGACTGAAACTGGCTGATTCATTGATTGATTTCGTTTAAAATAAATGTATTTTTTGTCTTTCTTTTTTATTAAAATAGCTAAAGCATTGTCTTTTTACATATTTGTGCAGGAAGTTTAAATAAATGAGTTTGAGGTCCCTTGCCAGTCAGGCTTGCTCGTTTCTATGGTGCCCATATTTTCGTAAACTAAAAATATATTATGGAATATGGTGAAGCTAGAATTACAGAACACAGAGCAAGTTTTACTATAAATAGTATGTTTACACAAAATGCTTGTTGTATTTTCAACAATAATATGTTACTGTGGAAAAATGTTACCAACAAAAGGTTCTTAGCTACCTGTAATAAAACAGAAAAATGTGAAGCCACTACAGTGCACTACACCTACATAGTGTCCAGTATGAAATTGCGAACTTATTTTATACTTGTTGTTATTTTATAATGTTCAAAATGGGTGGTAATATTGCACTAAACTAGTACTGCATTTAACATGCTCACAATTTTGTATTGTTATATTTTCATATAATTAATAATAATAATATTTTTCGGGACAACTCACATAACGCCATCTGGTCCCAAACTAGGCAGAGCCTGTACTATTATTAATTATTTATATACTGTTTTTAGTCTAAGGCTGGAATAGACTATGTCGCGGGGGATATTATAAAGTTATACGGACATACAGCACTCCCAGGGTCGGTACCACTGTTTGTCGATTATTATAAAATTGATGCAATGCATCAAGAGAATAGATGCAGAGGTCCCATGAGATATTAAAGGAAGCGAAACTTGTGAAACTATATCTTGGCAGCAGTTTTTGCTCCCACCTAAAAAAATATCTTAAATTCTTTTATTATGCGACAATGTTGCGAATTTATAACAATTGGGACCAGATCTCGTATGTAGCTCTAGTTTTCTGCCCTAAAAATTATGGAAAACAAATCTGGAAGTCCGACTTGTTTTACGATTTAAAAAAAGATAAAAAAAATATTATTGAAAGTCATTCTATGCTACTTTAATGGAGTTTTCCGTTAGTTTATATTTTAATTACCCTCCAATAATATTTCTCAGATGCATTCGGGTCGAAAATCCTTATGGTCCCAAGCTATACAAGGACAATATCATAGATCATTTCTACGGGAAATTCACTTAAGTTTATTACATACTATAAGTCATAGTACCCGTATTCAATTCCACAAGGCTGGTCCATGTAGCCAGACTTGTGTCCGGCGTATCGTCCGGACGCACATCTCGGACACGGTGAGTTAGTGTACGACACTGAGATAAATCGACTGCGGTCTTAGATGGAGTGCACTCTCTACAGAATCTAATATTTATACATTTGTTACGAGAAATGCAGTAAATGGAGAATTATTGATTGGTCATGAGAGTGAGAGGTGGAGACGCTTGCGTTGCAAAGATACGGGCTCGCAAAATTAAAAGGTCTAATTATCCGACATGTAAAAGGTACTAGAGAACGCGAGGTGGAGGTCGAAATTAGACTGTAGCATTTTTTTTTTATACTACTTAGGTGGCAAACAAGCATATGGACCGCCTGATGGTAAGCAGTTACAGTACCTTAGGGGCGCTTGCAATAAATACCTTGATTTTTTAAAATCTTTGGTATAGGAAAATGTTTCGTCAAAAATGCATCCTCAAATAAGCGATGGAAACCTGCCCCCTTACACAGGAACACAACTACATCGCTGTGTGTAGCCATTTGGCTGTGGTCTTTTGTAAGGTGGATGTCGTTACCCAGTCTGGCTTGCTCACTACGTTTAGGCGGTCTGTGACAACTTCTTGTGACGTCCTCTTCTGGATATGACTAATTTTAGTCTACTACTAGTAATGCCCGCTTCTGTTTTTGACCATTTCGTGTTATTGCCCTACGTCTCTTACAAAGTAGTAATTCAGTAAATCGAAGTTAGGAAATTGAACCCGTTACCAGCTAAATCAAAAGAGCTTAAAAATGATTAAAGCAGCACTAATTATAAATTTCGAAGCTTATGAGCGGTGGTGATCAAGCCGCTGATTTGTACACCACAATTGATAACAAAGACAGTGACAATTAACGGCTGCTAAGTCGTAGGTGCCCTACGTGGACAAAAATGTAAAAACAAATTTAAATCCACGAAGAGCACCAGCCAAAAATATTGATAGGTGCCCTTCGAGGACTAGCCTAGTTTCCATTCGCACAGGTGCCAACCGAACGGGTGCCCTAGGTGGACTACCTCTTAACCTAGTCCGTAGTTTTGTCAGTATTAATGAGCTGTTGACTAAACAATTAATAACTTTGAATCTTAAACCGAACCGCAAACAACATAATAACTAAATACTTTAGACAAAGTGACCTATCTAGCTTCATGTCAAAACTACAGTCATAAAACACTACAAACTATACAACTTTAACGTTATTTTGATAGCGTCGAGTTACTACAAGTGTACGATGATTGTAATTAAACACAACTTTGCCATTTTGATGTAGGCTTGTGCCCGGGCAAACTGTTTGGGTTACAAATTGATAATATTAATAAATAATGACATTCTAACTAAATTTTAGTTACGACGCCGGCTATTCTCGAAGGAGACTAAATACTGCGCCGAAGATATCATAGTGCACAAGTGGTACAGATCGCTTAGATAAATAACTCTTTATTGTATATAAGTAAATCCTTATAATAATATAACATTTAAAAAAATAAGCATATTAAAAATTCTTAAATAGATTACGATACATACGTAGGTTTAAAGTAAGTCAATACATACATATACCGTACTCAGTAAGAAGATAAGAGGAAAATATTATAAACTGTTGAGGTAGGTAATGCTTGTAGATCATACAAAAGAAGCAAAACTCGCTTCATACACACAACTCGGAACAACTCTCTATGGATAATGCTTTATGTTGGGAATGTATCTGAAGAAGCCGCAATAAGTGAACATTTTCCAAAGTTCCTTACGTGTTATCAAAACTAAGAAGAGAAACGATGTAAAAAGGTGGTTTAAATGGAAAAACCATACAAGTGAGAAAACTTTACTACAGAAACACCACTACGTAATAATACTACTAGCAATAATGACACATCATGTCGGTTTTCTGTGTGTATCCTAGTCGGTAGGTAACTTGCGAGTAATGCTCTAGTATTTTTGCCTATAGACTACGCTGACTGCTTACCATCAGGCAGGCCGTACATTTGTTTAACACCGTCGTAGTAGAAATAAAACTAAGGCTTTAACAGCTTTCAATAAGGAACAAAGGTAGTAGTAATCTGTGCAAAAGAACAAAGATTTTATCTAAAACTAGATCAATAAACTTAAACTTGATACAAATCGTTACCCCTAGACACTCGTAGGTTTTTGCCACCTTCATATTATTATGGGTAGGTCGTTTTAGCCGACTGCACAAGATATGCGGCTTATACTAGCAAAGGCAATGACCAGGCGAGCGGGCTCTCTGCCAAGTCCCCAGGCGACACAGGTGCCGTAGAACCGCAGGTAAATATGCCATATTATTGGAAAAACCAGTCACATTTCTTTAGGTATACACCTACATAGAAAACTAAAAAAATCTAATTAAATAGAATATCGATTTCAAATTCGTCGATGATAATAAATCATCTACTTCCTAAGTAGAAAAGTCCCATCACTCATGATCTCTATACAAAAATAATGTTACTCAATATCTTAAAATTGTACAATTTAATTATTTATCGTAACATCGACACTGCTCTCCAAAAGGAACCCAAAAAAGAAGAAATCAATACCTACACCGTTTTTTGCAAATAAATACTAAAAATAAATAATTGATGATACATAAATGACGATGACTGAATCATAATTAAAATAAGCGCAAAGAATAAACAATGGAAATCCATTGTTTATTTTTTGCGCTTATTTTAAACCCTATTTTTTCTTTTACCTATTACTGAAGGTGTCAAATTTAAAACAAATCTTAATGTGAGCACAATTCTTTATATTTACTTAAAAATAAATGTATTGGATCTATTTAAACATATAATAATATATTATTTAAGTAAAGGTAATAGGTATGTTTCCCTAGAATTTTGTTTTCTACATTCATGACACGTTTTGAACTCTGATAAGATTAGTTATTATCCAAAAGAATTAAATTATAAACACACAATATAATAACAACTGCAGTATCTAATTCAAAATATTAAAACCATAGAAAGCGACGTAGACTATTGACAAACCTAATTTAAAAAACAGTCTTAAAAATTATCTTGCTTTGGCTTTTTAGCTTTACGACATTATTTCATTTAAGCACGAGACAAGATAAATATCTTTTGCTTAGTGCGGCGCAAATATAAAATCTAAAGCAGAAATATGTATAATCCCTAATAAGTCTGTTATTTCTAAAATAGGTTTAGAAATGAAATATGTACCTACCTAATCATTCATCTATTGTATTCATTTATAACTATGAATAATGGTCGTACAAATCCTTTCAAGTGATCGCTCTTGTTAGTTTGCATAATAGAATGGTCAAATAATATTATCACAATACTTCAATAGATACCAAAATGATCCTGCCAATGGGCAATCCTGGCTATTGTAGTTTCACATATTAAATGACCAGTAACCCCTAAGCCTTTTTAAGATCTACAATCAAATGGTACATACACATACATAGCATTACGCTTTCTTTCCCGAAAGAGTAAGCAGTAGTGTATTACACCCAATTTTGCTAGTTATGCTAGCTTCAGCAAAATGAATACTGCTTGACTAGGGGACCGAACCCGGGACCGCTCTAAGACCGATCGCACTACCACTTTTACACCGTGCTAGTCACTACTAAAAATGATTATCAAAGCACTAGTAGGCTTAATTGACGTAAACTTTTCTTGTTCTTACATTACTGGTTGATTTAACTTTAACTAAAAGCTTTAGAGCAACGTGGCTCTTGGGCGGCTCAAATAAATCTGACGTAATTTGATTTAGTTACCTACTTACATAGTTTTTTCTCCTTTTCATACAATTAAATCTTTACTCTTCTTACGATTCAATAGCATAAAATAAAAGAGCAATGTAATTAACTTTCACACATGCCCGAAATGCTAATATATAATTAATTAGTGTGTCACCCATTTGTTAAATTAATTTGCATTATGGTATACCAGGTTCCGTTACCAAAATTGTTTTCAATAATAAAATAGTCAAACAAGCATATTAAATTTTAATATGTGCAAATAATATGCGATTTTTCTAGGATGAATGTGAAAAATAATTACACATACATTAAAATTTATTGTACAAAATAATTAAGATTATCAAATTAATTGGCGTACACGCAAAAACAGTGATTTATATTTATCAAAATGCTATTAAATCACTCTGATTAAAACGGGACTCGTTAACAAAAATTATATTTAAATCCTGTTAAACTCGAATTACGAAAATCGACCAACAAACAGATACTTACAATCACAAGCGCCTTCAAAAATCACAATAGCAAAACGCACATGACACTACACAGCGTATTCACTATTATAATACACATAGGCGTTAGCGCGACACGACTGTGCCCGGCACGCGTCCGCGTCCATCTGCCGCTTGCCGACGGCAAACAGTCTACATAATATAGGTAAAGATAATAAGGCATGAGCTTTGAATTCACGCTTTGCAATATCATTTTAAGAGATTTTTCGTACTGTGAGAAACATCTAATTCAATTTGAATCTTAGCGCCTCTTCAAGTCTTAGCGAGTATATTGATACCATTCATTCAATATTATTGAATGCTTTAAATCAATGGCAATGTTATGACGTATGAAACTAAATTTACATTAAGATTATGAATGTTTTTCACTGTAGGTAGTAAACTTAATGCTTTTGGACACGCTTTAGTTTCTATTTAAGATTCAAATATAACATTTTTTACAAACACATCTTCTACATCAAAAATTAAGGTTTATCGCGGAGGACTTTACATGGACATAATATTAAATTACATTAACACAAAGTATGTGGGTATACTTTGCTCGGAACAACACTATCTATGTCTAAATATTTCTTGGTTTCGTACTATATAATTTTTTTACATTTAAATATAAATGCAATATCTCTTTATACTTAAAGATCATGTAGGTAAGTAGCAGATACGTACCTAGGTAAAGCACAACACTCATGACCTTTACGACAAAATAAAGTTCATCGTCTTCGGCTAGGTCCAGACAACACGTTTGAATGAACACCCGTCGGCATTTCGTTCTTTTGAACCGCCACCTAAGGATATTTACAAAATTGGTTATTGCAAAAAGCTTTTGCAAAGGGCGATCAATATAATTGAATTTGATTTTTATTACTTAATATCAGCTTCTACCCGCGACTTCGTCTGCGTAGATTTACTTTTGATTAATACAGCCTACGTACAGTGTAAAGTTGCATCAAGATCCCTCCAGTAGATTTGCATGAAGAAGTAAGTAACCAACAGCCATACAGCCTAAGTAACAAGATTGACAGACTGATTCATCAACGCAGAGCCTAAACCGTAGGGCTTAAAAACTTTAAATGACATAAGTGGAGCTTTTAGACAGGATTTTTTTAAATATATTAAAGTTTCGGCACTATACGTCTATAACTCTTTTCCATATAAGCCATTTAAACATGTGATACTGTTTGTTGCCAACATAAAATTAAACAATATAAAATATCCCCAAACGGGTAGAACATTGATTACCCCGGGTGAAGCCAGAGTGGGCCGCTAGTCTATTCTAAGCAAAGTCTTAGTCATGACTAGACTTAACTTCAAAACACCGCAACTGGCGACTAAGGGATTTTAATAGGAGCGTACTAAGCGCCCACCTGTGCATTAATTTAATGAGTTTATAGCATCATCCCTTTAATAACTTTGTTGGAGACCAACGGTGCAGTTACTATTTATGACACTATTATATTAAATTCTCTTAGCTTAAACAACATAAACCAAGGCAATTGCTAAAATATTTTAATTTATTTGAACAAAATATACAAAAGTGCAAAAATATATATCGACCCCTCCAAGCAAAAACTCGGTAATGTGCTATTATGGGGTTTATGCTGTTATGTCAAATTCGGAATCCGGGGACTGGAATACACCTTAGCAATTTTTTTCAGATTTTTCTATTGGTATTTACAAAGATATCATGACACACCCTTTTATTGCTGGGAATTTAGGAACAAAAATATTTCGGCAAAAAACCTGTTAGAGGTCTGTGCAAAAAACAAAAAAGTTTTTTATTTTGGTAAGTTTCATTTACCGGGGGGTTATTGGCGTAAATAATTTTTATAAAGTTTTTGGTAAACGTCAGCACGGGTTTTTTTACAAATAATTTTAATATAAGCATTCCGTAATATACACTAACAATGTTATTTAAGTTTAGTGTTGGCTCATTAATTTACGCAACATTTCAAAACGGTAAATTTATTCCAAATTTCAATTCACCTAGCATGTTTGCATTATTCCTTTCTTTGGAATCTTCTGTAGAAAACTTCTCCAAGATCACTAACATAAACAATACCGACTTAACAATCATTTCGCAGAACATCAGAAGACAACATTTCCGATCTACAAATTACGCTGACAAGCCTTTACTCTGAAATCGATCTAATGGTTCTAACTGAATGTAGACTAAACTGTGATAAGCCTATTCCCCAAATCAATGCGATGGAGTCGTCTTCTATATAAATAAATCCTATAAAGTTAATGTACAAGAAATAAAACTAAGTCATGCATCAAGTCTACAAGTCTCTATGTACAACCTAATTATCTTAGGTATATACAATCTCTTGCTCTCCATCAAACAATTATGCTACAAGCTTTATAAATTCCCTGAGCTCTTACTTAGAAGCCATCAAATCATGCTCCAACATAAATATAAATATTACACCTAAAATGAAAGAAAATTCTAGTGAACGCACAAATAGACATATCTGTCTAAATATGTTATCGTTGCACGGTTTACTTCCCAGTCATACATTGCCAACACGAGAACAAAACTGCCTGGATCACTTTATGCTAAAAATAAAAGAAAACAATATAAGTGCCTTCATAACAGTTATACAGACCACTGTTACGGATCATTACATGATTTTTCTGAAATTATCTAAAGTAAAGATCATTTCTACAATCAATTCAATTCAATTTATTTTTTATTCATTCGCAAAGACTAAAACTAAAATTGACTTTAGCAAAGCCAATTTTAGTATTAATAAGTACAAATTAACTGAATTACTATCATGCATTTATTTTTAATATTAATAAGTACAAATTAACTGAATTACTATCATGCAGTGATCCGCAAGTATTATCAGAAAAAAAAATTAACATTTGAGCGACTGTTTGCTGCAAAATACCATTACATCACTAGTTCCAAGGAGCCAACGCGTAATTTAGCCTTGGATAACTTTAGGCATTTTACGCTGTGTAAAAAATAGAAATGATATGCAAAAGAAATTGAGGACCGAACCAGACAAACAAATATTAAAAATATCATATAAGAGATACCGTAACTTCTGCAACAGCCTTATTTAACAAACATAAACGCAAATATGATAGAGAACAATTAAACTATGCTTGTAAAATCCCTAAAAAAATATAGACTACGATAAATATAACACACAGAAACATAACGCAACGAAACACAAATAAAACGCAATGTATAGAATTAATAAATATTGAAAACTCTTGGCAACTATTTGCTAATATGGGAAAAACTTTAACTAAAGCGATGGTTTTAAATAGCTCGACACAACAAACCCATACTACAACACAAAAAAAAGCAATTGTCATCTTTCCCGCTAATGGATGCTGATAATCGAGAAGTTTTCTCTGTACTAAATCAGCTAAAGACAGATAGTGCCCCAGGCTACGACAACATCCCCACTAAATTTCTGAAGCTTGCTTCTGAACTATATAGTTATCCCTGCAATAACTCATTTGGCTAACCTATGCTTCAAGCAAGGCAAATTCCCTTCATCTCTCAAGCAAGCTATTGTCACGCCTGTGTACAAGGGTGGTGGCAGAGATAAATCCTGTAACTAAAGACCTATCTCTATATTACCTGCAATATCTAAAATCCTAGAGAAACTTATAAATCATCGATTACTAAATTATCTAGACAAATTTGGCATACTCTCTGACTCGCAATTTGGTTTTATACGTAAAAGGTCTACAGTAGATGCTGTTAGTGCACTCACGTCTCTTATTGTCAAAGAAGTTCACTCAAACAAAAAGTGTCTAACAGTGTCCTTTAAAACTCTCAGACATGTTACTTCAAAAACCTCGTTAAACAAAATATACATATCGTTGGCACATTCGATCCAACTTATTGCATTCCTGTATAGGATGGAACAACAAAATTAAATCGTTGGAATTGGAGCGAGCGCAAAGATCCCTAATTAAGGTCATGTACTTTAAACCGTACAGATTTCCAACCTTTGAACTGTACTCCATTAGTGAACTGCTTTCTGTTAGAAAACTATACATCCTGTAAACTGTCTTGAAACTACACAAATCCATCCCATCAGTTCCTCATCCGTTCGTTCCTATCAGCCGTCAACTCTTCGCTCACTCCTTTCACACACATATTATCATGCTTTACACTATCCATCCACTTTATTTGTCTTCCTCTGTTCTGTAGATTTCTGTCGTTTAATAAATATAACTTTAATAATCGAATAATTGTACTATTTCTTTCATTTATTATTTTCATTAATTATTACTTACCTTTTAAAATTACATTTGTATTTAAAATTATTTAAAATTAACGATATTGAATGGTAACAATAAAACTGTTATTTAAAATTTCCTTGTAATAATAATGTTACATAACAATACAGTTTCTAAAATTATTTGATATTACCACAATAACTTAGTAATATAACGTCACGTATCATCCTGACGATAGAAAATAACGCTGTAAAAGTCCTTATCATTATGTTACGAAATATATTGTTAAATAAATTTACAACAATAACCCCGTAAGTACTATTTCTGTAATATTTTATGTATAGAATTTTAGGTATTATTTATTTCCTCAAATTTCTAGGTTTTGATTAAAAAGAATTTAATATTAATTACACAGTCATATTTCACAAAAAAATTGTTTTCTTATGATACATCAATGACTGCGATAGACTCACTCATTAAAAAGATATTCCATAAAATCAGTAAATAATTTCTCCTGTGAAATTTTTATTTTTCGATTACCGAGTTATTGTTTGGAGGGGTCGATATGCATAAAGAGGTTGATGAATATAGAAGAAACAAAAGAAGTATGCCTGGATCGAAGGAATTAGCGTACCATAGTTTCTGCCTACCCCAATGAGAGACGGGCGTGATGATTATGTATTTTTGTAACTATGTAAAATATACAGTCAAAATAATATACAGAAATTGCCATTTCTCCCGAAGTTGATAGACTATTAATATTTTTATTAACTTCATTAAAGTTATTTCTAATACAGAGGACGATTTCGTGCAGTGGTCATGGTGATACAGTGGACATTTTGGTTTTAAAACAGTGCGACTATATATACCTAAGAAAATTCGCAGACATTCAATGTTTATGATGGCTTTAAGTTAGTAGAAGCGTTGTTGCGTGGGGCTTGAATGAAGTATGAGCCACTGGCGCAGCAACTTCTCTTTGGGGAGTGGAATTCACATGCAATCATGGATAAAACAATAGACCTTAACATGTAACAATCATACAATTTTGTGGACCACACAATTTTTTGTCCCGTGTGAGTAATCTAACCTGCAATACGCCACGCAGTTGAAAACATCGAGGTGGCCACTCAAACCACATCAAAAACCTCTATTATTACATTATTTTTATTATTATTTAAAAGGTGGGATCTACATAAAGTGTAAAATCCTCATACATGCTGCCTATTTTTCATCAAATCAGTTCTAAGCGTTCACGAAATAAGACAGACAAAAAGGAAATTTCTCGTTTAAAACAGGCAAAGTAAAAAATGATGTAGGTACCCAAGCCTTTGCCGTAGATCATAAAGAAGGCCCACCACCTACTCGCTCCCAGATTAGTATGGAAATAAACCGTTGCGTTGTTAAGCTTTCATCATGGAAGGAATATGCTCGTGTTTCTAAAATTAAACGTTGCTTGGTGTGCGTCGACTAAGGAGCGCTGTAAAATTGCGTTAGGGACGATATATACTTGTCCTGAATGCTTTGATGAAAAAGCTTTTAAAATATATTTACTGCCAAAGACTGAAAAACGAACCATGTTTGAAGATTGACAATACTATAATTTTGTTTGAATATGATTTTGCTTGCGATGGCCGTTGGAACAGCAAGATTCAGGAGCGGCTAATATGTACTGGAACAAAGTAGACAGACGACATAGTAAAGGATGCGGGTAGATGATGGAAAAGTCGCTTCAAGACCAAATGCTGTAGAAATCTTTCTGGGGGGCCTGTGTCTAGTGAACGTCTTTAGAGTGAGACGAAGATGACATCCCTATTGAATCCCTATTGATTCAATATACTATCACCGCCAATCACTATAATAAAATATAATATATAGTGGGATAGGGATTTCCTCTCTAAATGGGGAATGTTTTCAGAATAAGGCATTCTTTGAGAATGGAACCAAAGTAAATTGGGCTCGTGAGCCGTAAATTGTACCTCTATTAAAATAAAATATAGGTTTTAAAGTGAATATCTATGCGTCATAATGACTCTCATTACTGACCTAAATGACTTTCTAAATTATGATGATTTAAGGCAAACTTAAAATTATGCACAACGGTTCTTTAAATGACATGAGTGAGCAAATACAGAAGGGATATTTGGAAACTCAATCCCAAAAAAAAATGTTTTATCCGGTCGAAGGTAGCTAGTAGCACAATAGCGAACAAATCTATATTGTCCTTACGATCAGGTGCGTTACTTTGAACAGTCCGACACGCATGCGTTCTGCGAAGCGTACACAGTAGAGGCGTCAGGTGCCTTCAAACATTTACCCCTGTACACTTTACACTTTAACACAGTGATCGCTATTTGTAAACACTCTAAGTAAAGCTATTTTTGAGCTTTTTATGGGCCATCAGTTCCCTCCCTCTTTGATGTCAGTTGTTTAAATAGTAAGCATGTTCTGACCACCAATGATGGGTTTCTTATTGAAAATTAGAATTATGGTAGACAGCTGCGAAAGATTTTTATGACACTTAAAGTGTTCTTTGCTGTTTACATACATATACGTAGCATCGCGCTGTCCACAACCGAGAGATGGGAGAGGTTTATGATGCACGCTCTCAGACTCCAAATACTAAGGAGGAATTTTTGTCGGAAAGGCCTAATATCTCCTCACAGGGATCGTAATTCGGATACGGAATCTCTGCCACATTATCGGGAAGACTAAATTCAGTGCACTGTGGTTTCAACATTTATCAAACATTGCTGTAAGCTTATAATGTAATTTATCTTTATTCAGTTTCTGTTTCGCCTGCTATTAATAAAACACAGAAATTCTGATTTATAATAAGTTCTATAAATATTGCTTGCGTAACAATTTAATTTAACATCTTCGCTGTTAGGAAGGTAATCGCCTGTGGGTGTGCCCTACATTACCGACTAATTATAGGTACATAGATATTTAATTGTTATTCTTTTCATTTTATTTATGGAAAGAATACTATTTGTGTGGCAAACAAGCATACGGCCCGCCTGATGTTAAGCAGTTACAGCAGCCTATGGAAGAGGAATTTAAGATGGGAGAACATCAATTCATAAAGATGGAGTATCATTGAGATAGGAATACGTTTCTTTCAAAACGCATCCCTAAATGAGCGCTGGAGGCCTGTACTCACACACACGATGACAACTACACCACTATGTGTAGTTATTTGGCTGTGGTCTTCTGTAAGTTGGAGGTCCTTCCCCAGTCGGGCTTGCTCGCTAGTATGATGCCCTACCTCTCTTAAAACCATTAGACGCGAGTGACACATTGAATTTTGTAACTATCGTTTATTAGACCCATTATGTTTAAAGGCTTTAAGTTTTGTATCCCTGGGACAGGAAAACGCTTCCCTAAATGAGCGCTAAAGACCTGTACTGTAATTATCTGGAAGCTGGAGGTCCTTCCCTAGTCAGGATTGCTCGTTTGTATGGTGCCCTATAAATAAATAAATAAAATTATAGTCGAAATGCTTCGAGACCACTTTGGCTGTTGAACAATAAGATTCGCAGACGGGTAAAATGTTAGCCAACCTATTTCCGTATTTTCAGTTGAAAATCTGAAAACAAGTTTCAGGCGATCGCAACTTCACTAGTAAACAGTAGTATATTGTTAAACTTGGGAAGGAAATTGCGAGTTCTACTATTGATTGAGTCCTTAAAGCTATGTTAGAGGCTAGACTGAGTTTGTGTGGTCTAGCAAGTCGAATTTAACTTACAGAGCTTACAAATTAGAATTTCATAGTGTTTTTCTTATCTATCTATACATTATTATCTTATACTCGTATATAAAATTCTCGTGTCACGGTGTTTGTAATTAAACTCGTCCGAAGTGGCTCGACCGATTTTCGTGAAATTTTTTTTTCGTGTGCATATCGGTTAGGTCTGCGAATCGGACGACATCTATTTTTCATCCCCCATGTTAAGGGTGGTCCACCCCTAAATTAAAAATTTTTTAAACAATTTTTTTAATGATACAATATACAAAAATACATACTACACTTAATTTTCACCCCTCTACGATCAACCCCTATTTTTTAATAGCGATATTAGGTACTATTTTAGTAGCAAAACAACGTTTGCTGGGTCAACTAGTAATGTTATAATAGATACAATTATTTATATTTAATAATTATTCGTCACGACTGACTGATTGATTGATTTATTGACCTGGAACCTAAACCTGGGGCTTCAATTTTGAAATGTGGCACAAAGATTCCTTAAATTATGTGAGTGAGCACTTAATACTGAATAGAGAATCATATAGCTGCTCTCAGTTATAAACTTTAGTTCTTAAAACTGTACAACATTAGGTAAGGTGGTGGTGCCGATTTGATTATCGGAAACCTATAGATCAAAAGCAAAATGTGTTGCGTGATGGAAGAAGCCATACAATGTTTGAGCCGAGACTAAAGACGGGAAATCGGTCAGCACGCCTGCTGAATAGAAACGATAATGTGTAAATAAAATACGTTTTCTTGATAGTAAGCATGACAGGGATTTTATTTGCAATCGTGACGTTCTCGGTTCGATTCCATGGTGAGGCGAGGTGTATAGGGTTCTGTTAAAATCTCTATGGACTCTAATACTGTTTCACAGGTTCTTTCCCTATTACATGGGACCTTCAAACATAGCTGGCAAAACCTTTACGGCGGGATGAGTCTGAATGTCACAATGTACTATGGGTATCATATTCTACATTGCTGAGTTTGCTTCTGAATTAATCAAACAAATAAAATACAATAAATATGATGGAAAGTGGCTGACATATCAAATATGATGCCCTCAACCTTTTAACCAAATTTATACTATTCACGGCTACAAAGCAACAACAAAACAAGTAATTGCGTTAATATTTGCATTCCTGCACAGTAAAAATCAAAAAACCTACGAAATATTATTTAACTTGCTCAAGAGTCGAGAACAATTATGTACATGTAATTCAGTGAAAATTACTCTGGATTTCGAAAAACCTGTACCTAATGAATGCCTTGCAAAAGCTTTTCCTGAAACTGAGATTAAAGGTTGTTTTTATCATTTTTGCAACAGCTTACTGAAGAAGGCTAAAAAATTGTGTTTAACGTCTAAAGAAGACTCAAGAATAATTAAGATGCATGGGTTTGGCTCGATTACCTCTAAAATATATCATGTCAGGCTACAAATACATAATGAAACGAGGACCAAAATGCCCAAAAGTGCCATTTAAATCCTATTTTAATAATAACTGGTTAAATGACGTCGAATTTATTAAAAATGGTGTTGCTTTGGTGAAGAGCTAAGAACAACAAACTATTTAGAAGGTTGGCACGTCCGACTAAATAGATATGTGGGTCGTAAAATCCACCTCTTGCCAAAGTTCTTGATATTTTAGTTACAGAAACGAAGATTCGTAAAACACAAAGTCAAATAAAAGTAAACAATATCAAGAAATTGATTTAGAAAGAAATTTTGCCGTTCAAAACTTAGAAAACAACACTATAAATGTAGGTCACTGCTTAGAGATTATCGCACCTTTCTGCTTTTATTTTTTGCAAATTGATTGTTCATAAGTTTATTTTATGTTATAATAATTTGGTTACCTATTCGAATTTTGTATTATTAGATCAGTTTTTTTATTTTACTACAATGTCTAGGGTTTCATAGAAGTTGAGAAGAGGAATTCTTGTAGTTTCACCAAGTCGATATATCTGTCTATTTATAACTAAATTTAAAGATTATCGGTAGGTTTTATAATACTGTGATCTAACATAGTTACGTAAAGTTGTATAATATCATATATTGTATAATATCGTAATATCATGTGGGAAATAAAACCTTAAAATACATTCATTCATTTGTTGTAATAGTATATCACCCAGTGTATTTCTTACCCACATACATGGTTACAAACCTGGAATAATTATTCTTGATAAGTAACCAGTTACGGAAAAATCAAGAAAAATCTTCTTTCGTAGCTGGTTACGAAACTTGGTTACGAAAACGACAAATTAATTATTTTTATGTAGCTGGTTATCAAAGGACGAAAAAAATCCCATGTTCGTAGCTGGTTACGAAAGATCAGTTACGATGGTGGACCAAAGAGGAATAAAGTATATAAAAAAAAGAAAGGCAACAAAAATAAATTTGATGTTTTATTTTTGCTGCCATATTTACCATAACTGTTGTTTTACCTCGTAAAACATACTTAAGATCATAGCAGCCCTAAGTGAAAATAAAGTTCATAGATTATCAATAAGTTCGTTATTTTGCAACCAAGCAAATTTTAACGAAAATCTAAAACAAACTCAATTGCTTTCAATAAGAGTATAACATAAGACAAGTAATAGGCCGTGACGAGAGGCAGAACGATATCACTCCGAAACTTATGTCATTAAAGAAGTTAATTAAGAAAAGGAGCTAAATCGAAAAGTTTTAGAACCTCTGAGTGTAACTGTGAATTGTATTTAAATAAATTATAACAGATCTTTTCGATGGGTATAAAAGAATTGTTGAATCAGGTGTTTTTGTTCGCAGAAAAAAGCCATTCTGTTTAGCATTTCGTGATAAAATGAAACTCTTGAGGGATTATTTTGAATGTCTATTTGTTTCCAACATTATAGCAGATTGTTTGATGTTGTAAATTGTTTTGTTATTAACTACTGCATTGTATATTTTACTTTTAAACTATTGCGTTGCATAATATACAATAATATACTTCACCACAGCCGGTGCAACCTACTCGAAACTACTTAATGTAGTATAGGTACTACTATAGTATAGGTACTACGATTTGAAGTGATATAATTCTACACTAGAGTGTAGTATTATATATCACATCAAATCTGAATAGGTGGATTCATATCCGTATGTACGATCGATCTAGTTGCGGCTTGACCACTTTGCAGGTAAAATTTATGAACTACACTATTTTATTAATTTACTACGCCAACTTGGCTGATCATATGTCCATATATAATTACGTGTATCTAAATTCTGTATCGTCTTAAAAACTTTCTCCCTAGTAAGACGAAAGCAATGCTTGTGCAGACCTTAATTTTTCGATCGACTATGGTGACGACCTGAATGCAGATCTTCTCAACAAACTCGACCGTCTTCTCAATAACTGCATTCGATTCGTTTTTAATCTTCACAAGTATGACCATGTGTCTACTTATCGCTCACAGTTGAAGTGGTTACCCATTCGCCAACGCCGTAGTATCCCGCAGAGAAAGAGATAGAGTGTACTCTATTCCATCCTTATGGCTCCTAATACCTATTTAACCCAACAGTTTCAATATCGCTACTCTATCCATGATAGAAATCTTCGCTCCTCTAACAATCTTCTCCTTCAGTGTCCTTCTCACACCTCAGATTTCATTCATTCCTCTTTTTCCGTACAATCTATTCTACTCTGGAATGCCTTCCCTCTTGAAATCAGGATGTTCACCAGCCGTATCGTGTTTAAGGCAAAAGTTCGAGCACTTCTGTTAAATAAACTGACAGAATCATCAAAACAATAGTGTCTAATAAGTATATATGTATAGTATATGTATTCTTTAATTTATAGATATGTATTATATTATTGTTTATTATATTATGTATGTACTTCCTTCTAAATATGTATGTAGTATGTATTACAGTATTATTATGTTTGATTTTTTTAAATATGTCAAGTATAGATTCGTGCACCTACTTTGTTTCTCTGCATCCCCCTATAGGTTGACTGGTAGAGAATGCTTGTGGCATTAATTTTCTAGAAGTATTTATTTACAGAAACAATATCAACAACAATATCGTTTAATATTTTTTACTTTAAACTCAAACTTATTGCAATATTGCAGACAGGATGTCGAATAATAACAATGCCCGTAATAACGGAGGACAGCGGTTTCAGCGTGGTCAGCCCGCTAGTGCTCCTCAAGGTACGAGAAATCAGCGCCGTGCCTACGAGTATCAACAAAGAAGAAACTTTGAATCTGACTGGAATGCCGTCAGAGAATTTGAAGAACGCCCGGTTAAATTAAGAGGCCAAATATGATTTTAGAGCTACGGAGGAAACAGCTCCATCGAATGAACCATTTTACGATATTGGTCCACATTGGTATGTGGACCAATATCGTAAAATGGTAGAGCAGTACTCCCAAAATTTTGAATTCGCAGGATACGTTGATCAAGTCGAAAGGACTTATGAATGTCTGAGAGGTATAGATCCCCGTTTAGATCGGAGACTACCGTTTTCAATGTTCCAGCATTCTATGACAACGATTTAAAATTGCTATCTGTTGGATCTTACATTAAGCAACGGATTAAACAAAAAACGTCAACTTGACAGAAGGTTGAAAATTTTTTTCTGCGGAAAAATATGTAATTTTAATACATTTTTACTCGCATTTTAACATATATTCAGCAATATCAGCAGTCAATATGTATATAACATGTATAAATTCTATCTGCCGAAAATAAACATACAAATCCACCTGTAGTCAATGCGATTACATATCCAAGAACCGCTTGTATCAAGTACCGCACGGTTTTACTTTTCTAATATATACAGTGGTCAAGTAGCCTTAATCGTGGACGCCTGCGCGGGAGTGCCACCCTGCGCAGTCCCTGACAGCCAGTGTCAAATGTGTGTGTTGTCAGGGCTATTCATCATTTGTATATACATATTTCAAATTATTTTTCTTAGTTGTGTTTTATATTTAAATTAATTTATAGATAATATTATATTGTATATATCGTTTTTAAGTGTATTCTTTTCTATGATAGCCTGTTTAGGTAATGGTGTTGCGGATGCAAGTCAACCGGCCACATCTCTAAATGGTTTGGTAAGTTGCCCATTTTGCTCTCAGTCTTTTTTAAAGGTGAACGGGGTTTGAAAGTACATATTGGCAAATGTCATAAATCCCAAAATGTGCTTTCCAGCCCCACATCTATACTAGACTCCTCCCAAATTCCTTTTTGGCAATCTTTAGCTAATTTTAAAAATTCAGTACCGATTTTAAAAAGAGTTCCCCGAGGCGCGAGACCTACAGTTGCCCAAAGTTTGGCCAACTGTGTGGGTCTCGTCGTTCGGGAGAATTCCGTTCACTTTTCCTTATAAGACTCTACATGTACCTAAAGATCAGGCTATCAAAAGAACTCTAACAGCTCAAATTTAGCACAATTGTCATGTTTCGGCCCCCATTTTCGACGCAATAAGGGAATGTGACATAAGTGGAGCATCTCGACTTTTATTTAGTACTCATGTGGTTGCGCCTTGCTCTTTAAACACGCTTGAGGGTCTGAAGAGCAAGCATCCAGCGCCTGCTAATGACCTTTCTTTCCCTGATCATGATTTGGAGTGCATCAGTGCCACCGCTAAGGACGTATATGCCGCCATTAGCTCCTTTCGGAGTGGTTCTGTTGGCGGTCATGATGGCTTAACACCACAGGACCTAAAAGACTTATTGTGCCCAAGTGCTGGTGACGCCGGTAATACGCTTCTAAAGGAGCTGACGGCTTTGGTAAATTTAATGCTTTCCGGCAATATGGTCGGTGCCATCATCGACATTTTATATGGCGCAAATTTGTGCGCCCTTCGCAAGAAGGATGGTAGCATTCAACCCATTGCCGCAGGGTGTACCTACAGGCGTATGGCAGCCAAAATTTGTTGCAAAATTTATAGTTCAGAACTTTCGGCTAAATTTAAGCCCTTTCAGTTAGGCTTTGGATCTAAAGGGGGCTGTGAGGCTGCCGTACATGCCCTGTCTACGTATCTTAGTTGTGGTGACGGAGAGGTCATTCTGAAGGTTGACTTGAAAAATGCCTTCAATTCAGTAAGTCGGGACCCTTTGTTGACACAAGCAAAGTTAGAAACACCTAAAATATTTAAATTCCTTTATCAGTGTTATAAAAACTCATCCAAATTACTTTACAAGGACAATCTTTTAGACTTAGCTGTTGGTTGTCAACAAGGTGACCCTCTTGGACCTGCCATTTTTGTTTAGCAATACACCCAATAATTATTCAGCTAAATTCTAAATTTAATTGCTGGTACCTAGACGACGGGACACTTGGAGGCGATGTAGACACAGTACTTCAGGATTTCGCTTTTTTAAAAACAAAATTCCAGTCAATCGGTTTGGATTTAAATCCCACTAAATGCGAAATTTATCTAAATGAAATCATAAGCAATAGAATTTCGGTAATGTCAAAATTTAATTCTTTGGCACCTAACATTAAAGTAATTGAAAAAAGTTGTCTACGCCTTCTTGGTTCCCCAGTCTTGGAAGATGCATATTATGACTCTTTTATAGATGATAAAAAACATTTTTTTTGTGAAATTTCGGATCGTCTTCTCAAAATTAATATTCATTCGGCTTTCACGATTATCAGATATTGTCTTTTCGTCCCTAAATTTACCCACGCACTAAGGTCTTCACAATTTTGGAAAAATAGGTATTTCACTTTTAGAAAAAAGTGTCAAAATTATCCAAATTACATTGAGTAGAGTTTTAAATGTGGCCTTGAACGACCGGACATTGCTCAAAGCATCACTTCCCATCCGCTTTGGTGGCCTCGGCGTTCGCAAAATTTCAGATGTAAGCTTACCAGCATTCCTGTCTTCAGTCCACAGCACGGAAGAATTAACCAGGAAAATTTTAGAACCCACACTGGTTAATTCAGAGGTGTCGAGCAAGACTGATGCAGTGAATGCTTGGATAATGGTTTGTCCAAATACTGTTTTGCCGACCAACCTATTCTCCCAAAAGTGGGATGGGCCGTTATGCAGCATGAGAAGAAATAACCTTATTTCAACAGAGAGAGAGAGAATAAGCATTGCCATCCAACGTGGCAATGCTGCTTGCCTTCTGTGCACGTTACCGATAGACAGTGATGTTGAGGAATATTTTGACGCCTAAACGACTTTTTTTTTCCTATTTTTGTTTATTTTTATTTTAGGTTTTTCTTACCTTGTAAGTTTAAAATTTATTTTGATGTATCAAGTGTAATAAATAAATAAATTGCTTTAACTTCTAAAAGAAAGAAAGAAAAGGAAGAAGAAATATTTATTTCGCTCTCAAACAAGAAGTATAACATACGTGGGTACTTGATCAAACAACTAGCCTAGTTGAGGCAAAAAAAAGTCTTAGCTCAGCTAAATAGCCGCTACGACGAAAGACGTAGCAGCGCTGTTATTCTGCTAAAACCAAGTGACGCGCGCACGGGTAGAAAGCCGTCTACTTACATTTAAAATAATTATTAATTAACTAAAACAATACAGCTACATTCTTAAATACATTAAGAAACACAAAAATGAAAGTCATTATAAAAAAAAAAAATTATAAAACACCCAAAAAAAATTTTGGGTTATGTTTAACCCAACAAAAAAAAAATTAAAAATGTATACATCCATAAAACAGAAGAAACAAACAATATCATTTTAAAATAATTGAACGCGAGAGATTGACAGTATGACAGGTGCACAGAGTGACAGGTGACAGTGTGGTGACAGACGATGATTTTATTATCAATATGTATGTGTGTAAAATAAAATGGCAAAATCATATAAGTATAATTTGTGAGTTTAGACCCAGTCGAGTTATCTCGCTTGTGCGTTACCCTGGGAATCTGCGTGTTTGTCATATCATGATATCATGTTCAGACACATTATTTGACTAAACATAAATATTGCCATGTCATTGTAAAAAGTAAACTAAAATACAAGATGTGTGAAAATAAATTAAGTCAAATATGCAAGCTTGACACATCAAAAGCTGACGATGACATGGCTGATCTCGCAAGTCTCTCATGGCTTTGCAATGGACCGCTGAAAGCCCAAACAAGTGAACAGGCCACACCGACCGGGCTAAGCTTAATTACAGCCGTGGGATTAAGTTGGGACATATTTGCGTTGCCTGCTCAAAATTAGGGCACGCTAGGGATATCTTATTTAATTTATTCGTGTCCGTGAAGAATGTCGGTTCGCGTCAGGAGAATGCTTTTTTATTTTTTGTTGCTTTTTCTACCTAGGTAAAATTTATTTCTTTTTGCGTGTTCTTTTGAACCCAAAGTCCAGCAAAGGACGTATTTCGGCTTAATACATTACATATAAAGTTTAAATATCATAAATATATTTACAGTTACTGCGACGATTTCTGTTCCACTAATCTTTGAATTTTTATACTTCTAGCATACGGCCTGCATAATGTTAAGCAGTTACCGTACCATATGGGCGCTTGCGATACCAGAGGTTTTATTTGCATGTTGCAGATCCATTATTTTACACCATTAAGGTGGAGTATCCCTGTCATTGCAAAACGTCTCTTTCAAAACGTATCCCTAATTGAGACTTATTTTGAAATTAAAAAGATCAGTATTACATATAATTCCTTGACTATATAATATTATTCTAATCCCCAAACAAATCTCGCAAGGTCGTTTATGTAACTTGCCATTTCACATCAAGTAAACCAAATTCATTTAATTAACTCCATCTTGACTTGGCACCAATTCCCATGCTAATAAGGGGTATGAAGCAAAAATATGGACCGTTAACTGCTTGTCATTTAGCGCTTGTTAAAAGAGGGACAGGATTATAAGAAAGGGAAAAAGTAAAAACGTATTCGTTTAGAATATCACAAATATTTTATTTTTAATGTTTTAAATAGGCAACTCCCGCTATAGGGCTCTGTGTCGCAGGGGACTTTAGAAACATACAGTTAACGGACACAAAGTACAACCATTTATGAATGACACAAAATTTTGTCCCGTGTTGGGGATCAAACCCACAACACGCTTTGCAGTGGTAAATGGCAAGATAACGATTTAAAGCACTGAATCGACTGTGCACTCAAATTATATGATTTTCTTTTTTTTAAAGACAATTCTGGCTGTAAAGATCAAGCTGATTTTTAAAACAGGCAAGTTATACAATTAATGGACACAGCATAGTTCCACAACACGTAGTGTGGGTCTTACTGCTGAGGTGATTGCCTAAACTTAATTTACAAACCGCACGTGCAATAATAATTGTCAACATCGAATACATTAGTATTACTCGCCGAATAATACGCGCCGTACAAAAGTCATTACAGAAGGTGTTTCAATTCAAATGAATAAAATGTATTATATAAAAATACAATAACTACCTACGGATAAAACGTGGGAAGTGACAAGAACAGTCTAACGGATCAAAGAGGTGCATCAAAAGCCATCATCTGTGTTTCACTATTTAAGGATCGAATAGGTGTATAGACTGCTACTTGGTTGTACGTATACAAATTACTATAGACGGTTTAATTTATTATTCCTTTTATTTTAAAATAAAAATCAAAGACGATTAACTTAAAAACAACTTCATTTGTTCTTTAATGGACCTTAGCCTGAAAGACGGACTTAAAATAATGAACGACAGTGGAACGCCTCAATCAATTAATACCGATTCCAATTTAAGTACATAATGTACTTCAATAAAGAAGCTACGCCTGTCAACCGTAATAAAAACCAAATTTCCAATTTCACTTCTGAATTATTCAGCAATCAATAACTTGACGAAATAGACCTTGAACTTTGACTTTCAGGACTCGTAATGTCTTTTAAATAAATTTCATTGGATTCGCATAATAGTAAATTAAAAGTTTTTTTAGCGCAACTCGGTATAGGTGAGAAGGCAATTGCGTAGTTTATATTATATACATATGTACGTAGTCATCTTAAGAAGTAGTTATCAACGCAAAGAGTTTTGATATGTATCAACCTTTTTTGTTAGTTTTAATACTGTCTGAATTTTGACCTTTTCATTTAAATTTAATGTTCTCTTTTATTTTATTACATAAATTATGTTATTCAAATAAAATATCTTAATGTGTGCTTGTGCTGTCTTAATTTATTTTTGTTTTTTAACCGTAGTTTAAAAACAGTAGTTATTTTAACTATTTTGACTTGACGTCAACATGCTTAACCTTAAAATATCCTTGGGCCTCAATGTGTGCCTTAGTAGTTTCAGTGATTAAATAGCCATTTGCCTCAGTACAACACGTTGTACGATGTTAACCGATCCGAAGGTTGTGTTTGTGGTTTCGATGTTGAGAAAATCTCCTGCAATTATTTTTTAGTTTAGTTTTTTCCTACGGAAAATGACACAACATACTTTTTTAATCCACATTAACTTAAAACTAAAGGGTAATATTAAAATAAACAACACTGCAGAACCGACAGATAGGTGGGCCAAGACGCACAATAAGGATTCTTCTTACCATTTTAATTACGGAATCCAAGAACAAAAAGTACGAGACAAATTCCTGCATCTCTTCGATGGAAGAATTTAAAACGTTAATATCCGGCTCATCCCAGTTTCCTGGAGAGGTAATTAATGTTCAGATAATAAGTTAAGTACGAAAACATTAACGGAATTTATAAGACGAGATTCATAAGCCTTCAGCAACGGACCCTCATAATTGGCCCATTTTTTATGGAAATTTAAGTTAAAGACCGTGGAGTTTTAATAGAATGATGCTAGATCCTTCAGTGGTAGCAGAACGCCATTATTGTTTAGGAATGTAGGTATAAGTGATGAACAACCAAAATTTGTACCTATGTACAAGTCTGCTTAAAGTACATTATGTAAAGAAACAATCGTTTCTTCCTTAAAACCTGACCTGAATTGGTAGGTAGGTACATTGATTAATCTGTGAGAAATGCTTTTTCACATTTTGTTTGTGAAAGCTAAAAAATATACACCACCTAAGGCTTACACTTAAAATGTTCTAGTAAATTATTTACAAACTGGAGTTTGAGTGACCAAGGCAACACAAGATGCATGGTTATTACTTCTTAATAGGCCTGTTAGAAAGCAGGCTTTGTGATCATAACATCCAATAGATTTATCTATGTAAAAGCAACGAGGTAAAATTTATCTTCATTTATTTCGAAAATTAACGTAGGCAACCCTAACCTTTCGATTAACTGAATAAACACACAAATTTAAATATGCTTGTCATGGTTAATGCTTATATACTTATATAAAATTTCAGAAGAATCTGAAACTCCTTGCGGAATTTAATGGGTCTAAATAGATAGATAATAATATATGGAAGGAAAGTAGAGAAATCTTCGCCTTGAAGTAAAATACGCGCGCTTTTAATAAAATACATACTATACATATTTTAACGATGTGAATTGATCTGTGTGCATAACAGTATAAAATATACTTAAAAAAAAGGTATATTTTACAAAGTATTGCGAATAATGTTATAAACTGATTTAAATTCACTTTTACACTGCCTATGTTGCAATTTTACAAAAAAAATACTCTTGAACCTTTTGGCCGTTTGCCACTATTCCTATCCACTAACTCTGTCAGTGGCGGAAGATCAATCACTCAGTTAATCTGGCAGATCGCTACATTTCCTCTGGGGATCAAGGATCTCATGTTGTGACTCGGGATTAAATTAAATTTTCTATCACTCTATTAAATTCTTTTCTAGTAATTCTTTGCACGCTATCTTTAAAAACAATCAGTCAAAATTCTCATTAAGTTTTTTTTTTTTATCAGAAAGCGAATGTGCGTAGAACACCTATGCGTCAAAAAAGACAATTGAAGGCGCAGCCACCCTTTTAGCATGAAGTCAGTCGGTTTTGGAGAGTCAAACTGTATGGAGAATACCTTGTAAGTACTGATAATTTTAATATTATAATTAGAAATGTACTAAAGAATCATATATTGTTGTGCATAATATAAAATTCTAATAATATACTGAGTTTAAAACTTTTAACTTAGGGATATAATACATCCTCCTCTATTATTTTAAATTTGGTAATAGTAATTTTAAAGGCATTAGTTAAGTAGTTGTCACAGTGTCTGTCTATAAATTTATTAGAGAAAACGAAAGTTGTATGTCAGAATCGGAACTATAGACGGACTTTAGCCTCTACCTAGCAGTATTTAATATGATATACTACTTGTTTCAACCATTATTGTTAGTAGCATAACCATGACAGATCATTAAGTTTGTATTCCTATTTTAATTTATTACTCTTGATACAGAGAATATGTGTAAAATAAAGTTTCGTTTGTTTTTCTTGTAAATAAATAATTATTTCTACTATACCTGCATTTATTCAATCATCTAATAAGAAAAGGCGTGAAAATATGTGAAAAAATAAAATAAAACATACTTTAATTAATAATGTAGATACATAATATAACAGTTTTCCTTAAAAATATAATAACGCTGCAATGTTAAAAGTATTTTACAAAATTGGAGTAGTTGAAAATGTTGTCGAGCACAGTTAGAAGCTAATGGGCGATGTTAAAAGTGGAAGTTTATCATAATAAGTGTTAAGAGTATAAGCACCTGAGCTCCCCTGGATATTTTGCAGCGCACTAACGTAATTTAGAGTTTATTGGCTGTGCGGAATTTAGTCTATCTGTAAAGATCTTACTGTTTTTTTTTTCACAGACAATGAATAAATGTCACAACTGGCATTATTCACTAGAACTTTTTAGAACTGTAAATAAAAGCTACAAATGTTGAGTCTTTGATATTTTACAGACAAGTAGCATTTAGCATTTACGATATTGTATCTAAGTTACTCTTATTTTATAACTATTTTTGTAAATATATCTAAAATAAATTATTTATACCAGTTCTAAATATAATTAAACTTTAATATTATATAACAACTCAAAAATTTTTATTTGGATAAAAATAGTTTCCCACAAAGAGGATCAATATTATAAGATCACTGAAGTATTCCATCTAGCACGCCCACAGGAGTGCTTCGAAAAAAAAATGAATAAATTTTTTGGTGATGCTTTAAGTGAACGCGTACTCGTGTTGCAGAGATATTGCAAAGGCCTTATTCTACTACGATCCACCGTCGACGCGCAGACTGATGGCTCCAGGGAAATTTTTACCTCTAATCCACTGGTGGATCCTAGGATTTTGATTTCCTCCTCGATATACTGGTGGATCCAGATGTATTTTCTTTTTCGTTTCCCCAAAAAAGTTTTTTTTAGATTACGAGTTTACTTATAATTCCAACCTACGTATTGACCGAGGTCTAGTTTGTGTCACTTAAGATAATAATCCTCATTTAAGTATAATAACTAGCTAATTCATTTGTAAATGTCGTTTGTGAACTTAATCGTTTCATTTCAAAAAATTGATAAATTTTCCATAATTTTATTGCATTTAAACACGCAACGATGGACAAAATAAAGTATATTCATAATAAAGGGGTTATTTTACTACACCGAGGCTACCAATATCACAAATAGAAAGTTTTCAAATCAGATTCAATAATGTGGCGGCGTTCGCAATAAAAACGTTAAAATGTAACGCACCATTGAAATAATGAGTTCGTTACAATTTATTTTAATAATTTTATCAATCACCAATTTTTTCTTTTAGCACCAAGTCAGGATCTGATGCAATCGAGGGCAACTCTCAAATATTATAGGTATTAACAATGTTTTTTTTTCGTATACTTTTTACTTTTATTTTATCACTAAAAATAGGTACAATTTTTTTTATAAAAACTTACTTCAAAAAGCTAAAAATAACTGAATACAGATTGAAGTCGGTGCTAGGTTCATCCTGTCATTTAATATTAAGCGTGGCACCGACTTCAATCTGTATTCAGTTATTTTTAGCTTTTTGAAGTAGGTTTATGGTTTAAAGAAAGAAGCATGTGTCAAAATGTAAGGCAAAATATAACACCAATGAAACGAAATTGAATATAGACAAAAAGTTTGACTTGATAACAAGTAAATATTTGTCTTAAAAGCAACAAGAAATGATCACAGCTGTAAACAACAAAGGTTTAGATTTACTGTGCAATATTCCAGAATTTATTTTAATTAAAACGATATTATATTAAATAGGTACGCAATAAAAGTATGGGCGTTAAGAAGACAATCATGTATTAAAAATGTTTCCGATGTAGAAATACAATCAAGTATACATGTTAACACTTGTTGCCTTGTGATGATAATCGTAAAAAATCACCTCTTCTTTCGAAAGTTACTCATTATTTTTGTGATGTAACATTTCAAAGTTGTCTGCATCCTTCTCACAATTATACTTTATTAGTGAAGATTCAGATAGTTCCACTACGTCAAATAACATTATGCCTTTATTATTTGTATTGATGACTAACAAAAAACAGAGTCATACTGGTTACATAATGTTCGTAATGAACCGATCAATGGTTCCAATCAAACTAAAATTGAAATTTTAGATTTTGAATAAGCGCTTATAAAAAATATACGTGATGCATTTCCGAATACCATTTTAAAGGAATGTTACTACTTTTTCATGAAAAATGTATGGAAACTAATGGGCCATATTAAAACAAAGCAAGGTAGGCGAATTGTCAAACTTTCTACCACATTGCTTTTAATTCCTGAGGGTCATCTTAATAATGGCTGGTTATATATATGGAAAGTTATTACATTGAAACAGAATGCAAATATAAATAATTTCCATAAGTATGTAAAAACGCAATGGTTCCGAGAGGTTCAATTTCTGAAAATGTGGTCAATAAACATTGAACGCCATAGAACCAACAATTGTCTGGAAGGCATGTAATTAAATATAAAACGGGTAAAAAACATAGCACAACTGCAATCATACATTATTGAATATTTAAAAAAAGGAAGCACTACATAACAATATTCGCGGCTAATTATTACTTGGTAATACACGAAATAAGCAATCAATTGATAACAATGAATTTATTATAGAGAGTCAACAGCTTTTGAATATTTTTAGAACAAGTCAAATGATATTGTACAGATATCATTATTTGACGAATAAGTTTATATTAAAAATATTTAATGTTTCTTTATCTGATCTTTGAACCATGATGACAACTGTCAAGTGCTAAAATAAGATTATAATATTTACGATTGCAAAACAATTTTTAAAGCTGACGAGCTTGTTTATTTGACTTCTCTACATAATTTGAAAAGTATTGCTGCTCCAACGTGTATATTTTGAGACATCTCACACTCCGCCATCTGACCTAAAATTCTGCACTACAATAAATCAATCAATAGAACACAGAGATTTGGCCTGAGTGGGAATTCTATCCACGACCTCAGTCTTACCAGTCAAGAGTTTTTAACCGCTAGACAACCAACAAAGATAAGTCAGACGACAGGAGGCGAAGCCGGTACCAGGGCGACGCCCCGTTGCCATGGACACATAAGACATGACAGTTGTTGTATGTGACAAATCAGTGATTTTTATGTTGTTTTTAATTCCTTTATTTAATTTTATTATATCTACTACTTAATGATAAGTGTAACTCCTAAATTTATGATCCAGAACTGCAATGGCAGCAGTAGCGATGTCCCCAAGCTCGTTTCTTTAAAGGTGTGCGGGGCCTGGAAATCCATTTTGGTAGAGTTCATAAATCCTAAAATGAATTTCCTAGCCCCACAACACACACAGTGGCTTTAAAATTTTAAAATTCCCTTTTGGCAATATCTGGCTAGTTTAAAAAAATCAATTCCGATCCTAAGGAGAGCTCTCCGCGGCGCGAGACCTACTGTGGCCCAAAATTTGGCTTGTTGTCCAGGAGAACTCAAGTACAGCTTGGGAACAATTAATCACCTTCCCATATAGGATTCTACATGTTAAAAAAGACCAGGCCACCCAAGTCACTGACGACACAAATTAAAGAAAATTGTTATATTTCTACAACCCTATTAGAGTCAAAATTTCCTTTTAGACAAAAAAACTAATCCATATTGAGAGAAGGTGATATAAGGGTTATTATTTAGTAGCGATGTGGTGGCGCCGTGCTCTCCAGATACCCTTGCTGGTTGGAAGAAAAGGCGGTAATGTTCTATTATCAAAAGGTCGACAATTTTACAAAGTTAAGGCATTTAAAGATGAGTCGCGTGGAGTATATTGGCGGTGCTCCATGTACAAAAAATACAAATGTTGTGGATCTGTTACAGTTAAGGTACGACTTTGACTATATACATACGTACGACGTGGAGGCCGTATTGCAGAGAAGCAGACTGCGATTAAACCAATCATAGTGCTCCAAATCTCCCTATATTTGACCTAGTTAAATTAATGTAACTAGATGTAATGTACTCATGCACTGCATTTTAGTTTAGTGGCAGTAGTAGCTCAGCCTCACTCCGCTTCAATAGAAATACTTCCCATTTTTCTCCGCTCCACTCCGCCCAGCTTTTGTCAGTGGAAACGCATCTTTATAAGTATTTATTGATATTGTATATTATGTAGGCTTTACTTTATTGTTTTAACATATTTTTAAATCAGGACATGCAAATAATCAAGGAAAAGGAGCACTCTTGTCAACCTAACTACGGTAAAAACGAAATAGCCGAAACAGTAGTTTAAAAAATGAGGCATCAAGCACTGATTTCCCGATGCCACAATTATTCAAAAGACACGAGGCAATGTTAAGAGATAAAGGTTACGATTTAATCGACAGTATACCGAGTTTTGATAGTGTAAAGCACTCTCTTTACAACGCGAGGCATAAATAAGCGGGAGTATCAAGGTCTACTTTCTCATCCGTGCAAGAAGTTGTTGTGCCTGACCAGTATGTTGATTTTTTGTTGGGTTGCGATACAGAAAAAAAAATCTGATATTTTGTATCCCACAAGCAAGAGAAATGATTGACCAAGTAGACGAATTTTTCGGAGATGGCACATTCAAATGTTGCCCGGTCCCGTACGTACAGCTTACTTTGCACGGTGATAACAAAATAACTAATGTCGTTCCATTCATTTATGCCCTACTTTTGGACAAAAAAAGGAGACATACGTCACAATGTTTCGTATCATCAAATCGCAATTGCCAAAATGGCATCCTAAAAAGTACCATTGCGATTATGAAACTGCAGCTATTAACGCTATGTTAGAAGTATTCCCGTAGAAAATAAAAGGCTGTTACATGCATTTTTCTAAAAATATTTGGAAGAAGGCAAAGTCATTGGGACATATTAAGTCCAAACAGAGAAAAGAGTAGTTGGAATGTGCTCATTATTACCATTAATACCAGCCGCAAAAATCAATGAGGCATGGGCATACATAAAGAGCGAAGTAAAAACAATGGTATTTTTGAAAATGGGTAAATTTATGAAGTACATTAGTCGCATTTGGTTAAATAAAAAAATCAAAAAATACATAACTGTCTTCGGAGAACGTCATAGGACGAATAATGTGGCCGAGTCTTTCCATGGTGATTTAAACAAGGTAGTTAACAAGAATAATGTCAATTTAATACGATTATTAAATGCCCTTCGCGAAAAAGGTAACTTATCCAAGGGACCCATGCCAAAAAAGCGAAAGGTCGGGAATAAAAGAAGGGCACAATATGTAATGAATGATAATTATGTAAGGCATGTACAATTGCAGTTACAGGATGGACACATTACTATTGGCCATGCAATCGACAAATTGCGATAAGCTCATGCCTTTATAGATGATATATTCTTTATATTCTTTATAATATATTCTTCAAAAAATATTTTGAATAAATATTATCTCTTCCTTTTTAACATATTTTATTTCTATTATAATGATACTAGCACTATAGTAATAATCCATTGATAGTTCTTACAAAAAAGGTGCATGCAATTGATACTAGCACTATAGGTGATAATTCATCGATAGTGCTTACAAAAAACAGTTGCATGCAATTTTCAACCTTATTCACCATTCATGACTCTACATCTAAAACGTTTTGTTTGTACTTTCTTGCTTTTTGACATTAATTCGTTAATAAAATTATTAATTTGTTTTGTATAAATTATAAAGTTGAGTAATATCAATAAGGACAAAAATCGCATGCACCTGTTTTTTTTAAGCCTATCGATGGCTAATCACTTTCAGATAGTCATTTGTTTTGTAGACGTTCATCCATTTAGTAGACACATTCCGTTCATTTGTTTTACACAATTATTTTTCTAACTTACTTTCCCCGTGGTACAACTAGTTGGACATAATTGCACTGTTGTACTACGGGTCATAATTATAAATAGCAATAAAAATATGTTGCAACAGTTGAACCATGGGTAACTTTACTTCCCCGTGGTACAACCAGTTGGACATCGCAGTTGTACCACGGGTCGGGAGCAATCAATATTCTGTATGGCGCTAATCTATGCGCCCTACGGAAAAAAGATGGTGTTATTCATCCTATTGCCGTAGGGTGTACTTACAGGCCTATGGCAGCAAAGCTATGTTGTAAATTTTACAGCATAGCTTTAGCCAATCAATTTCAACCCCTGCAACTGGGCTTTGGTTCAAAAGGGGGTTGTGAGGCTGCCATACATGCCTTATCAACATACCTCGACTGTGGTGTGACGGTGAGGTCATCTTAAAGGTTGGCTTAAATAATGCCTTTAACTCGATGAATAGGGACACCTTGTTGACACAGGCTAATGACAGACACCACAAATTTTCTTTATCAATGTTATAGGTACCCATCAAAATAATTATACAAGGAACATCATTTGGAATTACAGTTAGTTGTCAACAAGGTGATCCTCTTGGGCCAGTTATTTTCAGCCTAGCGATTCATCCCATCATCGAAAAAAAATATTCAAAATTTAATATCTGGTATTTAGATGATGGAACACTAGGAGGCAATGTATAGACAGATTTTCAAGATTTGGCTTAAATAAAAAATAAATTTAATTTCATTGGACTAGAGCTCAACACGAGTAAATGCGAGATTTATATCAGTGACAAAATTAAAGACAAACTTTCGGCTTTATCAAAATTCAAAACTTTGGCACCAATATCAATATTCTTGAGAAATCTTCCTTTTGCCTCCTTGGATCCCCAGCATTTAAAAACGCTTTTGATTCATATATAGAAGAAAAAGTACAAAAATGTTGTGAAGTTTCAGACCAACTACTCAAAATTAATATACATTCGGCTTTTACCATTATCAGATCTTCGTCCCCAAATTTACACATGCCCTAAGAGCAGCCCCGTTTTGGAAACATCTAACACTTTTAGGAAAATAGGACCAAATTATTTACAACACTATGAGCAAAATTCTTAACGTGGCCCTGAACGAGCGAGCCTGGCTTCAAGCGTAAGATAAGATGAAATAAGATAAGATATATTTATTTGTCATAACATGTGTACAATAGTTGTTACAAAAAATTATAATTTGACTCAACATGCTCTGCCCACACTTATAGGCATACAAATGTAAAAAAATTAAGTCAACATCTACTCAGATGTCATAGCGTACTTTGCCAGTTCACTTAGGCGGGCTCGGCGTTCGCAAAATTTCCGATGTTAGTTTACCAGCATGTTTGTCCTCGGTTCATAGCACGGAAGAACTAACCAGGAAAATTGTAGCTTCCACATTATATGGTTAGTTCTGATAATATGCCATGTGTGAGACCGATGCCATGAATGCTTGAAAAATTATGACGCCTTTTAGCAGTCCCTACCGTTTTTCGTGTATTTTCTATGTATGTATATGTTACTGTAAAAGCCCGAACTACGGTAAAACCTAAGATTTTTCAGTAAATCCTAAGATTTACCAACTCTTAGTGGTAAAAGTCGGAACCGTTCTATGTTCATCGTTTATTTAGGACTTTTACTACCATTCGCTTGGTAAATCTTAGGATTTAACTCAAAGACACGGTAAATGATGAAATAAACATGTCAATACGTTACTAGTTATCAAAACTTAATCAATAAAAATACCAAAAGGTATAGGTAACGATTTGATAGATTAGTAGTACAAATGATTAGTAATTACTCATAATGAATGGTAAAACCTAAGATTTACCGTAGTTCGGGCTTTTACAGTAACATATTATATATGTTACCGTAGTTCGAGCTTTTACAGTAACATATATACATATATTATGTTACTGAAAAAGCCCGAACTACGGTAAATCTTAGGTTTTACCAGTAAATCTTAGTGTTTACCAACACGTGTCGGTAAATGTAAGAATATGTATAAAAGAAACGATTTTATCGGGCTTTTACCATTAGAAATTAGTGCATGCTATGTTTTACCAGTGACGGTTGGTAAATGTTGGTTTTGGAAATAAAACAATGCATACTTCTTAATCATTTATATCAATTAATAATTATTCAAATCCTTACATACCTCCCTATGAGTAATTATTAACCGTTTGTACTACTAATCAGTCAAATGTAATAAACCATTTTTAAACACTTCTTAATAATTTATTTCAATTAATAATTATTCAAATTGAGCCCGCGGGATTAGTTGGCTGGTTAGTGGCCTGAGTCACTCCCAAAAAAAAAACGAACGTGGTCAACTGAGCTCGCGGGCTCTACGGGATGTGGGCTCAGTTGACCATGAAGGGCTTGAACTGTCATTGAATTCTTGTTCTGTCTTGCATAATAACATTAAAAATTGCGAAAAGTGTGAAAAATGAATAATAAATTAAGTGCACCCGTAACATTTAGTTCAGATACTTTAGAATATATATCTTCGCAACGCGGAGGTCGTATTATCTTAAAATCAGGTTACCGTTACCGTTTCAAAAGGCAAAATAAAGATGCTACTACTCATATTTTATGGAGATGCGTAAACAGTAAGTCCTGTTATGCTTCCTTAAAAACAAACAGTGAATCAGTTATCGTTAATGAGACTAAACATAACCAGAACCCGAATTTGCTGGTAATAAAATTAAGAAGTATAATATATGGACAGTATGGATAAACAAGTCGTAGATGACTTACCTACTCCCTAATCACACACACTTAATAATAAAGTCGAAGTTACTGGATTCGATATAGTAACAAAAAAACATACCTAGTTTTGAAAATATGAAGAAAAAATTATATCGGAAACGTTATGAAGCTTTAGAAATAAAAATAAGCACTTTTCAGAAAGCTATTAATGTTGTTATTCCACAAAAAAATTCTTCTTTATTATTTGCTGATTACAAGTACAATAGTACTACTAGAATATTGATATTTTCTTGCAATGAATTACGAAACTTACTATCGCAATGTACACAATTTTATATTGACGGGACCTTTAGGTCATGCCAAAGAAACTTTTATCAACTTGTAACACTGCATGCTGATTTAGGAAGCGACAGAGAACACATCAAAGTTGTACCTGTGTTATATGCATTGCTACCCAATAAAAAAACAGACACTTATTAGATATTGTTCAAATTAATAAAAAGTCAGGTTCCTGATTGGAATCCGACTCGGATTAAAGTGGATTTCGAAAAGGCCCTTATGTCAGCATTACTTAGTACTTGCCCTGGTGTTCGATTAGATGGATGTTTTTACCATTTTACAAGATGTCTGTGGGGGAAGGCAAAGGAATGCGACCTAAGTAAGACAAAATTGGGGAAGGTTCATATCAAGCGGTTATCTGCCATGACACATTTACCATTTGAGGAGTTACTAGACGTACGCTTGTCTGTATGCTTCGCAGGAAGGTCCTAAAACGAAAATCGCAATTTTTTTCAATCACTATTTTTTTGATACCTGGGTGAACCCAAAAACAATTTACTTTGCTACGTGGACTTGTTACAGACAATTCACACGCATGAATAATGTAATCGAAGCTGGCACAGCAAAGTTAATAAGCTTCTTAAACCGAAACCGAATATTATACAACTCCTGGTAGTATTAGAACGGTTAATGAAAAACGATGTGAACAAAGTAAGAAGCAATGACTTCACTAAAAGAAGAAATGAAATCATCGAAGTAAATGATAAAATTAATGAAATACTAACAACGGACTTTGAAAACGAAAAAAAAAGTTTAGAATTGTGTATTGAGCATTTAAGAATGTAGTTTTTTTATACTGTTTTGTATTTTTTATGCAAGGTGGCAAACGAGCATACGGCCCGCCTGATGGTAAGCAGTTACCGTAGCCTATGGACGTTTGCAACACCAGGGGTGTCAACTCACGCGTTGCCGACCTTTTAAAAACCTTATAACTCCTTTCTTAAAGAACCCCATGCCATGGGGAAAAAAGGGCCAAATTAAAAGTGGGTACTTTCAATTTGGCCCTTTTTTACCAACAAAATTAAAATTAAACATATTAATATTTATATGTACTCATCATATAGACTTAACATAAAGAGGCAAATCCTGGATCCGGAGCATCAATCCTCGAAAGCCAGCAGCTAACAACATATCTGTTAAAGGCTGCTGAAGCCGATCGTAACATAAAACGTGCCGTACCGTAAGATTCCAGAGGAATTTCTTACCACTTACGATTGGCATACATGTTGTTAGCTGCTGGCTTTTGAGGATTGATGCTCAAGCGAGGGATCTGCCTCTTCATGTTAAGTCTATATGATGTGTACATATAAATATTAATATGTTTAATTTTTTTAATTTTGTTTGTAAAAAAGGGCCAAATTAAAAGTACCCAGAATCGATGTTTATGCATGAAGAGGTTGATGAATGTAGAGGAGACGAAGGAAGTATGTTTGGATCGAAGCAATTGGCGTACCATAGTCTCTGCCTACCCCACTGGGACACAGGCGTGATGATATGTATGTATGTTTAATTTTAGTGGCGTATTAAGTGCTGTGGCAAGACTGTTTGTATGTAACGGGTACGGGATGTTTGATTTAAATAAATTTCAGATAAAAAACCCATTCGCTGTTTCTTTAAATGTTTTAATTTATGCAAAAGTGAGCAAGAATTCAATGACAGATAGATTCGGCAGTTTAAATGGATATTTTGTCCGCGTACTGGGTGTGGGCTGGGTAAACCCTTAGCCGTAGCAAGTGGTTAACTGAGCCCACGGGCTGAGTAGACCCATAGCCGTAGCAAGTGGTTTGACTGACATAGTCATTTATGGCTCGAAGTCCCTTAAAAAAGAGAATAAAAAAAAGTAGCAAGTGGTTAACTGAGCCTGCGGGATCTGTTGGCTGGTTAATGGGCTGAGTCACTCCCAAAATAAACGAACGTGGTCCACTGAGCCCGCGGGCTCTACGGGATGTGGGCTCCGTTGACCATGAAGGTGAGAGAACTATCCAAAAACTCAACAAATGTGAAACTAAACAAGAACATCAAATTTAATATGAAAAAGGTACAAACAAATACTAGAGATAATATTCGGTGATCGACAGAACAACGTGTTCCGCGTTGTTCCAATGTCAGAATATCCGACAGTTATGATTGAAAAAGTTAAATCAATCCGTCCGCCGATCGGGCGTGTTTTGATAGGCGGTGGGCACTGACGTATGAGTTTTATTATTGAATAATTTATTAACATATTTTTTATTTAGATTGAGATGGACGGAAGATAAATATGGTCGATAGCTGTTAATCTTGTGTTTTAAAATGCTCCAATCATTATCAGTTGTTTATAAATAAAGGTCAAGACTGTTTTTTTTGTAGTCGCGGTAATATAAATAAATACAGAAAATGTTTTTTGTAAATAATTTCTATTTCTGTCAGTGCGCTCTATTTCACACGAAACCATAGCATTACAAAAACCTTCTGATATTGATGTCTATTGAAAATACCGTTTTAATTTAAGAGTCATGTTAATAGATATTTGTATTTTATTTTCCAGATACTTATAACGGAGTTACTTGTGCGTGACAATTACGTCGATAGTATAAATAAAAAAAATGATAGCAACTGTTTCACTGCTGCATACGGGTATTCTATCCTCATCAAGAGATTGTTCCTTTGATGAGGATAGGAGACCTGGGTTATGGCCTAAAGTATAATTGCTTATATATATCCCGCCCCCTATTCGATCTAAAACAAGTACAATGGCATTTAAGTTAAGCTTTCGGCAACATCTTTTAAATGAGCAATATAAAAATCTATGTATCATAACTTCGTTGTCCACTCAGTTTGTTAATGTTGATAATAATAGAGAAATTCAATTTATTACTAGCAAAAAAGGAAGCAAGATACAATACAAGGCGGTTATCAGTATAACCTAAACAGGAAAAATAATTCCGGTTCTTCTAATTGGCGTTGTATTAATCGCTCATTATGTTGTGCATCTGTTATCTATATAGTAAGAACAGTGATATTCATTCAGTAAATACCAGAAATAAACATAAGTTAGTTGGCACGTACCATCGTTTACACAAAGTGCATAATTCATTTGTAGGACTCGGTATACGTTTTTTTAACAAATTACCGAAAGAGATAATGAATTTGCCCTTACACAAATTTAAACCTACTATTAAAAATCATCTCATAGAGAAGGAATACAATAAATGATTTAGGAAGAATACAATAAATGATTATTTGAACGATAAAAAGTCTTGGAATTAGTTGCATTATATAGTTTGTTTAATTTACAATAAATCAGCTTAGTACATAAGTTCTTATTTGTGACGTGAGGCACATTGTGAATTCTAGTGATAATTCTGTACTTTTTCTTTTTTTTTTTTTTCTCTTTGTTTATTTCTTTAGTAGCAATACGTTAAATTTAACAATATAAATTGTCACTATTCACATATTGCCTTATTCTTTAATAGCAATATGTAAATTGAAGCAGACTTTAACACCATACTTTATTTTTTTTTTCTCGCACGACCAGTACTAAGTACGATTACCTTATTTTATCAATATACTAGTTAGTATCGTGTTTTGACTGCATCAGCTCGCATGCTAACATACTTGTATTTTACAAATGATTGTAACTATTTGGCGATTAAAAAGAGTGGCCTGAGTTTCTTGCTAGTTCTTCTCAAGGCTCCACGTCAGCGAACTAGCCGTAGGAAAATTTTGCTGACATCATCTTTCTGGTTTATTCATAATTTATGACCTTCATAAGTGTTACCTTGTAACCTAAATGAATAAATGAATTTTGAGTTTGAGTTTGTTACTTTAGGCTTATAGTTTACAAGTGTAATTATACATGTATATGAGAGCGCAATAAAAATGAAGTTTTGGCTGCAACAGAAAAATGCAAAAAGGATGTGTGCGAAGATTTTTACACCGTGAAAAGAATATAATGAGAAAAACTTTAGCGATTTAATAAGAAGACGTCATAAAATAGATCTTCCTTCGTTAAAAAACATTCAAGATTCGCTCTATAGGAGCAGAAAAGGATATCTCAAGACGAACAAAAAAATATTTCGTGAATTTAGCGGATGTGGTTGTGCTGAACGCGTTCTCAGAACGATTCTTGATTTGTGACGACGCAGACAATGAAAAAAATATAATATATTCTTCCAAAATAACACGACGAATTATAAGGAGTACTCGAAATCCAGCTGGTGCCTACTTCAGTGACGGAACCTTTAAAGTGGCACCCCCTTCTTTTTATCAGGTATATACCTTGCATTTAGATTTGGGATCCAGCTACTATACTATACTATACTAACAATGTTGTTCCGGTCATTTATGGGTTGTTGCCAAATAAAACTCAAGGAACATATTATCAGCGGATTTTTCAATTATTTAAAGATAATTTTAACATTTACATGAAAAGCTTTACTTGTGATTATAAAATAGCAGTCATAAATTCGATTAAAGAAGTATATTCCGTAAAAGTTAACGTAACAGGATGCTAATTCCATTTAAAAAAAGCAACAAATAAGAGGGCCAAATAATTAAAGATGAATGAAAAGAACTGCGAATGGTCTGCACTTTGCCTTACTTACCCGCGAATATAATACGAAGTACGTGGGATCAAATATTATAAATTACCCCCGAAAATGAGCAGACAACACCATTTATAAAGTACTTCAAAAAGCAGTGGATAAACCAATTTCCAACTGAAATATTTAGTTGTTCAGGAGCAAAGCATAGATTGGGTGGCACCACCATCTCAACACGAAAATACCCAAGAAGATATCACTTTGTCTATTTTTAGATAATCTTAGAAAAAAAGCAATACATTTTGATTATATTTTAAAGAACAGTATTTTTTATTCTTCAAAGAAAAATAGAAAAAAAAAGTGATAAATTTTGACAACAAAATTCACAAATATTTAGCGAAATTACACTCCAGTGAGATAACATCATTACAATTTATAAGAAAATTAATTTACAGTAAAATTTAGTATCACATACGCTGTCAAAGTCGTGCGCTCTTAATTTTATTCAAAATAAAATTATTTGTCGCAACTTAATTCTATTTTAGGCCCTGTATTACGCGGCCCTGTGCGTGTTGTCCCTATACGCATGTGGGCAGCTTATGATCCCATTTTTTTCTTATTTATTCAGTATAATCAGATATTTTGCTATTTTCAGGTGACTTTGACGGTTGTCAAGGACGCTTCAGGAGTCTGCCTTCATTGCTAGGCGCATTCTGTCATTTGGGGCGCTCGGATATATTGGCTGCCTAGCAACGTCTTGGTGTCATCTATGTTTTGAACTTTATTTAATTTTTATTTAATTAAGATTTTGCCTGTTTTTATATTAGGTTCAGTTTTCGGTTTCTTATTTTTGTTTTCGAAATTAAGTTAGTATTTATGAGTGTCAACTTTGTGAAATGCGATGCTTGTGAACAACCAAGGTTTTTCAAGGGGCAGAGAGGATTGAAGATCCATGAAAGCCGCTGCCACCGAAATCAAGGACATCTGCAGGTGGCCTCTGATTCATCGCAGCCCCATTCTTCTCAGGTATCCTCATTGCCACCCGTAGTTTCATCAAATTCTGTAACTCTACCCCCACCTGTTCCTTTTTGGCAACTACTTTCTAAATTAAAACACAGTAAGCCTATCGTAAAGAGAGTTCCTAGAGGTGCTCGTATTTGTGTAGCTCAAAGGTTGACGTCAGATATTATTTCTGTGGTCAATCTTAATTCTAAAGAGGTATGGGAACATCTTCTCACGTTCCCTTACCAAATTTTGCATATAAATCCTTCTAATTCCTCTCGCTCCAATTCTCTAACTTCTTGTATTAAAGAAAACTGTGTTTTAAATGAAATACATTTAGGTCATAATAAAACCTCTCGCCAATCAAAAAAGTCTGAATTTTATCACATTGAGAGTAAAGTGAGTGATGGAGATATAAAAGGTGCAGCTCGTCTCCTTTTTTCTAACGATGCGTTAGCTCCTAACACCCCAGAGACTCTCTCAGCCCTTTATGAGAAACATCCCAGCCCAGCTGCCAACCTTTCCTTTCCTGATTCACCTAGTAATTCTCAGACAAATCTGCAGGTGTCTTCCACTGAGGTCCTCAACGCAGTCAATGGCTTCAGAAGTGGCACTGCTGCAGGCCTTGATGGTCTCACAGCTCAGCATCTCAAAGACCTTTTGAATGTTGGTGGTGAGGTCAGCGTGGCCTTGCTTGAGGCATTGACACTTCTTATTAATTTAATGCTGTCTGGTCGAGTAAATGGGGACATTTTGGATTTACTTTACGGCGCAAACCTTTGTGCCCTAAAAAAAAAGGACGGTGGGATTCGTCCTATTGCTGTGGGTACTACTTACCGCCGTCTTGCAGCCAAAGTTTGCTGCCGGGCGGTTTCTAGTACCCTCAGCGAACACTTTCAGCCTACCCAACTTGGTTTTGGGGTTAGTGGTGGCTGTGAAGCAGCTATCCACGCTGTCCGTTCTTACATCTCTTTTCGGCCAGATGATGTTGTACTTAAGGTTGATGTCAAAAACGCATTTAACTCGGTCGACAGGAGCGTTCTGTTGTCGGAGGTTGAAAGGGAGGTACCTTCTCTGTATAGTTTTTTGTGGCAGTGTTATAGCGCTCCCACAAAACTAATTTATAGGGAGCACCTACTCTCTTCAGCTGTCGGTTGTCAACAGGGCGACCCTCTCGGCCCAGCAATTTTCAGCCTTGCCATTCACCCCATCATCACCAAATTGAAATCTCAATTTAACGTTTGGTATCTTGATGATGGTACCCTTGGTGGTGACACTGCAACGGTTTTAAACGATTTTTCATCCCTAGTGCATGACTTCAAACTTTGTGGTTTAGATCTAAATTTTTCTAAGTGTGAACTGTTTGTACCACCGAATTGCATTCGGCGTGGTGACATAATAAACAGTTTTAAGCAATTAGCTCCTGATATCAAAATTGTTGACCAAACTTCACTCCGTCTTCTCGGTTCCCCTGTTTTAGATGAATCATTTGCACCCTACATTGATGAACAAATTACCAAATTTAACTCAATTTCTGATCGGATACGTAAAATTAATAGTCACGTTGCATACACCATCATTAGGTTCTGTCTCTTTGTACCCAAATTCACATACACTTTACGTTCTTCACAATTTTGGAAACACCCTAATTTGACCACTAAATTAGACAATATCGTTCAGCACACTCTTTCATCAACTTTGAACATTAGGTTGGAAGGCCGTACTTGGACACAAGCTTCTTTGCCCATCAGGCATGGAGGCTTAGGCATTAGGAAAATATCTAGTGTCAGCCTTCCAGCCTATTTATCTTCATCTCACAGTACTTTTGGCTTAACCTGTAAAATTCTAAATAAATCTCATGTTTATAATTCGGTACATATACCTTTTTTAGCTGAGGCAGTTGATGCGTGGAAGACCCTTACTTTGGATAAGCTTCCCAGCAATCTTTCAGCTCAGCGGCTATGGGACGAGCCGCTCTGCAGAGAAGTGCGTAACGATCTACTTAATACGACTACTAACTCTGCCGATCGCGCTCGTCTTTTAGCCGTTGCTGAATGGGAATCTGGCCTCTGGTTAAATGCTCTTCCATCTCCTGTCCTAGGAACCATGGTTGACAACATATCGTTTCGAGTTGCTGTTAGCCTCCGTCTAGGAGCTTTTAATTCAGTACCCCATCGCTGTTATTGTGGTAAGGTTGTTGATCAGCTTGCTCATCATGGTCTCTCTTGTTGCAGGAGTGCTGGTAGAATCCCGCGGCATGCCAGTCTAAACGACGTCATCCGTCGAGCTCTTGTAAGCGCGCGTATTCCTGCCGTTCTAGAACCGAACGGTTTATTTCGTAGTGATGGCAAGCGTCCTGACGGTATGACTCTCGTTCCTTGGAGGATGGGAAGGCCCTTAGTGTGGGATGCTACCTGTGTAGATACCTTGGCGCCTTCTCATCTTTCATTCACTGGCATTAAAGTGGGTTCGGCCGCCACTTCTGCAGAGTGCCTCAAGCGGCGCAAATATGAAAGTCTCGGTGAGACTTACATTTTTGAGCCTTTTGGGGTCGAAACTCTAGGACCATGGGGCCCAAGTGCCCACAAATTGTATCGTGAGATATCAAGGCGTTTGGTCGAGTCATCTCACGATCCTAACGCTGGCCTTTACTTGGGTCAACGTATTAGCCTTGCAATCCAGCGTGGGAATGTGGCCAGTCTTTTGGGCACCTTTCCTCAGAACTGTGATCTCAATCAGATATTTTATTTATAGGTTAATACCTTTAAATATAATATCTGATTGTTTGTAAGTAGGTTAGGTTAGTTTAATTTTAATAACTATTCATGTAAATATCTTATGAAATAAAATTTGTATCACCCCTATTTACAGTAATCTTTTATATTAACAAATAACATTATGTTATGTATGTATATCTTTAATTATTATAAATAAAACAACTGATCCAAGTTGATAATAAAAATAATATGAATTTTTAAAAATTAATGAAACAATTTATGTTCAAATGTGTCATTTAAATAAGAAAAAAAACTCAACCCGCTTTTTTACTTACGGGTGCCTTTTTGAAAATTTTATATATCCTTTGTTACTACCGCGCAGTTCTGACGAATTCAACGACACCTCATAAGTCAAAATCCGTCCAGCCGTTTGGGCTGTAGGGCGTGCCAAAGAAACATACATAGGTGTAATCCATACATACATACGCTCGAATAGGGGAGGGTATTGTACCCTCATTTTAACGCAGTCGGGTAAAAACAAATCAAGACCTACAAACGTAGTGACTAACTGCGTTCATGACGAATCGCGTTAGTGACGAAAGAAGGGTTAATGACAAAACGCGTTAATGACGTAGCGCATATGGCGAACTGAGATAGTGACATAATTGCGTGTGTGACTAATAGTGTAAATGAGTTATCACGGATTATGACATACAGCGAATATGACGAATAGCGTTTGTGACCTGAGTCTCTAGACAAGTGGCAAAAGCAATAGTCGAATCGAAAAGTCAAAAAGCAAATGTATGGGATTTGACGTAACTATACGACATTGTATCGTAAACTTACGTCAAATCCCATACATTTGCTTTTTTGACTTTTCGATTCGACTACCGTTTTTGCCACTTGTCTAGAGGGGCTGGTGCGTGTAGTATTGATACTGCCGGCCGGGATCTAACTTATTCATCATGTGTTACAAGTCTGCTACTTTTTCACTCAGTTATATTCGCTTCTTAATTCTTATAAATTACTTCTTGTTCTGCAAATTAACATCCTGATATACATCTTTAATGGAAATTTTATTTAAAACAATATACATACGGTACGTTTTATATGATGTACTAGCTTGTTTCCTACATCAAATGAATGTAAGCAATACAATAAAGATAGAATACGCTGTTATATGGGTATAATATACAGTGTAAGGAACGCAGATTTATGTTAATATTCATGACCTATTGCGGCACTCAATAAATTCAGGATCTTTGATATTTTCTCTACTACAACTAAATATTTAGATATTTTTTCCTGTTCTAATAATATATATAAAATCGTTTGTCCTGACTGATGACCAACGCAAAGCCAAAATAATTTAATCTAAGCTGAAATTTGGAACATATGCTTCGTTTTTGTTCTGTCGTATTTAATGTATCGGCTAAGAAAGAATTATAGAAATTCAATCCCTAAACGGGTAAATTATAGTTCAACCCGGGTGAAGTCAGGGCAGACCCTTAGTATTATATAAAAGAGAATTCAACTGTTTGCTATACGAGTCGTAATCCTTGTGAAACAAAAGACAATGCACTTCGTTTTTGTTTTGTCGATAAGACATTATCTTTGTCAATACAGGGGTACAGTATGCCAATTTGATTTCTATTGTAAAACCGTTATGTGCTATTTTTGCGTCGCAGGTTGTTTGGAAATAATTTTCTCACTTGACTCCTTTGTACGGGCAACGTATTGTTATCAAAAGAATTTGATCATCTGCCTCAGATGGCTTTTGGGTACTTAGATGAAATTCTCTAAGACTATTGTGAAGTTTTTGAAAAGTTATAGAATCGGAGACTAAAGATTGTCGAGTAGAACAAATTTATTTTTAATTTTCTTGCTAGAAATACGAAGTTTATTAAATCTAGAGAACTCTCCAAATATAAAAGTTCTGGCCTCTTCAGTTTTAACTTTTAGGATGCTGTATCCAAAGAGTAGACTCATTATGCTGTCACTCTGTAGTGTCCGTCTATAACGTCACGTGTTCCTCGCTCGTAAACGGAATAAGTTACACAAGTGAAATTTAGAAAATAAAAGTTCTCTTTGTTTAGAATCTTGCCTAAGTATAGGTATGGTATATATTTCAGGGGATGTTCGATGACATTAATGATGAGCACATCGAATAGAGCATGTTCTAATTGTCACAATGACGGCAATATCAGTACGAACACACAAGTAGAACCTCCTTCAGTTTGAACTCGGCTATAAATATAAAGATAGTAAAAACAACAACGATATAATATATACGAAAAAGCAAAACTATATATGTATGTGTATTAATAATCTAAGAAACGATTCTCCTATTGGAAGGAGACCTTTACATTCCAAAACTTCGGCACTAGAAGTCGATAGCTAAATTAATATTAACGACACCAGATGATCCTATCAAATCCGAGGTCCGAACTCCCCTCGATTCCAGATTTAATTAAAACCTCACGATTTTATTCCGTTTCTCTGGAATTCTCTCCGTTTGGCAAATTGATCACTAGTACCCTGCAAGTCATTAGACTTTGATAGCCGTTTCATTTTTGCTGCTTCTTCATTTATTTTCTGACTTAAATAACTGACAAGTAAAACGAATTTGGAAACGGCAAATTTACGAGATTTAACTATATTATAATAATTATTATTATTTAGGCCTACGCCCAGGAGTGGATCATTGAGCTGGTGGCGGAGATGATGATGATGAACCATAATAATATTATATAAATATTATCTTAGTTCTTATTCTACAGTATCTTTAATGACTATACGAAGGTTTTAAAAAAATGCATACTATACAGGAATATTTATTTTGTGAATAACGTACTACTGGCCTATTTAGTTTAGTGGTTCAATTCCCACACGGGATAAAACTTTGTGTGATCCACAAGTGTTAATTCAGTGTCTGGGTGTAATTTGTATCCGTGAATTGTACGTTTGTAAAGTCCCCTGCGACAGAGACAAGACAGAGCTTGTTCCTTTATAAAATGAATGATTACAATCACGAGAAATCCAAATATTCGAAAAATGTCAAACTAACCCTGCTTGTCTCTTGCTTTTTCATGACTTCCTTATTCCTTTCCTTGTAAAGTAGGGTATATACCCTATATGGTTCTTTTTATTGCAATATCAGACATCCACGCGGGAGGAGCTGCGGGGTAACATCCAGAATTCTATAATTTGTTCTTTTTTATTTATTTTGTATGCTTTTTAATTCTTGTAGCTTGTGATCGACTGATGGTGATACATATTTAAAAATAATCAATGCCAATTTTGCACGATGAAAATTAAGTATAGTGGCCTAAGTCTTCGGGATTTAGTGGAATAATCCAAAGTAACATTTACACGCAGATTGAGCCACAACGAATCCAACTTTCCTAGTACTCAAACAAGTAATTAAAATATTAATTCAATTTTGCTACGGTACTTCCAAACGATTCCAATTATAACCTAGCCTGGTTTCGTTGAACATTCATATTCTCGGAATATTCTAGAATTTGATATATATTTTACAAATATATGTATATCATGTTGATTCTTGTCTCGTTTTTTATCAACATGCCATGTTCAGCAGCAATTGTAGACTTGATTGACATTTTTTTTTTTTTTTTTTTTTATACTACTTGGGTGGCAAACAAGCATACGGCCCGCCTGATGTTAAGCAGTATCCGTAGCCTATAGACGCTTGCATTACCAGAGGTATCACTTGCGTGTTGCCAACCCATTTTTTTACACCAGGGCTTTAAGATGGAAGTAACCCTGGGATAGGAATACATTTACTAACATACATATAAGTACGGTAGAAATAAAATATTTGGTAAGTAAATAACACCATCATAATATTCTTATTTTCACGTTTATTGTTACTGTCTTACACTTTCTTAATAATTAGGATATCAAATGCAAGCAAATGTCGTTTACTCAAGGTTGACTTGTTAAGTAAACTTGGACACAAAGAAATACCATTTTTAACCGACTTCAAAAAGAGGAGGTTATCAATTCGTGTGTATTTTTTTTTATTTTTTTTTTAAATGTTTGTTACCGCATAACTCCGTCATTTATGGACCGATTTGAAAAATTCTTTTTTTGTCTGACTGGACATACTTCCAGTTTGGTCCCATTATCATCAAAAGAAAGTTCTGATGATGGGATCCATGAGGAATTCAGGGAACTCCTCAAAAGTTATAGGTACACATATAGCAATTTCAATATTTTTAACAACTAATCAATTATTTGCATTCAGAAAGTGTAATTTGGTGAAATAAAACTGATGAAGAAGACCACAGATGGCCATCTGAACTTTTCAATAATAAGTATTCTACTGATGGCGATTAGATAAGTTTCGGTTATTGTTGCTAAGCAACTATTAATAAGAAATAATGACATGAATGAATTGAGCGCGGATTGCACAGATTAAATATTGGTTTTAATACCTACTTGACCTGTGTTCAGCCCGACGACGCTCAGTCGATTTTATTCGATTGTAACAAACAAATATTTAAAAATTTTACAACTTGCTGAAGTCGGTTTTTTTTTGTTAAAATTATTTAAAAAATCCTCTGGCAATATCATAGAAATCTGTTTAAATTACAAAGATAAGCTTTTCGGCTCTGGTTGTGGTTGGTTGTCAAAGGTGACCTTAAATTAGTTATTTTTAGTTTTGCAATATAAACAATTCTATACATTATTTACATAGACAGGTAGATTTCCAAAATAAAATGTTTTGTAGGTACGATGGGACTCTTGGAGGCCACAGAACCTACTACTGTCTTAATTTTAAAAGACAGTGAAATTAGGTATTTGTTAGACTATAGTGATCCGCTTATTTATTTCTGAATATAAATCAACGACAAGATAAAAGTGAAAAAATTACACTAGCATTGGTAAAGTAAAGCCTAGTAAAATAACCTGTCTATCTCGGTGCCCGGTAATTTATTAAGGTAGGTATTCAACGACGTAATTCAAAATTTAAGAATCAGCAGCGATGTTGTCTTGGCATTACCAAAGAAGATTTATAATTAGTTTTAATTATTAAGCGTCATCAAAGAAGGCTGAAGTAATAAAAATACTAATTAAAAATAGAATATGAATAAGTAAAACATGCTTCGTATACGTAAACTTGGTATAAGTCATTATGTGACAGATAGGTAGGTACGTCAAGTTGAGATACGTCAAAAACTACGAGTATCAAAACTTTTATGTTTATTGTACCAAAAATCGGCAGCCACCAATTTTGACCAGTGCAGGAGGTAGATTGTGGGGCTACAAATGAAATCACCCTGTTAAGTTTAAGCGCAGATGCGATGAAATGTGACCTTACATTTGAAGTAAATAAAAAAAATAAAAAGAAAAGTTTATTTTAGTAAAAAAAATCACGTGTTTTCAATTTTAACAAGATAAGGTACAAAATAATAAAATTAATAATACAGAATATAAGAACAACTAAACAAAACTATTTTTGGTATTTTTTTTCATTGGCTCCAGAATATCATGTTTCTCTGTGCACAAAATAGCAGCACAGTGTCAAGCTACTCGTTCAGTTGACTGACGATGGTATTCTGCTGGACGCCTACAGATTATGCCGATGTCAAGCAAATTGCGGTATGGGATTGATGTAAATTTATAGCTGGACAATTGATGATATATATTTATAGCTGGACAAGTGGATTGCATTTATAGCAATATACGCTTATCAAGCAATAGGTACCTACAAGACAAGTATAAGTGTACTTATTATGTATTTCATATTATGTTGGCGATTTATTGGTTTCGTCCAGTGATCAACAAAATACAAAATAATAATTATGATCGTCGAAATATCCTTATATATTTATTAAAGTTTTAAATTTTATTCCAGAGTGTGGCGTGAAATTGGTGAAATTTGTTTTATTTTAATTGATGTTCCGTTATTTTCACATTCATATATAAGAGCTCTGTTTTCATTTCATCTTTTATTTGACAATTTTCGACATGGTTTATTGTGTTGTAACAGTACAAAATTTTGATTAAATCACAAATAATTCGCGTACAATTATGTATCAGTCCCAAAGGAGGATGTCATAATATATTATGGCAGGCACCTCTTTTATAAAATAAAGGGACTAACCTAGATCTGCACGGTTAGTTCGATCGCACCATGTGTGGGTTCGAGTCTTATACGGACAAAATAATGTTTTAATCATAAATGTTTTACGATCAATATGTCTAAGTAGCCAAATGTCCAATTAGCAATACGTCTAAATAGCAAATCGCCATTGTAGCAAAACGTCTTACTTTTGAAACACCTATATAGCAATGCAAGTTTGGGTGTACTTTGTGTTCGCGAGTTGTATGTTGTTGTTTGCGGCTTCTTTTATATTAAATATAATGTAATTATAAATTTACTTACATACTCGTATATTTTTAATCTCAAAATTGAAAGCAAATACCTAACACATGTGATTCTAAAGCTGTCCAATTTGGCGTTAAAATCGGAGTGGAATGAGCGTTGGCTTAACGTCAACAAATCACCATTTTGTAGTGACAAGTTACAATTTATGCGTCGCCAATCACGCCCATTACGATCACTATTACTAACCAGAACAGATTTGAATTATTTTTGCCAATGTTGAATTTGGAAGCAAAATATTTGTGAAATGTTTGTATCATCCTATTAAATACATGCTTTAATAATGATACACGACAATGTTCTGTTTGTTAAAGAAACAACAGAGAATTATTTAATGTAAATATGAATTTTTACCATTGCATACCTATGTAGCTGATGTGACGAACAATAGTCTACAAAGTCTGGCTTAGCAATTTATTGTCATATTTATTCATTTTAATACTAAACTTAAGATCACATTATCATAGGCCAAGCATTTGCTAAGAGCAACATCACAAAATCATTTTTACCTATCTCTTTACATTATTTGGAAACACATTAGGAACAATTATATTTTATTATATTAAGAAAAATAAAATAGTAAGTTAGCGTAATAAGTTAGCACGCGGAAATCGTATATTCCAAAATGTTCTACGAATTTTGTTCAACTAAGAAACAGAAAAACATTGTGGTATAAGAAATTGATACAATCGATAGTAAAACAATACAGAATATAAATTCCACTATATTCTATTATTTTCAGAAGAACATTGTAGAAAAAAATCTAATTAGTTCTATTAGTTGAAAAAAAATCGTAGAACATTTTGCAATACAAGCGCGGAAAGTGCTTGTTGCTTTTCTTTTGATTTAATTCTTTTATTTTTATTACACACAACTTTACCAAAAACAATAGTTGCGTGTGCTTAAATAATACAACATTATTATTTGTATTTCATATACAGGTAGAACAAGATAAGTACGTGTAATAATAACGCAACAAAACTGAACGCCGCTTAGTATGGGAGTAGTTTGTTTATCTTCTTAGAAATATTGCAAACAGATTTATCAATTTAATTCATACATATAAATCTATAATTACTTAACTACCTTTCAATATAATTGTCATCCATCCAAAACAAAGAGTTCAACTTTTCCGTCAACAAAGCTGCATTGTGCAGTGCCAACAAGTGTCATAGTGCCCGGAGTGCGGACGGCACGTTTCGTTCAGAGCGCACGTACCGCTGACGTGGACGGTTTCTACTTACCTAACTCTTGAGATGTTTATAAGTGCATGTATCGTGTTTGCTTGGACATCGTAACACTTCTTATCTGAGTTTAAAGTTAGCTTCTAATGTACTTTAAAATTGCTATTATTTTTCATCTCGCACGACAATTAGGTACTAAGTACGATTAGTATCTTTTCAATAAAGAAGTATCTTGTTTAGACTCTGCATCAGTTTGCATGCTACCATAATTGTAATTTACTAAAGATTGTAACTATGTGGCAATTAAAAACAGAAAAAAGAGTGGCCTGTGATGCTTCTAATGGCTTCACGTCAGCGAACTAGCCGTAGGTAAATTAGCTGACATTATCTTTCTGGCTTATTCATAATTTATACCTTCATAACTTCATATGCAGCGGCTTGTCTGTGTATCTGGATTTGCTAAAACCAATGATCGGTAGGGACCTAATCACCATCTAGTTAGCCATTAGCTCGTCTACCACCTTGGCAGTAAAACGATACTTGTTGAAAATGTTACAAGAGCAGAGTTTACTCAATACAATTTAAAGAAGGCGCGTGAAGTGGTTAATTTACCGCCACTGGATGCACCAACTCTATGACAATATAACATTCATAGAAGACAAAAGTTACAGACGAGAGCAGAATCTTGTCGGTATAGATGCAAATTATTTGCCTGATAAGAACACTGCTCTTAAATTGGAATACTAATGGATGTTTCAATGCCATTAAAAAGTTAGAATTAAAAATATTTAGTGACAGCATACTTACTACCAAAGCTTCTGATATGCAAGTCTGTCACTTTTGGCGACACAAAAATAGGTACCAACCTTATTTAATACTTAATGCTTTTTTTTATTTATATTGATATCTCTACCACTAGTGGCTGTTCAATTTTGCTTTCGTTTTTCTTATTTATATTTATCCAACAATTATTTTTAAGAATTTGTTTTTAGACAATTTAATCGGGTAATAAACTCAATATCAAACAAAAACCTAAGCCTCAAGATCGGTAGTCGCGAGATTTGCTGTCTTACAAAATAACACCAGACAAAACGATGTAAAACCAGCAATTAGCTTATTATACAACAATAGGATAAACAGCGGTGTTTCTAAAATGGCTGGGTAACGTCAAATTATGACGGATTCAGGTCGACGTGAAATAAAGCACACTGTTTATGTTCTAATATTTTTGTTTTACATTATTAGTAGGCTAATAGGCCACATTTTAAAATTAACGATAAGTTTTCTTTACGATTTACCTGACTTGCCGTGGTTTATTGGCTTAGAAAAAGTCTAAAATTACAATCCTAAATATTCACCGCGGCATCGGGTACCGCACGCGTCGGTTATCGCGATATATTTCAGATTTCATTAAGATCTGTTTTGCTGTTCAGTCGTGAAAAGGTACACATAGATTGAGTAACTTATTCATCTATACTAATATTATTTATAATCAGCTTTAGCTGAAGAGTTTGATTGATTGTTTGTTTGGTTGAACTCGCTAATCTCAGAAAGTACTGGTTTGATTAGAAAAAACTTTTTTTGTTGAACAGTGCATTAATTCAGGAAGGCGATAGGCTTTATAACATCACGCTATGATCAAAAGGAGCAGAGTAGTAGTGAGATATGTTGCAAGATCGGGGAAATGTACGTTCGAAATTACCACGCGGATGAAGTCGCGGGCGACCCCTAGTTTATTATATTAGTAAAGATTCAGATAGTAGATATTATACAAAATGAAATCCAAAAATCCTCTAAATATCAATAAAATTCATGATTAGTTTTTGCTTCCACGCAATACATTTAATATAAATCCACATAGCGCCACGCTCTAGTTAACGTAACTTTATTAGACGCGGCTCGATTGTTCGAAATTCTTCTTGTTAGGTTTCCAGTGTAAACTTTAAATTGGATCCGATAGTTGGGGTGAAAACGCTGAAAGCTTGTGATCAATAGCCGGGATTGTAGACTAGGTGTGCTCATTATTTATTCAAACAATTGTTTTGTAGCTTTTTGTTATAGTTACAGATATTCAAAACAAGTCCATTATAGTCTCTCTTTTATGGTTTATTTCATGTTTCCTTGCCACCAACGTGTTATCATTGGAAATAAAAGTTTTCTGCATGCTTTGTTAATGTATTTTTTTACGAATATTGTCTTCAATATTGGAATTCTTTTAATATCTTCAAACGTTATAAAATATTGACTACTTAAAATAAAAACTAAACTCTATATCAGCAACATCCATACTGATAGACTTCTTTCTTGACTGTATGTCAGCCATCCTCTAAGGTACTCGTATATTGTAGGTTTCTTTTACTTACCTGACACAATCTTCATTAATCTATAGGTTTTGTATTGTGCTCATTTTCATGTGTTTCATATTATTTGGGCACTGACATTAAATTATTATTATTAATCTTATACATACAGTGAATAGCAACTCTATTATTAGGCTAATATGGTTTTATTTGCTTATTTCTTTTCAGTTAAAATTCGGTACAAAATCAATAACTCATTTATCATTTTGTAAGACATATTAAAAGATTTAGAAAATAATAACGTTTCATAAAAAAAAACAAAAACAAAGCATATTGGGAAACGGCCAATCAAAATTGACAAAGTAAAAACACGAAAGTGAATCACTTAAGTTATTGGCCTAAAATGAATCGGCAGCCAAACCCAATTAACAACACAAACAAACGACTATGAAGTGTGCGAATGAATCATAATGGAACATCTTTGTATTAATTTATTGGACCAATGAGAAGCTATCTCTCAGTTTAGCGATAAAGCGGACTGTTGAAGACCCGACGAGGCGACTAATATACGTCGAGACAACGGCTTATGCCATGACTGTATTAGGCTGTTTGTAACCGAGAACATATCAGGTGTACTACGATAGCATGGAGGTTTGTTTATAATGGTATGATCGCTATAGACTTTGTTAATATAATATACCACTTTCGACATTGTTTAGTTAGAGACGAGGCTCAAAGTAAATAATATTTGAATAGTGATTTCTAAAGCTGACGGGATAGTCATCAGTATAACTAGCTACCACGTCAACTACTTACTAAAATATAATAAACTAGATCTACAATTAAATCTAACATAAACTTTTTTTCCTGATCGTTTTTTAATACAAATTAGTCGGTTATTGAATGTCCATCTTGTTAAACTTCTCGGTCTTACGACAAATTCGAAGTTTCGTAAATCCAATTAGGAGTTAACGCCCGTCCGCTGTAATTATATTTGTGAAGGTCATGTTTCAATTAAGAAAATAATCGCTTCTCTAAATGCCCCGGTGAGGAACATCTTTGTCCTATTCTCTTATTCTAGAATTAAGGCAATACATATATTCAAACAGATTTTTAAAATATGAATATTATAAGAACTGTACTCACACACAGGAACACAACTACACCGCTGTGTGTAGTTTTTTGGCTGTGGTCTTCTGTAAGGTGGAGGTCCTACCCAAGTCAGGCTTGCTTACTAGTATGGTGCCCTACCTTCTCTTAAAATCATATTATTGCTGTTAAAAATAATAATAATTGGAAGATCTTCGAATTGTTTAAAGTTGTAAAAAAATATCTCAGTACTATTTTGTTAAACATTAAGCCATTCAAATTGAATGCACCATAAATCAAGTATCTACATCCGATATTAAACCAAGCGAATCGTATTAAATCGATTAATATTTTTCCCGATTCGATGGCGTCACTATGTGAATCCCGATATAATGTGAATTTATTACTCCCGACAACATGTAAAATGCGTTAGGCATCCTACAAACTCGCTTCAATAGTACTTAATTAATTGTTTTCAAATAGTAAAAACTAAGTTAATTATGGAATTTATAAATTAAAACAAACCTGATGTCAGTGTATTAAAGAACTTTATAGATGATCGCACACTACAGATTTGTTTTGACTAACAGCTAGACATCTCGAATTGATATACGATTGATTTAAAAGAACTTACATCTTTGATTTATATCGCACAAAATAGATGCAAAACGAATTGGGTATCCATTCCGAAGCAAGACCACCTGTCGAATACTTTGAACGATGCCCTAAAGAAAGGATATAACAAAAATTGTTAATAGACCTGACAGTACCAACCACAACAAGCAGTTTTGAAAATCTAGTGAATTTATATAACCCACCACATCAATTTTGTTCGTAACTACTTAAATAGCTTGCAAACAAAAATATTAAAAGCTGCAGCTTGGCGCTGAGACGTTAGTTTCAGAAATACACTTTGTAGTTAGATGTCAATTTACAATATTAAATACTTCGGGTATCAACATGATTATGTTTTATTTACCTTAAGATTGCTTCACTTGTCGACCTGCGTCAAACTGTCTGACCTATAGCCTGTTACACATTTTTTGGATCTGAGTAGGTACATACGGTTATCACGTATGTTTAAAACAATTTAGAGGTTTCCAAGGAAAATTTTAACAAGATCATGGAATATAATATGTTGTTACCAAGATCGCTGCGAGCGAAACATGGCAACAAAATAATATAGAAATAGCTCCGGGAACTAAACTCCTACCTAATCCATTAATATTTCCTTGAGAGGGAGGGAAAATAAATACTGATGCTTGAGATAAAAGGCTATTATTGTCCTGTTAGGGAACCAAGATTAAAGTTATGCTGACCTGCCAATATTAATCTGAACTGTTCTATTGGAGATAGGTAAGAATGTCAAATGGAATGTTTCCCAAATGGTTTCCTAAATGAATTTTCATGTTATGATTACAAAATAATGTACGTGGGAAAAAAAGGATAACGCAGTACTTACGTCATAAAAATCTTTTGTCTCTGCGTATTATTAATTAAAATAGTACTCAATTACGTCTTGTGTTATTAATTAAAATATTACTCAACTGCGTCTGTGTTTTGCGTCTGTGTTATTAAATAAAATAGTACTCAATTGCGTCTGTGTTATTAATTAAAATATTACTCAATTGCGTCTGTGTTATTAATTAAAATATTACTCAATTGCGTCTGTGTTATTAATTAAAATATTACTCAACTGCGTCTGTGTTTTGCGTCTGTGTTATTAAATAAAATAGTACTCAATTGCGTCTGTGTTATTAATTAAAATATTACTCAATTGCGTCTGTGTTATTAATTAAAATATTACTCAATTGCGTCTGTGTTATTAAATAAAATAGTACTCAATTGCGTCTGTGTTATTAAATAAAATAGTACTCAATTAAGTCTGAGCAATAACTTTTATTACATTTTGCACGAAGCTTATCCTGCGTGTAAATTGCTTTTAAAATAAACTATGTGCTTATGTGTAAAAAATCTACAAAATTGTAAAGCTATATCAAAAGCCGTCAAGTAGTATGAAACATCCAACCATAAACTTCCACGATTAAAATATTAGTAGGATGAAAAAAAAAGTTTGATGCAAGTTTGTAAACAGCCTAAATAGACGCTTGGTGTGTTAAATCGCAGAATGCAAAATGAATGTTTCCTGAAATCGCCCATACAATTGCATTTAATTTGTGAGTAAGACGACTGCTTATATTGCCTATAATACTGTTATACGAGTAAACTTAAGGTCTTTATATAACTAGACAAAAGTATTTAAGTCGAGCTTTCTAAGAAAAGTGACTCACAGAGAAATATTTTAACAGTTGTTTTGTTCGTAAACTATCATTGTCATTTTAGCCGAAAGATGTCCACTGCTGAAAATAGCAACGTTTTATAACAAAACTGAAAGGAAAGAAATCCTTGGGCCTCTCCAAGAATTTCCATATCATTCTGTCTTGAGCTAACCTTACCCAATGGCTGCCTGCTACTTTTCAGGTAGCATGCCGTCGCTGCGTTTATAATTAATGATTGAAATTTTGAAAATCTACTGTTTTGATATAACATTATTTCTTCTCTAATGATTTCCATTCAATTTAATTTTTCATCTTAATACATACAAAAAACCTTTAATTTTGCCATACATACCTCTACTATAAAACTTCTGAAATTGGTTCTAGTATATTTAGGTGATGCATATTATAACTTAGTAGTTAATTGGGAATACAAAAATACTTTTACCTACTATCAACTTGCGGAAAGAGTGAATGAAAAATATTTCGTTTGGCAAAGCACGCCTTAAATTGAAAAAGACAAAACATCCTATTTATTACTAATCCTTCAAAAAAGCTATGCTGTTTTACAACTAATGCTAGGCTAAAACATTTCGACAAAATGCCAATCACTTAAGACAGTTCCAGTAAGCCCAGTCTTGGCCGCTGTTACAATTGGATAACAAAATAAGACCGTTACGCAACATTCTGGGACAAGTGGCCATTTTGATTGCCCCGTTGTCAAAGGCGAATATGTTAATGTATTTAACAAAAGATCCTCCATAACTATTTGCATTGAAATGTATTAAGATTTATACCAGAATGTTGGTACATAATAACAACATTTTATTATTCAGCTTCCAACTTTAACTATTGAAAAAAGTTATCAGAGAACCACTTTTTAGTCTGTGACTTTTTTCAAGAACTTCTAGCCTCTGAGTCAATTGTATATTACGAGTACTACCTATATTATGACTTTTATAGAGGAGAAGCTATAACATTCCTTAATATTATGTATTGTTGTCATAGGTTATAAAAAAATATTAAATACCACGCAGTATAAAAATTATAAAAAAATAAGATAATCTATATATTTTCTTTTTTTTATTTATTTATTCATCATTACGTAAAACTATTTTAACAGGTGCACACCCAATGCAATAGTGAAGCCTTATTATCTATAACATATTACACATAATGCTGTCCTTGTGAATTGACGCAGTGTGCAGGCAAAAATTTCAGTCTCCTTTGCTACAAGGTTAAGTATAATAGATATTATACTTAACCTTATTATTATCTATTATCTATTATATTTTAAGTATTTCGGTATGTTATACCTACACCATCAACAACGCTCTTTCTTTCGACAAAGTCCATCCTAAGGTTGTCTGGAAGAGATCGCTCTTGGCGATAAGACCGCCCATTGTACATACTGCCAGTTAAAAATTTATCATGTTATGTTCAGAATTTTGTATAAATTATGTATGGTGTACAATAAAGAATATTATTATTATTATTATTCTCTTTATTTATTCTTACAACATATGATTTACATTTTTAAATATATAAAAACAAAAATAAAAAACCTATATATTTAAAAATATAAAAAACAGTTCCCCACCGGTATCGGGAACAAAGTCCAAGCTACCGGCGGTTAGGGCTCCAGAGACAGGAATCTCCTCACTATACGTGCCGTGTCGAGGAGCACTGCCTTCTGCATCAGACCCTTGATCCATCCACCCAACGCGAGCCTCTTAAGGTGTTGGTCGAGGCTCTTGGCTATTAAACCATTCACTGTGACGACTATCGGTACAATGACAGCAGAATCCACATCCCACATGTCGACAATCTCATGGGCCAAGTCAAGATATTTTATCTGTTTATCTTTCTCAGCCTTCACGAGATTCTCGTCATGAGGGACAGTAATATCAACAATCATTGCAAGGCGCTTTGATCGATCCACCACCACAATATCAGGCTTGTTGGCCACAACAGTCCTGTCAGTGATGATGGACCGATCCCAGTACAGTGTCGCACAGCCATTCTCGAGAACTGGCTCAGGGACATACCTATAGTACGGTACCTCGACGTCCACTAGGTTGTACCGCAGAGCAAGTTGCTGGTGAATTATCCTGGCTACTTGGTTATGCCTGTGCAGGTACTCGCCGTTAGCAAGACGCGAACAACCGGAAACAATATGCCTGAGGGACTCACCTGGTCGGTGACATGCACGGCATATGTCGACCGTGCCGTCCTTCAGGATATATTTCCGGTAGTTGTTCGTCATGATAACTTCGTCAGCAATTGCACAGACAAACCCTTCGGTTTCCCCGAAGAGATCACCGAAGTGCAGCCAGGCCACGGAAGCAACACCGTCTACGTCAGGGCCATGCAGGGCCCGGTAGAATCGGCCGTGGAGCTCCTTGCTCTGCCATACCTCCCTGCGGTCGTCAGTACCAAGCACTACAGGCCTGCGCCAGTTCTCTTTAGCCAAGGCAAGCGGGGTAAGCCCAGTGTCCACTGCGACCACATCTCGATGCACACCCTCGTTCACCCCGAGAAAATATTCTCTGAGATTGCACATCTCGCGATTATGGAGGGTTTTGGCATTTAAAAAGCCTCTACCCCCACATTTTCGCGGGATGTACAGTCTCATGACAGATGAACGGGGGTGATGCATTCGGTACGACGTCAGCAGCGTACGGACTCTCCTGTCCAGGGCATCCAATTCCGTCTGAGTCCACTTGAGTATGCCAAAGGAGTACATCAGGAGCGGCATGACCCAACCATTACAGGCGCGCACCTTATTACCGCCTGACAAAAGACTTTTCAGTACTTTTTTCAGGCGGCCAAAGAAACGCTCCTGCACAGATTGTTTCATATCCGCATCCTTGATGCCTAACGCCTGTGACATACCCAAGTATTTATAGGTATCAGTTACGAGAAGTGATCTGAGGTGGATAGAATCAGAGAGTTGCAATCCCACTGATTCCGTCACCCTGCCTTGCTTTACATACATGACTGCACATTTGTCGATTCCAAAATCCATACTGATAGAATTACTAAAGTTTTCAGTTATCTTTAGTAAGCCTTTCAGCTGGAAATCAGAGGGCGCAAATAATTTCAAATCATCCATGTAAAGCAGGTGGGATATTACCTGACCACCTCTGCGCAACCTGCAACCTAGCCCTGAATTCTCTAACAGAGTGCTGAGAGGATTCAGTGCTAGGCAGAACCATAGAGGACTCAGACTGTCACCCTGAAAGATGCCCCGCCTGATCCTTACCGGTTCACCACAACCTCTGATATGTCGACACCCTGGATAGTTAAGAACCGTTTTCCATTGCCGCATACACGTCTCCAGGAAGGTACATAAAGTTGTATCTACTTTATACAACTTTAGCACCCTCAGGAGCCATGAATGCGGCACGGAATCAAACGCTTTCTTATAATCTATCCAGCATGTCGCCAAATCTTTTCGGTTGCGGCGAACCTGCTGGCTAATGGCCATGTCAATGAGGAGGAGCTCCTTAGTACCACGGGCTCCTCTCCTACATCCATTCTGGGAGATAGACATGATCGAATTATTTTCAATGTGTTTTGTAATTTTGACTCTCAGAATAGATGTAAGGAGTTTATAGACCGATGGTAAACACGTAATCGGTCTATAATTACTGGGTGCCGTGGTACTACCTGTCTTATGAAGCAGATGGGTATTTCCTGTCGTTAGGAATTCTGGTAGCGACCCAGACTTCAAAACCGACTGGAATTGAGATGCCAAGCAAACATGCGAACTACGCAGCCACCTCAGCCAAAAATTGTGCAGTCCGTCTGGTCCTGGTGACTTCCAATTTGCCATTGGACGGACTGCACAAGCAACATCATCGGCCGTGATGGCTACGCAATCCATTGGCGTGATATGTTCGCATGTTTGTTCCACATCCCGCATCCAGTCACCTTCCGAATGACTGACGGGGACCGACCAGATGCCGCTCCAAAACTCTTTAGTAGCAACAGCATCCGGCAGCGGCCCGCCATCCACTCCTTGACTAGGTCGCTCCCAATTCCTATACACCCACCTTTGGTCCCTTTGGAACATCCGATTCATAGAATATCGATCCACTCGTTTTCTATATCTACTGATTCGGTTAGCCCATGCATAGACCTTCTGCTTTAGGAAGTCAATACGCTCTGTGACCCGCGACAGATACTCACGGGGACTGACACCAGTCCCCGAGAATGCCTGGCTCACAAAGCGCATTACTCTCGGGCGTGTATTGCCCGTCCTAAAACAGATCAGCTTACCAATAAGCACCCTTGCCCCAGCAATACGCCGTTCAATCCTGCGTTGCCAGGCCGGTGTATCACATGTTTGTTGTACAGGGGGGTCTGATGTTGTGAATCTTACCCCCGCCATACGACATGCTGAGACGGCCGCACAATACAAGATTGAATGGGTATCACTGAGATTTTCGCTATTAACTAGATATCTAGGCAATAACGAATCAAGGGTACTTACTAGCGCTAGGTTTCTCCTATGCATAGGTAACCGAGGCAGACATGGCCTAAATTCTTGGGGCGTGAATCGATAATCTCGGATCGCACATTCCAAAGCTTCCTTGACCTCCTCATTACACTGAGTGTCCACAGACGGAGCCAAGCTATCCCCCACATTAACATTAACACTTGTCCGTGGCAAAGGTACGGTTGCCACTAGTGTAATGGCTTGGTCGGGGACAGCAGGGCCAATCTGTAAACACTCTAAGCGAAGCCTATCAAGCACAGAATCATCCAACAACCTACAGCGTTGGATGGCCCGTACCTGATCCGATAATCGTTGAGCTGAAACGTTGGTAGTTGGTTCAAGACTCTGAAACAAAGCATGCATACGACTGCGATACGCAGTGAGGTTGGTTCCCCCCTCTGTTGCCACAAAATATGCGCGCATGACATTTTCATTTAAACTTGAAGGCCATCGCATGCGCTGCACATTACCGCCGGCAGCGGGGACCCTGTTCGCAGCCGGTGGGCCGCGGGGTTCCAAGCACGCCGGAGGCCGGCCTCTCCCCTGCCGACGCACAGGTGTTGGCGACGTCGGCGGGGAGAAGTACTCGTCGCTAGAGGAATCACTCGACGCCTCCGCAGAGACCACTGGAACCGGCGGCTGCGGGGCGGAGCTAAGCGACGAGTCCGGGGGTGAAAATCGTGCATTTTTTGCTTTAGATCTGGTTATCATCATATATGAGTCGTCATCCTATTTTTTCCTGACAGCTGTCATAACAAATAATTTTCTTCTTTTTACTTTATTTATTGTATTCTCAAATCTGTTGATTATTTTTATTTCTCTGTATTAATTTTATATTGAGGATAATATTTTGTGAATAAATATGTGATTAATAGTCCAAAATATAAATAAATTAAAAACTGCAAAAAAATATATAAGTAGACGTTTCGTGTGTTGCCAGATTATTCAGATTATTTTATTATTATTATTATTATATTTCATAATTAAATTGAACGCTGATAGATAAATTCATAATTAAAATACGTATTGCTTTTACAATTTATCGAAATGCGTGCTCATTTATTAAACATACCCTCAATGTTACCGCATCTAAACAATTCTGCAGACAGACCCTCTCCATGTGGAATGAATGCTCATTTTCCAAATTAAATGTTCGGTACCAAACAGAATGAGGCCGTTACATACAAAATGTAATGTCGCGGTGTTTACCAACATGCGTTTTGCGTTCTATATATCGTACTTCAACCTGATTGTATGTACACACATATATACGTACACCGATGTTGTGTAAAGGCTGTTTATTAAAAGACTACTGGTTATGACAAAATTACTACTACTAACTAAAATTTACTGCTTAATATAGGTAAACAAACTATTTTTGGAAAGGCAACATAAAACTACAAAAATACTGCACCCCAAAAACTCAACACATTGTATCTAAAGAGGAAACTACGGAGAAAACCAATGCATTACGGAAAATATATCCTTTCAAGCACTTGCGCTAAAAAGCACAACATTGTATGAATAATTACCATCATCATCAGGTTCATCGAATCGATCTCATAAACCTTACCCATTAACACAATCATTATTTTATCGATGCATGAATAATAATAATAATAATATTTATTTTCTTATCATCAGATAACAGTAGTTTTAATATAGTACATATTAAAGAGACTGGTGTCTGCTGTAGGAAATCCGGTAGTACAGATCACCAGGCTTACCCTTCGTCGAAACTATACAATTATATAGCTGGTAACACAAATAAATAAAAAAAGACAAAGAATTTAAAAAAATTACATTGTTATACAAATTTTAATATAAAGCGTTGGTTTTTATAGTTTGAATAAAGTGTGTGTGTATGTGTGGTGTGTGTGTGTGTGTATGTGTGGTGTGTGTGTGTGTGTATGTGTGGTGTGTGTGTGTGTGTATGTGTGGTATGTGTGGTGTGTGTGTGTGTGTATGTGTGGTGTGTGTGTGTGTGTGTGTGTGTGTGTGTGTGTGTGTATGTGTATGTGTGGTGTGTGTGTGTATGTGTGGTGTGTGTGTGTGTGTGTATGTGATATTTAGTTCCTTAGTTGTAAATGAATGGCTTTGTGAATTATATTAAAATAATTTGGAACTGTTATGTAACCTTTAGTACCAATTGATCAAATAATTTAAAATAAGTTTCCCATATAATTATTAAACATTGTTTATAAGTTAAGTAGGAATGTATTATGAGATACATTTTCTTTTGTTGCATTTTTTATAGTTTTAATTGTATGTCTAGGTGTTGACAAACAAAAGATTGTATTCTGAAAATAATAATAAATTATACCATGAATAACATAGTTTTTCAATTAAAATGGTTAGCTGGCACATTCAAAATAATATCTTCTTACTTAATGGCCGTAGTTACCTCTAAAACTGATTTCTTTTCTCGTGAAAGCAAGTTCCATTAGAACTCATTGTTCTAGTCGTGTTCACAAAAGCTCCAATAAGTAGACCATTGTTAGTTGTAAGTTTTTCTCCAGAAAAAAAAGAAATGGTCTTTGTGAGTTGTTCAGTTTTTTCATCTGTACCGAGTAGGAATTACATATATCGCTTATATTGCACTTTAAAAAAAAAGTAGCTGGTAGAATTAAATTACATCGATTTCATAACTCATCATAAGACATTAAACCTTTTGTTTATAATGTGTAAATAATACTAGGTTGACAAATATACGTATCTATAGATGCAATTGTCATAGATCTTTCGTCTACTATTGCTATCATATTATAGAAGAAATCATATTACAGAACTAGGTATAAATATTTAAAAGTAATGAGTGCAATAATTAATTGCACTCCATACAATCGATTTGGTTACTCCTGTAAATATTGATTTGAGATTTCAAATAAGGTTTAAAAATACGTCTTATATTTTAGAAAGTCGTTAAAGGTTATTGTACGAATTCATGACAAAAATTGTGTGAATGAGGGATTTAAAGATTGCACAAATTAGGGATTGTACAAATTGCAATTGATTGCTGGGTGATTTTCAATTCAGAATAAATCCCCCGCAATTCACCTTGTTCCTTTAAACTCCTCCAGATCATTGAGTTAGCAAGCTATGTCCTTTCCCTACTAGCCACTCATTATAATACCATTGGACCTGACACTTAGCTAGATTTAATCCTCACCTCTTTTTCAGCCCAAATCTATTTATGTGGTCAACTTACATCTCCAGGCTTTTCTCATCATGACCTAATTTTCTTCTCCTACAAACAGAAGCCTTCTAAATCTTAGAGGCTGCAATGGAGTGTTAGAAAGTAGACAAAAATACGCGTATTTAGGATCTTAAAAATGTCTTAAGCCTAGATGACATACAAGTCCCCGTCAGAGTGATCAAATCAAAATCGCAGAAATCGATGTAATCAAATGATACGTAATGCTGAACGCCGCCATATTTTTATAATATCAACTTCTAAACTCTTTCGCCAATATCTGAAAGTGCGTAGGAATACTAAGTATAGACAAATACCAAGGTACTGGATCAAATTAAAAGGCGCTTAGATTACAATAGGAAATAGCAATGAGACCGATCTGACAAGGACTGGGTTCTTTTTGAATCTACAAGGAATCGATGTAATCAAATGATACGTAATGCTAAACGCCGCCATATTTTTTTATAATATCCATTTCTAAACTCTTTTTCCAATTTCTGGAAGTTCCTAGGAACACTAAGTATTGACAAACACCAAGGTACTGATCCTCAAATGACAATCGGTATGGTAAATATTAATCGCCCGTTTACATTACCATACCAAAATGGATTACTTAGCGAACAACTGTGGCGGCAATGATGATACGATGATACGCACACATCTACAGGTCAACCGACCACATATTTGGTAAGCTGTTCCCAAATTCGACTTTTTAAAAGTGAACGAGGTTTGAAAATACTCATTGGTAAATTGCACAAACCACAAAGTGTACTTTGCAACCTTCAGATCCCTATAATATTCAGAAAGTCCTTTCTTGTAATCTAACAAAGTTTAAAATTCAGTCCCGATTTCGTAGCGCATTCTCCAAGGTGCGAGACCTACAGTTGCCCAGAATTTGGCCATCTGCATATTGCAATAATTCAAAAGTTTTTTATTATTATTATATTATCTCAGCTCTCACTTTCAACACAAGATGACCTCTTTTAAGTAATATTAATTCAATTTTTCATTATGCGGAGACTAAAGGACAGATGACATAAGGGGAGCACCTGGGCTTATATTCAGCAGTAATGTCTCACCTTACTCTTCAGAGAAGATTTAGGGTCTAAGAAAGAATGTATCAACGCCACTACCATAGACGTTTTTGCCGTCATCAGCTCCTCTATTTCGTAACTAGGACTTAGCTGAAATTTCGGCAAAGACCTAGTTACGAAATTCCAACCCCTACAGTTATGCTTCGAATCTAAAGGGGGCTGTGAGAAAAATGCCTTCAATTCAGTGTAAGGGACACTGTTTACACAAGCAAAATTAGAAATACTCCAATTTTATAAATTCCTTTGGCAATGCCGCTAGGTTTTGGGCACGTTGGACATTGATGCTAAGAAATATTATGACGCCTTAACTAATTCTTTTAATTAATTAGGACGTTCTTTGTTTTATTTATTTTTTATTCTTATTTTATTTACTTTAATTTTAAATTTATTTTAATTTTAATAAGTATGCCATTAAAAAAAAAACGAAAAATAAGTTACCGAGTATTCATTCGTTTACCGATGCTTGATATGTTAGAGATATGAACATACCAAATTGTATAAGTTTATAAGGTTAATTATAGTCTTCGTCTCGTTCAGTCTTTGCCCAGCAAGAGACGCATTGATGGCAGAGAAAGATTTATTCAAGATGCTAGAAGCAGGGACTAAAAAAAATTGTTCCTGCCTAGGAAGTATTAAATTTTATGGTACACTAGTTTCGCCCGCGGTTTTATCCACGCGTTTTCCCACGGAAAATGTTTTTACTTCGAGATAAAAAATAGTACAATATATAGCACATATTGTGATATCTAGACTATATTCTATCTATGTATCTCCAAATTTTATCCACATAAGTGCAGCCGTTTTGGAGTGATTGAGTAACATTGAGTATTATTAATACATGAATCCATCCAAACTTTCACATTTATAATATTAAGTAGTATATTTAAGCTTTTACGTATTGCAGCTATCTTTCTGGCTTAGATTTAAAGCTAGTACCGTATTGCAGCTATCTTTCTGCCTTAGATTTAAAGCTAGTTACTTAGGTATCTACAAAAGAAAAAAGAATAATTTGTTATTTAAACTTAGAAAATAAATAAAAATACAAATATAATGGACCGATTTCAAAAATTGTTACCCCACTTGACGCTAATACTTATATTGCTATAATATAGCATAGGTGTAATATTTGTTCCATATATTGTTTAAAAAAAAACGTCCACTGCTGGACATAGGCCAAAGACTTTCACAGCATTCAGTCCTGAGCTGACCTTATCCATTGGCTACCCGCGACCTTTACCAGGTCGTCCGTCCACCTTTTAGGAGGCCTGACCACGCTGCGTCTTCCAGTTCATTCTCGTGGTTGAGACGATGATGATATTTCATTTATATTAGTATTCCATTATCGAATGTTCTTCTGTGTTCTTTCGAACATTTGGTTTTGAATCTGGCCGACAGGTATTAGGTAATCTAGACATAACTTAGCAATTTAAATTTCAAGATTTATTATAGGATTTAGGTACGCATCTCAGATCCTCATCAGCAAGGCAAATATATCCTTATCAAAATAAAGGTCGATTTTCCTACCGTAACAGAAAAAAAATCTTCTATATTGAATACCTTCACGCTTGTAACTAACATTGAAGGTATTAGTTCACGGCCTCATTGTACCGAGCCAGACTATATTGTTTACGTGCTTAGTGGTATATTATTTGTATCACTAGCTTCACCAATCGAAAATGAATCTTATTTTTACTAGCCATAAGTTTTGGTTCCTTTTACTGTAAAAGCAAAAAAAAATCTAAGGGGAGGAGCACAAATCGTAACGCATTCCTTTAAGAGTAAAATAAAACAAAAGCTGGGATTTATTTTATGTTGGGAAGCTTCATATGTGAATAGTTATGACGTAAGACCTTATGGGAACAGATTTAGAGTTGAGCTTATAGGCTTTTTCGGAAAAAAGGTCAAGTTAGATTGAAAAAAAAACAGAAACAATGAATAAACTATAAGATTTTACGAAGAAAAGTAGTATGAATTCAAATGGTGTGCATAGGCTACGGTAACTGCATCAGGCGGGCCCTAATGCTTGTTCGCTATCCAAGTGGTATTAAAAAAAAAGTGTGCTATTGCATAATTACATTAAAATGAACCAGTGGGGACGTCTTTTGACTGAGATGATGATGATGATGAACCAGCTGTACGCGAAACCCAAATTCTTATTTTTATTGCCAACAACAGCAAACGAGTCGGTAGTACGAATGTATAAATTTCACTAAATGCAATTGATATTCATCAAAATATTTTCCATCACCTGCACACAGTTTTTTTTAACATAATACTTAGGTGGCAATTAATCATACAGCCCGACTGATCGTAAGCAGTAAAAGAAAAAGCAGGACGCTTGTTTGTTTGTTCACAGGCGTTACTTTGGAAAACAGCAAATCCCGCCGAATGATATACGAATATCATTACAACCCACATTAATTAATAGTAAATTGGTCTAGACCAACATCCAAGTTATAAGTACTATCTAGACGCAGACTAAATTGAAACGCTGCATCGCCATTTATATAATTTAGCCAAATTATAAGACGTAGACTACCAAGAGACTGGCAAAATACGAGTAAATGTAATTTTAATTCATTTATATTTTATTATGTTTGCGGAATGTGCAGTGAAAATGGGTAGCAGCAGCCGTCTTGACGTCATTTGTGTATTTTTGAATTTGTTTAGGTATTGCGAATTGTTTAAATGTTAAAATAAATATGTTTTCTTTCTTTCTTAAATTCGACGACACCGAATTAAATTTCAGCTCGTAGTATTAGCAATTTCACCTAATAATTAGTCAAACAGACTGATTTCTGCAAAAATATGCATACAATTAAATGATTAGTTATATTATAATGATACCTTCAATAAGAGTGATCATTTATAAGTAGTAAATAACTATTAGTATTATAATATTTACGATTTCAAAAAATCTTTAAAGCTGAAGTGCTTGTTTATTTGCATTATCTACTTAATTTGGAAAATATTGTGTATGTTTTGAGACAACTCACACTTCGCCCTCACCATCTGACCTAAAATTCTGCACTACATAATTAAATTAATAGAACACAGAGATTTGCCCTGGGTGGGCATTGAACCCACGACCTCAGATTTAGCAGTCAAAAGTTTTTAATCGCTAGACAAGACAGGCGACAGGAAGGACGCGAAGCCGGTACCAGGGCGACGCCCCGTCGCCATGGACACACAAGACATGACAGTTGATTGGTGACAATGTAATATCTGTGATTTTTGTGTGTTTTTTTATACCTTTCTTTAATTTTATTATATCTACAACTTAGTTATAAGTGTAACAACTAAATTTATGAGCCAGGACTGCAGTGGCAGCAGTAGCGATGTGGACGCAATCCTTAGGAGAGTTCCCCGCGGCGCGAGACCTACAGTAGCCCAAAATTTGGCGGGCTGCATAGGTCTTGTCGTCCGGGAGAACTCAAGTACAGCTTGGGAATAATTAATCACCTTCCCATATAGGATTCTCCATATTAAAAAAGACCAGGCCTCTCAAAAGTCACTGACGACACAAATTAAAGATAATTGTCATATTTCTACAACCCTATTATAGTCAAAATTTCCTTTTAGACAAAAAAACTCTTTTTCATATTATGTAGAATCCAAATTGAGAGAAGGTGATATAAGGGGGGCTTCCCGGTTATTATTTAGCAGCGATGTGGTGGCGCCGTGCTCTCCAGATACCCTTGCTTGCAGAGCAAACATCCGGCGCCTGCCGATGGCCTTACCTTCCCAGAGCCATCTGACATTGATTCAGATTGCCTCAATGTCACAGCCAAGGACGTTCTTTCTGCCGTTGGCTCTTTCCGGAATGGATCTGCCGGTGGCCTCGACGGCTTGACACCTCAGCATCTAAAAGATCTGTTGTGTTCGGGCGCGCACTCCTGAGGGAGCTTACGGCTTTAATGAATCTTATGCTCGCCGGCAATGCACACGATGGCATCATCGATATTCTGTATGGCGCTAATCTATGCGCCCTACGGAAAAAAGATGGTGGCATTCGTCCCATTGCCGTACGGTGTACTTACAGGCGTATGGCAGCCAAGCTATGTTGTAAATTTTACAGCATAGCTTTAGCCAATCAATTTCAACCCCTGCAACTGGGCTTTGGTTCAAGAGGGGGTTGTGAGGCTGCCATACATGCCTTGTCAACGTACCTTGACTGTGGTGACGGTGAGGTCATCTTAAAGGTTTACTTAAAGAATGCCTTTAACTCGGTGAATAGGGACACCTTGTTGACACAGGCAAAATTGGAGACACCACAAATTTTCAAATTTCTTTATCAATGTTATAGGTACCCATCAAAATTATTATACAAGGAGCATATTTTGGAATCATCAGTTGGTTGTCAACAAGGTGTCCCTATTCACCGAGTTAAAGGCATTCTTTAAGTTTAAGGCTTCAAGCACTTCCATCGCCCAACATAGGTACCATGTTGGACGATACTACCTTCCGTATGGCTACTTGCCTTCGCCTTGGTGCTCCTTCTGTTTCTCCGCATAGATGTAGCTGTGGTGAAGCTGTCGACAGCTTTGGACACTACGGCCTGTCATGCAGCAGGAGTGCAGGCCGTATATCCCGGCACGCCAACCTAAACGATATACTCCGACGTGCTCTTGTCACCGCTGGCGTTCCAGCTGTACTAGAACCCAATGGTTTGGTACGCAACGATGGTAAGAGACCTGATGGTATGTCTTTACTGCCATGGAAGATGGGTAGACCTTTGGTGTGGGACGCAACATGTGTCGACACCTTTGCGCCATCTCATCTTCCAAGTACAGCAGGTTGTGCTGGTGCTGCTGCTGCATCCGCGGAGACTCTCAAACGGCGCAAATACAATAATCTCAGCGGAGATTATGTGTTTGAGCCGTTTGGAGTCGAAATGCTTGGGCCGTGGGGTGCAAGTGCTCGCGGTGTTTTTAAAGATCTGTCGAAGCGATTAATCGAGGCTTCACGTGACCAGAGGGCTGGCTTATATTTGGCTCAAAGAATAAGCATTGCCATTCAACGTGGCAATGCTGCCAGTCTTCTGGGCACGATTCCAGTAGACGTCGATGCGGAGAAATTTTATGACGCCTTTTAAGCAGTCCCTCCCCTTTTTCGTGTATTTTCTGTATATATATATTTTTTTCCTTTTTTATTAAATGTAAATATATATTATAGTATGAAATGTAAATTACTTGTAACTATTAGTATTAAGAATAAAGCTTTGTTAAAAAAAAGGAAAGTTAATGAATGACAATATGTAAATTCCGTCAATGTTGGTGGAGTATTTTATGATGGATCAGTACATCACAGTCATGCAAAAAAAACCTTGCTATCATTTAACCCTTAGAATGGCTTCGAACACTTTCCTAACTCGTCCACTTTCCTAAGTTAAACAAACTAGAAAGGCATTCTAAACAAAGCTTTCAATTGGCTGCGTTCCAGTACATATGGCGAGTAACTGGACCGTAGTAAATGGTGCCTGCGATTTGTCGTGAAGCGTAAAGAAACTCATTCAGGGCAACCATAACACCATCCCTTATTTTAACGGAGGTATTAATTTTTTTTTTACGTTGCTTTTTATGCGGCTTATGTGGGACAACAATGGTTTTATAGTTCTTTTCTTGACGTATATTCTTAGAATACGTCACGTGATTTAAAAGTACCTAGATAGACATAAATGTCTATCTAGGTACTTTTAAATCACGTGACGTACATAAATGTAATAATATACCTACTCAGAGATATATAATATATGATGGTTACTGTAATTTATATTTAAGTTTGATGTTTTATTGTTATTATTACTGAATTGAACGATTTTTGTTTTCAACAAATTGGCAGTAAGATTATTTGATTTTAACCATATTATGGAAATATTTTCTATAGTACTATTTAACGTTTGCTTATAGTCGTAATTACAGATCTTGTTTTGTGAAATTATTAACGAAATGTCATCGGCAAATAATGTACACATACGACTTGTGACCTTCGGGATATCATTGATGCAGAACAAGAACAAAAGAGGACCTAATACACTTCCTTAATAATTAAAGTTAAAAAAAAAATAGTAAACAGCACTGGCAATAGAATTTTAAGATTGTTTAAAGCTGTACTGCTGTGATAACCGAGGTATATTATCGAAATACACGTGAATATCAACATTTAGTGAATGTTTTATTTAACACCAAAATCTCATGAAAAACACAGAAAAAATTAAATAATAAGTAATTGCAATGGGTGGGTCTTAGGTTGTCTGTATAGCAGAATGACTTAGGTCTTAAGTTGTATAGATAGCAGAATATACGTGGACAACATTGTGAGTATACATTTGTAGTATCGCATCGCATAGGTTAGGTACAACTTTCAGATTCAAAGCATTTTCTACAAAATGAGTCAAACATTCCGAAAACAAAATATAATCTCTAAAATTGTTGGCACTTCAAAATTGCCAATCGAAAAAACCTAACCATTTTCGTGGTCACAAAGAACCTAGTGTCGACTGGGGGACTAGCGCACACGATCCCCAAATTTGTAATCTTTGCGTGTATACAAAAGGTAAATTGCTTGGTGGCGTTTTCAACGGTAATGATGTCATCGCCGCGTCCCGTAATCGAGGGCTGTGGATGCTTTTATAGTGGATCCAGTGACCGCATCTTACACTAGGGTGTAATTTAAATAAAATATTTGAACAATGCAAAACTTTCTCGATATCTTGTGAGAACATTGATAATGAAATAATATTACAATAACAACATTGATAAATAAATAAATCCAATAATTTTGTTACTTTTTGCACCTACCATGTTTATCTCTGCATCACCCAAGGTCGACTGGTAGAAAATGCCTCAGGCATTAAGTCTGCCTTTACCACTTATGTGTATAAAGTTTAATTAAATAAATAAATAAATAATGCCCCCCCGATACATGATACGAAAAACCAGTAGGTTCAAATTGATACGTGTTTATTTTTCCACAGTTTATTACAGAATAATACTGCTCACAACTTGCTGTAGCTGAAATAATAATAATGAGCTATTCATAAAAAAAAACATGAAACCATTTACGTTCGCGGCCAAATAAAAATTATATTTAAAAATTGTAAGAAAAAATACAGCTACAGATTGGTGTAAACGCGACCGGGTTATAATGTGGGGTGTACCTAAACGACGTCATGACGCCGGACCGACGGTTTTGTATGAATCTTATCTGTTTCGCGGCCACCACTAACACCGTATATAATGGGTGGACGAGTGTGATTTGTGCTACTAATTCATCGTACATTGTAACGACGCGATAAATTTATTACGGTGTAAATGTGAACCCGTGACTAATTAGTTTTGTGATGTCTAATAATCCGTTTAGTTTGTTTTAATTACGGGGCGGATGATTTAATGTTGTGATGAATAAAGACCGTATTACTGTATTAGTGTCCGGTCGTTTTACTATTTTTGTAGTTATGTTATTTAAGTTATCGATGTGATATAAACATGGAAAAAGTTAGACGTATTTAAAATGCAATATTGATTGTTTTCACCGTGATGATGGTTGAAGATCATAGGAACGACTAAAAACGTATTACTAGAGTGCATATTTCATATCTCTATAAGTTGTAGATTAATTTAAAAAACGTAATAATTTGATAACAGAAAACTCTGCTATTCTAAGGCATACTGCTGAAAAAATAAAGAGCTTTTAGATTCACCCTTTGTTTCCCGAAAATGCCTATTTGGAATACCACATCTGTGTCTCAATTTAGTACAAAAACAATGAGCAGGACATAGGTCGCGAGCGGTAAACATATTTCCCTACGTACGTCTGGCACAGTGCCAAAACATATTGATTTTACTATGAGAGTCGACAAACTACTTGGCTTCTTAGAGATGTGAAGTCGTTACGATTTCCGGACTGGTTCACTTAAAATAAGAGATGATTACGGTTGTCGGATTGAGGTCTATGAAATGTCCCTAAGAAGTGCAATTTTGTGAAAATTAGACTGCCTTGGTGGTCCAGTGGCCACAGTATGCGCCTGCTGTGCACGAGGTTGTGGGTTCGATTCCCACACAGGACAAAAACTTTGTGTGACCCACAAAGTGTTGTTCTTCGAGTCTGGGTGTAATTTGTGTCCGTTAATTGTATGTTTGTAAAGTCCCACGCGACACAGAGCTTGCTTTCTAGTGCGGGAGTTGTCTTTAAAAAAAAAAAAAATATAATGCGTTCACATCGAGTACCTGTCAAAATATTAATAAAGTAAATAGTTATGCTTGTACTTTGTGCATACAATACTTTTTTTTGATAATTCTTTATTGTACACCATAAAATTACAAAAGCTTACTTATAACTACCAAACAGTCAATAATCTAGTACAATGGGCGGCCTTATCGCTAAGTGCGATTTCTTCCAGGTAACCTTGGGATGGACAGGAATGACCAGAATGCTTAAAAACAAGTGATGGTGTAGTTTATTTTATTTACACTTAGTTAGAATTAGTATAAAAATAATGCATTAATATTACTACTAACGCCATCTCTGATGCATTTAGTAAAGTTATAGCTCATTCTACATGTTGCACCTAACTGTCTATCTATTATTAACCGACTTCAATAAAGGTATATGTTAGACTGTATGTATTTATTTATGTATGTTCACCGATATCTCCCCCATTTGTGGACCGATTCTCAAAATTCTTTTTTTATTTCAAAGGGTATACTCTAGTAGTGGTTTCATTGGCACCAAGTCAGCATCTAATGATGGAATCCCAGGAAATTCGAGGGCAACCCTCAAATGCCTCTTCTTGTCAGTTACCCGACTAGGTGTATGGGTTATACCGCCATTGCTCGGTCGCCATTGCCTTGTCTGTTGTCTAGCAGGGGGTACCGGGGAAGCTAGATTAGCTGCCGCCACCAAAAGGCGCGTGCAGGCTTACCTGCACGCGCCTTTTGGTGGCGGCAGCTAACCGACCCAACTGTCAACCTTAGTTGACAGTTGGGTCGGTTTAGATGGTAGTACCGTTTACCCCTTACCCCCTCATATATATAATAAATAATATATAATACCTATAAGAGTAATATATTGTATTATAGGTAGGTATGTATTTATTGATGTATGTAGTTATATAAACCCGTGTTATTATGTTTTGTATAGCATCTTATTACTTAGTTTTTTTTCTTTTTCTTAATAATCACCTGCTATGCTTACTATTAAACCTAAGGTTGACTGGCGGAAAATTCCTTAGGCTGTCTTTTTTACGAAACATTTTCCTGTCTTAGAAAAATTGCATCATAAAACCTTGTTATTTTTGGGTCGTCAACACATAAGTTATACGTCTGGTATTGAAAGTGTAGGCTATAACTGTTGTGATTTTAGGAGATTTAAATCTTAATAGTGCTTCTGTAAATATTAAAAATTATTTTTGTTATTTTTTGTCATTTTGTGGTTTGGTTGAGAAGAATATAGTTGAGAATTCGCGTGGTGGAATATTAGATGTGATCTTAGTCCAGGAGAACGTTGAAACATCTGTAGCTGCAACAGAAGGTATGGTACCACCTGATCTCTATCATCCTCCGCTTGACATCAACGTAAATATTGGCACGGCTCCTCATAATACAAACTCTTTTGACCCTGGCAACAATGATCGGTCTAGAGACTGGAACTTTAAGAAGTGTGATTACGAGCAACTTTATACTTTACTATCTGACGAAACTTGGATTTCTGTCACACAGTCCACCGATATTGTTGCGAGTGTAAATAGTTTCTATGATATAGTTTATAAAATTTTTGATCAATGCATCCCTAAAAAGAAGAGAAGTAGAAACCGCCAGAAGCGTTATCCAGTCTGGTTCACTTACGACATAATCAAAGATATAAGATATAAAGTCAGACTGCATAATACTTAGAAGCGGACTAATTGTCAGGAAACTTACCAACTATTTTCAAACTTAAGAAAAAACTTAAAACAACGTATTTTAATTGCTTATCAATCGCACTTACATCGCATTGAAAAAAATATAACAGTACACTCGAACCAGTTTTGGCAGCACGTGTCTAGCTTGCGATGTAAGGATGGTTTTGAGCCCAGGAAGCCCATTAAGGAGTCAGCCATAATGGTGAAGTTTTGTCTGGGATCGATGCTGCCAATGCTTTTGCTGATTTTTTCGCGAGTGTGTTCCTCGCTGATTCTCCTTGCTTGAATGTTGATCAACTCAGTGCATACAATTTGAAGTCCAACAGTAATTATATAAATATTGTACACATTTCTGCAGACGACGTAAAGCGTGCTATTAATAAACTTAAACCTAAAAGTTCAGCCGGACCTGATAATGTGCCATCTTCTATACTAAAATATTCAAATAAATTATTTCTTAAACCTCTTACTCATTTATTTAACTTAGTTCTGAGTACCGGCCAGTATCCGTCCCAGTGGAAAATTTCTAGAGTAACTCCTATAACAAAGAAAGGTATTAAAACATCTGTTGAGGACTTCCGACCCATTGCAATTCTTTCATCGCCTGCAAAAGTTTTTGAGTATATATTGCACAATGAAATCAATAGACAAGTTAATAGTTTTTTATGTAATGAACAACATGGCTTTCGAGTTAAAAGATCTGTTAATACTAATTTAATAACACTAGCTGATTTTATCTCTTCATGTTTGGATCGAGGTCGACAGGTTGATGTACTATACTTCGATTTTCAAAAGGCCTTTGATCGAGTCAATAATGACATTTTAATCCGCAAGCTAAGTGCCATAGGTTTCGCTCCCAATCTGCTCTATTTAATCTCTGGCTATCTCCGTGATCGACAACAGTATGTCCGACTAGGGTTATACAATTCACATTCATATCATACACGGTCTGGAGTAAATCAGGGCTCCGTACTCGGACCTCTATTATTCTTAATAATGATAAATGATTCATTCCACAAGTTTTACGGCATTCAAAATGTTTACTCTATGCTGATGATCTAAAGTTATATTCTGAAATAGAATCACATTCGGACTGTGTAGCACTTCAGCAAGATATTAATGCTATAATGGAATGGTCTGCCATAAATAAAATGGAATTTAATCCATCCAAATGCTCCATAATGAGTTTTGGTCGAATGCGAAATCCGTTACATTTCGGGTATTTTATCAATGGACAGGAGATAGCCAGATCTACAGTTATAAAGGTCCTTGGTGTAACATTTGACAATAAACTGACTTTCCACGAGCATATCATATCTCTAGCCAAAGAATCATTCCGGAGACTGGGGTTTGTCCTTCGAAACTGTCGTGAGTTTAACAACCACGAAGTTATCACTCTTCTTTTCCACACGCTTGTTAGGAGTAAACTGGAGTGTAGTTCTTGTCTATGGAACCCTTATGAAAAATTGTATGCACTGATGTTGGAAAAAGTTCAGAAAGCATTTTTACGATACTTGTACAAACGCAAATTTGGTTATTACCCTTACATGTATCCCACGAAATTCTTATTGGGCTGCTTGGGTTTTGAGTCTTTGCAAGTTAGGCGAGCATGTGATCAACTTACGACCGCCTGTAAAATTTTAGATGGAGCTATAGATTCACCTGGGTTGCACGGGGAGCTGTGTCAATTTTACGTACCTAACAACTACAATCGAGCGAGGCGGCATTCACTTTTTGCGGTGTCGCACTGTCGCACGGTGGCGCGGTCAATATCTCCTATCCCGCGCATGTTAAAGGGTCTAAACGCGCTACTAGAGACAAGTCCTGGACTGGATTTGTTTGCTGATGAATGGAAGATGATTTTGTCAGCATGCATGAGGTTTTGTGAGATGACGGAATGAAAGGTTAATTTTGTTATCTTGAATGTAATCAGTGTAATTGATGTTTTGTCGTTCTGATTATAAATATAAATAAATAAAAAAAAAACAGGCGGGCCATTATGTTTGTTTGTAGTAAATAGTATAAAAATATAAATATAAAAACTACAATATTTAGTTACAGCATTACTAAACAACAATAGTCACTTTAGTATATTAGTCATCGATATTTGACGGATGCGTGGAGCAACAAACGTAGCAATTTATGGTAAAAACGCATGACAAGGATTGATTGAACTTGGCATCGTATTATATGACCGATACTTCATATAAATCGGGATTTTATTTTTGTTTGTTAAGCAATACTGAAATTATATCCTTGTCGTTAGGACTGTAATAAATACGGTTATGTTTTTGTTAGTGCTCGATTTTATGTCGTCAATATATTGACAAGGCTTCGGTTGGATTGGTGATCGATCACCTAGTTCATAGTCGTATTAGTAGGATCTAATCGTATTGGAATTAATTGAGATAGGTAGCCCGACTGGAAAAGAACCTTCAACTTACGGAGTACCATAGCCAAATATACAGGAGAAGGTATGTTCCTAGGTGTTCAGAGTCCATTTAGAACTAAACATTTTCTTATCCAAGGAATTCTCCCTTGTCACAACCCTAGTGTTCAAAGTTTTTAAAGGAAGATAATATACTTTAAGGTGCTGTTTAGGGTACGAGTATGTTATGCAGTCGAAAGGTCGCCATAGGAACTCTTTAACCAAACAAGATAATAATCTTGTTGTATTTTGAACTAGTTGGATTGGTCTAAACGTGAACTATAATATCCCTAGAACCATCTAGGGCTATAGTGAGGGTCAAGGTGTAATGATGAAGTTGGAAGGTAGCATGTAGGTCTAGTGGTTAGTGACCTTGACTGCTAGCCCTGTACTGTGGGGGACTTTACAAGCATAAAAGAAACGGACACACTCGGGGCAGCCAGATTATGGACCACACAATTTTGGGACAAACCTAAAACATGCCGCTCAGTGGTTAATGGCGAGGTTACCACTTAAGCCTTCTGAACCAACCATGCAATCTTTTTTAAATCGTTTAAAGATTGTAAAAATTTACATTTCTGTCCTGTCTGTTGATTACCGTTTTTTTTTGTCAAAATGACAACTTTTGCTAGCAGAACGTCAAGACTATATACATAGTAATATTGTTTCGAAATAAAAAATTGACATTGAATAAGTCAAATTGCAAAGATCAAATTGTGTTACTTTCACCTTGTTATTAAGATCTAGCTAGCACTCATAGCGCTAGATGTTAATAAAAAGGCATCACAAAACAAAACGGTATTTCGTATTGAGACACGAGCTCAAAACTCGTAATAGCGGTACAGGGCAAATCCTGAAAGTTGTTTTCTCTGACCATTTTGTACTAAACGAAGCTCTGGGAGCGTTGATAGATATTTCTTTGGCACTCGTAGTATAAAATGGGAAAAAATTAAACATAAACACATAGGTAGAGAAGGTTTAGAGAAAGCGAAATTGAAACGACTGAAAAACGTAACGCAGAAAGCGATGAAGCAAAACGATATTACCACCTGCTATTTTGGAGATGGAACTTTTAAAGTACCTGTGCCATTTTAATAGATCTATACAATACACGTTGATATTGAAAGTTGTTCGGAATCTACTAACGTTGTACCTTTTCTGTACGCATTATTACCTAACAAACAACAATCTACATATGAGAGACTAATTGGTCTCGTCAAATATCATTTTGGTCTAAATATAATATTATAATTAATTTTAAGAGCGACTATGAAGCAGCTTAAATTAACACTTTTCGTTTGGTATTTCCTGAAGCTACGTGGACTGGTTGCTATTATCACTTCAATAACGCCGTATGGTGAAAATAATAAAAACTACACGTTTCTGATTATAAACGTTTCTGATTATAAATACTTTTACAAACAATGGATTAGAAATAAAAAAAACAGAAGATATCAGTTGTTTCAGGCAAAGACACCGTACAAATAATGCATTAGAAGGATGGAACAGGAGATATAATGCCAGAGTAGGACGAAAACGAACATTACCGTTATTTAATCATGCTTTGAAAAAACAAGCAAATTGGCAAAAGTTAAGAATAACTCGTGCCTTATTTGACGGCCAAAGAACGATACAATTTTCAAAAAAAAAATTAACTAGGGAAATCGATAAGCTGATAGACGTTTTTCCCTTATGTAACCTTCTGATTCAGAGGCTGTGAGAAAACCATAATTACATTCTGCGATAAAGTGTGCGAAGTATATACAGAGGTGTTACCCAAATCAAGTCACGAATCACAAAATAAATTTAAGACATAGGCAAATCTTATTTTTAGGCATAACAGCTTCATTGGCATCTCGCGTTTAAGGTAACTCGATCAAAAGGATTTTTACCTACCTGAACAATTGACAACTAAAACAGCTACATTGCTTATGTCACCGTTGCAATAAACACCGCACTCGGAAAAAAAGTTAGCGTCAGCCAAAGCTTACTGGCATAATCTGGATTCTGGGGAAATACCGGATGTGATAAAGCAATTGACACAACCCGAACAAAAAAAAATGATGGGCTATTTGGACAATATGGATTTAGAAGACAGGCTATACTTTTTGCACAAGATATATTTGAATTCACGGAAAGTCTCTCTAATATTTTACTCAGATCTACAGACAGTATAAAGATAGTTGTCATTACAGAACATCTAGAATCATCAATCATCATCATCCGAACATTTCGCTGGAGATTAACTGTCTCTCGTCCGCGTGTATATGAGGCATTGAGACCACGACGTTATCATAAATGACAATGCACATATATTGCAGCAAGATATTATCCGAATAAAGCAAACGATTAATGATAGTGGCCAAAATAATGGTAAGCACCATTAGTGGCAGTTAATATTCCAGCTATGGAAGAAGTAAGCGACGCTAATTTTGCGAGCTTCTTGACATCAAGCTAACAATTTTTAGCTGAGGCCATTGATGCATGGAGGACCCTTACTTTGAATGAGCTTCCCAGCAATCTTTCAGCTCAACGGCTGTGGGACGAGCCGCTCTGCAGAGTAGTGCGTAACGATCTACTTAATACGACTACTAACTCTGCCGATCGCGCTCGTCTTTTAGCCGTTGCTGAATGGGAATCTGGCCTCTGGTTAAATGCTCTTCCAATCTGGCCTCTGGTTAAATGCTCTTCCATCTCTTGTCCTAGGAACCATGGTTGACAACATTTTCATTTCGAAATGCTGTTAGCCTCCGTCTAAAGCTTTTAATTCAGTACCTCATCGCTGTTATTGTGGTAAGGTTGTTGATCAGCTTGCTTATCATGGTCTCTCTTGTTGCAGGAGTGCTGGTAGAATCCCGCGGCATGCCAGTCTTAACGACGTCATCCGTCGAGCTCTTGTAAGCGCGCGTATTCCTGCCGTTCTGGAACCGAACGGCTTATTTCATAGTGATGGCAAGCGTCCTGACGGTATGACTCTCATTCCTTGGAGGATGGGAAGGCCCTTAGTGTGGGATGCTACTTGTGTAGATACCTTGGCGCCTTCTCATCTTTCATTGACTGGCATTAAAGTGGGTTCGGCCGCCACTTCTGCAGAGTGTCTCAAGCGGCGCAAATATGAAAGTCTCGGTGAGACTTACATTTTTGAGCCATTTGGGGTCGAAACTCTAGGACCATGGGGCCCAAGTGCCCACAAATTGTATCGTGAGATATCAAGGCGTTTGGTCGAGTCATCTCACGACCCTAACGCTGGCTTTTACTTGGGTAAACGTATTAGCCTTGCAATCCAGCGTGGAAATGTGGCCAGTCTTTTGGGCACCTTTTCTCAGAACTGCGATCTCAATCAGATATTTTATTTGTAGGTTAATACCTTTAAATACAATATCTGATTGTTTGTAAGTAGCTAACAATCTAATTTTCAATGCAGACTATGTAGGCAGACAATGTTGTGCTTCACCACATTTTCACCACATTTATTGACTAACAACATACTTAACTTAAATATTCCCAAAAGTGATGCAATATATGCAGCAATAAAACACGATTCCTACAGATAGCCCACTTATACCTCCAATTGATGAGACTGGTTATTTGGAAATTCGTCACTTTGGTGTTGTCAAGAATAATTTCATGATGTACGAATCCTCTTTTAGCATGGAATATGAGAAAGAAACTTTTATGGGTGCTTGCGGGATTCTATTAATGAGGGAAATTTTGGTAATGGAGATTAAAAGAAGCCTAGGAATCCATGTTTATAAACCATAAAGCTGGACATTTGGAGTTATGAATTACAATAACAAATACTATTTCACCGATTCCCACGCATGTGGCCCTAAAGGCGCAAGCGCCTCTGCCACCTACCACAAAGCATGTGTTCTCGAATGTAATTGCCAGCATGACCTTGTCCGAGTTTGCAAACGTGCCACCAGTTTGGCTAAAATACAAATAACCCTTAATTACATAGATGTTCAAATACCTAATGTATGACGAATAGCGTTTGTGACCTGGTGCGTGAAATCCATAATACTTTACAAAATCATCCAACGCCCCTTCAATCACTTCCAATTACATCTTTAATTTGTTTTATGTAAGACTTGACCATTGTCGTGTAAACCCTTTAATCATACCACGCGAACTAAAAACTCATCTGAAATATACTACCCAACAGTCTGTAAATTCTGCAAACTTAAACGTGAAATTACACAGAATATTCCTGTACACACATCAGTAATGGCTCCAATTGACAGTATACAACCCAAGGAAGAACAAGTATTGGATGTATCAAATAATGTAAACAAAATTACGAGAAAAACAACAGATAATATAATTATAATCCTGCTGCCTTACGGAGTAATAATTAACAAGAAAATGACAACACCGATCTAAATAATATTTTACCATCTGATATAAACAAGACAGGAATTAGAAATATTCGTTGGGGTAGAAGTCATGTTGCGTTGCAATGTAGATGTGTATAAAGGGTCTGGTGTATCGTGCTATTGTATATATTACAGAAATCATAGGGCTCTGCTTCCGGCGAGCACAAATTTACGAATATGATATACCATTCGTCCGTATAGACTTTTGTAAAGATGGTGTCCATGTTATTCAGCCAAAATCTGCGCAATTTCGGGCAAAATATAGTTACGGTACTGCTGAAAGAAGAATGTTTCTTTAATACAAACTAAATTATTTTGATGCATCATCCTTCAATCCACGAACTGCCGTTGCTGCTCCGACGTGTATATTTTGAAAAACTTACACTCCGCCATCTGATCTTCAACTTGCACTACAAAACTTACCTAACCAGACAACCAACATACAGACAAGACAGGCAACAGGACGCGAAGCCGGTACCAGGGCGACGCCCCGTCGCCGTGGACACACGTGACAGTTGTTATATTTGACAATGTGAAAATTGTGATATTTTAATTCTTTTATTCAATTTTTTTATTCTATTTAGTAATAAGTGTAACATTTAAGTGTAATCTATGATCCAGGGCACTTACCTCTACATCGCTACTGCCATTGCAGTCAGTAGCGATGTAGAGGTAAGTGCCCGCTGTATAGGTATACGGTATGTATAGGTCTTGTCTCCCGGGAGAACTCAAATATAGCTTGGGAACAATTAACCAACCAACCTTCCCATGTAGGATTCTACATGTTAAAAAAGACCAGGCCACCCAAAAGTCTCTGACGACACAAATTAAAGATAAAATTGTTATATTTCTACAACCCTCTTAGAGTCAAAATTTCCTTTTAGACAAATATAACTAACATAATATAATTGTATTTTTTTTTAATATGAGTTTTCTTTGGTTTTATTTTTCTTCAAAGTTTATTTTCTTATTTTCAGAGCATTGAAATAAAAGCTTGATTTTAAAAATATTTTTTACTTATAATATATGTTACCACTAAAATTGTAACTCATACCAAATTGTAAATGTTATACTCTGGCGATTAAAAAGAGTGGCCCGAGTGTCTTGCCATTTCTTATCGAAGCCCTACCCTAGTTAGCGAATTGGCCGTAGGAAAAAAGTATGCTGGCGTTTGTTTTTATGACGTCCATATTATAAGTATCATGTATTTGATCTAAATGAATTAATGAGTCTTACTTTGACTTGTTTGCCTCCAAGCCGTAGTAGGTATTAAAAAATGACTATAGTGACTGACTTTTGCGTATCTTGTTAGTTTCTTGATATTGTATGTGGTTACTTTGGTGTCAAGTTGTGCAAACTGCATGAAAACTCTGACGTAACATCACTCCAAGAAGGCAATGCTATAATCTAGTAGATAGTTTATTCAAAACTACTAGAAAGGCAAGATCTAGTACGCGTACTGCACACGAACTTTATCGCTGACTTACGGGAAATAAACTTCTGTTCAGTGGATTGGAGAAAATTTATTGTATCTTTATACAGATTTTATTTCTTAACGTCAAGATACCTGCCAGTGTGACCTATGCTGGAACTAAATTATACTTCTTTTCATTTATTAATGTTTACGATAGCTAGATAAAAATAATGAATAATATTTAAATGGAATTATGAATTTTAGACCGATTGAGGACGGACACATAAAAAACGGATAAAAAAAAAATTATAGTCTGTTGGTCTAGTCATCTAGTGGCTAGTGATCCTGACTGCTAAACCGGAGGTATCTAACTAATCAAACCCACGCCACCACGCCTTCGGACTCGGGACTTATTTTTTTTTAATTTACGACTGTCTGTAGATTGGAACATTAATAATATATACATATATCAATTCGGAAATTGACCACCTAGTCAGATTAAAATAATTTATAAGTCACACCGTCGCTCTTACACATATTATGTTTTTACAGGGCCGGCAGTGCCGGATAATACCCCTGGTGTTGCAAACGTCCATAGGCTACGGAAAGGCGAGCCATCGTGCTTGTGTGCCATCTCAGCCGATAGACGTTCACTGCGATACAGAGTCCCCCAAGGATTTTTATAGCACTCTGTCTTTAGACGAACTTGTCCATCGGCTGCCCTCAACCTTTACTAGATTATCAGTCAACCTTTTTAGAGACCTAGTATTACTGCTAAGTTGCAACAATAATACTTTACAGTAGGTAATTAAAAATTAGTAATATTACATGCTTAATATAAATAAAATAATAACAATATAGATAATTGCGTTAGATCTAACGCAATTAATTGATTTCCATAATCTGCTTATTTTTAATGACATAATTCCTCAGAGAAACTAAACAATAAATATTAATTTTGTCTCAGCAACTTATCAGTTTCAACATAAATCTGAAAATTTATGAATTTCCACAAACTTTTAACTGAAAATCACTAGTCGCTTACTTTTTGAGGAATTAATTTACTTTATTAGCAAAATCAACATTGTGACTGAGCTTCAGACGCTTTGAACTTTGGAGATGTAAAACTGCTCAATATTCGCCGATTGGAAGGAAAACTTATCCCTACAATATTAAAGTTTTTTTTTAAATATTTATATCGACACCCTTGCACCATCCCATCTTCCAAGCACAGCAGACTGTGTTAGTGCTGCTGCATCCGCGGAGACTTAAGCGGCGCTAAAACAACAAATATCATCGGAGATCGTTTTTAAGCCAAAGGAATCAAATCGCTCGGGCGTGGCGCGTGGCGCGGCGTGCTAGTGCCCGTGGTCTTTTTAAATATTTGTCTAAGCGTTTAATCAACGCTTCACGTAACCAGAAGGCTGGCTTATCTTTAGGCCAATGAATAAGCATTGTCGTCAATGTAATGCTGCCAGTCTCCAGGGCACGTTTTTAGTAGACATCGATGCGGCAGAATTTTTCGACGCCTATAAAGCTGTCCTCCTCTCTTTTTGTGATTTTTTTATTATTAGACTTTATTTTGAATTTGTGTAGATAAAGTTTTACCTTATTTAACTATATTATATAAAACTATATTATAAGACCACATGGAAAAATTTGTACTGTAGAGGTTTATTGGTGGTCACTAGCTGGCCATGTGACAATAGTAAAACCTCTGGCATTTTATAAAAGTAAATGTAATTAAATTTGAATATAAAAAGGTTCTGACATAAGATTATGACTTGAAGGTGGTTGTCATGAGAGTCAGGATCAGGCTTCCAAGAAGTGGAGTCGTGATCCAATGTATTATGTTTAAATAGGTGAATTAAATTTGAATAAAGAAAATAGTGATAAATATCCTATCGTTTCATTGAAGAGTATCAGTTGGTGCACCCGTCGCTTGGTTTTATCGTGCCTCCTGCCGGCCAAGCGAGCGCCACTCGAAGTTTGAGCTGAAAGGAGTGAAAAGCTGATGACGGCGGCGGGGCGCTAGAGTACCTATTAGAGCAAAATAAGGGAACGAAAGGAAGGTTGGTACTTTTTGTCGCACCACTGGTGGCACGAACTGTTGGTACGACGAAGAGTAGCCGACGAAAGCCGCGAGGCTTGACCGCTGTTTCTAAAAGACTTTTGAGAGTACGATTGAAAACCAAATCCACTTAATTTGTAAGCTAAATTCAATCCAATACATGCACATCGCCTCATGCAACCACAATTGCAAACATCAATAGGTCATTAACTCACCGTGTAACTTTATTTCCGCAACAGATCCTTTTGAAATACTTACACTGAAAATACCAAAACAACAAATCACGAAAGTAACATGGCATCTGTATCTAGAGACACCGCAACAAAGTAAAAAACCCATTTTTTTAAAAATCCTAATCTAGACAGCATGAAGATTGAACACTCACTCTTTGGTCAAATGCTTTTATTCTAAATCTCTAATTTACTTATAGGCGAAAGACAGTGGATCCAGATACCCAGACTGTGCTTGAAGACGCCAAGAGACCCTGGATTGAGACGGATTCGAGCAAGGTGCTTGAATTCGATAGTTACAATGTATGAATGTATGAAAGTCCGTTTTCATAGCTTTTGTAGATATGGTGTCTATGACATGGACACCATATCTACGAATGCTATGAAAAGAATTATCGCAGTGGGTAACCACATCATAAGCATTATCTTCACTCTACACAACATAAAGAGACAAGAAGGAAAAGCAATTGAGACAAACATGCAGAAGAAGACGGCAACTACTTGATTCAAGATACACTTGAAAGAGAAAGACCATGCTATTATTACTGATACAACTAAAAGTAAGTGGGTAGAGATAATTGGAATACAAGAACTTTGCTCCTGATAACAAAGAAAATTGGTACGGTACTATGGGGCCTTATCTGGATATTATGTTCTCCGCATTTGTTTTACGCACTAACGAATTAAGTTTAGGCCACAATAACATGCCGATCACGAAGACAGATGGAGTGCACAAAAGTTTTCCTATATCCAAATATGGGCTATCGGGAGCACATCACGTATTGCTTGAAGGAACATCATTCCCGCCTGAAAGAAGATCCTCTATTGTCCAGAGTGTAGGGCCCATGACCGCTTGGCTTTGCATGTTGAGGAGTGATGGAGTTTATCGTAAAAAATATGCAACTACTGTGAAACGAGCAATGTCTCACATACCATGTATAGACGACATAATAGAGATAACTAAGACGATTAAACAGGCATCGGAAATCTCGATTCTCTATCTCTCTTTCTTCTGCTAACCACGTAAACAACTACTTTGTGAATATAGGTAAAAAATATGCAGAAAAGATTCACAATACTACTAATAATAACCGCCCAATTTATTTTCCTCATTTAAGACCTCCTAAACTGCAAAGTAGCAAATCTCTTGTCATGTTAGATGTGGATGAAAATAAAGTAAAACGGGTTATATTAGGTCTCAAAAGCAAAATTTGCCTCTATGATGGAATCTTTCCAAAATTTCTTAAAAAGGCTGTAGTGCTGCCCATCTACAAAAATGGGGATAAAAGGCTAGTTCATAATCACAGACCTATCTCTTTATTACCAGCAATCTCCAAGGTTCTGGAGAAAAATGTCAACAATAGACTAATGGCTTATCTTGACGGCAATTCTCTACTTTCCTGGATGCAATTTGGATTCAGATCTAAACTATCTACAGCAGATGCGGTCCACAGTCTAACCGATTCTATAAGTGAGGAACTCGGCAAGGGCAAACAGGTAACAGGAATCTTTCTTGATTTAGCCAAGGCCTTCGATACCATCTTAGTTTCTATGCTCTTATCTAAACTAGAGGCACTGAGAATAAGAGGTAATCAACTTAAGTATTTTGCGGACTATTTAAAAGACAGATGTCAATGTGTCAAACTAGACGAAGTCATGAGCTATGACATAAACATTCCTGCATTTGGCATTCCCCAAGGTAGCATCCTCGGCCCTACCCTGTTCCTTGTCTACATTAACAACCTATGCAACCTTAATCTAGATCATGCCGACGACACTTCTTTTTTTGCAAATACTACAAATGGAGCACATAAATTTGCACAAAATGGTTTTAATGTTGTAAATAGTTGGTCATAACCTACTTACACTAAATGCCGATAAAACAAACTTTATAAAATTAAGCATGCGCAAGTGCATTACTCTAACTAATCTTCATTTATTTGCACATAATTGCAATAACCCAGTCATCAAACCATGCTCTTGTCTGAAATTTAAAAATACTAACAGCATCAAATATTTAGGCATTATCATAGACGAATACCCCTCATTCAAAGAACACATTGCTACATTAGTAAAACGAGCACGAAAACTACTATTTGTCTTCAAAACAAGTCTATCATGCATTATGTCAATCCATCATTCATTCAATACTGCATTACTTCTTGGGATGGTGCTCCAAAATCAGTAATTTTAGCTTTTGAGACCCAAAGGAGTATCCTAAAAGTAGCTACATTCCGCCCTTTTCGTTTCCTTACACGCCAACTTCACGATCATTGTAACGTATTAACTGTTCGCCAACTCTTCATCATGTCCACTATACTAAAACAACACAGTACACTTTCATTATAACCCCATTATTACTAATACTAAGAGACGGAAAGATATTGTCTGCACTTCCTTTTTCGAATCAAAATTTCTTTTCTCATTTGAGAAAAGGGCCTAGAAATTGGTAAAATCTATTTAAATTTTACCAATTTCTAGGCCCTTCTCTTTATAATAAAATAAATAAAGCACTATTTATATTTTTGATCCAAAAAGACCTTAAGGATAAAAGGATAGACGCCGCGACTGCGCGGGATAGAAATATGTGGAAAAGGCAGACAAGGAGAGCCGACCCCAGATAATGGGATAAGGTTTAGAATAGAAGAAGAAGAAGAAATAAAGCACTATTTGTAATCGTAATTATTTTAGCACTAAAACATTAGTATAAGTATTTACAAAATGAAACAAACAGAATCTGTGCTAGTTGAAATAAAATAAGTTATTTGTATTTATAAGATATTTCATAGTCAATTGATGTTTGTTTTAAAATTAGTATAATTATCATACATCTGAATGAATTTTTAAATATATACTTAACTGCCTTTTTTTAGCCTGTGACACAGGTTTTCACCTAGTACAGGCACTTTATAATTATGTCCTATTTCTAAGTTATAATTAAGACCTAAATACTGTATAATTCCCTAATTATTTGCAATAAATTATTATTATTATTAATAGCGAGTTACACTTGGTAGGCGCTAATTCTTCCATGTCTCTATCACATACTCTAAAACATACTCTAAAACAATAACACATTGCCAAAGCATCGTATCACCTATAATATTATATATCATAATGTATTAGTAGAATATAACAATAGGAGTATCTTTCGTGAAGGTTATTGTCGGGTTATAATGTAATGAGAAAATATGTGTGACGTCATTAGTAGGCCTATCGAATTTCCCGAGTAGACACAATATTTATATTATGAAAGACAAGGATAAGTTATCATACTGTCAATATTATCTTTTGGTTTTCTTATTATCACCACGGTGACACAATGAACGAAGGAATAGTAAACAATTTCTTCTTATTAACAACAATACATATTCGGGAAAAACAATAGATATTACATTGCAATTCAATTTACTGCTCATCAAAAGATATTATTATAAACGTGAAAGTCGGACGCAGACGAATCTGAAGAGGATTTTAAAGATAGTTAACTTTAAAATCTGTATGACGGTTATCGAGATAAAAAGTAGCCTATTCGCTATTCTAGACTATAATGTATCTTTATGACAAATTTGATCCAGATCTGTTTAGAAGTTTTTTACGGGAAAGCGTAACAAACATCCATTCATACATCCTCACAAACTGACACATTTATAATATTAGTAGGATAATTCCTACGTCACTATTGTCTTAGGGGCCGCGCTGCGACTCGGCCGCTCGATCTCATATATACACTTCTATTTATTTTATATTTACCCACATTAATATTATGTATCTTTCGGCCGCACTCAGAGTCACCTAACGGCTACTTAAGGCGCTCCTTAGTAGAGATTTAAAAAAGCTCACTCTCAGAGTCAGCTAATGGTTCATTAACGTCCCTAATCGGCAGTTATAGTTAAGTAGAGCAAAACCTTTACTTACATTCTTAATGATTGATTTTAAGTGACTGGTGAAAGTTATATTTAGCGGAAAAAAAATTAAATTCGTAATATTTTCTAACAAAAAGCTAAAATGGGTATGGAATTGGCAGACGTTCCGAATTTTGGGTCGGATTATGCTAAAAGGAATAGATAAATAAAGGGCCTTGGCGATCCTTACGTGATTTTTTACTTAATGCAGTGCGCATTAAGTATTTATGATTGCTTAAGAAATAAAAAACTATATTATATTAAACAAACAATACTTTTATTTTATAACTTTAACAAAAAAAATAACTTCAATACGGCAAGTTGTATAGTTTTCAATCACCTTGAAATTTCCAATTCTGAAGTAGGTACCTACTTAGGCAGGATGAATTTTCCTATAAGCTTTATTCTCATTTTACCCGGCCGTGAAAAAATTGTCATTGAGAAGTTCAGGTGGCCATCTGTGGTGTTTTTTATCAGTTTCACTTCACCAAATCACACTTTCTGCCTGTACGCCTATAATTTTTTAAGAGTTCTCTCGATTCCTCATGGATCCCATCATTGGAAGTGGCTTTTTAAAAGTTACTTATTTACATTATTGTAAATATATAAAAGGTACTATAAACTTTTATTTCATTCGCAGCGAACACACGTAAAATCAAAACAATAATATCTACTATTGACATTAACAGTTTGACAGTAAGCACAACAAGTAATACCATTAAAATAAATCGTAATTCTTAAATAAATTAAAAATTATTTTATAATTTTTATAGATTGACTTGTTGATAAAAAAATAATAGGATATAACTGATTGAACTTAGATTTATGATATGCTTTAGTTTTTGATGTATTTAAATAGATTTTTAAATACTTATTATTAACATTTTTACGTGTGGCCACACTGAAAATATATCGATATGCAATCGATAGTGTACGATTCACCCAAAGGTTCCTTAAAGCCGTCATTAACTAATGAACCGTTAAATACTGACTCTGAGATACACCGATATTTAGCGGATTTGATGCTTATTAGTTAAATACTCATTAGGACTAATTTAATGAATGTCTCTGAGTGCGGCCGTTAGTAAAGTATTTATTTAAACTCCTGAGTGATGGTTTATATAAACTTAGTTTTGTAAGTAGCCGTAACACATGTTAAATCTATAATGATAAAATGCAACTCATGTAGAACTATTTTTATGTAAGTACAAATTATTATATTTATAAACCCTATGTTAAACTATACCTATACCTAAGCCATAATGTTTTATAAGGACGTAAATTAGTCTGTAAAAAACGATAAATTGTGTTTTAATGTTATCTTGTTAACATTGTATCTTTGATAAATGAAAATAAAGAAGTTACAAAATCAAAATCACTATTGTCTTACTGGTGAGGAAATTTAAGCATTTGAGGAAAAATCAGAATACGTCCTTATTGACGTTCCTAGAGATGTAGATAGGTACTTCACATCCTATTACGATGCCCAAAGCCTGATAAACCTCGGCAATCCACTTACAAAGACCTTGAGTATAGCTGCACGTTGACTTAGTACATCTGTCAGGCCGTCTGTGCGCAAATCCGATATCAGAAATATTGAATGGCTCACCAAATTTTATTTAAAGATTTCACTAGATTTAGTTTTTCCTTTGTTAAATAAAACCGGCCATGTTGTCACCGTTTCATCGAGAGGTTGGCAGAGTATACTAATTTATATCAGTTAATGGATAGAACTCACTCAGTTTTACGTTAGAAATTGTTTTATTATTTTAGCGCAAGTTTCGTAACAATTCTAAAAAAAATGATAATTTTCTACGATTTCTAAAGCATCCCCCAATCAAATCCTGACTTGGAGACAAAGGGACCCTTAAAAACAGAATCCTTTTTGAAGTCTGTAAAAAATGAATAAAATTGGCCAGTATAAGTTGTACACAATATCCTAACAATTTATACGAAGGGGAAACGATTGAAAAAAAGGAAGCTTGAACAACTAAAACAATCAAAGAATTCCATCTCAAAAGTTTAGGAGAAGCTCGGCAAAATGTGAAGAAAGAATATCATTCATTTCGAACTAAAATTGTTTCCAAGTCTACATAGCGATAAATTTTACGATGGCACATATTTTACAAAGATATAGGCTAGTATTAGGCTCGATTTTAGCTTTTTATTACCTAATACACAATAATATAATACTATCTGCTGCAACACCCACCCTCATCAAATGGCCAAAATTGAATAGATACAGCTGTTTGGCAACATCACAGCAGACAAATTAGGTAAATTATTCTAGATGTCAAGCATTACCTTAACCTATATTTTTTGTCAATACATTTATTTTCTTACTCTGCTGTATATTTTCTTTTTACGTCATACACAGGTATAAGAAAATAGGGCTGGCCTATTTCTCGAACAGAGAATAAGCATTGCTATCCAACGTGGCAATGTATGTCCTGGGCACGTTCCTGATGGGCAGTATGTTGAGGATTTTTTTTATTTTGACGCCTAAAATACTATTTTTTTCTTTTCTATTTTGTTTATTTTTATTTTGTAAATTTCTTACCTTGTAAGTTTAAAATTAGTTTTATGTATAGAGTGTAAAAATGTTTATTATTTCTATGGTAGAATGAATTATTTCCGATAAAAACGATAGTTTCTGTATGGAGACAAAAATTTGCACTATGTAAGAAGAATGTCTGGATTGTAGCAATTAGCGTACTTACTATAGTCTATGCCTACCTTGGCATCTACCAAAGGGACGTGTGGACGGGGCAAGCATAAATAATCTATCCTCGTTTAAACTGGGCTCTCTTTAAAGGCTATGATTGTATTTTTATATCAATAAGATTGATAAGCTCGTAAAATATTCTCAAACTTTAATGTAGCGATGTGCCATTTTGGTGTTGTTACCACATAAAGCGACAGTCTTTAATGTTGCGGCCTACAAATTTTATGCGGACATTAAGGTCCGAAGTGTACTTGTATACATTTTTTACACCCCAATGTGACCATTAAAGCGTATATCGTGATAGGACATTCCGCTTATAATACGTGAACGCTTCTTGAATATTTCAATGGAACGTTAAAAATGTGGGTTAATATTATGCGTGTGACTGAGTTTTTAGGTTAGACAAAAGCTAAAAAAAGTCGTTTATCAGATGATTTCATAACCTGGCACAGAAAGAAAGAAAAAATCATTTATTTGATGAGGATTAAGGGAACAGATCGTGCATTACGAATGCATGTGCTTACGTAATATAAAAGCATCACACCGGATTAGTTCATTGAAAAAGAATCAAATTATTGTAGATACTTTCCGGATTTGATTCTCAGGTGGATTTGGGTTTTTTAGGTGATGAAATGTTGATAATAATATCAGCCCGGAGTCCAGAATTGTCTAGTATAGACAAACATATTACATGAGACACGATAAAACAGACGAATTGCGGGTCTCAAATAACTCTAACCTTGGAGAAAAAAGATGTGCATAAGAGAAAATTAGATAAAATCATAATTTTTCGGTGCGTACTCAAACGAGTCACAACAAATAATAGCAAATTCTTTTTCACAAACCTAAGACCGTACCAATAAACTGCTGTAGAATATTCAACGTTAATATCCGTAGCAAAGTTGTTGTCCTAACTGCATTGTGAGCGGTTGGCTGGCCAAGTTGCCAAGTGCCAACCCGCCAACTTACTCTGCATACACCAAAGTAAATAGGACACTGAAATAAAGACGTTAGGTACCTCGTATTGTATGTAGTAGCTAATGTTTTGTTGAATGACTGTCGAATTCGTAATTAAAGTGAGTTTGGCTAGTCATCGGTATAATCTTGTTTCCTGACAGACGTTTTGTAGAAGAACCCTTTTAGTGCAATTTATAAAAGATCGACAAGACCTGTACAGATTTAATCAAAATGAAATACGTCAAAAATATAATTACTTGATTCGACCTCTTAATCATAATTTAATTATTTGGACGTCTAAAAAAACCTTCATCTCTTAAGCTCCCTGATATTTATAGGATTTTATTAAATAACTAATTAATAAAAAGTCTGAGTTTACTTTGTGTCTTTTAATTGTATGTTTGAAATGTCTCTCGCGATATAGGGTTTGTTCGCTAGTACAGGAGCTTTCTTTTAAAAACAGAAGTAAAAGCACAAAATCTGTAGGTATGCAGTTTCGAGCCGACTACTAAAAATATTTCTTCTAGCAGTATACCCTGTACCTACTGTGTCAATATCATATTTGGTTGTTCTTTTACACAATGACATGGTATTCCTAACACTTCACTACTTCTCCATACTAAACCTTATTTCTACTTACGACCAAAAACTAATAAAAATACTATATGGCGTGAACAGCCGAAAACCAATTGTTAAAACAAAATTCCACATAAAATGCGTCTCAATCAAAAGTTTCTTCAAACAACTTAAAACAACACAATCTGGTGCAGATTATTCAGTAAAATGCAGAAATATTTTTCCTAGAAAACACTTCGCGGAAAGAGCTTGTAATTTTGTAAAGCAAACATAGAAATAGAAGGACGGATCTTAAACGCTCCTCAATCTTTGTTTGATGTCATATTCATCGTGCTCTACAAGAAATAGTGGGTAAAATTACAGTACAAGAATTTAAGTTTTTTATCAAAACGGTTCCCTCCTCTTTTGTAACAATTCTAAGTGTAATATTTTAATAGAGCTTGTCAGTTTTGCCACTACGAATAAATAAACTTTTAAGTAGGTACTCGAGTAATGTGTTCATTTATTAAGAACACTAATTACTGTATTAAAGCATTCAGGATTTCAAAATATCCACTATATCAAAGCCATCATTTTACCTAGTGTTACCTACGCATCACCATCGCCATAGGATTCAGATATTTATAAATTGCTGTTGGGAATCAATGTTGTTCATATTTGATTTTTTTTTTTTTGGAGGTCATGATCAATGCCATGCTTATTATTATTTTTTATTTATTGTCTGTACCCTTTAGAATAAATGATGTAAATTAAACAAATTGAGGAGTTAAAATTATAATACACAGTTTTTGTTTTTCAATTGGTATTTTAAACAAATCAATCGAATGACGATAGCTCATTATATTGCGTATCAAAAAGAAATCACAGCCTTGTATAAATTCAATCGCCTCACACAACACGTGTACTGAATACAAGAGGTACAAAATAAAGGTGACATTACAAAGACTAATGGTACACCGGGAGCACAAGCTGCCGATAACGGTAGGTGATACTAAATTGATCTACACCTCCGTCTCTCGGATATATGGACGTATTTTATCATAAATAATAAAGGTTCAAGCCTTCCTTAGTAACATGATAACTTTTGTTAGAAGGGACATTTTTCAGCAACATGCATGACTGTCAACATTGCTGCTTGCAAATGTTTTATCTCAAAATAATTATAAGAATATTAATCATCGAAAGAAAGCAAAATGAGAAAGCATATATAAAGTCGAAACACTGGTTAGTTCTAAAGTGCCCTATATGAAAACGATGCCATGGATGTTTGGAAAATATCTATTCCCAATATTGATTTACTTACTTAACCTTTTTGTCAGATACAGTGGGCAAACCGCTCTGCAAAATAACTAATCTTATCAGAAAAAAATGGCTGCTGACAAACGTCAAATATCTACAAAAACATAACCTTCATTCTCAGAATATTACATTCGCAAAACATTACATTTGCAAAACATTATATTTTTAAAATATTACCTGTACTATGAATCAGAATACTAAAGAATGTAAGACATTTAATGATTTAGTTTTTAAATTGAGTGCAGAATTTCCTTCAAACACCGATTTCATGTCCAAGAGAGACGTCAAAACAAAAATCAGGGACCTTGCTAATCAACTAGGTGATGTAGCATCGTCTAATAACAACCAACTTGAAGGTGTTTCGATGCACTCAAATGCAGGACTCCACATTCGCTACGAAATATAATTGTTTTATTATAATGTCTTTGGCTACATCTTAAAAATCTGCTATCGGCTGTTAAATACTTACATTAAATTCGCTTTTAATACGCAAAAAAATAGTTGTTGATAGAATTAATTAATTATGCATTGTTTTATCTTTATCACAACCCTATTTTCCTTTCATATACCCTTAAACCTTCCAATCCCAAACCCAAAATTCAGCACGGATATCGAGCAACACCTAAAGAGGCTCTCGTTAGACCGGATGGTGGGCCCGATGCACTACAAGGTGGTACTGTAGAGGTTTATTGGTGGTCACTAGCTAGCCGCATACCAATAGTGAAACCTCTAACGTGTTATAAAAGTAAATCATAATTATATTTGAATTCAGAGAGGAAAAAGGGGAATGATTGAAGGTTGTCATGGGCAGACAGGTTCGGGCTTCGGTGATGCTAAGTTGTATTTTGAGTATAATTAATTATAAGTAGGGAAAAGTAAAATAAACAAATCATATAGTTATCTGGTGTTGTTTATTTGCCAAAGTAATCAAGAACCCTTCGTCTAGCCATACCTGCTTTGACCATCTGGAGTCTACGCCCTCCTACGTGTTTGAAGGAGGAAAAGCTGTTGACGACGGTGGGGCTCTACATGGTGGAAGCGCGAATCATCAGAGGATACCGAACCATCAGAGGATACGTATAATTTGTTTTTATTAAAAATGGAAACGACGAAGTTCGATGGCGTCCACCATGACGTTAAAGACTTTTTGGCCCAATTTAACATCGTATGTGCGGTGAATAAATACAATGATGATGGTGTAAAAAAAGTTGTGTTGAGGGCATACTTGGCAGGGCCTGCGTTATCTTTCTATAAAACAATTGTAGAAAGTTGTTCCTCTTTTAACGAAATTACGGAAAAATTAAAAGAAGAATTCCCATCAGCTCAGGACTACGTATCACTCTTTTACGAGAGACGGCAGAAGCCTAAAGAGGAGGCTTTGAGCTTCTTTTATACTCTGAATGAATTAGCGACAAAGGCGAACATACAAGATAACGTCTTTATCAAGAAATATATAAAAAAATGCTAACTACTACTACAAGTCAAAATTAATGGCGACTTGTTCTTAGATAAAGAAAATTAAAAAAAAAAAAACGCTTGTCCAAATGAAATCACTTCAAGATGAAGCCAACAATACACCCTTGAATTTAAAAATAAAATTAGACAACGGTGTTATAGAATCTGCAGAAGAGGCCACATTCCATACTCCTCCTTCGAATTCTGTCGTCAGAACCCCAAGATATACACCATCAACCCCAACACGACAAAATATAGGCCATAGATACAATTTCAGAAGCCGATATACGAATCAACATGGTGATGCAGGACCGAGTGACGGTCGAGCTGGAGGTGCAACAATGCACCCAAACGTAGGACGGCACCAATGAATGATGGGACTCAAGTGGAGCCGTATTCAAAAAATGTCCTATCAACAACATCACCGGACATAACTACTGGTGGGTTCATTCCTTTTATTTTGTGCCAAATTAATAATATTAGTACTCCTGCACTTCTCGATTCCGGCGCATCGGTGACTGTGGTGTCCGACGTATTCACAAAAAAGTGTTCCCTAGTAGTACAGGAAGCAGTTGATGTAACGCTTTGATCTGCGGGTGGTGAACTACTGCACATCGTGGGAACATCGGTTATTAATATAGTTTTAGATAGTGTTGTGTATAATATCAGTAGTTGGGTGGTGCATGGTATTAGTCAAAATATCATTATTGGTCAAGATTTCTTGACAAAATTTCAGGCAATTTTAAATTTTAAAGATGGAACATTAGTAATGCCGAATGGCGTGTCCACATTCATGAATATAAATAAGATAAATGATATAACTAATACCACACACTCCGGTTGTAATAAAGAATTTAAAGAAAAAAAAAAATCGCGTCCGAAAATATTTATTTTACGAATCATTTATTTTCGAATTCCAATACGGGCACATATGGTGACGTAGCACCTACTGAAGTTAATTCGAAATTGGTATCTTTTAATGTTAGTAAAGAGATATCGTTGTCAGAACAAACTGACCTCTTGCAATTGCTTTCGAAATATAGAACATCATTCGCGTTTCTAAAAAATGAATTAGGTAGGTGTAATATTAAGGAGGTGCAAGTGAGCACATCAGATGACATACCGGTACACCGTCATCCTTATAGAATTTCATTTGAACAACATAACATAATTATGAATCAAGTTGATGAAATGTTACGGAATGGAATCACTAGGCATTCTTGTAGTCCATATGCGGCACCAGTGGTTCTAGTACAGAAAGATGATGAGTCATGGCGTTTTTGTGTAGATCATCGCGGCCTTAATAAAAAAATTGTAACCGACAACTATCCGTTACCTAGGATAGATGACATTTTATCATATTTATCAGGGGCCAAATATTTCGCGGATCTAGATCTAAATTCTGGGTATTGGCATTGCCAATCCAAGAATCACATAAATAAAAACCGCTTTTGTAACTCCCTCGGGCTTCTATGAATTTAATGTACTTCCCTTTGGTCTCAAAACATCCGGTGCAGCTTTTCAGCGCACTATGGACTGGGTTTTGGCAGACTTGAAGTACACGGCATGTATTGTATACGTGGATAACATTATTGTTTTCGGAAAAGATTTTAAATCGTTTAGGTTGAATTTGTCGAAAGTTTTATTTAGAATAAAACAAGCGAATCTGACATTAAACCCATCGAAATGTAGATTCGGGTTTTCGAAAATTACGGTTTTAGGTTATAATATTACGGGGGATGGCATTTTACCTAATGAGGATAATCTTGAAAAAATAAGATTGATTAAACCTCCGTCAAACACAAAAGATTAAGTCAGTATTAGGATTATTTTCTTATTATAGTAAATTCATAGAAAACTATGCACGTATAACCACGCCTTTATGTCATTTATTAAAGAAAAATGTCAAATTTGTATGGTTACCAAAACATCAAAAAATACTGGATGAACTTTTGGTATTAATACAAAAACCGCCTTTACTACAACACTTCTCAAATGAGAGTGATCGTAAAACGCGAATACATGTTGACGCTAGTGACATAGCGGTAGGTGCATGTTTGATGCAAGGGCATACTTGTATGTTACCCGTAGTGTTTGCCTCAAGGAAATTAAACGAAGCTGTAAAACGTTACACGGTAACAGAGAAAGAATGCTTGAGGGTGATATTCGCCTTACATTATTTTAAAAATTACATATGGGGTCTCAAAATTGAGATAGTTACGGATCATAAAAGTTTAGTATGGTTAAGGAACAGACGTGATATGTCTGGTAGGCTTGCAAGATGGGCAATGGCGATACAATCTTACGAGTTTGATATTGTGCATTGTTCCGGTAAACAAAATGTAATCGCGGACTTTCTAAGTAAAAATCCACTGAACGAACATGAAAATGTCAGTGAATCTATTAATGATGGTCTGAAGTTATACAAAATAGAAGCAATCAATATATCGGGGATGCCACGGAGGACAATTTTTGTTTATGCATAAGGGGTACTTCTTATATGTATAACGAGATTCTTTATAAAGAAGTAAAAAATAGAGGTATGACTAAAAAACTATTAGTTTTACCAAAGTCATTATTTTCAGAAGTCATGCGTGAGATTCACGATGATGTTATAATGGGGGGCCATTTTGGTTTGCGTTAGATAAATTTCGCACGCGATATATTATGGAGAATGCAAACAAGGAAGTTGAGAAATATGTCAAAAGTTGTACTTTATGTCAAGAGAGAAATTTGACTAAGGTAGTAGCACCACTACAACCAATAATATCGGGCTCACCTTTTGAGAAGATTGAGGTTGATGTGGTGGGACCATTGAACGTGTCCAATTGAGGGAATAAGTATATAATGATAGCTATTGATTGCTTTTCGAAATACGTAATCAGTAGATCAACTCATTGTGCAACAGCCCAGGAAGTAGTAGATTTCCTTACTAGGGATGTATTTGGCATATATGGCGGTGTTCAGCAAATGATTACAGATCAAGGTTCGATATTTACTTTCAGGTCGGTTAGGGAGATATTAGATAGGTTTGGTGTGCAGTTAAACGTGGCTACCACGCAACATCCACAAACTATAGGATTAGTCGAAAGAGTTAATTGGACATTTTTGCAAATGTTGTCCAAATTCTGTAACGAAAGCCAAACGAATTGGTGTCAACATTTGGCAGCAATTACTTACGCTTATAATTGTGCCAAACAGGCGTCAACACAAGTTTCTCCTTTTTACCTAATTTTTGCGCGTCACCCACGCATATGTTCGGATGAAGGACTATTGCTTAGGGAGGAACCAACAAATCCGGAGGATAGAAATTTCTTAAGAGAAAGGTGTGTTGATAGGGTTAGACAAAATTTATATAAGGCCCGCGTATCACAGAAACGGTTATTTGATAGAAATGCGGTGTCGCGTGAATTCGACGTTGGAGATCTGGTATTACTATATTCTCCAAAAAGGATTTCAGGAATCAGTAAAAAACTTAGTAGACTATATAAGCGTCCGTATAGAATTTTAACGAGACAGTCAAATAATAACTATTTAATCGCTAAACCAAACTCAAGTAGGTCTATTTTAGTACACGTAAATCGTTTAAAAAAGTATGTGTGTATAGGTGCTTAGATAAATTATTGTATTAGGTTATAATGTTAGGTAGAGTTGTACATTTATTTTAGGTCAAATTTGGACATTTTATGTTAATAGGTAACTAAAATTGTTTTTTTTTGTTTTCATGTACTGGATGACGAACTCCAAAAAAATGAGACTGTAGACTGGTGAGGTCTTCAGAATCTTCTTTAGTGATGTTGAATTATGATTCAATTACGTCGACCATGGATCAAATCCATTACAATGTGGGTCTCTCTTTTTTTGGGAAGGGGTGAAGTGGAAGACGCATTGAGTATTATCTTCAAAGAGTAGATTTCGGCTGTGAGTTGGAGATGGTGGATAAAATTCCTTGAAATGTGGGCATAAAGTCTCTTTTCTTTTCAAAATTGTGAATTCTAATAATATTGAGTTTTAGTTGAAACTCAGAATGTAAGAGAACGCGGCCTTTTTACAAATTTATTGATTTCATAATTATGTTATTAATAATATTTACTTTCATTTAAAATTTATCTTTATTGATTTATATTTTTCAAAATGCAATTTTATAAAAATATAGAGTAATAAAGAGCATTTTTTAATCGGCATCTCAGTTCTTTTCGGTTCGGTTTTGGAGTCTGAGTCGCTACCAGAATTACTTCCATCAGGAAATACTCCCGACGCTTAATAATACCCGTGTATTTCATAAGACAGGTAGTACCATGGAACTAAGTAATTATAGAGCGTTAGTTTACTATCGGTCTACAAACCCCTACATCTATTCTGAGTCAAAATTACTTAACATATTGAAAACAGTTCAGTCATATATATCTCTCAGAATAAATGTAGGAGCGGAGCCCATGGTATTGTAGAGGTTTATTGGTGGTCACTAGCTGGCCGTGTAACCATAGTAAAACCTCTGGCATTTTAGAAAAGCAAATGTTTATTTAAATATTGAAATAAATGATTGACAAGTTAAGTCTAGAAACTAACTAACTAGTTGACAGAAGAGTCATGCTCTGACTTCCAAGTAGTGGAGTCATGTGGCAAATGTATTCAGTATAAGTAGGGCAGTTACGACACAATATATGAGGTAAAAGTATAAGTGGTTTCATTTGTGAAGAAGAAAATATAGCTGGAGTTTCCATCGCTCGATAATAATATACCCTCGCTAACCTTAGCGAGTAAACGCTATCCCATAGTACGAGCAATGAGAAGAAAGGTTAGCAGCGGCGGGGCTCTATAGTACTAAGGAGTTCCTCCTCATTGACATGGCGATTAGCCAGCAGGTTCGCCGCAACCGAAAAGAAATATCGCCATGCTGGATAGACTATAAGAAACCATTTGACTCTGTATTGCATTCGTGGCTCCTGACGGATAAGAAACTATCCTAACAGAAGGGAAGAAGAGAACGGAAGGGTATAAATTTGATAGAACTTTATGCACTTTCTTGAAAAGATGTATGCGGCAATGGAGGTTCTTAACAACAATTCTTACAGGGTGCCGACATGTCCGGGAAAACGGGGAAACCGTAAACTCGTATAGATTAAAAGGGGGTATCTTCCAGGATGACATTCTGGGCCCTCTATAGTTTTGTTTAGCACTTACTTCTTAGTACTTTGAGGATAAAGGGCTAGGCATGCAGCAAGTTGCATAGTAGTGACTTTTTTCTTATGACACCTACCTGAAATAGCATTCTACAGGTTAGACCAATTAAAAGAGAAGTTTTCTGGATAGTAATAGACAAAATTAAAGCAGATAGATTGAAGAGCAACAACAATGTAGATATAATATTAAATACACTTTGTAATGCTTTAGATAAATATATTAAAAATTTAAACATTTTTTTATGACTTTACTTCTCTGTTGTACTTTTGTGACAATTCATAAAGGTACAGTCAAGTTACAAAACCATCAAGTTAAAAATGAGGAGTAATATAAAGTATTTTATCTGGAGGTAACAATAAAAACCTGGATAGAGTAGAAAAGTGTCCGTACACAGTTGACTGGTTATCGTATACACCAATCTCACCATTCGCAATCATCAGGATGGATCTGCTGAAAACAGATTCTGCCATAAGCCCACAAAAGGTAATGAAGTTCGTGGTCGTTGTAGATAATATCGATCCAATCGTTTTAGCCCAAGAGAACTGCCTTTCTAGACAAGTGGCATAAACGGTAGTAGAATCGTATAGAACATATTTGACGTAAGTTTACGACATTATATCGTAAACTTATGTCGTTAATAGTATGGAAGAACAAGAAGCAGTATACAATTTTATTGTAAGTCCTTTATGATACCAGGGCTTGTTCCCAAGTGTGGTTAAACAAAAAAAAGAACAAACATGACGGGTATGCCACCAGGAGAAAGATATAAATATTCCACGATACAAACAAACCAATGAAATTATGAATAAGTTAAATAAACTATTCTGTTCATTTCTGAATTCAAATATGCTATTAAAATGTTAACAATTTGTGCTGCAGCAAATTATGCTCGGAGCATTGATGGACAATGTATTGTATCTCGATGATTATCTTTCATTTAATGTTATTAAAAAACCTACAACAACATCAAATTCTACGACAAATCTTTGTTTTCTTTATTATATCACATAACACATTACATTTTTTTATGGAATCAGTGTGCTTGTCATAATTACTTCCTTTCACTGAAATACATCATTAAAAAGACGTCACACAGTATCAATACGGAGTCAAAGGGTCGCACAATAAGGCACAATAATGCATGGTGTGAGACACAGCCTTCGCCCAGGAAATTGGAAAACGTGATACGCTTACTTGTGTTTGTATAGAACATCTTACCTGCGAAGAGTCAGGGTGAATTTGTCTGTTTTTGTAATTCTACGTCAAGTCTTTATACTTTGACACAGTCTCTGACACAACGTTGTCAACTTTTTCTATGCATGCCTTGAAGTTATTTTTTACCAATCCCCAACTGACTGACCGACTGTCTTGAAAAGCAAATACATAAAATACTTTATAAGCAGAATTATATTTCGCTTGACGACTTTGAAATGTTACTACTTAAGACAAGACGATCTATAAGAATTCTGAATGTTTAAAAATGGTCAGTACTGTAGAGGTTTATTGGTGGTCACTAGCTGGCCGTATGCCAATAGTAAAACCTCTGGCGTTTTATAAAAGTAAAACGTAATTATATTTCAATTGATTGACAAATATGAATGACTTGAGGGTTGTCAAGTGGAGTCAGGTTCGGGCTCGATGAAGTAAAGACGTGATCTGATGTGAATAATTATAAGTAGACAAAAGTCTTATAAATAAGTTCAATATTTAGCAATCTGCGTTTGCTTAACGAAAGTGATAAAGCACCCCTCGCTCGGCATCGTCGTACCTTTAGCAGGCCGAGCGTACGCCACCCGAAGTACGAGCTGAAGAAGAAGAAAGGTTGCTGACGATGGCGGGGCGTCGCAGTACCATAAGGTGCCTTCAATATAACAAAACTTCACGTAAAAAAATAATAGTAGTTTTGTAGGTCAAAAAGAACAAGTACAAAAAAAAACATTTTCATTTAACGCCAAAATAAAACTAAAGTTCTTCACATCTGAGCTAACATAAACATACAATAAGTTTGTTTAAAACCTGGGATGCAGGTAAAGTTTGTAACTTCGTAAAACATTTAGTACACTGGAAGTTTGATGCTATATGTGAGATATTATGAACATATGCATCGCAAATACTTTAAGGAACGAAACACCAGGTTTTAGTAGTAGGTTATTTGTAAAGTAGTAACCTTGGGAAAACTTACTTTACTTGGGATACCTAAGGTTACTACTTCCAAAGGTTACCGTTTACACCTTGGGAAATATCCCAAGGTTTACAACTACCAGAATTAGTTTAAAAGCCACACTCCACTAATCGAGTTACCAATTGCGCATTCTGACTAGTAAGTATGAATGAGAAATTGGTATTTTATCAATTTATAGAGAATAAATAAATAAAACAGCGTATAGCCTCTCAACGGTGGCGGCCATATAGCAAACATCCTGTTGAAATTGTTATCAAGAGAAATCAGTTTTGCAGTGTAAGGTAATCAATTGTAATTTGAAATAAGGAATGGGCAATTTTTTTTTATTTAGATTATTTTAATATATTTATTTTGATTCAAACTGTTTATTATAATACTATTTATTTAATTACTTTCCTCGTATTTGCACAACAATGAATAAACCTCGAAAATACACTATCCGGTATGCTCGCAAAAAGCGCGCAAAAGCATAACCGGAGACGAACATTTGAATCCATCGTACATGTTGCCCTAAAACTCGACTATGTTACTATCTATATTATTTTCTCTTTACTTTGTGTGAGTTAGAGCAGGAAAATAGTAATAATGCACTTTTAGTATTTCTTCAAAACTGTCGCTTTGAAATCGCTTCGTTGTGTTAGAGTAGATACTTTAAGCGCCTGTATTCTAGCTATCCTTTGAATTATAGCTTCTTGGTAGCACGTTTGGACCTGTGCCATAGTATATTGATTGCCACTTCGAAAATTTTACAATTTGAAATATGATGCGTTTGTTTAATAAATCGGTGCATAACAGGTTAGTCTTCCACGCTTGTTTACAGTTTGCCGTAAATATCGTTCGGTTTACGCTTATTAGGTACTTAACTAAAATTTGAAGAAAGGTAGGGCTGTAGGGCTGGCACCATACTAGCCAGCAAGACCGACTGGGGAATTACAGAAGACCACAAAAAAAGTTACTGGATCCACCGTTTGGGGTTGAAACTCTGAAATCATGTGGTGATCCACATGATTTCAGAGTTTCTACGTTCAAACGTTCAAAGTTCCTACAAACTGTATGATAAAATGTCTCAACATCTTCTGTCTTTTAAGAACCTTAGAATTATACCCTCATAAAAAGTTTAATTCTGACAAATACAAATAGTTTTTCGGCAATGTTGTGTGAGACACAATTACTCAAAAGTTTATTACTAGAGACTATAACTTGAACAAAAAGGAGATTTAGAAGGAAAAAAGAATAGTTTTTATTCACTGATGGATTGAAAAATTATAAATTTTCAAAAATTAAAAGTTAACAGAGTATTCCTATTATCATGTCACGCACTCGGATCTGACCAGGCCTCGTCCATCGACTGTCTGCGAGGACGTCGGGCCACTTTGTTCCCCCAAGAAACAGATAATGACATTCAGGATCTGAACAAAGTATGAATAAATATTCAAAAATAAATTTGTAAAATTTGGCCTTTAATCACTCTTCGTTTATACATCTCCAATGAGACAGGGTTATATGAATAAGTCTTCACTGTCTTACAATCGTCGTAGAAAAACAAATAGACACTGTAGTTTCTTTTAAGAGAGGCTAAAACAAAAGTAGTAGCATTGTTTGTCGAGACAAAACGCAGCTTTCAGAGGTCACGACAGATGAAGACAAAAACATTGTCCTAAATAATAGAGCAGGTTATTTGACTGTGAACACCATTTTTGTTTGAAATGTCGTATAACGGTGTGACCGTTAAAGAATTTGACATTTACGTGTTATCAAAATTTTCACAAACAATTTAGTATTTCTACTTACCTACAGTAATTTTATGAGTTGTTATCGATAACGCGATCCATATCATATTTGAAAAGTCTGAGAAATGAAAAAAGTGTGGGTCATTAATCGGAAGAAATACTGTGTCCCAATTCGTAAGTACACGAATGTAATATAATTGAACTTCTGCGAAGCTCGTTTTTTTAAACTTGAAGTTTCTCTTCTAATTCAAACAAATCAAACGAATGAAGGAATGGCCAGTCTTAGATATTAAAAAATAACAATCTCTATAGAGAAGAACGCTATTAAAATTAATAGCCAAACAGTAAAAAGAAAATATGGACACGATGTCAAAGCCACGCAAAAATAAAATAAATAAGTGAAAATTATGCTAGTCTTAAAAAAACGATAAATATTAATAAATGTTGAAGTACGAAGTAAACACTGAAAATACACTAGGAAGTACCTAATTATTTTGAAATATAAAATTTGACCAATGTAGACATTTCAAGAAAATGTAATTCATTCTGAAATGAAGCCACTCAAGTTTAAAAGTTGAATCATTACGGCAATTGACTGCACAGTTGGTTGAGTGGCTTTAGTGCGCGGCGTGTTGTGGGTTCGATCCTCACATGGGACAAAAATTTGTAAGTGCCCCGCGGCACAGGGCTTGTTCCCTAGTGCGGGAGTTGTCTTTAAAAAATAATAATTATAATGAAACATTTTAGACAGAACATATATATAAAACAAGAAATATGAGAACTAGGAGCTGTTAATTCACATACGATAAAGAATTAGGAAAAGGAGGATTTGGCCTAATACAAATGACCAAACTCTCCATCTAAAAGGTTGACTGGATGCAGTCGCTCTTTCTAAGACGATCGTCTATTTATGATAACTTGATCATATGTGCAGTGGCATAGTGATAACGTTTGGAGGCTACCTCGCCTTCAACAGCACGCCGCGCTGCAGGAGTGTTAAATAAACTTTTTTTTTTCCTGTGGCGTTAGATGACACGTCAATTTGTATTTTGCATAATAAACGTTAATACATATCTGAGTGCACGTAAGGAACCTTTCAGAGTCTGAATCTACTGTTCCAATATACGTCCGGCGCACCTGAGCAATTAGCGATTTTCTTTGAGCTAATTGACAAATCCTTAGACCACGATGGCAATCTAAAGTCCACTCTTTAAACTAGCTATCAGCTAAAGAATTGACAACGAATGGTTCTCAAAAGACAAATAAGTAATTCTTTACGATTTATGCCGCAAAATTCACTGCGAAATTTTTAATCGAGGTAAGTCTCAGAGCCGGCCAACATCCATGGACTAACGCTTATCGCCGAGATCTAACGTTAACACCTCAAGCTACCCTATAAACAGATCGCCAGAGATCAGAGAATGATTGAAAATTTATGTTTCTAATATTTCAAAAATCAAATAGTAATACTTTTTTTTTTTTCTCTTTTAAAAGACAACTCCCGCACTAGAGAACAAGCTCTGTGTCGCGGGGGACTTTACAAACATACAATTAGACTTAGACTTAGACTCAGAACAACTCTTTGTGGGTCACACAAAGTTTTGTCCTGTGTGGGAATCGAACCCACAACCTCGTGAACAGCGGCGCATACTGCAGCCACTGGACCACCGAGGCAGTCAACTTGTAACCGAGAAATGTAATAAATACAATATTCTCAATTCTATAGTATTGAGAATGTATAAATTTTCTATATGACTCACTAGAGTATTTCAATTTTAAGTACCTTAGATATATCTTGACCTCTTGACATGAAAGACAATGATGTCATTGAGAGGTTGTGGAGGGCACTGTCGGTTAGGGCGAATATGATAGCTCGCAGATTTGCACGTTGCTCTCCAGGTGTTAAAAATACCTTATTTCGTGCATACTGCACTTCCTTTTACACGTGCAGTCTGTGGGCAGATTATACGCAGAAATAGTACGGTGACCTTCGTATTCAATATAATAACGCGTTCACGATGCTGATGGGGTTGCCCCGTTTCTGTAGCGCGTAAGGGATGTTTGCCGAAGCTCGCGTCGACTGTTTTTATACAACAATGAGGAAACGATGCGCTTCCCTGATGCGCCGGGTGCAGGCCATCCCCAACATTATAGCGAGTAGACTCGACTGTCTGTATGTGAGTCACTACTGCTGCAAGCTATCCACCTAGGTGCTGAGCAAGTAGCAGTGATTCACAGACAAATAGAATAGGAAAACTAACATAGAAGTAAGAAATATTGTAACTAACACAGTGAGTCTTGTTACTTGTTGAATTAATTATTATTATAGTATATAGAGTATTCCTCAATGAATCTACTCGTATCAAATGACGTCAGTAAGATGTATAAACTAATATGCTACCGTTTCTATGATTGATACAAAACGTATCGTCACTTCGGCACGTATTGAAATAATTAATTTGACGCCATGCCACTATAATCCCGCAATAACGCCAGTAATGGCGTCTTGTTTGTTGACACATGTTTCAATTTGTGACAAACTATGTGTAGGTGTATGTAATAGGAGACAGATTAATCAGGATCACATTGCTTTTGGATAATGCGTGGATGACAACATAATAAAAACAATGCAGCTACTTAATAATGAAATACGAAAATCTGCATTAACAGATATACATACATTAAATATTTTCAATACTTCAAAATTTTTTTAAGCCTTTTCGTGGACGAGGAGAAAATCTTAGTCGACGTAAACATTATTTACAAATAGTCCACACCCGTCGTTTAAATAGAATGACAGAATTTCAATTGATAGACAATGCAAATACATAATAATGGAAACACATTTGTGTCAAGAGCAACGCAACGAACGTCTTCAATATAGTGCATTGAGACGACGAAGATAAGCGCGTCAATGAGCCACCGACACGCATACAAAGCACATGAACCACGGCACCTGCAAGTACATCGCACAATGTCCCACAATAAAGAAACGTCTGTCGGGTCCGCTAGTATGTATAGCGTAGAATAACGTACCCAAGTACACAAATACCTACGTCATGTGTTTCCACAGTACACAGGCAATATGCACGTTAAGAATAAATATTTCAATTTATTTAATTTAATGTATTTGTAACACATATTATAAATAAATTGTAGCTTTCTGCAATCCTCTTCCTCCGTCTATAAATTTTACTCCTTCGTGCATGTAATAAACATAAAATTGATAGTTTAAAATTGTTTGATTATAATATTTTTCTCGGGTTACCTTAAATGGCCGCCAGTGTATCACATGATGACAGCCTATTCTCTATTATGAATTGTCTAATTTATAACCTCTACCGGTCGTGGTGTAATATATGGATATAGAATAGCGGATGTGAGCTCCGGATGTGGCCTCCGATTTGTGATTTGATAAATAATTGTTGGAGGAAATAGGACACAGTTTGATGGTAAAATTATTTCAGTTTAGAAATAAATTATGAGTGGTTATAAATACTGCAAAATCAGCATGACCACCCGACGTTAATGGTTGAAATGGAGGTAACTAATAGTATTCCACCTGAGCGCCTCCGTGCTTCGGAGACGACGTTAAAAGTCGGTCACAACTGTTAACAGTCGTTAGATCACGACAAAAAAGCCCCAAATAGAGTTATCTTCTGTCACCTGGTTGGCCACTAACCAAACGATAAGAAGAAGAAGAAAAGTCTAACTAATTACATATTTATAACATATTTGTCAAAATATAAAACAAATTAAATTTGCATGGAGTGGCAAGTAACTTTTCTCCATCAAAATACAACGCCTACATCGATTTTAGCACACATGTACAAAATTAATTACGACTGCTGCTCGACAAAATCGTTTAATTTCGTCAGCCTTTCCACATTATTGCCGTTTCGGTAGTGCGATGTATAGGGGAGGGCTGCTACCTTATATGTACAGCTCTTACTCTTTTATGGAATAAGCATAAGTTAATGAATATGAAAGTAAATGGTGGATCAGGTTATTATAAACTACAGGTAAGGTTATTAAACTATCCAGACATTTCGTTTAAATCCTTTAAATATTATGAGGCATGTGTACGCATGTATGCCTGCTATTGATATTCAAGATTTATTAATGAAGTGACAAAATTAATTTAACAAAGTACCAATTCAAACGGATACGAAGTGTTTATTTTAAAATATTCGTAATTAAAAAATTAAACCCCAGTACGTAACAATATATATTTTGTTATCAAATTTATTGATACAAAGGTTTTCTTTTACAGGATTCTCGCATTATTAAAAATAGTGAACACTCATGTGTTTGTCATTTGTCTAAAAATAACATTGACAAACAACATTTTTTTAATGAAACATGCATCTCTTTAACACCCATAAAACAAGTGTATGATAATCACGTGGCACAACTAATAGATAGCGGTGTTGAATTAATTCGAAAAATACCTGCATACGGTTCAATTAAAGAGGCTTATTATTGATAATAGAAAAAAAACTCTTGATGTGAGCATATTGGAGGTAGTGGTGCAACCTAAATTTGGAGGTAGTGGTGCCACCTAAATTTGAACAATTTCTTTTCGCAGACTATGCTTATGGTGACATACGCATTGTCGCATTTTGTTCAGATGAGGCCAGGAAACTAATATCAAGACAAAAAACTTTTTTCGGCGATGGCACATTCCATAGTTGCCCGCGGCCATTTGAGCAATGGATGGCACTCTAAAATAAACGAGAAGGTGGGAAGAAGAGTTCCAAATTTGAAAATCTTCTCAAAATATAAAAGGATGATTCAAACTTTTATTTATTAAAAATGAAGGGTGGAATATTAGAAAAAAGGAAAAAGGAAGTTATTAGAAAATACGAGTTTATTTTTAAATCTAATTTGATGCTAACTGACTGTTACATCATCATACTGTGAATATTGATATATGTTACTTTTTAGAGCGATTGGCGTGGAAGGGGTCTCTTTCTCTATCCTGTGTTTTTTAAGTTGTGCCTATTGTGCCATTAGGAACACGAAATCTAAACAAGTTCTCGTCGTCCGATCAATCAGTCGAATCATCAGGAAAAACAGTCCGCGTTGTCAGACTAGTATAGCCGGGTTCTTACATCGAACGAACCGGAAAAAAAGTCCGCGTCCTCCGATCACTCCTATCGATCGATCCGATCCGACTACGCGGTCAGAGCGTTTTATTTCAACTTTTTTAGCTATATTTTTTTTTCAAAGTTTTTTGTTGTTATGAGATGTTTTTTGTTGTTATGAGATGTTTTTATTTATATCTAATTGTTTTTTCGTTTGCAAGATAATATTGAAAAATTCTGAAAAGGGTGCATTTTACCCCTATGATTCTTCTTAAAATCTCATTGACCAATTCCAGCTATGAAACAACAATTCTATTACGAGATATCACGAGCACTCGCTTACCTGATGGTAAGTGATAAACGCTGCTCATGGACTCTAGCAATGCCAGAGATGCAGTAAATCCTAAGCCTGAAGTTAGTAGTCTCTTTAAACCTTATTTAAAAAAGGTCGTGTCATGTTGTAGCGCAGAGGCATTATCTGCAGTTCATATCTAACGAACGCGTCTGCTGCTGCTGCGTATTAGTCAGTACTGGCTATTATAACAGTAGCAATTATTATTCATGTATCATTGCAAGTCAGTGCCATTACGATTTATATAATTAGATACAGATAATAAATCAACGGATTTGATGACTGTGACCGTCTCGATAATCACGTTACTTCGAGCTGTTAATGTAAAACAGTATTTAAAATAAGAGAATACTTTTAAAATATATAATTGAAAAAACGGGATTTTAACTCCTACGGAAATAAATCCGATGATTTGAAGTATTTTCCTAATTTGACCTAAAATATACCTTAAGCACGTTTTTATATTTACAAGAGTGTTGGTAAAAAGAGAAATGTGCTTTTTCTGCTATTGTCTTAATACAATAAGTTTCTACAACATACAAATAAAATAAATTTTGTGTTAGCAAGTAACATATTTTGTTACAAAATAATAATAAAATATCCTAAAATGTTAATTTCCCGAAAACTTTCAAGGAGAAAAACTTCGACAAAAAAGGTTCTAGTAAAGGTGACAAAGTCTCAAGTTTGTAATAAGTTTTGACTATTACTTGCGTATTACTTTACATCGGATATTATATTTAATTTGGTACTTTTGGAACAAAAGAGATTCTTTCCTTATAAAAGTAGGTCAATATATTACGTGGTGTTACCTTTCTAAATAAAGTTTTTGGGTGTACGAAGTTTTCATCTACATATAATAATATTATGTACCTTGATAAAATGTGAGCATGCAAATATATAATGATTTCCCTCATTTTCAAATCGACAGTTATTTAATGTATTACAAGGCTTCTCATATACACAATAAAAAAATAATTGAACACCTATATATCACACACACCACTTGGACCATGGTAATGAACAGAGATGGTCCACAAATAATGTTGCACACCTAGCAATGACAGCTGCTTTATCAGTATTCCATCACTATCAGAGACAAAAGAAGCACAATCTCATCTAAGAATTTCAATGTTGTTCATATCAATGCGAAAGTATTCCGGCACATTTTTTAAATATGTTGGCGATTTAGCTTTGACAGGAATAACAGTTGACAAAAAGACAGGTTCGCATAAAGATAGATTCACAAAAAGACGGGTTCACATAAAAAAAGAGTTTGCAAAAAGACGGTTTTTTTTCATAAAGAATGACTATGACATGCATAACATCATGTCTCTGTCCGCGGTCAGATTGCATTGTTAGATCAATCTGATCACGACTACTCTTTTGTGTATTCGGTCAGATTTCAGCAGTCTAGCTATAGACATCTAAGATATAAGGTATTCGTGGTCAGATTGCTATTCTAAACTGCGTTGACCTTTTTATGATAAGGATTAACTGGCTCTTAGTAAATTAACTACATATTACATGACATTTAATTTGTCTAATGCATCATAACATATTTAATATCTTATTAACCATCGTCCTTCTCGTTAGAATTAGAAAATTTAGTAAATGATGAACTAGTATTTATTAAAAGAAAACGTGGTCAAGAGCTACTTCATTCTAGACATCAATACCAAAAAATAAGGTATACAAAAACGGATCAGAGATTTGTTTGAGTATGATGTCTACCTATCCGTGTAATTTACAAACGTACATAGGTTGGTTGTCGATTTAATCTTCCTGCTTTTCGAACATATTGTCACTAGATATTTTCTTTTACAATAGCAGAAATTTGGCAACCCCTTTTAAATTACAGAAACTATTCCTCTGCTATGGCAATGCGCCAATAGCTGTACTTTACAATTGCCCCTTCAGTCTTGGCGCATTTTCATAGTTCACTCTATTGTTCAATTGAAGTAGTTCAGTAGTATTATTGCGTTATGTGCAGTAGGTCTAATAGGCTTTAATTTATCGACTTAGTTTTATGAATTATAGTTTCCTCATGAAAAAAAAATCTCGTATTTTTTCATGTTATAGCATCGTTGCAAGAGATGTCAATGTTAATATGCAGATAATAGCAACCCTTATTGGCTTTTGACCAAACCGGCTTTACGATCAATATGTCTCAGTAGTAAATATCCAATTACCCTAAAACATCTTTGTAGCAAAACGTTAAATAAGAATCATCAGAAAATTTATGAAAAGGAATTTTAAAAAGTGGATGAAATAGAACAGGTTTCACATTTTATTTCAAAGAATGATACGTATTTTCACGATGGTAAGTAAGTCACATTAAACCAAACAAAAACAAATACTCGTCTGTTTAGTTTTTATTTTACCAGCGACAACATGAACGCTAGATTTTAAATATCAAGTTACACAACCGATCGTCTCATTACATTACTCATCATTCACTGGAAACGCACACGCTTAGCGCCAGACTTTGATGAATATCACTATTGGATAGACCAATTGTTGCCAATTTGTTAGTGGTCAGATCCATATTACATTGTTTACTGAATTAATGGTGGTAACCAAGCTGAACCTGTGCCTGACGGTGGAAATGATTTAGTGGTAGCGGCAAACGGTGTTCGTGAGACGACAAATCATTTTAATAGTAGTGCACGTTGATGAATTTTTGAACGCAGCGTTGTTTTTTTGTACTCAAATTTGATCGGGTAGCGATGGCTACGTAATACGAATTTATAAACAGTATAACCTTTTAGATAACCTATTTTTGAGTTAATTGTAAGATTTAATTTAGGGTAGTGAAGTTATACACGGACAGCTAAGTGTGTTTAAGAAAGCCGACAGCACTGTAGTCTCAATTGTTTTAACTTGGTCATCTCGCCACTAACACCGTTCCGTGTTATGGGTTAATGTTTGTTCCGATTCTTGATGTACCTTGTGTCCAAAATCAAACATACAATTTACACAAGGTCAAAAATAGGAGTCATAAGATACAAAAATGGTTGAATGAAATAAAACACCAATAATACAAATAATCATACGAATCGATATATCGCACCCCCCACCGAATAAAGGCGTAAGATGAAAATATCAACTTTTCAGAAAAATTAAAAAACCGTTTTTAGTGAATAATTTAGCAACTATACGTCCTATCAAAATGATTGAGATGTCAAATGAAAGCTAATTTTTTTTCTGTTTAAATTACTTTAAAACAAAATAAATATTAATAAGATTCTCTTAAATATTAAGGAAAACGTATAATACCATAAATTGAAATGGTTACCTTGTTGGTAATCATCTATTACCACTGTATTCGTGGCAAAAAGTTGTCCTCGCAATTAGCGTAATAATCAACTGTCACTTTATTCGGTAAAAGATGCTCGTTAATAACATTCAGTAATGTATTATGACGGCTTTCTTTCGATTAAAAATAAAGCAGACTTTGTGCGTTATGGTTTATGGCGCCTCATTTTCTAGAAGAGTAATAATGTAGCTATAGCAAAATGAATGAATGGCTCCCCATGAAGGGATTTCGGGATTTACTAAAGCGCGGCAGATTAATATACAGGGGGATACCTTGTACCTGGTTACGTACCTCCACCAAATATGAGCACCATATGACCGCCCGTCAAGGCCAAAGGATCAGATTAGTAAAAAAAATAATCATCATTTATTCTCGAGCGCATCAGATTAAGGTAGGGTGAGTTAATTACATGTTAAAAAGTGTATATTCCACTAATCTGACAATTTGCGAGAGACGTAAATAAAGGGGAGGGCTGCAAAGTTGTAAAAAAAAACGTCATCTCGTCATTCTCGAGCGTGGCTGAATTTTTTTTTTAGTTTGAAGGAAATAATTCAAGAAAGACAAAAAATATACAATATGACGATTTCCACAAGCCAAAGTAACATAAATTAGTCGATGAAGTTGAATACGTGCAGCTTTGTGATGCCTCATTCCCATATTTCCTTCTATTCCTCTCTCACTTTTTCTCTATCTATTACTCATTAACTCCGTCCCCACTCTGGTTTCTGTTGCCATTATATGACTCACTTTTTGTATAGCAGCCATCACAACTTGCGCCTTGTAAACGGGTGTAAAAGCAGCGTTGTGTCGTGTAAAAGCAGCACCTTTTTGGTCAATTTGCTCCGCCTCGTCTCCTTTACAGCATCTCGCAATTATTCTAGTAGTGCAGCGTAGTACTCTCCGGTTATATTGACACCCTTTAACTTATAATCTATCAACAAAATTCATTCTGTATCCCAGAAAATCGTCGCCATGAGCTTTGACACCTTGAATTTCTTTGGAGGTGGTGTACCCTTTTTTGCCACTGCATGGACTCCTGCTTTGACTCAGGCTCATAATGGTAAACCAAAGTTTTATCCCCAGTCACAATCCGGCCCAAAATGGCTTCTTTGTTCTCAGCACAGAGGTCCAAAAACTCTTAACAACACGCAACTTGTCGTTGCTTCTGATGTGGCGTGAGCATTCACGGTACCCACCTTGCGCACACTTTTGCCACTTTTGCATGCCAAGATTGTCGTGTACACGACTGTGATTGCTTCAATAGGCCGCGCCGCCCTGCACTGAGGTCGTCTTCTAGTGAATCTCTGCCGTGCTTGAAGAGGTTGTGCCACTTTTAAATCATGGTTTTACCAGGGCATGAGTCCCCGTAAATAGAAGACATCTCTTCTAAAATGGTTTGAGGAGGTTTTCTTTGCTTGGTAAGGAACTTGATGACAGCATTTGTGTCTAAAATAAGTAGCACTCTTTCCAGAGTCTCTGATTGACGACTAAATTTAGTCCAATTTAACCCCAGTAAGCCACAAGCTTGCGCATTCACTGCTAAGAAAGCCCCATTCACTTTGGCTCCACGATTCCAAGACACAGCCGTCGTCCTCGGCGTCGACATCTCCAGCGACGTACAGTTCCGACATCACTTGGAAGACTAGGCTCAGCTGGCATCTAGAAAGCTAGGTGTGCTCAACAGGGCAAAGTGGTACTTCACCGCGGGCCAAAGACTGCTGCTCTACAAAGCGCAAGTCCGGCCCTACATGGAATACTGCTGCCACCTTTGGGCGCAAACATCCCCATCATGCTAACGATCAGATTAACATACATGCATTATTAAAAATACGTAGGACATGGATGCTATCAATATCTGACGCGCTCGAGTATGTCCATGCAACCGTTTTTTTTACATATTTGAAAATCTATAGCTGCTTCCCCCACCGATGAAAAGGATACATTATATAACATTTTTTTTTTTTTATCATCTAAGTTTCGCAACTCAATAGGTCTCTACGACGCTCGAGTAAATCCCCATTTAGCATCGTGGCTTTCCCTACTACTATGATAATTGTGAATTTCCTTATGCTCCTACTTTGTGCAAAATTCTTTTCAGTTTGTAGTTATGGTGAGAATGAAAAGACTAGATTATAACGAAAACCTACGTTAATTTCTTCCCGCGAATAAAGTGGTAAACGCGTCTTACAAGTTTACACGGTTTGTTTTATTTCGATGTATACAGCCGCCATGTCGTATTACATGCTCTTAACATACTTTTCCAAAGTGTAAATGTTTATTACGATTTTGTTCGACGGAGGAACGTATTTTTTTCATCCGAGGAATAAAGAATTTATGTTTATATTATTATTAATATTATTTAAAAAAATCTGAAAAAAATCTGAGAGGTGTGTTTGACCTTATAGATCACGAAAATGCAAAAACATTAAAAAGGTGGTAACCGCGCTTACGACTTTATTCTGCGGGGGGTGCGATATTATTATGGTTCGTAAATCCCTCATATATACTGGTTTGTTAATCACTTATACATTGAAAAATCTTTAGATAGGTACATTTATTTCAACGATGGATTCAAGACGACGAAACAGATTTCTGAACCATAATGGAATCAAGCAAAGGATCCAATTGCATTTTTATTATATTTTTATGAGATACAAAACTAGTTCCATGAAATATAAAACATATTTCATGGAACTAGTAGTTTTATGCAATACAATTGCTAAAAACAATCTTACAAATCGGCAGACGGTCTATAAACCCCTCATAGTTTAGCAAAATCGTCCAAAAATAATATGATCTAAGTATAAAAACCATTTGTACCCATTAAATCGTACAACCGGAAAGATGTTATCTGTCGCCACTGTGGTTAAACACTGCAAAATTATTCCCTCATTATTTGGAGTTATTTTATTTGGGCATGCCGTTCAAAATGTACGCGTATAGATGCGTAATTACATTTTACATAGCCTGCATTGTATATAATGTGGTCGGTGAACATGAAAAGGGTGAGTTTTGTAAATATTGCTATTGAAAACAAATATTGTGTAACATTAATTAATTAAAATACTGCATTTGTTGTACTATTTATTACGCATTTCATTATTTAAAGTGAATTGGAAATTTATTACGAAAGGTTTACTTGAGAGTCCAGTTATAAATCATAAATACATTATAAATACATCGATATGTATCAAGTATGCTATTTTAACATTCCTTGAATAATTTGCTGCTTATTGGACACTAGTGGTTATAAAGTTATTTTATTTATCGGCATAAAATAATTGATTTAAGTAATTGTTCCTTATATGATGCTTAATAGCTTTATTAGCAATCCATACATTCCACTGCTGACCTTTGAACATTTCTCGGTTTTTCACCTGAGGTAGACCAACCTGTTTCGCATATAGGTGTTCCATGGTTAACGTTTTGTGCCCGTGGCTGCGCTCGAAAAAAATATACAAGATCCCTAAAGAAGACAAAACGTAATGGTTCCATCGCAAACGGTGTGGCCTTAAAAGTATCAGACATTACTTCGAAAAATAACATCCAAATTGATGCCGTGGTACATTCAGGTAAAAACAGAAAAAAATAATTTTGCGTAGTCCACCTAAGTGAACAAGACGAATGGATGACAGGCAAGAGAGGCACGTATTCGCAGACTAATTGGTCAGATTTCGTACCCCTGTACAAGAGGTGTGGATGTCACAAAAATTTAATCGTAGAACACCTAAGTGAACCATGTTGGTGTACCAAAGGTGCGAAGTAATAAAATGTGAATGTTCTGTTTCTGTTTCACATAGACAATCACTTTGGCGAGCTAATAAGGAGAAGTCTGATAGCAACCGCTCACTCGTGTATGGACCATGTCAACGCTACTGTTGCTGACGTGGAGAAACTACGCGACGAGCCACCTTATCCCGAGACATCTGCATGCATCATTAAGTGTCTTTTAGAGAAGGTAAAATTTATGAATGTTGATCAATTATTTTATTATAGCAACCAAATAAAATGATATGTAAGTATAATTTTTTTCAACAGATCGGTGTAGTGAGAGGCAACAAATATTCCAAAATGGGTTTTATGACCGCAGTGACGCCCCTAGTGTTTACGAACAAAAAGAAATTGGAACACATGAAATCAGTATCAGATAATTGCGATAAAGAGGTAATAATAAACCATTTAAAAATAAATCTAAAAAAAGGAACGTATTTTTTCTTTTATTCTAATAAATAACGTTAAGAAGTTACTTTTTAACAACTTTATTTAGAACTCCTGCACTAAAAAGTCATTGTAAAGTCCCCCAGGACACTAGTCATGTAACCCTACACGTGGCTTATTCCCACAAGCCGTGTATCGCGGAGGACTTATTCACACAATTAACGTTTACAAAAACTTGTAAGACTTGAAACAACCAATTGTGGATCACATTTTTTGTCCCAAACCCACCACACAATGCGCAGTAGTAAACGGTGAGGGCCTTAAAATGTATCCACTAAAATAATTATGCCGTCAGTCGAGTTTCTTTTTTTTTTGGCACTAGGGAATTATCCCTGTAAGTCTAGACTTACAGGGATAATTCATTACAATAACGACACAAAGTACACTCAGACTTAGAGCAATCATTTGTGGATCACCTATCAACGCGTAACGCAGTAAAAAATAGCGAAGAGACCCAAACTTAAACAGCTGCTTTCTGAATCAATCTACCCAAAATGTCATTTTAAACGTTTAATTTTTTTTAGGTAAATCATAGCCACGAAACGCCTTGCCAGCTTGGAAACGAGGTCACAACATGCATCTTTAAATACGCACCGGAGCTGCATTTCAAGTCAAGTTAAAATATCACAAGTGCTTTAAGCAGCTATGGTGTGTTTTATATGAAAACGATATGACAAATATACATTTTAATAAGATAAAGACTTAGATAATGCTTTTTAATACCAAAGCAAGTTATCAACATCACTAGTAAACTGTCTTTATGGCCAGAGCAATTCTAACTCCGCTAATCGTAATAGCCTATCAAGAAGATCAACGTTCACAACAAGTTTCAACGCTAAGCAATCCAGTAGGGTAACCATTGTAGGACCCATGCTCAGGTTGCACTAGGCTACTTTTTTACTAAACAAGGGCCAACTGTGCTTACGAGCTCCTCTATTCAACCCGCACTTAAAACAAACTAATAGATCTTAGAATTTTAGGAAACCGATTGATCGAAATATTAAAGAAAAACAGCAACAGGGACATAAATACCAAAAAAGGGTAATACATCATAATAAAATGGCTTATAATAATAATAATAATGTCTATTTAGTACCCAGATATTTTAAACTACAAGTATAATTTTAAATACCAACATCAAAACTTCATGCAATTTTCGACAGACTAGTTGGCATGAAAGGTACACATCTTATTAAACCCAGAAAAGACTAAAGAACCTCTAAATTATGACAGCCAAAATAGCAGTCTAATATAAAATATAACGAGACTGTCTCCAAACCTTTGGATTATTTAAATAAATGCAAATTATACGAAAATGTTATAAGCATGTAAATTGGTCACGTGTCTTGTTGCCAGCGCGTGATGTGAGTGAAGATTTTTAATGCCTCCAGAATATTTGCTAATGTTTCTGCGGTTCAGAATACCTTATTGTTTTATTTGGTTTTCATTCATATTAGAAAATAGCATAGCAATAGCAGCTACGCACGAGTAGATATAATACAATAGGCCAAAAAGAAAGAAAAATTATGAAGTTGACAAGCAGATTGGTCTAATTGCTAAAAAATTAAATCTTCGATATAGTAAAGTTACCTAAACACTGCACATTTACAAATAGTAGATATAAACCGACCAATCTCAATTTTTAAACAGAAAATTATTCATATTCATGAAATCTTGCAGCTTGCTATTTGCTTGCAGCAAGCTATTTCTAATGTCCTTTTAAAATATCTTGCAGAGAATCTTGTTTTTATTGTAAAAGGTAAGTCAATAATGTCGTCCGCAAATTATAAATACATGACATGAGACGCGCCAAACGTGACAGGCTGAAGCCGCTGGTGATACATTACACATTAATGTAATTTGAAATCATGTAATATTCGGATTTGTTTGTGGATTAAATAAATTCGCACATTGCACTATTTTCAATAAGCCCAATACAAAAAAACTATTGTTGATATTTCGATATAGGAGAACCTTATAGAAAAACGTGAAAACGGAATATTAATGACGACAAAGTACATCGAGAAATATTCGACGACTTTAAAGAGATGTGGACACCTGTCTATTAAAATACTAATAAAAAATGTTGTTTTATTACTTTACACAATTTTAAATACAATGGTATTTTTTTTAATTGACTGTACGCTAGTAAAAAGACTGTCTGGATAAAATATAAGTAGGTACTAATATTTATAGAATAAGTTTGAATTATGAGAATGTTTAACTCCTGTTTAACCGCCGCGCCCGTAGTATGGTTCCTGTATCCGATACCATCCTCTTTATTTTAATTTTATTTAATGTAGGTACAATCTATTTATTTATTCATTAAACCAGCTAATATATAAAACAAAACAGTTTTCCATCAGAAAATCTTTTAAATATTATTGAGAACCTTTGCACTAAACAACAAGCCATGATGTCCCATTGCCACAAAATTCACGAACAACAAATAAGCCCTTATTCGAAACAACTAAGTATCTATGGGTTATACAAATAAATTTCCCTTGTGTGAATCCAATCTGCTTGTGAATGAATAGAACCCCTCGACCTAAAGACAATAGTCATAATATAGACTCAGAACAACAATTTTTTTTTGTTTTTTTTTCATCCTACCAAGGTGACAAACAAGCATACGGCTCGCCATTTGTTAATTACTCGTATGTAACACAAATTCTTGTACCATGTAGGGATCAAACCCAAACACGGCACACCCCGTGTTAAGAAGATTGATTGGTAGATTTAAAATATCATTGAAATGTAGCTTTAATCAAACTTATTGATTGTGATTTATTTTACCATTTTGTTATTAAAAAATATTTTTGTGTAGGTATTTTATTTACCTGGGTACTTAGGTACATTATAAGTTATAATTATATCTATAGGTATTTTGTTTTGGATTAGATTTATTTTACCACGTTTTTATTTTAAAAAATGTCTGTAGGTTATTAAATAACCTAGGTGCCTACTTAGGTATTTAATTAGTTACCTAATTATATATTTTTTAGATTATGTTATCTACCTCGTTGATTTATATTAATCTAAATACTCAATTATACTATTTACTACCTATTCATTTTATAGAACAAATTGAACCGTAGAGTTTGTAGGACATTATACATATGCTTTTATTCCTATAAAACTGCCATAAAGGTAAAACCACGAGCATCAGGAGCCTTGAATGGCGGGAAAAAGATCAAGGCCTTTTCAAAATAAAAATAATGAGGAAATCCCCTATTTGGGCAAACTAAATCAGTATAGGTACACCTACACCAAACCTACAAAAACCTACACCAATTTACGAAAGACAAACTAGATCCAAATAATAAAGGAAAAACATAAGCACGTGGCCAATTCGACAATCAAGAACAAAAAAAGAGAAACCGAATCATAAAGAACAACAACAATATTCAGGTAACTATTATCACGTATAAAACTTATAAATAATATACGATTACGTATTACTTCATCACTTAACACCACATTAATATTTATAATAAATATTTACATTTTATGACTTCATTTTAAAAATATTTGAATAAAATTTTTAATCACATGAACACGAACACGACGCAGATTGTCAATTGTCAATCAAATTCTATTTTCTTTTTCTTTCTAGATGTTTCAAATTAATAGCGACTGGCCAGTTTCAATTTCGAATGGTAAGTCGATGACCCGCCAAAAAGTTTGCATATGTACCTAATTTGGAAATGATTATTATGATTTGAGAATGTATGAAGGTATTTTTAAGAATTTAAAATGTAATATTTTTAATTAAAAAAAATAATTATGTTCTCTATAAAAATACGAGGCCTTTATATTGATACTGCATTTAATAGGTAAGTAGGTAGGTTGCTAACCTACCTACTTACCTATTTAATTGTTTTTTTAAAGACAACTCCCGCACTAGTGAACAAGCTCTGTGTCACGGGGGACTTTACAAACATACAATTAACGGACACAAATGATTATGTCTATTAGTTAGGTTTTAAATAGCGCGGTGATGAATATTGTTTTGTTGTCTATGACTCATTTATTAAAATCAGTTTATTAGTTGTTTAATTCATTCATAACATCTGGTTTAGGTCCAAAGTATAAAAAACTAGTCAAAATCCTTTAAATTTCATTTTAATAATTACGAACCTACGTTTAGTCAATGAAACTAATAAAAAACGCCTTTATATTATGAGGTTTATTAGTTCTACAGTTCGGTCAAGCTTTACCATAGATTAAAAACTATTATGCAACATGAAAGGATGCAACGGTTTGTCCTGAAGGATGCAACTTTTCTCTGTCTATTCTGTCTACAGATGCACCGCACACTACCATGACTGTTGCGTAGCACGCGACGTGACGGTGGGTGCCTTCAGATGTTTTGTTTCACTCTGATTCACTAATTAAAAAGAAATGCTAACATGCTGGAAGCAGGTGCGTGAGGGGTTCGTAAAAACGTGCGCGGGATGCGTATTGTGCGTAAGCGCAAGCGTGGCTTATGCGCGGCTTGTACATTATTAATTTTTATTAGTTTCGCGTGCAACAGGTCAAGGGCGTGACGTATCGTACCTAAATATGTTCCTTGTTCACTATTCGCCGCTGGAGTTGATAACGCGTATGCACCAACTGATTTTTGGATTGCAGTGTAGTGTAAATAATTATTAAGTAAAGCCTGTGGATACTAAACGTAGTCGAGCTTGTGATTATTGTTTAGTAAGTTCTAGCAATATATAGGTAGTCCTTTGTGAATGTAGTGATGGTGGTGCCAATGATTCGGCGCGTGGTAGCATTCGCGGCCGCGGCACAGAATAGGTACCTACTTAATAGTACAGCCGCGGTAATCATCTAACTTTAGCCAATAAGTTTTCTTTTAAACGAGGCAATAAGAATATGAACAGGTAAGCATAACCATCAGGCGGGCCGTATGCTTGTTTGCCACCTTGGTAGTAAAAAAAAATAGCAATGCGACAGAACTTATAAGAAAATGCTGTAAAGTTATTCCATAGTGTCAAGTAAAATAATGTGTGCAAACAACACGAGACTCGTGAAAGAAAACTGCTAATCGCAGAGCCGAGCCCCCGCGCCCCGCCATTTGAAAGTGTGAACATTTTTAACGCCCTCTGGAGTACACTTCGATTACTTAGGTACTAATCGAAGTGTACTCCAAAGGGCTTAATACTACCTACCTACTACCTATATAGTGCAAACGTAAATCAACTAAGACAACAATTAATTATTATTACACTAGGTACCTACATACCTGCTTAGCTTATTATTGTCAACCGCCTATCAAGGTTCACGCGTTCACCGCAAAGAAATAGGTACTATATATAGACAACTCATAGAAAACACATTTAAACCTCAAGAAACTATTATAAGTAGGTAAGGTGAGTTAAAGCTCATTCCTAGGGCGCGGTCACTGACATTTTGCCTGTAACATGCGTACAAGCTAGGTAGGCCAAAATTTTTCAGCAGTTGCCCGATGTCTAGGAAAGAAAAATGCCCATTTACGGGCATATTCATACGTACGTGTCACGGCCCGACCGTTATGGGTCCATTTTTATGACACCGTGCTTCGACCATGTTATAACTATAGGCTATATTTAAAGAATACGAGTAGGTTGTAGGTAAGTACCTCGCTCACTTAATAATTGTATTGCACTAGAATGAGACCACTACTTGTACCTACTTTTAAACTGTATTAAACATCTACGAGGGGATTCTTCCAAATCCAATACCAGATAACACTGTCTTTGTCTTTTGTTATCTGTCTGGCAGGTCTGGCTATAATCCAGAAGTAAAGAATTACGTACGTACTTTACCTACCTGTGTTTTTAATCAATTTGTTAACAATTCTTTAAACTTACCCCTTGTTATTATTAATACGCCCCCCAGTTCAGTACCTACATAGGTACTCGTACAATAACCTATAAATACAGAATGTCATTCAAACATATTCAACAAACTCTTGTTTTACAAACCGTTATTCGAGCCTAAATAAATAAACATTATAAATTCCTCTGTGCTACTACATTCACATATAAATTTCAGCAACTGAGTGCAATATCCCAAAAGGGGAAAGTCGGTAGATCATCCCTGTAGAGGGATTCTCGACATATCGTTGGTGTCACTTACTCACGGTAAGGTGTTTCTGGGATCACTCTAGGGAAGAAAAGGGTAGTGTCGACGCAAAGTTACTTTTACAAGTCAAGAACTTGCCATTCTATTATCAACCTTATGTTTTTTAGCATAAGGGTGTAGTGTAAATAAAAGAAATAAATTGGTGTGCATTTTTCTTTTAGCTCTGTCCTCATTTACAGATTGCAATCATGGGTCAGAAACTTTGTAGAGTGCGTATTGGAGATACTTTTATGGAATTCAACTCTTTTGGGAGTAAATTTGTAAGAGTTTTGTAAGGGCACTAGGCATAGCATATTTTTTTGTTTTTTTTTATTATTAAATTGACACGCCTGTAAGGGAATGCATTGTAAGTTCGCAAACATTATGAGGAAACCCACTTAGAAGAAATTCTGAAGTCTGATTCATCAACCCGCATTAGGCTAGCGTGTGTGGATTGAAGCCGAAACCCTCTCTTGAAAAAGTTGAGACCAGCAGTACATACCCAGCATTGGGACATGTACCTATGGATAGTTTTTATAATACTCGTAGTTACTTCAGAATAAACGTTTTACTTATCTATAAATTGAATTCAAACCAATTCCAGCAATCATAATCACAAACCAATAAACTAACAGGCAAGTTAAGTAGGTACCTATGCCTATATTCTATTGGTGCGTGTTTACCTAGCTCATTTTTATTAGCCTACGTCTTATTATACTGCGCGGCATGTTGTGGATGCAATTCCCACGTGGGACAAAAAATTGTGTGATCTTAATATGTCTGTCAGGTGTCATGTGTCTGGGTGAATGTTTGTAGCGTCCCCTGCGGTACAGGACTTGTTTTTCAGTAGGGAGTCGTCTTTTTTAAGAAAAAATACATCATAATCCAAATTAATGTAAGTATGTTATTATAGTAAACTTTACATATATATATTCATACCATCACGTCCGTCTCCCACAGGGGTAGGCAGAGACTATGGTACGCCAATCGCTTTGATCCAGACATACTTCGTTAGCTTCCTCTACATTCATCAACCTCTTCATGCATGGATGTCAATTCTGGGTACTTTTAATAGTAAACTTTAATAGTATATTAATTCTTAGTTAGTTTATGCGAATAACTTGTGCCGTGTAGGTTAGTAGATTCACAAACTTCTATACAACTGTTTAAGTTTGTTTTGAGGCTCATCTAATTACCACTAAAGTTTATTGTTATGAGATTGATTATATAAGCTTACAGTGTTCTTATGTTTAGGTATACAGGTATACCCACCGTACTGTAGATGTTTATTAGGTAGTCGCTCGCTGGCCGTCTAACCATAGAAAATATAATAAATACTATAGAAATAGTTTCATGTAGGTACCTATTTATTATTGGATAATTAAAAGAACGAATTGAAGAACGTCTTTTCGCTGAGATGATGATGATGATGAATTAAAAGAATCGGAACTGTTGTGCTGATACCGATAGGAGTTATAACGATTCTTATTTTATACTTACTTACTGATGTGAATTAGAAATAAGTAGATGCAAAAAAAGTGAAAATATATAACGAATACAAATTCCAGAGAAGTTGTATTTATGAGTCCAGCCTAAACCTCTACTCACCTCTTGCATGCTGAGCGACCCAGCTAACCCACCTTAACGTCCCACTGCTGGGCACGGGTGTCTCCATATACCTACTTGTAGGGATATTAGCCTACTATACCACGCTGGCCAGACGGGTTGGTATAGGGTTTTATTTCGAGTTTTTCCTCTCTTGCAGTGGATATTGTCTTCATAACTTTGAATCTATCCAAGCATTATCGTTTTTTGACCATTATTATTCTCCGTTTCATCAAAATCCGTCCAGTAGATTTTGCGTGCAGGAGTAACAAGCATCCATACATCCTCACAAAACTCAAACTCTTAAGTCATTTGATCAAATGCATGATACTTATGAACGTCAAAATTATGAATAGTATGCATCTCAACCAATAAACGTCCCACTGCTGGGCACGGGTCTCCTCCAAACATTATCTATTAATAGCATACTTTATTTATAACATAGGTATATAAATTTATAGCGCTGAATAATATCCACGCCTTACGATTCATTTACGAGTCACATCTCACTGCAATATATCGTCTCAGCATTCTAAGAAGTTGGATACCTTCAAGCATTATTCATTCAATCAGGTATAAGTAGGTCATGAAGGAAGCTGCACCAATTTATCACGATTAAATAGGACAGCTTCCCTCTGGGGAAGAAGAAACCTAAATCAGTTGTCTTAAACAAGAACTTAGCCAAATTGATACACCTACATACAATGCCATTTAAAAATAGTGTTCCGTCTTTAGAATTAAAAGTTAAATTTTTGTATTTGTTACGTTTTATATACTTACCTAAACACTTATGTACTGGACTGTTTTTCAAGTCTAATGTACTAGTCGAAATTCGATCGTAGCAAAAATGCAATAATTATAGTGGATCAGAATGCAGTACTAACATGGAGGTATACAACAATTATCGAATTGTTGTTTTGTCCCATCCTGTGCAATGTCAGAAAAGATCATAATTTCAGTTCTCTGTAATGCTGATTTTCTGATCAGGCCTTAGTGAAACCACGGTCACATAAATATATACTAAAGTTGACCTGTGTATATTTTTTTTTTCTATAAGATTTGAAACAAGCCAACACTTAATTGTTCCTGTGTGTGAGTATAGGTCTTCAATTAGGGAAGCGTTTTGAAAGAAACGTTTTCCTATACCATGGATACTGTATCTTAAAGCCCTGGTGTAAAAAAATGGGTCGGCAACACGAAAGTGATTTCTCTGGTATTGCAAGCGTAAAAGTCTACAGGCTACGAGGTCCTAGATTCGACTATCTGGTTCGGTAAAGTGTTGTTAATGTGTATCATACCTACACTCAATATGACTGCATTTGTGCGACTGCACGGTTGGTTGGTTACCTCGCCTCCTCGCCACGACAAGGGACAAAAAATTGCGTGACCCATAAATGGTTGTTCCGATTCAGGGTGTACTTTGTGTCCGTTAAATGTGTGTTTGTAAAGCCTCCTGCGACACATGGCTTGTTTCAAATATTCAAAAAAAAATATATACACAAGTCAACTTTGGTATGTATTTATAATGACCGTGGTTTCACTAAGGCCTGATCAAAAAATCAGCATCACATAGAGCTGAAATTAGGACCTTTTCTGACATCGCACAGGATGGGACAAAACAAGAATTCAATCATTTTTGTGTTCTGATTAAGTACTTATGGGTTGATTTTTTGTCTTTTACCTGTTGTCCTGTGTATGTTCGAATAAAATTCTTCTTTTAAAAAGACAACTCCCGCACTAGAGAACAAGCTCTGTGTCGCGGGGGACTTTACAGACATACAATTAACGGACACAAATTACACCCAGACTCAGAACAATTCTTTGTGGGTCACACAAAGTTTTGTCCTGTGTGGGAATTGCACCCACAACCTCGTGCACAGCAGGCGCATACTGCGGCCACTGGACCACCGAGGCAGTCAGATGCTTTCTTTCTTTTTTTTCTTTCGTCAAAGAGGACCGTTATGACATGTTTGCAAAACATAGTGCATAAAGACTTTAATTAGATACACGACGTACAGTAATAAATGAAAGTAAGGCAATATTCTGTTTAACATACTTTGATATGCGTTATTAATAATATGGAATGATACTCTTTTCATATTAATACCGCAATAAGTAAACGGAAAAATATTCTAGCAGTGAGTATAATTTGCTTAGTTTACTGTACTAATAATATATTACGTTCATAGACTGAGTAATAGTTTATAAACTTTCCAATGCTCATTTAGTAATTAACTTTTTTCTATACCTATCAGGGATATTCTGTCACAAAACCCAAGTTAGGTTACCCTAGAACCTGAAATTAATTTCATCATCATCATCTCAGCGTCAGCCAAGCCCCCTTGACAAAAAATAATTCACCAGGCATAAATAAATTATAAATTTAACGAGGCCGATTTTTTTAAACACTAGCGCCTGTTATAATAATAATAGCAATGTGTCGTATATGTGTATTATTTTCATTTTATTTCAGGTGTTTTCTAGAGTCCTTAGAGAAGCTCTTTTCATAAGTTAAGAGTTCTTTACTGTGCTCTTAGACGTATATACGTAATAAATGAATGTTATTCAAGTAAACCCGGAATGTGAATATAAGTGTGGCGCGTGATGCATTGCAGGCTACGACAGCTGCTTACCATTAGTTAAATCATAATTAGGTGCTTGTACTGCTATAAAGAATGGAAAAGATACATAATATTTTCCACAATTTCATATCTAATCTTTTCTTTGTTGCGTAAATTTAAAACTAATCCAAAGTTACGATCGCTACATTGTCAGAGCTCCGTGGAATGCATTACAAATACCGTCGCCGTCGTAAGGAAAACAGTGTTATGCTCTAGCATCACGATACCATTCAGACGCGTGTGGATAATTTTCGTTTATTGTTGTATCTTTAATATTACACAATAATAAGTGCATTTATTTAAATATATACTTTATTTATTAATTTTGTTTTGATAAGTATAATCATTCACTAGCCCGCGGCTTCGCCTGCGATATTCCACTAGAATAGTGATTTTGGAATAAAAAGTTTCCGATCCCTATGCAAAATTTCATCCAGGTCCGTTAAGCCGTCCACCCATAATATCCAAACTTTCGCATTTAGATCTCATAATTATTGGAAAGAGTATGTACTTAGCTGTGCTACACACACACGTCAGAACCGGTTAGTAGAAAGACTCCTACTAGATTGCTAATGCCTTAAGAAAGACTTTTAAATTAATAGTAAGCCACACGCCATTCCCAAACATTAAAAACGTTCTCCAATAAATCATTAACACGTTCACTGCGTTACGGGGTTGTTTCAACCTCGTACACTGCTGCCGTTCAGTGCGGACGGAAAAAATAGGGTGTACTCGCTGGTGCGGGAGCTGTATCTATTAAATTAATAACTGTATGAGACAGATAAATATTTATTTTTCATGTACGCGTATTAAAGAAACAGTTGATATTTTAAAAACATACGGGGTCTTATAAACCCCGTTACGACCAGAGAGCAAAAAATACCTTCTAGTGCTATACGGGGTTCCAAAAACCCCGTATAAATTATTGTGTTCCCGTACGGGGTCTTAAGCTCATTAGCATTAATGCTGTAATTAGCACAAGACGTAGTGTTTAATTATCGATAATGAAGCGGTCGCGACGTATGTTGGAACTGTCAAATATGAAAAAGTTAAGAGAGTATGAGCAGCCGACTTGCAGATAATAAAGTAAAAAAAAAAAATCATTTTGTAGGAAGTGCAATAAGGCATACTGTTTAGAGTGCTACAATTTAAAACATTGAATACACCACATCTAAGTTGTTACCTACCTATAGATCAAAGTTTATTGCTCAATGTTCGTGCCTTGATCATATTTTCATTATAATAATAATAAATAAACTTAATACAACTTTATTCGGTTTGAATATGTTAATTTTTTTTGTGCTAGTTACAAAATTTAGATAATTTAATATTTTAATGCCAAATGTATTAAATTATGAAAATTTTGTAATTAGCACATTTGTCTTCTAGACCATCGATATGTACCTTTAAAATGTGTAATTAGGTTACACATTTTAAAGGTACATATCGTTAAACGTTCCTAAATAAAGTTCCTAAGCTGAAATAAATATTTTTATTGAAGAAATTTATCGTTTCTTTTATTTCCCATCACTATATATTTTATCGATATAATTGAGTTCTGTGCGTTACGGGGCAGTACAATCCCGTATGTTATTATATCAAGTGCGGTACGGGGTTTCCCAGACCCCGTACAATTTGTTTTCGTTTTATTTTCGTAAATTTTTGCCAAATCTACTGGCGAAAAGACTATAACATAGCTCATTTCATAATCTATCAGACTATAAAATAATATAAAAGTAAACGTTAAATTTCAGTTAGTTATCGATAAAGAAAGCAATAAGGGTATACGGGGCACTTTTATACCCGTAACGCACAATGTAGTAGCACTTAACGGGGCGCAATGTATCTCGTAACGCACTCGAATTCGAGACGGGTTTTGAGCTCCCGCAGTGAACGTGTTAACCAGGTAAAATCAACCACCCGGAGATTATCGCTTTCACTAAAAGAAGCTATTCTAAAATGGTACTTACAAAAAGCGCTCGTAGAATACCACCTTTTATACTAAAGACTAAATTTAAATAAAAATGTAGCTTACATTACATCACTCCCCAGAGAACTTACTTTAGAAATGAAACGATTTGTCTTAGACTTTCGTTTTACTAAGAATTTAGCTACTACATTGATCTAATGAATTGTACCCATAGTGGTTTTCAAATGTATTTAAAAAATATATATATTGTTATATATAATTACTTTATCATATCAGCAAAAATATAAATCTTTTTTAGCCGCGTTGAGCACTTTTTGGGTGAATAAAAATCATAGAACTCGCGTCATCGTCATCGAACGCTTTCCATGAGTTTGTCTCATGTAAAGCGTTCGACGACGATGACGAGAGTTCCATGATTTAAAAAAAATATTCAAAAATAATAATCTAAGATCTCGACGATACAATTTACAAGATACTTAGTTCCGTTCTTTTTACCCGACTACGGCGAAGCAAAAAGGAGGGTTATGATTTTGACCTGTATGTATGTTTGTTTGTATGTATGTATGTATGTATGTATGTTCATCTGTTCCCGCATAGTTATGCGAAACTATTTATTATAACTTGACAAATGAGGTATCGTTAGAAACGTCTTGATTGTCTGCTGGTTATAGGCTATGTGACGACACAATAAAATCAATATGGCGTCCTCTGTGGGACCTGAAACCTAAAAATAAAAACTAAATTTCTTTAAAAAGTGTCGTGATGGGTATCAAATGATAGGATTTAATTTGCAGGTTTCGAATATATAAATATTACTAGCTTTCGTCGGCTGGTGTGCCTGCATTGTTTGTTTGTTAGTTGGTTTAGGTCGAATCTTGCTTGCAAGATTTGAACCACTTTTCAATGTTTGATTGAGCTGAAATTTGGTATACCGACGGCACTTTGGTGACAATGTAATAATGTAATACCATGGAGCTGGTCTGATGATGCAGTCAGAAGGTGGGTAAATGACCTCGTCAAATAAACAGGATATCCGCGTCGTGTTTAGGTGCAATGGATTTATCTTGACAAGTACTATATTCTTAGGTGGGTGTCCAGGATTATATAATGATGGAGTCGGAAGATGGCCATAGGAACTCAGCAACGAAACGAGATAACCGCGTCGTTTTTGGGTTCGTTACATCTATCTTTACGAGTACTTTGTACCTAGGTGGGTGTTCAGGACGTGGTGATGAAGTTGGGAAGTGGCTATAGGAACTCTTCAACGAAACAAGAGAGCCGCGTCGTGTTTGGGTTCGTTACATATATCTTTACGAGTACTTTGTACCTAGGTGGGTGTTTAGGACGTGGTGATGAAGTTGGGAAGTGGCTATAGGAACTTTTCAACGAAACAAGATAGCCACGTCGTGTTTGGGTGCGATAGATTTATCTTGATGAGCACTATATTCTTAGTTTGGTGTTTAGGACGTGATGATGAAGTTGAATGGTGGCCATAGGAACTTTCCAACGAAACAAGATAGCCGCGTTGTGTTTCGGTGCGATAAATTTATCGTGACAAGTACTATATTCTTAGATGGGTATTCAGGACGTGATGACGAAGTCGGAAGGTGCCCATGAGAACTCTTCAACGGAACAAGGTAGCCGCGTTGCGTTTTGGTGCGATGAATTTATCTTGACTAGTACTATACTCTTAGTTAGGTGTTCAGGTTATGATGATGAAAGTCGGAAGGTTGCCATAGGTACTTTTTAATTAAACAAGATACTCGTAGAAGCATCGTATTTGGGCTCATTAGATTTATCTTGACGGGATTACCCATAATCCAAAACGGGTAATATGCTTCTAAGTTGTGACCTAGAAGCATATTAATACTTCTAAGTGGTGTTTAGGGTGTGATAATGAACTCGAAAGCTGGCCATAGGAACTCTAACGAAACAAGATATCCGCGTCATGTTTGCTGGATTTATCTTGACGAAAACTATATTTCTAGGTGGTGCTTAGGATGTGGTGTTGAAGTTGGAAGATAGGAATATAAAAAATGTGTAAATTACAAAAATAAATAATAAAAATGATTCATTAGGCATAAAACTCATGTCCCAATAGTTTAGACTATAAAAGTCTGATGACCTACAAAAAAGAATAAATAATATAGTTTTAAAATATGTTTTCATTTGCCATATTATATTATGTTATTATTATGTAATATGTAATGCAAATTTAATTGAATATTTAATGCTCCTCATATTTATGTTATGTAATATGTAATGCAAATTGAATATATCCCAAAGCTGCATTGTATAATATATTCTTAAAAATAAAACCCCAAAATAATTCAAATAAAATAAAGTTTAAAAACTAAAACCCGACTCCTTAAAAATCGTCCTCTGAAAAGTATGAAATAAATAAATTTTATATAGGTGCAGAGGGTAGCCGTGGTCGTATGCCACCTTGCCCTAAGGATCGCTATATTGTTATGTAAAAGGTGGCTGACGACCACGGCTACCCTCTGTACCTATATAAAATTTATTTATTTCATACTTTTCAGAGGACGATTTTTAAGGAGTCGGGTTTTAGTTTTTAAACTTTATTTTATATTCTGTTGTCTTCTAAAATTATTCAGCTACTGCAAATTACTAAGGAGACGAATTTCTGGAGTGTTTCGATAATTAAACTTAAATACCTATTATAGTTAGTAATGTAGATATGTGCCATTAGTTTACTTATTAATAAAAGTACATAATACAAACCATGTTGTGAGACGAACAGAAAAAGCGGAGCAAGATGTCGTGAGAAAGATAAGTGACGAAATGGTAAAATGAGTAGCAGAAAACAAACAAATGAGATGGGAGGACTCACAGAAGAGCCCTAACTAGAGGAGACCTAACTAGAGGAGACGAAGAGTACAGTGGAAACAGCTCGAAGAAGCCTTTGCCATTAGGCATGCTGAAATAAGAGAATTATGATAAGAAAAAAACTGTAGAAAATAACAATTTTAAACAAAAGGGGCATATAATAATAAATAAAATATTAGTAGGTACTGATATTAGATTTACAAAATATAATATCAATTTGGTCAGCTACTAAATAAACTAACTTTTTGGTATAACACGCAAAAGTTATAGTTCTAGACCAATATGTATAATCTCTGTCAATATACGGAACATAATACGATAGTATGACATGGGTTGTGTTACTGAGGATTGAATACTAATTTTGTTTGGATAGCAAAAAATATTGGCAAGCTTGAAACCCATCTATATCAAATAGTTTATGTTATATAGTTGAAATTTTATTTATTGCAATAACGCCGTAGTAAACAAAATCAACGGTATATCATTGTTTATTTATTGGACGCTTGTAATACCAGAGGTATCACTTGCATGTAAGCGACACAAAAAAATTTACAACCCGTGTTTTGTGATGGCGTATGCCTGGGATAGGTAAACGTATTAAAAGAAAATAATAGAAAAAAAAATATCGATAAAAATGACAGACCATTAAAATGAAACTGATGGATTGCATAATCTAGGCTCTTGATAATTCAATTAGCCATTTGGTTAGCGATGGATTCGAAAAAAAAATGTTTTATCTTCATCGTAAAATGTATAAAAAATATGTAAACAGTTCGTTTGATTTGATTTATAAAACCACCTCGTTGGTCTAGTGGTCGTTCAGTACGACTGCTGATCACGTGGTCTTGGGTTCGATTAAAAAAAAGGTAAAAAATAATAATAGATTATTCTGTCAAGACAATAAATAGATGCCTGAAGTAGGGAAATGGGCAGTGTTTACCTCGTGCCTTGGAAAGTACGTATGGCCTTCTTTCGTCTGATATCTCTTCAGTCGTATTGAATTGCCTTCCGCATCTCATCAGATCATAAGAGTGATGGAAAAAAGTCCATCGGTGTTTGTGGTGTGTTAGTGGTCAAGAAGGAAAGAAAAAATTGCCATTTTCTATTACTCTAATATCTCCCGCGCAGAAAGCTAGTCTCTGTCGAAGTTAATCCCGACGGAAACGATCCGACGAACGGAGGCGTGACCGAAATTCGGTTAGGAGGACATTATTAAATGTTTAAATTTGTAATAATGATCGACTTATAAATTTGGTAGGTATGAGAATGTTTATTGAATATTCGCAACTTACATTTTCAATATTGTATTTGTTATTATTAGTTTATTAGAGTTAGGTTGAAACTATTACTTCTGAATATTGAATCTATACTTCTATTATTAATGCGAAAGTGAGTTTGTTTGTTACGCTTTCACGTGAAATTTAGCAAAGAGATAGATGGTATCCTGGGGAGGAACATAGGATAGCAATAGCTTTTTATCGCGATAACCGACATCCAAGCGGGCGGGGCCGCGGGCAACAGCTAGTAGGTAATAAAAGCTTTAAGTATTCTAAAAAATAAAATATTTGCTATCTTAGGTCGTACCTGATATTATTTGGCTGTCAGTTTTTGAAAAATATCTATTATTGAACTTTTTTATATTCTACTTAGGTGGCCAACAAGCATACTGCCTGCCTGATTGTAAGTAGTTGCCGTAGCTATGTACACTTGCCTTATTACCTGGGGCCTCACTTGCGTATTGTCTAACACCTCTTCCAAACATGTAAATGACTTCATCACCCCTTTATAATATAAATGTAAAAATAAGTTTAATTTCCTTTTTTCGATTTAAATGGAGACTATATATTTTTAAATAATTTGTAAAAAACATCAAAGCAATTTTAGTATTAAACGCAACCATAAATCTGAAGTCAGAATCCGGGACTGTTGCTAAAATTTTACTTGTAAACATATTCCAAGCTTAATTTAATGCAATTTGTTTTTCGTCATTAAAGGCTTAGCATTCATAACACGATCCTTTAACTATGACTCTACAAAATTACTTTCGCCCAGTTTTTTCCGTTTCTTAATGAATGCCAGGTAACTAAAGTTATGAAAGAAATTCTTGAAGAGTCTATCTTCTTAGTTCAAAAGTATTCTGAAGGAGGAAAGATTTTTAAGAAGGTATATCTTTTTTTTAATAACGAAAATAAATTGTTTATTTTTGTTGTTGATATATTCTCAGTTTTTAAAAACGAAATAATGTTTCTTGAAGGTTTGATACTCGGGCTAGGCAAAATGTTTTTTTTTTCAGTAGCAGCACGTAGTCTGGAAGTATGCCTTATGTAATATGGCAATAAGTTCGATCTCTATCATAGCCGACCAAACGAGGGTATCAGACACTTTACCCCTTCAAGTTAAAATTGTGTACATTATAATACTGTATCAATCAATCAGCCTCCATTAGTCCACTGCTGGACATAGGCCTCTTCTAATTCGCGCCATAACATTTGGTCCCAGAACAGTCTACCCCGCAACCATCTCAAGGTATTTTTTATAATACTTATTTTGATGGCAAAGAAGCAGTTACTAGCCTATGAACGTTTGCCATTCCTGAGCCCTCACTTGCGTGTTGCCGATTCAAAAAAATTAACAACAGGGATTTATCATGGAATTTTCTTCGGATAGGAAAACGTTTCGTTTAAAACTTTTTAAAGCCTCTGAAAACTTGTATTCACCCATAGGAACACAACTACACCGATGTATGTGTGGTCTATTGTAAGGACACTTCCCCAGTCGGACCTGCTCACTAGTAAGGTGCTCTCTTGAATAACTGTTTGTTTTACCAGAAAAGTTCCCCTAAATTGAGTACATAGCAAAAGTTCATGGGTCACTAGGACAAAGTACAGAAGCGTATCAACATTAACTAGAACTGCGCTTTTATTACTTGGACATTGATTTTTATTCGTTTTGTGTTGGAACTGCGTTGTGTTGGGATGCCTCGCATGTTTTTATTTTGTGTTCAACCGCAATTATAACAACAAAAATTAGTTATTGTAATAAACTACACGATAGGTGTAAAATTTAGGAGCAGGTACGATTTAAGGAAATTTACCTTATTCTTGTGATAGAAAAACTTTCATCGGGCATGTGTTTGCTTCTTACCACGTACGATTAGGCTGTGGACTGGGCTCCTTCCGTGGTTTTCCCAAGAGACTATGGCAAGGGGTTCTTCAAGAAAGGAGTTATAAGGTTTTTAAATGGTCGGCAACGCGTGAGTGACACCCCTGGTGTTGCAAACGTCCATAAGCTACGGTAACTGTTTTTTTTTTTTTTTTTTTTTTTATACTACTTGGGTGGCAAACAAGCATACGGCCCGCCTGATGTTAAGCAGTATCCGTAGCCTATAGACGCTTGCATTACCAGAGGTATCACTTGCGTGTTGCCAACCCTTTTTTTTACACCAGGGCTTTAAGATGGAAGTAAACCTGGGATAGGAATATATCGTTTCTTTCAAAACGCATTCCTAAATGAGCGCTGGAGACCTGTACTCACACACAGGAACACAACTACACCGCTGTGTGTAGTCATTTGGCTGTGGTCTTCTGTAAGGTGGAGGTCCTTCCCCAGTCGGGCTTGCTCGCTAGTATAATAATAATAATATTTTCGGGACAACTCACACATCGCTATCTGATCCCAAACTAGGCAGAGCCTGTACTATGGTAACAAGACAACTGATAAACATACTTATATATGTATTTCTAAATATATACATATTATAGATAAATTACACCCAGACACAGAACAAACATTCGTGCTCATCACACAAAGATTTGTCCTGGGTGGGAATCGAACCCACGACCTCCGGCGTAGCAGTCAGTGTCACTAACCACTAGACCAACAGGCCAGTATGGTGCCCTACCTCTCTTAAAAAACCTTACCTTACTGCTTACCATCAGGCGGGCTGTATGCTTGTTTGCCACCTTGGTAGTATAAAAAAAATCGTATGAGTTTATGCAAGAAAGATGTATGAGTGGTTTGTAACATTAATTTTTTGAAAAGTTTAAGTGGATTATGTACCAATAATTAGGGCCATATTTGTATATGAGGTCCAAACGTGAAGTTCCTACAGGTACGTAGCCGAATTATTCAGTAAATAAACATAGCTAAAAAAACGTATGGGTCATACACCTCTGCTTATCCCGCCGGGGAAAAAGTGGCATGTCATATGTTATTGCTAGCTGTTGTCCGCAGCTTCGCCTGCGGAAAAAGAAACAAATCCCACGAGGATCGTACTGCCTTGCCATCTATCTATCCATCCCTCTAAACTTTCGCATTTATAATATTAGTAAGATTATTATATTAAAAATAATTAAAAATAAATAGCGGGTGGTTGCCGAGTGGGAAATTAACCGGCTGAAGAGGTGCGAGTTCGACCCCGGGCAGTACAAATGTGAATTTCACGTTGTGGAGTTTATATGTACTAATCAAATGATTCGCCATCTGCTAACGGCGAAGGAAGAGATTTCCCACATCGTGAGGAAACCCACATGTCTTGGAAATTCTAAAGACATGTCTGATTCACCAACCCGCATTAGGCTACCGTGTGTGAATTAAGGCCTAAAACTCTCTCTTTCTTTCTAGAGGAGAGGAGACCCGTGCCCAATAGTGGGACATACATCAGTTGCTATTATTAAAAAGTAAAACAAAGCGAATTTCCATTTACTTGCTGTTTATTTGCAAGTGTTTACTTATAAAGTTGGCACTATGTTGAAGTCCTAAACTAATTCAGACGCAGTAATCTTATAGCCACACAAACTTTAAAACCTAGATTCGGACTTACTTACACTAAGACCTAAGTTTAGATGCAAACTTTGTCTGTATCCCAAATCTTCATTAAGTCTAGGTTCAGACATTAAAAACAATAATGTTAGTTAATAAATATGTACAAAAATTTAAACATTTAAGAGAGGTAGGGCACCATATTAGCGAGCAGGCCCGACTGGGGAAGAACCTCCACCTTACAGAAGACCACAGCCATATAACTACACACAGCGGTATAATTGTGTTTCTGTGTGTGAGTACAGGTCTCCAGCGCTCATTTAAGAATGCGTTTTGAAAGAAACGTATTCCTATCCCAGGGTTACTTCCATCTTAAAGCCCTGGTGTCAAAAAATGGGTTGGCAACACTCAAGTGATACCTCTGGTATTGCAAGCGTCCATAGGCTACGGTTACTGATTAAAATTAGGTAGGCCGTATGCTTGTTTACCACCCATGGTATAAAAAAACCTTATATTAATAGTAACCCATATATGTCCCACTGCTGGGCACGGGGCTCATTTTCTTCTTCAAAGGTGCAGAGGGGAGTTTCAGATTAGGGTCACCTATACTTTTTTAACGCTAGTTATTTTAATAGAAATTTATTTTAACACAGCCTAGAAAATTACGTAACATAATAGCTTACATGTTAAAACAAAATAACCTCTTATTAGGCAAATTTCTATGGAAAATAACCAAACACTGCTTCAGCAGGCGTCATAAAAATTCCTCCCCAACGCTGTCTCCTGTAAACGTAAAATTAAATTCAAATTTTAACCGCTGCATAAAATGGCCAGTATAAAATTTAGGTGGTAAAATTTTGGAAATATCTTCAAATTGCTCGAAACACAATAATACGCTCTATACGTAAAAATGAGAAAAGGAGAGGGTTCTCTTACATCATAAATCCGCCCATTTAGAGGAATCAACGGTCGCTTTCCGGTAATGATTTCAATTATATAGGAAGTTTCGGCTTACGATCTCATTTTGAACGGGAATGAGATAATTTTTCTACAACCGGTAATGACAGAGAATGGCCGGGTTTTAAGACTTTGAATGCGACTTCGAAAACGTTGGTGATTTCGAAGGCTTAAATAACGATTGAAGGAATCGGATCCTTTTAGAAAGCGTAGCGTGAAAACATAAACATGATGTGAATATACAACGTACAACATCGGACATTATTGTACGTCAGCCTAATTTTAAGACCAATGATATGTAGAATTTAAGACATTTTAATTCTAGTTTTAGATGCAATTCCTAATATGATCATGCATACACAATAATATATATTGCGGGTATCAACACGATCATGCTTTATCATATAGCCTATGTTTATGCTGTCTTAGAACCCATATATCTTAGAAGAAATTCTAAAGACATGTCTGATTAACCAATGCGCATATAGACAGCGTGTGTGAATTAAGGCCTAAACCCTTAGAAGAGAGAGATAATATTATTATATTCTATTCTGACGTATAAATAGATAGTTTTATCAAAATTCCTTCAGTAGTTTTTACGTTAACATACATCCATACGTACACACAAACTTTTGCGTTTATAATATTCGTTGGATTAATGGTAACATGATTCAAAAATGTCTAGTCCAAACCAATCTTTATTCAAAGATAAGCAAAGCGCGAGATATAATTTATTACTCTAATTGATTGCTCCGAATTGAAAATAGGTCAAACAGATAATACAGAAAACGAATTGTTTTGGCGTTTACACCAAGTAATGAATGTTTGTTTAGTAAACGAACGATTAAACAATTTACGAGTTGTACAAAAGTGCTACCCTGAAATATTTGTTTTGTTTATATTGTGGTCTAATAAATTGATTTTTTAGTCAAATATTATATGCTAGATGATCACCTGATATATATCAACCAAAATTAATTTAACAGTCATAAACGCTACGTGGCCGATAGAATTTACAATATAATTATGAATTTTGATACTGGTTTCAATTTGCACATACATTTTTTTTATACTACATAGGTGGTAAACAAACATACGGCTAGCCTAGTGTTAAGCAGTTACCGTAGCCTATGGACGCTTGCAGTACCAGAAATATCACTTACGTGTTGCCGACCCATTTTTTTACACTACTGCTTTAAGTCCATCTTACAGTGCTGGTGTTATACTACTTGGGTGCCAAACAAGCCTACGGCCCGCCTGAAGGTTGCGTTTTGTTACATCTGATACGAACTTCTACGAAATCATTACTTTTATTAACTAATGCAGATACGTAACAATAGCTACAAATCATGTATTTAATTACTGTTCGTATTCGTTTACCCTGAACAGAAAAACAAACAGAATACTATCCTTCCTTATATTATTATTTTTATAACATTGTTTCTATACAAACAGCCTTGAGTCTTGCCCGCCATACATTTGATCCTTAAGGGAATGCCAACAACATTCCATGCTTTAATATCCCGCTCCATGGATTACTGCTGTCCTAGTACATTATTATTATGCCGGTATGTTAGTATTCAAAGGGTTGTGTAAACAACACAGTTGGTTTACTGGTCGTTGATCGCGATTGCTGGCTTGTGAGATCCCAGGTTTGATTCCCAAGTTGGGGAGGGGGGGGTGAGGTCCGCACTAGGGAACAAGGCCTGTGTCACAGGGTACTTGACAAACATACAATTCATCATCATCATCATCATCTCAGCCTGGTAATGTCCACTGCTGAACGCAGGTCTCCCTCATATGTCTCCACAATGGCCGATCTTGAGCTGCCTGCATCCAGTGCTTTCCTGATTTAAACATACAATTAACGGACACAAATTACACCCAGACTTAGAACAACTCTTTGTGGGTCACACAAAGTTTTGTACTGTGTGGGAATCGAAACCAAAACCTCGTGCACAGCAGGCGCATACTCCGGCCAATGGACCACCAAGGCAATGAATATTGTATTTTTTTGTCAAGAAATTTTAAATTCTCTATTCTCTAGCCTCTTGAGAAGCACATAAAGCCATTGACCTGTAACTCTACTTACCTGTCTTCTTTGTGAATGCCACTGCTATGTTGTCACTCGTTCTGTTATTCTATTTATTTCTTTTTAAAAGTGGGTTATTTCAATAAAATTCGGTTTAGGATATGAGGATAACATATCATTCAATAGGATATAAATCCATTAAAAATTATAGAAATTGGAAGTGAAAAACCTTGGTTGGAGAGCAGATAGGAAGGACTTCTTTACCCTTTCTTGACCCTTTGTCTAATATTGTATGTCATTGTCTAGTGATGTTTATTCAACACACATAAATAAATAATTCAAAAATAGTTACTGATTAAACCTTTCAGCCGTTTACAGAAACAGAGTTTTGAAACATTGTACGTATACGGTACGAGGCTTTTTATTTAATTGTATGAAACTGATTCCGATTAAATTAAATGTAGATAACCTTCTAAAATTATATACATTTACTCAAGACCCACGATATGCTACAGCAATTCGAAACTTTTGACTGCAGAGAGGTCATGTCTAATCTAACTACTTCATGTGTTTTGGACGATGGTTACTTATCTACAGATTGACTCTACAAGCTTGCTTAACCTAGCAAAACTACTAATCTAATATAAGCATCTCTCAAAATACATAGGATGTATCTATATTATTATAAACCAGAAGTGGAATTATATTTTCAAAAAGAAAGTAAGCCACTCATACGTCCGTTACCTCCGAATGTCACAATGTGAATGCCTCGGCGCCGCTGTCCGCCGCCGCATGCGTTACGACGCATGCGGCGGCGGACTTGACAGCGGAAAATCACCGATCGTGTGATTGCTTACATCACGATGGCGCGATGCTAGGCACCGCCTCCAGACTTCATTATTTCTAACAATATTATATAAAAAATATTAGTAAATACAAAGGATTGATCACTCCCCAAGTTTCACAACTTTTTCAGGCTGTATTTTAAGGTAAAATAAAAGTTGTAAAACATTAAACTCAAACAATAAAGTCAAACTGGCCGTGGATTTAGGATCAAGAAATTTAAATTAAAACTACAAGTTGTTTAATCGGAGCTTAGAACGGCATGTTAAGAAAAGTCAAATAAATTACTGAACTATATTTTGCTGAGATAACTTCATCATCATCATCTCAGCAAAAAGACGCCTACTGCTGGACATAGGCCTCCGCCAAGGATTTCTATTTGCTTGTTTGCCACCAAAGGAGTCAAAAAAAAATTAAATAAGTTGAGCATAAATCATATATTATGTATATCAGGCGGGCCAAAGCAAACAGCAAACATGTAAAAGTTTCTTGAAACATCAAATGAACTTATGCCTAATTCGACTGTTCTGCATATTTATTCCCATATTTTTGCTGTTTTGTAAATGTTGCAACGAATCTAGTCTAAAATATTAAAAACCAAAATAATAGCCATCCGAATGATTTAATCAATCAACCTGTTACAATCCAGTGCTAAGGCCTCTCATATTTCAAATTGTTGTTTACCAATAAATTCAGTCAAACTAAGTAACTAGAGCTTTTGTTTGTTATATTGCTCATATTTTCCGCTCCTCTTTCAATACAAATTTTTCATCTTTGCCTAACAAAGGCTATATTACAGAAAGAAGGCTGTTTACTGAATATACAAAGCTGATCTTGGTATAGTATAAAATTTTTTAGAAAAAAAATTAAACCGCCTTTTTGGCTTTTTGGCAAGCCCGACATGGGAAGGACCTCATCCTTACAGAAGACCACAGCCAAATAACTACACACAGTGGTGTAGTTGTGTGCCTGTGTGTGAGTACAGGTTTCCAGCGCTCATTTAGGCATGCGTTTTGAAAGAAACGTATTCCTATCCCAGGGATACCATGTACATACCACCCACCATAAAGCCCTAATGTAAAAAATGGGTTGGCAACACGCAAGTGATACTTTTGGTATTACAAGCGTCCATATGCTACGGTAACTGCATAACATCAGGCGGGCCGTATGCTTGTTTGCCACCTAAGTAGAATAAAAAAAAAGATAAAGCAGCTAAATAAATGAATAACGAACACAACTTGCGATTCGTGTGACCGTAGTACATACGTACATAATAGTAACGATCATGTCAACATTACTTACCCCACAATTAGATCACATACGTAATTATTGGCCAATGTTTGATCAAGTGGGCGCTCGGTTGAGTTAATAAATAGTATCTCTATGTATACAATTATACAGGCATTATTTGTATATGTTACAGTCAAAACTCTTAACCAGTCAATAGTACTTTTGACTGAAAAAATCAGTCAAAAGTACTTTTAACCAACGTGTTTGGTATAAAGTATGGCAGCGGCCGGCAAGTGCCAGAATCTAATATTATTTTAAGTTTATTATGTAATAAGTACTTCTGACAGTTTAATATCAGTCAAAAGTACTTTTAACCGGTTAAGAGTTTTGACTGTAACATATCTATACTAATATTATGAAGCTGAAGAGTTTGTTTGGTTGAACGCGCTAATTTCAGAAAGTACTACTTCGATTTGGAAAAATCTTTTTTTGTTGAATAGTACATTTATCCAAGAAGGCTATAGGCAAGGTCACGATCACGATCATTAGGAGCGGAGTAGTAGTGAGATATTGTGTATTTAAATTTAGTTTTAAAAATACGATTCCCACATTAATTTATACGCTTTGTGTCGCCGGGATCTTTACAAACGCATAAAATTCACGGACATAAAGCATACATCTCGGAACTATAATTTTTGGATCACGATTTTTTACGAATGGGAACCAAACCTACATCTAGAAAACTCCCGCACTAGAGAACAAGATCTGTATCGCGGGGGACTTTACAAACATACAATTAACGGACAAAAATTACACTTTGACTCAGAACAACACTTTATGGGTCACACAAAGTTTTGTCCTATGTGGGAATCGAACCCACAACCTCGTGCACAGCAGGTGCTTACTGCGGCCACTGGACCACCAAGACAGTCAAAAAATTGCGAAATAACCGCTTAAACCACTGCACCATCCGTTCACTATGACTTTGATTACCAAGAAAATTATTAAATCAAGAGCCTAAACAAAACATTTCGAAGTCAAAACACAGGGTTACTAGGCAGATTACAATTACAACCTACTTCCTTAGCTGTTTGGTACCAGGGGAGCATAAATCATGTGGCAGCGGTATAGTGAGCTCGTATTACGTTAATTAGTATAAAGCCACTCTTTATGGAGCGGAACTTCATGGCTTGGCTATGCACCTAACATTACAACTTCTTGTAATGCATAATGGGGTTTAAGAAGTTAACTATGTTTATTTAATGAGGGAGAAACAGTTCCGGTACTAACTCACGACTAACTGAAGTCAAATATATAATATTTACAAAAAACAAGATTTCCCTAAATGTGTAAAACATAAGTGTACAAGTATGTCACCCACGTTTTGCTAACTATTGTATTTGAAAATAATTGAATCAATCTCCAAATTAATTAAATTAATTGGTTGTCCTTTTTTCCCCTTAATTTTTCAATTAATGATTTTTTTCATATTATTATTTAGATAGTTTAAATAAGTTTTTAATTTTATTCTTGTTTAATAACCTTATATAAATAAATATGTATATCCAACCAATCGGCTTATTTAATGATCAAGAGATTTTTGAATTTAATTTAGTTTTCTATAATTTTCATTAATCTTGATCTCGAAATGTAAAATGTCACAGTACCTACCTAATAATGCTATGTGAAAAAATGTTAGGTCCCATAGTACAAGATGGATGGAGTAATTACCTTGAATTGCTTGAGTACGAATACAATTTAACCAGTGGTTTCACTTATTTTGCTTTATTCACAATGATTTATTGATCAAAAGTGTAGAAAAACAAAATATGTAGACCGCAGAGACTGCCTACGATAGGTACCTATATACTAAAGGTACCTATATACTCGAGGTTCCTATCGCTTACGTGTTGCCGACCCAAAAATTTGAACACCAGTGTTTAAAGATGGACTAAAACCTGGGGTAAGAAAACATTTTGACAGTCTGCACGGTGTGTTCATTGCCTTAAGTGATTACCTCGCCATTTACCACTGCGCGGCGTGTTAGTAGGTTCAAACCCCACACTAAAAAAAAGTGTGATCCATAATTGGTTGTCCCGAGTCCAGGGTGTGCTTCGTGTCTGTTAATTGGATGTTTGTGAATTCCCCCGCGACACAGGGCTTGTTTGTTACTTAATGCAGGAGTAATATAAAAAAAAAAGTTAAAACACATCCTTATAAGAGCGCTGGAAATCTGTAATATTATTTGGATAGCACAAAATAGAAACGCTATTTTGTGGTGTACAAGTTCAAATTTGTATATTGGTTGGTCAGGAAATAGCAGCGTGAACTATTCCGGTTAGCCTTCATTAAGCCGTAGTCAGTAGTTGGGTGAGTACAACATACATGTAGGTAATGAGGTGTAACACTATCTGGGGAGGAAATTCACATTTGCAGTTGAAACTATCGATGATAGCTATTGGCATACTCCCACTAACTACTGGTTTTAGAGAGGCAGAGTTACTCCATTTTAAAGCCCCGGTGTAAAAATAAAGGGTCGGCACACAGTGATACCTCTGGCATTGCAAGCGTCCATATTAGGCTACGGTAACTGCTTAACATCAGGCGGGCCACCCTAGTAGTGTAAAAGAAAAAAAAACTAGTTCTGATGCAAATTATTTGCAATTAGCGACATGTCCCTGTTCCGCATTGGTGGAACAGGGACATGTCATTTCGTACGGATTCTTTTAATATGATGCTAGCTTTACATTTGTAAATGAATTTTTAAAATCTATTCGGTAGCTTTTGCATTTATTTTTATAAATTTTTTTGTTCGCTTTATAATATTTAGAATAGATTCAAAGAAGAAAATACTACAGATGAGTACATACATATCATCATGCCCGTTTCCTTTTAGAGCAGGCAGAGACTATGGCACGCCAATTGATTCTATTCCGACATACTTTTTTCGCTTCCTCTACATTCATCAACCTCTTCATGCATGAACGTCAGTTCCGTGTTCAATTTGCCACTTTTTAACTCCTGACCAAACAAAGTGTTGATAAGTTTAACATGTATATCTGTGTGTCTGTCTGTGGCATCATAGCTCGCAGACAAATGAACGGATTTTGATGCGGTTTTATTTGTTTGAAAGATGGCATGATCGAGATGGTTTTTAGCTATAATTTATGAAAATCTTTGCAGGAGTTTGAAGACGGCTACCCCTGCTTTCATATTATTTTATCAGAAGAAAAAGTAAATAATCTAATAAAGCAGGTCATGTTACTGAAAATTCAACTCAATAAAACCAATAACAACCCACGTAAATAAAGAAAAACATCTGATATACATTTCACCCATTCACATATCGACACAGAAAAAACAGGAAGATAAAATCATGACATTTCAATTCTGACACAATGATAGGCGTTCAGAAAATAACTAGAAAATAATATCACCCGACAAAGACATACATTGAGCCACATAATGGATCATAAAAGGAACTGTTCCGATAAAGCCAACAGCAATAAAACGACATCATTTTACGTGATCGGTTTATTTTCCTTTACATTAGATATTTTCGCTTTCAAAGAAAAAATATTTAGAAGCTATTCTGCTTGACTAGGTGGTGTAGTACAGCATTAATGTTAAAGTTATAAAGAGGTGAAAAACAAGAAAAAAGGGTCAGTCTTATGTTTGGGAAGTTTGTATAATAAACAATACTTATTTACAAAAGTTTTCAGTTGAAATATACGGACAGCATTGAGCTCATAGCTTATTTACTAAATGTCTTCTCTCGTCATATTTTTATGCATTTTGAATTTGATGTCCGTAGTGACATTATATTAAATTAAATTGTTCGGAATTGCTGTTCTCAAATGTTGTACATTCGGAAGCATGTGCGTGCTATAGTTTAAAGAACAACTAAATATTATTTTATAAGTAATATGAATTCGGATGATATCGGCACGAGTATAATAGTAATTAGGCATATACCGCTCAAGCCTATTATTGCGCATCTAAAGGTACAGCAGTTGACCATTTTAATACAGCGAATTTGATCATTTTCAAATAAAATTACACATTATACATTCAAATTCATTTTAACTGATTAATTTATTACAGGGATTATTATGGTGAGTATAATGCTAAACATGTTAATATTCAATACAACATAATTTATTTAATAATATTCAGTGCTCGTACAATATTGATGATGAATATGTAGGTGGGTGTAACATTATGTTGCTTACTGAACATTATGTGACGGAGGAATAATCTAGTTACTAAAGCACATAATATTATGTTTACAACTATTTTCAGTCAAATATGACTAAAACTCTGTCCATATATTTCAACATTTAGGAAGACACTTACTCGAAATACACAAAAGAAATATCTAGGGATCAAATCAGGTAGACTAACGCTCTCATTTCAATACATAACGTATCAACAAGTTCACTTTAAATGCAATATTACAATATTAATATTGATAACAATCTTACGTATTTATCTCACGGATGTCTCACATCGTCCACATCTTAGCGTAATAACTATTTACATTAAAATTAAAAATCACGTTGAAATTATTATAAAGTACAATAAAATTGGAGAATATATATATATAATAGTCTAATTGACTGGGAGAGGGGTGGTACCAGGTCACCTCAGTGCTGAGGCGTCTAGTACCAGGGGCCTGGGCTAAAGGGAGACGAACTCAGGTGGCGGTGGCGGTAGGGTCAGCACTGGTGTCTCTGACACCTCAATATTCTCTGAGCTTGCTCCCGGCAAAGACCATGTTGAACTACCCGTTGCTGTGACCCTAGGACCCATGTTGTCATAGGCTGGAGCAGCAGCACAACATGTCCTGTTTCGTCGAGGTAAAGTTGCCCCGCCACTAAGTAAATCTGGATATTTTCCCGGTTCTCCTCTGCCAGCTACTTGAACAGATATGAATATATTTCCATATGGAACCGGCACAGCAAATTCTGCGGGTGGAGGCGGAAACGCACCTGGAGTACCTTCTATGGTTATATGAACGGGTTCAAACCCACATCCTCTTGGAGGTTCTTCTGACATTCGTTCTGTAAGTTCAAAGTCACACGGTGAGGCCATATCGCCGATAGATCGGTCGCAACTAACGACCACTGATGCGTCTATCAGTCGCTTCTCTTGATCTGTAAAACTTCTGCTCGGCGGCACAGTTCTCCTTCTTAAATGCCAGCAGGCCACAGCAGCGATAAAACCAAGAGTTGCTAATATACCTAACGCTCCAAAAACTACTCCCAGAAGGTGAGGAATGCCAGGTGCTGTTCGAGCAGTCGCTGTTTGTGATCTCGGCAAAACGAGACTAATAATTGCCCGTGCCTCCCCCGCTACACTTTTAGCTACACATGTCCATTCTCCTGCCGCACTTGAAGTTACATTCAAAAGAGTCACATTTACCCATCTAACACTACCTGGCACTCTATCTTCCGAATCGTCTTCGACGCTCGTATCTGTCTCCTCCATATCACAATCGACTGTACTGTTATGTACATCTACGCCATCAAAAAGCCATAAAACTTGTGGTTTCGGAACTCCGTGAACCCAGCAGCCAAATGAAGTAGGCAAACCAATTTCAGCTCTCACAATTAAAGTACTTGACTTTACTTCAGGCGGGCACGACATGCTCTCGCTGGGAACGTGTCGCCACTTATTTCCAGCTTGCGTGGAGGGTTCTACGCAAAGTAAATCTTCCGTGCCCAATTTGCTCTCCAAAAACCAGTCCTTGAATTCTCGTAGCCTACAGTCACATCGCCAGGGGTTACCAGACAAAGATACCGTTTTCAATGCAGGGAGAGAAAATGTTATCAAACGAAGGAATGTAAGCTGATTCCTACGTAAATCTATTGTTTCTAAAGATTTTAAATTCCTCAAAGCATTGGTGTGTATCGACCGTAATCTACAGCCGTCTAACACAAGCATTCGCAGGTGCGGTAAAGGCGGGAACTGATCTGCAACTAACGTAGTTAAAGGATTGTTGCTAAGCACAACTAATCGTAATCTTTCGTTGCCCCTGAATATATCCCTGGGAAGGTGGGACAAGTCGTTGTCTCCTAAATCAACTTCGATTAATATTCTTAACTCTAAGAACGCGTCGGCGTGTATTGACCTCAGATTTGTCGCCCGTAGATTCAAGCGTTGCAAATTGAGTAGGCCTATGCTTGCAAAAACTTCCTGGGGTAAGTTTCTCAGCGGATTGTCGTGCAGGTCTAGGACCTGTATGTCAGATGAGAGAGCTGGCGGGCGGCGTAGGTCACTGGAGGAACACGTTGCTGTCTTCTTGCCGGAGGACCATTTGCAGCGGCAGGTGGCGATGTGGGCGCAGTCGAGCCAATCGCTAGCGGTCCTCGCGGCGCACGTCGTCAGTATCACGATCCAGTACCACCTGGCCCACGCCACGCGCATACTCATCTCATTTCGACTTGGTGTTTACATCGGCGGACTGCCTGAAACAACAAACATACACGTTAATCAAACTAGATTAGTTAAACAATGCGGTACCTAAAATACAATGGGTGGGCAACGTGTTGTGAAATCATATTTGTGTTTTACTAACAGGTGGCTTGTGTTAAACTGGTTACAAAGCTTTTTGTATCTTGTAATTTCGGTCAAGGGTACGGGATCATAAATTCCATAAATTCCCGACGCGGCCGATGGCGAGTAATGCTATAAAACAAAGTCTTACGTAATTTCCATGAGTTGCGAACGTCATAAAGATGGTCTGGATATTTTTTTATATATTTCTGAGTCATGTTATAAGTTCATAGAAAGATAATGTACTTTTATAAAAGCTTAAGTGATGATGGAACATAAACAGATGGCCGAATTGGATTATCAAGGTTCCAAAAAGGTATATGTTTACTAAACAATTTCAATAATATAGTACCTACCTATACTGTTTAGAAACCGCTGCTGTCGTACTGTATTAATCCATATAATAATAATATGTATACATGAAAATTACTACAATTATAAATCCACCAGTATCGGGGTCAAAGTCCAAGCTAGCATTTCATTATATTCTAATAAAAAACATAAATAACTATGTATTAAAACTACTAAATATTACAATTACGATTATTGTGATATTAGAGCTCTGTATGCGGTTTAATAACCCTACGCTATATGTAATGTAAACATATCACCGCATATAGGCTATCTGATATATACAGCTAGGTATATATAATTTAATTAGAACTTGGATTAATCGAATACTAGCGAGTTTCATGGTGGGTACTGTTGGTTTGTAAAAGCCGCAATTGAACTGTAAGATAAGTAAAGTAACACGTAATTAATCTTGTTGGTAAAGCTCGTTTTCTTTAAGTTCGTTTAATTGTCCACTAGCATTTGCCCGTGGCTGCGCCCGCGTGAACTTTTTACCATATAAAGCAAGCACAAGTACATTGTAAAGGTTTATTATAATATAACCTGAAAAAGTATAAGTGAATCAGTGTACTTAATTGATGTTTTTGTCGTTCTGATTATATAAATAAATAAATCTTATATCTGTTGTCTTCTGTATATTCAAATAAAAATGCTTTCTTTTTTTCTAACCTAGTAATTATTGTTTCTAACTGGTATTTGCGTGAAAGAGTAAAAAACATCCATCCTCACAAACTTTCACATTTTTAACATAGAATATACATAGGTATATAGTTTATTTAATCCTGATAGTCTCAAATAGAATAGGTATTTTTAATATAAAATAGATACTCTATTGAACTTATTTATATACCTAATACTAAGAACTTCAGCGGAGTACATAGCGCAGCGTCGACGAGCGACGCAAGTTCCCTCCACGAGTCCATAAACAAGGTCACTTAAGAACAACAATATAATATAAAATGCTACCTTTCTTTAGAAGTTGTATTCACTTTCCTTAAGAGGAAACGTGGATGGTATTTTATCTATTATATAATTTTATAACACATTTTTTTTATTTCCAAATTACAGACCAAAGCCAAATAATTTCACACAAAATAAGAGTAGAGAGAAGAGTAAGTAGTTGACTTCTTGTGCATTAGTGTAGGTCTTTAAAGCAAATTAATAGAAAAAAATAATCAAATAACAATATGCCAAATATTTCACTGGTCGCGTCGGATTGCCGTCTCATCGGAATATGAAAGTCAGGGTATAAATTGTGCACATGTGCACACACACTTGTGCAATATTATATCTACCGCAGTTTATTAGACTCCGTCAAGATTAGCAGATATTAACCATGACCGAAATTCGGTTAGGAGAGCATACACATATTATGCAGGCCTAAAACTAAGCACATAACCCCTCTCTTTACTTTCTGATATACGAAAGTTACTAAGTTGACCGAGTTATCCATCCTAATTTCATTAGTCGTCCACACTCGCCCACTAGACGACAGGAAGTCAACACTGCAGAGGCCTGTGACGGGAATTAATTACTCCTATGCTAATGAGAGGTAGTTTCAAGCCTCTGGCACCTGGAAATTGATGGTCATTTAAAGGGACGCTCGTAAGTTTATTTTTATCACAACGTGTTGTAGTAGAGATATTTGAAGATTCATGAACAAAACTAGTTGAAAAATTTACTTATATAGACTCACGTCTATTTTCCGAAAAGATAGACAGAGGCGACGAATTTGCACTTTTTTATACCACTTGGGTGGTATATGGCCCGCCCGATGTTAAGCAGTTACCCTAGCTTATGGACGCTTGCAATGCCAGAGGTATCACTTGCATTTTGCCGACCCAAATTTTACACAAGGACTTTAAGATGGGGTATCCCTAGGATAGTAAAACGTTTTTTTTCAAAACGCATTTCTAAATGAGCGCTGGAGACCTGTACTCACTCACAGGAACACAACTACACCGCTATGTGTAGTTATTTGGCTTCTGCACTTGGTACAATATTGATTGCCTTTTTTCGCTTTATTGTAGCTAATAACATTTTTCATGGATGGTTGTCGGTTCAGGGAATTTTACTATAACGTTCAACACAATCACATCTCACTTGCAAACCAAAGATAGTATTAAAAAAATAACAAACAATTTTTGCTTCTTTTAGGGCTAAACAGCACATTAATAAGACTATGATTTTTGCACATTTATAGATGGAGCAAAATATTGGGTCAACTTAGACTTAGGTAATTAAAATTTAAAAAAAATACCGATAAGTACCCAAAGTAGAAGTAACCCTATTTAAAAACTTTCCAGTTGTGAGTATGAGTCAAAAGAGAGAGAGAGAGAGAAAGAGGTCATCCTGAGTTCATATCGTAAAGCCTGTATAAGTTAGTAATAATTAAACACCCCCGAAAAACTTATATAAACTGCCAAAATGTTTCCTTGTTCTTTGAATAAGTTATTGTAATAGTTTAATAATAGCCTGTTCAGTCGTCTTCCGTAAACTTATTGACGAAAAGGAATTGTAAGAATTGCCTAGCAGACTACGGAAGGAAAAGGAATATCTCCTTAAAATTCCAACTTGTTATTACGGAGAGTTTTATAGGTCTCGTATCTATTATGTAGATTGACGATGTTATGCATGCACATGGGTAATGAGCGCTATCACAAATAGAACCGAGCATTGGGTAATTTCAGACGAACCAATAAAATTCTTTCTTCCCTTTTGTGGAACCCTTTTTAAGCGAATGTATTAAAACGAGAAATACTTTCCCCTTTTTATTTATTTTTAGGACAACTCCCACACTAGTGACATAAGCCCTTTGTCGGGGGGACTTTATTAACACAATTCACGGACACAAAGTACACCTAGACACGGAACAACAATTTGTAAAACTGATCTATAATGCCTTTAAACGAGTAATTCTTGTGTATATATGTACATATATTATATAATCTGAATCTCGGAAACGGCTTTAACGATTATGATGAAATTTAGTATGCTGAGAGTTTTGGGGGCGATTAATCGATTGAACTAGGTTTTATTATAAGAAAACGTTAATTTCCAAAAAAAATATACCGAGCAAATCTCGGTCATCCAGGTACCAGTCATAAACTTATAGAGAAATGACAGAACAAAATGTAACATTGATAGAAAAATAAACAATAAAAAATACAAATTAAAAAAATAGCAAATAACCCCTTTTTTGATAGAAAACCAAAAGCTTTGTGCTTGGGTGCCAATGTGCGCCAGCGGTCAACTTGTTAAGGGACAGAAGGGTTATGGGGGTTTCACAAAGTGTTATATTAGATCGGTACAATAAATCTCTTAAACGCCAATCACATGCATGTGTGCATATGTAATTGTTGTATCATATGTCGCAGGATAACCGGAAAAAACGGATCTTTGCGAAATTCCTAGGACGATTGTAAAAAACGGTAATAGAAAACAAACAACAAATTTTGTAATTACCCGGTATTTCCAAGATTATCCTGCGACATGCCTTTAAAATACTAACAGGCCGCCCCGACTTCATCCGGGGTAAACAATTTTTTTACTTGTAAGATATGTTAGGTGTCTCTCTGAAAGATCGAATTTGAAACGAGGTGATCCGACAAAGAACCAAAGTTATCGACATAGCTAAGAATAAGCCAGCTGAAGTGGCAATCGGCGGGTCATATTTGTCCAGCAGTGGACTGCGATAGGCTGAAGACATTTTCAAGAAATGTTATTTATTCTAACGAACAGCGGTTTAGGTTCTGCGTTGATGAATTTGTCAGGACAAGTTATACGAGTATTAATAAAACATTGCTTTTATTCAGGCAGTTATTAGCCAAATTAATGTTAATATAATACATCTACTTATTTTAGTAGGTACTAAGCAACTCAATTGTCTGTTTCCTGAAAAGAATTCGTCGAGGCATAAATACGAAGATAAATTTTACTATTACTTAATGTTTTCTGTCGCATAAAACAAACAAAATAGTATATTTTACGGTCGATATCATTCATGAATATATTTGGACTTATTTTTCTGGGTATCTGTATTAATGTGGCTTGAAATCACCACTTTTTTAGCCTATAAAGGAGGTTAGTAACCTTTATAAATATGGATTATGTATATTTGCTATGCTAATGTTCTAAGACTTGTTTTTTCAACGAAATGTCATATAATAATCATTAGTGGTATAAAAGAGGTAGGGTACCAAAAGAACAGGCGCGACTGGGAAAGAAAGTAAGCAGCGTCTGAGAAAAGCACACAGCCAAGTGACTACACACAGTGGTGTAGTTATGTTCCCATGTGGTACTACAGGTCTCCAGTGCTCACTTTTTTAATTTCCGTATCCCTAGTTCATAAATCCTGGGTACCTATTTACAGTTTCTCAGCTTTGCCAATCTGAAAAACTACACGAATGATGTTACAAGTATTGCAAGCTTTGCTTGTTAGCCATCTAGGTTATATAAAAATAAATACTGTTTTTACAATGTATTTTCATGTAAAATGTAAATACATTGAATTACATAATCATGGAATTTCAAATTATAGGCGTATTTCTATCAGTTTGCATTCTACCATCTTTCTTCTCCAAAATATAAATAAATCAATGTTTGAGAACACGAGTATATCTGTTGTATCGTCAATCGATGAATAAAAATGAACGAGTTCCATTTGAATACCGTCAAAGGGAAACTTTGTCAAAAAAATGTAGATGGCATTTAAAAAATATTCGTTGGTTTTTAGCTAACATTTTTACCGTTGATAGCTTCGTTACGATTCATACCAATGCACGGTGTGAAACAAGAAATATAAAAAGTTCCTTGCGTAATACACACCGTGATACAAACGGCTTGTGGTGTGAAACTGCGAAGTACCTGTACTTAGTAACAATGTTGGATTACACTAAAGCTTTAAGCTAAATAAAAGAATGTGGTTGTTTTGAAATTTTGCGATTCTTATCATAGAGTACGTCTTTTTTCTCGAAGGGGTACGTGGAGGTATATAACACCAACTATGTCCTATGTATAGAGGACAAACCTATTGCTTTTCTTCATTCATAGCAATATTTAAAATGCACATGTGCATAATGTAAATAAATATATAATAGGTAATATTTTAAGGTTCAATTCTCCGTAAAAAGACTCCCTATCATCTACCTCAATAACGAAAAAGCTCAAAACTCTGGCAGCGACTCATAAAAACAAAAAGAAATAACAGATTTTCGCTTCACCTATTCATAACCTCAAATCTTTCCACTTCAAAAGCTATGAAAACTCTTTCAACAATTTTATCTCCAGAAAACAATGACAGTTTTCATATCATTAAGCAAACACGGGTGCGAATCAGCAGAGCCCAAGATTTTGATAAATACATTCGCAGCTCCATCTATATAATTCTCCGGAGGTTTTCTGTCAAGATTAGAAGGATTAATGGCACGGAGTACGGATATTTGTCTTGTCTGGACGCACTAGTCAATGGACGCATGAAGAGGCAGGATGATTCATGACCGGTGCTCGCAAAAGAACTTGCTCCTGGGTGGATATTTGTTTACTATGTGAATAGAAATTGTCTTATATTTAAGTAAATTCAAATTTTTCTTTTATATCATTTATCGGGACTATAAATTCGTACACGATCATCTAATATTTGCTAGACTGGTCTGTTAGTGTAATGGTTAGTGACCCTGACTGGTACACCGAAGGTCATGGGTTCGATTCCTACACGGGACAAAACTTTGTGTAATCCATATATATTTGTTCCGCGCCTGGGTGTAATTTGTGTCCTTGAATTGTATGTTTGTATAGTCCCGACACAGGGCTTGTTTCTTAGAGTGGAAGATGTCTTTAAAATATACATATATCAAACTAGAATACGCCTATAGCAATCAGAAAATTCCAACCCCGACACAGAACAATGACTCGTACTCATAACGCTAAGATTTGTCACACACTTAGCAGTCAGGGTCACTAACGTACACTAGCCTTTACTTCAGCTAAAGCTTTAGATTTAGATTGCGCCAATGTCCAATAATTCTGTTGGGAACCGTGCAATATTTGAAACTTCGTCGGATCATGATTGCTACACGTACTATAGACAAAATTGGCGCTTTGTCAATTTACATCGTTTTGCAGCATCAATAGATATCAATCCGATTTTATTAGCTTTATTTGGTTCGAATCTACTTTATTCGTCAATGTTAATAAAATTCTTTTGCTACTTCAGGTATTGTATGCTTGTAAAGTCCCCCGCGACACAGAGCTTGTTCTCTAGTGCGGGAGTTGTCTTAAAAAAAAGGATGAATTTACCTGTTTTTACATGCAAGTTACCCCTGCATCGATCGGTAGCGACCCGCACAAATTTGTCAGTACGCGAAACCCCTCTATTTAAGCCCCGACACCTCTAATGTAACACGTTTTATACTTAAGTAACATCTAAATAATTCCGATAATATCTATCAAGAACCTTTTGCCTTTATCAAAGTTTAGTGTCACGGGATTGAGTCGAAAACAAATTTACTTATTCAGTTTGAGGCACAGCTCTCGAGGGAGAGGTCCGTGGGGCCGTTTAAATACGATATGAGCATCAGCGCACGGATGCATGAAATTGACCAAATCTGAATGATTTGTGAATAAAAGTACATATTTTATTCAAATGTTTTATTCAATGGTCTCGTATGTTGAAGTTTTCTTCTAGAGGTGGTGCTTAGCCGTATTTTGTTAGCTGTTAAGATGTTTGTAATTTACTGCACGTGTGGTCTGGTCGTTTATACCTATTAATACCGCACCTAGTGTTGTGTGGGTTCGATTCCCACATGAGACAAATAGTTTTGTAACCAAGATTTTTTTTGAGTTTATATGATACAAGCAAGACCAATTGAAGAAGAGCCTTCACCTAACAAAAGACTATAGACAAATTACTACATGCAGTAGTGTATTTGTGTGATAGTACAGGTCTTCAGTGCTCATTAAAGATAAACGGTTTTTTTACCCGGACCTCAAATTACAAATATGTATATGATGATGTGATGAGAGTAATGCGTCTAGTATTGCAACTGTTTATATGCTACAGTAACTGTTTACCATCAGGCAGGCAGTACATTCGATTTATGAAAGGTCGTACTCTTGTTTTTCACGGTAGTACTATAAAAAAGACACATCCCACTTTAGGTCAGTTAGGTAACAGAGTAAATAGAAAAGTCTAGTAGAGAACGTCTTTCTGATTAGATGATGACGTTAAAATGAATCGATAATATCGCTAGAGCAGTGTTTTTTAAGACAAAGTTGATATAGCAAATCAATGAGCCAAATTCACATAAATTGAAATAAAATAAATCTTGTGAAAACAGCAGGAAGAAATAAACAAGCAAGTAAATTGTTCGACAAAACAGTGTTCCGAAGACACGAAGAAAAATAAGTTGCAAGTGCATTTGCCTTTAAAACTCGCAGAACAAATGATGCGGAGATTCACGAGTTCAGAACTTGCTTGTGCAATCTTTGCTCCACTTCCAGCACCTTCGTGTTATTTTTGAAAAATAAAGTCTATGCTTGTGTTACCAAGATTGCTGTTATTCTATAATGTTTAGTTTATATAGGTTTATATTATAGTACGAAAACTAAAATAGGATCGCTTGTGAAGTGATTTGGTCGGTCCGTTTGTCTGTATCTTGTTCCTCAAGAAGGCTCCTTATTTCAAGAAGTAGGTTTATACTTTGTTTGCAATTTAGAATATTTTTAGATCACACTTGACTACCTTTAAAGTTAGTCGACATTTGAGGCAGGATTTCTAGGTTATGTAACATTTTTTTTTATCTCTTCTTATGATCAAAAAAATTTAAAAAAAATAAGTAACGAAGTAAAGTAAAAAAAATAACAAATAAGTGTTAATTATAGTTAAGAAAGCAGTAAAAAATAGTTTAGGTATAATAAGTTAACGCTTGCCTGCCTACGGTTATTGCAGATACAATAAAACTAGTAGGTATTCTTAATGCACTTTAGTCAGTAACTTAGCCTGCTCGAAGTTATTTGCGACAACAACTAGGACTTGAAAATTAATAATATGTCTTTCTTAGAACAGAGACCCTTTTACCCTCAATTCAATCACTCCAAGACCTTTGCACTGCAGTGGGATAGTATGGTATTATAATAATAATAATTTATAATTTGACATAGACACTTATTTTAAAAAGTCACGATTAGACAAAAATAAACATCGCCTTCGTAGGTGCATGTTAAAAACAGCTAAGTGTATTGAACATTTGATAAATAACCCGTATTCCTATTACAATAATTAAGCCAAAACCCCAAATTAATCAAAACACAATGTTGTATTATTTTAGCTTAAAATATAACTTCAATTTTGGTCAGCTAATAACGTAATTCGTGTGGTGACGGATTAAGAATACAAATGTCATCACCCCATTCCATCCCGTGGGTGCCGTAAGAGTCGACTAAGGGAGTAAGTCAGGCAGACAATATCCACTGCAAGAGAGGGAAAACTCGAAACAAAACCCTATACCGACCCGTCTGGCCAGCGTGGTATAGTAGGCTAATATCCCTCCAAATTAATGGAGGAGACCCGTGCCCAGCAGTGGGACGTTTATGGGTTGAGATGTAATAACGTAATTACATAACACATTCACAACATACAGTCGGTACTACGCGTTTAAACACGCAATCACAACAATTTACTGTTAATATGGCAAATTGACATGTCCCAACTAATAACGATTCTGTCCACGGTTACATATTAACAATGGATAACTAATAGAGTAATGAAAATAAAATCATTTGTGGAAATAATCATTATAATACGATTTAATAATAATTGCAATTTGGTTAAAGCATTTTGGCACATAGCTAGTAGAACTGTTGGCCGTTTGGGGCAAAAAGGTTCTAGAGCTGCGACCACGAACTAGAAGACGAAGACCTAGTAAAGGTTGCGGGCAACCCATGGATAAGGTCAGCTTAGGATCGAGTGTTGCGGAAATCCTTGGTGGAAGCCTATGTCCAGCAGTGGAAGTCTTTTGGCTGAAATGAAATAGCATTGCAATGTTCTTATCTTTTAAAATACTAGATACTCCTGCAATAGGGACCAAGCCTTAGGTCACGAAGTAATTTACAAAAAAACAATTACATGAACTTGGTTCACATAAATTTTAGTCCCGAGGGGGGATTGAGCTTCCGTTATATAGTGTTAAATGACAAGGTAACCACAATCCATTCACGCAGTCAACTAACTTTGTACTGCATAATATTTACTGTAAATGTACTGTAGTCTTAGAGTTTATTCTCGCACAACGCTGCGTGTACGGACAGTCCAATGGTGGAAATCACAATACTAGTAATCCGTCAAAATCTGACAGTATCGGTATGAGTTGATTGCGCTGTTTCGTGTAATATAATATAGTAGGGTATTTATTTGATAACAAGAAAATGTTTAGTATTTTATTACTCATGTTCTTTATGTACCTACTACTAAGGAGGTAAACAAGCACATTCTGGTTGATAGTAAGAACACCAGGGGTATATATCGCGTCGAAAATAGCAAAAGAAATAACTATAGGTTTTTAAAATTTGCGACTCGGGATATCGCTGTCCCTTTTTTCCAAAACAAACATCAGTACAAAACTGTCAAATGCTATAACATAACGGGAATGTAAAGACGCTGTCCAATTGGATAATAGTGGTTGAAATTCGTCAGAAATTCACCCCTGCTATTATTTTATATAAGTACTTTATTATATAGTTTTTAGTCCACATATCACAATAATTTATTTACATTTTGTCATTCTAACATACAGATTCACATGCATCAGATGTAACAAAACCTAATGATTGAGTTGTACGTGAGTAAAAATCTTGACTAGCAACACAGCCTTGCTCCGTAAAAGTATATATCGCATGGCTCCATTATTATATAATAAAATACCTCGAGAAAATTAAGGAACTAGATATGCCTATGTTTAAAAAACAACTTAAAAGATATTTAATTGAAAAATGTTTCTACTCCACGACTGAATTCATAGATTCTAATGAATAATAATTATAATTAATGTATCCATTTATATTGTGATATTAAGATTGTAATAATTTTATATTAATGTATAATCCATATAATTTAATGTTTAATAATAATAACAATAATGTAATTTAGATGGACATGAATAATTTAGATATTATGTAAGTTTTAGTTTTATTAGCGGCATAAAAATTTGTGTACTTTTGGGTAGAATGTAGCGAACTAATTTAAGTACATAACATCTATTGTAAAGGATACTTACATTGACAAATAAACCATATTTCTATTTCTATTGAGAAAAAATAACAACTTGGAGGGCTAAGCGCAGTCACCACCTTGGGCACCATCGCTATTTGTATTTAACATAGTAAGAAACAAAACATTTAACAAACTGCTATAAAAACTTTCTCATTGTCTTGTTAAATGGTAATGTTTATTTAGAGAGCAAAGTTAGTTATTTAAAAGAGCTAGAACATCACACATCTTACAGACGACCACAAACCAGACACCAGATAAGTACACATACATGTCATGTGTATTTATTTCGTTTTTTTGTACGTGAGAACAAGTCTACAGTGCTTCTTTAAGGATTCGAGTATTTAATAAATGTTTTTTTCTATATCTGCATTATCACAGAACCCTAGTATTTTCCTCATTAACAACGTGCACTTGATCCCAGTGCAAGTTCCTATAGACTTCGGCAACTGTTAATCTGAAAGAACAGACTGGACAGTTGGTTCAGTGGCTTAAGTAGTTACCTCGCCATTTTTCACTACGTGGCATGTTGAGGCTTCGATCGCCACCAATTCAATTCGGCCCAATTCGCTGACTAGGGTAAGGTATCTCTATTTCATACCGTCGCTAAAAAATATTATAATTAGTAGAGCTTCGTATCATAGTAAAATATAAATAAATTCATGAGCATTCTACGCGTAAATTAATCTGCAAACTAATACACCCATCAACATAAACCAGGCAAAAGGGGAGGCGACAGAAATTTAGATTCCAGCATTTTTCCATATCCTTAGCAATTTAGATCTCCCCAACGCGTAACATGTCGCGAAGGATTGCGGAGAGCGGAAATTGGTTGCACAGAGGCATTCAGGATTCTTCCTCGCCGCAATAGAATGCAATAATACGGTCTCGATGCGCGGTGATTTCCCCCTGGTGATATTATTCAGTGGGGTGTCGGCATTTGAGATAAGAGAACAATGTGAGGAACTGTGATGAATGTCCGACGTTTGAGATGAAGGACTTATGACGATAAGATTTAAGATATTTAAGCAAAATGTGAATTTCAATTGATATACAATAACGTTAAAAAATAAAAAGAGTTTGATCATACAAAACTTAAGAGTTAGATATTAAAATATAACATCAAAACATTGTGTTTATAAATAAGTTAATACATAGAAACATACATACAGGCTATCAATATTACTGGTTTTGGCTTTGCCGTAATCCTGGATACCAGCTTGGACCCTTTGAATCTATCCAAAGACGCGCTGTTAGGATTGTTGACGATCCCAAGCTCACAGGGGGTATTGGACCACTTAGTCTCAGGAGAGACTTCGCCTCCTTTTGTGTGTTCTACCGCCTGTACAATGGGCTGTGTTCTGAGAAATTGTTCGAGATGATGCCCACGGACACATTTATCAACGCACCTCTCGCCACCGACAGGGAGTTCATCCTCACATCCTTGCACCTCAAACATGCCGTACCGTAAGATTCCAGAGAAATTTCTTACCACGTACGATAAGGTTTTCCCAAGAGACTATAGCATGGGGTTCTTCAAGAAAGGAGTTATAAGGTTTTTAAAGGGTCGGCAACGCGTGAGTGACACCCCTGGTGTTGCAAACGTCCATAGGCTACGGTAACTGCTTACCATTAGGCGGGCCGTATGCTTCTTTGCCACCTTGGTAGTATAAAAAAAAATTGGATTAAAAGAGTTAGTACCTACTGATTGATTAATTTGATACATAGGTAATGCGACATGTAAAATAAGTATTTCAATCAAAAATACCAATACCTTACGTTTAAATTATGTAAAACATACATCCAGCTATGTATTCTTCATCTGACTAAGTCTAACATATCATTTCGTATTTTTACAAAAATATTTTTGTCATAACTTCTCACATACGACAGGTCTACAAGACATATATCATCTACCATTCTACCCTTATCAAACAAAACAGATGTTTTACACATATTCTTTTACCAGTACTAAGGTTCAATATCGTATGACATTTTGAATTATAAAATTACGCTAAAGCTCGACGTATAGTATAAATCGGTAGCTTCGACATTGCTTAACCACGTACGCTGACCTAAATGGATCTGTGGTGAAGCCAACATTTGTGCTTAGGGTCACTGGTTCAATTTCCGCTTTAGTCCAATATTAGCATATTCTATTGATACTTGTTTCGATTCGGTGATCGATGATACGGGCATTCTATTGTGAAGCTATAGTATAATGCATAATTAAATGCACGCAGTCAAATTTTGAATGCTCCAACGAGAATTATTAAGTTTGTGTTTGGTTTACAGTTAGTTTATGTTATTATTATTGTACATTTAAATGGTTGATTTTTTAAAGAAAATACCTCTGTTTTGGCGACTTTATAAACAAACAATTTATGGGCACAAAGTGCATTAGAACTCGGAACAAACATTAATGGTGTTAGTAGCCAACCACTAAATCAGTCAGTTTTTAACCAGGTATTGAAATTAAAAAGAACAATAGGTGACCTTAATGCTATGAACAGATAGCTTAAATGAAATAAATTCTAAAAACCTTAGACCATTTATTAATACTAATAAAACCAAAGTCATATACATATTTATTTCTAGATCTTACTAGATGTTATACACGTCAATGATAAATGAAAGATAAGAAGTCAGCCAGATTTGCCGACTGAACAGATAAAGATAAAGCCTAAAAAAAGCAATCAAGAAACTCAGGCCACTTTTGTCAATTGCGAGAAACAAGCACTTTAATTTGTGTTATAATTTGTGATAGCACAGAAAGACCCAGCAATCAAAACATATAATTTAGCTTAATACATTAAATTAACAGGTCACGTTTGAAACTCAATACTACGTTCCAAGACGCAAATTGCTGACGTAGGCCACTCAGCGGCCAAGCTAATGTAGAACTGGGCGGGTCACGTCAGTTGCATGCCAGAGGAGCTGTGGGCAAAAATAACGACGCAGTGGGTCCCAAACACCAGACAGCGGGCACGTGGTAGACCCAAAATGAGATGGCGAGATGAGCTTGACGCCTATAAAAGGGATTGGCTTTAATTAGCAAAAGATAGGCTATCATGGAAAAAGAAAAGGGAGGCCTTTGCCCTGCAGTGGGACAGTATAGGCTAATAATAATAATAATAATACAATACCTAGGTATTGCGTTGAGCTATTATATTATATGTAGGTACATAAAAAGAAGAATATAAGTTAATTTAGTACTTAGGTACTTCTTGCGTCTAACTTTGTATTTAAGTTGTTTCAGTCTTTCAAAGGCCACTTATTTATCTTAACAACTGTCTAAAAACAAGCATTTGGTCTGACGAAGTTTAACAAGTCTACTTCGAAATATGCTGCAAAGATAATTTTCTCTTTTTTTTATCTCTGTAGATTCGTACAGAGATAAAAAAGACGTAGAGAGTATTTTTGGCGTCAAGGCGCTTATTTCATTGACTGACTGACAAATTCTGCCAAATTCTGACAACTTCTTCAAATAAAATTATTTTGTTAAAGTTGAAACATTTGTTCTACCGTTCCGTGCTGTATGGTTTCAGAGGAATTTCCTCCCACGTACGATTAGGTTGTGAAATGAGCTCCCTGCCGAAGTTTTCCCGAGAGACTAAGCATGGGGTTCTTTAAGAAAGGAGTTATAAGGTTTCTAAAGGGTCGGCAACGCGCGAGTGACACCTCCAGTGTTGCTAGCGTCCATAGGCTTCAGTAACTGCTTACCATCAGGCGGGCCGTATGCTTGGTTGCCTCCTTGGTAGTATAAAAAAAAACAACTATTCAATCATATCTGGTTAGAGAAAAAGCCAAATTTTCGTCACCATGACTATTTAGCTGAGATGATGATGTACTACCTAATAGCGTATTAGACAAAAACTTTAGTAGACCTAACAGAGTCAATCGATACAATCGCCGATTAACCTGAAAGATAAAGCCTTAATGATCGGGTAATCTTCGTTAATCTTCGTTTTTGTCAAGGTCTGGGCCTAACGAGACCGCGTGTCGCTCTTGTGTCATGTGTAACGTTGGTTCTAATTGGGAGATAGTACTATTAGTCTTTGGTCTTCATTACGTACTTGGCAGGTTTGCTTTCTCAGAGATAAGAATACGCGGGATAGGCACTTGTAAGCATTGTCATTATGACGTTAAAGCTTTATTTAGTACTCACTATAATATAGATTTAAGCTTTATAAACTAACTAGGGGTCGCCCGCTACTTCGTCCGCGTGGTAATTTGGAACGTACATTTCCCCGATTTTGCAACATATCTCACTACTGCTCCGCTCCTATTGATCATAGTGTAATGTTATATAGCCTATAGCCTTCCTGGATAAATGCACTATTTGACAAAAAAAGATTTTTCTAATCGAACTAGTATTGTCTGAGATTAGCGCGTTCAACCAAGCAAACAAACAAACTCTTCAGATTTATAATATTAGTATAGTATGGATAATAAATACCTAGTAAAAATAGTCGTCCAGATCGATTTCGGTCACGGCGGCCAATCTAAACGACGGATAGCCAACTGTCTAGGACATATTATAGTGCACAAGTGTGTGCGCAAACACACTGCAGTCTCTATTCCCTTACTCTCATAGTCCAATGGACTGGCAATCCGACACTACCGGAGAGAGATCAGGGGCAGAACCAACGGCTTTACGTGCTTTATAAACTACCTCGGTGACAAACGGCCGGCATAAAGCATACGGCCGGTCTAAAGTAAACAGTTACCGCTTGCAAATATCAAAACCATTACTATTCATATTGGAACAACAAAGTTTCATGTTATGAGTAACCCAGAAATAGAAAATCGAATCCTACACTCAAAATTTCTTTCACCAAATATAAAATCACACATTCATTTTTATCTTCGGCACCGAGTTCAAATTCAACACTTTATTTTCTCTCTGTTCTTGAAAAAACTAGGTCCCCGACCTTCCAAAGATCTCGGTTATATAAACAACTAGTTAATGTTAACTCTCAAGTGTTGAATGAAACAAAGCATCTTGTGGAGCGAAACAGAGGCCCTGATGGATTAGTAGATTTGTTTTTACGACTTAAGGGCTGGGATGATCAAAGGTAATGTACGAAATCAATCAGACAAATTGGTGAGACTGAATAGCAAATTGGATCCCAGATTGGTGTACTTTTAACCTATGTTTGGCACAGTTTCATTATGAATGTGTGGCTCTTGGCTGTGTACTTGTTATTGGGATAAGTGCCTTCATTTGAAAGCCGTTTTCCTACACTCTATAGCTTCGAAAAATTTTTTTTAAACTACTTGGCAAATAAGCATACGGCTCACCTTGAGGTTAAGCAGTTACGGTAGCCTATGGACGCTTGCAATACTGGAGGTCACATCACGGCTTAAAGATCAAATATCTCTGGGATAGGAAAACTTTACTTTCTAAATAAATCCCTAAATGAGCGCTGGAGATCCATACTCAGGCACAGGAACACAACTACACGGCTGCGCAAAATTATTTGGCTGTGGGTTTCTGTAAGGTGGAAGGTCTTTCCCCAGTCGGGCTTGTTCGCTAACATGGTGCCCTACGTTTTTTTGTATTGACGATTTTATTGAATAATGTTTTTGTAGAAATATACTTATATTTATTATTACTTATATATTTTTTAGTTGTTAAAATTTTATGGCGGTCTCCGAAGTTCATTTAGAGATGTACTTGTTGAAGAATTGTTTTTTTATCCTATATAGGGTTGTCCGTGTGGTAACAGATTAATAATAGGTACAAATATCACCACCCCATTCCATCCCGTGAGTGTCGTAAGAGTCAAGTCTAAGGCAATTTTTTAAGGGTTTGTAAGTCCGGCATACAATATCTACTGCAAGAGAGGGAAAACTCGAAACAAAACCCTATACCAACCCGTCTGGCCAGCGTGCACAGTAGGCTAATATCCCTCCAAATTTATGGAGGAGACCCGTGCCCAGCAGTGGGACGATTATGTGTTGAGATGATGATGATGATAGGGTTACCCTTAATTATCATAAAACAAACATTCAAATGCTTTTACTTTAGTGCGACTACAGTACCATCAGTTATACGTATAGTTAGTGTGTTTGTTTTCCGCCAAGGTAGTACATGAAAAAAATAACTTCATAATAAAAAAAGCTCCTTTCCACAAAATAGATTGCCTCTAGTCTATATAACAGATCGCAAATACTTCAAGGTACGCTAATGAGGCACATCCTTTTGATAAATTGGTGAAATAGAAGCGAAATTCCAAAATCTAGACAACAAAAGATACATCAGGAGTTATGAGTTATTGTGCAATCTGGCTTTGAAAGCTGGAGCCAATGTAGGCGTCTGATTGATTACCTAACTTTATACAAACGAGAAAATATAAAATTCCTTCAACAGAATATTAATAACAGTAGGTATTATAAAGTAGGATAAGTCAACAAGACTAAAATAGGATTTTCAGAGTTTCTTTGAGTTATACAAGACCATATAACGAGGTTTCCTTTAGTCACAACAAGAGCCTCAGATACATTTGTTTGGCGTATTTTTTCATACATAATGGTTTACGTAACCGTACCATAACATCCTTGCAGTTATTCATTTTAAATCTTCGTAAGACGTCAATTTAATTACCTAGTTTTTTTTATTTTCTATCGAAAATGTATTATCTATATGATATTATACTAGCTGTTGCCCGAGGCTCGGGTGGAGCCTGGATATCGGTTATCGCTGTAAAAAGTAGCATATGTGTTATTCCAGATCATCTACCTCTGTGCCAAAATTTATCTAGATCCGTTCAGTAGTTTTTACGTGAAAGAGTAACAAACATCCATCCATCCATTCTTACAAACTTTCATATTTATAAAATATTAGTAAGGATAATCAAACTTAGATCGGTAAAAGTATGTCATGGTACGATCACTATGGTATATTAGTTTTAAGAATATTTTATGTTAAGGAATTCTTCTATTTTATCTCTTACTAGCGAACCGCCTAGGCTTCGCACTGGTGATTCATTTAGTTTTCGGAGGAGTTCCTTTTTTTGTTAGCCTGTATTGTCCCACTGCTGAGCAAAGGCCTCCCCCATTGTCTTCCATTCCCGTCTCTCATTGCCTTATTCCACCAATCCTTCTCAAATGCTTTTAGGTCGTCACGCCAGCGTTTAAAAAAATATATAATAAAACAAATTTCTCTTTCTAATATTAGTATAGATTACTACTATTATGTGAGTCGTAGAAAGCGACAAAAAGATTTTAGAATTAATTACCGTCTTCCCTTTTATTTAAAGAGAAAACTACTACTTACTTTTACTTTACTACTTTTTATTGATATTACACACACTTAATTAATTAGTTATAATATTGAAAATTATGGTGGTTGTCAAACGTTGGGTTTGCATATAAAATGTGTATCATTGGTGTACAATAAAGAGTTTTCTATCTATCTATCTATGATTGAATTACTATCTTACTAATAAAACTATGAGCGAGCTTCACGATTCTGTATGGATATTCCAAAAGGTATTCGGTATCACAGGCCAAGGATCACGATACTTGATATTGACTACTGAAATTCGATACGAGAATACATAATACAATAAACAGGTATACGTAAAGAATATTGTGACCGCCGTATTTTTTTACGTTGCTTAAGTATTATAAAAATATTCTTTCTAAAGGTATTAATTAGTAAGTATTTAAATGTAAACCGTTTAATTTTCTAAAAAAATCCCTACTAATATTATAAACGCAGAAATAACTCTATCCGTCTGTAACCTTTTAACGATTAAATGGCTGAACGGATCTTAATGCAATTTGGCAGGAAAATATAATGGTATGCTGGGAAAAAACATGCGAGTAAAGTACTTTTCATCGCGATTATCGACAACCACGTGGGCGGGGCCGCGTGCTTCATCTCGTATTTTATATCTCTCTTCATCGTTGTCTCGACTCTCAGGGCAGCTCAAGAAATTTGAGCTCCTAACTTCGGTATTATAGATTTACAAACATTACAATCACGGACACAAAATATACTGTTACTTTTGTACCGTATAAGGGACCGTATTGCGCACTGGATCAATAATTAATCTACTAATCAACGTGTACATCCTAAATGAATAACTTCAAAGAAACAATACATGAAAACCGTACATAATTATTATTGAATAACAGAAACACTTGCCAGAGGCTGTCGACTTTAATGAAACTCGTAGATTGATGGCAATTAAAATTCCTGTACAATAAAACACGCGGAACTGAATTTTTGGATGAAACTGATTTATAGCGGGTTTTATGAAAAGCACGCTGCCAATCAATGGTAGGTATGCTATGGAGGTTTTTGTTGTTTTGACAAAGGAAATACTCATAAAATATTTTTTGTACTAATAGGTTGGCGATTTATTAATGTTCCCATTTTGAGGGACACGTTATTTAAAACAACCTTTTTTCTTATTCCAGGATTAAATTCGGTATACAGGGTAAATGTGGAATTCTTACTAAAATTATGAATATGAAAGTTTGTGAGTATGGATGTTTGTTATTCTTTCACGTAAAAACTACTGCACGGATCTGGATGACATTTGGCACAGAGATAGATTATAGTCTGGAATAGCATATACGCTACTTTTTATTGCGATAACCGACATGTACGCGGGCGAAGCCGCGGGCAACAACTAGTATTCCATATATCTATCTAATTTTGTTTATGGGTCGGGATACTCTTTTGTTCGGCTTGAATTTTCGAAGCTTTTAAATGTATTGATAACACATACTGACTGGAGTGGTTCTTTGACAGTAAAGAAATTCCAATACTGATGTTATCTAGCTCTGATGATATTGGCTCTTTCAATTTACACTTTATTTTAATAAACTTCGTATTTCGTTGAAACAATAGGTTCTTTGCTTTAGTCCTTTTTTAAAATACCACTACAGAGGCAAACAATTATAGAGTCCGGCTGATGGTTAACAGTTACACCTATGGACAATTTCAATATCCGGAGTAGTTATAACTTGCGAAAATTTGTAACACAAAAAAATTAAAAACCAGGGTTTTGCTTGGGATAGGAAAACGTTTCTTTAAAAACGCAGCACCTGTACTTACAGGATCACAATTTGTTTTTGTTTTTTTAAACTGCAACCCTGTGTGTACTTAATTGGTTGTGGTCTTTTGTAAGGCCTTTGTACCTATGGTGCCCTCACCCATCATATAACGTTCAATAAATTACATAATATATCATGTTTCGAAGATCATACTATTTTGACCTAAGTAGACCAAATTTACTTCGTATGTCTGAGAGTTCTCCTAAGTTTGCCAACATTCTTCCTTGTAAGTTGTTTACTAAACTCCAGTTAGTCAGTAAACCTAGGTGTATTATATAGTTAGGTCTAGATCGCATATGTACAGGACAAGTTAGGTCTTGCTCAAATACTAAACTGTAACGTGTCAACCTGCTGCCCTAATGTACTTAAGCTATTTGTTTTGTTTGTGATTCCTTTAAGTTTCAGATAAACATTATTTTTGGTTAAAAAGAAAATAAATTTGCTTTAGTACCGCCTGGAACTGATTTTATCCAGCACAATTGGCTTCCAGAATTCACTATTCCTACTTTATATTATTAATAAAATTTACAACGGGTCTAAATAGCGTAATATTTTAAAGGTATTACCTTTTGTTGAATTGCACAGACCGTGGTCACGGGTTGGTTTAGACCTTTTCCATTACAGTAATAATATCTGAAAAATCGTGAAACTTTAAAATAATTTATTCCTACTTCAGTCGTGTAGATCGAATAACCTGAATTCGCTCAGCATTACGCGATGATGCTGTAACGCACAACTGCGCTGATTTTCAACCACGACGCAATGGATTTTATTTTGGCTTTATCAAAGATACGAAGAACATACTTTCAAAACAATAAGCTAGAAAACAATAAACCAATAAAGATTGATTGAAAGCGAACAATAAGGTCACATACAACAAAGATTGCGGCTAAAGTCACGTTATAGACGTAAGTAAAGTGGAACAAAAGTTTCATAAACTTCTTCTACATCATAGTTGAAAAGAGATAGTAGAGTGAGATAAATTAGTTGAGCTAGCAACACCAGTATTATCGTGTCATTGTGCCTGACTCGACTAAAGAACCCACACTATTGTACTAATAGATAGGACGTTGGATAAGCAAAAAGTTTCTTCCTGAGCGCCATTATGTAAAACCTTTTTACAAGAACCGTTTTGGTCTAATTAGGGAATAGCTTTCTTGGGTCCGGATGTTATCTTAGGCGTTCTACATTTTGTGTTGTGTTTGGGTATTTTAGTTTTATCATATCTGCAGTGCTGAAGCTATTGTATACATTATTTATTTCTGTAAAGTCCGATAGCCTTTGGGAGTTTACAAACATTCAACAATACAATAATCGTTTACTATATCACGGATTCATCATAGACTCAGAACAGTCTCCTCAGAACGGTCTGAGGCTAAATAAATACATATGTTAATCAAACCCACAACACGCTAAAGGTGTTAGTTCAATCCCGGGTGGCAGTACCAATGTGAATTTCACTTTGTGGAATTTATATTATGTACTAATCACATGATTTACCATCTGCTAACGGTGAAGGAAAAAATCGTGAAGAAACCCACATGTCTTAGAAGAAATCTTAAAGACATGTCTGATTCACCAACCCGCTTAAGGCCAGCGTGAGCGAATTATAGCCTAAACCCTATCTCTCTCTTTCTTGAGAGGAGACCCGTGCCCACCAGTGGGACATATTATAAAGGTTGCTATTATTACAAACATACATACATATATCTCACCCGTCTCCCACTGGGGTAGGCAGAGACTATGGTACGCTAATTGCTTCGATCCAAACATATTTCCTTCGCCTCCTGAACATTCATCATTGCTATTATTAATTTATACTTATCTACCACGCTGGCCGGGTTGGTGTAGGGTTTTATTTCGAGTTTTCCCTCTCTAGCAGTGGATATTGTCTGCCTGACTTACTCCCTTAGTCGACTCTTACGACACCCTCAGGATGGAACGGGGTGGTGACATTTGTATTATTAATCCGTCACCACACGAACAGTGCTCATATTGTATCCTATAAATTGCGAAACGGGCTTATAAAATCATTAGTATGTTCTGAGTCTACTAAATACAAACTGAATAGGCTTTTACTGCGTTTTGTCGATAATACTGCGAAAGCGTGATCACGCCGAAAACATATATTACACTGCACACTGTTTGAAAATACATTCATCGATATATCTCGTTACGTTAACACTTATGTGTTAAAAGGACATAAGCGACATTTTATCACCATTCGAAATTTTCACTAATGAGCTTTAGCCTAGCTTTTTACCTTATAAGATGTTTCTAAACATTTATTATTGTTATTGATAAAAGATTATAGAGGTGTGTTAGTGTTACCTCTGATATTGCAAATGTCCTTAGACTATGGAAACTGCTTGCCTTTAGGCGGGTCTTATACTCGTTTGCTATTTAAGTAGTATTAAGAAACCCTATATCCTTTTCTAGTGGTTAGTGACTCTGACTGCTACGCCGGAGGTCGTGGGTTCGATTCCAACCCAAGACGAATCTTTGTGTGATGTGCATAAATGTTTGTTCTGTGTCTGGGTGTTATTTATCTACATATTATATGTATGTATCTAGAAATATTTAAGTATGTTTATCAGTTGTCTGGTTACAATAGTACAGGCTCTGCTTAGTTTGGCATCAGATAGCGATGTGTGAGTTGTCCCGAAAATATAAATATATATATTTTTTTGTAAAAAATGTTTTTTGTGTCCGGTGTTGTGTGTGGTGACGGATTAAGAATACAAATGTCGTCACCCCATTCCATCCCGTGGGTGTCGTAAGAGTCGACTAAAGGAGTAAGTCAGGCAGACAATATCCACTGCAAGAGAGGGAAAACTCGAAACAAAATCCTTTACCAACCCGTCTGGCCAGCGTGGTATAGTAGGCTAATATCCCTCCAAATTAGTGGAGGAGACCCGTGCCCAGCAGTGGGACGTTTATGGGTTGAGATACATATAATTTTGACCTGTTTAGCCGTTTTTCCATTGCTTCCATTTCTTGCCAAGGCAACTTCTCATAAGCACTTTGACAGTACGATATTCGCTGTAATTCGGTATGATGCGCTTTTAACTACTTAAAAACATTAATTGACTAGAACTACGGTGATTCGTACCAACAAACTTACATAGAATTGCCAGTCTTTCATTAGCATCATCTTAAGTGTAATAAAAGTTTTTATTATTCAACGAACATCGACCTCATAAATTATTTTTTAGTTTAATCAAATGTAAAACTTTTAATGTTTTAAACTAAAAGAAGATTAATGCAACAATTCTTAGTGAGCTCAAAGGAGTATAATGATAATGCAATTATAAATAACTAAGTGGGGTGTACTTGTACTTAGCGATATTGCACATTAAAGCTGATTATTTTCTTTATTAAGACGAAGGTCTTTGCACTTAAAGGGTTTTTTGTAGTTTTACATAAAACGAAATTATAGTACACGAGTGTGTGTGCAAACGCAGGCGCACGTAACTCTTTCATAGAGTTCTTTAGACTATTGTTTTATTTCATCAAAACCGGTCCAGCCGATTTGGAGTTCATTATGATAGTGACCACACACACTCATCAATTTTTAATCAGTAATAATTTATATACTAGATTTATTCATAACTGCCACTTCAGTAAAGTATTTTTTTTATACTACCAAGGTGCAGCAGTTACCGTAGTCTATGGACGTTTGCAACACCAGGGGTGTCACTCACGCGTTGCTGACCCTTTAAAAACGATTTACGACAGATGGCGATAAAATATACGTCATGAGAGTTATGACTTGTAACGTAGAAACATATAAACTAGCCTTCAAACTTTACTCACTATCGTTCTATTGTATAGAAATGTAATCAGTTCATCGGGTGAAAAGTAGAGTAAGGATATTCGGATGCATATTTACCTAAAGTTTAGATGTTGGTTATTATGGAAAGCATTTCGTTATCGAAAAATCCCGGGATTGATAATTTTTTGTGTAGTGTAGTTCTTCTTGAGATGTAATGAACCCGATTTGACGCAAATGACAGCCCTTTTACAAAGAAAAATATTACATAATACAATAATTCCCTACATTTCCATATGAAACAGAGACATAAAATGTTACATTGAGTAATATATACATCTTATTAGTTGGACAATTCTCGAATTTTATTTTAATGAAAATAATTTAGGAATAGATATATTCCATACTATGTTAGCCAAAAATTTACTTTAGGCAAATATGCATCCGAATATCCGATCTCTAGTAATAAGTCACAGTTTATTCAGTTTACGTCGAAAAATAATCCACACTTGACGCCAACAGATCAGCATAGGAATACTGTAACGTAGTCATAAAATAACAAGGATTTTCTAAGATTTTTCTCACATGTATTCTCAAGTGGGTTCTTCAACACTAGTTCGACGTTGCCCCCTATCAAAATACACCAAACGTTGCTCAGGGGCAACTGAATCATGTTTATTTAGGCGGTACAAACCGCAGAGCCCAAATACAGCCTTCGACTTTTATATGACCCGCCTGTAAACTTAAACCAGCTAGAATTTTGTTGTAATATTTTTGCTTTGGCAGGGCCCAGGTGCGTCGTTTTTTGTTTTTCGTAAATTATGCGGTGTGTGGAGTTGATGTTATGAACTGTAGGTAGGTATACTAAATTAAATATAACAAACAGAGTGTAGGCAATATTTAAAGGATGTCTGGAAATATTCGGGACGCTTTGTTACTTATTATATAAATAAATAAATTTGTAAGAATAATTATACAGACAAACTATTAATACAGAGCTATTTTATATATTAATATGAGTCATAGCAATGTATATTACGGTATATTTTCTTTAGTAATCGGCGAGTGACCACAGACGCGGCTATAACGTATATTTATACGTCACTAAAATATACCGACAGATATAGCATGATATATTTTAGTATCTATCGGCCGCAGAGCTAATTAGTGCTAAAATATTTATTATAGCATACCCATCGTCTGTGGCAGATTTCTATGCCGTAATATAAATGTATAGCTTACTATGTCAATCCTACTAATATTATAAACGCGAAAGTTTGTAAGAATGTATGAATGTTGTTATTTTTCAGGCAAATACTACTAAACGGATCTAGATTAAATTTGGCATAGAGATAGATTATAGTATATAGTCTGGAATAACACATAGGCTACTTTTTATCTCGAAAATAAAACTTTGTTCCCGAGAGATAGTATGCGCGAGCGAAGCCGCAAGCGGAAGCTAGTATATATTAAAGTTCAGTCTGCTGTGTGATTCAAACGCTGACATAACATAGCTGTTGTATGTAGGTATTGTAGGTGCACCAACTCTACCTACCTCTTTCAAAAAAAGGCGAGATACATTATATAATATACTAGGTATGTCTACTAATTAATATTTATGTCCCCCTAATTCTCTTCTATCCGTATCTTATCTATGGGAGATATGATAGTGTACAAGTGTGTGCGCAAACACAGGTACTTTTCTATTCCCACACTCTCATAATTTGATGGAATGGCAAGTCAATACGACTGCAGCAACATCAGGTGCATGACCAACGGCTTTACGTGCTCTCTGTAACAAGGGGGTATTAACACCGCCAATTGTTAATTTCTTAACAGTAAAACCGAGTATATCCGCTGCAAGAGAGGGTAAACTGCCAGCGTGGTGTAGTAGGCTAATATCCTTCCAAATGTATGGAGGAGACCAGTGCTCAGCAGTGGGACGTTTATGAGTTGAGATGGAAAACCGAGTGTCTGTTGTTGGCTCGACCTGGGAATCGAACCCAGGACCTCGGAATCAGCAGTCGCACTTCACAACCACAAGACCAACGAGGTAGTTAATATGTCTACCATGCAGGTACAATCAGATATATTGACACATCAACGACTTGATCAATTCCGCATGTCTCTATTGCGTAAGTGACGTAACATCTGAATAGTGTAACTTCCCTATGCTCACTGGCACAGTGCCATATGGCCGGGCTATTCCGGGCATCGACCTCTTTACAGTTTTGCTTCAAAACAATGCGAATTTGTACGTATTGTGACGTCACTTCTTTACAAATCTTGTTAGTTTTAACCTTTAAACTGCCATTAAGATTCCATACTTGAAGGTTTTAAACGGATTTTGTTTCGAATTTGAATTGTAGTGATCATAATCATTATATTGTATGGATTATTATCCGAAATAAATGATTATTATTATTATTATTTTTGATCAATCAATCGTAAAATTGTAAAATGCTCATAAACATGGTGGTTTCTAAATAAAAACGTTTTTCTGCCCCAAGGTGGTCCACAACACAACAGAAAACATTGTACTCTTTTCATTGACAAATCGCAACTCATGCCTCAGGTATTGAAAGTAGCTAAGAAGGCATTTTATTTGTAGTGATAATCAACTATCATCTAAGCATTAATTAAGAAAAAAAAATACATTTATAACAAAGTGGACCATGCTATGCGGTAGTCCGCATGCCGCAAAATCCCTATAATGTTAACGACATTTCAAACAGCTCGTTAATTCAGTATTTTTCTTTTGAAATCAAACCTTAGACATGCATTGCTGTTTTGACTTCAAACCAACATCAATACGTACCGCTCTAACAAAGTACAACATAGACTGAATTTATTTTTACACACAGATACACATTTACACGCGCTATATTAGTCTGTTTGATGTCCGATCTTACCGATAACGTAGTTTTTGATCTTCTATTTAGGTTGGAAGCCATTTTGGAATTAACACGGCTGTTAATATCACAGTTAATCGTCTTAAAACGTTCGCGTTACATGAATTATGTATGTACGTTTGTCACGAATGAACTGTATAAAAGCGATTTGTTTCCTATGGATTCCAGAGTTAATGTTTCGGTGAAAGATATTGATGTAGTTGAAAGATATTTTCTAAAATTAGCTCAGCATTAAATTGTATTTCCGTGTGGCGATGATAGAAATGTGGTAACTTCGGATATGGTATTATATTTTTATGGTGATGTTTTAGTTATATAGGTAGTGCATTTAGATATGTGTTTTAAAAATACGACTTTCTATCCGAATGTTACGTTGAATACAAAACTTTGTTTTTTTTATACTACCAAGGTGGCAAACAAGCCTACGGCCCGCCTGATGGTAAGCAGTTACCGTAAACTATGGACGTTTGCAACACCAGGGGTGTCACTCACGCTGCGAGTAAAGAAAGCTTGTACTTTTTAAGTTGGCAATGAACAATTGGAGATCGTGTTAATACTTACATAAGTATAAATACCAACACACAATTCGCAGGAATACGATTTACAAATGTCAAAAAGAGCGAAACCATAGTCTTTTAAAAATACAGATAAAGAAAGATTTGATTGTTTGTGATTGAGTAACAATGATCTATCAGATATGCCAATCTTTTGACGCAAACTTTTGTTGTTTCGGTAACATCAGTAACATGCCATGTATGTAATTTCCCTTGGAAATAAAGTTACTGAGAATTTCCAGATAATAATCATTTCAGTTTTTATAAGAAAGGACTTGTGTGTCTTTACTTCTTATAATAAATGTCATTAGATAGATAAGTACCTACATAATGTTGGTTCTTACCACGATAAGGATTATTATGCATTTATTACGCGCTACAGCTTCGTCCGGGTACATGTCGTTTGTACTATGTTTTTATGATAAACTATAGCACTGACAATTATTATTAAAAATTGTAGTTTTTCTTCACAAATATTTACATTTATAATATAATTAGCCCTATACAAGACAAAAACTAAATCACGTTTCGAAGGCATTTTTATACTTACCTACTACTGACTGCCTCGGTGGTCCAGTGGCCGCAGTATGCGCGTGCCGTGCACGAGGTTGTGGGTTCAATTCCCACATAGGACAAATCTTTGTGTGACCCACAAAGGATTGTTCTGAGTCTGGGTGTAATTTGTGTCCGTTAATTGTATGTTTGTAAAATCCCCCGCGACACAGAGCTCGTTCTCTAGTACGGGAGTTGTCTTTTTAAAAAACAAACAAAACAAACAAACTACATGGTATCCGTTATTTAAAGGTTGCCAGTAGAAATGTCGCCCCAGTATGGAAATTGTCTTTTCGGAAACAATTTAAACTCGACACTAAGTCTAAGAGGCGATTTAACAAATTATAATTAATTCCTTTGATAAAATATTCCATTTTATTTATCCTCGCTCAGCGAGTTCAAGCATTTTCCTATTCATTGAGTTTAATTAAGTTTAAAATATGATTTCTTAATAAATTACACTTTATTATTCTTTTACACTTTGGCCCTTTTTTTGTTTAGACAGCTTTCATCGAAAGGCATTTGCTGTTAAAGCGTTAAATTGTTTGATATTCATAATTAGAGTTGACTAAGTGGTACCCACTGTACCACTTTATTATTATTATTTTTTATACTACCAAGGTGGCAAACAAGCATTTGGCCCGCCTGATGGTAAGCAGTTACCGTAGCATATGGACGTTTGCAACACCAGGTGTGTCACTCACGCGTTGCCGACCCTTATAACATCTTTCTTGAAGAACCCCATGCTATAGTCTCTTGGTAAAACCTCGGCAGGCATTCACCTCATTCCACAGCCTAATCGTACGTAGTAAGAAATTCCTCTGGAATCTTACGGTACGGCATGTTTAAGGTGCAAGGATGTGAGGATGAACTACCTGTCGGTGGTGAGAGGTGCGTTGATAAAATAAAATAGTGCTTACAACTGTTAAAATAAATTCCTCAAAGTGAATTTTTCATTGCTACTGGCATCTGGGATTCTGGGATCGAACTCACCTCATGTGTAACAACTGACACAGCTCCAAAAAAACAATATAAATAACAATATAAAAAACTCCAGAAAGTACTTATACAAAAACCTAAATAAAATTTAATAAACGCAAAGTTAGTTATATGAATAGGAAACTGAATTTGTATGTAATTTTATTTATTTTGCCTGACCCCAATAATTTAATCATCGCATATGACGGGGGCAGGGCAAAGGTCGGTGCCGTCAGCCTAGTCGAATAATCCTTTCGTCGTGCATAATGTATAACCCGGCACCTGACATGCTGACATAGCAAACATCAACGAGAGGAAAAAAACCGGCTAAGTGAGTGTCGGGTACGCACACGAAAGGGTCCGTACATTCGTACAAAAGTCACGTTTTTATAGTTTTTATAAAGTTATTTATTTTACACTTTATTGTATACAACTATATATTACAGTTCATGAGATACAGCCCGCTAACAGACAGATGGACAGCAGATGCTTAGTAATAGGGATCCGTCAGCACCCTTTGGGTACGGAACCCTAAAAACCATTTAGTGTGCCACGGGTGCTATGAGGAAAACGTATGTGCTGCAATAGGGAGTCGGTACTATACTACCGTATATCTAAGATAAGATCTCTTCGTTCTTCGATATGTGCGGGAAAGGTAGTTTTTTTATTGACAATTTAGGTGGAAAACATCAGAAGTCCTGCCTTGTCTACAAGAAGTAGCCGTAGCCTATGGACAAAAGTTTGACTTGCGTGTTTCGGACCCCTTTTCGGAAGGGAAAAGGACATCAGGGTTGTGGATGGAGTATCCTTGGGAGAGTAAAACGTTTTGTTAAAACCGCATTACTAAACACAGGAACACGACACACCACTGCGTATAATTATTTGACTGTGGTCTTTTGTAAGGTGGAGGTCCTTCCCCAGTCGTGCTTGTAGGTTTGTATGGTGCTCTACCTCTCTTTATTTGTAGTTAGTGTTGCTGGCTTTATGTGAAGCTGTTGGGTTGAACAAGCTACTGTATGGTTTATAACTCAGAATTATGACTGTTTTGCTTTAGAACTGTTGGCTCTTAGGTAAAGTTCTATTATATTTATTTATGATTGAAGGAAAAGTAATAATCTTAAATCAATTGATTGTAGTAATCTTTGGGAGAGGCCTACGTCCAACAGTGGACGTCTTTTTGCCACATCATTCGATCCTAAGCTGACCTTGTCCATCGGTTGCCTGAGACCTTTACCAGGTCGTCGGTCCACCTTGTTGGAGGCCTGCTCACGCTGCGTCTGCCAGTTCGTGGTCGCCACTCTAAAACCTTTCTGCCCCAACGGCCATCGGTTCTGCGAGCTATGTGCTCTTCCCATTGCCACTTTATTAAGGCAATTCTTCGAGCTATGCTTAGCTTTTAAGTTTCAAATTGTAAAAAACCTTCTATAAAAACCTTCAAGTAAGATATACTTGGTGTGCTATGCAATCTGCCACGGCAACCGCATCAACCTCATTGTTAATAAGTAGTATTTAAATATTAAACCAAAAATATATTTTGTTCTACGTACATTTTTCTTTTTAAAAAACAATGTCATCAGCAGACTTCTTTAACAATTTGCTAACAAAAAAAAGAAACCAAATTGTGTTTTTATTACTCAAAAGTTGTTCGTCCAAAACGTTACTAAGTGAAAATGCGAAAAAATCATTTGTGGTTCTATCGCTATGATCTCCAACCATTGATTCTGAGATTATCTTAAGGAAAATTGTTACAAAATTGCCTGCGGAGTTTTCTTTTGTATGCATACAGTTTAAGCAGGATCTAATTATGTTTGAGTTCCGTGTCATGGCTAGAATAAATATACCTAATGGTGACTGGTCGGTAAACAATCAGCAGGGAGGGATCTTTTGTGTGGTCTTTAGTAATACATTTATTATTGAATGGCTAATGCGTTTACAACCCCGGGCTAAAGAAAATACAGCAAGCTGTGCGTCGCCTATTCTCCCTCCGATCGAATTGGATTACCGACCCTACGCACTATAAAAGAGGAGGAATAAAGAGTACAGTTGCGTTAGCGCACACACTTGTGCACTATAATATCTCTCAAGGCGATAGCATCTTTGTCACAATAAGCCCTTGTAGCTGAAATTGTGTAACCAAAAACTTTTTATTTATACTATTTAGGTCGTATGTTTGTTTGCCAAACAAGGCTGTCGTATAGTGGTTAGCAGTTACCGTAGACCATGGACATTTTCAATACATTTGCACACAAAATATCCCTCCTTTTGATTTCACATTGCTGACCAAAACATATATAACACGTGTGAATCTGTCATGAATAACCCTAGGATGGGTAAACTTTTGTAAAAACAAAAACGCATCTCTAAATGAGCACTATAAAAAAATAGTGAAAAAAATATAAAAAATCTCTTTCCCGTCTATAAAGCCGTAGTAACGGCCAAGCAAAAAGTATTTCAAAATGTATGACAGGCATGTGAACGCATTTTATCACAGTAGCGGCGGCGGCATCGGGGATTATTTTTGTGAAACGTACCGCGAAATTCCTGTTAGAATGAGATGTGTCAGATAGCAAGCCAGACCTGAAAGGCTATAGATAGTTAAATAGATAGAAAACTCTTTATTATACACCAATTACATTTATAATGCAGATATTATTTTCACACATTTATGTACAATGGACACCCTTTGGATGGACAGTAGAGAAAGTTAAAAATAATAAAGCAAAAGTAGTAGTACGCTATTTATTATTTATTTTTAATATATTTTTTTTAGTTAAGTATGTATATACATTATTATTCATCTCAACCCATAAACGTCCCACTACTGGGCACGGGTCTCCTCCATACATTTGGATGGATATTAGCCTACTATACCACGCTGGCTAGACGGGTTGGTATAGGGTTTTGTTTCGAGTTTTCCCTCTCTATTATTATTATTATATATTATTACAGTGTTACTATTAGTTATTTCTTCGTTAAGATAGAGAGAGAGAGAGAGAAACTACCATAACAAGTAGGTACCTATATAAACATGTTCTAAAACACAGGCCTTGAGCCTCCCAGACACTAGTATCCCACAATAATATTAATGATGATTGTATACTATTATATTGAGACGTTCATAAGTATCATGTATTTGATCTTAATGAATAAATAAGTTTGACTTTAACTATCCAAAATTAAACCTACACATTGGGCACTAACTAAGGCTGACAAGAAGAAGAAAAATGTTTAACATTCAGAGCACATGAGCACATAAAAAGAGTAATGGTGTTGGTCTTTTTTATGACTTGTACATTTATTTTTATGGTATAGTCTTAAAATTACCACATAATTATCTCCTATTTTTGGGCAAGGGTCTTCTTTTTTATACCAAAATAGCTGAAGCGACAAGCGATTTCTATCTATTGAAGGGTTAAATTATTTTTTTATAAACTGTGCATATAGAAATTCAGAATATATTCAGTTAAGCAATATTGTTTGTGTGTCGAATACGTTGCTATGTGTAGCATTGTTAAAATTAACAATGCACGAACCGTGTGGTTGCCAAGAGGAAGAATATGACAAAAATACATAAAAATACTTCACGAAAAAGACGGAAAAACTGAGAAGGACGAAAAGACGTGACATTTTTTGGGTTACGCAAACCTTTTGGACGTCTACAAAACCAATGGTTTGTCGGTCTTAACTACTAATTTACACTATAATATAATATAATAAAAAGGAAAGATTTGTATTCTTGCATGTAACGAATGAACTCAAAAACTACTCGACCGATTTTTTTTTCCGTTTATTGGGGTAAACAAACAATATCACAATAATACATTTATAAAGTAGTGTGAAGCTATATAATATTAACAATTGTGAAATCCACACCGTTTACCACAATTATAACAAATACATTTAAAAAATAAAAAGAATCAGGAAAGTACATTTTGAGAGTAGTACCTACTGTTTTAGTAATAAACAACTACCGATCGCTAATTTGAAGCAGTTGCGCAAACACCAGCCTTTTAAACACACCCACACTATTCGCATAGATATCTATGTGACTGAGATGAGAGTTGTAGGTGTAAAGGACACTACGAATAGGTGCACGCTTGCCTGCATTGGTGCGTGATGTTGGTATGGCAAATGGTAAGATCGTACGACAGTTTCGCGTGGACGATCTAATAGGCACTCTATAGCTAATGCTATTGACAATATCAATACAGTCGTACTTATTATGGCATATATCATATAAAAACATTGCCTGCATCTGTATTCTCCTACAATTAAGGTCCAAAAGCCTATATTTACGCAACAGCTCGGGATAGGATAGGTAGCTATGACAACATTTATAGTGCATACATCGCAAAAAATTCTTTTGCACTCTTTCAATACAATCATTTTAAAAATTCTTTTACCATTGGCAAGCTACTTTATAAGTGAGTAACATAGGCCATTTTTTTTAAATTCGGGATCCCTACAAAAACTTAATAAATGTCCACCCGTGCGAAACCGGGACGTGCCACTAAGCAATAAATTACAACAATATGGTACGACACTAGCTTTAAAATAGTGAACACAGTTTTAAGAGCGGCAGGGCACCATACTAGTGAGCAAGCCCATCTGGGGAAGGACGTGCTCATTTAGAGATGCGTTTTTAACTAACGTTTTCCTATCTCAGCAAAATTTCAACAGAAATTCCTGCTATTTATTTTTGGGTCAAAAAGACGCAAGTGAGACCTCTGGTATTGCAAGCGTCCATGATAACTGCTTACCATCAGGCTTAGAATAAAAAAAATCCGCGGTACATAAACTGGCGCTGGTGTTAAAAGAAGGACGTGAGGTTCTGGATTCGAATTCTAGGTACGTGTTATTAGGTTTTCTCTAAATTTTCAGTAGCATTACGAAGTTTGGAATTGTGCCCATCATGTAGGAGGTGACTTTGCCCCTATTTCATGAAACATAACATAGCTGGGGTATCACTTAGCCTACTTTCTCAGAAAAAACGCATGATGCTGTGTCTGTTTTGTCTTGCAATCATTATTATTAGGATTTTCTTGTTGATTACTGTTCCCACTTAGATCTTGTAAAGACAGAATAAGTATTTTTCTTTTCTTTTTTTCTTTCAACTTAACAACGTTGACACGATATTTGCTTATATAAAAATATAACAAGATAGAATAGAATAGAAAAAAAAACTCTTCATTGTACACCAATTACATTTTGATAAAAAACATTATTTATACTTAGTTATGTACAATGGGCGGCCTTATCGCTAAAAACCAATTTCTTACAGGCAACCTTTGGATGGACAGAAAAGAAAGTTAAATATAATAAAGAAAAGTGGGAAGGTTTTGATGTAGTTATAATAAGGAAACGAGATAGATCAAAACAATTAGATACAAATGAATACCTATACATACAGATAGCATAGAAACATACAAATTATGTAGATACCTACTATAAGATACCTACTATACAACTGAATACTAACAATAATATTTCCCCTTTCATCCTCCATCATTTCTTTATGACGTCTCTACGTCACATGTCCCTTACTTTCGGGGCTTTCTTTAACCAACGTATAAAGTTTTTCAATCGAAGCAAACGTAGTAATCACTGATCCAAAAATAGTCTGTTTGTTAAACTCTTTCAATGTCAGGTCAACCGAGTTCTGAAGTGTATGTTTTATTTATGCTAAAGAATTCTAGAGGCCTCTACACAGAAGTTTATCTACTTCTGTGCCTCATCGACTCTTTAGTTTTTCGTTCTAAACGAATGAATAAAACAATGACTGCACAAACAATGTCAAGTGGTGGTCATTTCGCAACTGACACGAACACCGCACCCAAGTGTTGTGGGTTCGATTCCATCACAGGACATAACTTAATGTGATACATAAATGTTTGTACCTCTATCTCTTCGAATATATATTTTTACATTTGTACAAAATCATAATATTTAAGTAGTTATAATATAGGTACATAAATTAGTAGAGGTTCTTTTCAGCACCGTTATGGTTATGTACTTAGCAAAAATCTCTATAAAAAAGTAAACTTTCTTCATTCATGAACACACTTCTTAGCCTCAGGTTTTCGCGTACATTTTATTTCTATAAAGCTTCGTAAAGTAGTTCAAGTCATCGCCATACCGACAAAACGGAGATTATTTATCGTTATTGGACGAATATTTCCTTTTCCCAGTTTGTTTTTTATTCCTTTCTCCATTGTTTGTTTCTTAGGATAATAAGTTTACATCAGTTCCACTAACGCTAAGTGATAAGTTGCGTTTTTCGTTTCATAACGTTACTGTATGGCCTACTCACTGTTTGTTATAAATAATTTATAAGAATGATCCATCGGTTTAGTTCATAAATAAACAAAAGGTTGCTTATCGTTCAGTATCGATTGATAACTTTATTTTGTTTTTACAATACTCTCAGGGAACGTCCAAATGCATCGCAGGCCCAGGAACAGAGGGCGGGGTGAATCTTTTTTAGATAAAGATCGAGCTGATTTTCGCTTTTTAGCTTTACCCTGCATTAATACACAGACTGAAAATAAAACAAAAGACGAACGGCAATTCTCACGTTACATTATTATGACTTGACTTTGGTTACGTCGCCATTTACCACCGCGTAGCGTGTTTTGGGTTCGATTCCCACACGGGAAAAAAAAAATGTGATCTAAAAATGGTACTTTGTGTCCGTTAATTGTATGTTTCTAAAGTCCTCGACACAAGCTTGTGACTTAGGGCGGGAATTGTCTCAAAAAAATAAAAAGCTATTTCTCATGGTTTTACCCATTTTTAATTTAGATTTCGTCTCGTGTTATTATTCGTAATTGGTATGCTCCCTTGAGGGTTAGCGTGATTATTATTACTTATTGGTTGTTCAGGCTAAGTGCCTGAACAACTCTCGTACAAGACTCTTTATTGTACACCAATCAAGTACATTTATTTCTGAAATAGTATAATCAAAGTAATTTTAAATTCATGATTATGATGAATCTTTAACCAGTCTGGCATAAGCCTATAATGCGAATGAAAAATGTATTTTTGTAAATATATGTGATTTACAAGAATACATTTTTCATAACAGTACGGACATTTTTCATTCGTCTTACCATAGGCTGCATAACGATTAAAGTATTTACGTACGAATATTTTTTGTGGTATAAAAGCATTTTACGCCCGATGCGAAAAGTGTATTTTACTTAAGAGGGATTACATTGAGAAATATATAATATAACACTATACAATTTTCATTACCTTATCAGCCCACTTTGTACTTTAATCAGTACCTACATTTAAATATTAAAGCAATGTGGAAAAAGTCGAGCCCACAGTAGGGTTCGAACCCGCATCTCTTGGGTTCCGGCCCAGCGTAACACCCATTGTGCCATCCGAACTCCTATTTGAATCCTGAGTTCGAATTTGTCCACCCCGCTTTTTTACGTCTGGGAGTGACGGGCTCGACATTGCTTTAAATATTTAAATATATTTGAGCTAACTGCAAAACAGCCAAAAATATTTATTAGATAATTAATTGGTACGTATATGACTATACATACATTGTATTAAAATATTGCAAGCTTTTCAACAAAAAGCCTTTATCTAGAAACATTTTACTATTTTTTATTATTCATATTTCATAGAATTTTACTGCAGATATTTCAGAGCAGGCTTATTATACTATAAACTTACCTCTGTACATTATCTGGCCCTTGGGCATACCCAACAGGGTATCGTGTAGCGATATCATTGCTTCAACCCCATGGGGGCTCGTATGGAGCAGGGCGGGAGTTACGGCCGGCCCTTTCACAATTGTATTGCGATCAGTTTGAATTAACCCTTGTACTACCCCAAGAGTTTGGGGTAATGTGTTTTATGAATAATTAAAAATATTTTCTAATGAATTGTGTTCGTTAATAAATAAAGTTTGTGTTACGGTCCTGAGTTACCTTAATGATATGTGTAGGTAAAATGGCTTACTGAATTTGAAAGTCCAGTTGGTTTAAGTGGTAACTTCGCCATATACCACAGCTAGGCGTGTTGTGGGTTCGATCCCTACATGATTCTACCCCAGTCGGGCTTACATGCAGCAAACAATAAATAATGACAGTAAGATTTGATCCTAATAAGATTCTAATCTTTAATATCATTGAGACTCTAATCTTTAATATCATAGAACTTGACGATATCAAAGTATATAATCATGAAAATATTAGCTAAGAGTATTTTTATCTTAAATTCCAAAGTTTTGTAATACTAAGATGCCTCAAAATTACAAAAAGGCTTTATAATTAAAACTTCGGGATTTCTCTCAGCTCTCACAAAGAATCTAGTTGAGGAATTTAAGATGATATTAATTACTCGAAAGCTCGTTATTACTTGTGCTAATTAGAATGGCCGACAGAAAATATTATATTTTGCGAAAAAGTATATCATATTATATTGTTTTCAGCGATTTTAATATAGCGCCTAATAGAATTATTATTTGGTTTTATAATAACAATTACACTTGTAAATCAATTATTGAATTACCTGAATTATGATATTTCAATAATTGAAATAAATACACTCCACAAATAATTGAACTATAAAATTAATCATATTTACAGAGAGAACAAATTATGCGTATCAATAAATAGAGTGATTACTATATAACAGTGTAACTCTTACTATCTTACTGGTTTTTTAAATCTGTCAATATAGAATTTGTCAAATTTAAAATCTGTCATATATGTAATTAATTTAGTGAACGAACGAAGGTTAAAATTACTGCTATTACTATTATAAAATCCTTTTACTGCAATAATAATCTATGACAAACATCATTACATTTTACGACTCTAAACAGACCAACTTCCTTCTTCTGTATGTTCGTGATGTACTAAAACGAACGAATGGGATAATTGCCAAATTGGCTCACGTACTATTCGAAAATTTAGGAAGAAGTCCATAAAGATGTTAGCAACATCTTGAACTTGAAAAGGATAAATGTGGTGACGTTGAAGGTTTTGATTGAATGAAGGCAAGCGAAATTGGCTGACTAATTACATTAAATCGGGTGTTGGAGTTCTGCGTGAAACGGGTCGGTGTAACGTTTTGAAGAGGTAGTAGTTCTAAAGTGGTTACACCAAATTTTACTTTGTTGGATTCCGTGACGCCATTCTAATAACGTTACAACAATTGCTGTAAATAGTGCCAATTTATTACATCTAATTAAGAACCAGAGTATTTAAATATTCAATTTTTGTTATGAATAAGGTCGTAAACAAGCAGACGGCATGGTCGGTGGTAATTATCGCTTTCCAAGCTTATCATCCTCCTTAGCTTTAAAAACAACTAAATGAGATTCCCTCATTACGGAAAAGAATATTTTCTTCAAAGAAATTACGTCCTCTGGCAATATTGCAAGCTTTACTTTTAATATCAATAAGGGGCTTAAGATTGTTATAAATTTACTGAGTTGCAAAAAGAGAGTACAACTGCGAGTTTCAGTTTCAACTTGACAGCTAGATATAACATTAAAACCATCTTCTTATTATGAGCTTTTATAAAGTATAATATTATGATTCTTAAACGTCTTTTGAATGTTTACAAACTTTGCTGGTAAGCTGTAAATATTCCTGAAAACTAAACGAATAAACTTTGTCTATTATTACATTATCAACTGCCAAACAAATTAAAACAACTCTTTGAACAAACAAAGGAAACAGAATCGAGGCTAATTTCCGACATTTGAGAATTGTAAAACCAGAGATTTCTCGAGAACAAGAACATAACAAACTTTGGTATACTAAGTATACACAAGTTTCTGTGTCAAGGCCAACTGCCCAATTTTCTTTGCAATAAGAGGTCCCGGAAGAAAACGAAACGGTTTACCTTCACACATGTTCCTAGCATTGTATAATCAGAACTGCCGCGTTGCGTTGGTCTAGTAGTCGTTGAGTCCGACTGCTGTATATGAGGTATCGAGTTCTATACCTGGACATTATAGTAGTTAGTGCTTGGTCTGATTTCTCTGTTATGTAAAATATTTAGTAGTCAATTTCTTTCTGCCCCACTAACACTTTTTACTTGAAAATGGCTTATAATAACCATTACTTCTTGAAATGGTTTCTAGGATTATTATAACTTCTTAAAAATCCTTCTGCTTGTCGTGTTGGTTCATTTGCAAACAAACTTCATAGAATTCTTGGATCTGCAAGTATAATAATAGCGTTTTCTTTTACTTTTTTGTGATTAGCGGCTAATCTTGCTTCTAAGTCTTCGAAGTCACCTTGCACTTGGAATTATAATAACATGAAAAAGCTTTGAGATATGCAGTCAAATTACCATTACGGGTTAAGTTCTTATTAGGGACCACAATACCACTAATAGCCTAACATATTTTTTGAAATACAATACTTGGCTAAAGAAAAAAAATTGTTTCTAATTGGTAAATACTCAAAAATACCAATACTCAAATTGCCTCTTAGCTAACTGCCTGCTGCACGTAGGTACGATCAATAACGCGATTGAGCAAACAGTTTGTACATTGCAGTCTATGCCTCGGGCAATACGTTTATCCGTTATTTCATGCGAATATTTTGTACAGTCTCCTATCAGTGTCTAACTATTCATTTTAATATTCTACATATATTGACATAACTTAAGTGGTTATTACGAAATATTATTTATACATTTATCTCTTTCTGTATTACATTTAGTCATAACTTTAGCTCTAATTTTACTTTTTTAATATACTACAAAGGTAGCAAACAAGCATACGGCCCGCCTAATGGTAAGCTGTTGCCGTAGCCTATGATGCTATTATCGGAGGTATCTCTTTTCTCCTAAACTACCTAGACTATAGTTTTTCTTGGTTTTCTATGACGATCGAATGCTATCCCTACGGTTCATCACATTATAGTGTAATCTTATCTAGATCTGATTGGATCAACCTGATGAATATACTAAACGTTACTTTAGATCAGGTAAATAATGTAAAGCTAGAAATACTTTTTTGGTGGAAATACTCGGCAACATGTGCTACGTGCAGACTTATCTAAGCTTTACACCATTATTCTGATCTGAAGCAACGTACTATCTATTTAGGCTAAGTCAACTTATGTGAAAGTTTTAACCAAAATATTTTTTCTTCTTTATACAAAGGAACTTCAACTATGCCATGCGTTCATAATTAACCTACTTTCATAAAACAACTGCTGGTTCTACAGTCTTTAAAACTAATAAATTTAACAGTTATGAAGGATTTCATATTATACTTACAAAATTATCTTCTACTACTTAGCGAAACATTACCGACGGATAGGGTGATTTTCTAAAACACTGCGCTGAGGAAATTTTTAGCAGAGCTTATGTTTTTTATCTCCGAAACGTGAAGCAATCTTTTTCTCTCGCGACATGAAAAATGGTTCCAATTTGCGAACCATGTTAAACATTCGATACACCATATTTTTCTTTTTAGCACACATCACTAAAATTACTGTAATTTTCGACATTTGCTAATAATTTGAGTGACAGCATTTTTTATTTGTAGAACAAAGGTAAGTCACAATATAATAATAATATCAACCCATACATTATGCCCCACTGCTGGGCACTAGTCTCCAGTCATCTATAAAGAGTTCTGACAGGGTTTAGGCTTTTCATATAACTTATTAATACACGTTTATTTACCAACTCTAAAACCATAGGGACCAAATGCCCACAAACTGAATCGTGAGATATCTAAGTTTTTAGTCGAGTCATCTCACGATCCTAAGGCTAACCTTTACTTGGGTCAACGCATTAGCATTGTGATCTAGCGTGGCAATGTGGCCAGTTTTTTGGACCTTTAACTCAAAACTGCGACCTCAATTAGATATTTTATTTATAAATATCTGATTGTTTGTAAGTAATTAAGGTAAGTTACTTTTATTTTAGTAACTATTCATGTAACTATCTTACGAAATAAATGTATTTTACTAATATTGTAAACCAAAGAATGTATTATAATATGTAGTATAATAATATCATAAATAATATCTAAAGATTATATTTATGTTTCGTACAATTTTATTGTAATATTCTGGAGTTACATTTTCAGCAAATAATGCGTATGAAAATCAAATTAGCTGTAATTGGTTTACTCTATTAGACATACAAATATAATTCTCGTTCTTATCATATTAGAATTATCATATTTGCCTCGGTTCCTCATATTTATATAAGCGAAACGAAGAAAAAGTAGAGAAAAATTCTCAGTACTTCTGTTTATTGGGTTTTTTACGAGTGCCGTAAGTGTCCAATTTCATTTAGAGTGAAAAAATGTTGTGTACACAACTGGAAGTTTAGTGAAGAAGTATGGAGTAGGAAGTGAAGGATTCTTTTCATGTCTCGTTACGACTTCGTCTGGTGTGATAGGCAGATAAGGAAGGTATGACAAAATTACTTAGACTTGAGTTGTTAAATTTCTAACTCCGTGACTTCAACTTTAAAATATTATCTACTAGCTGTTGCCCGTGGCTCCGCCCGCGTGGAGGTCGGTTATCGCTGCAAAAAGCCTAGCCTAAGTGTTATTCCAGACCATAATCTATCTGTGTGCCAAATTTCATTCAGATCCGTTTAGTAGTTTTTACGTGAAAGAGTAACAAACATCCATCCATCTATCCATCCATTCTTACAAATTTTCACATTTATAATATTAGTAAGGATTGTACTTGCTTTTTCCCGCAGCTTCGCCCGCGCATACAATCCCTCGGGAACAGATATATTTTCCGGGATAAAAGTAATTTATGTGTTATTTCAGACTATAATCTATCTGCCAAATTTAATCCTGATCCGTTCAGTAGTATTAGCGTGAAAGACTAACAAACATACATCCATACATTCTTACAAACATTCGCGTTTATAATATTAGTAAAATACATTTATTTCATATGATATTTACATGAATAGTTATTAAAATAAAAGTTACTAGAAGGATTTAAATAAACTGCATCAAAATGTATCTCAATATAGCGAAGGTACAACAAAGCGTTGCAATGTAGTGACGACGGGTGACAGACTTGATGATTGCAACAATAGATAGAAAAGAAGAAAACAGTTTCCATGTATTCACGAATAAAGCTAAGTGGATCGAGCCGACACAACCGTGTCTTTCTCTGTTTGGAGATACATTTTATTATTTATTTATTTATTTATTTATTTAAACTTTTGCACATAATAATATTGTACAACGGCGGACTTAATGCCTTAAGGCATTTTCTACCAGTCAACCTTTGGGGGTGCAGAGATAAAATATGGTAGGTGCAGTTATGCTCGTTTAGTGTTAAAAATGAGATATACACAATTTACAAGAATATACATAAATATTAATATACACATATAAAATACAAAATAATAAATACAATAAAATTATACATAAATACTACCTACATAATATATAAATAATAACTGAAATAATGATAGACGTTAAGATTATTCTGCTAATAGTTTGAGATATTGTTGACGTACTTTAGCTTTAAAAGTGTCCCGGTTGGTGGACATCCTGATTTTGAGAGGGAGTGCATTCCACAGTAAGATAGACTGAATATTGAAAGAAGAGTGAACAAGACTAGAACTATGAGAGGGGCAAAGAAGAAGGAGATTATTAGAAGATCTAAGATTCCTATCATGACTGCTGCAGAGGTATTGTAGGTGCGGAGTAAGATACATAGGAGCATTAGGAGAATTTAGGAGAGAGTAAAGAATAGTCAGCGCACGCTAACTACGTCGTTGACGAATAGGGAGCCATTGCAACTGGGATCGATAAGTAGATACATGATCGTACTTACGGAGGTTGAAAATGAATCTAATGCAATTGTTGAGAAGCCGGTCAAGTTTGTCGAGTAGATCTGCATTTAGGTCGAGATAGCACACATTAGCATAGTCGATAACAGGAAAGACTAAAGTCTGCACAAGCATCGTCTTTGTCTTGGATGGGAGAAAGTTCTTCAAACGGTAAAGAGACCGCAGGGTACCGGTCACGTTTTGGCTGACATTTGCTACCTGGGTTTTCCAGTCCAGTGTGCTGTCGATATGCAGGCCAAGATCTTTAACGCTTGCACTAATTGGAATTACACATCCGTTAAAAAGTACAGGAGGAAGGTTTGTCTTGTCTATTCTAGCGCGAATCCGAGGACTTCCAATTATAATCGCTTGGCACTTTGATGGATTTACAGACAATCCAAACCCCTCACTCCAGTTCTTTAGAGTGATTAAATCTTCGTTAATATCATCGATAGCCGTTCTCAAATCATCTACCCTTGCGTGGGCATAAAGTTGTAGATCATCTGCATACAGATGATACGCATTGCGAAGTTCATGAGTTAGGAGATTAATAAATAATGAGAAAAGAAGAGGAGAAAGAATGCCGCCTTGAGGAACACCAGAGTCAAGATTGCACCAAACCGATGTAGTTTCATCAATCCGAACCGACTGCTGACGTCCTCGAAGATAAGATGAGAACCAATCCAGCGCCTCAGGGGAAATCATAAGATGGGAGAGGATCGGAAGAAGGATGTCGTGACTGACGGTGTTAAAGGCGTTAGAGAAATCTATCAAGACCAAGACAGTAGTCTTCGTGTCCTCCACACCCGCCCTAACATCGCCAGTCACTTTAAGCAATGCGGTTGTAGTGCTGTGCCCGGGTCTGAATCCGGATTGGAGTGGAGAGAGGATACTGTTACGATAAACAAACCCGGACAACTGCCTGTGGACACACGCTTCAAGTACTTTGGACAGGAAAGGGAGAATGGATATTGGACGAAAATGAGTAGGCAGGGATGGGTTGGATATTTTTGGGAGGGGGCGAACGTAGGCTTTACGCCACACGTCAGGGAATTGGCCGGATTCAAGTGAAAAGTTAAGGATATAGGCAATGGAAGGAAGCAGTTGGTCAAGGATAGTTATGATCATGTAACGACTGACGTTGTCACAGTCCACAGCTTTGGATTTAATGGAGAGGATAATCTTTTTGATCTCACCTGGTGCTACTGGAGAAAAACGAAAAGGGTCCACATTAACACGTGGTAGACCTTCAATGTACCTAATGGTTTGCCGTTGAGTGGATGCATCCAGCTGGTTGGAGGTGCTGAAATGGCGATTAATGTCACCCAAAGAAATTGTTTTAGGAAAATCCGCACAACGAGATTTACCTATACCAAGGGTACCTAGAAATTTCCAAATATTCGCTGATGATGAGTTGGAAATGTTAACGAGAATATATCGGCGTTTAGCATTGCGTATCATCTGGTTACAGCGATTCCTGGCAGTCTTGAAATGAGCCCAGTTGGTATCGCAGCGATCTTTCCGGAACTTCCGGAAAGCCCGATCCCTACGCCTCATCGCCATTCGAATACCCTCCGTAATCCAAGGTGCTGGAGGACGCTTCAACTTAGTCTTTCTGATTGGTGCATGGATGTCATATAAGTTAATTATAGTATCGTTGAACACACAAACTTTTTCATCAATAGTGGCAGCTGCCGTTAAAGGAGCCCAATCAATATTCGAGGCGTCCCCCCGCAACCTGTCTAAATCCATACGAGCAAAGCAACGCAAGTGCAAAACCTTAGGCTTAGGCTTGCCTTTATTACCATAATTTTATTTACCACTAGCTGTTGCCCGCGGCTCCGCCCGCGTGGATGTCGGTTATCACTTTTTGCAGCGATAAGAAGATAGATTATGGTCTAGAATAGCTTATGTGTTATTCTAGACCATAATCTATCTGTGTGCCAAATTTCATCCAGATCCGTTCAGTAGTTTTTACATGAAAGAGTAACAAACATCCATCCATCCATCCATTCTTACTAACTTTCACATTTATAATAATAATAATAATAATCATCATTTATTTCAGAAATACACAGAATACATAGTAGAAAACAATACACGTAGCCTATATATTTCCATAGATAAATACCTTACAAACTAACATATACATATATATATAAAACTTATAACTAAACACATTTAATCGGTGTCGTGTTACACCTCGCTGTGTTGTGTAACCGACCGCGAAAACGTCGATACACGACACCTTTCGGCCAAAACTCTTCCTCGAGGAATCTATCGATAGCATGCGTTGGCACCCGCACCACAAACGAATTGAAATTGGTGCTAGAACGCGGTACCAACTTTTCGACCCTCAAGGTCCAGTTGACTTTCTTGAGGATATACTCCACAATATCCTCGGTCTTCGTGGTGTGATGGAGACGGGACACATATAGCTGCGTCGTAGGTATTGCGGGACGCAGCAGCATATTAGGCCCCGTCAGCGCAGTACCGCACTGGTTCCGACAAGGAGGCTTCCTTTTCTTCTTCTCGACCTTGACAAAGCCATCCTTGTCCGTGTCGATTTTGGAAACCCGCTGTTTCCGCGCCTGTTCTTCCTGTCGTGTCACCACCGAGGGCTTTTTGGTGGCGGCAATGGCAGCGTAGGCACGTTTAGGGGTCAACGTGCCCACACGTTTCGACGCCTCAACACAGGTCGAGGCAGGGACGGCGGTGTCACATTTTGCACCGCATGCAATATTGGCGGCCGGTGACGCAACTGCACTCACCGACTTCAAACTGCTGATGGAAGCGTTCTGCGTAGCCTCGCGACAACTGTTGACGTTAGAGGTGTCGGGTGTCTTACTGCTTGAATTAGTATTTATATTATAATATTAGTAAGGATTATTTGTACCGGACCACTTTTAAATATACTTATCAAACAATTTAATTTATTTTAATATTAGTAAAATTCATTTATTTCATATGATATTTACATGAATAGTTATTAAAATAAAAGTTACTAGAAGGATTTAAATAAACTGCACTATTTTTTTTTTAATATGGCGAAGGTATAACAAAGCGGTGCAATGTAGTGACGACGGGTGTCAGACTAGATGTTTGTCAAACAATAGCTTCTGCGTTGCGTTGCGGCAAGTTTCTCGGTTACCTCAGGCAACGTCTTCAATTATTCTATAGAATAGTCTTTGATGCCTTTAGATAGAAGACATAAGTCTAGCATCAAAAGGAAAGCTAGTTTCATCCATTCATTACATCGCAATATTACCACCGTTTACATCAAAATTGAGGAGATAGTCTTAGTCAATATCATCACTAAATACACCATCATCTTATTATACCATTCATCTCAATGAATTTGCAGAATTTTGATCCATAAGTCGCTTAGACAATCACGTTTAAGATGTGACCCTTCTCACAGTCCGCCGCTATTTTGATTGCTTATGCAATATAGCGTTTATTCTATTGTTAAAGATTTACTTAGGATTATTTACTTGGGCAATTATTAAGTTTCGCTATTCACCCTCTGTAGGGGACACATTGACTTTATGTACTGTGTCAATTTGATTGTTTCAACCTATTATATTATATAGAATCTTTTAAATTGTTTTATCAGTTTATTTATAAGTAGTCCAGTACAGATATTGGTAAATAAAATTATGGTAATAAAATGTCTCTGCAAAGAGAGAAATACGTGGTTGGGTCGGCTCGGTCCACTTGGCTTTATTGGTAACAAACAAAAACAACAAGAAAACTATTTTCTCCTTTTCTATCTATTGTTGCGATCATCAACTTTCGTTAAATGTTTTCTAATAAATTCTACTGAACGGAATCCTCAATTAAATGCTACGTATCGTAACACGTGAAAAAATCGGCACTAATTTTCTCTATATGACTTGACTGCACAGTGGACAAAAGCTAGAGAATTTCTGCGCTGTGCATAAATAGGACCGACAGCATAAACAAATAAAATAATCCACTGATTAAATTTCTTATTAATGAATATTCAAGTAAGTAAACCTACATAAATAAACACATAATACGAGAGCAGCGCTTCGTTGAGTTGTGACGACGACCTAAATGGGAAAGCAGCGAAGCTTTCTGTGATAAGGGTCGTGAATTCGATTACTGCACGAGACAAATATTTGTTTCATTTACAGACATTTGCTTAGGGTGTTGGCATGTGTTGCAGCGAGCATGTTAGTACCCTATTTAAAACTGATAGATCCGGATATAAAGAAGAACTAGCTGTTGCCCGCGGCTCCGCCCGCGTGGATGTCGGTCATCGTTGTAAAAAGTAGTCTATGTATTATTCCAGACCATAATCTATCCCTGTGCCAAATTTCATCCAGATCCCTTTAGTAGTTTTTTACGTGAAAGAGTAACAAACATCCATCCATCCATACTTACAAACTTTCACATTTATAATATAAGTAAGGATAAGCCGGAAATGAAGTTTGGCCGAGACATATTTTTATTTATGCCACCGACAGAAGACACTCATCATTACTATCATATGTTTTTCATCGATTATGTTTGTATGGAGTTTTGTTTGCGTATATCGTTTCAAGCTATCTAGCGAATGAAAAGAGTAGCCTGAGTTTATTGCTGGTTCTTCTTAGGCTGTGTCCCCTGTCTGTTCACTTAGCGAATCCAACAGTAAGCAAATTAACTGACGTTTCATTTGGCGTTTTTGATTGACCTGCACTAGTGCCACGGTGTGACACCTATTAAAAGGCCAAGCTAAAAGTACTTGGAACCGACGTTCATGCTAACAAAGGCTGATGAATGTAAAGGTAGTGAAAAAAGTATTTTTGGATCTGAGCAATTCGCGTACCATAGTCTCTGCATACCTCCATGAGAGATAAGCGTGATGATATGTATAAGACAACTCCCGCACTAGAAAACAAGCTCTGTGTCGTGGGAGACTTTACAAACATACAATTAACGGACATAAATAACACCCAGACTCAGAACAGTTCTTTGTGCGTAACACAAAGTTTTGTCCTGTGTGGGAATCGAACCCACAACCTCGGGCACAGCAGGCGCATACTGAGGCCACTGGACCACCGAGGCAGTCAAAAAAAAAATTATAATGACGTAATGAGGTTTATGGGACTACGTTATAAATACCTGATACTCAGCGACAATAGCTTTCATGCTCTGACTATTCTCTCTTTGCGAACACATCAAGCTGCATTAGTACGAAGTGTCGGCATTTGTCACTATGGTAGCTATGCGCTGAATGTCAAGCGTCCCCTTTGAGCTTGCCAATACTACTACCTCGTTTTGCCCTCGACAGAAACTAGTGCTCATATTCGAGGCCAATCATGTCATCTGACTTCAATTCATGGGACGGAAAAACATAGGTTTTTTTCGCAAAACTGATTTTTGAAATCATCAGTAGGATGCTATATTATCGATAGAAATAACACATTTTATTTATAGAATTGCAAGGGATCCTTAAATAAACTAAATAAACATCAACCCCTACAAGACTGGAAAATCAGGAATCTTTGGTGAAACACCCCTGGTGTTGCAAACGTCCATAGGCTACGGTAACTGCTTACCATCAGGCGGGCCGTATGCTTGTTTGTCACCTTGGTAGTATAAAAAAAAAAAAAAAACATTATAAATGTTGAGACCCCTTCGTGCCACCGAAAGCAAGTTAAGCCATTGGTTCTGCGCCTGATCTCTCTCCGGTTGTGTCGGATTGCCGTCCCTTTGACTATGAGACTGAAAACTTATCTGGACGACTATGACTATTATTACATCAGTGTGCACCCACTTTGCGGTACTTATACACCATGGCAAACAAATAACATTTATAATTTGCATTACATTATTGCCATTTCATCATCAAATACGACAAAAGGATAACGGGCGGCGCGCCGGTATATTTGCGTACAAACATTTGTTCTACGCTCATTCTATAAATATAACGTATTCTGAGAGCATACGGGGGTGTGTGTTCGTTCCGCATCGCGACCAAAATATTTAGGTAAATGCCATGTGACGGCACGCATTTGGTTCTAAGGCAGTTTATTACAGCGCAGTTATTACTTAAAAATGATATGCGTCACGCATATCATTTCCCAGAGTAAGAAAGCAAGATGACCCTGTGATCGTGAGATCCTGGGTTCATTCCCATATCGAGGTAAGTGTTATTGAGCTTTCGTATAGGCAAATTCTTAGTAACGGAGTCTAGAATTGTGCCTGAGTTTTTGGCAACAAGTTGCTCCCTGTTACGTGGAATCTAATATACCGGGCGAAACATAGATGTCTCACATCAGGGAAATAGCCGTAATCTTATATTTTAAAAATATACACATTCTTTATACATATAAGCCTCATTCTCATTGGGGTACGCTAATACTATGGCTCGCTAGTTGCTGTGTTTAGGACATACTTCTTTCGCTTCCTCTTCATTCATTGGTTCCAGGCATATATTAACAATACTACTAACTTAAAACCGTAAAACTTTTACAAAAACAGCCTTGTCGATCTCTATTATAACAAGAAAGCTGACGAAAGATCTATAATAAAGGAAATTTAGTTGGGATCAACAATCTGTCTGTATTCAGTTAGTGACAAAACCTCTTTCGTAAGAGGGTCACGACCCAGAAATCAATTTCCCAGCATCAATAAAGTTATATGACATTCACATTTATTCTCCGATAGTACCTTTCATATCTCACTTAGTCAAATACGTGTACTGATTTGTAATAAACATACATCTAATTAAATACTTATGTTTTCTTATCTGTACGTACAAATATTATAAAGAGATTTTGGATGTTTAGATGCAGGGGTTATTCTCTGAAACTACTGTTTTGACTGTGAAAACTCTTTCATTTATTGGAAAATAAATTATTCATGAGTAATTTTTGTTGCATAGCTCTGGTGGAGCTAGGTAAAGAAGTGAATAGAATTAAAAAGAAAGTAAACAGTAGGGCAGCGGCATGACTGTGTTTCTGGCAAAACAGACGTCCATCAGGTGGTCTGTCACCAATGGCGACAAAGAGAAGACAGCTAGATTTAATTCAAGCTAGTCGGATTTCTCGCTAGTAACGAAAAGTTTTGCAAATTACTGATCAATTATTTCGAGAGTGCACTTCATTCGAAATCTTCGAACATTAGTCAGATAGCTAAATATTGGCATAACACAATCTGTCGTTTAGGGTTGCTAGGCAATAAACTAGTTGATACCAATAATTGCTAGGGACAGAGTATACTGGGATGTTGGCAAAACAACTGAAGTAGAGAAGCCAAAGCCAGAGCAATTTATAGACTTATTGCAAAACACGAGGAACTACAGGAAGCTTTATTTCATAACCGCTTTTTTATTGACTAAATACTCGTTAGCAATTCATCAACATGTTTACCAGTTGCTGCCGTTTTAAATTACATGTTTATCCTTTTATACCTTCATAAAATATCTTGAAATTATGGTAAAGGCAAATGCCACAAATGTAATATCAGGTAAGTAGGTAATGTAATATCAGGTTCCTGTAGTGCACTTGTGAAGGGGTGAGCCTGGCTTTTTGGGGTGAGCCGGTATGCATAAGAAGCATTTCCCCCTTCAAATAAAAGGAAACCAGGTAAAATTTTCCTGATCCCTATATTTCATTTATTGGGTTCAAAAATGCACACCAACCTCGTATATAATACTTACATTATAATGAGATCTTTTTAATCTAATGCTTACCCAAACAAATGTAAATAAAGCTTCGTATGTAAAATGTTAATATGTTTAACAGAAACAATATAATTCTCTCTACAATAGCTGCTATGCTTGAAGAACGAAATACTTGAGATGTTTATAGTTAAGAGTGGATTCCGCGAGTCAACCGAGCGAAATGGGTCACTTTATGTTTATAACGAGATGTTGCCTTTAAATACATTATTTCTGCTCGCTGTGTCAGATACAGCTTACCTAGCTCATTTAGAGTTTGTATGCTAAATGTAAAAACATTTTAGAATACTTTTAGTTGGATTAACTGTAGCGTCAAGGTAATTTCACGGAAAAGATTTCACTTCATTAATTTATTTAAAAAACTGGAGTACTCCAGTTTTTTAGGAAGGTAAATCAATGAAGTGAAATTCATTTCATTTACTATTCATGACAAAATTACATTTGTGTCGAATACATAACTATTGACTAATCTATACTTATATTATAAAGAGGAAAGATTTGTATTTTTGTGTATGTGTATGTTTGTTACTCTTTCACGCATTAACTACTGAACGGATCTGGATAAAATTTGGCACCGAGATAGATTATAGTCAGCACACTTTTTATCGCGGTAACCGACAACCACGCGGGCAAAGCCGCGTGCAACAGCTAGTTAAAATCAAAATGATAAATAATAAAGATCACAATACCATAGACTATTACAATAAATTGAGAAATGAAAATATTGATGGTTATGAAAAAAAAAGATATTCAAAAATAGTAATAATAATTACAACCACGTGTAATATACACAATAACCCATTTTTATCCATGAAAAGGCAAAACAGTAACACGACAGGCTGTGGTAAACCACACGATGACATGACCACATAAGCCGTTAACGCCACCCGTACAACGTCGATCTAAATCGTATCTATACAGTAATCAGGGTTATGTCTAAAATTACAAGGTTCTTTATGCTGTGATCATTACCGGTGGCTAGCATTGATAAAATATTGATGGTAACCCCAAATTATACTGAAATATTAAAGCAAACTCGAATTACAAAAGTCTAAGAGAGGTAGGGCCATCATACTAGCGAGCAAGCACGACTGGGGATGGACCTCCACCTTACAAAAGACCACAGCCAAATAACTACACACAGCGGTGTCAACTACACCACTTGTTCATGTCTCCAGCGCTCATTTAGGGATGCGTTTTGAAAGAAACGTATTCCTATCCCAGGGACAGGACAGAGCACTCATCATAAAACTTTGGTGTAAAAAAATGGGTTAGCAACATGCTAGTGATACTTTTGGATTCAAACCTGCGCCTCTCGGGTTCCGGCCCAGCGCACTACCAATTGTGTAATCCGAGCTCCTCCTCCGGAGTCCGAATTTGTCCACCGCTTGTTTACGTCTTAGAGTGTCGTCAGCTTGGAGTGACCTCAAATATTATTAATACATATAATTATGATTTTTTATTTCTTATAAAATTTTAAAATAAGTTTACATAATTATTATCATCCTCTTGTAAAAGGGGTGAAACTTGACCGCCTTTTTATTATTTTGATCTGATCCCAAACTAGCCAGTCTGTATTATGGCATCCGAGCAAAAATATTTATGTGATACTTAATATGAAAAAAAAATTTAGAAAGAGAGAAAACATTTACTCAAACATACATAGAATATAAAGTTCAAGAGATAAAAATTATAAATAAACTAATTATACCTAGGCATAACACAAAGAATCGTGCTAATCATGCAAAGATTTTTGTCCTGCGTGGTAATCGAACCGAAGACCTCTGGCTCAGCACTCAGGGTCCTTGATCACTAAACCAACAGACCAGCCTAAATTTACCCCCAAGCCAGGGGCCGTATTAATTACTATTCTTCTTCATTATACTGTGATAATTGTAAAATACTCAATAGGTATTCAAGCTATTGTTTACACTATGTTAAAATAAAGAGAGTAGGTGCTTTTCGGAGGGTATAATGTTAAATAAAAACGGTAATGGTTATAGACTACTTCGGAAAGCATCTAGGCTAATTTATTCGCTCAATCTACGCCCCGAGCCATCCACGTATAGTCTAAGTTACAAGATTTTTTTAATACTACCAAGGACGCAAACAAGGATATAGCTCGCCTGATGGTAAGCAGTTACCGTAGCTTATGGTCGCTTGCAACATCAGGGGTATCACTTACGCGTTGCCGATTTTTTAGAAACCTGATGCTATTATTATAGACTTTAGACATAACCTCGGCTCATTCGACAACATGGTAGGTAGGAAATTCCTTAAAACCGGACAGTACGACACGATAGAAGTTAATCAACCGACAGATAAAACCGATTTCTGCTAATATCATACATAGATACATAGCATCACGCCTTTATTTCGTGCCCACGTTTCACTAATGGTATATCCCATAAAATAGTCTCGTTATTACCAACTTCAGACTCAGGGTTCCTAAGAATTTTCTGAAAATTCTAGTAATCGAAATTAAACCCAGGACCCCATGGTCTTAAATACAGGCGCAAGCACATGTTTGCGGCACTATAGTGTTAAATATTTTTCTAGAAAATAGTAATTTAATGGTAAATATTTAAAAAAATACGGTTTAAAAAACCAACTTCAACTCTGAACTGAACTCAAAAAGATGTAGGCACTGGCTTATATAACGCTTCCCGCTAACGCTACCGCTCATCACTTACATAGTTTATTTCGTGCTCTCGTTCAATGCTTGCGTTACCCACATTTTGCCCAATTAGACGGTAGCCGCCCGATACCCAGACCTTGTACAATGTACATTTATTTTTTAAACCGTCTTTATTAACTGCTAACGGTTTACTGAATACACCAAAGATAGCTTTGTCCAATTATTTTATCTAAGGTTTATTTTGAAGCTTGGTAATGTACTGAAATTTTAAATAATGATAATTCTGCAGTTTGGTATTATCAGACGTCTATATCAGAAAACCTTTTCAATATTACGAGTTCGTTGACTCCTTAACCCGGGTTCGTTTTTCGGGTCGGGCAAAAAATAGATACTTTTCTAATTGATTTTTTTTATACTACCAAGGAGGCAAATAAGCAAACAGTTATCCTACCCGTGCCTCGAAGCACATAGAGCCGTAGGTCCTACGCCTGATCTCTCTCCGGTCGTGTCAGATTGCCGTCCCATTTGACTGTGTGAGTGCACTATAATATCTCCCACGCGGATAACTAATCTCTTTTAAGACTCTCTTTTTTCTCTCTTTTTACCCGGGTCTGAAATTTGCTTAAGAGGTAAACTAAGTACTAGTAAACGAGTATACAACGGCAATGTCTCTGCCATACGCTGACCTTTAGTTTGTCTAGATATAATTACTTTGTGTACTGTATAAGTGAATAAAAAAAGCGGTGGTGGCCAAGTGGGAAAGTAACCGACTTGCACGCAAGAGGTGCGAGTTCGATCCCGGGCAGTACCAATGTAAATTTCACTTTGTGGAGTTTATATGTACTAATCAAATGATTCGCCATCTGCTAACGGTGAAGAAAAACATGGTGAGGAAACCCACATGTCTTAGAAGAAATAATAAAGACATGTCTGATTCACCAACCCGCACTAGGCCAGCGTGTGTGAATTAAGGCCTAAAACCCTCTCTCTCTCTTGATAGAGGAGTGGAGACCCGTGCCCAGCAGTGGGACGTTATAATATGGGTTGCTATTATTATATAAGGGAATATTTTTAAATAGTATTGTTGAACTTCCAACAACTGCACGAAATTCGGGCAAGTGTAAAACACATTACCGCGCTCTATACATAAAGAAAATACTTAACCCTTGCGGTCTTTGCGATATACGCGCGTTTCACTCACCCAATTAGGTCGCGGTAACCATAGGGTTAATCTTTTATTGACTTTATAAATCTGCGGCATTAATTGACTTTGGCTCAGGCGACCATTTTTGTTGGTCTTACAATAAGCGTTTTAGGGTTACTTTCGGGTCTTTTAGTGGTATGAAATTGTTGGTTTTGTAGTGGCACTTAAATCGTTATTCCAAGAACTTAATGAGTATTTGAGTGTTAAAAGTATGTGTTTTGGCTAACTAGAATTTAAGTGTATATTTATTTTTATTCCTGACTTAAATTGGTTTTTGATGAGTTTACTTAACCTAGTCAGTCGATTCGTGGCTACAGAATATTGTTAAAGGTAATTAATAGTATGTCCGTGTGGTGACGGATTAAGAATACAAATGTCACCACCCCGTTGCATCTCGAGGGCGTCGTAAGAGTCGACAATATCTACTGCAAGAGAGGGAAATCTCGAAACAAAACCCTATTCCAACCCGTCTGACCAGCGTGTTATAGTAAGCTAAGCTGGCGATTCCAGATTCTAAGATTCAATTCCCACCTAGGACATTTTTTTGTGATAAGCGAGTATATGTTTTGTATATGATCCCAAACTAGATAGAGCCTGTTCTACGCCAAATTAAATTTCTAAATACATATATTATATTATAGATAAATTACATCCGAATATTATATTTATTCGGCTCAGACACACTATTTACCCATTAATATCAAAAATATAAGATTTACCCTTGACTGCGCTCGCATGCAATTTCAATTCCACATAGCCACTAGTCGTATTTCACAGACGCCGCTTCGCCCGCTCTCCAATATAATATACTGCATAAGTTTCTGCCAAATCCGTTAATACTTTGAATTGGGAAAGTATATTTAACAAATAGACATTATTTTATTCTGTTTAGATTAAAAGACTAAGGAATATTTTTTTAATAACAGAGGGTTGTAGGAATATTTTTTGGCAGCATTTCTAAGTAGAAACAATTCAACAGTAACATTATTTTTAACAGAGATAGTCCACCATACTAGCGAGCAAGCCCGACTGGGAAAGGACCTCAACCTTACAGAAGACCAAAGCCAAATAACTACACATAGCGGTGAAGTTGTGTTTCTGTGTGTGAGTACAGGTCTCCAACGCTCATTTAGTGATGGTTTTGAAAGAAACGTCTTCCTATCTCATGGATATTGCATCATAAAGGCCTGGCGTAAAAAAAATGGATCGGCGACACGCAAGTGATAACGCTCGTATTGCAAGCGTCCATAAGGTGCTGTAAGTGCTTAACATCAGGCTGGCCGTATGATTGTTTACCGCCGAAGTAATATGAAAAAAGACATTAATATGACGAATGTAATAACTACCAAACTCTGAACAGGCGGACAAAAATTACGTAATTCACTATAGATTAGTAAATTGCGAATGTTCTTTTTTCTGCCTGCTGATAAGCAGTAGCATATAGATACTTGCAATACCAGGAGTATCACTCGCACGTTATCGCCGATCATATTATTTTACGTGAAATTTTACGTATTTTGATCAAAAAGTTTATATGTATTTTAAAAATATATTGCCTTTTAAGCTCTCAAAAGGTATGTATTCTAATCTTAAAAAGCGTTTCTAAAATGACACTTCAAAAATATAGCGAATATTTCGAAGGTACAAAGTTCGTCGCCAGTTAAGTAGTAAAAATATTCCGGCGTCTTTCATTTCCTTTGACTCGTCAAAATTCTCACTTGTGAAAATATTGCAATACACACAGTATTGCAATCTTGAGCTAGCAGACAAGTGGTGGTATTTCGCCACTATCAGGCTTAACGCATCGCACCGTTAGCAGGCATCTGATAACCTGAGGTATCACTTGGATACCTCAGGTATTGCAAGCGTCCATAGGCTACTGCTTAACATCAGGCAGGCCGTATGCTTGTTTACCACAAAAGTCGTATAAAAAGACAGCTTTGACATAATACTACAATACAACTAACTAAATTAACCTTTAATTAAAATGTGGCTTACTTATAAAATTACTCGTGTGCTCATCATCAGTGTTAAAAATAAACTTTATTTATTTACTCTACGAATATATTTTATATTTTTGGGGGTAACCTCCCGTGAGGCAGTTTATATTTTGTATGATAAATTGTTTATGTAATAGGTTAAACTGTTTTTATATTGCCTGGGTAAGCCAATAGTGGTTATAAAATATTATGCTCATTATGGAAATTACTCATTTTTGTGGGGCCGTTGGTCTAGTGAACACGTTTCTTGGATTTGACTGCAAGTACTTGATTGATTTATCCTTACTAATATTATAAATGTGAAAGTTTGTGAGTATGGATGGATGGATGGATGTTTGTTACTCTTTCACGTAAAAACTACTGAACGGATCTGGATGAAATTTGGCACAGAGATAGATTATGGTCTGGAATAACACATAGGCTACTTTTTTACAGCGATAGCCGACGCCCGAACCGATCCACGCAGTAATAAATATGTATGTGTATGAGGTAAATCGACAAAGAACCAAAGTTACCGACATAGCTCGCAGACTTAGTAAGCTGAAGTGGCAATGGGCTGGTCACATCTAAAGAAAGACCAGACGTGTCCAAGAGTGTTGGCCGCGTCTTGGTAAGCATAAGTTAGGGTGGCCCCCAAGGCTAGGTGGACTGACGACCTAAAAAATGTTGCTGGGATGGATTGCTGCGGAAGGCAGAGGACCGTATGCTGTAGCGCGTGTTAGGAGAGGCCTATTTCCAGCAGTGGACTGCGATAAGTTGATTGATTGAACTAACTACTAGTTATATATTATTAGTTAGTTGTAGTTAGTTTACAAGTAGTCTTGTTGGCATAGTATAGGTTCTTCCTAGTTTAGGATCAGGTAGCGGTGTGTGAGTAACCTTCAAATAATATTATAATTTATATCAACCAAGCTTTTTTACAATTCCAGAATTAACGGGAACAGTATTTTCAAGATTAAAATAGCCTACGTGTTTTTCCACACTATATCCTTATCTGTGCCAAATTTCACTCAGATCTGTTCAGCTGTTTTGGCGTGATTAAGTAGCACTCATTCGTACATCATTCAAACTTTCGCATTTATAATATTAGTAAGAACAGTGATGTCATACTTAGATTTTACAGTACTACTTGCATAACTGCTATTCCGAGGAAGTTCTTCCTGATTTGGGCTTTTTTTTTCATTTTTGAAGTCAAAACTTCTTAAGTTAGGAAAACTTCTTTAATAATCTAATAGCTTGACGAGACAATTCACAAGTTACTTAGTTTTCACTTCTTTCGGCAGTCCCCAAAGATTGCCCTGCATGTTTTTTTGAATAAATAATGACTATAGCGGGTAGTTAGTCTGAATGGCCCAAACCGTATGGCCCGGGCCATTCGACCGTAAACAGATATCGTCTACGTTTCAACGGACCAGTGATAAATATTTCAAAATTTATTAATTAAATTACTGCCTGCCTGCTGTGCACGAGGTTGTGGGTTCGATTCCCACAGAGGATAAAACTTTGTGTGACACACAAAGAGTTGTCCTGAGTCTGGTTGTAAATTGTGTCCGTTAAATGTATGTTTGTAAAGTACCCCCCGACACAGAGCTAGTTCTTTAGTGCGAGAGATGACTTTTAAAAAAAGTAAGAAAGTAAAGTAGGGATATTCTCATACAGTGTGATAGTAAATGCTTGCCATTACACAAGAGTATATTTATTTGTGGTATAAAAACATAAATAAATTAATGAGTCTGCTTAATATCCAGTTTATTTATCCAAAAGATTTAACTATCGCGTGTATTTAGAATTTATAGCGCTTTAAATTCCGGACAAATTAATGCGATACAGATATATTGCATGATTTAAACGCGTACGACTCTTCATCCTACTCGTACATTGTCGTTGGCAGAGATCCAAGTATACCCGTCAAAATAATCGCTACTGTTTTTTTTCAGTTTACGATAGACGGAGCAGAAGAATAAAAAATACTATTTATGTTATTTTAGTTGTAATACAATGATGTTAATTTTGAAGTCATGATACGATTTTAGCATTCGTTTTAGTTTGTTTGCTGGGCCAAAAGTAAAGTACGTCATACATTTATTTAGATAGATAATCTTGACGCTAGAAAATATTACTAGTGTATACAAGTATTTTTTTTTATATTACATACGTGACTAAGAAGCATACGAGCCTCCTAAGTAGTTACCATAGCCTTGAAAACCTGAGACATTATGTCTTGCGTGTTAGCACACGCAGGCCTGATGCGAATTGGTAAATATTCTATGACATATGTGATAAACGTGAGGTTTCCTCACCGTTAGCAGATGGTAAATCATTTAATTAGTACATATAACTTCCACAAAGTAAAATTTACATTGGCACCTAATGCCACCTGAGATCGACATATATAAATTCCACAAAGTAAAATTCACATTGGTACTGCTGGGATCGATCTACACCATGTTACAGTTATTTGGCTGTAGTCTTCTGTAAGGGGTAGTTCTTCCCTTGCCAGAGTTCTCCAGTCCCGAGTGTCTCATCTGTCTCTCAGTCTAGAAAGTGTTACTAAGGAAATACTAATGTTTTCATCAACCAAACATAGGCGAAAACAACATCAAACCATAACAAAAAAACCTCATCACAATCAACTTTTCTACGAATTAAATATTAAATTAGATCTACCTCTTGTAAAAGGCACGGCTATTTTTTATACAAAGGAGCAAAATAAAGGGGCCTTAAAACCAACCGTGTAAGTTGGAACAACTCAACGTTATAATTAAACATTTTTTCTGGTATTAAAAATATTTAACAATCCAGAAACACTGTTGAACATTTTACCTTTGTAAGATTTTAATTAACTGGACTTATATTAATTAAATTAGTAGATAGTTTTGTTATAAGGATTCTAATTTATCTTATTTTTGTAGTAAGGTTGGTCCCTTTTGTTTTATTATACGACATGTTTTAATTATTTGCTTTTTATTGTATTAGTTTGCCCTACATTAAATTGCATTGTTTTAGCAACATTATTAGAGTTAGTGTGTTTAAGTGTACGGATAGACACGTGTGGCGGCGACACGTCGGCCTCAGTTGCTGGCTGTACCTCGTGGCCGCACTAATCTGTTGAGTGAGGCGCCCCTGACCCAAGCACTTCTCACTCTTAACCTTGTAGCAGGAGACTGACATTTTTGCCTGCATATGAGACATATGTATGTTGTATGTTATTGATAATAAGGCTTCTCTATTGTATTGGGTGTGCACCTGTTAAAATAGTTGTAAGTAATGATGAATAAATAAATAAATAAAAATATTTAAGAAGTTGACATTAACAAAACAAAATTGTTGTGACTGATGTAGTCACGAAAGCAAACGATTGTTAAAAAAGTAGTAAAAGGAAATATTTCTACATCACTAACATTTTTTTTTTACAATACTTAGGTGGCATACAAGCATACGAACCTCCCAGTGGTAAGCAGTTACCGTAGCCTATGGATGCTTGCAACACCAGAAGTATCACTTGCGTACCGACCCATTTATTTTTATACCAAGGCTTTATGATGATGTTTTTTTTTCAAAACGCTTTCGTAATTGAGCGCTGGAGACCTGTAATGTACATAGGACCACAACTTCACCCGTGTATAGTCATTTGGCTGTGGTCTTTTGTAAGGTGGAGGTCCTTTTCCAGTCGGGCTTGCTCACTTGCATGGTGCCGCTCTACCTCTAAATAGAAATAGAGAGGTAGGGTAATAGTAGTTATAGGTAGTAATTTAAAATGTGTAATAACTTGTTTTCGTACTTAATTCATAAAATGCTGAACAAGAGTCTACGAAGCATGATTACATAGTAATTCAACAAAAGAAATCATACACCATAAATTGACTTCCTCCATTAAACAAGGTATATAATAAGCCCCTTGGCAGAAGCAAAAAACACATTACGTCTCTTTATTACTCAATTATGTCTCACTTGGATGATAAATTTGTCAAAACTTGAAATAAATTTCAAAGTTCCTTTGAGTAATGAACATTGTTTATTATTATATTGTTGTAGTAGCGACAATAGATAAACGAAAAACAATATTTAATTGTTGTGATAACGTTTTCAACTCCTCTAGACAAGTGGCATAAACGGTAGTCGAATAGAATAGAAAGCAAATGGGATTTGACGTACATCTATTTTGCCATTTGTCCAGGCTGGTCAGCATTTAACAATCCAATACTACACACACATACAGCGTGTTTTTCCTTTTTTTTATACAAAGACAACTTCGCACGAGAGAAAAAGCTCCGCTTTTATATATTACATACATATTATCACACCCGTCTCCTATCGGAGTAGGAAGAAAATATGGTACGCCAATTGCTTCGATCCATACTTCTTTCACTTCCTCTACATGCATGAACGTTGATTTCTGGATACTTTTAACCTACTTGGTCGATGTATGTTCGCGGCCCGAACCGTCATATATGATATTATAGGTAATTGTAAATGCACAGCAATAAAATTGATGAATCTGTCAATAAAATTATTTTATGTATGTATCCAGCAAATATTTGATTAGTTACTATTTATTTAGATTTATTACTCTTAATCGACAACATTAAAAATGCTGAAAAGGAGATTTTGGGCATCCATAAAAGATCACATCAATCAATCCTTAACACAAACACGCCGGTAGTTAACATCTACCAACACATGATGAGTACAGAGTTACCCATGTCAAATATGCTTGACGCGATACCAAACATTTTATTAGCTTATAAAATATTTACATAAAAAGGTGATCTAAACTTCACGTAGAGTAGGGAGTAAGTTCAAATATTCCGAGATACAATCTCAAGGAAGTTGTGAAAACCTCGAAAAATAATTAAGCGGCAATGTCACAAGGTTGCCCGTCAGCGTTCATAAAGTTTCGTAATTAATCATGGTGGACCTTAACGAACGTGGGTTTTATTACGTTATACTTTATTGGTGCGTAAAACTGGATAGTCGTATGCAGTGTGAATATTTTCTGGACGTAATGTTTCGAGTACTCGTAAATACGTTTAGTAAGTCTAATACTTTAAAAACGTTTTGTACTATATCCCTATTAATAAGGCTAAAAATACCCTTGTTTATCAATAAACTTTCGAGGTTAAGTTGTGCATGCTGCGATCAATTAGAGGAACGGCGTCTGTGAGTTGGAAAATACATAGAGCCTTGACTTGCGCCTGATTTTTTTCGATGATATCAGTAAGTTAATAAATAGGGATTCTTAGGTTGTACACACATTTGTGCTGTGTAATATTTGCTGTGCAGTTGGCTTTTTTACAAAATTTGAGCAATAAAGAGATTAATTAGTACGATATTATAACCATCCCTATTACCTTACTGTAGTATACCTAAGTTAAGTCTTTCATCATGTAGGCACCAGCATCCAGTCACGTTATTTATGTGTTTTGATCGGTCCCTCATTACTTATAGGCTCTTGGCCATTGGACATTTTTGCTACATCGATTTATTTGTGTCTATAGATGTGTTGTATTCGGTATAAGGTGGTCGAATCTTTCCAGTGGCGGATTTACAAATTCGCCGCTAGTAGGCTATTCAATTTTTGCCGCCTCTACTGATCTTTGAAATTCATTACGCTAGTTTAGTTCACAATCATATTAATTACATTAATTCGGAAATTGCAACTTTATGATTTGTTTTCTATCATATCATTACATCGGCTTTTTTCCGCTATTAGTATGATTGTGAACTAGGAGATAGTTGTGTCAGTTTCTAGATTATTTTTGCAACCCACGATTTAGTCTCTTCCCATGGTCAACACCTTGCTCCAGGCTTTTCCCACCATGACCTAATAGGGTACGAACATTTCGAAAATATAAAAGGGATCGGTGTGAGGATAACTGGACCTTTTAAACAGCTGCAAGGAATCGGTGTAACCAGATGATTCGTAACGCAAAGAAACGCCATATTCCCAATAATATATCATGTTCAACACCTGCAGACACTGGGGCTGGACGATTTTAATCACCATTTCGTCACCAGCTCTTATTTAAATCGCCTAGTGACGTGTCAAACGGTTGATTACATTGCTAGTTTACCAAGCCCTAACAATTAAACTTTAAATTTTTCTCCAGTTGCTTCTGATGAAATAAAAAATACTATCCTTTCCATCAAGTGTGATCTTCCAAGTCACTGGGGCTGGATGATTGTAATCGCCATTTCGTCACCACCTCTTCTTTAAATCGCCTAGTGAGTGTCAAACGGTTGATTACATTGCTAGTTTACCAAGCCCTAACAATTACACTTCAAATTTTTCTCCAGTTGCTTCTGATGAAATAAAAAGAACTGTCCTTTCCAATAAGTCTAAGCTGTTGGTTGTGACAACATTAGTCATCGTATGATTACTACACTATCCTCAACCCACTCCTTCCCGTGATTGTCCATATCATAAACTTTTCTCTTTACACTGGTCAATTTCCTAGTGTATGGAGAAAAGCCTATGTTCGCCCTCTGCCTAAAATTTCCATTCCTTCACTCCGTGATCACTATCGTCCCATTTCCATCCTATCCTTCCTATCCAAAATCCTTGAGGCATGTGTTCATAAACAGCTCTAGGTTTGTAAATCACAACAATATCCTCTCACCACTCCAATCCGGTTTCAGACCTGGGCATAGCACTGTTTCGGCCTTACTCAAAGTGACTGGCGATATTAGAGCAGGCATGGAGGACACTAAAGTTACTGTGCTGGCTTTGGTGGACTTCTCAAATGCTTTTTATACCGTCAATCACAATATCCTTTTAGTTATCCCTTCCTATCTTAAAGGTTTCATCGGAAGCGCTGGATTGGTTCTCTTCCTATCTTCGTGGACGCCAGCAGTCAGTACGCGTCGAGACTATATCACGTTAGTGTGAACTTGACTGTGGCGTACCACAAGGCAGTATTCTTTCACCTCTTCTTTTCTCTATTTTCATTAATCCTATCTGTCATGAACTTCAATGTTCGTATGATCTTTATGCCGATGACTTGCAGCTATATTATCAGGCTGGGGTTGATAGTTTACATGTAGCTATCGACAAAATAAACGATTTACAGCAGCGATCAAGGATTGGTCTCGTAAGTTTGGCTTATGTGTCAGGCTATACTTGTAGGGGGTTCTCGAATTGACGGGTGCATTATATTATATAACCCACATCTCAAAGAATTTTTGGAAATGAACGTTGGAAATTAAAACTTCTCGTTGTAGGCGTCGTTTTTCTAACTCGGACATGAGTCTATCTATGTGGACAAGAAACGTGTTAAACCTGAAAATTTCACTCGCAGTCATTGTTATAACTTTTTCAGATGTTTAATTAAGTATTTTTTGTATATTGCTTCGATACGCTTAATTCTATCACCTTTTCTTCGAAATCGGGTAAAAGTTACTAAATTTAAATTGTAATTAATATTGAAACGCTATTGGAATATTTTATAAATTCATGATCGCATAAGTACCTATATTTTACAGTGCATAAATAATATAATAATATGTAACTAGTAATGTTTTATAAACGGATTACGGATGTGCATTGCTAAAATATAGTTTTTTTGTCACTCGTTTCTTTGTGTATATAATAAGGTTTTTTTTACCAAATTTGCCGCCCCCTAAAATCTGCCGCCCTAGGCTTCAGCCTACTTAGCCTATTGGTAAATCCGCCACTGAATCTTTCGTTTATCGTAAAAACTTTCTTTTGTTTTCTTGCGAACTAATATTACAACTCCCCATGTCCTTCTATAAAATGAAATTACGAGTACCATAATGTCATACGCACAAAGTTTTTTAATCGTGTTTTTTTATTGACTCAGGTTGACAATTAAACGGGCCACGGAACCCTGTTACACGTGGAAATGTACTTGACCTACATTTTTATTGCCGTGTCTCAACAAGGGTCCAATAATTTACTTTTGTACGAGTATGTTATAAGAAAACCCAAAGTAATTTAATTTATACGTTCTAAGAAAATATTTCAAAGCTTTGATTTGGATTAGAATTATGAAAGAAGGGTTTCTAGGAAATGTTGAAGACGTTTTGTGGTTAATGATTTTCCAATTACGGAATGGGAAAAGATTGCCAGGTAGTACACCGGGCGGCCCGGCGGTGGGACAACATGAAATGGATAGCGGACAATCAATAGAATGTTTAGCATTCTTCTAAGGAAATGGCGCGCAGAATAAAAGACTCAATAGTGGGTCGACAAGGGTTGATGATGATAATGAAGGATTGCCCTAGTGTCTGCTGGTATGGAGTTCAACGTGTTAAGCTTTGATTTGACTGCACGTCGTCAAGGTCGAGTGCTTTGAGTTCGAATCCCACACGGAACACGATCATTGAGCGATGCATAAATGTTTGTTCCGAGTTTGGGTGTAATATGTGTCCGTGTGCTATATATTTGTAAAGTCCCAGCAACACAGGGCTTGTCCGCAGGTTTCTCTTTAAAAAATTAAAAAGTCAAGCCTTTTATTTTTCTGTACCTGGGCTGGCTTAGTTTTTCTAAGTTCGTAAGAAAAGTATCTGTTACCGTTTCTGTTGTTGTCATGCCTTATGTTAATAATTTAATAAAGCTAGTTTAAAATGTGTACATTTTTAAATAATCCAGTTTCTCTATACAATACAAATATACTTAGTTGTTATGAAGCTAACTTGAAAGGTTTCGCGTGCGAGCGTTTTGGGTTCAACTCTGTTTAACTTTGTACGTAACGCTTCGGGGTACAGTTCGTCAGTTTTCGCTAGTTTATACTTTAAGCTTTTAGTAAGTATTTACCTGTGTCGTGTCGTGTCGTGTTATTACGTGGTATACTAGCAAAGTGTGCTGAACGATTTTTATTGTGAAATTGTAAGTATATTTTGTCATTATAGGCGTCAATAAGACGGGCCTCATGCTTATTTGCCACTGTAATCGTATAAAAAAGTTTTAATTTTGAATTCACGGGTGGTCTAGTGGTTACGGTGGTCGCCTCGCTATGAACACTGCGCTGAGTGTAGCAGTTTCGATACCCAAACGAAACAGAATTTTGTGTGATCCATAAAAGTTTGTTCTGAGTCCGGGTGTACTTTATGTCTGTGAATTGTATACCATTACCAAATATAACCCAGAATAAACGGAAGAAAAAAAAATAACAACACAAACCTCGGATTGCTCGCACAACGGAAAAATACAGTTTTTTTTCATTCGGTATAAGGAGCCATTAATCATATACAGGTATATTTTTTTTATAAAATATCATAAAATTACTGTCTTATAAAATTTTAAGCGATGAGAACCTACTAACGTTTTTATGGATAAAGTAAATTGTTAAGGTGTGTTCACACTCAGGGTTAACGGATGCGACGACACAAAGTTCGCATATTTAATATCTAATGAGCTACAAGAATAAGTACGTAGTTCGCCAGTTGTCTTTAAAAAAAAGACGTAAGCACTTAAGTAGTGTTTTATTTAGTACAGTTTTTATATATTATCCTACTAAAACAAAGATTAACAAGATTTATTATTTCAAGTAGGTTTTAACGCAATTTTATTTTTTTGCCATGCATACCTACACTAGGCATGATCGCACCAGTTGCCATTTTATGTATATAAATATACTGGGGCTCGCCCGTAACTTCGTCCGCGTGGTAATTTGGAATATTTTCCCCGATTTAGCAGCATATCTCACGACTGCTCCGCTCCTTTCTGATAAATGCACTATTCAACAAAAAAAAAATTGTCATGGAACCAGTACTTTCTGAGATTAGCTCGTTTAACCAAACAAACATAGTCTTCAGCTTTATAATATTTGTATAGATTGTAAGTTAACTTTAAAAAATATCATCCAACGTGATGTTCAAAAATTAAATGTGTTACTTTAACTTAAGGGAAAAAGTCTGTTAATCTGCATTCTTTTTCAATGTAAATTAATGAATAAAGTTCCAATAGGCTTAAGTTAAAATAGAAAATAAATTGAGTCAGGAGCAAAAGAGCTTAGAGCAAAGTATGCGAGCACAAAGTATTCTTGGTTAGCTGCGGAAAACAAAGTATAGCATATTTTATAAATATTAACAGATAACAGAATGTGATGGATAAATATAAAAGTACCCTGAAACGACGTTCATGCATAAAGAGATTGATGAATGTAGAGGAAACAAAAGAAGTATGTTTGGATCGAAGCAATTGGCGTACCATAGTCTCTGCCTACCCCAGTGGGAGACGGGTGATATGTATGTAAATAGATGACATCGATACGGTCGATACGAGTTAAAATTTTTAAAAGGCCTAACGTAAAAAAAATACAGCTTTTTGTAACCAAATAGTAAAAAGGAAACAAATCATTGAACAAAATCCTATACAATGAACGCTCGCCTTCGAATAGTATTTAATAGCCGGAACACACCTTTATATCTTTGGACGGAGCCCTACTTTGGTTAATATTTGGCCACAATTACGATGTTTTATCCCATAATCAAGTTTGTTTGGTATGTAGCCATAAAAGTAAAAAATCGACAAAGGAAAAGAAAAAAACGTGAAAAGCTTGAATATGAAAGGTCGAGGTTATTTGTGCGTTAACATCGCTTTTTGTGATCATGAAACTTTACGTGGAAAATTTATTTAGTCTTAAAAAAGTATAAAATTGAGTGCGCTTAGAAATTTTATGTGGGAAGGTTAATTAATGTTGTGTATTGAGGTTTAGATACTCTTATACATATAGCTTTTAAGCGTCCATTGGATAGTAAATTAATATTGTTATAAACTGCGTTGTCTGCTTTGGAAGATGTTTGTGAACGTAGTGGACATGTAAGACTTTCAATGAAATATCCTACTATTATTATAAATGTAAAAGTTTGTAAGGATTTATAGATGGATAATTGTTTCTCTTTCACTTAAAAACTACTTAACGGATCTGGAAGTCATAGTCAAAGTCAAACTCATTTATTCATTTAGATCAAATACATGATACTTATGAACGTCATAAAAACAAATGCCAGCATACTTTTTTCCTACGGCCAATTCGCTGACTATGGTAGGGCCTCGAGAAGAATTGGCAAGAAACTCGGGTCACTCTTTTTAATCGCCCGAATATAACATTTACAATTTGACAGTTACAATATTAGTGGTAACGAAAAGGAACGGAAACCAATATACCATACAGAATGAAATTTAGATAAGTATTTGATTTAATTAATTAAGAAACAATATAATAAGTTTAAAAAAAAGAATAAATTTAGTATGGTAAAGACAGATCGTTTCTTTTTGTAAAAATAAGATAGAAACGTGTCGAGATCACATTGCATTCTTAGTAAAATCTAAAGGAAGCAATGAAGCATAGAGAAAAATTATAGTCTGGAATAGCAAATAGGCTACTTTCTATCACGAAAACCGACATTCACGCCGGCGGAGCCGCGGACAATAGTAGCATGAAATAAAGAAGCAGTGGTAGTCGTGTGGGGAAGTGATCGATTATTTCAAAGGCGTATCTGATTTACGAACCCGCATAAGGCCTAACATTTCTTGATAGAAAAATCCCGTCCTTAGCAGTGGAACATAGTACATAAACTTGATTATAAGAAAAACATTAAAATCATCCTCATTTGACAGATACACAATTCACAAAGCACACCTAGACTCAAAATAATTGACCACAATGTTTTGTCCCATGCCAGAATGAAACCCACAGCATTCGGCGTGATGACCACCTTCACCACCAGACCACACGTGCAATTAAAAAAAATTGTTTACCCTTTGCAAATTTACCGATATTGAGATTATCTTATTACTTTTTTTTTATACTACCTGGGTGGCAAACGAGCATACTCGTTTGCCACCCCGGGCTATGGACGTTTGTAATAACAGAGGTATCACTTGCGTGTTGCCAACCCATTTTTTTACACCAGGGCTTTAAGATGGAATATCCCTGGGATAGGAAAACGTTTATTTCGAACCGTATCACTAAATGAGCTGGAAACCAGGAGCTGGAGCTGTAGGCACGCACAGAAACACAACAACACCGCTGTGTATATTTATTTGGCTGAGTACTTCTGTAAGGTAGAGGTCCTTCCCCAGTTGGGCTGGGTTCGTTCCTGAGGGCCCCGGTTCCTAAGGCACCCGTTCCGGAGGGACCCGATTCATTTTTATCCTAATAAATTAAAAATGTAATTAACTAGTAGTTTAGGTAAAAAGTACTGTCCGCAAACAAGATGTTTAATAAAGTTTGATAATTTACTAAAAAAAAAATATTATCTTTAAGGATTAGGAAAAAAATAAAACACAACTTTAGTTAAGGCAAATATTATAATTAAATACTTAGACTCTTTTAGAGTAATCACATTAAAATTTTAAAAAAACTTGATGGAATATATTATGACAATTATAACTAAAAGTGTGAGAGTCTTACTTTTAGAAATTATTTTTATAAACATTATAAAAATATTTTCTAGTAGTATAGTAAATAATGAACGCTCTGAATCATCACATCACAGCCACCCATCCATCTTCTATTTCATGTGACGGAAGATATGCCAGGCAGATACACATTCGCACATGAGATAAGGTCTCTTCGTGTTCTAGTAATCCCAGTGATTTTGCCTTTCTGTACACGCTCCTTTGAAAATGAACAAAACATCCATGTATTACGGCTTCCGGAAAACAATTTGCTCAATAGCACTTATTGCCGATGCTTCAAAATCCAGAATGAACTTTTTGGGGTTGAAGTCGGGCAAAATATGTTTAATAGTTTTGAACATTGTAGTGTAAGTGCTCGCAGACTTATTATACTACTACTACTACTTCCTCGACCGATTTCGGCCATGGCGACCTCTTCAACTCCGTTCTGATTCATGGCGTTGATGTGCTCGAATATGACTAATGTAGCCTATCTTATTACTAAACGTACGCGCACATTGCGGGCAGGTGAGCACACCATTACAGAAATTATAATTGATTGCACATGGTGGACGTGCTTTGAGTTCATCGCGTCGAGCATCTAGTTCAGAGCAGCGATTGGCCTCAAAGTCATTGACTTTAGTTTTCACCAGAGACCTCCACTCAGGTCGTCGAGTAGCTAATTGCTCCCATTGTAAGGGCTCAATAGCGCACTTTTTCATGTGACGCTTTAGTACATCTTTATACCTGAGGAATTGTCCGCCATGCTTACGCTTGCCCTTCTCAAGTTCAGAGAAAAAGATGCACTTAGTCGTACGTTGATCCGACATTCGCGAAACATGTCCACACCAACGGAGTTGCCGCCGCATCAGGTAAGCCTCTATCCCCATGATATTGGCTCTTCGCAGCACTTCCGTATTCCGGACGCGATCAAACCAACGGATGTTTAGTATTTTGCGAAGGCATTTGAGGTGGAAACGGTCCAACGTGCGTATATGGCGGCGATAAGCTGTCCATGACTCCGAAGAGTACAGTATGCTTGGTAACACCACCGCCTTATAAATATCTATTTTGGTAGCCAGCTTCAGGTCATGTGAACTAAAAACCTTGCGATCCAGTTTACCGAATACTGCAGCTGCAGCACCTAACCTACTGTTGATTTCAGCATCAAGGTCGCAATTTGATGTTATCATACTCCCGAGGTACCGGAATGCATTAACCTGCTTAACAAAATCATCACCGAGCTTGATGGCCAGTGTCTCTTGACCATGGATATCAAGGGACATCACTTCCGTCTTTTTGACACTAATCTTCAGACCAAAACTACGGCAAGACTCGTGAAGGGTTGTCATAAGCTGCTGCAAACCGTCTGGGGAGTCAGTCACAAAGCAAAGATCATCTGCATAGACAATTTCCGTGATCAGTGCGTAGGACACTTTAGTTCGGGCCTTGAATCTGGCTAAGTTGAAAACATTTCCATCAGTACGAAAACGGATGCGGATACCTTCAGAAGTTGTCTGCAAGACTTCCCGGACTACGACTGCAAAGTATAATGCGAAGAGTGTGGGTGCAAGAACACACCCTTGTTTCACCCCACAGGTAACAAGGAAGAACTCTGACTGATCAGCATTAACAGCGACGCAGCTCTGCATGTCGTCATGCAAGAGTCTCAGAAGTCTAACAAACTTCTCCGTGCATCCAACTTTCTGTAACACTATCCAAAGGGCTTCACGTGGCACACTATCAAACGCTTTTTCAAGGTCAACAAAACAGAGATACATATTTCGACCCTGTTCTCTGCTTTTTTCTCGTAATTGACACACTGAGAAAATTGCCTCACACGTACCACGATCAGGTCGGAAACCAAACTGGGATTCTGGCAAAATCTTTTCAGATAATTCTCTGAGGCGGTTTAAAAGAACTCTGGCGAAGACTTTTCCAGGCACTGACAATAATGAAATACCACGGTAGGAATTGCAATCAGCGCGGTCACCTTTGCCTTTATAAAGGGCCCGAATAAGAGACACTTTAAAAGTGTTAGGGACTCGCTCCTGTTCCCACATATCGACAAAGAGTTCCCACATCGCTGAAAACAAATCCTCACCGCCGTATTTCAATATTTCTCCAGGTATAGAGTCAACACCAACCGCACGTTTATTTTGCTGTTGTTTAATAGCACGAGCAACCTCATCAAATGAGACTGGCTCGTCAAGCTCGAGGGCATAAGTTTGTTGAGGTAGGGAGCGAACGTGGTCTAGGTCAACAGAGTGATCCACGTTGAGCAAGCTGTCGAAATGCTCAGCCCAGCGCTCGAGTATTTCCTTCCTACTTTTAAGAAGCCCTTCGCCACTAGTCGGCCTAAGTGGAACTTTTGCCATTGAGGATGTACCGAGTAAATTTCGTACTTCAGTATAAAACTCACCTAGCTGGTTGGTATCAGCGAGCCATTGTATATAATGAGCCTTCTCCTGCCACCATTTTTCCTTTGCGTTTCGTGCGAGTTTACGCAGCTCCAAGCCACTATGACGTATCTCCGTAACACTTCCAACACGACGTCGTCCACTGTGCCGCCTTAGGAGCCGCCGGTGTTTATTAATAGCGTCCGTTAATACCCCATCATTCACATCAAACCAGTCCTCATGTTTTCGGACGCTCAGACCCAAAGTAGTTCTAGCAGTGTCAAGAATATGAGTACACAGGGATTCCCAGACAGTACTAAATCCACTAGATTTTAGATCGAGAGGCAGCAAAGCAGTGCTCAATGTTTCGGCATATTTTGCCCTCGTGTTTACATTTTGGAGTCGTTCAATGTTTAGACGCTCCAGTTTTGGTCTTATCGATCTACAAGGACGTCGAAGACGAATACATAACTTAGTAACTACAAGCCGGTGATCAGTCCAACAGTGAGCACCACGCATGACACGAGTGACTTGAACTTGCCGAACATCTCTCTGACGCACGATTGCATAGTCAATAAGGTGCCAGTGTGTTGACCTTGGGTGCATCCACGTTGTCTTGTATTTGGCAGGCAATCTGAACATAGTGTTCGTAATTGCAAGGTCGAGTTGTGCACAAAGATTAAGCAACAGTAGTCCGTTGCTGTTCATATTACCAACACCATGTCTACCCAGAACTTTAGGCCAGGCTTCGAAATCACGTCCTACTCTGGCATTAAAATCACCCAAGAGTAGGATCTGTTCCCTCGGGCGAATACGATCTATGCACTGCGTCAGTTCTTCGTAAAATTTATCCTTAATTTCATCAGACTTGTCTAGCGTAGGAGCATAGACACTGATAACATTTAGGAAGTTGTCATGTTCCATATGAAGGCGTAGTGTGGTAATGCGGTCAGAAATGTGCACAGGACACTCCTGTAGCTGTCCAGTGAGCTTATTTTTGACAGCAAAGCCTACACCTGACCTTCGCGGCTCTGAGGAAGTGAGTCCTTTCCAAAAGAAAGTATACCCACCACCGTGTTCTACCAGCTCTCCTTCATCGGGTAGATGTGTTTCGCTGAGTGCAGCCACATCTACTTTATAGCGATGAAGTTCTCGAGATACAATGGCAGTCTTTCGCTCAGGGCAGGCATTTGCCTCGCGGTCAAGAAGTGTTCTAACATTCCACGCGCCAAACGTCATTGGTAGTGATGATTTATCTTTTATTTTCTTGTGGCGTCGACCGCGAATATTGGATGCAGAGGCAGCCGCGGTTGCTACCCTCCGTATGGGTTGGAGTGAGCATTTGTTTAGAGCACCTTTTCTAGCCCCCTCCCCAGCTGAGTGAGGAAAGCAGCGCCTCCCTAAATAGGGCTGTTTTGTCACCCTGGGTGCTGCCGAGCCCACTCCGTCACCCCGATGCAGAGCAGGAACGACCACGATGTAAATACTACACCCCCAAGGCCGCCTACGTGCAGGAGTCAGACAAAACCCAACGAGCATCACGTCAAGCCTCTCTACCTCCTCCCATCGCCGTAGGACTATGTTGACATCGGAATCCTTTATATGGAAGCGGTCAGTTGCGCAGGATATATTAGTGTGCACAAATGCGCGCGCAAAACACAAGTGCACATACTCATCCTTGCCTTTCTGAGCCCAGTGGAACGGGGACCGTTACGACCGGAAAAAGACTTGGACTGTTGGAACAGTATATTGTGAAAAAGTTACAAGCGGTCAGTACTTTTGCACACTCCCTTAATCGCCTCCTACGATACCCACGGGAAGATATGGGGTGGTGTTATTCTATTCCGCCGACACCACACGGCTCGCAGACTTATCTATAAGAAGTACGTAAAGTATGGGAACTATGTTTGTTTCATCTTGATTATTATTGTTACTTATATCTCCATGTTTAGTGTAAATCTGTTTAAAAGGTACAGGGCAACAATCAAATGTGCCATCACACAAATAATCCTTCACATTTTTTAGATTAGTTCGGCCCTTCGGTGACACAAATATAATAATTCTGTTGTTGTCTATAGCATAATCTATCAAGTGGTTTAATTTGAATTTTTGAGGTATAACAACATCAGTTGGTTTACTGAATGAAGTTTTAGGAACTTGCAATTTCTTGATCTGTATAGTGAAGTTTTTAAAGATTGGTATGATGGCATTTCTTTACTTGGGCCCTTTTTTTTAAATTCTGCCATTCTTTTTTCAAATAATTGTTGTACTGGGTCGTAATTGATCGTCACTTCTTTCTTTAATTCCCCGACAGCGACACGCACTTCATTTTTGAAAAAATCTGACACACATTGTGGTAAATGATTTTTTTGAATACTGACAAAGTCCAGTTTCACTGCACCAACACATTTAACTGTTTTTTTATTGCTGCAGGTCCACACACTTGAATTTTTATTTTTTTTATGCAATACGTAGGCATGTCCGGCATGTAGCAACCATTTCCCACCCAATCTATTTTTCGTGAATTGATAATTTCGATCGCGCCCTCTAGAAGGACCAGCTTCCGACATGTTTGAATGACACACTGAACTTTCTTATTAGTTGCTAATGGCATTACTAATTATTTAGTACACTTACGTAAAAGAGATACGAAATACAATTTTATGGTTAGATGAAAAAATACATAATTATTGTCCAGCCGGGCGGCGGCGGTAGTTCTATTGTTTATAGTAACTGGTTCTTGCTTGCTCAGGTAATTTTTTGCAAGCCTTTACGCCCAGTTGTGTAATTTTTGAAATAATTAATTTTAAAATATTATATTTTTGTGTTCTGTTTACATTACCATTACATTTACTTTTTTATTTCATAAAAATAAACTTATAATATCGAGTATTTATTTAAAATGTATTTTGATTTCAAATAAATTACTTTCATCTTAAACACATACATAAATTTTTGCACTTTTTTTGTTGACTCTACAAGATGAAAATAATAAAAATCTATTTTTATTATATTTATCGTATTCGGGTCCCTCCGGAACGGGTGCCTCAGGAACCGGGGCTCTCAGGAACGAACCCGTTGGGGGGTTGGGCGGGTTGCTTGCTAGTATGGTGCCCTACCTCTGTCAGATCTGTCTTACACTGAGAATATATTCCAAATCAAGTTTTCAAATTTAGTCCTGCGGGCGATGAGAGTGAAGAGAGCCGTTTACGACAGAGTAGCTCCCATCACTCTCGAGGCTCAACAACTGACGTCACTTGGCAAGTTAGTTTTGAAGTCGGTCGACCGTCGACTGTCGACTGAACCCTTGTATAAACTATGTTAAACGAGACATAGTTTTACTTAAAGGTATATATGGGGCAAACTGTTTAACCAGTAATACCTACTATAGATATCTTGACGCCGCCCGGTCCACATAGACCACATAACTAGTTGACTACCTTGTTGGTTTAACGGTCTCTTTAGTACGACTTGTAATGTAAATGAAATAATAATAGCAACCATATACGTCCCATTAATAGGCACGGGTCTCTTGAACCAAGAGAGAGAGAGAGAGAGAGGGGGTATTTAATTAGTAGGCCTTCATTCACAAACGCTAGCCTAATGCGGTTTGTAGAATCTGACATGTCTTTAAAGTTTCTTTTAAGACATGTGGGTTTCATTCTTTTATACGGCTTGAAGCGAGCTGGCAGGTGGACATGGACTCTGTGGGGTAGGCAATCTACGTCACGTCAAGACCTATTCTGACATCGCACAGGATAACAAAATTAGATATTTATTGTTATGATGTAATTTTTTTTATTTAATACCTATTTTGTACCTATTTTTTTTTCCTCCATAATGTCCTGTGTATGTTTGAATAAACGGTTTTCTTTCTTTTTTCTTTCACAGACTGCTGATCGAGCTTGGTTTGGTATTGAAATTATGGACGTTATTTAATCAAGATCGAATCAATCAATCTGGTGCACGTTATGACGTATAATTGTGATTGATTGATTGATCGCACTCACTGACCCAGAGTCACGTCGCTTTAGAGGAAACTTAATTTATCAATATTTGTTGTGGATATCAAGTAGCCGTCATCATGGTTAAAGGGATTGTAGCTTTTTGAACCTTTCAGATCGAATTAAAACAGCCTCTTTTATTAATGCTCCTGACAAATATACGTAGAAAATATGTTTTTATCTGAAATTATCGTTTTCAGGTTAAGATTACCTTTAACCAAAAAGCAAGTTATGAGTGTAAATAAAGCGAAAGAATTATGTCAAGACCGTAGCAAGTAAAAATCTATAGTCTCTGCCTGCCCATCTGAGATACAGTCATTAGTTTCTGTATGCATCATGTATTTATGAATTTAAATATTATTTACCGCATCAGCTTAGGCTGTAGTGACAGTTGGACTTTCAGGTTATGCAAAATTTAATTTAATTTCCTATAGCGGTGCTTAATTGAACCGATATACTGTAAAGCTGTAATACTGTAACACTAAGCGGTTAAATAATATATTATAAAGTACTGCCAAACGTGGTATTACGTAGTATGCCTCTAGTAACTAACCCAGAAAATATATTTACGTTCCAAAACACGAACTTAAACATTCATAATCATGAAAAATGAAGAGTACACGAACGAATTGGCTGTCATTTCGTCACACAGCACTGAAAAATATTTGCACCCATCAATTTACATATGAATACGAGTGAGGCAATCGTAAAAATGGTGAAATCACTTAATTTCGCTTAAACAGAACACCTGCACGCCAATAAAATTGACAATTGGACGGAGGAATTGTTATGGTTGGGGACATTTGGATGCGGTTTGGAGCAAACCAAACGAGTACAGCCACAATATAAAAGTTGTTTCACTCGTTTCTTTTATTTTAAATATATTTGCTACGTTTTTTAAACTAATGAGTAAAGGTCTTAATACTATTGTTTGTTTAAGTATGCTTCACTATCATAATAATATCAAATCATAGCGCATTTCGAAAATCAGCTATATTACCGTATACCGTAATTTTCAAAGCATTAACCTTCAGCAACAGCATGTGGTTTATACTTCAAAAGTCTTAAAAGACAACGTAGAATTCCCAGCAAGACATGCTAGCCTATTAGCGGGTAATTTTCTAGTCCTCAGGAACTTCGGGGAAAGCTTACTCACAATTATTTTTAACATTCTTTATTATTATAGTGTTTCGTATCATGACATACAATACAATAGTTTTGATAGTAGATACATAATTATATTATTTATATCACTGCTAACCAAATCTATATTTTGCAACAGTTTTCATTTAACAAAGGCCTACAACGCAATGATCCTATACCTTTCGATATTAAGAAAATTCTGGAACAAACGTTTGCACAAAGTCCTCTAATAGGTGTTTGTGGAGCGGCAAACCGAACGATTGGCTGTAACGAAGTAAACGCCAACATGAATACCGCTGGTAATCCGATAGGCAAAACTAAATTAATATGGAAAATTGTATTACACCTCTGGCATTTGATTATTGTTGCTATACAGCAAGAAAAACTTACATTTTTAAAGACGTTTTTCTTTTACCAGGGTTAGCCATAATATAAAAGTAGAGATGCCCTGATAAAAATAAACTATAATTCGAGAGATTCGAATCTATAATATGTGTCCACAAATTGTGTTTTCAAAAAAAAATACATAAAAGAAAATATAATATGGTCTCCATTTCTCTTAAAAATATCTTCAGAGCAACTGTACAAGGTCTTAATCGAAGGTCTTATCGAAGCACCTAACAACACAATACATAGGTAATTATGTTTTTGTCTTCTGTAATCTAATCCCTGTTATTGAGAAAAGTTTCTTTAAAACGCCACCCAAAATAAGCACTAGAAACCCGTACCTACTGTAATAATAATCTGTATTAACGCACTTACACTTGCAAAAGCAAGTTTCTCAATTAGCTACAATACCCAAAATAGCGTCTATTTGCACAACACTAGTTAAACTCAAGTTTGTACTGCAGCCTGCAGGTGAAACACTTAGAAGCAGGACTAGTTTACTAAATTGCACCTTGTAACTTAATAAGTTCAGCCTGCTAGCGTATGTAGCAGTAATTGTGGTGTGCTGTTCAAATAACCAGAAGGCTCTACTGGTGTATTAGTATGATGGGGTTTGTGTAGGAAGTATGAAGGTATAGTATGTATTTATTCTCATCTTTCAATATTTAGAAATGTATGTACAATATATATTTTGGTTTAAAATAAAGAGTTATATATATATCTATCTACACACGAGTATGAGTATAAGAAGGACTCATTTAACGAAGACTGGTTCTCAGCGGCTTTAGACAAAGAGAAGTGGAAGGAGAGGGAGGAGGCTTTTGCCCTACAGTGGGACAATACAGGATTATAATAATAATAATAATTAGGCATGTCATGGCTGTACTGCAACAGTGCAGCTGTGGCATGACTATGGTAAGCGTCTCATCCCATTTTAAATTAAAATTCTCTAAGGGCCTCTGCGTGTTGGATCTATGTCCCCGCGTAAGCCTTCCAAAGGCCCGGGTATTCTCCTTGAATGATAGGAAAATACCTGTGATAAAGAGAGACAATAATAACATACAAACGAGCTGACCTAACTGAAGAAGAAACTCCACTTTTCAGAAGACTATAATTAAATTAATACACACATTCAGGTCTCCAGTGCTCATTTAGGTAGGTATTGCTATTTGTAAGATACGTATTCTTATTCTAGTCTTATCCATTACACAATACCTTTATGTTCCAAAAAGAAAAGTCTTATGAAAATGTTTTCACAAAACACAAATTCACTAAAAACAACCCAAATTATTCACATTTCTTAAATGAAATTTCTCCACAATGGGCGCAGAATTATTTTATTAAATCACCGTTTCATTTTGCGGCCGTGCCCTAACTGTAATTGCGAAAATACCAAATATTTGTACGAGGCCTCTAATAGGGCATTTGAAGTGCAAAACCGAATAGCCCGTAACGAATGGTACTCACCGCAAAGCCTAAAAAAATGTGAAAAACTGAACGCCGATTTGAAAACGTCCATCGAAATCGATTGCTTTACCAATTTTGTCTATCATTGCTGTGGTCGTTCTATTTTTGATTGGTGGATACATAGTCATCTTTAGCTACATTTATGCAAACCATTTTAAACATAATATTAAAAAAAAAAATGTCACAAATTTGAGCCTAATATTTTATATTAAGTAAGTAAATCTATCCCAGCGTAAAACCGTTTATTATTATCAAGTCGGTTTATCAATCTGAAGATCATTTTTCATTGAATCAATTTCCTTGGCCTTCGGAAGACATGGATATTATTTTTTAATAAGTAGATTTACTTTATTGGTATAAGACGGCCAAAGCTTTGAGACTGCGTAGATTTATATTGGTTTTTAATTTCATGGGATGATTAAAATGTAATTTTTAATTTAATTCTTTTCGATTTATATTTTTAATCCACTTATTCGATGATAATCTTGGTATAGTAAAATACCGAAACATCCCAAATTTGTTTTTATTAGAAGAGTAAGGAAAAAGGTTAGAGTACAAACCATTTCGGTGTATTTTGCAGTTGTAATAATAATAATAATAAGGAGGAGGTTCCTGTCTCTGGAGCCCTAACCACCGGTAGCTTGGTCCCTGTACCCGATACCGGTGGGCCTCCTTTTTTATATTTTTAAATGTATATTTTTATAATTGGTATGTATTTAAAAATGTAATTTAGAGATGTAAGTTTAATAAAGGGAATAATAGTAATAATAATAATAATCATTTATTTCAGGAATTACATATTTTACATAGTACTTAAAATACAAGTAGATTATATATTCCCATAGATATATACCTTACAAACTAACATATATATTATTATAAAACTTATAACTAAACACATTTCACCGGTGTTGTGTTACACTGCGTAGTATTGTGCAATCGTCCGCGAAAACGGCGAAACACAACACCCTGCGGTCAAAACTCGTCCTTAAAGAATGTGTCGAAACTATGAGTTGGCACCCGCACCACAAACGAATTAAAATTCGTATTATGACGCGGTACCAACTTTTCGACCCTTAAAGTCCAGTTAACCTTCTTCTTGATGTACTCCACAACGTCCTCAGCCTTTGTGGAGTGATGCAGACGGGACATGTATAGCTGCGTCGTAGGTGTTGCAGGACGCAGCTGTATACCAAGTCCAATCACCGCGGTACCGCACTGATTTTTACAAGGAGGCTTTTTTTTCTTCCTCTCGACCTTGATGAAGCCGTCCTTGTCAGTCTCCTTTTCCGGGACCCGCAGTTTTGCAGGCTTGTGAATGACTTCACAGCGACTCTGTTTACCCCTTTTTTGTTCCGGCCGCTCCGAGGATTTGTTGATAGCGGCAATATCAGCGTAGGCACGTTTTGGGGTCGTCGTACCTACACGATTTGATGACTCTGCACTTGTCGATGCAGGAACGGCGGCGTCACACTTTACATCGCATGCAATGTTGATAGCCGGTGACGAAACTGCACTCGTCGGCGTAAAACTGCTGATGTTAAAGTTTTGTGTCCCACGACGACTGTTTACATTTGCGGTGTCAGGTGACCTACTGATTGAAATAGCGTTGCGCAACAACACTATTTCAGCACGAAGTCCACATATGGTGTTTTCCGAAACCTCAAATTTGGTTTGCACCTCAGCCATGCTCGCTTTCAAGACTGTGATGTCCTTAAGCAGCCTGGTTACATCGACGTGGTCGAACGTGACAGGGGGCAACCTATGCAGCTCCTTTGCCACGAAAGCGGGCACGTGGTCAGGGTCGGTTACCTTTAACAAGGTGATGATGTCCTGCACACTCTTCTCTGTGCCATCCCTTCGTCGTGATGGCATCTCGTCCAGCTTATCAAGCGTCTGGTACAGCAACTTCTTGCCACTGCTTATCTCTTTTTCTTTGAAGTAAAAGTAAGTAGTTGTGCTTTGGAAGAATTTAAACATGGCCCGTTAAAATATGGCTGTCCAACTTTTAAACATTTTCAACAACAATTTTGAAACAATTAGTTTCAAAATTGTTGTACTCGAATCGATTACTGATTCTGAACAAACTACTTTAAAGTTTCGCCTATACCAAGAATAGCATTGTATATATTGTATATTTAATTATTTCGCAAGACAAATAAAAAAAAAATAACTGCGCGCCTAACGTGTTGCTATGCGGTGAGCCAAAGTGTCAAAACATATAAAAAAATGAAAATATTTAATTAAATATAGGTACAATAGATTATTAAAGCACATATTTACAGCAATTCATAGGTCTATCTCGAGCCTGCAAGAAAAACAAACACCCGAACAAAAAATTTCGTTTCGTTAGTTAAGGGAAGTTAGTTCCATATACGATTAATTTGTTTTCTCTTGCATTGATATTAATTGACGTACTTGATTTGATGAGTTTTTTTTCTGAAAATGTTTAAATATTTAATTTTAAAGAATAATTAATCATTTTAAATAAAATATTATAAGATTAGACTGATGGCCTATTCTACTGAAGATTAGGTCTGATATAATTTGTGCCCGCAACTATATAGATTACTTTGTTATTTATTTTATAAACATGCATCATTATAAGATTTTTTGGATTACTATTCAAATGATTATGGAAAGTATAAATTTACTACAAATCATTTCTTTTTGAAACGTTAACTTCAATATAGTGGGTAGTTCAATCGCTTTCTGGATTAATACTACACACTTTATGATGCTATTGAATAATAAATTTCACATTAATTAGTGTGTGCTAGGAATAAACCCCTAAATCATCTCCCGCGGGACTCGTACGCAACCGATAAGGTTCATTAGAGTGATTTACGGAGAACATAATGTTTATCATTATATCAAGGCTAGGCTCTAAACGCCTTCAGTTATACACAATGAATGGGATATAATAACTATCTTAGTACTTTTTTATTTGTTTCTTTTTTTCTAGCTTTTGCGCGCGTAAATTTTCTAACATAATAATATATATTTTTTAATATACAGTTTACATACTATTCTGGTATCTTGTAAAGTTTAATCAAAATCCATCCAGTAGTTTTACATAGAGGATTAACAAATATATCCTTACAAACTTTGGCGTTTATATTATAAGTAGGATTCAATCTAAACCTTTTAATCATAAGTTTGATATTTTGACTATATTACTATCAAATACACGCAAGTGATTCCTCTGGTATTACAAGTGCCCATAAGGGCCATGTGCTTGTTTGCCACCCAAGTAGTATAAAAAAATAAAAAACAGTATATAAAAAACATATCTTTTAAATACCTATCGTTTATATACGTATTCTATAAAACATATCATTTTCTTATCGTACCTACATACATTGCCAGACAAACCCGAAGTAATTATAAGAAAAAGAGCCCCACAAATCACATGCCATATTTTTTATTACACAGTTTTACTTGGAATTTCAATTTGAAATTCAAGTACTAGGCATAAAGACCAACTATGCGTCAAAAAGTGTAGAACGGCTCAGTTCAGTAAGAGTGTGTTTAGTCTAGGGATAAAACTCTACAATAAACTACCTAATCACATAAAAACAATCAAAAATATAAAAATGTTTAGAGGTACACTAAAAGCTCATTTAATTAATAAAACATACTATTCCATTAATGATTATTTGTATGGCAAAGATTGTAATGCACTTTAGACAAATATTTGACATCCTGACTGTAAATTTTACATTTAATTAATTATTGAAATGAATTATATTGACATGTGAATTATTATGAATCTTACTGACATACTTATTAATTTTAATGACATTAAGTAGTAGAACGTAATGACATAATAAATAAAAATATTGTACGCCCTAACTGGCATGTTACAGCGCCACTATAAATTATGTATACCTACCATCTGTAATGTAAACTACCTGTGACAAACAATAAATGCATTTGATTTGAATTAATTCGTCTTGAAACTGTGGCAAGGGCAACCCTCAAGGGTCACAGATAAGTATGTAAATACTTACAGGAAAAGAAAGAAAGACAAGGAAAATTGCTCTCTGGTGTTAATATTACTAAGATCAGATACGAAAAATTTACATTGAATAAAATATATTTTCTTATAGGTACGTACTCAATGGTTGTTTATTAAAATGTAATGCTAGGCTTTTTGCCGTCTGTTTAATAAGAAATAAGCATGTTATTTTACCAGACTTGTGGTATTTCGAAGTATACAATATTTTCCCGAGAGGGTCGTTGAAATTATTAAGATATAGTTTTTTTTTCACTTATAGCGCTTAGTACCCTTTGCAAATTGTTAAATGGAGTAAAAAAAATGGTGGATTGTGAATTTTGAATTCATCTTTCAATATTTGAATCTTTTCATGATTCAATTAATCATAATGAAATTTTTGGCAAGGAGATTGATTGTATACTGGAGAAGGAGGGTACTTCTTAACACTACTATCTGCCTGCATGGTAGGTTCAGTGGCTTTAGTGGTAACCTCGCCACTTACTAAAGCGCGACGTGTTATGGGTTCTATCTCCACACAGGACAAAAAAATTGTGTGATCCTTAAATGGTTGTCCCAAGTCTGGGTGTACTTTTTGTCCGTTTATTGTATGTTTGTAAAGTCCTTCGTGACACAGGGCTTGTTCCCTAGTGCGGGAGTTATGTTTAAGTCTATTTATCCACGCGGGCGGAGCCGTGTGCAACAGCTAGTTACACATATACCTAAACTTCACATTTTTGACTGCATCAGCTTGCATACTACAATATTTGTATTTTATAAAAGATCTACATCAAAGAACTATCTGGCGATTAAAAAGGTAGGTTTCTTGCTAGTTTTTCTCATGGCTCTACGTCAGCGAACAAGCCGTAAGAAAATTTAGCTGACATCATCTTTCTGGCTAATTCATAATTTATGACCTGCATAAGTGTTATTTTGTAACCTAAATGAATTTTGACTTTGAGTATATGACAGTCTGGAACCACTTAACACTAATACGTTAATTAGGCAACTAAGATGTTATTTTAGTAAATAACGGTGTCATATAATATGTTTGTCGAGTCCCGAAATATCAGCAACTAAAAATAACTAACTGACTTGATAGCTCATCGTAACCACAATGAAATACGTGACACAGTGAGACACTGATCCGGGATATCGTTATAATAAACTATATAACTTATGTTCATTATATATTATACTCATTAGTTGTGTGTGGTCTTCTCCTATCTATACTAATATTATAAAAAGAGAAGATTTGTATGTTTGTAATGTATAAACTCAAAAACTACAGGAACAATTAAAAAAAGAACAGAGCTTTTTATTGGTGAAAGAATTATATAGCCTATGTCACTCGCTGATAATGTAGCTGCTTTATATTTAAACTAGCTGTTGCCCGAGGCTCCGCCCGCGTGAATATCGGTACCTTTACGTGAAAGAGTAACAAACATCCATCCATACATCGGAAAATATATGGATGGATCATTATCCATCCATATATTTTCCGATGTATGGATGGATGTTTGTTACTCTATATATATATGAAGCTGGTGTATCATTATACACCAGCTTCATAGTGGTATTCTGCCCCAGAATCAGTTCATCAAATCGAAATCAGTTCATAAACAAAGCTACCTGTACCTTTACCTGGTCAACCTTACTAATATTATAAATGTGAAAATTTGTGAATATGGATGTATGGATGTTTGTTACTCTTTCACGCAAAAACTACAGAACGGATCTGGATGAAATTTGCACAGAGATAGATTATTATCTGGAATAGGATATAGGCTCCCATTTATCGCGATAACCGACATCTATGCGGGCGGAGCCGCGGGAAACAACTAGTACATAATATAATAATATACGATATATTATTATAGAAGTATGTTAAAAAAAAAATATAAATTAAAATAATTAAAATTATATCAAATTTGCCTACCGTACCAGAGAAAAGCGCGATATTATAATTATGTTACAATAATAAACCATACATATAACTTTCAAAATTTTTCGACACGCCTGAGAAAATTCCTGTAAAGCTACATTCAAGTCGATCTATCTACATATTACACTTTGGTACCTACGTAGGTACAGAGGCTCCTAGCTTATAACACCCCTATGTCCCGAGGGGAAAATTAGTTCAAAAGGCCAGCCGACAAACTTAGCCTTAATGTACCTGTAACTAAATAGATACCTACCTAGATATTGTTATCGTAGTTACTGAATGTCTTTGTTAACCTCTAAAGTATTACAAATATAAACATAGATTAAAAACTAATATAAACATAACATAATATCGGCCTTTACCTTTGAAGATAGGTGTAAGCAGATGTGCATGATATGACGCCTATAATCCCCTACTAGCAATGTTAGATATCATGAAATACTGAGCAAGATACCCAACACCTGATTAATAAAATTTAAAAAATCGTCAGAAGAATTAATTTCAATCTGACCCAAAAATCGAACCAAGGTACATGAGGCAACGGAGACAGCTGTACAGGGCCGCTATATTAAGATTAGATTTTAAAGAAAACCATTGTAGATTATTCCTGTGGAATTTGGTAATAGTGTACAATTAAACTAAACCTACAGATAAAAATATATTTCACACAAATTCATACATTGATTTTCCTAAAAAACTAATCTTTATATAGCGGCCCTGTACAGCTATCTCCGTTGCCGACGCGGACGTACATACGCACTATAACAGTGCTACCAAGGTAATAACCGTGGATCTAGTATATAATATTTACATACCTACCTACCATTATATAGTAGCATTATCACTAATTAAAAAATAATGCATTCGTTAAAATATTCGCGATTTATTTACCACAGAAACTATAAATTACTGTACACTAAAATGCTATATCGGAAAATAAATAAATTTTAAATGATTAATTAATTTTAATGATAACTTCTCTTCGTCGCCGCCAGTATCGTCAGTTATTAAAAACTACAATATTTAAGAAATAAAAAGGTAAACCTCATATCTAATAATCAATTTACATTTCTTAAGTTGTTGAAATTTTAAACATCTCATGCATTCAGATTTTTGCTTTACGCAGGAATGAATGCACCATACCTACCTATCCCATACCATGTGAACAATCAACCACCTACACTCAGCTCCAAAATTTCTTTAATACAAAAATAATTTATAACTTGCGAAGTCTCCACGCTTTCTACACTGAGGGAAAATGTAATTTGAATAAATACAGCTCCCTAGGTTTTGGAACTCTTGAAATATTTTCTTGAAGAAAACGGAATGACTCATTTTTATACAAATATTTTTGAAGCAAATCTTATTTAAGATATGATTTGACTAAAGAGGGAATAGGATAGAGCGTTTGCTCTTTACATATTCATTTAAGGGTTACGTATTCTCTTAGGTCTTACAGAACCTTTCTTAGTGGTCATTTCAGAGTAAATCAATTTAAACATAAAAAATGTAATTAATTTGTGACCGCATATTTTAATTAAACAGAAGAACAAAAAAGTATTTTACCATTTTAATAATATTGTCAAAGTGAGCCGGAAATTAATAGGATTGCTCATTAACAAAATTTGATCAAAAGCTTAACAATTTCAAAAGGATTTTTATCACTCTGATCCTTTACGAAACAAGATTACAGAAAATAATGTTCCTCAAATACTTGATATTATCCAACTGAAATACAAGCACGTTTTCATTATATCTACAAAGGGAATATCTTGAATAAGAGCTATCGTCATAATCACTGATTTTGGCGCCTACTGAGAAGTCAAATTAATATTTTTAAATAAGGTCTTACTTAGTTCGCGTTTGTAACCAGTTTAATATGAAATAAGAGTTTGTAAAAATGAGCATGTTTAAATGTAAACAACGAAACAAAAATATATTAAAAGAGTAATAACTCACCATGGAAGGAACCGACGATTCCTTTAGAGAGACACAACACAAATCTCCATATCAATCCACACAGTCACCAATCACGCACTCACGTCACAACGAACATCAAATTTTAAAACGATATCATGATTCGAATGCGGAGTTTCACGAAAGAGCGCGCGATCGTCTCTCCCAACATCCAGCGAGCTTATGGCGACGAGTTTGCGTGGACCGCACCTCCCTCCACCTACTACATACATACCATCATTTTTCTCCGGTCCACCACCATAAAAATATTTCGCGACTGTATTGCGCAATGCATTAATCCTGAAACAAAAAATAAACAGGTAATTATTTTTTTTACAACAAACATTTTCGCTTTAAGTTACACAGTTGTAAATTATGGAGGAAATAGGCGTAATTAAGCCCGTTTTACGTTAAATCCGTTCAGAGTCAGGAATAGGCCCGACAAGGAATGTTTTAATGTTTAATTAAAAGGATTGTCACGGCAGAGGATTTAACAAAACGTGATAAAAATACTAATCAATTCGAATGCGTGGCGAGTGAGAGTTTTCGTGAAGCATTTGTAAATTCTCGGAGAGCTTACTAGGCGTTTTGTTTCTTTTCAAATGAAATAGCCATTGTTTACAATAACCTAATTCTTTCTGAGATTATTTACGGAATTTTGGTATAAGCTGCGTGGATTAATAAATAAACGCCATCTACTGATTGAAACTAGAATGACAGCTAATATGCGGTAGTTTCCTCAGCTATTCCATTTCGTAATCGAGATATTAGCAGCGGTAAAGCTTTTGATGTTGTGACTCGTTTTCGTTGTGTTTTACATGCTTGGCAACTTTAACAAAAGTTCTTTTTAAATAAATAATAACTGAAACAATATTACTGTCAGTCAGTGACAATAAATAGAAAACTTATAGTATTTGGGTGTAGATAAACGTTCTCCGTTTATCTGCATTATTTGCAATATATTTATCCAATCAAATAAGTGATAATGTGTTGTTATAATGCAAAATACAATATTTTAAACCGGCGAAGGATCTCCACTTTACAGTTGATCATAGCCAAATAACTACACGTAGCGGTGCAGTTGTGTTTCTGTGTGTAAATACAGGTCTCCAGCACTCATTTAGGGATGCGTTTTTAAAACAAACGATTTCCTATCTCAGAGATACTTAATCTCAAAACCCTGGTATAACCTTCAAGTGATACCTCTGGTTACCATTAGGCAGCTGTATGCTTGTTTGCCACCTTCGTAGTATAAAAAAAGGTTTGTTACCCACCACCGTGCACTTAGTTTTCTAAGTCAAAACAGGAAAATCGAAAATATAGTTATATTCCAAGCTTTTCATGTTTACATACGGATCCTTAATAAACAAAAAATACTTACTTTTGTTTACAACATATTCATATAACGATTTTGTTTACTAGATAAAGTTATGATATTATTATCTCAATCCTCTGACTAAGCTGGACATGTCTGAGAAGCGGCTCAATAGATAATAATAGTTAAGTATAACCTCTAAAAAACTTTATAAATAAGGTAAAAATGAAGTAAGTAAAAGTGTGACAAAAAATGCTTTTATTACATTTGAAGCTTAATAAATTAAGTTACCGTAGGCTATGGACGCTTGCAATATCAGAGGTATCACTCGCGCATATTTTAATAAAAAGGAAACAAAATAAAAATTGTATAAACTGATTTCTTATAGGTACAAATAGAAAATATAACTGTCTTATAGTTTTTCGCGGTCACCTTGGTACTACGGCTGTTTCCGGCCGTTCATGGGGTTCTGTAGGTTATTAGATTCCCGAAATGAATATAAGGGTATGGCACAAAGTACTCTGTGTCCGTTAATTGTATATATGATTGTGTATATATTTGTGTGGTCCATAAGAAAGAAGAAAGAAAGAAAAACTAACAAATAAATGGCTGTCTAGAAACAAATCATACAAATATTTATGCCGTGTTGGAATCGAACCCACAACACGCCGCGTAGTGGTAAATTGCGAGGTAACCACAAAAAAAACTCACCCTTTGCACTTATATTAAAATTTATAATACAAGAGACCAACGATAGCTAACGATAATGTCCTCCTAACTGAATTTCGGTTTTACGGCGGCTAATCTCAACGGAGACTAGCCATCTGCGCGGGAGATATTATAGTGCACAAGTGTGTGCGCAAACACAAGTGCACACTCATAGTCCGATGGGACGGCAATCCCACACGACTGAAGAGAAATCAGGCGTAGGACCAACTTTACGTGCTTTCCGAGGCATGGAGGTGTAAACACCGCCACTTTCCATACTCAGAGCATCTATTGTGATTTTCTTGCCAAAAAAATCCAATATCACTTTTTGGCCCGACCCAGGAATTGAACCTGGGACCGAGACTGAGCCACCGAGGCAGTGATAACTAACAATACGTGGGTGTCATACAAATCTGCTTACCCCTTCAGGGACAAGGGTATGAAGAATATAATATGTATGTATAATGGCAATAAAATACTTACTTAAAGAAATCATTTTCACACTCGATTGCAGTAAATTGAGCAATTCAGTCAAATGTAAAAGTACTTAGTTCATTGGTAGCTAAAAGGGTGAGGTCATTGACTTCAGTTTACTACAGTTCTGTACTCAGTTATACTTTTATTAGGTATGGTATAAGTAGTAAAGTGCAGTTAGACGAGATTGTATTAACATTTTACACTTGCTTGATGTTATAATGTTAGATTAAGTTTTGCCGGAATAATATAGAATTATTGATTGGCTTTTGTTAGGAGATACATGTTATTACACACAGAGAATATAGATAGATAGAAAGCTCTTTATTGTACACCAATTACATTTATGATACAGAAATTATTTTACATATTTATGTACAATGGGCGGCCTTATCGCTAAAAGTAATTTCTTCCAGGCAACCTTTATATGGACAGAATAGAAAGTAAAATATAATTTATTCTTCATGTCTATTATAAGCACCGCTCTACTGATATTAATTTAATATCAGAATTATTTCAAAATTTTATTTTACCACTTTGTTGGCATGTCTAATGTGTATATTCGTTTTAAATTACAGCTTTCTGGAAGGGTCTCTGAGCTGCGGACAGATGGACGGACGCGGACGGTCGGACACAGCGAAACTATAAGGGTTCCTTGTTTACTTCGGAACCCTTAAAATGGAAGCTTTAGATTACATTTTTGGAACTCTATTGCCAAAAAACGATTAACACTCTGACTTGGCAATGAAAGTATTATACAGCACCAGTATTTACTCAATAAGATATAAAAGGCAATAATCTTGAGTTTATAGGAGACGAGAGATAAAAATAGTTATAAATATATAAAGGTTGTCCTGGAGACATTATTTTAGGACGAAAAGGTACGGTCTCGTCACATTTAAGGGACACATACACAATATTAAGTAGTCATCGACATGAAATAAAAATAATATTTTGTTAAAAACCTTTGGACAGAGATGGCTTCGGCCTTGGGTCCATCGGTCGCATTTTCATAAGAGTTATTTTACCTGAATTTTATTAATTATTAGTTTTAAGGATGTTGATGTCTATAGCCGATTTACGGATTTAAAATACAAAATATCGACTAAAGGAGTAAGTCAGGCAGACAATACCCACTGCAAAAGAAAGAAAACTCGAAACAGAACCTTATACCAACCTGTCTGGCCTGGCTGGTGTTCAGCAGTAAGACGTTTATGGGTTGATTTAATGATGATGATGCTGTATATAGCGGAGGTTTTCTCCCAGCAGCAAGGTAGGCCTACGACTATGATTAGAAAGGTAGGGCACAATACTATCTTAAAGCTCTGATGTAAAAAAAAAGGGTCGGCAACTTGTGAGTAATACCTCTGTTATTGCAAGCGCTCATAGAATAACTGCTTGACATCAGGCGCGCCGTATGCTTGTTTTTCACAGGAGGAATATAAAACAATACATACCTACCTTATAGACTACCATATCGACGACCGAAAAGTTTTGTTACTATGCATGAGCATAGAAAGTATCCAGTGCACATTTTAGGGATTTTATTATGATTTTCTGTCCCATATCGAAACCAATAAATTTTTAGGTCGGCATCACGCGAATGATGCTCCAAGTACGGCATGCGTACAAAAGCTGCGTAGCTGCTTGTGACTTCATTTAGAAGTTTTAACAGACAGACAAACTAAATTGCTACACAATTAATTATAGGTCACCGTTTAGACTCTTCAGAACTAAAAGAGAAAAGCAAACTGTTAATAGTTGTTCAAACTACTTCAATCAACAATCAGAGCTCGTCAACTTTGGTCAAAAATAATTCACAAACTCTAGTATACAATTACTGCTGAAAGTTTTAAAAATACCAACAATTGGCAAAAATAATAGTAATAAAGTGTTTTCATAACGTTCACACAAAAGCCATTAAAACTGAATAAAGAGCTTTTTAGCTTTCTGTGTATCACTTTATTAGTTACTAAGTTTTCGAACAAATTAATTTGAAAATATTGCATTGTTCAAAGTTGTATATGTATATTTTTATTTAACAAGCGTACGATTAGGTTGTAGAATAAGCTCTCTGCTAAGGTTTTTCCGAGAGACTAAACATGAAGTTCTTCTATAAAGAAGTTCAAAGGCTTTTACATGGTTGCTAACGCGCGAGTATTACATTTGATGGTTAGCAGTTACCATAGTCTATAGACCCTGCATGGTAAGACCAAGTGTATCACTAGCGCGTTACCGACCCCGTAAAATGTTTTAAACTCCTTTTTTGAAGAATTTCATTAATAGTCTCCCGGGAAAACCTCAGCAGAAAGTTAATTCCACAACCTAATCATACGTGGAAAAATACTTTACTACAGTTACTACAGTATGGATTTTATTGTTTATTTTAACTAATTTTAAACTTAAAAATAAGTACAATAATAATTTTATAGAAATTACCTACTGTAATGGTATAAATTTCGAAATAAATAAGAGATTTGTGGAACTGAAAATAATGTTTATTGATTTGTTAACATTTATACTTTTACTAGTTGTTACCCGCGGCTTTCCCCGCGTAGATGTCGATTATCGCGAAAAGAAAAAGTAGCCTATATGCTATTTCAGACTAAAATCTATCTCTGTGCCAAATTTCATCCAGATCCGTTTAGTAGTTTTTGCGTGAAAGAGTAACAAACATTCATACATACTTTTACTAATATTACAAACTTTCACGTTTATAATATTAGTAAGGATTCTTAGCTTTAAGTCTTTATTTACGTAGATGATGCAGAGGTGCAGCACCTACGTTTTTCCAGCTAGCAATCTTGTTTAAAACCATCCCTGTAAATATTCTCAAAACTTATTTTATAGTTCCAAAAAAGGTTATGTGCTTACAAAATAAAAAGTGAACGGCGTTACTATATTGTTAGTATTCTCTATATCTTCTCATACATATAATGATAAAGGAACCGCCACTAGAAACTACTCGTACTATAGAAACCAATTCCTACCTACACTAGAAAATAACCAAACCAGGGGTATTTTTATTTTATCTTTATATCAGCATAGAAATTGGTTTCAAACTAGGTTGTTCAAATTGTGTAATATAAAATACTTTATCTTTTCTAGGGTGCTGTCTGTTTTCAATTACTTCCTCAACTAGTTTTTTCATACTTTGTGGATATTAAAATTACAGGTTGGTTTCATTTACAATTGTCACCAATCCTATCGTTAGATTTATTAGTTATGTTATTGGCCACAATGTTACTGGTAATTTTTATTAAGGGAGTTAACATAGATTCAAGTATAAATTAATAAATAAATATACCCAATGAAGATCAAATATTGTGACTGCACGGTTTTTGAGTTTTGTCACTTGAAAATAAATATTTAATTGGCTTACCTTGTCTTTTACCACCGCGCGGCGTGTTGTGGGTTCAATTCCATATGGAACAAAAAATTTGGTTGTCCCGAGTCTGGGTGTACTATAAAGTCCCCCGAGACACAGGGCTAGATCCCTAGTGCGGGAGTTGTCTTTTTAGAAAAAAAAAACTATATTTAATCGTAACAACCATTATATTTTTGTATTTAGATTTGGATACATAATATTCATAGACAAAATAATAATAAAAAAAAATTATAGTCCAGACAGAAAATATAAATTTGTTTGGGTAACAATCAAATGAAATTGGCAATTATCCAACGGCTCTAAGCCCTGACTGGACCGAAGTAAAATATTTCCTTTAATAGCATACACTATAATGTACATTCCTTCCGTTTGTTCATAGATTAGTTTAAAGCAGAACGGATACAGAAAGTATGTTTGGTAAAATATAATAGTGATATATTATTATATGGAAGTCCTAAACTATAAATGTGATAAATTGATTGTCAATTTACCTACAGCTGGATCGATGACAAGTACATACATAATATTTAATAATATAACTAGCAAGTAAGCTAACTCTTTGTAAATTGCATTTGCACAAAACTTTGTGTGATCTATAAAATAATGTTTGTTCCAAGCCTGGGTGTAACTTGCGACCGTGAACTGTATGTTTGTGAAGTCCCCCGCGACACAACACTTGTTTGCCACTTGTCTTTTAAATCCAGCCAAATCAATTATGGCAGCATGCAAACTAATGCAGTAAAAAATACCGTAATTACTTATTTATCATTGCCTACATGGAACCATAGTTGTATAACACCGATTGATGTGATGTATGACATCCATAAACAGAGGCCTGCCTCTGCCTACCCCTTCAGGGAGAATAGCAAGATGAAACATAATAACAAAACATTTCAAATATCTTCTGCATCCTAAAATACGACTGCTGGGAATAAAGGAACAGTGTCTGTACAGAGAACTTTACAAACAATGAAATTATGATCGCAAAGTGCGCCAAGACGAGGAACAATATCTGCGGACCAAACAATTAATGTTTGTTCTGTGCAGGGATCGAATCGCAAGTACCGAGCAGTGGCACTTCCCTAAATGCTATAGTGATAAATAAAAATACTGCGTCATAATATTTATACATTTTAAAGATTTATCCATTGCCTTGTTGGTCTAGTCGTCATTGGCTGAGACTGCGTTACCTAATTGGGACTTCGGACAAAAGAAAAATCTGTCAAGAAATCGACAATAGATGCCCCGAAGTTTGGATATACGTGGGGAACTTCACAAACATACAATTTATACACCAACTGCAGCCAGATTCGAGACAACCATTTATGAATGGCACTTATTTAATTGTTAGTTACGTAAGAGATAGCGCCCACGAGCAACTTTGTTTCCGCAACTTATTTCTCTCATCACATCAAGTCTATGGGCTAGTATGAGAGTGCGCCCACGTAGCGACGCGACAGCCAGGAGACTTTTCATACTAACCCATAGACTTGATGTGATGAGACAAATAAGTTGCAGAGACAAAGTTGCTCGTGGGCACCCTACCTTATTGACCACTACGTCACTAGTAGTTTTTTTGTGGAATTACCATGGATTCAAGTAATAATTAATAAATAAATATGCCCAAAGAAGACAGATATTTGGCTGCACGGTTAGTTAATTGGCTTAATGGTTACCTCGCCATTTACCACCGTGCAATACAACTTACACACAAAGTACACCCAGATTCGGGATAACTATTTATGGATCACAACATTTTTTGTTCTGTGTGGGAATCGAACCCACACAGAAAATGTCGAGGTAGTATAAAACCAAACGTGAAGTATAAAAATAATTGTAAAGTTTATATCGTCGCATCTGTCCTTATATTACTACTCTATACTTTGACACAATTTAAAATTGTCTATTGGTAACGTCGGGTGGAGGACTTTTATTGTCGGTTGTGTTTATATGACCGTTTGTTATTATTTTCAATGTACACATAAACGCTTTAAATGCAATACATTGTTTTATTTAGGTTGTAACACCTTGTTATTATGTTATGTCTTCAAGATATAGTGTAACTTTGATAAGCGTGGCGGAGAAACTTAAAATAATATCATGTTTGTGATAGTAAATAGTGAATAGGGGATTATTCCCTAAGTAATCATCATCATCCCACTGCTGGGCTCGGGTCTCCCCCATATTAGCCTACTACACCACGCTGGCCAAACGGGTTGGTATAAGGTTTTGTTTAGAAATTTCCCTCTCTTGCAGTGGATATTAAAGTACCTACTTATTATTTTGTTACTTTGAGAACATTTAAATATTAGCATTTCACATTTCCTGGAGTAGTTTGGGGTGTAATTTGTCTATCATATCTAGAATAAGTTTGTATGTTTACTAGTCGTTTTATTGCCGTATACAGGCTCAGCCGAATTTGAGGAGGACCGTGTTACAGTTGTTTTAAGATACATAAAACACATATATAATTTATAATATAGAGCGGCTGGTTAAATTTATCATTGACAACACTTATTTAATATATTTAATTTTCTCAGAGTATAAAATATTATAGATCATATTCATACTAGAAATCAACACGTTCTACCTACGTGTCTTTATACATTATTAGATAAAAAATAAAAATATTTTTTATTTAAAATATAAAAATAAATAATAGCGGTAAAATAATTTTCTTTCGTAAGTGTGAACATTTTCTTACATTAAAAATACTTGAAAGTCTTTGGCACTTTTAAAACGCCTTGCCACCTAGTTCCTTTTTTATTTTAAGCGGAACTGCTGTGACGTAGTAGTTTATAAATCAAATGTCAGAAACAAAACTTTATAATATCTGGAGCACGGTAGTGCCCCCACCAAGACGAGAGAGACAACGGAAGCTTATATAAACTGCTGACTGGCTCTATGATAGTGTGGACTACTGCCGTATTGTCCCAGCTTCGTTCCCAAGGTCGCGAAGTATTAGTTTTGCCAACATATTATCTCTATAGAGATGAAGGATAAATATCAAATATTGCTACTTGTTAAGTTCATTAAAAAAATGTTTATAAAATAACAATTTGGGGTTATACTATAATATTGCAAAGCTCTCTCTAGATCTCTGAAAACACCTATATATCTATACTAGATTACTATACCTATACATAACTCAAATGTCATATCACTGTGCTGCTGTTTGAAATAAATCATTATAATGAATAGTTTCTAAAATTACATCGACGCCGAACATTCTTCATATTTTTTTTTTTTTTTTTTATACTACCAAGGTGGCAAACAAGCATACGGCCCCGCCTGATGGTAAGCAGTTACCGTAGCCTATGGACGTTTGCAACACCAGGGGTGTCACTCACGCGTTGCCAACCCTTTAAAAACCTTATAACTCCTTTCTTGAAGAACCCCATGCTATAGTCTCTTGGGAAAACCTGGGCAGGGAGCTCATTCCACAACCTTATCGTACGTGGTAAGAAATTCCTCTGGAATCTTACGGTACGGCATGTTTGAGGTGCAAGGATGTGAGGATGAACTCCCTGTCGGTGGCGAGAGGTGCGTTGATAAAATGTGGCCGTGGGCATCATCTCGAACAATTCCTCAGAACACAGCCCATTGTACAGGCGGTAGAACACACACAAGGAGGCGAAGTCTCTCCTGAGACTTAGTGGTTCAATACCCCCTGTGAGCTTGGGATCGTCAACAATCCTAACAGCGCGTCTTTGGATAGATTCAAAGGGTCCAAGCTGGTACCCAGGTGCTCCCGCCCAAAGGTGGCAGCAGTACTCCATGTGGGGCCGGACTTGCGCTTTGTAGAGCAGCAGTCTTTGGCCCGCGGTGAAGTACCACTTTGCCCTGTTCAGCACACCTAGCTTTCTAGATGCCAGCTTAGCCTTGTCTTCCAAGTGATGACGGAACTGAACGTCACTGGAGATGTCGACGCCGAGGATCCCAATGCTCTTGGATATTGTAAGGGCTGTGTCTTGGAATCGTGGAGCCATAGCAAATGGGGCTTTCTTAGCGGTGAACGCGCAAACTTGTGTCTTAGTGGGGTTAAATTGGACTAAATTTAGTCGTCCCCAATCAGAGACTCTGGAAAGAGTGCTACTGATTTCAGACACAAGTTTTTCGCGACTTTCATCCACAGTGGAACGAGGGATATTTGCGCGGCCTGTGTAAAAAGTATCCCCGGTGCTGTCGTCCGCATAACAATGAATGTCGTCGATAGACAACATATCATTTATATGCAGCAAAAACAGCGTCGGGGACAGCACAGAGCCTTGCGGTACGCCAGCATTGATGTCCAGGCGATCCGAGCAACAACCGTCAACGACAGTTTGTATGCTTCTGCTGGACAAAAAGCTGGCAATCCATTCGCATAATCCCTCGGGGAGTCCGTATGATGGTAGCTTCGACAAAAGACTCCGGTGCCAGACCCGATCGAACGCCTTAGCTATATCTAGGCTAACCGCCAACGCCTCACCTTGACTCTCGATGGCTAGAGCCCAGCGGTGCGTGAGATACACTAGAAGATCACCCGTTGAGCGACTGTGGCGAAAGCCGTATTGTCGGTCGCTAATTAACTCGTGATCTTCTAGGTATCCCAAGAGCCGCCGGTTTACAATTCGCTCCATCACCTTCAAGAGAAGGGACGTTATAGCTATAGGCCTGTAATTCGACGGGTCTGATCTATCGCCCTTTTTGGGCACCGGATGCACATGGGCGGTCTTCCACGAAGACGGAACTCGCCTACTGTTGTACGAAAGTCCAAAAAGACGCGTTAATACAGGACACAGCTCAGGGGCACACTGCTTTAGCACCGCTGCCGGTATGCCGTCTGGCCCACTCGACTTATGGACGTTAAGAAATAGCAACTCCCGCCGGACCTCACGCTGTGATATGCTGATATCCGGCATGGCGATACCACACCACGGAATCGTGGGCGGTACGGCTTCTCTGTCGTCCAGAGTCGAGTTAGAGGCAAAAAGAGAACCCAAAAGCTCGGCTTTCTCCTTTGCACTATAGACCAAATTATTGTCCGGCTTCCGTAGTGGATTTCATGAAACCAAAAACAAACAAATTAATTGATCATTTATATAGACGAAATATTAGATTTATCATTGCTGAAGCTGTTGGCCATGCGTCTTACCTTTCTCTCCGGATTGCCGTCCCATCAGACTGAGAGTGAAGCTATAGAGTGCGCCTACTCGTATGATTGCCCAGACACAATATACTTAGGTAACTACATCCCGCTTAGTTTGTTAATCATCGCCTATCAATTCACATATATTTTGATATCCTTATTTTATCAATAAAACTAGAATATATATATTTGAAAGCCAAGGGCCTTGGCCTTCGGAGGCCAAGCTTAAAAAAGAACAAAAGTTAAATCAGTTTTATTTTTGTATTTTGTGTTGAAATGCTGCATTGTAAAAATTCTTGTGTGTCAACAAAAAACCCGTTAACTTATTTAGTTCCTAAACGCTAGGAAATAAGTCTTTGAAAACCGAGTGCACATTTCTACTAAAAGGGAAATGTTTGAGAGACCAACGAAGTTACACCCGTAGTTTTCAAAGACTTGCCTTAGTAAATATGAAAACGAATAGGAACGTAATCCAACTGTTAATTTTCGACCTTATTCATTTAGTAACACTGACTTTCAGTATATTTTCGCCTTTGTAGTATATTTTGATATATATAGTTAAATTCTCTAGTAACCACTTCTTATAGATCTCGGTAATGATAACCATGTACTTGCTACAATCGTGACATACCTACTTCTTTTGCTTTTTAAAAAATATTTTTATTTCATCATCATCATCTCAACCCACTAAATATGTTCCACTGCGGGTCACGGGTCTCTTGGAAATTTTATATTCTAAAGGTTTCTACTTATACCTATTACCTCCTTCCATTTTTGTAAAATCATATTGGCTAAGAATTATAAAAATATATTTGTGCTGTCTTAACTAAATGAATCGTTTAAAAAAAGTATTTCATTCAAAAATCTATTACACTTCATATAAAAATGGATAGGCTTTCTCAAAAAGTATTGCTTAGGGACTTTTCCGTCGTAATTGGAAAACTTGAAAGATAAATCTCAGTAAATCTTGATATAATAAAATTGAAAGCTACATCGTGGTTTGTAACAAAATATCCTGTAGAATGTCACGCACAGCATCTCGATGGTAATCTTTATTTAAAACAGAATCTAACCAGCTGATCCTTGTTTACGTTAAGTATTATGGCGTCAAATATTGTGTGATAGGGACCTAATAGGAATATAATAATAATATTTACTTATATCTCTTTTTGTTTTTCTTAATGTATTTAAAATATTTATTTGATGTAATAGGCTTACATCAAATAAATATTTTAAATACATTAAAAGTAAAAGCGGTGATGGCGGAATTCGATTACTCGATTCCAAATCGATTATTTTCCGTAATCGATTTGGAATCGAGTAATCGAATTTCACTTTGTGGAATTTATGTAATAATCAATTAATATTATCCGTTTGGCGACAGATTAAGAATACAAATGTCACCACCCCTTTCCATCCCATTGGTGTCGTAAGAGTTGACTAAAGGAATAAGTCAGGCCGACAATATTATCTGCCTGATTTAAGATATGTATATAAATAATATAATAGCAACCCACTGCTGGGAACGGGACTCCTCTCCTCTATCAAGAGAAAGAGAGAGAAGGTTCAGGCCTTAATTCACACATGCTGGCCTAATGCGGGTTTGTGAATCAGACATATTTTAAGAAATTTCTTGTAAGATATGTGGGTTTCCTCACGATGATTTCCTTCATTTGATTGGTAATAAATTCCACACTTTAGGAAAGGTAGGGCACCATACTAACGAGCAGGCCCGACTGGGGGAGGACCTCGATCTTACAGAAGACCACAGCCAAATAACTACACGGTGTAGTTGTGTTCCTGTATGCGCTCATTTAGGGATGCGTTTTGAAAGAAACGTATTTTTATCCCAGAGTTATTGCCATCTTAAAGCCCTGGTGTCAAAAAATGAGTTAGCAACACGCAAGTGATACCTCTGGTATTGCAAGCGTTCATAAGCTACGGTTACTGCTTAACATCATATGCTTGTTTGCCATCCAAGTAGTATAAAAAAAAAACTGAAAGGACATATTATTTCTGGCTTCTATTTCATCAAGGATGATATACGACTTTGCGCTAGCATAATCTCGGCTTTGCACATGGCGCAGGTACGAGTAGCTCTATCTTCCCGATAGTACAAAGTGCGAGCGACGTGCGACACCGACAGCTTCTAGGCTCAATACTCTAAAGTGCTTTTGACATAAAGAGAATATTTTCACGTTACAGTTTGGATTTGTATTAAAAAGGGAATATTATTCTTGCTTGTATCGTTAAAATTAGAACGGCCATTTTATAATATCTAAAAGGTTATTTTGAAACCCTAGGGTGCAAGCCCTGTGGAGGAGAACTTTAAAAGAATACAATTCACACATTTAGGGATCAAACTAAACGTTGTCATGTGTGAGAATTAAACTAATACCACCTAGCGCTGTGACAGTTGCGAGGTGAGCACCTTACGAGTAACTACTAGACTACACATGCAGTCGAAAAGGTATGGAGTATAACATTTTTTTAGCAACTTTACGTAGCATTAAACCCTATTCTTTCGCTAACATGGTCGGATGGACGACAATCCGGTACGACCGAAGAGAGGCCGCGCGTAGGATCAGCAGCTTTACGTGCTTTCTGAGGTTCAGAGATGTCTCGCTTTCTCTCAAAAATTGGTCACCTATCTACAGACTAACCCCAGCTAAATTGCGAATCCATCAATCCACGCTATGAAGCTTCAAATCCAAATTCTTCTTCTTCTATTTTTTGTTTTAAAAATAAATTGAAGTTGGCTAGCATTCTTTTTTTCGAAACAGACCATTAATTGTAATAAACTTCTGATATCTCCTAATATAGCGACTGTGTGTCTGCCAAAACAAGCATATTGTAGCTAAAACTTACAAAAGCCATAAAATGTTATCTTTTTATTTATTGGAAATTCTGTTAAATGTATCTAGTTTTGAGACAGGCTTAACTGATCATGCATGGCCACGTTGCAGACAGTTTAATATACGATGAAAATAACCTACAATACAAGGGCTAATACTCCCCCCATGTGTGCCAAATAATTTATATGAGATCTTAACGGCTAGATTCCACGTGCATCTGTATTTGTTATCTAGCGGTTAAGGTAGTTGAGGGTTCGATTCCCACATGAAACAAAACTTTATGTTACCTAAGTATGGAAAGTAGGTACCTTGCGACATAACCGTATTATTGTTAGCCAATCGATTTTGAAAAATGTCCTTCAGAGTTATTTAGATCGCCCATATTTAGGCCTGTCCGTGTGGTGACGGATTAAGAATACAAATGTCACGACCCCTTCCATCCCAAGGGTATCGTAAGAGTCGACTAAGGGAGTAAGTGTTATTCACCGCAAGAGAGGGAAAATTCGAAACAAAACCCTATACCAACCCGTCTGGCCAGCGTGGTATAGTAGGCTAATATCCCTCTGTTTGGAGGAGACCCGTGCCCAGCAGTGGAACGTTTATGGGTTGAGACGTACGTATTTAGGCCCCTGTCGTTAGATCACGACAGAGGCCTGTTGACAGCCGGTACCGACTTTTAACGTGCCCTCCGAAGTACGGAGACGCTCAGATGAAATATTACTATGCGGTCACCCATCTATAGGGTTACCACGCCCTTGGTAGCTTAACCCACTGATCGTTTACCGAACAGCGAGCTATAAGCGCCTTCATTTACCCGTAGACTATGTGCAATCGTTGTAATACCATCTTGTGTATAATAAAATAAAAATAGTTGAGCGCCAACTTTGTCGATAGTACTGTTGTTTCATTATTCAGCATATTTATTTCGAAATCCATTTTTATCTATGTAAAATAAGATTGGAAATTAAATATATTTTGCTGCAATGCGAAATCAGTGCGCACCCTTAGTCAGAGGTATGTCCAGAACAAAATGATATATGTTCGGCAGATTTCAGGGATCCAATACAGAGATCACATTAAAAACGTCGAGTGGACGGAATAATGGAACACCGTGTGTCCTGGACAGACTAGCGGGGAACATGCTGCCATTCTACATTTATTTTTATGATTGTTTTTAGTTTACATACTAAAAAAATATCAAATCTTTGCGTCTATTTAAAAGCGGTGGTAGCCGAATGGTAAAGTACCTACTTGTACATAATGAGGTGTCAGTACATATATATAAGTACTAGCTGACCCAGCAAACGTTGTTTTGCTACTAAAATATAGGAGTTGATCGTAGAGGGGTGGAAAATTAAGGGTTGTATGTATTTTTTTATGCTGAATCACAAATAAATAAAAACAAAAAAAAATGTCTAAAAAATAAAAATAATAATTTAGAGGACGACCCTTAAAATTTAGGGGGATGAAAAATAGATGTAGTCCGATTCTCAGACCTACCCAATATGCACACAAAATTTCACGAAAATCGGTCGAGCCGTTTCAGAGGAGTTCAAAGTTGAACACTATGACACGAGAATTTTATATATAAGTATATACTATATCAGGTGGCTAATTTCCTCGGTGGCTCAGTGGTCGATGTGTTCGGCTGCTGATCACAAGGTCCAGGTACGATTCCCGGGTCGGGCCAAAAATTGATCTTAGGTTTTTATCAAAATATTTACAATAGATGCCTGGAGTTTGGAAATTGGCGGTGGTTACACCTCCGTGCCTCGGTAAGCAAGTAAAGCTGTTGGTCCTATGACTGATCTCTCTACGGTCGTGTTGGATTGCCGTTCCACCGGACTATGCGAGTGAGGGAATAAAGAGTGCACTTGTGTTTGCGCACACACTTGTGCACTATAATATCTCCCACGCAGATGGTTAGTCTCTGTCGAGATTTGCCGCCGTGACCGAAATTTGGTTAGGAGGACATTATAACAGATGGCAGTACCAATGTGAATTTCATTTTGTGCTTATATATCTATATAACAAATTGTTTTCGAATTACTATTAATACTGGTACCTACTCCTTGTTTTCAGAATACTTATTGCCGACCACCAGAGGTTACATCGAACGAAATTTATGAGTAAGAATATTTATTTATTTAAAAACTTATTATACACAAAAATAAATGTATAAAGGCGGACTTAATGCCATTGGCATTCTCTACCAGTCAACCCAAGGTGGTGCAGAGATATTACAAGTAGGTGCATATGTAATAATTTTAACGAAAATAAAATGTAGAAAAGACAATATATATAAACTATGATACTAATACTTATAGGTACATATTATATAAAGCAAATACATATTTACTTAAATAAACTAATATATATTATATTAATATAATAATTATTAAACATTACTGATGAGATGATTCTGCCAATCTGTGCAAAAGTAGTTCACGAACCTTTTTTTTGAACGCATACCGGCTAGTGGACATCCTGATCTCAAGACGCAGAGCATTCCAAAGAAGGATAGATTGGATAGGAAAAGAGGAGTGAATAAAATCAGAATTATGAGAAGGACACACTAGGAGTAGATTGTTAGAGGAACGAAGACTTCTATTATGGACAGTCCAGCGATACTGAAACTGAGGAGTTAAATAAGAGGGAGCATTAGGAGACATGAGGATGGAATACAGGGTGGAGAGTGCACGCATACTACGACGCTGACGAATAGGGAGCCATTTCAACTGGGAGCGAAAAGTAGACACATGGTCATACTTGCGAAGATTGAAAATGAATCGAATGCAGTTATTGAGAAGACGGTCGAGTTTGTTGAGAAGATCTGCATTCAGGTCAAAATAACACACATCACCATAGTCGATCAAGGGAAAAATTAAAGTCTGCACAAGCATTGTTTTAGTCTTACATGGTAGAAAGTTTTTTAGCCGATACAGAGCACGCAGGGTACCGGTGACTTTCTGACAAATCTGAGTAACTTGAGCTCTCCAATTTAAGTAGGTATCGATCTGTAAACCTAAATTTTTAACAGTTTGGCACAGTTCGATAGTAGCACCATTGAAGACAATAGGTGGAAGAGCAACTGTGTCTAATCTGCTCATCAAGCGTTGACTGCCGACGACGATGGCTTGGCATTTGGTTGGGTTGACAGTCAAACCAAACTTATCAGACCAGTTTTTGATGTGCTGTAAGTCTCTGTTTACAGTATCCACCGCAGAGGAAATACAGTCAACACGCGCCTGAGAGTAAATCTGCAAGTCGTCAGCATACAGATGGTACGCACTCTGAAGATTTTGTGTTATGAGATTTATAAAAATAGAAAAAAGCAAAGGGGAAAGAATACCGCCTTGAGGTACGCCAGATTTGAGGTCACACCAACTCGATGATGATTCATCGAAGCGGACAGACTGCTGACGACCCCGAAGATAATTAGAGAACCATTCCAGAGCTTCCGAAGAGACCATATAATGGAAGAGGATAGAAAGCAGGATATCGTGACTGACGGTATTGAAGGCGTTTGAAAAATCAACCAAAGCCAGAACAGTGACTTTGGTGTCTTCCATGCCTTCCCTAATATCGCCAGTCACTTTAAGGAGCGCGGAAGTGGTGCTATGGCCTGGTCTGAACCCAGATTGTAGTGAGCTTAATAAATTGTTCGTGTAGACGAACCTGGATAGCTGCTTCTGAACACAGGCCTCAAGCACCTTGGACAGGAAAGGAAGAATGGATATGGGGCGGAAGTGTTTGGGCAGGGAAGGATTTGGAGTCTTGGGTAGAGGAATAACGTAAGCATTACGCCATAAAGACGGGAAGGAGCCAGATGCAAGTGAAAAATTAATGACATGGGCAATCGGACTAAGGAGTTGGTCGAGGATAGGTAAAATCATGCGACGGCTGACATTGTCGCAGCCCACTGCATTGGATTTGATGGACAGGATTATTTTTTTGATCTCATTCATTGCTACTGGAGAAAAATTAAAAGCTTCGAAGTTGCGACGAGGCAACCCAGCTAAGTAATCGATAGTTTGACACTTGATTTGGTGATCAAACGGCTCTGTAGTTGAGAAATGACGATTAACATCATCCAAATCAAGTGTCCCCAGCGATTCGATATGACGCTGTTTGCCGATACCTAAAGTACCAAGGAACTTCCAGATATCGGCAGGGTTCGAAGAAGTGATATAATTGAGAATGTGTCGGCGTTTAGCATTGCGTATCATCTGATTGCAGCGATTCCTTGCAGACTTGAAAAGAGTCCAGTTGTCGTCACACCGATTCTTTCTGTACCTACGGAAAGCCCGATCCCTGCGCCTCATGGCCATACGAACTCCCCTGGTAATCCACGGTGCAGGAGGACGTTTAAGTTTTACTTTTCTTACCGGGGCATGTGTGTCGTACAAGTTTAACAATTTAGTATTAAAGACATGAACTTTCTCATTTACCGTGGTTGCTGTCATAACAGTGTCCCAATCAGTTTTAGAAGCATCCTTACGAAGCTTTTCAACATCCATGCGACCAAAACAACGCCTGTGCAGGATTTTGGGCTTTGGCTTGGGAGGTTTTAGGATGTAGGACAGGAAAAGCAGGTCGTGGTGAGAAAATCCGGGGGCAGGAAGTTGGCCGTGGGATGAGGCTAGGGAAAGGGAAGAGGTAAGAATCAAGTCAAGCCAGGTGTCCTCTCCATTAGTGTTGTGGTGAGTTGGTTGGAGTGGCAGTATATGGAGGCTGGCTGACTTGACAATTTCAATGAGCTTACGGGATCGTAGGGAACGGTGAGGAAGGAGATCGGTATTAAAATCGCCCATGATAATATGATGTGAGTATTCCGACCCTAAAGATTCCAGAATTGACTCAAGACTGGAGAAGTAATCGACAGACGGAGGACAATAGACGACGCCAAGAATGGTTTTAGATCCTTTGACGTTGACCTCGAGGAAAAGATGCTCCGCAGACGCAGAAGGGTTAGGAGAGGAAGAAATGAGAACTTTATATGGAAAGTCACTGCGGAGATAAATCGCGACTCCTCCACCTCTTCGCCCAATTCGATCGTTGCGAATTAAAATGAATCCAGGCAGTGAGAAAGAAGTAGAAGGAAGGTTAGGTTTAAGCCAACTCTCCGAGATTAGGATGGCGTGAACGTTGACATCAGAAAATGTATCTAACAAGTCACCATAATGACTAGGTATGCTTTGCGCGTTTAAGTGACATACATTAAATAGCGAGCGGGATTGTACTAACCGAACAGAAACTACAATCGTTAGAAAGCTCCACAGACTCATTGGCAGAATAAAAAGAATCATCAGAAACCATGAAAAAATATAAAAAATATATAGGGAAATTATAATATATAAATAGGAAATATATATAAAAGTAAAAATATTATTACAAAATTAATTTATGCGTATTAGTTGGTGCAATACTTCAATCTCTGCACCACCCGCCAGCTGTTACACACACACAAAAAAAAAAACTAAAACTTGAACGTTACACATAAACACAAAATAGAAGTTATGAACGCATCCATAGAAAACGTCACAAGACTTTCATAAGTTTGACAGATGTTATGACATGTCAATTTTGTCATTGATTGAAGCGAAACATAAATATTGAGGGTAAAAATGAAGTGATACAGGCAAACAATAACATAACAGGAATGAAATGGAAATTAGACAACACAAGCAAGAAAGAACAGATAAGAAAGCATCATAGAAAACTAAACCTATTTACGTTGCTTGTTGTTCGTACCCGAAGATCCAGCGCCGGCGTTTCCTATAGCACTTTGAACCGCAGACGAAGAATCACTTGACGCTTTAGGGTGCTTCTGCATCAGACATACAAGCTCCTCCATAGTGGTGACCTTGTGGCGGCTACCGTCAGAGACTTTCACCACAATGACACCGTCCTGCGTCCAGCATGTGCGCATGCCAAAATGCTGCCGGGCTTTAGCGAAGATGGCCTGTCGTCGTCTGGTCAAAAACTCTTTAACAGAGGTCGTTGTACCCTTAAGCTTAGACTTGGCTCTCCATACTGCAGACCTGACATCAAGTCTTACAAACCTTACCAGGATGGGTCGGTGAACATCTTTTCTGAGGACCCCGATCCTATGGCAGAAGCTGAAGTCGGATGTAACATTGTCTTTAAGACCCATGCTGTGAACTGTCTTCACTATGACTGACCTGCAGTCCTCCTTGTCAGCCTCGGGGACGCCCAGAAAGATAAGGGCCTTTCGTCGATGCCTGGTTTCAACTGCATCAACTGCGCGTGAGCATTCAGCTATCTGTTTTCTAAGCAGACTCAGCATAGAGAACATAAGCTCCCTGAAGGTCCGGAACTCCTCCGCCACCTTTGCTACTGTGTCCTTAGCTGGGCCCCCAACATGAAGCTGTGCTTCGAGCTCTGCCATCCTTTTCACAAAGCAGTCTTCTAAGTTGTCCTGTGCTGTCCTGATGTCATCCAGTTGTGCCATTTTAACAGTGTTAAGCGTTAACAAACTGTTTTTTGACAAATGTGTGTGATGTGGCTGGCAGGTGGTGTGCTTTGTAATATTATTCTTACATAAGCAAATGTGATGTTGTGCAAACGTGAGTACTATCTATGTATAAGTTATTAAACTCAAAAACTACACAATAAGTAAACAAATTACTATATTTATAATTAAAATTAAAATACAAAATTACTAGTATGTCTTGACTTTTTTATCACCTACCCCCGAAAAAAAAAAAATATTATATTAAATAGAATATTGTCTGTATGTATTTCAAGTAAACCGTAAATCTTAAGATAACTTATTATATCTAGCTAATAGGTGCTTTCAACAGTTGTAAATAGCTGGCGACCACATGTGACTCGTTCTACCATTTATTCTAGAAACATCTGCGAATACTACTCTTTGTTTTTATTTAACTCTTATAAGTGTTCCAAGTTTAAGTGGTTTGCTTTTAAAGAAGTAATTCTTACAGTTAGTATATTAAATATAAAAATAATAATATTTACTTAAAGGAAACACTACGCTTAAACTTATTTATTTATTTTGGATGATGATGAAATAAAAAAAAGGGTACAATCCGCCTGATGTTAAGAGGAAATGCGGGCGGAGAGACTTTTGAATATTAGGTATTTGAATAAACTATCGCTGTCGCTCTGCGAGCGCTCGGCCGCGCGATTTGTGCGACAGGGACAACTGCATATCCGACTAAACAGCATAAGTAAAAAGTCGTAATTCGAGGTTTGGCTCTCGCCTATTTCCTCCTCCATTATTAGACCAATTTAAAAGATATTTCGTAAACTGCATGATTAGGATATAAAATGTGCCCCTCTGTTTTCCTTTTTTCAATAACAGTTGTCATATTTGTATACCAGGCCTATGTTGACAGCCGTCTAAAATGGTTATTTTGAGCATTTTTAAGGGTTTCTAGTGCTTATAAATATAATGAATCATTAAAAAGAAAAACATAGGAACATACAAGAAGTTGATATTAATTTTATTGCAAAAAATGTTTACTTTAAGATCGTAAACCAGGTAGAAAACAGGCGAGAGCGTTTCTATGGAGAATAGACACACCGCGTTTCCTCTTAAGCAGTTACCGTAGCCTATGGACGTTTGTAATACCTGAGGTAGCTCTTGCGTGTTGCCGACCTATTTTTTACACCAGGGTTTAAAGATGGAGTACCCCAGGGATAGGAAAACATTTCTTTCAAAATGCATTTCTAAATAAGCAATGCAGACATGCACTCACAAACAGGAACACAAGTACACCGCTGTGTGCAGTTATTTGGCTGAGGTCTTCTGTAAGATGGAAGTCCTTCTCCAGTCAGGCTTGTTCGCTAGTATGTCACAACAACAGAAAAAAAATTGCCAATATTAAAAACAAGGTAAAGAAACAGTCTAGTCTAAAAAAAATTTCGCCTTGCCAACTTTCGATCATAGTGGCTAATCTCGATGGAAACTAGCCATCTGTGCGTGACATATTGTACAGGCACAAGTGAGTGCGCAAACACAGGCACAAATTTTATTCCCTATCTTTCATAGTTCGATGGGATGGTTATTAAGAAGGACGAGATAAATCAAGCATAGGACAGACTGCTTAACGTACCTACTCTCCGAGAAAATCTAACCTCCTTTCCTGCTACTTAAAATTATCTAGCTAAGTACCCATTGGACCTCCAAGATATCATAGAAGTACTCGTTCGATCTCCTTTTTAGGTCCCTTTGGACTTCTTTCAAATAAATGTGCTCATTGGACCTGTTTATTAGTACCAATAGTAATATCCGACCCGGGAATCGAATTCGTGTTCTCTCGACCGCGACCAGTCTCAAATATGTTCACCAACTTATGCCACGGCAGCAGAGCAGGACATTAGTAAGTGAACGAGCCAATGGCGCTGTGTGGCAATTAATTAGTTGTTCGTTCGGTAGAGGGCGCAACTCGTGTACTAAGCAAGATTAATTGACTACATACACCGCTACTAGTAAGCTTTACTTATATTACAAGCTAGCATTCGTGTGCGACTTTACACCTAATCCATCCATCCATCTCAGCTACAAGACACCCACTGCTGGACATAGGCCTCCCCTAAGTTTTTTCACATCGTTCGGTCCTAAGCTGACCTTACTCCCAATACTAACTTAAAAAAATACTGTTGAATTCTTTTAGGATGTCTCTATGTGTATCTTATCTTATCTTGTTGTGGAGTTGTCCTTTCGGCCAGAGCACTTCGACTCTTGGGTTCTTTTGTTTATTCATTTTAGGCCCCTTCTTTAACACTCATTCTACATCCTGGTCCCTGAAAGTCTCCTGTATGAGTTTCAGTACATCCTTGATCGGGATGCGCCTATAGTCTGTTTCGGGCTATGCCTGTTCTAGTAGGCTCATTCTTCGTGAGGCCAACGCCTCGCGCGTACATAGCTGGTGCCGCATTAATAATAATAATGTTAATAATTGATTCCTCTTCTTCACCGCAGATCCTGCATGTTGGGTTATCTGACAGGCCCATTCTGTGGAAAAGTTCGTAAAAGCACCGGTCACTGCTCTCATTTGCACTTAAATATGTAGTTTGTTTGTCCAATGTTTAAGATATATATCCCTGCTGATATTATGCGAAAGTAACTCTGACGACTTAACGGCTTTAATGGGAGGTAGGGCACCATACTAGCGACCGAGCCCGACTGGGGAGGGACTTCCACCTTACAAAAGACCACAGTGTGTTCGTGAGTGGTCTCCAGCGCTCATTTAGGGATGCGTTTTGAAAGAAACGTATTACTATCCCAGGGTTACTTCTGTATCAGTATATAGTATATATTATAGAAGTATCACTTGCGTTGCATGTTGCCAACCCATTTACACATGCATAAGGAAAGACCAACATTCGAAATTGGGTGGTTACAGGCTGAGGAAGAAGACATATGAACGGTTTTATTTAAAGTTGTGTTTGCACAATTTGGCTTACAGTCAGTAACAAACTGTTTGCTAAACCGAACCACGATCTAAATAATATAGAGTTTAAACAAGTACTTGACGCCAGCGGCGAGCATGCATTTGTCACGTATAGTCGGTCGAACTGCTAGTTTATTTTCCGAGTTAGTTTTGAACTTTGATGAACTAACATTTTGCCGAGTTATTAATTTAATTTGGGTTACCTAACCTAATAGCTTTTTAATGTGAAAACTGCTATAATATTTTGATAAATATTTAAGTGCAGGTTAAATTCCATTTTGAATAGTACAAAGGTAGAGAAAAAAAATAAGAAAAAAAAGTAGGTCGGGACATTGTTTAACTGCCTCAGAGTATCAGATAATCAATTTTCTACCGATTCAAAAGTTTGTTCTTAGTCTGAGTGTACTTTGTGTTCGTGAATTGTACATGTGTACTTATATCTTAGTTCTCCACGACACAAGGCTTGTTAACTAGAGAAGGTTCTCCATCGCAAAATTTGTCAAAAAATATTTTAACATTCTTCACTACAATATTACATAATTCAGACTTAACTCAAACTCAATATCATTTATTATTATTTAGATCAAATGCATGATATACTTATGAAACGAACAAAAGTCAGCATATTTTTTCCTACTCGTACATACATTCCTAGTCGATTTGCTCAATTTGAGCAAAAGATCTCTTGGCTTTTAACGTCCCACTGCTGGGCACGGGTCTCCTCCAAAAAATTGGAGGGATATTAGCCTACTATACCACGCTGGCCAGACGGGTTGGTATAGGGTTTTGTTTCGAGTTTTCCCTCTCTTGCGGTGGATATTGTCAGCGAGACTTACTCTCTTAGTCGACTCTTACTATTGGCTTTTATTATTTCTATAGAATTCTAACTTCCACCCGCGGCTTCTTTCGGCGTTAATTCCCACGGGGACAGTGTTTTTTTCTTTTATCTGTCTCTTCTTTTTCTGAAAACTTTAACCTGTCTCTGTGCCAAATTTCATCCAGATCCGTTAAGCCTTTTGCCGTGATAAAGTAACAAACATTTATCCGTCCAAACCTACGTATTTATATTAGTAAGATATCAGCATCGTGCAACGAGCTTATTTTTTTCGAACATACTCATCTACTTAAAAATAATATACAATATTTCCGCAAAACTTAACTAAAATCTAACGTAAAGTTAGATAATTAACAACATACGCTAGTAGTTATTACCACTAGACTAATAAAGCAAATAAAAGAAGAAAACTTTACGAATAAACGTGAAATATTCGCGGATAGTGGAAAGTTTTCGAATAATACTCTGGATTACTAGCAGATGTATGTTGGCGCCGCGGTGTTAGGCAATGATATATAGGTCCGTACATAGATGTGATTTAGGAGCCTAGATACTATAGCTATACTTGGTGAACTTAGGAATCATATGTAAACCAAAATGAGACAAAGATTGACTTCACGGATAACTTTTTTTTAATCCTACCTGGGAGGCAAACAAGCTTACGGCCCGCCTGATGTTAAGCAGTTACCGTAGCCTCTTGCAATACCAGAGGTATTATTAGCGTGTTGCCGATCCATTTTTTTACACCAGGGCTTTAAAATGGAGTATCACTGGAATAGGAAAATGTTTCTTTTAAAACGCATCCCTAAATGAGCCCTGGAGACTCACACACAGAAACACACCTAGACGGCTGTGCAGTGGTCTTCTGTAAGGTGGTGGTCCTTCCCCAGTCGGAATTGCTCGCTAGAATGGTGCCCTACCTCTCTTAATCTTATTTTAAAAACTTTATTTTATTTTATGATAATTGTGGGCACTGGATTACCTCGCCATATTATGTGATCCACAAATGGGTGTTCTGCGTTTTATGTTTGTAAAGTTCTCTACAGTATACCTAGCTTGTGCATGACTTGCCGATAATATAAAGTCGTAATCATACACAGCTAAGGTGCAGTTGATTTGTTATATATTAACATTAACTTACTAATTAATTACAAGATGTTGATGTTGCCAAACTGTATTTACAGGCTGTCACTGCAATGTGTCGCTACTTTACAAATCTGCAACTTGGAACTGACAATTGAAGTTAGTTCGCCTTCAAACTATTTGTGTGTTACTTCCTCTAATGCTGTATTAATATATGTGTTTCTACTTAGTATAGATTCATAGTGGTTCTTAATCGTACTAATATTGTGAAAGATTGTGAGTATGGATGTCTGTTAATCTTACATGTAAAAACTACTAAACGGATCTGGATGAAATTTGGCACAGAGATAGATTATAGTCTAGAATTGCACAAAGGCTTAGGTACTTTTAATCTCCATAACCGACATCCATACAGGTGAAGCCGCGGGCAACAGCTAGTCGATAAAAAATATTATTTATTACCAATCTTGTTGTTTCTAATATCTGTATAATGTGTTGGTTTTTTTTATACTACGTACCTATGAGGAAAACACGCATATTGACTACCTTATAGTAAGCAGTTTCGTCGTTCGCAGTATATGCGAAGGATTTAAAAAAATGCGCTCCTAAGTGAGCTCTGCAGACATTTGGAGACTCAACTTCACCAGTATCTTATGTTATTTTGCTGTGGTCTTTTTTAACGTAGAGGTCCTTTCACAGTCGAGCTTACTCGCTCATATTACAGTGCCTTGTTTTTGTCACCTTTCTGATACCACAAATCATAACATATACCAAATTATAGATGTTATATATCTGGTAAATATAAATAATAAACAGTATTTAGCCTATTCTCAGCAAATCTAAAATAGAAGATATTTATCACCTCTTAGTGGAGTGTGTCAGGAACGAGTCTAAAAGACGAAATTTAGTGCATAAATTAAATTTAAATAAGTTAGATATAGGTATATTTAACATAGTTCTAGCCAAACCCATGTCGCCAGAAGCTATATTAGCTTATGAATTAGTTTGTAAAAGGTAGTACTAAGAATAAGTTGAATGGTGGAAACGATGGAACCAACATGACAATTATTAAAGGTTCCTTAAAATAAAGAAAAAAAAAAAAATCTCAGCAAATCGACTAAAGTAAAATTTACTGACTATTAGTTTTAACTTAAATGACCTGAGAAATGTGTAGATAAGGGAATTAGTTTGAAACACTTGTAAAGAAATTCACTGTATTTTCTACGATTTTACTCACACATATTTTCATACGTAACGAGAGCTGATTGTTAGCACCCGAGTAAGTATACAGGACGCAAAATTTACATGTTATCTGAAACTGATGATAATATTATATGTAAATAGGCCATTTTTAACACAGATAGCTGAAAATGCGCTCATATTCTACGTGTTTATCGCAAAAATTGATCACGAGGGGCTTGGAATTACTTTTGGTATAATTTGTTCGTTATCAAACTAATTACATTAATTTTTATTTGAGGTTTATGTTGCTACGATAGACTTTGATATAGCAAAATGGAAAGTGTAAGTACGTAAAGGCTTCTTCATCATCTGCACCCATGAATTTGGGCGAATTGAGCCAAAAAAATTTCCTAAGACTTTTTTAATAGTATGTAATGGCTAGAAATTCTAAGTTTTTAACCTAGTAGTACCACTTAGTTACCTTTAAATAAATATACGTGACAAGCAAGTCGTGCCGCTAACTAGTGAATGCACCATTCCCTTAAAAGAGAGAGATTTTAACTCACATAAGTTGGCCCAATACGAACTGACAGGTCAAAAATACTTTTAGAATTGATTTTAAGACGTGGGTTTCTTCACAATGTATTCTTTCACCATTAGCAGATGATAAAACATTTTTGATAATTATGATATGTTTAATTCCACAAGAAGCATTCATACTAGTTTTGTTGGACGCGATTTAACTTTTTTTTTTTTAAAGACAACTCCCGCACTAGAGAACAAGCTCTGTGTTGCGGGGGACTTTACAAACATACAATTAACGGACACAAATTACACCTAGACTGAGAACAATTCTTTGTGGTTCATACAAAGTTTTACAACCTCGTGCACAGCAGGCGCATACTGCGGCCACTGGACCACCGAGGCAGTCATACAAATTCTTACTCCTTATCTCTTCGTTTGGCTACTACTTGAGAAATAAGGAATCAATTAGTACTTAATATCGATTAGCTATTGTAAAGATAAAACGAGTTAATTGTGAATTAATTCGAGATGGTCTAAAAGGTGCCGGCGTCTTTTGTGCTAAGTGTCGTAAAATAAATTCAACCCCTCTATAAGATAAACAATACTAAAGTAATATTATAAATCTAACATTGTGCTTCTTTATTTTCTCTTTGTGTACTTTACATTACACGACAGTTATTCGATTTGATTAGTATTAAAGTTCAGAGGATAACTCATAACTTATACATAGGTCGCTATTTAAATTTTCTGTCGTCTATCGTCTATATAGACAACGGTAACTTATTGTTATTGGCCTGTTAATTGGTCCAGTGTTGGGCAAAGGTCTCCTGTTTTTTTTACAACTCCAGTGCTAGGGAACAAGCCGTATGTCGCGCGGGACTTTACAAACATACAATTTACGGATACAAAGTAACTTGGACTCGGATCAACCATTTATGGATCACATAAATTTTTGTTTCGTGTGGGAATCAAACCCAGAGATACCGTGTGGTGAATAGCGAGGTAACTACGCAGTCAATTATAAAAGGATGTAAAAATAACATTTTCTGATACTTTTTTGGGATTCGTCAAAGATATTTTTTTACTCTTAATTTATCTAAACCCTGGCTTTCGCATCAGTGCAGTTCTACTCTCGCATGTTTCTCAGAGGAGTAGGCAGAGATTATGTACTTATAGACTTGAAATAGGTACTCTGTTTGCTAACAGCATTGTTTATGACATTAAATGCGACATAGTTACTAATAATAAGAATTTGAAATTATGTATTATTATATTTTTATAAAAATGTTTTGGCTCACTATGTGTATTGGGCAACTGTTAGTATTATATATAGTAAGCAAATGAATGTAAATAAATAAATAAAAGAACCTAAAACTAAAGAAGATTATAACACTATCTTTATCGATATGCAATGCAAGTAAAGCCATAAGAGTCACCTAGTTCATTGATTAAGTACTTAATAAAAGTACTTAAGATACATAAAATAAGATAGGCACAATTAGTGGCAAAAGTTAAGTACTAAAGCCACTAATTTAGAACAATTTAAGTATAAAGTATACGCATTAGAGAGAAATTACAATTGTTATTTGAAGTCGTAATGTAGTTATGAATTGGGGTATTTTATCATCTTTATTATTAGATTAGCTATTGATATTAGGTCTATTTAGTTTGTTGCTGTTACGAATTTAAATTAAGATATTGGTATCAGACGCCCGTACGACTGATGTACTGTGCTATGGGATATCTTGACATAGTATAAATCAAAGAAGTTTGTGCTTATATATTTTAATGCAGTTTTCAGCTATAAATAGAGTGAGTCAAGAAAAAGGTCCATAAGTGTAATACATGCATAGTTTAATAGAGAAACCTAGTATAAATCGAAGCGAAGCGAGTAGCTGCCTCGGTGGTCCAGTGGCCGCAGTATGCGCCTGCTGTGCACGAAGTTGTGGGTTCGATTCCTACACAGGACAAAACTTTGTGTGACCCACAAAGAGTTATTCTGAGTCTGGGTGTAATTTGTGTCCGTTAATTGTATGTTTGTAAAGTTCCACCAGACACAGAGATTGTTCTCTAGTGTTTATTTATATGTTTTAACTTCTTACTGCACTTATAGTTGCCCAACCTGTGCAGTAATCTATTACATATAAATAAAATATGTAATGTTTATGTTTTTATTTAAATAACTTGCCAAAATTATCAAATTGGTCAAATTTTGATGCCATACATGCACTTTACGGTAATAGGACGAATGCCACCATCGTTTTTTACATAGAGAATTGAGCAAAAGTCATAGTCAAAGTCTAGATAGGCCATTATTGCCGCGTTCAATCAAAGAAAGCCTAGATGAGTTACCGTTTTAAAACATAGTGAGACCTTACCATGTTTTGTAAAGCACGTTAAACTTTTAAAGTTACTTGTAAGCCACCTATTATATGCCACTGGTGGCGCCACAAGGCAGCGTAGTAACCCGTTCCAACTTTGACGAGCCGTCTGTTTCGATGGACCGCCAAAACGTATAAAACAATTTCATGCATTCTGAATTTCACGCTCTCTACATTTAATTGGATTTACTAGACATTTTGCGTGATTTTATTTATAGTTCGTACATAGTTTTTTTTAGATAAGAATTCTATAACTAAGATTCTTCTTATTTATAGAATTCCTAACTTCTATTTTGACTAGTTCTAGGTTACTTCTTTACATTTTTTATCTTCTTTATGCGCGATGTTTTATGTTACGATATTGATATTATTTTTAAGTTGGCTCAAGAGAGGTAGGGCACCATACTAGCGAGCAACCCCGACTGGGGAAGGATCTCCACCTTACAGAAGATCACAGCCAAATAACTACACACAGTGGTGTATTTGTGTTCCTGTGTGTGAGTACATGTCTCCAGCGCTCATTAAGGTATACGTTTTGAAAGAAACAAAGCAATGGGTTGGCAACATGCAAGTGATACCTCTGCTATTGCAAGCGTCCATAGTCTACGGTAACTGCTTAACATCAGGCGGGCCGTATGCTTGTTTGCCACCCAAATATATAAAAAAGAGAAATTCAAACTTCCAAAAACTAAAACAATATTGGAATATTTAGTATCAAGCCAGCAGTACAAAGTTGCGAGGTCCACGTACAACAGTCCCGATCCCAACACCTAACACGTAGTTAACATGAAATACGTTTCAGAGAGAGTACAAAACAGAGCGTTGAAAAATGCAGCCTATGTCAACACGCGGCCTGGCCTACACAAACCATTGACATACATTTACGAGGCAGCTGGTGTCTTAATGTCCTCTTAAACTTCAAATCTTACTAATGTTATAAATGCGAAAGCTTGTAATGGTGTATGAATGTTTTGTAATCTTTCATGCAAAAACTACTGGACGGATCTGGATGAAATTATGCACACAGATAGATTACATTCTGGAATAGCATATAGGCTACTTTTTATCCCGGGATTTAAAAAATGCCGCGGCTGGAAACTAGTATAACATAACATCACTGAAGGGAGGTAGGCTCTATACAAGCGACAGCACCCACCCGGGAAAGGACCTCAACGTTACAAAAGACCACAGCCAAATAACTACACACAGTGTTGTAGTTGTGATCCAGGATTTGAGTACAGGTCTCCAGCACTTAAGTAAGCATATACTAAAGAAACGTTTTCCCATTCCAGGGAGAACCCATGACAAAACCCAGGTGTTACAATGGATTGCACATCGACAATAAATCCATGCGAGTGATGCCCTTTTTTGACTGCAAGCGTTCATAGGCTTACAGAAAACAGTGGACCGAATGCTTGTTTGCTACCTACGTAGCAGTATAAACAGAATAATATTACGCCTTTTTCCTGAAAAAATGCCTACAGCACTACTAAAATATACTTACTGTTCTTAGAGAACAAAACTTACAACTTACTTAAACGAAACAAGCATACGATTTTAGGATCGACTCCAACAGAACGACTCCAGTCGATCCTAAAACTTCACTAACGGCCACCATCAGGCGGATCGTATGCTTGTTTCTTCTTAAAGGTGATATCTGCCTACCCCTCTTAGAACAGTTAGTATATTTTTATAACAGATACTTACTGCCTTCTACAACTCTACTTTATGAACATAAAATGTCCCACAAAAGAACGGAAGAATCAGCGGAGTTTTACAGACGTACGCGTCACAGACAGACAGTTGGTTATTACCACGTGACAAGGATACATAATAGCGGTTAAAAGGACTTGAATATCGTGAGGAAATGGCACAGAATGTCCACTTGGGTACTTTATTCAGTAAAAGCTGCTAATGCTTCTCGTAAAAATAGAGGGTCAGAGTGGTGGTACTAAGTTTCAACTTAAGGTTAAGGCACACTGTGTTTGGTACACAGTGTGCCTTAACCTTAAGTTGAAGCGACCAAGGGGCCTACCATGTAGTGTTAAAACATGAGTCAATCGTGCGAAAACGAGGAACGGAGCTAACACGCCATACGAGTATATCTCCGTCACTCTTTATCGGTCGAACTACTTACGTAATGGTATGCCTGCAGGGCGTTGTTCATTGGGTATTTACTTAACATTGACAGTGTACAATAATGAGTTATCTAAGATCTATTACGGGCAAGTTACTGTTTAGTGACCCTGACTTCTGAATCGGAGGTCGTGAGTTCGATGCCCACACAGGACACAACTTTGTGTGATTCAAAAAGGTGTATTTCGAGACTAGATTTAATATACGTCCATTAATAGTATTCGTACTCGTAGTAGCCTATCGTTGTACTCTGTAGTACTGTTCTACCGTATAAAAATAATCAGCCTCACACCACCGGTCTGCAGTTCACAAGATCTTACTCTATCAGTATAATAATTATAACTACTACATTTAGGGCGATTGAGTACTATATCGCTCATTATGTCGCTTCGAATTTAAATTAATGTTCTTTGAATCAAAACAGAACTGCGGACTACACTTAAGAAAAAGAAAGGCACCGATTTTTACGCTGATCTGGAATAAAAATTCAATTTGAACAGCTTTCTTTATAATGTTGAATGAAATGGAGTCGTAATTGTCATCTGCTGAATGAGCTCTCTTTTGCTTTTAATTTGAACGATCCAGTCAGGATAGATTTTAACAATTTAGTCACATTTAGTACATGATAGAATTCACCAATAGTTCCTCAATTTGGCAAATAAAAGTATTCTAACAGCTTCTTTTTCCCTGAAGGTAATGACGCTTTTTCTGTTTATCTTAATCAAATACTTATAATGTAAATAAGAGGTTAAAACAATTCTTGCTATAGCAACAGTCAAATATTTGTCACAAAACTGTTGGAAAATATTATTCATATTTAGCCTCGGACGTATATTCTGGCAAAGATAAGCAACGTAGACGGAGACTGAATCAACAAAACTTCGAGTGTACCTAAAATTCTGGATTTTCCGGTAAATAACAGAGGCGTTTCGACAATCTTGAAGATATTAACTAAACTATTCTAGGAACAGAGTTTGATAGTTTCAAGCTGACCTATGACAATTTATCCAAAAAACGACAATGTCCAGAACTAGAGCAGAAAGGTCATTTACAATAATGATTCCTTAGAGACAATAGGAACAAACTATCGAAGTTTAAATATTCATCAAATACCTTATATCTGTCGTGGGGACGTCGGAACGGCCAAAGTTTTCGTGGAATCCCGGCAAACGACATTAGGCAAGTGCCGGAGGATCCCTGATTTGTAACTTCGCTAAAGTAGGCCGGGGATTGGGAATTAATTGTCTTTTAGGCCTGTTCCGAGGACTTTCTACCGGTTTCTTGCCTATTGTGAGCGTCTGCAAAATTAATTCTTCTGTTTTCAACTTCGTTTTTACTTATCGTATATTTTTAATTGACGAAGGCTTTGAGATTATTCTGGAGGTTTATTTTACTTGATAGATTTAAACGAGTTTCGATGTGAGAAGCATTGAATAGTGTCGTGTTAAATGGGGAACTAATAGCGTTATACGAGTACAAACAAGGTTACCGTGTAAAGGACAGTGCATCACTGAGCTCATGCCTTATGCTCATTGGGTTGTAACGGATAGTTAGTCGTCTCGCTGCATCACGGATAAAACACGGTTTCATCTAAATCTGCATTGGCAGTTATTTTTGATTACCTAATCAAATTTTCGAAGAGAGGTAGAGAGAGAGAGGTACCGTACGAGCGAGTAAGCCCGACTGGGGTAGGACCTTACAGAAGACCACAGCCAAATAACTACACACAGCGGTGTAGTTGTGTTCCTGTTGTGAGTACAAGTCTCCAGCGCTCATTTAAGGATGCGTTTTGAAAGAAACGTATTCCTATCCCTGGGTTACTTCCATCTTAATGCTCTGGTGTCAAAAAATGGGTTGGCAACACGCAAGTGATACTTCTGGTATTGCAAGCGTCCATAGGCTTAGGTAACTGCTTATCATCAAGCGGGCCGTATGCTTGTTTGCCACCTAAGTAGTATAAAAAAAAATTACTGATTACATAACGCGAGATTATATAATTAAATTATACCTATTCTTTTCCACGTTTATTAATAAAGCGGTAATGGAATTTAAATAAATATAGCATGTTCCCTGCACAATTTTTAAAGAAAATAACTGTCCACTTCTTACAACACATATATTTATACATGATGTTCTGTAGATTTTTTGTATACCTAATATTCTTTTTAGTCAGCCAGCACAAAGTATTGTATAACATATAATCTGCAACAAAACTGTCAAACAGTTTGAAACTAAAATAAAACTTTGTGACTAACTGTAGTACAAATTTGCAAAGGAATACAAACAGACATAGGTACCTACTCACACAGTTACGGTTTTGTTTGTTCATGAAACAAAGGCAAAATATTCAGAACATAATATTTCAAAGTAACATTGTATGGTTCTTGTTCTATAAAGTGAGCAGTAAAAGATGGACGTACAATTGTTTTACGGACGCCATTAAGTAGAAAATGGCGGAGTTTAAAATGTCTATAGTGGCGATAATCACTGCATCTTGATGGCCTTTGTAACAATGAAAGCAAGGACATAAATCACACTTCGTTTTCCTTCCGGGAATCAAATTTCTAACATACAATGGTAGGTGATATTACTACTGAGCTATACGCAAGTAACACAGTGATGTGAATTTACTTTAACTGGCATCATCATCATCATCTCAACCCATAAGCGTCCCACTACTGGGAACGGATCTCCTCAAAACATTTGGAGGGAATTTAAAACATTTCAAATAAATAAATAAACATTTCATTTTAACTGGCTATTGGCGTTTTAATATTGCAAGCGTAGCTTCTGCACTTGGGTACAAGACTCGGGACAACCATTTATGGATCACACAATTTTTTATCCCGTGTGCGGATCGAACCTGCAACACGCTGCGCAGTGGTAAATGGCGAGATAGCCACTTAAGCCACTGAACCAACAGTGTCCCTGGTTTTCTGCCGTAGGTATATACGATTATTTGCCAACACGTGTAAAATCGAGTGTGCGAATTTAATGTTTCAAAACTAATCAATAAACTATAAGTACTTTTTATGCATTCAATAAATATTTTCTTTTATAAGCTAACTAGGGGTCGCCCGCGACTTCGTCCGCGTGGTTATTTTGGAATATTTTCAACGATTTTGCAACATATCTCACTACTGTTCCGCTCCTATTGATCATAGATTATATTGATCATAACCTATAGCCTTCCTGGATAAATGCACTATTCAACAAAAAAAGTTTTTTCTTATCGAACCAGTACTTTCTGAAATTAGCGCGTTCAACCAAACAAACAAACTCTTCAGCTTCATAATATTAGTAAGTATAGATACAGCGTTTCGATTTGTTTTAAATTGATTACCTACATTACATATAACTTTGTTTAAATAAACGGGTCCAACTCCTGGATAATGCCGGCCGCCTGCGGGCTTTCATAGAGGCTTGGTTAGCTAAAATATAAGCAAGCTCTTTTTTTGTTCAGGCACAATATACCACATTAAACAAACATAAAACTGATTTTTAATTAGAACATTGTTTACCTATACAAACACGTAGTTACGAGAAGGTACTAAGTAATAGGTATGTACGGTTCAATATGTATTTGCCCTGGTGTATAAAATGGATCGGCAACACGCAAGTGATATCTCTGGACTTGCAAGCGTCCATAGGCTACGGTAACTGCTGACCACCAGGCGGACCGTAAGCTAGTTTGCCACCTAAAAAGTATTTTCTATTAAAGTATTTTTTTGGTCAGCTCAGACTGCATGCTGTGGAAATTCTTAGGGAAGCCTATGTCCAGCAGTGGACGACTTTCTAATGAGATGATGACAAATATTGTTTGATATTTCAATGCTGAGATCGGCCATTGTGGAGACATATGAGGGAGGCCTACGTTCAGCAGTGGACATTATCAGGCTGAGATGATGATGATGATGATGATGATGGTGACCTTTTCCGATCTGCTGTGCATACTACTATTTATTTCTTGATCATTTTATTTATTTTTTGTTTCTTTGTGTAAGGAAAGTTATAATTATAAGAATTACTAATTAATTAGTGTGTATTCCCAGCGTTAATTTTGTCTGGAACAAATACTGATTTCTTTCATCTTTATATACATATTTTTTAATAGGTACCACTCCCGCTGTAGGGAACAAAACCCGTACTTTACAAACAATGGTACAAAGTTTAGTCCTGTGTGGGAATCGAACCCACCACACTCGGAGCGGTGTTGGTGGCGAGGTTAACTTCTAGACCACACATGCAATTTCTAGTAATTTTTTATCGTTGGTTTGTAATAATTAGACTAATTTGATACATGATAATATAATTATATATATCATATTTCGCTTAATTATTCAACCGAGTAGGTACAGCTAAGCGTATTAATTGCTTTGCTAGCTAACGTTCCGGTTCAATAAGCTTTCTGTAATTTCTGTAAATAACATATGATATTACAAATATTATACATCTATTAACAACAAATTCGCTGCTAAATTCCTTGACGACAGCGACGCGTACCGGTAAAAGCTCTATATAAAACAAAGTTGGGTTTGTTCGAACACTTATAACTCGAGAACGGCTGGACCGATTTTCATGGCTTTTATTTTGTTAGATTTGTCTCTATACTGAAAAGCAGAACAACTATGAAAAAAAATATAAATTTATTTTGTGTATAACCGACAACTACGCGGGCGGAGCCGTGGAACAGTATAGTATTGTATATATTACAAACTATTATTAGTATAGCTTAGCCGCTGCCCGTGACTCCGTCCACGTGGATGTCAGTTATTACAGTAAAAAGTAAAAGCCTTAAGTCCTTGCCGAGAATACCACCTATTTCCATGCCAAATTTCATAAAGATCCATTCAGCCGTTTAGTCGTGAAAAAATAACAAACAAACAAAATTAATGTTGGCTTTTATATTATTAGTATAGATTTAGATTTTAATCAAAACACGCCTTAATAGATGTTTTGCGCTTAACAATCATAATTAGTGTATTCATTATCGAAATATACGATATTGTTTAAATTTGCCTTGTTATTATTATCTTTACATCATTAGGAGAGGCAGGGTAGGTATTATGAAAGTGAGCAGAACTTAGTTCGGGCCGAACCATGAACATGGTGCGCTCCGAACCATATTATAATGATATCCTACTAATATTATAAATGCGAAAGTTTGTAAGAATGGATGGATAGATGTTTGTTACTCTTTCACGTAAAAACTACTGAACGGATGTAGATGAAATTTAGCACAGAGGTAGATTATGGTCTGGAATAACACATAGACTACTTTTTACAGCGATAACCGACATTCACGCGGGCGGAGCCGCGGGCAACAGCTAGTTAAAAATAATAATGTCCGGCGGACCGTGCACCACACGAGCGAATATGGTTAGCACCATGTTCGTGGTTCGGCCCGAACCAAGTTCGATCATCTGTTTACACTTTAAGACCACACGCAAATAACTGTAAACAATGGTGAGGTTGAGTTTCTTCGCATGCTCAAGTAAACGTCTCGAGTGGCTATTAAGGGAAATTTTTATTCGAAAGATACGGAAAGCATAAAACTCTGGAGTAACACTTTTTTTATATACTACTTGGGTCGCAAACAAAGATTAGCCCGCTTGGTGTTAAGCAGGAACCGTAGCCTATGGACGCTTGCAATACCAGAGGTATCATTTGCGTGTTGCCCACCCATTTTTTTTACGGTGCACCACCCATTTTAGATGGCAGTATCCCTGGGATAGGAATAAATTTCCTTGAAAATACATTCCTAAAGACCTGTACTCACACACAGGAACACAACTCCACCATTGTGTGTAGATATTTGGCTGTGGTTTTCTGAAAGGTGGAGGTCCCTCCCCAGTCGGGCTTGCTTGCTAGTATGATGTAAGGAGTATAAAAAAAAGATTCATAAACAAGAAACTCGAACTAATCGATCGTGTTTTTAAACAAACATTTCAGCAACAAAAAGCAAGGAACATTGAACATCAAAACAGAATGTGGCCCAAATGCATAGTACTGGGGACAAAGTCAGAGAAACTGAGTACATAAATTGTGTTCAACGTTGAAAAAATATTTGTTCACCTGTAGCTCCGTGAGCGAACTGTCGTCGTGCCGTAATGTGTGAAACTACGTGTGAATTGCTTTGTCTTAAATGTTAGACAAAATAAACGTTTCACTTGTCAATTTCTGGTCGAACTTTGTAACATTCTTTATATACATTTTACTACCTATATACATAAAACTATTTTAATCATAAATACAAAAAAAGGAAACACATAATACAAATGACTGCTTTTTATTTTGTCAGATTTTATTCTGCTTTTCAAGATAGAGACAGCTGTTTAAGCGTCGAAATATTCCTCAACATCATTGTCTACTGGGAACGTGCCCAGAAGGCTGGCGGCTTTGTAACTTCACATTCTTTATTGTATTTTCACCGCCAACTGCTGGGTAAAAGGATTCCCCAAAATTCTTCTATATACAGAACCAGCTGTTGCCCGTGGATCCGCCCGCCCGGGTTATCGCGATATAAAGCCTAGCCTATATGCTATCCTAAACTATAATCTATATCTATCTCTGTGCCAAATTTCATTCAGATCCGTTTAGTGGTTTTTGCGTGAAAGAGTAACAAACATTCATCCATACATTCTTACAAACTTTTGTGGTTATAATATTAGTAGTATTTTTGGGCCAGCTCAAAGCATCCTTAATGATGTGAATCCAGGGCGTCCAGGTCTTCTTGTCACCTATCTAATCAGTTATGGGCAGCATTGTTTATCTTTAAGCACACAATGCGTAGACAGTTTGGCCCAGCGATCCTTATGAACACGACTGATATGGCCCTCGTGATAGTATTTAGTCATACATCCTACGCTTCTCTGGGCACATGTATTCTTCATCACAATCTACAAGCCACATACACAATTAGGGGCTTAGTATTGCCAGTTCTGGTCATTCCTGTCCATCCCAAGGTTGCCTGGAAGAAATCGCACTTAGCGATAAGGCCGCCCATTGTACTAGATTATTGACTGTTTGGTATTTATAAGTAAGCTTTTGTAATTTTATGGTGTACAATAAAGAATTATCTATTTACTGCATGTAACCAATGACCCTCCGAAGCCTTAATTAGACGTCAGTCTTTTAGGCAGAGATTTATCTCGAGCTTTGTAATTGTAAGTTGTGTTAATATATGAATACTTTCAAGAGTAAAATTACAAGATAAGGTATCCCTTGAATGAAAAAAAAACAAAAAAGCATCTTTATATGAGTACCAGAGACCTGTACGCGTAAATATAAGGCCTTGCCTCAGACGGGCTTGCTCACTTGCATGATGCTCTATTTCTTAATACGCAAAGCTTAATAATAAACAGCAAATAGAAAACGGAATATGTTGACGTTAAAGCCTCTACCAATAAGGCGTCTGAATTACAACAGTGATCTGAATACAGCGTTATTTCGACACCTACACACGTACAGGGACACGTATCATTTACATACTCGTAGCGCCTCGCGGAACTTCCTATTACGTCTCTGTATTACACTGCGACAATTCGGTAATGCCGAGCGCTTATGCATAGATAATTCGTTGTAGACAGGCACTTTCATGACTTTAGGATTTATAGAGAAAGCCTTTAAGAGAAGTATTATTGTTTTACTTACTTGAATGGGATTTCAATTTGTTAATAACGCTCTTAGACTTTTTGGAATGTAGGAATTAGTTATACTAACTCATCCATAGCTTGATAGCTAAACCTTTTTTCTTATATACTACTTGGGTGGCAAACAAGCATACGGCCCGCCTGATGTTAAGCAGTTACCGCCTATGGACGCTTGCAATACCAGAAGTATCACTTGCGTGTTGCCGACCCGTATTTTTACACCAGGGCTTTAAGATGGAGTAACTCTGGGATAGGTATACGTTTCTTTCAAAACGCATCCCTAATATGAGCGCTGGAGAGCTGTACTCACACACAGGAACACAACTACACCGCTGTGTGTAGTTATTTGGCTGTGGTCTTCTGTAAGGTGGAGGTCCTTCTCCTGATGGGCTTGCTCGTTAGTATGGTGCCCTAGCTCTCTCAAAACCTGCTGATCGTTAAGCAACGAGTGCACCTCTCTAATAATGTTCTTAAATACTTTATTGTACACAATGAAATAGAAACAAATATATATAAATATAACATGTACAAAGGCGAGCTTAACTCAAGATTGAGTTTTCTACCAGTGTGGCAGAGGAAGAAGATACAAATATGAGAGTAAGCGAAGTGTACAACCGAAGAGGAAAAGTTAAAGAGTAGAATAAGATGAAAAATCTTACTGACTAATGTATATATACCTCAATGTATACTTACATACATATTATGAGTACATTATGTTGTTTGTTTTAATATTTTGTCACAATGTAGTGACCATATTAACTAAATTGTGACTTAAAAGTTTCATAACTTAGTTCCAGAGAGGTTGGGCACCCCGAATGGGGATGGACTTGTACACGAAAAGTGAAATTGTGGGTTACTGGTATCTAAGAAACTGTTTTTAAAATAACTTTTTCTCTATTCTAGGGTTACCGGGAACACAACACTCTAAAGTTAAAAGATATGTTACATGTGAGTGATACCTCTGGTATTGCAAGCATCCATAGGTTACGGTAACTGCTTACCATCAGGCGGTTGACACGCTTGTTAAAATAAAAAATACAAACCATCTGAATACTCTGAGTAAATTATATTGATCTATGTTCCAACGTTGCTTGTGAAAACCATTTCCCGTGAAGGGAATGAAGTGAAGAAAATGTAGCCGAGCCTGTACATCCGATATCGGGCACAAATGAGTTTAGTTAGTATAGCTCGAGGCTCAGATCTGAGCGGTCGAGTTCAACGATAGGAGTAGAGGCACACTGGGTGGAAGGTGGAAGACGTTGGTGAATTGATATTGGATAGGGATTATAAGTAGGGAAAGAAAATGATTGATAAATTTGATTAAAACATTGACTTTTGGTCGATTGGTTAGTAGTAGTATAGACCCTGACTGCTAAGCTGAAGTTTAGTGGCTTAAGTAAGTTAAGTAAAAATTTGTGATAAAAAAATAAATGATAAGCTTTTTTTCTCTGATATCTGTAATTTATTTTTTTACATAGTATACAGTAAACAGTCTCTTCTCGCTGTCTAGCTCTATTTTCGCTTAGAGCTTTTAAACTACTAAAACGGATTTTGATGCAGATTTCAATATTATTAAAATCTGCATCAAATCCATCTCGCAACACTTGGATTATTTTTAAGGGTTAATAAAATAAAATTAAAAACAAATACTAGACTTCTTCTTAGTACATCGTCATCAAAATTTAATGCATATTTTTTACGACAATATCAATAATATTTTTGATGCACTACTTGTCAATATCAACCCGTGCAGGTATAAATATGGCGATGAATGTTAATTTTCATTGCACGCGGAAGGAATTTTAAACGGTCCAATCAATTTTTATTACACCTTAAAAGGGTTGCAAACGAGCACATCTGTTCAAATTGTTTATAGCTCGCTTAATGACGCTGTCTACTGTAAGTTATTAGTATACAATATTTTATTCATTTTTCTTTGTATAGGCTTGTTAGTTACTAGCTGTTGCCCGCGGCTTCATCCGCGTGGATAGCGCGGAGCTTTTCCGCACCTGGCCGCTCTAGTGGGCCTTTGTGCGTGGGGTACACTCGCGTGGATGTCAGTTATCGCAATATAAAGTAGCCTAAATCACTATTTCAGTCTATCTCTATGCCAAATTTCATCCAGATGCGTTCAATAGTTTTACGTGGAATAATAACAAACGTCCATCCATACATTTATCCATACTTACACTTTTCACAAACTTTCATATTTATAATATTAGTAGGATGAGAAAAACATGTACACAATATGGAACAGTGAATGCGGATTATTCTGTGAACTAACAACTAACTACCAGTATCTATAATAAAAAATCTTTTTCTATACGAAATCTACACTATTACTGTTGTTTTTGGTGGTTATTAGCCAAGCTAATAACACAGTTGTTCTAAACCTCAGATAGGCCTCTGCCATAAACTAACGACTGTTATCAAACGGGACCGACTTATTCGAACCACAGAGAATGTCTTAAGAAATATCACTATGCGTCGTTTCGTTCTCCAATGATTAAGTTTACCTGGGTATAAGCGTCTCAAGTTATCTTTTTTACTAAGTTATGCAATCAACTTAGTTTTTTTTTTATCCTGGATCGTTGTGACTTAAAATCACAATAATTGTAAGCGAGCGACGACAAAGGGTTAACCCGTCATTGCCCGGAGCCTCACGGTAAGAGGCTTACCATCTACTTTTCCAACTGCCGCTGGATTACAACAACCTGATATCATCTTTGTTTTTCTTTCATTTTCTCGTGCTAATCTAAATTTAAGGGGTCCACTTCAGTCATTTTAATTGGGGCGGTAATAAGGCTTTTGAAACCAGTTTACGTTTCAGTCATTGGTGCATTGTACAGTACTGCTGAGCCGATGCAAATCAAATCAAATTAAAATATTTATTTGTATAAACATGGGAATACATACATAGCAAGCTGTGCATACACAATCTACTATTATCCCGTCTATTACGTGAAACAGTATCTTCCAATCGAGGCAATAAAGCGGGATTTGTTTTAACAAACCCAAGTAAGGGCCAGCCTAAGGATCGTGAGATGACTCGACTAAACGCTTAGACATTAATTATTGTTTTAATTAATCTGATATTATTACTTAATTTATCGAACATAGGCAGAGATGTATTAAAAAGAAAGAAATAAATGTTAATTGCTACAATTAGAATTTATTACAGGCTTTTATGACATAATTGTTATATCACTTAATAATTTAGAACAAATCACTTCATATTAAACAGATTATACAAATAGGCGAAAGGTTTAAATAGCAATTGAAGCAATTATAAAGTTATATAAATTAAATTGTGAACTTGGAAACAGTGTCCCAATGATCACGTTAGCGTTGGCACTTTAGTTTGTAACATATCGTGATATATGTGCTTAGTTAATTTCAGATCATAACGCGAGAACTTGCGGCGATTTATCATAAAGCGCCGTACGCACGTGAAGCTCGCGCTCTATACCACTATAGGCGAGGTGCATACAGCAAGCGGGTATCGGCAGTGCATAGTAAATGCGAGATTATTTTTTCTCGAATCTTTTTCTCTCTCTGTATCAGGAGATTCTATAAACATAAAACGCATTTACACCTAGATTTGGAACAAATATTTATGGATCACAGAACGGTTTGTCTTGTGTGGGAATTGAATCCGATGAGAATGACAACTATTTCACGCGTGCAGTATCATTATTAGTCTACAGACGGCAAACGACTATCCTCTATAAAATCTATACTATATTATAAAGAGGTAAAGTTTATGAGATTGTGACTTTGTAGAGGGTGATATCTGGATCTACTGAACCGAATTTGAAAATTCTTTTACGAATAGAAAGTCTCGTTATTTGTCATATTTTATTGACAAAAACAATACGGGACTCCGAGAAATACCACCTGTGCGCAGCCAGGGCGGGCAGCTAGTATTTTGTGATATCGTACACACGATTTTTTCGCAGTCGGGTTTTAGTTTTTTAAATTTATATTTTTAATTACTTTTCAGAATATAATTGATCCAGTATTTCCAATCACTGATACTTACAACACCGCCCCGCTTTCCGCCCATACTGAGCACACTGCCGAACTAGGTCATCGATTTAGCGGTTAACGCCTTATAATAATTCACGTATTCAGCTCGTTGATTGGTCGGCTGCGTTACATGCGATTATATTCGGCCGGCAGTGAGTCGGCGCGATTATAACCGTACCTTTCTTTGTAATGGCCTTCTAAAGGCTACGGGTGGATAATTATTTATGCTTTTAATTTCCGGGTAGTGATAGGAACGCTGGAGATGAATGAGGATTTACTTTGGTTGCAGTAATCTCACGCGTGAATAGCGAATGCAGAGAATAGTAAGCTTTAACATCAGGGATGATACGTCATCTGTTTTGCTATTGAATTATTTATTGTCACTACACAACTACCTAAAACATCAACTGTGGAGTGGAGACCGCAACTTGGTAAACATAAGGTTGGAAGCCCGGTTGGATGAATCGAAGGTTGCTAGGGTAGACAGCATACGAAAAGCGGAGGCCCAACTGTTGTGGTGTGAATTAGAAGAAGCTCATGTCCAGCAGTGGACTGAAACAGGCTGATTGATTGACACAATGATGATGATGACACAACTATCTGACGATTAGAAATAGTTACCTGAGTTTGTTGCCAGTTGTTATTGGTCGTATGTAAATTGGCTGAAATGGACTTTCAATTACAAGACCGTAGAGGCAGATTAATTTCAGAGAAAAGCAATTAAATTAATTTAAATCCATTAACACAATAATCTTTTTGTCTGGCAATTAAAAATAGTGGCCTGAGTTTCTTGCCAGTATTTATAATTATTTTACCCTTTTCAGTGAAAATGTCGTAAGCAAATTAACTGACAAAAGACATTAATTAAAATTCCAAATACAAAAACACAAAACACGTTCACATTATCATATAACAGAGAATTGTTCTTTAATATTAAATGGAGTGAAAGTTGGACATAAACATTAGCCAAAATAACCAACCGACTATATCTTTGGTTAAGCGATCCTCTAAATGGCTAAGTTTGCTATGTTTTTTGTTGGTTATGACCGTTTCGTTAATTCTTTGGGCCTATCTCAGTCGACCGGGCGTCGGGAACATTAGGGGTGACGTTTCGACACTCGTTACTAACCATAAATAAAGAGCTTTCGACGCTGAATTTTTAGTAAGAGCTCAGTTTGGATTTGGTTTGAAATTTGTTGGATTGAATCTTGTGTTGTTTTATAAAGTTCTTTATCTTGAGGATGAATGAGATTTCTTTTAAATATTAATATAGGTATATAATATAGGTATAGCATCATGCTAGCGAGCAAGACCGATTGAGGAAGGACCTTCACCTTACAGAAGACCACAGCCAAATAACTACCAATGTGAACTTGAACTACAGACAGCGGTGTACTTGTGTTTCTGTGTGTAAGTGTTTTGAAAGAAACGTTTTCTTATCCCAGGAATATTCCATCGTAAATTCATTGTGGAAAAAACATGGGTCAGCAATATGCAAGTGACACCTCTGGTATTGCAAGCGAGTGTGACTGGCTACGAGCACTTGTATACAAAAAATAATTTAATTTGTATAAAAACTTGTTAACAGCGCTGTTTCCTCCCCGTGCAGTGAAAAAAAAATCAAAATAAGCCATCTCTATGCATGAAGTAATAAAAAATATCATCCTCGTAATTTTGCATGGTGTGCAAATTCGTATCTTTTACGACAACACGTGCTTATATGATTTGTGAAGTCACTTTCCAGTGTGTTTACGACCTTATGTCACTGTCACATGAAAAAAGGTGGTTGATTTAATCTTTTAGAATTAACTTTTAAATAAGCCATAACTTCACAAAAAAAAACTTTTAAATATTAGTCTACTTACGTCCCAGCGAATATGCAGTCAACTTGATAGTAAGCAGTAAACGTAGACTATAGACAATTGTAATACCTGAGGCATCACTTGCGTGTAGTGGATTCAGAAGTTTTACCACCAGAGTTTTCTGATGGGAATGCCACTGTATTAGGCAAACGTTTCTTTAAAAGTGAATCCTGAAGCAAGTACTTGAGGATTTTTTTTATACTACTAGGGGGGCAAACTTATGACCCACCTGATGTTAAGTAGTTAATGGAGCCTATGGACGCTTGCAATACCAGAGATATATTAAATTAATTAATAATAATTAATTTAGATCCTTTGAATTATAAAGGGAAAACAATTTACTGATTCACTGTACAATAACGTCATCAGTTGGAGCACGGGACCTTGCTAGTCCCCGTGCTTCAACCAGGTAGAGAACCTAGGTGAAGCACGAGTCCGGACTCATTTAACCCAAATATTTTATTTAAATCAGGACTTTAAGATGGAGTATCCTTGGGATAGGAAAACGTTCACTTCAAAACGCATCCCATCATCCATTATATGTTTCTGCAGAGTTTAATATTATTATATTTATTTTAATTTCCTCAAAGACAAAGTCAATAAAAAGAAATTATAATTTTCCAGGCATTTGATAATGAAATAAAATTTATGTAGTACATATTATCAAATCAATATTTCCCCCACAGTCATTGTATTTATTTCATGTCACCTACTTTAACTTTATCAATAATCAAAGGAACTTTCAAACCTGGATGTTCTTCTCCAGTTTTTAGTTAAACTTAAAGTTTTAACCGGAGCTAGGTACTTGACTATTCATAACTTACTTTTTATAGAACTCGGTTTGAGCATAGTTTTGATTTGATTTAAAAAGATAAGTTTAGTAATATCATTTAATATAATTCTTGGTGTTTGCAAGCTTTCATTGCTGTTGGTCCTCGCTGAGAAAGAAAATTGTCACAATCATTAATACGAGTAGGTACATACAAAGGTGTAGAGTTATAAAATAAACGATCCTACTTCCTACTAATAATAAATGTGAAAGTTTATAAGGATGGATGGATGGATAGTTGTTTGATCTGGATGAAATTTGGCACAGGGGTATTATCGTGTAGATAGCATATAGTTTACTTTTTATTCCGAAAAATTAAAAACACTATTCCCTTAGTATAGATAGGGTGTAGACGCGGATTCAAGTCAGATATGGAAAATAGGTTTATATTTAAAAAAAATATTTTTAAATACAAGCTTTTATAGTGTATTTATGTAATATATGGGTAATTATGCATTAAATATTTTTAAAAGAGCCCAAACACGACACGGCTATCTTTTTTCGTTGAAGAGTTGCCATGGCCACCTTCCGATTTCATCGTCACGACCTCAACACTTACCTAGGTATATAGTACTCATCAAGATAAATCCTATGGCCACCTTCCGACTACATCATCAGACCAGCTCCATGGTACCATATTATTGCATTGTCACCGAAGTTACGTCAGTATACCAAATTTCAGGTTACTCCATGAAACACCGGGAAGTGCTTCAAATCTAGCTCACAAGATTTGACCCTAACATATAAACTAACATACATTGCAAGCTATATATAGCTATATAAGCTTATAATAAAAAGTCGACTACCAAACTATAAAAAAACCTGGGGAAAGACCTCCACCCTATAGAAGACCACAGCCAAACAGAAACACCATTACACAACTGCAAGTTGTACAGTTACGCATATAAGGGAAACGAATTTGAAAATATCATTTTTTGTATTTTTTCTTTTTCTTTTTTTAAAAAGACAACTCCCGCACTAGAGAACAAGCTCTGTGTCGCGGGGGACTTTACAAACATACAATTAACGGAAACAAATTACACCCAGACTCAGAACAATTCTTCGTGGGTCACACAAAGTTTTGTCCTGTGTGGGAATCGATGGCAGGAAAGCTATATTGCACCAATGTACAATCGGCCAAGTTAGCGATAGACCACTCTTAACATTTCAATCTAGCGAACAAAATTGAAGAACTAAAATATTTTATGATTATACTGTGTCACTTTATTTATCCGTAGACCATGTAAAATCTTGCGTACGTATATCATATTAATTTATTTAAAACTAGTTATTACACAATCAATGACGTATAAAGGAGGACAATGCCAGAGGCATTCTCTACCAGTCCACCCAAGGCGGTGCCGAGAATGATTTTTTTGGAGAAAATAAAATGTAGAAATTACAATAAATATTAAATAAGATACTAATACTTAGCTATAGATTAATTTTATATCAAGAGATGCATATTGACTTAAATAAACTACTTTAATTAAATTTAAAATATTACTGAAGAGATGATTCTGCCAATCTGTGCAAGAGTCGTTTACGATTTTTTTGAACGCATACATGTTGACCATATTGCGTTTAATAGATAAATAAATATTCCATGAGTAATCAAGCGGCAACTTTGCCAATCGTACCATTTATACTAAAGAAACAAGTAATGGAATGAATTCAATTTACTCGTGAAAACAGATGCCATTGTTATTGTGAGCTTTAACACCGTAATCCCAGAGCCGATTGAATATTTATGATTGAATTACAACTAAATGTTATTCTGATGGGGAAATGAACGGTGTTGAGTTACGGCATTCGATTCTCCGGGTGATAAACACTGACACGGTGAATTAATTATAATAATAACGATATACTGTACAATTATTTATTTTGCTTTTTCATTAAACTGAGAAGGGGTGAAAGAGACGAATCAATGCTTACATTTGAAAAACGGCTATGTTTGTAGAGCTCATTTTTTATATCACCAAGAAGGCAAACAAGCATACGGCCCGCCTGATGGTTACCCTATGTAAATATTATAACCCATATATGCCCCACTGCTTAGCACGGGTATTCTCTCCTGTTTTAAGAGAGGTAAGGAGGCATTTCTTCGAAGACATATGAATTGCCTTGCGATGTTTTCCCTCACTGTTACGAGCCACTTTATTAGCACCATACTTATAGTACTAATATTATACAGCAGGTGAGCTATTTCAAATTCAAATTCTTTATTGACATAAACATTTTTACATTTTAAAGAATTCCCTGACTCTTGCGCTAGTTACGACAAAAATAATGCTCGAAATTTTCAACAAACAATAAAATGAAAAGCTCAGTCTGACGAAGTGCAAAAATAAATCACCTACCAAACATACATATTTTGTTTACCCTAAAATTAAGATGATTAATTCAACAGCGTTATGAAATGAATAATCTACATAATATACAATATTTGGCTCTCTATGTTCCCGCGGGAAATTAGATACAGTTGTTCAACTTATCGACACTGTAACATAATTGAAGGCGCATTTTATCATTCTGCGCGCCAATATAATTTATATCTACGTTTACGTGGCTATCCTTCCTAGCGGTTAGCAAATTTATTTATTTTGTTATATGTTCGAGAAATGCCTGGTATTGTTGACATTAACATAGCTCTTATGATTTAATGTGTTTTAATACGAGAGGCAGGCAGCTCAGGATCCATTGCCACTGTGGAGGCATGAGGGGCCTACGTTCAATATTAATTTGACTGCCTTGGTGGTCCAGTGGGCACAGTATGCGCCTGCTGCTTCACGAGGTTGTGGGTTCGATTCCCATAAAGAGACAAAACTTTGTGTTACCCACAAAGAGTTGTTCTGAGTCTAGGTGTAATTTGTGTCCGTTATTTGTTTGTTTGTAAAGTAAGAACAAATACAATACTGGACGTCAGAGATGATGATGATGATGAATACGAGACGTAGGGTAGGGCAGAGAGAGGTAGAGTATACTCTTTCAAATAAAAAACTGTGTTACCCACAAAAAGTTGTTCTGAGTCTAGGTGCAATTTGTGTCCGTTATTTGTATGTTTGTAAAGTAAAAAAAAATACAATACTGGACGTCAGAGATGATGATGATGATGATGAATACGAGACGTACGAGACGCTTTAGTTCTTTCAAATAAAAAAATAATTCTGAGAATCGATCTACAAATGGGGGACATATCGATGAACACACGTAAAACACATTAAAAAAAACACGAACATATAACCTCCTCCTTTTTTTAAGGTCGGTTAAAAACAAAATGTAAGAAAAATAAATTGTATTTGAAATATCTATAACCGAGCAACGTTTTAATATTTTTTTTAAGTCAAACGTTTGACTTCACAATTCGATCACGCAGAGCACCTAAATTAAATGAAGCTTTCAAATAATTTTCCATTTAATAGTTTATTACCTTCTGATTTCTTGGAGAATATTATTTAACAGTCGATCTTAAAATAACGTTACTTTATTCAGAACATCGGTGTAATATTTATTTTAGTAAAGCTATATTATAGAGTTTCAACAATTATTTTCCTAGAATAAGTTGTTATATTTTATATCTTTAAAAAAACTCCCGCAGTAAGGAATAAACCCTGCGTCGCGGGGGACTTTACAAACATACAATTACACTTAGATTTGGAACAAACATTTATAAAATTATCACTTCATTATTAGTCATGATCACTAAACACTAGACCAACAAGCTAGTCAAATAAATAAAACAGCCAGTAATAATGACTTGTGTTAAAATTACTTCACAAAAAAAAAACTTTCCACCTCAATAAGATACTTAGGTAGATAAACAAGCATACGGCCCGCCTGATGGAAAGCACTTATCGCAGCCTACGGACACTTTCATGCAATTACTCGGGCATCAGTCACGTGACTTCGATCCGAAAAAAATTGTAACACCAGAACGATGGGATGGGGTTTCCCTGGTATAGGAATGGCAATAACCTTCTATTTACATGGGACTTAAAACTCCTGTGTGCAACGTATGTATCATTCATCTCTGTCTACTTCTTTGGGTGATGCTGTGTTAAGTTATGTAAAAAAAAAACATGCTGGGCAGTCTTTGGGGACTGCCAATAGAAGTGGAAACGAAGTAACTTGTGAATTGTATTGTCGAGCTATTAGATTATTATTTTTGAACTAGCAGTTGCCCGCGGCTCCGCCTGCGTGGATGTCGGTTATCGCTGTAAAAAGTAGCCTATGTGTTATTCCAGACCATATTCTTTGTCTGTGCCAAATTTAATCCAGATCCGTTTAGGAGTTTTTACGTGAAAGAGTAACAAACATCCATCCATACTCACAAACTTTTACATTTATAATATTAGTAAGGATATGGAAAGCGTTTAGTGATGATGACGCACGCAAGTTCCATTGTTTTTGTTCACCCAAAAAGTGCTCAACGCGCCTAAAGAAGGGTACACTTCAAAAAATAGCATATCAAATTAGATTACATAAGTAAACAATACTTAACAAGTTACTTACTCGTAAATATTTGTATTCACAACTGGATAAAAACCTAATATGTCTCATATTTATATGTTGACGTGACAAGGGTCGAGGTGAATAATAATAGCCGAAGTGGCAACACTAATGTAGTAAACACATATTTAAAGTTATATTATTATCTGTATCATAAATTATGTAGTTTGTATCTATTTATTTATCTATATAACTGACTACATTAAAGACTGAGCCTCTAGACAAGTGGCATAAGCGATAGTCGATTCGAAAAGTCAAAAAAGCAAATGTATGGGTATTTGCTTTTTTGACTTTTCGATTCGACTATCGCTTATGCCACTTGTCTAGAGGCTCACATCAGAAAATCAGCGCTGCAGTTTAAAATGCCGCAGCACAGAGCTGAGATTAGGACCCTTTCTGGCCTCACATAGGATATTTTTTGTGTTTTTATTATGAGTCTATTTATCGTTTACCATCTGTTATACAGTGTATGTTCGAATAAATGCTTTTCTTTCTTTCTTACTAGTGTATATTTGTAATGTATATTCGAAGACTTCGGTAAATCTCATCATATTTTGATTTTAATTGTGTTTTTGAACACATTGAACACATTTCTTAAAAAGATTTTTTCTAATTTTAAAATAATATTGAATCGTTTTAATTTCGTCTAGTTTATATTTTTTGAGATTTACTTTATTTATATTGAATTAGGAGTTCATTATTCGAGGGTAAGGAATAACGGGTACAACTTAAAGAAATATCATTTTATTTGGAATTGAAAATCTTATTTCTTTATCAAGGTATATATACATATATAGTTTTGATACGCTTGTATTTCGGAGTTCTGCTGCGCTCATATTCGCAAGAAATAGTAATGCACTACGGTCGCTTAAACTACATAGTAGTATATTTCTTTACTTAGTATAAAACAAAGTCGCTCCCGCTGTTTGTACCCTTATATCTTTTAAACTACAACGGATTTTAATGCAGTTTGCAGCAACAGATAGACTGATTCAAAAGAAAGGTTTATGTATGTTATATTTACATTAAATCAAAAAAGCGAAGCGAAGCGAGGGTAGGTAGATGATGCATCAATATATTATAATGTACTAGCGGTAGGTACATTATAAAATATTAATGCATCATCTATACAATCTCAGCCAAAAGACGTCCAGCATTTCCACTGAATTTGATCTTGAGCCGACCTTGTCCATCGGCTGCTTAGTGTAGCAAATTCTACGACTACGTTCGAATATGTAGTTATTTAGAAATGTATTTCTGTTTGTTTATCAGATGTCTGATCCCCATATTACATTCACACGATAGTGTCTAGCGGTACCGCCTTGTGCACCAGACCCATGATCTAACCATCCTAGCGAGAGCCTCATTACTATTGCCTGCAATATTCTATCAAGCGTTTTACAAATCGTCTGTTGTTTTAAAAGAATAGTCTGACTATCATTCGTACAAATTAATAAACAGTATGGAATAAATTGCACAGACAAATTGGTTCGCTCCAACTTTCCACATCGAAACATACATTTATATGCATTCTTTTATTTTCTCGGCTAGATCAGCGAAACATGTTGGGTTTACAAAACAACTCGTACAATAGAAAATTGGTTTTCCAAGAATATTGGAATCTGCATACAAACTCGCTGTGTAAACTTTGCGTATAGAAAAAATTGAAACTACAATCCAAACTATAAATATTTGCCTAGTTAATAGTTTTATTCGCGTATTTATTATAGACTCGTTCGTTCTGGGAAATCCTATATTCTGGGATTTCAAGTTTACGCGAAATCAATTTGATCATCCGAAAGGCTCGATTAGTTTTCAAACAATGATATTAGATATAAAGAAAGGTAAGCTACCTTCAAACGAAGCAGCGCGCCCGCATCTCGGCGTTCAGTTATGTTCCCATGTTTTATGTGCATACTAGCTTATAGAAAGAAAGAAAGAATGCGATAGATGAAATGAGGTTACTTAGCTACTATTAACGGTCAAAAACAGTAACAGTTTTCGTGCCCTCCGCCAGGTGGACCAACGATTTCAAGACGATTGCTGGGATATACTGGATGTGGATGGCGGAGGATCGAGTGTTGTGGTGGAAAATATATTAGAGGTATATATCCAGCAGTGAACTAAAATATGTTCATCATCATCCCAGCCAAAAGACGACCTTCATAGCGTTTGGCCCTGAGCAAAAATAGGTTGATTGATTGAAATTAAAAAATACATTTATTTTTAAGAAAGCACGAGCGAGATGTATAATACGTCCATATAAATTCCACAAAATGAAATTCACATTGTTACTAGGATCGAACTAGTTGTGCACAAGAGGTGTCTTGTGCACAACTCGGTTATTCCCCACTAAGTTGCCATAACTTTTTATGTAGTCCTATTGGAACGTTGTTATAGTAATATATTACAAGTACCGTTTTTGGCTACTTCTAACAGAACTCTATAGAACCTAATCGCCGACATCATCAAATAGTTAATTGTATAGCCAAATCTTTTCCATGAGGCGCTAGACTACAAAAAAAGCGACAGCTATTATCTCGACAAATCCCTTCAGTAAGAAAAAGCCTTCCTATACAAATTCATTGTTCGATGTTTTTATTAAATTACGAAAGTGACAGCGCCCGTTGCCTGCGAAACCGAAGCTTATGAATTTGCAAGTATTTTTTTCCAAAGCCCGTCAGTATTGTAGGTGTTTTATTTAAATATTCGCGTACAAAGCCGCACCCCGCAGGCGGCCATAATAAAGGTTCGCTTTCAACTAGGAGGCGACGTGATCTTTTGCTTTTCTTAGGATTTTCATATACCATGGTGTAAAATTAAGTGAGGATGATAAAAGATCTGAATTTTTATTGTTTTAATAAGGAGTATTTCGTTCTATTTTTATGGAGAAAAATAAGTAGGTAATAATATACATACCTATGTTATAAAGTTCGGATGTAAAGGGTTAGTTAGATAGTCTTACAGGGTGTTTTCCGCACTTGTACTTTATAGGTCTACAGCGCTCATAATAATATATGGATGCGTTTTCCTGTCCCAGGGATACTAATAAATAATAAAATCCATCCATACTCCATCTTAAAGCCCTGTTGTAAAAAAAATTGTCGGTAATATAAAAATGTTACCTCTGGTATTGCATGTGTCTCGAAGTGGCTTGGGAGGTGTGTAATAAAAATATAGTTTTAAGGTAAACTATGATGCCAATCGATGGTAGAGCTCGCTTGCTTTGTTATAGATGCCTATTCACTTACCTATAGTATCACTACATAGTATAAAACAAAGTCGCCTTTTCTGTCCCTATATCCCTATGTGCGCTTAAATCTTTAAAACTACGCAACGGATTTTGATGCGGTTTTTTCCAATAGATAGAGTGATTCAAGAGGAAGGTTTATATGTATAATACATGCATCATATACTAAGGCAACATTGCTAATTTTAGAGGTTTCTAACGTGATGTCATAAATTAACCTATTTTTTGGGCTTATTTAGCAATTTAGCAAAAACGCTGCCTAAACCCTACGAGTTAGATCAAATTAATGTACTACAGTATTGTACACCATAAAAAGGTCTACAAAAAAGTCTGCGATGGTATATGTTTATCTTTTAGGGATAACCCACATTAACCATTTTTATTGTTTACTTTTTACGTGAAAAAATGGCTTATTTACGAAGCTATTTTAAGCAATACGGCATGAATCCTTATCGAATTAAGTACCTTAAATACAGTGTGCAATTAATATAGATCAATATGGTTCCTTACAGCATGTAAATTAAACAAATATTTTCGGAGATATTACAAATTTAAAATTTGCGTTTGCGGCGGGCGGTACCGGTCGGACGGGGCAGTGCATATATAGGCATGCCTATAAATAGCGCGTCGGAGGCCGCGCCGCGGTTCTCCCTGTAGCACTTTGAATTTAGCAGCAATCGGACGCGTTTATTATCGGAGCTCTCTAGCGAGGAAAATAACAGTACTTGATAAAAACGTGCTTTTCAGCGCGACAACGTATTTTTTTTTTTTTTATACTACCAAGGTGGCAGACAAGCATACGGCCCGCCTGATGGTAAGCAGTTACCGTAGCCTATGGACGTTTGCAACACCAGGGGTGTCACTCACGCGTTGCCGACCCTTTAAAAACCTTATAACTCCTTTCTTAAAGAACCCCATGCTATAGTCTCTTGGGAAAACCTCGGCAGGGAGCTCATTCCACAACCTTATCGTACGTGGTAAGAAATTCCTCTGGAATCTTACTGTACGGCATGTTTGAGGTGCAATGATGTGAGGATGAACTCCCTGTCGGTGGCGAGAGGTGCGTTGATAAAATGAGGCCGTGGGCATCATCTCGAACAATTCCTCAGAACACAGCCCATTGTACAGGCGGTAGAACACACACAAGGAGGCGAAGTCTCTCCTGAGACTTAGTGGATCAATACCGCCTGTGAGCTTGGGATCGTCAACAATCCTCACAGCGCGATTTTGGATGGATTCAAACGGTCCAAGCTGGTATCAGTTAATAATTATAAGTTACGATAAATAAGCAGGAAATCTTCATAGTAAGTATAGGGAAAGAGGAATTGTTTTACTCCAAATTTAATGCGTGCAGGCCAAGGGCAGTAATGAATGAATCAAAAATACTGGATCGATTTTAATCATGTTTTCATTGAGTGACATAGGCATATATATTTTATGCCCGTGCAAAGTCGGAGCGGGCCGCTATGTTTTTATATACAACGTTCATAGTTTTTCTGTAGTGTATTTAATTTAGTATCAGCATTGCACCCGTGCGAAGCCGGGGCGGGTCGCTAGTGATATTATAATATTGAAAGTCATTTTTTTATTACATTTGACTGCACGGTTGGTTGGCTTAAGTGGTTACCTCGCCATATACTACTGCGCGGCGTATTGTGGGTTCGATCCCCACACGGGACAAAAATTTATGTGATCCACAAATGGTTGTCCCGAGTCTGGGTGAACTTTGTCTCCGTTAATTGTATGTTTGTAAAGTCCCCCGTGACACAGGGCTTGTGCCCTAGGGCGGGAGTTGTCTTAAAAAAAAAACATTTATATAAAACAACAGACTATTGGTTTTAAATTGGCAATACCGCCGTAAATTGATCATAACGCGTGAGCCATATCCAAATGACAGCCATTTAACAAAAGTATTCCTGAACGTACTCGATATTTAACTTTAGCTACTCCGTCCCCTTCTCCCTATAATCTGTTACACTTCAATGCACACGCACCCTAACCCGATGACAGCCTTATTCCACGTCATAACGGATTTGCCTTGTCTCCCGGCTTCGCTTGCATATATTCGTTATCAGGATCCAAAGTCTACCCATTGTGTTCGAAATTCGAATAAAGACTGCCTTCTTTATTTCTGTGACGAAATGAGTCCTGCTTATTGCCAAGAGAAACATTGGAAGTCTTAAACGTGGAAGTTTGCACGGTAGATCTTTGGCGAAGGGATTCGAATCTCGGTTCTAAAGGGATGTAAACGTGTTAGTAGTAAAGAAGCTTAATGTTATTAGGGTTAACGTGTGTTGGAGTTATTTGTTTACGTATTGGGTTGTTTTGGTGATTCGCCTCGGGGTGAGAAGGGAAGGATTATGAAGGGTACTTGTAAATTGATGGATGTGTTGACGAAAGATGCTGTTTGTATATTATTGAATTATTTTGACCGACCCATTGGTGTAGTGGTTAACCCACTAAGCAGAGGTCGTGGGCTCAATTCCCACACAAGACAAAACTTTGTGTGTAACGGACACAAATTACACCCAGACTCAGAACAACTGAGTGTGAGTCACACAAAGTTTTGTCCTGTTTGGGAATTGAACCCACAACCTCGTGCACAGCAGGCGCATACTGCGGCCACTGGAGCACCAAGGCAGTCAAGATATATCTCTTACAAATATCTTACAAAAACAGCTAAAGAATCGATCCAAGTATCCATTTAATAGTTCAAAGCCTTAAGCAAATAACTGTATCTACTTTAATCATTAAAATATTTAACTACTAAAATCTGTACCTTTCCAAATATTTTAAACATGAAAAAAATCTTGACACAGACCATAAAACCCTTACTGATGTACAAAGCCACATCACCACATCGTTGCGAGTGGTAAGCCCCAGTGGTAAATTAGACGGAAAATACAATAAAGATAACGCTAAAGCCATGGCAATAAAACAGCGGAGCGACAAGCGGGGCGTTTTAACATTTAATTACACGACTGCAAGGTTGGTTAAGTGGCTTCAGTGCTTACCTACTTCTACTCCGAGCTCCGGGTTGGATTGGTGTTATCCATAAATGGTTGTCCCGAGTTTGGGTGTACGTTGTGCTCGTTAATTGTATGTTTGTAAAGGCCTCCGCGATACAAGTATTGTTTCCTAGTAGTTGAAAGAAAGAAATATCTTTTTAAAGATAAAGAAAGAGACGGTAATAAGAAACTGATTTGAATGGTATTTGTGTCTGACAGATTAACGATGTGAAATTAATTTCTGTGGATAAATGCATTGAAGCAATTAGCATTCTTTCTATTCTTTTAAAAAAGACAACTCCCGCACTAGAGAACAAGCTCTGTGTCGCGGGGGACTTTACAAACATACTATTAACGGAGACAAATTACACCCAGACTCAGAACAACACTTTGTGGGTCACACAAAGTTTTGACCTGTGTGGGACCTCGTGTACAGCAAGCGCATACTGCGACCACTGGACCACCAAGGCAGTCAAATGAGGAAGGATTTCTGTCCTATGGGACTATCAATGGAAGTGAAGGAGTGCAGCTTGTCTTGTCATTATTCTATTGTAGACTATAATTGACTGAGACTGAGATTGGCCGCTCTGACCAAAATAGGATTTGAGGACAATATACTCGTATTATTTGTCTGTATTGAAGCTACAAACGTGTTTTTTCTATTGTGTAGGTTGTCTGCTTTAGGCCTAATAAATCGATTTCGACAAAAAAATGGACAGAATGCACGCTTCTTTTTTAAATCTTTCGTAGGTGGCAATCAAGCATACAGCCTGCCTAATGGTAAGCAGTTACCGTAGCTTATGAACGCTTGCAAAACCAGAGGCCAACATAATTTTGGGTGTTGCCGACCCAAAAATTAACAGTTTTGGGAGGGAATTTCCCTAAGATAGAAAAATGTTTCCTTAATGTTTTAAGAAAACATTTTTCCAATCTTAAGGAAATTATACATACGCATCACTAAATATGAGCTTTGGTAACATGTTAAGACATGTTAACACACAGGAACACAGTTACACCGCTGTGTGTAGTCAGTCATTTGGCCGTGGTCTTCTGTAAGGGGAAGTTCAAATCCAATTTAATGAAACCGCAGCCTTATTCACTGCCTGTAGGGTAAAAATACAATCCCTTTGTAACTGTGGACGATAGAAAATTGAAATTCGAGTAATATTGGAATGTAGGAATCGTAAATAACGACTCAGATTATAATGTGTATTGTTTATTCAATAAGTCGAAATTATTTTTTGATTATGATTTTTGTTTACAATTACTCAATGAGTATAGTATATAGATGCATAATGATAGGTATATGAGTATAAATATAATGAAGGACGCCCTCAACGTGAAGCAACGATCTTTGCAAGGTGGCTAGGAGTAGTTGCATGCGAGAGGCCGACAATCGTGCTAGCTGGCGTGCACTTGGAGAAGCCTATGCCCAGCAGTGGGCTGCGATAGGCTGATGATGATGATTATATATAATGATGGTCTGGTAGTCGTTGAGTATGATTTCAGATAGTGAGGTCCAGGGATTAATTCTCGGAAAAGGGAAGGTTCGAAAATTGGCACTGTTTATACCACTTGGATCATTCATCTTTAAGTTATGTAAAAAAAAAACATGCTGGGCAGTCTTTGGGGACTGCCAATAGAAGTGGAAACGAAGTAACTTGTGAATTGTATTGTCGAGCTATTAGATTATTATTTTTGAACTAGCAGTTGCCCGCGGCTCCGCCTGCGTGGATGTCGGTTATCGCTGTAAAAAGTAGCCTATGTGTTATTCCAGACCATATTCTTTGTCTGTGCCAAATTTAATCCAGATCCGTTTAGGAGTTTTTACGTGAAAGAGTAACAAACATCCATCCATACTCACAAACTTTTACATTTATAATATTAGTAAGGATATGGAAAGCGTTTAGTGATGATGACGCACGCAAGTTCCATTGTTTTTGTTCACCCAAAAAGTGCTCAACGCGCCTAAAGAAGGGTACACTTCAAAAAATAGCATATCAAATTAGATTACATAAGTAAACAATACTTAACAAGTTACTTACTCGTAAATATTTGTATTCACAACTGGATAAAAACCTAATATGTCTCATATTTATATGTTGACGTGACAAGGGTCGAGGTGAATAATAATAGCCGAAGTGGCAACACTAATGTAGTAAACACATATTTAAAGTTATATTATTATCTGTATCATAAATTATGTAGTTTGTATCTATTTATTTATCTATATAACTGACTACATTAAAGACTGAGCCTCTAGACAAGTGGCATAAGCGATAGTCGATTCGAAAAGTCAAAAAAGCAAATGTATGGGTATTTGCTTTTTTGACTTTTCGATTCGACTATCGCTTATGCCACTTGTCTAGAGGCTCACATCAGAAAATCAGCGCTGCAGTTTAAAATGCCGCAGCACAGAGCTGAGATTAGGACCCTTTCTGGCCTCACATAGGATATTTTTTGTGTTTTTATTATGAGTCTATTTATCGTTTACCATCTGTTATACAGTGTATGTTCGAATAAATGCTTTTCTTTCTTTCTTACTAGTGTATATTTGTAATGTATATTCGAAGACTTCGGTAAATCTCATCATATTTTGATTTTAATTGTGTTTTTGAACACATTGAACACATTTCTTAAAAAGATTTTTTCTAATTTTAAAATAATATTGAATCGTTTTAATTTCGTCTAGTTTATATTTTTTGAGATTTACTTTATTTATATTGAATTAGGAGTTCATTATTCGAGGGTAAGGAATAACGGGTACAACTTAAAGAAATATCATTTTATTTGGAATTGAAAATCTTATTTCTTTATCAAGGTATATATACATATATAGTTTTGATACGCTTGTATTTCGGAGTTCTGCTGCGCTCATATTCGCAAGAAATAGTAATGCACTACGGTCGCTTAAACTACATAGTAGTATATTTCTTTACTTAGTATAAAACAAAGTCGCTCCCGCTGTTTGTACCCTTATATCTTTTAAACTACAACGGATTTTAATGCAGTTTGCAGCAACAGATAGACTGATTCAAAAGAAAGGTTTATGTATGTTATATTTACATTAAATCAAAAAAGCGAAGCGAAGCGAGGGTAGGTAGATGATGCATCAATATATTATAATGTACTAGCGGTAGGTACATTATAAAATATTAATGCATCATCTATACAATCTCAGCCAAAAGACGTCCAGCATTTCCACTGAATTTGATCTTGAGCCGACCTTGTCCATCGGCTGCTTAGTGTAGCAAATTCTACGACTACGTTCGAATATGTAGTTATTTAGAAATGTATTTCTGTTTGTTTATCAGATGTCTGATCCCCATATTACATTCACACGATAGTGTCTAGCGGTACCGCCTTGTGCACCAGACCCATGATCTAACCATCCTAGCGAGAGCCTCATTACTATTGCCTGCAATATTCTATCAAGCGTTTTACAAATCGTCTGTTGTTTTAAAAGAATAGTCTGACTATCATTCGTACAAATTAATAAACAGTATGGAATAAATTGCACAGACAAATTGGTTCGCTCCAACTTTCCACATCGAAACATACATTTATATGCATTCTTTTATTTTCTCGGCTAGATCAGCGAAACATGTTGGGTTTACAAAACAACTCGTACAATAGAAAATTGGTTTTCCAAGAATATTGGAATCTGCATACAAACTCGCTGTGTAAACTTTGCGTATAGAAAAAATTGAAACTACAATCCAAACTATAAATATTTGCCTAGTTAATAGTTTTATTCGCGTATTTATTATAGACTCGTTCGTTCTGGGAAATCCTATATTCTGGGATTTCAAGTTTACGCGAAATCAATTTGATCATCCGAAAGGCTCGATTAGTTTTCAAACAATGATATTAGATATAAAGAAAGGTAAGCTACCTTCAAACGAAGCAGCGCGCCCGCATCTCGGCGTTCAGTTATGTTCCCATGTTTTATGTGCATACTAGCTTATAGAAAGAAAGAAAGAATGCGATAGATGAAATGAGGTTACTTAGCTACTATTAACGGTCAAAAACAGTAACAGTTTTCGTGCCCTCCGCCAGGTGGACCAACGATTTCAAGACGATTGCTGGGATATACTGGATGTGGATGGCGGAGGATCGAGTGTTGTGGTGGAAAATATATTAGAGGTATATATCCAGCAGTGAACTAAAATATGTTCATCATCATCCCAGCCAAAAGACGACCTTCATAGCGTTTGGCCCTGAGCAAAAATAGGTTGATTGATTGAAATTAAAAAATACATTTATTTTTAAGAAAGCACGAGCGAGATGTATAATACGTCCATATAAATTCCACAAAATGAAATTCACATTGTTACTAGGATCGAACTAGTTGTGCACAAGAGGTGTCTTGTGCACAACTCGGTTATTCCCCACTAAGTTGCCATAACTTTTTATGTAGTCCTATTGGAACGTTGTTATAGTAATATATTACAAGTACCGTTTTTGGCTACTTCTAACAGAACTCTATAGAACCTAATCGCCGACATCATCAAATAGTTAATTGTATAGCCAAATCTTTTCCATGAGGCGCTAGACTACAAAAAAAGCGACAGCTATTATCTCGACAAATCCCTTCAGTAAGAAAAAGCCTTCCTATACAAATTCATTGTTCGATGTTTTTATTAAATTACGAAAGTGACAGCGCCCGTTGCCTGCGAAACCGAAGCTTATGAATTTGCAAGTATTTTTTTCCAAAGCCCGTCAGTATTGTAGGTGTTTTATTTAAATATTCGCGTACAAAGCCGCACCCCGCAGGCGGCCATAATAAAGGTTCGCTTTCAACTAGGAGGCGACGTGATCTTTTGCTTTTCTTAGGATTTTCATATACCATGGTGTAAAATTAAGTGAGGATGATAAAAGATCTGAATTTTTATTGTTTTAATAAGGAGTATTTCGTTCTATTTTTATGGAGAAAAATAAGTAGGTAATAATATACATACCTATGTTATAAAGTTCGGATGTAAAGGGTTAGTTAGATAGTCTTACAGGGTGTTTTCCGCACTTGTACTTTATAGGTCTACAGCGCTCATAATAATATATGGATGCGTTTTCCTGTCCCAGGGATACTAATAAATAATAAAATCCATCCATACTCCATCTTAAAGCCCTGTTGTAAAAAAAATTGTCGGTAATATAAAAATGTTACCTCTGGTATTGCATGTGTCTCGAAGTGGCTTGGGAGGTGTGTAATAAAAATATAGTTTTAAGGTAAACTATGATGCCAATCGATGGTAGAGCTCGCTTGCTTTGTTATAGATGCCTATTCACTTACCTATAGTATCACTACATAGTATAAAACAAAGTCGCCTTTTCTGTCCCTATATCCCTATGTGCGCTTAAATCTTTAAAACTACGCAACGGATTTTGATGCGGTTTTTTCCAATAGATAGAGTGATTCAAGAGGAAGGTTTATATGTATAATACATGCATCATATACTAAGGCAACATTGCTAATTTTAGAGGTTTCTAACGTGATGTCATAAATTAACCTATTTTTTGGGCTTATTTAGCAATTTAGCAAAAACGCTGCCTAAACCCTACGAGTTAGATCAAATTAATGTACTACAGTATTGTACACCATAAAAAGGTCTACAAAAAAGTCTGCGATGGTATATGTTTATCTTTTAGGGATAACCCACATTAACCATTTTTATTGTTTACTTTTTACGTGAAAAAATGGCTTATTTACGAAGCTATTTTAAGCAATACGGCATGAATCCTTATCGAATTAAGTACCTTAAATACAGTGTGCAATTAATATAGATCAATATGGTTCCTTACAGCATGTAAATTAAACAAATATTTTCGGAGATATTACAAATTTAAAATTTGCGTTTGCGGCGGGCGGTACCGGTCGGACGGGGCAGTGCATATATAGGCATGCCTATAAATAGCGCGTCGGAGGCCGCGCCGCGGTTCTCCCTGTAGCACTTTGAATTTAGCAGCAATCGGACGCGTTTATTATCGGAGCTCTCTAGCGAGGAAAATAACAGTACTTGATAAAAACGTGCTTTTCAGCGCGACAACGTATTTTTTTTTTTTTTATACTACCAAGGTGGCAGACAAGCATACGGCCCGCCTGATGGTAAGCAGTTACCGTAGCCTATGGACGTTTGCAACACCAGGGGTGTCACTCACGCGTTGCCGACCCTTTAAAAACCTTATAACTCCTTTCTTAAAGAACCCCATGCTATAGTCTCTTGGGAAAACCTCGGCAGGGAGCTCATTCCACAACCTTATCGTACGTGGTAAGAAATTCCTCTGGAATCTTACTGTACGGCATGTTTGAGGTGCAATGATGTGAGGATGAACTCCCTGTCGGTGGCGAGAGGTGCGTTGATAAAATGAGGCCGTGGGCATCATCTCGAACAATTCCTCAGAACACAGCCCATTGTACAGGCGGTAGAACACACACAAGGAGGCGAAGTCTCTCCTGAGACTTAGTGGATCAATACCGCCTGTGAGCTTGGGATCGTCAACAATCCTCACAGCGCGATTTTGGATGGATTCAAACGGTCCAAGCTGGTATCAGTTAATAATTATAAGTTACGATAAATAAGCAGGAAATCTTCATAGTAAGTATAGGGAAAGAGGAATTGTTTTACTCCAAATTTAATGCGTGCAGGCCAAGGGCAGTAATGAATGAATCAAAAATACTGGATCGATTTTAATCATGTTTTCATTGAGTGACATAGGCATATATATTTTATGCCCGTGCAAAGTCGGAGCGGGCCGCTATGTTTTTATATACAACGTTCATAGTTTTTCTGTAGTGTATTTAATTTAGTATCAGCATTGCACCCGTGCGAAGCCGGGGCGGGTCGCTAGTGATATTATAATATTGAAAGTCATTTTTTTATTACATTTGACTGCACGGTTGGTTGGCTTAAGTGGTTACCTCGCCATATACTACTGCGCGGCGTATTGTGGGTTCGATCCCCACACGGGACAAAAATTTATGTGATCCACAAATGGTTGTCCCGAGTCTGGGTGAACTTTGTCTCCGTTAATTGTATGTTTGTAAAGTCCCCCGTGACACAGGGCTTGTGCCCTAGGGCGGGAGTTGTCTTAAAAAAAAAACATTTATATAAAACAACAGACTATTGGTTTTAAATTGGCAATACCGCCGTAAATTGATCATAACGCGTGAGCCATATCCAAATGACAGCCATTTAACAAAAGTATTCCTGAACGTACTCGATATTTAACTTTAGCTACTCCGTCCCCTTCTCCCTATAATCTGTTACACTTCAATGCACACGCACCCTAACCCGATGACAGCCTTATTCCACGTCATAACGGATTTGCCTTGTCTCCCGGCTTCGCTTGCATATATTCGTTATCAGGATCCAAAGTCTACCCATTGTGTTCGAAATTCGAATAAAGACTGCCTTCTTTATTTCTGTGACGAAATGAGTCCTGCTTATTGCCAAGAGAAACATTGGAAGTCTTAAACGTGGAAGTTTGCACGGTAGATCTTTGGCGAAGGGATTCGAATCTCGGTTCTAAAGGGATGTAAACGTGTTAGTAGTAAAGAAGCTTAATGTTATTAGGGTTAACGTGTGTTGGAGTTATTTGTTTACGTATTGGGTTGTTTTGGTGATTCGCCTCGGGGTGAGAAGGGAAGGATTATGAAGGGTACTTGTAAATTGATGGATGTGTTGACGAAAGATGCTGTTTGTATATTATTGAATTATTTTGACCGACCCATTGGTGTAGTGGTTAACCCACTAAGCAGAGGTCGTGGGCTCAATTCCCACACAAGACAAAACTTTGTGTGTAACGGACACAAATTACACCCAGACTCAGAACAACTGAGTGTGAGTCACACAAAGTTTTGTCCTGTTTGGGAATTGAACCCACAACCTCGTGCACAGCAGGCGCATACTGCGGCCACTGGAGCACCAAGGCAGTCAAGATATATCTCTTACAAATATCTTACAAAAACAGCTAAAGAATCGATCCAAGTATCCATTTAATAGTTCAAAGCCTTAAGCAAATAACTGTATCTACTTTAATCATTAAAATATTTAACTACTAAAATCTGTACCTTTCCAAATATTTTAAACATGAAAAAAATCTTGACACAGACCATAAAACCCTTACTGATGTACAAAGCCACATCACCACATCGTTGCGAGTGGTAAGCCCCAGTGGTAAATTAGACGGAAAATACAATAAAGATAACGCTAAAGCCATGGCAATAAAACAGCGGAGCGACAAGCGGGGCGTTTTAACATTTAATTACACGACTGCAAGGTTGGTTAAGTGGCTTCAGTGCTTACCTACTTCTACTCCGAGCTCCGGGTTGGATTGGTGTTATCCATAAATGGTTGTCCCGAGTTTGGGTGTACGTTGTGCTCGTTAATTGTATGTTTGTAAAGGCCTCCGCGATACAAGTATTGTTTCCTAGTAGTTGAAAGAAAGAAATATCTTTTTAAAGATAAAGAAAGAGACGGTAATAAGAAACTGATTTGAATGGTATTTGTGTCTGACAGATTAACGATGTGAAATTAATTTCTGTGGATAAATGCATTGAAGCAATTAGCATTCTTTCTATTCTTTTAAAAAAGACAACTCCCGCACTAGAGAACAAGCTCTGTGTCGCGGGGGACTTTACAAACATACTATTAACGGAGACAAATTACACCCAGACTCAGAACAACACTTTGTGGGTCACACAAAGTTTTGACCTGTGTGGGACCTCGTGTACAGCAAGCGCATACTGCGACCACTGGACCACCAAGGCAGTCAAATGAGGAAGGATTTCTGTCCTATGGGACTATCAATGGAAGTGAAGGAGTGCAGCTTGTCTTGTCATTATTCTATTGTAGACTATAATTGACTGAGACTGAGATTGGCCGCTCTGACCAAAATAGGATTTGAGGACAATATACTCGTATTATTTGTCTGTATTGAAGCTACAAACGTGTTTTTTCTATTGTGTAGGTTGTCTGCTTTAGGCCTAATAAATCGATTTCGACAAAAAAATGGACAGAATGCACGCTTCTTTTTTAAATCTTTCGTAGGTGGCAATCAAGCATACAGCCTGCCTAATGGTAAGCAGTTACCGTAGCTTATGAACGCTTGCAAAACCAGAGGCCAACATAATTTTGGGTGTTGCCGACCCAAAAATTAACAGTTTTGGGAGGGAATTTCCCTAAGATAGAAAAATGTTTCCTTAATGTTTTAAGAAAACATTTTTCCAATCTTAAGGAAATTATACATACGCATCACTAAATATGAGCTTTGGTAACATGTTAAGACATGTTAACACACAGGAACACAGTTACACCGCTGTGTGTAGTCAGTCATTTGGCCGTGGTCTTCTGTAAGGGGAAGTTCAAATCCAATTTAATGAAACCGCAGCCTTATTCACTGCCTGTAGGGTAAAAATACAATCCCTTTGTAACTGTGGACGATAGAAAATTGAAATTCGAGTAATATTGGAATGTAGGAATCGTAAATAACGACTCAGATTATAATGTGTATTGTTTATTCAATAAGTCGAAATTATTTTTTGATTATGATTTTTGTTTACAATTACTCAATGAGTATAGTATATAGATGCATAATGATAGGTATATGAGTATAAATATAATGAAGGACGCCCTCAACGTGAAGCAACGATCTTTGCAAGGTGGCTAGGAGTAGTTGCATGCGAGAGGCCGACAATCGTGCTAGCTGGCGTGCACTTGGAGAAGCCTATGCCCAGCAGTGGGCTGCGATAGGCTGATGATGATGATTATATATAATGATGGTCTGGTAGTCGTTGAGTATGATTTCAGATAGTGAGGTCCAGGGATTAATTCTCGGAAAAGGGAAGGTTCGAAAATTGGCACTGTTTATACCACTTGGATCATTCATCTTGATTAATAAGATATTAGGGCGATCATAACAATTCTGTTACCAGGTTTGTGACTAACTCATGTCCCACTGCTGGGCACGGGTCTTCTGAGAAAGAGAGAGGGTTTAGGCCTTAATTCACACACGCTGGCCTAATGCGGATTGGTGAATCAGACATGTCTTTGAATTTCTTCTAAGAATGTAAACTTAACTTTGACATGTAATTTCAATAACGTAAAAATCAATTATTCTGCAACTACATTAATTCACGAACAAATTAAAGCCAATTCTCGATAACAGACCTAAATTGATGCTTAAGTAAACAAAAATCTCCCCAATCTGAAAGTCTAATGTAAAACCTTGGTATATGAATTGAATATCCAAAAACTTAGAGCTAAGAATAAAGTAATAACTCATTTTGTTTGCGAAAATTTCATTAAATTTTTAGACAAAGTCTAGCGTTTTATTAAAGTGTAGTTAAAGTAGTTATTTATAAGTTTGATTAGTTTGGTAGACAGCCTCTCTAGACAAGTGGCATAAACAGTAGTCGAACCGAATAAAATAGAAAGCAAATGTATGAGATTTGACATAAGTTTACGATATAATGTCGTTATTTGACATAAGTTTACGATATAATGTCGTTATTTGACATAATTTTACGATATAATTTCGTTATTTGACATAAGTTTACGATATAATGACTTACGTCAAATCCCACACATTCTTGGGTGGCAAACAAGCATACGCCCCGCCTGATGTCAAGCAGTTACCGTTGTCTATGGACGCTTGCAATAACAGAGGTAATCACTTGTTGCCAATCTAAAATTCATATTCTATTCCATTTTCATTTCTATACGACTAAAGTGACAGCCAGCCCGCAATTACCAAAGCCTATAGACACGTCTAATACCAGGTACATCACTCGGAAGTGTTGGTGATTGCATTATGTAAATGTAACACCAGGGCCTCCCAAGAAGACTACAGGACTACAGGTGCTCCCCCGTCAAGGATGTACTGAAACTCATGCAGGAGATATTCAGGGGTCAGGATGTAGGGTGAACGGTAAGCTAGAAAAGACTCCAAAGGTCGAAGTGCTCTGGCCGAAAGGACAGCCCCGTCACAAGATAAGATAAGATAACACCAGGGCCTTATGTTATGTCTTACTCTATTATCGAGGTTAGCATGCGACGGCGACCATGATTACTTTATACCTCTAATTATACCATTAAGATTTACTACTCATGAATGTTCCAAAGAAGAAAAGAAAACCCTGATGTTATCATTTAACATCAGGGTTTTTTTTTTCTTCTTTGGTGTAAATGTGCAAAACGTGCAATTTTCATATATGGTACATTATGTCACCGACAATTCGTATAATTTAGGTATTGTATACAATACCTAGGCAATACTTAGAATACTTGGGGTGTCCAGGCAATGTTTGAAATAATATTCATCCATTACATACTACTTTAAATATATTACCTAGATAATATATTCAACTTGCATAGATTGTATAGATTACCTACTGATCCTAAGTAAATAGAATTTGGTCTGTACCTTTGAAACGCAATTTAGATCAAATTTTACATTAGATAACAATGCCAAGCGAAATTTGGTCGCCTTAATACTTTTAAAGAGGTTGACAAACTCTACTGCATGGGTGACCTACTATTGATCACCTCACGAAGATAGCGGGCGGTGAAGCGAGAATTTTTATTCATATGGAACAAAATCATATCTCAGGTCTCCAGCGCTCATTTAGGGATGCGTTTTAAAAGAAACGTATTCCCTGGTGTAAAAAAAATAATTCAGCAACGCACTAATGATACCTCTGGTTTTGCACACGTCCATAGGTTATGGTAACTGCTTAACATCGGGCGCGCTGCATACTTTTTTGCCACCTTAGTCTAAAAAAAACCTTTATGAAGATTCTACTGATGAAAAGCATAACAAACCTGAATCTTAATAAAGTTAGAACATTTAAAACATCTTGTCAAGATGTCCATCATGTTTTATGTAAATGAATCAAGATTAAGGAACAGTTGGTTCTTTCCAAACAGTCATAGAATTAAATAAATTCCACTAAAACGTTTGATTTATTACAAAACGCTGACTCTAAAAGTTAAAATATATTCGTAGGTAGCAACCCTTTGCTCACCTGGCTAAGGAATGCAAAATTAAATCAATTGTAGACTGAATTTGAAGTAACGCCTGAGTTGGGGCTTTCACAGTAGGGTTGTTACAAACGAACTTAGGGCAACAGTTTTAGATGAGTTTAGGGTTCATCGTATAGCAACATGACAGAAATCTTTGTATAATATTGGTCGACCCTCGTCTGCTTTGTAGCTAGGAAGCCGTGCAATTCGATAAATCTGTAAGGTTCAGCAAACTTGTCACGGTTAGTCGATAGAAAACTTTCTTACACAATGGGACCCATCCGTCCTCAGAAACCACGTGTAGCTTCTACTCGCGCTTTATTACTCTCCGGACGCTTAGCTTCCCTATAAAAACCTGCTCGTAGACTCGAACAAAATAATACAAATACACTACTTGACTGTATCAGGCTGTAGTCTTCTGTAAGGTGGAGATCCTTCCCTAGTCGGTCTTGCTCGCTAGTATTGTGCCCTACCTCTTTTATTTCGTATAAACAAAATCATTATAATAATACCTAGCATCAGGTATTTCTGTAGTATCTCACAACACGACCATCACACTATGTTCTTAACAAAATTATCAATCTCAAAATTCATCATAAGAAATACGTACTGCATACAAATTCCACACTTGTTCAACGAAACCCATTACAAGGGTCAAGCTCGCACTTGTCCACTTACATTTTTTATGACCCACGCCTACCTTTTGACGGAACCCACCCCGCATTTGACGGGCACACTCGTAAAACCTAATTACGTAAGTTGAGGCCACAAGTAATTGCATGATTTTAATTTTAATCAGAGGTTTTACTCAAAGGTTGGTGACGGACAAATTTGTTTAGTATACAAATAGAGGTTATAGTTTCTATAATATTTAGTCGACTAGGTATTAACTACAGAAATATTATAGAGATAAAGTTTGATTGTATGTTTGGATGTAAGGGGTAATCTCAGAAACTACTGATCCCATTGACTCTAGGAAAATATACAGACGTACGTAACTTTGTTTTACAATACCTATTAGTATAGGTTTGATATTGACTCGAAATATCTTAATTGAGTCTTTATACAGAACTCTGGGTCACAAGTAACAAGCGTTCTTTACTTTTATAATTGTAATCTAAATTTTTTCAACATAAAAAATAAATTTAAATATACGAGTACACATTTTGCTAATAAAATCAAAAACATCGGGTCTTTTTCTATCATGGTATTAATTCTATGTTAAATTACCGTGAATATTTTCCTTTTTATTCCGTTTTTCATATTACACATGAGAGTTCCTACTAACGGTGATTTTAATGATGTGGAAAATAAAAAGAAAAAGCATAATATAATTTATTGGTTCATTTAAAACATCTTACATTGCAAAAAGCAAACATTTCGTTCATAAAATGTCGGGACGTTGTCACAATTTCTCCTTCGTCGCCATTGCCGTTAATATTTCGCATTTTGATAAAAGCGTTGAACGCTTGTAATAAAGACAATTAGGCTAATTGCCGGAGTCCTTAAGTTGAGCGACTTTTGGGTGCCATTTACTGACGATGTATTACATAACATAAGGAACTCTTAGGGCTGTGCTATTGTGATTTGTTATCGCGCATTTTGGTAAGGGTGGATTTTTACGTTTTTTAATATATAATTTTATTTTAGAATATCTTTCACAATGGTTTGTTTTAGGGTTAAATTCTCTATCAATTTGTCTGATCCATTTAATAATAATTATCATCTAAGCCAAAACGCGTCCGCTACGGTACATGGGTCTCCCCCAAGTATCCCCTAATAATTATAAACGCGAAAGTTTTTAAGTATAGATGGATGGATGTTTGTTCCTCTTTCACGCAAAAACTACTGAACTGATCTGGATGAAATTTAGTACAGAGATAGATTATAGTTTGGAATAGCACATAGGCTACTTTGCATTGCGATAACCGACATTCACGCGGGTGAAGCCGCGGGCAACAGCTAGTCTAATATAGAGAAATCTCGTGTCACAGTGTTTGTTATCTCAGACACATAAGAAATAATTGTAACGACGTAGAATGAACCTACGACCTCCGGCTAAAAAAACAATTTTTACACAAAGTTCTATTTGTTATTAAATTTAATGTGAACATCACTGTGACACACTTAACCGTGCTTCAAACTATTTTGTACGTCACAAGAGAGTTATAAGGATATAATTTGGACTCCTTTTGCGTCCCCTTTATGTCGCAAAATGTCCTTTATTGCTGTATTTCCATTAGTCGTCGCGTGGGCGCCTCCTGGCGTTATATATTCATATCTTGATGCTATTTCCTTCAAGGGGTGGGCAGAGATGTATCTTGCAGTACTAAAAGCACAAGTATTTATGACAGGAAATTTGATTATTATTATTCATGATGTTTGCAGCTTTGGTAAATTGTTACATGATTCCTCAAAATGTATTCAATCGAGTGAAACAATTTGTCGGATATTTTTATACGTTTTTATTTCTTTCGTACATAATTAATAACAATGCATATTTTACCCTATTTGACTAACTATTAAATTTTAATCATGTATCTAAGTCCATCTCCGCCAAAAGAGGTCCACTGCTGAACATAGGCTTTTTTTTTGTAGAGGGAAAATGCTCTAAGCATACCGCCCCACCCGGTGAAGCGAGGCAATTATGTATATGGACTCTCCGGCCTTTCCGTGTGGTGACGGATTAAGAATACAAATGTCACCACCCCATTCCATTCCATGGGTGTCGTAAGAGTCGACTAAGGGAGTAAGTCAGGCAGACAATATCCACTGCAAGAGAAGGAAAACTCGAAACAAAAGCCTATACCAATCCGTCCGGCCAGCGTGGTATAGTAGGCTAATATCCCTTCAAATTAATGGAGGAGACCCGTGCCCAGCAGTGGGACGTTTATGGGTTGAGATGTGCACCTACCCTCGCCTTAACGGGTGGACCACCGGAACTTGAAATGACATCATTGGTGCACCCAGCGACTGTCCGCACTACGCGGGCTCCATACCCAGTGACAGCGTCCGGGCGCACCGGAGACGCTGTCCCTCCGCGGAAGGATGCGGGTGAGGCTCTACTGCCCCAGTCCCCCACAGCCTTACTTTGGCGGCATCAAGCGCTCATGTGCGTGCCGACGCCGCCCAGTTCGCCGGCGACGGATGGGGTCAGCGAGGAGACTTTCCTCCCTGATCCGCTCCGCGCCTCCTTCTGCGAGAAGATGTCGTCGCAGAAGGATGCGACCACCATCTACTCCCTGTCACTGCCGACCATAGACCATGCCACGACCGGCAGCGACAGGTGCTGGACATAGGCCTACCCAAGGTTTTCCATAGTACTTTTTTTTCACACTGCATTCTGACTTGTCCATTGGTATCGGTTGTAAGTAAGTACCTACTGACTTATATTTAATTAACTAACCATACATTCATCATCATCTCTTAGCCCAATGATATGGTAAGGGCGGACATTTGCAATGACATCGTAAAACTATGCTTCGTAAACGGGTTATTAGCTGTCACTTGCCTATAATTTGACACATTAAAGTCTTGCATATTAAATTAGTTTGAAAGTTAGTCCCATAGGTATCAACTTTAATGTAAAGCTATTACGTTATTTGATTACGAGAACATGTCATTGTAACTGACTCGTTCTTGTTCTCGCTTACATTGTTATATAAACTAATATATATTATGTACTATTATTACCATAGCCTATGGACGCTTGCAATACCAGAGGTATCACTTGCGTGTTGCCAACCCGTTTTTTTACACCAAGGCTTTAGGATGGGAGTATCGATGGGATAGGCGTTTATTTTAAAACGCATTCCTAAATGAGCGCTGGAGAGGTCTCCAGCGCGCATTTAGGAATGCGTTTTAAAATACTATAATAAATACTGTGTGTGAGTACAGGTGTACTCACACACAGGAAGGCAACTACACCGCTGTGTGTAGTTATTTGGCTGTGGGCTTCTGTAAAATGGAGGTCCTTCCCAAGTCGGGCTTGCTCACTAGTATGAAGCCCTACCTCTCTTAAAAGACTAACTCCTTAAGTCGACGCTTACGACACTTTCAGGATGGAACAGGAAGGTGACATTTGCATTCTTATTCCGTCACCACACGGGCAGTCGCCCGTGTGGTGACGGTGACGGATGTGGTGTGGTGTTTGACTAAACAAACATTAATATTCATATTATTAATAATGTTTCTAATTATTCAGGTAATTTCTCTTTGAATATAATTTGTAACTAAAACACTACTTTTTATGAATTATCAAAATGTATCTCTAGAATAAAGTTGGTTCACTTCCCTCCAGCGCGCTGCGGTCATAATTATTGTCGCAAATATACAAAATTGTCGCTTGAAATGAGGCAACGTGCTTCTAAATGTCGCCAAGCATTATTTGCATTACCTTAAACATCTAATTAGTAATTTATTTTTGTTATAATTACGGTTTATTATGTTAATAACCACGAGGTTATTAACATAATAAACAGAACTGATGGCCGTTGGGGCAAAAAAGGTTCTAGAGTGGCGACCACGAACTGGATGACGCAGCATGGTCAGGCCTCCAACAAGGTGGACCGACGATCTGTTAAAGGTTGCGGGCAACCGATGGACAAGGTCGTCTCAGGATCGAGAGTTGTGGAAATCCATGGGGCCAATGTCCAGCAGTGGACGTCGTTTGGCTGAGATGATGATGGTGAACCACGAGGTTCCTGTTGGGATCATTGTTTGAAGTTATCATGTTTTTTTTTCACCTTTAACATAGCATCGTTGGTTTTGTCATTACACTTCTTCCAAACAGGAAGACAGTGTAACCTATCTTGTAATAAGAACAATATATACGCGATATTACTCATTTAAATTAAATTCGCTCAACCGGGCAAGTATCCCATAGTAAGTTAGGAGAGTTAAGTACCATACAAGCCAACAATTGGCATTTTTTCCTGCACCCAATTTGCTGACAAGAGTAAGGCTTGGTTTTAATCACCAGGATATAGCAATTGACTGGCCTTTTCGGTGTTCACACAGGACAAAATTATGTGTGATTCATAAATGTTTGTTCTGAGTCTGGGTGTAATTTGTGTCCGTGAATTGCATGATTGTAAAGTCCCCTCGTGACACAGAACTTGTACCCTAGTGCGAAAATAGACCTAAAACAAAAAACATTTGTGGTAACAGAAACGGCAATAAAACCAACGAATAAAACGAAAAATTTTAAAACCTATAATATATTATATATAATACCTATAATATACCTATAGATACCTACTATTTTCAGATCTGTTACTCAATTCGTTGAAGAGCGTTGCAGAAAGTCAACAATATAAACCCATTTTAGCCCTAACAATAAAAACACAAAATAGCTTCCGATACACTAATCACACTTCTCAACCTATGTTCCTATTTCGATTTATTCTGGAATCCTTGGGGTCCCGTCGATAATTGACTGTAGGGATTAACTATGCGATTGCCGATATCGGGATCAGAATAATAATAACGACTTATTTATATAATTCCCGGCAACAGTATTTGAATTTCATGAATTATGGTTGCTTAACTGAGAATAGGATTTGCAAGAATAGATATTTACGAGAATAGTTTTGTGGTCGTTGTTTGCTTTGGATTGACTTTTGACATGGATCTAACGTCCTTCAAACCGAATTTCGGTCACAGTGGTTTATCTCGAGAGAGACTAGCCATCTGCGTGGCAGATATAATAGAGCATAATGTTTGTGCGCAAACACAGATCACTATTTTTTTACTCAATCTCATAATCCCGGACCCGGGAAATTTAAACATGTCTTTGTCTTCCCAACTAATATTGGAGTAGTTTCTAATATAAATATCTCAACATCCCTCTGTAACAAAGCGGGAGACAATAGATAGTTAACTCTTCATTGTACACCATAAGAAATACATTACACACATGTATATTATTGGTCTAGTTATTAGTGACTCTGATTGCTAAGCCGTGGTTGTGGGTTCGATTCCCACCCGTTTAATGTGTCTGGGTGTTATTTATCTATAAGTATGTATTTCGAAATATATCTCTTTAAATACGTTTATCAGTAGCCTGCTTGCCATAGGCTCTGTCTATTTTGATATCAGATGTACGCGGTGTGTGAATTCAAAGTTCAACTTTTTTTTAATTATTAATATGTAACGAATCTCGTTTTATCCCGTTTTCGCATAATTATTATCCCCTTTCTGCGTATTACCCTGTTTCCAAATATTATCCCGTTTCTACGTATTATGCAAGTATTATCCTGTTCACGTTTATAGATTACCTAGGCAAGTGAGACATAATACGTTAAACTACTTGGCACTATCGTCATAATATCCTGATCTAATCAGGTGCTTTCAGTCCATCTAATAAATCGTACTCTATCTGGAATTAAATTACTTTGTCGATAGATTTTCAGTTAAGTCGTTGCTTTTACGGTCTCAAATAAAATAACATTAAGTCAGTACAGACGAGGGATTTGCTCCGTGGTGGATCAACTTTTCCTGTGTGTGACGTCTCCAGCGCTCATTTAGGGGGATGCGTTAAAAAAATCCGTGTGGTGACGGATTAAGAATACAAATGTCACCACCCCATTCCATCCCGTGGGTGTCGTAAGAGTCGACTAAGGGAGTAAGTCAGGCAGACAATATCCACTGCAAGAGAGGGAAAACTCGAAACAAAACCCTATACCAACCCGTCTGGCCAGCGTGGTATAGTAGGCTAATATCCCTCCAAATTTATGGAGGAGACCCGTGCCCAGCAGTGGGACGTTTATGGGTTGAGATGGTTAAAAAAAAAGATATTCTATCCCATAGAGAATACATCTAAAAAAAAAACGTTGGTGCAAAAAAAAGGGTCAGCGTCACCCAAGTAATACCTTTGATATTGTTCTTAGGCTATATAATGCTTATGCTTGTTTGCCACCCAAGTAGTATAAAAAAGTGACGTAGTTAAAATAGTTACAGAAAAATGTCATGACACACGTTCACATGGCGTTTGGAATAGTTCCTGCACGAATGTACCTACTTTTATTTATTTATTTACAGTACCACTTGCTACATCATTCTAACAGTGATTTACCAATTCAATGATGCAGCCTATCTTTGCATAAGTAATAAGTCTTAACCAAATTAAAACAAAGTAAAAACAATGATATTTTTGTGAATATACGCCGATATTTATATTTTGTTTAAACGAAATATAGGAGACTTAATTCCTTTATGTTACATGTTATGGGGACTTTTGTTAGCCGCGGACATTAGTTCTTTGTCTGCACTGAGCTTTAATAAAAATATATAAAATCTCATTGTACTAAAAATAGCCCACTAAATATAATTCTAGTCTGAAACAAATACAATGTACCTAAATAATTATCTTAAAAGATAAGTTATTAAAAAGTACAAGAAAGATTGATGTCGCCCTTTGTCCTTTTACTTAATTAACTTGAAAAAATTCACAGAAAATGTTGTATTCGTCGTGACGCAATTAAATTTTGTTATTATAATGGAGAAGGTGATGAATGAATATTTATTAAGTTTTATGTTTGCGTGAATTGTGTTGTTAAATGTGATAAATAATAAAATTAAACCTTCTGAAAACTTGGTCCCACTGCTTAGTCCGACCAATAGGAAACGTAGTGATCGGTCCCCTTGATTTTTTTTCCTATTGCTCTGTTTTATCGACTACTTAGTATCACCTACAACGAATAATGTATTTGATAGATTACTCACTGTTGGTTTTGTGGTTTTGATTCTGACTGCTAAGTCGTATGTTCAATTCCCACTTAGGACAAATCTTTATATGATGGGCACTATTATTTTGTTCGGTAACTGGGTGAAATTTATTTAAAATATGTGTGTATTAAGAAATATATACTTAATTATATTTACCGTTAGTTTGATATGAAATAATATAATTATGTATTTTTAATGCTACTTAAACTTAGTTGGCAAATAAGCATATACCTACGAGTAGGCTACGTTTTAATAAAATACCAAGTTATAATATACTTATGGTCTCCAATTCAGGTTAATTTTCATTAAATAAAATATCAAGTTATAACATACTTATGGTCTCCAATTCAGTTTATTTTTCATTAAATAAAATCGCACCGAAATGAGAGCGCATATTCTACATCGAAATTAATTGAATATTAAACGATTGCTCTCATCCTCATTAATACAGCAATGCTTTACTCAATTCAACCCGATTTCCCGATCAATCTGAAGCTGTTCAACCATTTATTCAAATCAAGTACTTCAGCTAGTCCCATTCAATCTATAGATGGGTACTTGAATGCATTTACTGGGATTTTACTACGCATAAATTGATGAAAGGATTATTTATTCTTTATTTGCATTGCAGATGGATTATTCTTTAACTATCTTAAACAATTTATTGCTGAACCGATACTTATGTACTTCAAGGCTCCCTTATGCTATCAAATGCTTCGTAATCCAAGAGCACTGAAAACCCCAACAATAAATCCAATACGGGTAGTATTATTAAACTATAATAAAGACTACCCAAATGCTTTACTTCAAGCATACCTACTATGCTTAGTGAAATCTATATTTCTATACTAATATTAGAAAAAGAAAAGATTTATATTGACCTGACTGCCTTGGTGGTCCAGTGGCAGCAGTATGCGCCTGCTGTGCACGAGGTTGTGGATTCAATTTCCACACAGGACAAGTGTTGTTCTGAGTCTGGGTGTAATTTGTGTCCGTTAATTGTATGTTTGTGAAGTCCCCCGCGACACAGAGCTTGTTCTCTAGTGCGGGAGTTGTCTTTTTACCTATAAAAATAAAATGTAATGAAATAACTAAAAAGTACTGGGCCGATTATAAAAATTCTTTCTTCTATAGATATCAGCGAGTTGTATGGGCTATAGTTTATTTTTTTAATACCCGTGGGAAGCTGGGCTACTGCTAGTTTTTTTTATAAAGAAAACCATTTTTATAGCTTGCCCGCATCCACTTCCATCTTTAATAATTATGTCAAATAAGGTAAAATTAATTGTAGTTATATCTCCACTCTACACAAACTATGTTGTTTTATTCTCTAGCTGCGCAAATATTGCAAAACAAAGATCACTATATCAACTAGTAATGAAGCTGCAATTTATTTAAGCATGAAATATAATTGAGATTCCATAGAGATTTATGTGCAAACCAGGAGCCAGTAAAGCAGATTAACCGCTTCGTTTATATAGCTTCTAAATTATTCATTTTATAAAAATATTAGATAAACTCTCGAGGAACACCGCACCGCGATAAATAACAGATTTATTCAAACAAACAGAATTCATAATTCAAGATTCAACCTTATTAAGTCTCCATAATTTAGGTGTAAATAAATATTTTGGGCTTTAGAATTGAATTTTTTTCTTTATTTCTTTAAAAGACAACTCCTGCACTAGAGAACAAGCTCCATGTCACGTCACGGGGAATTTTACAAAAACGGGCACAAATTACACTCAGGCTCAGAACAACTTTTTTCGGGTCACACAAAGTGTTTTCCTACCCACAATCTCGGTGAACAGCAGGCGCATATTGGGGCGACTGGACTACCAAGGCAGTCAGAGATTGTTATGAAATGTTATGAAAAAAAATATATTTCATCTTTTTTTTTTATACTACTTGGGTGGCAAACATGCATACGGTCCACCTGATATTAAGCAGTATCCGTAGCCTATGGACGTTTGCAATACTAGAGGTATCACTTGCGTGTTACCAACCCATTTTTTGTCACCAGGGCTTTAAGATGGAAGTAATCCTGGGATGGGAATACGTTTCTTTCAAAACGCATGCCTAAATGAGCGCTGGAGACCTGTACTCACACACAGGAACATAACTACACTGTCTGTAGTTATTTGGCTGTGATCTTCTGTAAGGTGGAGGTCCATCCCCAGTCGGGTCTGCTCGTTAGTATGGTGCCCTACCTCCTTAAATATTTGGTAATAATTTACATAATGATATTCACTTACTTATCTTACTATAATATTATTGTTACCCAACGAGTAATGCTTAATTTCTACTAATAGTTATATCTACAAAGCGTTTTCACCATTCATCTTTATCTTGGGCAACTCTTACTTAAGTCTGGTGTCAAATGCCAAAGGCATACATATCACGATTAACACATCGGTCACTAAGCCTTGCTTGCTTTGCTTAATGTTCGCTATTTCTTGAAGCGTAACACATCGGGATATTCGAGATCGTTCTATTCAGTACGCACATGCCTCAGCAACCACAGGTGCCTATATCTGGTCGTAGCGGTTGAATTAGTCAAGCTTGTTACGATTTCTATATAATATTCAAATACCCTGTGTATTTGACAACAAAGAATATACATTATCATAGTTTTATTATATAGTTAGTAATTTTTTTTGGGTCGGCAACACGCATGTGATACCTCTGATATTGCAAGCGCCTATAGGCCACGGTGCCTGCTTGCCATCCGGCCGTATGCTTGTTTGCAATCTGATCAGTATAAAAAAAAGTTAAACTTGCCTTTGCCCACACATACACCCATGTAGTTGTCCCTTATCGCGATAAAAAGTACCCTATGTTCTTTCACAGGATACCATATATTTCTTTGCCAAATTTATTCGCGATTCGATTAGCTGTTAAGTTATAGAAAGAAAAAGTTACTTCTGCATTTTTTTTTAATGTTTAAAAGTCACCACCCACATTAGGGACAAGCCTGATGTCCCGGAGGACTTTACAAACATACAATTAACGGACACAACGTACATCCAAACTAGGGACAACCATTTATGGATCACACAAATTTATATCCCGTGTGGTAATCGAACCTACAACACACCACGCAGTGATAAATGACGAGGTAATCACTTAAGCCACTGAATCAACCGTGCAGTCAAATATATAATATTAGTAGGGATTCATTTTACTAATATGATAAACGCGAAAGTTTGTTAGAATTTATGGATGTATGTTTGTTAGTCTTTCACGCAAAAACTACTGAAGAGATCTGGATAATATTTGGCAAACAGATAGATTATTATAGTCTAGAATAGCATATAGGTAGGTTACACTTTTTATCACCGTAAACCGACATCCACGCGGGCGGAGCCGCGGGCAACAGTTAGTATAGGTATAAAAGAAGGTTATTTGTTACGTGAGGATCAGTACCATTATTAGTTTTCTTCATGTCCCATCCTGCTTTATCTATTTCCGTAAAGTTTCACCTCGCTACACGTGTTGAATAAAGGTTAATTCCGTCTCTTGAAAACTCAACAAAAGAATTTTATTGGAGAAGGGATTAGGTGTACGGTACGTTCAAAAGATCTGAATCAATGCTGGTCTTTTAAAACTAGGATTTAGTTCTCTAAGCCGTTCAAATGGGTGTTTAGTTAGCGCCATAAAACTTGAACTTTGCTTTATGTTTAGTATGACTAGGTTGTAGAATGAGCTCCCTGCCGAGCCTTTCCAAGAGACTATGGCATGGGGTTCTTGCGGAAAGGAGCTATAAGGTTTTTAATGAGTTGGCAACGCGCGAGTTACACCTCTGGTGTTGCAAGCATCCATAGGCTACGGTAACTGCTTACCATCAGGCGGGCCGTATGCTTGTTTGGTAGTATAAAAAATACATTATATTATATTTATGAAGATTGTAACTTATGAATGTAACATGAAAACTATAAAGATCATGTAAGCCAATTTATCTACGGCCAGTTTTCAAACAACATAGTAGAACTCAAAAAGAATTTCACAGCAGTCTTTTCAGTTCCATTTGGTTTAAAGTACACACTATCAGTATTAAGTTCTTTTATAAAATGTTTGCTAAATCGCACTGTATTCTTACTTTTTCCGTAGATGATAGTTCTTATTTTATATACTTAGCTGTATAGTTTTTCAAAAATAAATAAAAATAGAAAGAAAAACAAACCATTTATTACAAAAAAAAAGAACTTTAGTAGAATTACACTCTTTGAACGTATGTATATGGCAAAAGGAATGGATCAAGCGTGTAGCAGAAGCCACAGCGCTGCTCAACACTGGTTTTTAATCGGTCCCCAATACTTAACATTTTAATAACTAAGAGGAATTTCCTCCCACGTACGATTAGGTTGTGGAATGAGCTTCCTGCCCAGGTTTTCCCGAGAGACTATAGCATGGGGTTCTTCAAGAAAGGAGTTATAAGGTTTCTAAAGGGTCCGCAACGCACTAGTAATACCCCTGGTGTTGCAAGCGTTCATAGGCTACGGTAACTGCTTACCATCAGGCGGGCTGTATGTTTGCCTTCTAAATAGAATTAAAACTTTAATAAAAGGAATCCTGAAACACTAACTTCATAAAGGTGCTGGTTATTTGAAGCCAAATATGCTAAAGTTTCTGCCCCTACCATTTGTTTGTATGTGTTCTAAGTCTCGCGTTGTTCCATGTTTCGCTTTTAATATCTACTGGAGGTGAGTATCTTATCGCAAGTTTTGTTTATGAATGATCTGCAGCATTGAATACGGCCGGCTGATTCTCTAAGAAACAGCGATGGCAAACTGACAGTTGTGATCGCAAACTGACAGTTGTGATTGCTCGGTGACGACACAATCTATTGACTAAACGTCAAAAAGGCTCGATGTTTGCTCTTACGGAATACCGATTTTCAATCTGACAGCCAGATTTTGCTCGGTTTTTGCGATGGGTCGGTTTTTGCTCTTACGGAATACTCCTGCGGGTCTTTCTATGTCATTACTCGTAATTTGATATTATTTTGCGTCAAAGCAATGCGCCCTCCCAAAATCCCCTCCCAAAATTTAAAGTACACCCGGCATAGAATTTAGTAGGCTTGATTTAATTTGTCTTGATCGTTTTTTGTTTTTAGTCTTGACCAAACTTAAACAAGCGCCAGGCATGAAGAGGCGCCCCTTCATACCTTGCGCCCTAGGACCGTCGGGTCCCTACCCCTAATCAGCAAATTGGCCGTAGAAAAAAAAATGCTGGCCTTTGTTTTTATGACGTCTATAAGTATCATGTATTACATCTAAATGATGTATGAGACTTTGGCTTTGAATAAGGCCCATGTATTTATACTACGACGTCTTTTTACTATCATGCGGACCGTTTGCTTGCATATCACTCGTATTAAAAAAACTTTTTTCATAAAGTGGTAACCAATAGTAGGGTTTATACGGTAGCGAATCTTTATCATGTATGTGTCTTTTTATTTAGGCCAACACTAGATATTAGAGCTGACCCTGTGTTTTATCTTAATGCCTTTAGGAACTTCTGACACATACTTAACTAACACTGTAGTGTTAGTCCGTTATACTCTAACCTAGATAAAACTTAATACTTATACTTATTTACTTACTACTTTATTTTTCATTTAAAAATACGACTCCCGCATTCGGAGCCCAGCCTTTACATACATACAATTAATGGACATAAAGTATAACCAGACTCTGTACAACCATTTATGGATCACACAATTGTTTATCCCGTGTAGGGATCGAACCCACAACACGCCGCGCAAATGGCGAGGTAACCACGTAAGTTAAAAAACCTTCTCAAGCAAGTTTTCTCGTTTGTATGACGTCCTACCTCTCATGTGGCTATGCCAAATACAATGATATTATGATGTTTTTACAGTTGCTTATATTTAAAAAATGGCGAAGAAAAACATCGTAAGGAAACCCACGTATTTTAGAAGAAATTCTAAAGACACGTCTGATTCACCAACCCGCATCAGGCCAGCGCGGTGAATTAAGGAATAATTTCATGATAGATGAGCCCCGGGACCAGCAGTAGGACATATTTGGGTTTATTTATTTATTTCTTAATGGAACAAAACAGCTATACATATTTATTCATTGCTTAAAACTATGACTCACTAAACTATGCTATTATTATAAAGAAAATCCAAGATTACCATACATATAAAACAATCCAAATCAAACAATAAAATTTTAATTTAAAAATAATATTAAGCACAATAGTTTACTAGCAAACTAAACATATTTCAAATTTTCTTCTCAATAAAAAGTTATATGGGAAAAGTTGTAAAATTTACCCATAGCTTTACCCGTAACTGGCGCTGGGGTAACGTGTACCCATATATGAACATAAACATGTAAAGTATACAGTTATTTGAATTTTATTATCAATAAAAACATTTTATGAATATTCATGCCGTGTTTGGGATATAATAAAAGGAAAGAAAATGGTATTAAAAGTTGTTTAGATTATAATAATATAACAGTATAGTATAATCAATAAACTGTAGATATAAAGTTAAAGGCATAGTTTGAAGATCCGATGGCCAATAAGGCAGGTTCTTGAGACTACGAACTGTAAGACGCAGCGTGAGCAGGATACAAGGTGGACCACCTAATAAAGGATGTTGGCAATCGATTGAAAAGGTCAGCTAAGGACGGAGTGCTGTGAAAACCCTTGGGGAAGTCCTATGTCCAGCAGTGAACATCTTTCGGCTGAGGTGAGACTTATTTAAAGTTGACTACATAAGTAGGTTGGTTCAGTGGCTTAAGTGGTTACCTCGCCATTTACTACGTATGACAATAAGTTGTGTGATCCATAAATAAACCATTTAAAAACAAACCAAGTCTAAATGTATTCCTTTTCCAGATATTATTAAGAAGGCTTAAATTTCCTTTTGATGGTTGAACTTAAATTCTATTCTTATATTCATATAAAATTCAAAACAATACAAATTCACTTTACTTGAAATTTGCTTAGTTGACAAACGTGTAGCACCGCTACGCCACTACGCCGCTACGGTCTCCGTAGCTGCCTACGGCTACGAATTTTATTACGTAGTTAGGCGGACTGCACACGGCTGCATGCGGTTTGCAAGCTCAGGTACTGCGTCGTTTTATGCTGAATAAATTTATTGCTCAAGCTATTTCGTATGTATTCGGTTTTGGGTTAAATTTGCTTAGATATCTGACAAGGATGCATTGGTTAAAGGAAAACCAGATGTCGGCAATATTATTTTATATCTCGAATTGATATTCAAAGTTTTTGAATTTTCCTCTTTTATGGTTCTAAACACTTAGAAAGCACAAAGCTACGTTATCACATTCTTTCGCCATAAAATCTTTGTATATAAAATGAATCCCTATTTGCATTGATCACACCATAACTTTAGAGTGACTTTTCCAATATAGTTCTTATTTTTTTAAAGATTTCTAATACTTTGAAGAAAATAATATAATCGGAGGGCAGTCTGGGTGGGCCACTAGTCTAAAATAAAACCATTAAAGAATTCGTAATTCTGGCAACCACAATTAAAGGAAACTATAACTATTTAGGTAATCAATATCATAATAATAATATATGTATTTGATAGCCGAATTCTTGAAAAAGATTTTTCACATCACGCTATGACCCTAAAAGAAGAAGGCAGTTACAGTAAACATGAGAAAATTCAAATCTCACGAGAGTGAAATGCGCGGAACAGCAAATTTATATCTTATACTGGTGGCCCGCCCCGACTTTGCCCGCGGTTATCTATTTCCAGCTCAACTTTCTTAATTTGGTTTTACATAAGAACCTTCTCCTGATAATAACGAACAAAGAATTAGCAAAACCGGTTCAGCTGTTCTCGAGATTTGCGCTTAGCAACACATTCAGCGATTCATTTTTATATATATCTTACAGTTCTCTCCATAAATAAACTAATAATAGACCATTTCGAAAAACAAAATTAATAATGAACGCAGCTCGAGCAAACTAGTCATCCAACAAAAAGGTACGGTTTTCGTAACTTTGACCAAACTTGGCGAATTCTAATCAAAGAAAAACCTTACACTAATACAACATTTATCCACGATTCCTTAATGAAAACGCCAAAAGTTAAAGTAATTTGCATCAAAAAGTACTGGTTTGTTGAATTCTCGTAAAGTTTGTAAATTAAAATTAAGATTTAACGTGTTTCAGCGGTCAGAGACTAAGTTTTAACTTTTTTATTATTTACGAGACGCCCACTCGGGCTTGCCTGTGATTTTCTGGTATTTTCTAGTATTATAAATATTAATGTGGTACGGATTATTAAATGAAGTCTTACAAAATACTAGCTACCGCCTACGGCTTCACTCGTGTAGTATATTTGCAAGACAAAGAAATAAGTGCCACTTAGCCAGTGCCACTTTACCATCAAATTCTGTTTCAAATTTCTAAAAAACAAATCCTATCTCTCAAGGTAGATTTAAATCGTTAAAGTTTTGGAGATTGGTGTAAACAATTGTATTTAAAGAAGATAATAATTTGCCTTTCGTAGCTTCATGTGCAAGTTGCAAAACGTGCAAGCTACGCAAGCAAAACATGGAGGTCGCAAAATCTGCAGATCGGATTTTACAGCTCCTGGGAATATCGCGTAATCGTAGGCACATGAACAAAACATATTATGTTTCTCTAGAATTAAGTAGTGCTTATTTGCCAAATTTATCCAATATACATCTTGACTAGGGGTCGCCTATATTAGTATAGATATGTGAGTAAGAGACTAAAATTAATTTTATATAGGTATATGCAACAGCGGAATTTTGGTCTACGAATGACACTGGATAAGAAACACGTTCAATAATAAAACAAACATAACTAAGAAAGATGAAAACTCTTTGTTGTATACTAATTACATTCAATCTATTCACGACACACGGTACACATATCTGCACTCACATTGCGGAACACAACTACATCATTTTGTGTACCTATTTATTAGGTTGTGGTCTGCTGTAACGGTACTGCCCCAGTCGGATTTTGCTCGCAAATGAAATATCTGGGAATTTGAACAGTGGTTACTATAGTACCGGCTATGCACACACGAAAAAAAATTTTACCAGGCTGATCGGCACATTTTGTATAGAGAGACATACAACATTTATAGTTTTTTAGTTGATACCATGGTAAAAGTTGTTTATATTATGCAGTACTAGCTGTTTCCCGTGGCTCCGCCCGCGTGGATGTCGGATATCGCTGTAAAAAGTAGCCTATGTGTTATTACAGACCATAATCTATCTCTGTGCCAAATTCATCCAGATCCGTTCAGGAGTTTTTACGTGAAAGAGTAACAAACATCCATCCATCCATTCTTACAAACCTTCGCATTTATAATATTAGTAGGACTTAAAAGTTAAATACAAATCGAAACGAGCGGCTCATCAACATCCACCTATATCTATTGCACTTCTAACAGTTAATTCGTCGTATAAATTGTTTATTAATAAGCGACTTTTGTCCGAGAACAGTGGTGTTGTTCTAATAAAATGGTAATTTATTCGATCTATAAGTCTCAAGGCGAGAACAGGGCCCTTAGTGAGTCTGGGACCCCTTATTTTTCCTCCCAATTTACCGTTATAAATAGATGTCCTTATATTATTTGTACCTACATTTTGTTATTGGCTTGTGTTATTCACAAAGATTTTTCATTAAAATTATTTTTAACGCAAGGAGTAAATGCAAGGAGTAAATGAATCAAAGTGCTACATTTTTGCATCCCATAAGCTTGTAACTTTTTGATAATGAAATAATTTCCACAATTCTAAAGACGATTTCCACACTATAGAAACACCCCTGAGTTGCCGGGGACTTTAAGAAAGACAAATCCAAGATAAACTTATAAACCTCTGAGACATTCGTGTAGAAAAATGCGTGATATGTTAGGTTAAATGAAATAAAAATCGTCAGTCACATACGTATAAACTTAAGATGAATGAAACTACGATTGCCCTCGAAGAAACAGTTCAACACGTTCTGAAGAGCAATCTTAAAATACTTTCCCGTTTGTACATAATGTTGAAAGAAGCCAGTTAGCTCCAACCTGGTGTTAAAGCTTTTCTATTTCTTTGATCATTTTCAAAAGAAAAGTGTTTTCTTTAAGCGTTTACCTTTCTAAGTCCGTGGACAACCTACCTCTGTTGTGGCATTTCCTGTATTTGAGCTTTAAAACTCTCGGGAAAATAAATTATAACAATCTGTTGCATGAAGGTAAAAGTGTTATTGGTGTTTTTTAAGCATCATTTTTTTTTTTTCAACATAGTAATTTCGGCTAATTTGTTTTAAACTAATCAATAAAGATTCATCAAATACCTTCTTATATAACGAACAAAGTCAAAGGAAATAAGAAATTAGAAGACTATGTTGATTAAGCATCATATACCACAACATGACTGTCTACTGAGAACGTGCCTAGAAGCCAAGCGGCATATCTCTGACTCAGAACAACTCTTTGCGGGTCACACAAAGTTTTAGTTGTAGACCTGTCCTATGTGGGAATCGAACCCTTGTGGGTATGAGGTTGTCCTCGTGCACAGCAGGCGCATACTGCGGCCACTGGACCACCAAGGCAGTCTTTAATCACACGAAGCATTGATCAGTCGTTTCGCTATGAAGAAAAAGCTTTGTACCCCTTTAATGTACCTACATTGCAAGCACGGAGTTTATGATTTTAAGTTCACACGGTGGACTGCAGAGATCAAAAATTACGATCGAATTTCGACTAGACCGAATGACGTCAGTTCCATTTATTACACAACATAACATCTGTACCTACCACAGACCTATATTAACAAGTCTGTGGTACCTTCGTATTTCAAATACGACTCGAAACACGTAAACAGCAGAAATTGCACAAAACACATATGTTTATTTAGTGGGTGTTGTGGCATTTACATAAAATTAGACACACGAACGCCCGAGCTTTAACACTTGGTAACCAACACAGTACAATTACGAGTTACTACTACATTTTAACTGACAAATATTATTTTAACAGTTTACTTTGAAAGAGTACAAATAATGCACAAATTATGTCACCTGTGATAATCCTTACTTCACTACATCTGATTCTCTGCTCTCTATCTGTCCCTATGTATGCTTAGATCTTTAAAAGTACGCAATGGATTTTGATGTGGTTTGTTTTTTAGGTAGATGGAGTAATTTAAAAGGAAGGTTTATTTGTATAATGCATGCTAATTATAGTAGAGAAATCCAGAAAAAAACTGAATCGAAGCTAGAGCGGGTCGCTAGTATAAAATAAACGTAAAAATTGTGAGGATAATTGGACGTTTGTTGGTTCTTCACGTAAAAACTACTAGATGCATTTTGATCAAACTTTGCAATGTTGTGCCCCGGCGCTGTCTATTCCTTGTATTCTGTTGAGGCGATCAACAGTTTCACGTGTTTTTCTTTTGTCTTCACAACAGTCGCCCATCTAAGATTTCATCATCATCATCATCTAACATTTTTTGGAGTTAAATGTACTAACTCTACCCTGTATTTATATTCTTGAAGTAGTGTTATTTGTGAGAAAAAATATTAATCTATTTGAGAAACTTAACAGTCGTAGACATAATATGAGAATTCGCTTTCCTGCAAATAGCACCGCATTATTAAATAATAGCATATTTTGTATGGCCCCTCGCCTTTATAATCATTTACCAAATGAAATACTGGAAATTGCTACTTATAATAAATTTAAAAATAATGTAAAGAAGGTTCTGTTAAAAAAAGGATACTACTCGGTCAAGGAGTACTTGGCGGACAAATTATTATAAATATATTATTTGAATTGAGGTTGAACATGTAATTTTGGTATCCATTGACATAACATAATATTTTAATTGAAAAGTGTGGGACATTTATTTACTATTTGACATTTATAATTGAATTTCCATTAGTATTATTACCTATTGACATTGTATTGATTGTAGTTTTTAGTGACATTGTAAATTGGTATTAAATTTTAATTGATTATTTGTATGATGTGACAGACCAAATACCTTGCATGCTTCTTAAGCTGTTTATGGTGATACTTTTTTTTTTTTGTTAATAGTTGTAACATCCCTTTGTACCCATATTCGCAATAAATAAATTGAATTGAATTGAATTGAATTAAGACTGACCGCCACAAGTTTGCTTAACCTCGCAGATCAATCGAACCACGTAGTGTACCTATCATAAAATAAACGAAAACATAGCAGTTACCATTTTCTTTGTGTTCACAGGTGATTCAACAGTTCTATGAAGATAAACAAGGAAAAATATGATAGTACAAAAAACTGAATTCTTCAAAACCGTGCCAAAACATAGGCTACCGTAGTAAGTCCGGGTAAAGCTGGGTACATTAAGGTGTTGTGCCGTTACCGTACCGAGTCGCCCCCGGACCGTGACGTCACACAAGCGTGCCATTTTGAATATTTCCTGATTTATTCTTATGTGAATTGGACTTGAAAATTCTTTTATAAAGGTGTATTCACCATGGAGGCTAGATTTGCTTTGAAATGTTTTTGAGTTACTTACTATTTTATTACTTCAAATGAAATTCAAAACGACTTGTTGGTTAGTGACGCTGATTGCATAGCCAGAAGTCGTGAATTCGATTCCAACCCAGGAGAAAGCATTGTCAACAAGAAATCGTGCCCATCATGGCACGATTTCTTGTTCTGTGTTTAGGTTAAGTAGGTATTTTATTTTATCACCCAACCATCTCAGCCATAAGACGTGCACTGTAGAACTTAGTCCTTTTTTTTTGTAGAGGGGAAATTCTTTACGCATACCGCCCCGCTCGGAGAAGCGAAGCGGATATGTCGAACTCTCCGGCCTAAAGATGGTAGATGGCCGGCATGCCGACTAAAACCCCCCTGTGCACCTACACCCGCCTTCATGGGTGGACCACCGGAAACTGATATGACGTCAGTGGTCCACCCAGCGGCTGCGCGGGCTCCACTCCAGTCACAGCGTCCGAGTGCACCGGGACTTAGGCCTCCCCCAAGGTATTCTACAATTTATTTTATAACATGTGTATTTAAAAAAAAAGAAACAAAAATAATTGCAGCATACGATAGCACAGGCTCTGTCTAGTTTTAGATAAAATAGCTGCTGTTGAGTTGTTCTAACATATTACTGTTATATTTATTCTCTAACTGTGTGACATGACCAACAGCTTTTTTTTATACTACCTGGGTGGCAAACAAGGTTACGGCCCGCCTGATGATAAGGAGTTATCGTAGCCTATGGACGCTTGCAATACCAGGGCTATAAGATGGAGTATCCCTGGGATAGGAAAGCTTTGCTTCCAAAACGCATCCCTAAATGAGCTCTGGAGACCTGTAACTAACAGTTACTGCATAGTAAACAAATTTAATTTTGTTTCCAATTGAGTCTTAAATAATATCACCGATCCATCTGTTTCCACCTTTACCGTAGTATGCAAATTTAATTTTCCCATACGATTCGGGTGCTCGCATACGTTATAAAGACGTCTGCGATCAGGTAAATCATAAAAACACGGATATACCAGGAAAAGGGAAATATAATTTGCTGAAAAAATATTTTGTTTCAGTTTTTTTGAAAACCAGATCTGTATCTAAGGTACCTCCTTAAGAGAGAATGATGATTTGATTTAAAAGGTACTTACATCGTTTTATAGATTTTTCAAATAATAATAATATTTTTGGGTCAACTTACACATCGCTATCTGATCCCAAACTAGGCAGAGTCTGTACTATGATAACCAGACAACTGATAAACATACTTATATATTATAGATAAATTACACCACAGAGACACAGAACAAACATTCGTGCTCATCACACAAAGATTTGTCCTGGGTGGGAATCGAACCCACAACCTCCGACGTAGCAGTCAGAATCACTAACCACTAGACCAACAGGCCTGTCAAATGTATAAATATTTTGATTTTTAAAATGATTTAAGCTGTATTCAGTATGCCTTAAACCCCCATTTATAAAGGGTTTGGTTGTATAATTTATTAATTTATTTATCAAACAGTTTTCAAATAGCTACGCAGAAAAAATCTCACACGACCAGACTCGAAGATCGATTCCACAATCACAGTATACAGCTGTCTACTGATACATATAATTATTCACCGATGCAATTTAAACCATTTAATGCAATACTAAATTTCAGAAAATTATCATAAGACTACCCAGAATCGACGTTCATGCATGAAGAGTTTGATGAATGTAGAGGAGGCGAAGGAAGTATGTTTGGATAGAAGCAACTGGCGTACCATAGTCTCTGGCTATTCCAGTTGAAGATACGTGATGATATGTATGTATCCTTACTAATATTATAAATGTGAAAGTTTGAGAGTATGTGTGGATGTATGGATGTTTGTTACTCTTTCACGCAAAAACTACTGAACGGATCTGGATGAAATTTGGCACAGAGATAGATTAAAGACAACAACTATGCAGTGTATCACGAGACTAAAAATAACTGAAGTATTTTTTTTACAACCAATTGCCGCAATTACCATAGTAAAAGCCGCTAGGATAACTTAAGTTAGTATTTTATTAAAATTCCCTATAATTAAGACTAGAAGAGAAGCCCGGTGCAGGTGGTATAGTGGACTTAATTTGATATGAGAACCTCCTTACGATGCCCTTTATGAAAATTGGCAGATGTTAGCCGACTGAATCGTGCCGAGTACACTGCGGGCCAAATAAATGGGTTGTATTTATTAAAAAAAGTCGTCAGCAGCAATTGTTCTATTGACAAAAAGTAGAGGGAAAGATAATAACTAATGCGAAATAATATAATGAATGATTAAATGAAGTTCTCCGTGTCTACTGGAACAATCCGTTTGTTTGTGCGACGATATCTCGAGTATCGCTGATCGGAGCACCGTGAAATTTAGTAGACGAATCAATTCTTCAATTTAATTTAATTATGTATCAATACAAAAACTAAATGAATTTCCATCCGTGTGATGCCGGAACGGGCAGCCTGTAAATAATACTCTTGACGGGTTAACTAGAAACAAGCGCTCATTAAGGAATGCGTTTGAAATGAAACGTTTTTCTATCCCAGGGATACTTCATCTTGAAGCCCTGGTGTAAAAAATGGGTCGGCAACACGCAAGTGATACCTCTAATATTGCAAGCGTCTATAGGCTACGGAACTGCGTAACATCGGGCGGGCCGTATGCTTGTTAGCCACCCAAGTAGTATAAAAAAATCGAATACAAAATCTTACGATATCACTTTATAGAAATATTATAATAATAAATTTTACCTTTATATCTGCTTATGACTAGTGAATTACATGTTATATCTTATAATAATAGCAACTTTAGTAAAAAAATGTCTTATAGATATTAAATATAACAAAACCCAGTATTCGTTCTTGTTATAAAAGAAATACACATAAAATATTGTTTCGCGAAAATCATAATTGACTCTCTCTTACAAAGGCAGTCAAAGTCGTCTGAGATAATATATTTTTCTATGCAATATAAAGAAAAATAAAGCAAAGAGATATATTTTCTGATTGTTATTTACATAATGATAATAATATAATATATTATAATATCTGGATGACGGATTATTTTTCGTCGTTATCTTTAGTTGATTACAGGAGTAAGTCTGGTTGGTGCTTGAAATGTCACCTGCAGCCAACATCGCGCCTGGTTTTGTAGTTTCTATTCTTATAACCATAAGACGTAAAAATTTGAAGACCAAAAATGGACAAAAAAGTGACCATGTGGAGAGACCCACAAGGGAAAAGAGGCAGAGGGTGACCTGTGACACGATGGGAGGACGAGGTGAAAAGAGCAGTCGGCCAAGATTGGGACCAAGCAGCACAGAATAGACAGGCATGGGCATCATTGGAGGAGGCCTTCACTTAAACGGGGTCTTAAACATTTAAAAAAATAGTTACTTAATATCAATCAAAGAATGTATATTTAAGAAGTGTAAAAAATAAACGGCATTTTTATTTTTATTTTATTTTATTTATTCATATAACATTATTTGTTTTGTTTGTTTTTTTAAAAGACTACTCCCGCACTAGGGAACAAGCCCTGTGTCGCGGGGGTACTTTATAAACATACAATTAAGAACTCTGACATCCATAACACAAGTTAAATCTTAGCTTGGGTGTCAGAGGTGTACAATTACTATGTATACTTACAATCTAAGATGATAAAAAATACCGCTGTATCATATTCATGTACCTATGATTGTAATACTGGAAATAAAGATTATTATTATTAAAAAAAAATGCACGGACACAAATTACGCTCAGACTCAATCACACAAAGTTTATCCCGTGTGGGAATTGTACCCACCACCTTTGGATCAGCAGTCAGCGTCACTAACCACTAGGCCAACAGGCCAGCCAACTTACATACATACATGCTCATTAATTTAGTGTACTTTTACTAAACAAATTTATATTAATATTTATACGCAAGTGATACCTCTGGTATTGCAAGCGTCAAGCGTAACTGCTTAACATCAGGCTGACCGTATGCTTGTTTGTCACCCAAATTGTATAAAAAAATATATTAATGTCTCACTACTGGGCACATATCTCTTCTCTATGGTAGGACCTGAGATTTAAACCTTTAGTTGAAAATAATTATGATAAGTATCATGATGTTTTCATTCGCCGATAAAATATGGTTAATAATTTGGTTCATCATCATCAGCCTATCGCAGTCCACTGCTGGACATAGGCCTCTCCAAATGCACGCCACCTAGCACGATCATCAGCTTCTCTCATACAGCTATCTCCAGCTATCTTGTTAAGATCGTCACTCCACCTCCACCACAGCTTTCACTAGATTCATGAAATTTTACATAAAATGTTTCCACTTGTCTAACACAAGCAATATTGCCTAGCTATATATACTCATAAATCTTCCGTTTACCTTCTTTATCATTTACTCGGAAGCCCCTTAAACCCGTTACATGAAATTGAATTATTTTACGGCACCCATCTTAACTTGCTCGCACGTGTATAAACGTTCTGAACCCTGCCTATCACGTCCGGTGGTAATATTGGTTATTTTTTATGTCTTTACATCGTATATGAAGAAAATTTTACATATATTTACATGTATATAGTAGAAAATCGGGTCTAATTTTTAAAGGAATAAAGTAAAAAATTAACTGTTACTACTGATTTGGATTTTAATACACTTAAGTGGGATTAAAAAGAATAGAATTTATTTCAAAATTAGTATTAAATAGTTAGTATACCAACACACTATTATTTTAAATTATTACGCTTTCAAATCATTAATATCAACAACATTTCCTAAACAAAAACATATTTTATATTTAAGAGAGGTAGGGCACCATACTAGCGAGCAAGCCCGACTGGGGAAGGACCTCCAGCTTACAGAAGACCACAGCCAAATGACTACACACAGCGGTGTAGTTGTGTTCCTGTGTGTGAGTACAGGTCTCCAGCGCTCATTTAGGAATGCGTTTTGAAAGAAACGTATTCCTATCCCAGGGTTACTTCCATCTTAAAGCCCTGGTGTAAAAAATGGGTTGGCAACACGCAAGTGATACCTCTGGTAGTGCAGGCGTCTATAGGCTACGGATACTGCTTAACATCAGGCGGGCCGTATGCTTGTTTGCCACCCAAGTAGTATAAAAAAAAATAAAAAATAAAATATACTCCGTAAAATTTTTCAAGAGTCTTTTGTAATAAATAACATTAATTAAAAAGAATTAACAAAAGGTAAATTATAATTTAAATATGTATAATAAACTTATGGGCCACAACTAGGAGTTATGGTTGGATTACTTTGGGGACGCTCGCGGTTATAAATTATGTTGAACGACACGTGTGCTTACTTATAACTTAAGTTTTAGTTTCAATAAAGGTATTCTGCGTGTTGTAAAATTATTGCAGTAATGTATTACTAATATCATTTGTTCAAATTATGAGTGGTAGGGTACTTTACAAGGGACAAGCCGCCTGGGGAAGTACCAAACCACACTTTACAGAAAAATAAAATTATTACAAGCACACAATTTTGATTACCGTCAAAACTCATTTCTATGGTGAACGGACTTTTTTTTTTTTTTTTTTTTTTATACTACTTGGGTGGCAAACAAGCATACGGCCCACTGGTCGGCAACGCGTGAGTGAAACCCTTGTTGTTGCAAACGTCCATAGGCTTCAGTAACTGCTTACCATCAGGCGGGCCGTATGCTTGTTTGCCACCTTGCTAGTATAAAAAAAACTCTCTCTCTTCCTGACTATTTTATCCCACATGGTGGTGGGATCAGCCCTTTTCGTGTTCTTATTCCACTTCGCCCTATCTGTGACGTCGTCTTCCAAAACATTGCATGCTCTAATATCTCTGCGTAGGTACTACATCGGTCCATGTAGTCTTAGGTCTTCCCTTCGGTCTCGTTCCAGGTAAAGACAGTTTTAGTACTCGATTACCTATGTAATCTGGTGGTCTCCTTCATTCCAACTTAAATGAATAATGTTAAAATTCAAATTTTGATATTTTATTACCTACTATGCTGGAAAGAGCTTGACGGGTACTTAATTTCTTTTCAAAATACTTATTGGTTGGAAAACAAGCCAACGTTAACGTTCTGGTTTATTCACAATTTATGACCTTCATAAGTGTTACTTTGTAACCTAAATGAATAAATGAATTTTGAGTTTGAGTTTGGTACTTACACTCACAGAAAACAGTAAAAAAAATAACGTTAAACGCTCAAAACGTTGCTTTCCAATACTATCATACTGAGTACATGTAACTCGTGTCTAGCAATCTATTAAAAGCATAGGTAGTACCTGTCTCACCAAAGGGTTACTTTCCTCAATCCCTTATGACGGAAGGAAGTTTCCTTTCATCTTAAGGGATTGTTTTGCCTTACATCACAATGTATTTACATAGAACGATGTTTGTTTATCAAACTAGTACACAAGACAAGGCTAGGAACAAGGAGCCTTGTAGATTTTTTGAAAAACAATGATCGTTAAAAAACTATAAAAGCCGTAAACTTACTACTACGGCGTTTTATTCGACCGTGGTTCGATAAATGGTGTATAGACAACCTGTAAAAGAAAGCCGAATATAGTGTTTTTTTAATTATACTACTTGGGTGGCAAACAAGCATACGGCTCGCCTGATGTCAAGCAGTTACCGTAGCCTATAAACGCTTGCATTACCAGAGTACCAGAGGTATCACTTGCGTGTTGCCAACCCATTTTTTTACACCATGGCTTTAAGATGGGAGTATCTCTTTCTTCGAATTTTTAAAAAAGTTTAACCGAATTATTAAAATGTAAATTGTATCATTTTGGGTAACTTTGAATAAGACCTTTCACATGTTTAATTTTTTTTAACTAAAATATATTTACAAAGTTCAAATTCAGGTCAAAATATAAAAAATTGTATGATGAGGTAAACACCATTCAATGTTACCCTAAGTTAATGGTAAAATTTAATGCTACATTTTTGCGAATTACTAATTAGCTGGCTACTAAATATTTATAATAACCTTGGAAATTGATATATAGGTCTAAGAGAACATTCAACATGATATAAAAAATAATAAAGAATATACAAATATCCCGAACTGGCAGACGCAGCGTGGGCAGGCCTCCAACAAGGTGGACCGACGACCTGGTAAAGGTCGCGGGCAACCGATGGACAAGGTCAGCTCAGGACCGAACTATGTGTAAAACATTGAGGGAGGCCTATGTCCAGCAGTGGACGTCTTATGGCTGAGATGGATACAAATATCTACAAAATAATGTTTAAAATTACCCAAGTGACTGTACGTCTAACAATTGTTGCTCCTAAATATTCATCGGGACACGAAACTATTGTAAAATTACTCTAACAACTAAATCACTATTCAACATCGTAATACCATTCTGGGGACAAACTTATGCAGATTCCGCAGCGTAGGTCGGCTATACACGAGTACGCGGTACCACCTGCTACTTCAAATATATTTGCATAAATATAAAGGGAGTGTGCCGCCAGCCTTTTGCCAATTCAAACAATCCGAATTGTATTTAATTTGTTGTTTTACTTTTTGTGATCTGATCAGAGTTAAAAGGATTTATCATCATAATATTGGGTTTTTACGAGAACAAAAAAATAGTAATAAGAAAATAAATATGTACCAGGCTCACGTGCCCAGTATTATTGACTGAAAGGTTGGTTTGGGTTTAAAATAAAAAGAAAAAATACAGACACATTATTCGATGTAAAATATACTTTAGTTCTCAAAATTGACATTAATATAATATATCACTGTTACAAGTTTTAACATTATATTTTGTAATAGTATACCTGTATTAAACAACAATAACGCAACGTAGACGAATAACCGACGACACCCCAGTGCGAGGAGTTGGCGCCAGCATCATAGATAAGGACGACTTTAAAGAAGAAATCGGAAAAATGACCTTGGAAGGGACGAAATTTATGGAAGGTATTATGGAGAATATTGTTACGTCCCACTGCTGAGACCAGTTGTTACGTCCCGTCCTGAGACCAATGTTACGAACTACCGCTGACACTAATTGTTATGTTCGATGACGACAACAATAGTTACTTGTCAGGATAGGGTTCGATTAAAATGCCAGGTTACGCGATAACGAGTATATTAGCACTTAAACTCAAAACTCGAAGGTTCATTCATGATGTAAACAAGTCACCGTGCTAAGTGCCATAAACCTTGTGCCTAAAACTAAGGTTCATATTCGCACGTTCCGTTCGACCGCTATTCATCCTTTGTTCTCTTTATGATGTTTTTCTGTATTGTTCGAGACACTTTATGAATAGCTATTGTTTTCAGATAGCGGTAGTTTTTAGGGCCAACCTGTGCGTCGTAACAATATTAATAGTATGGTAATGGCAAAGCTGAGTGATATTCAGAATAAAATTATTGAGGAAGTTAAAGCTACTGCTGCGTCTATAGCGGTGTTAGCGGCAGAGAATAGTCAGTTAAGACAGGAGTTGAAGGAAGCGAATGAGAAATGTATATGCTATGAGAATGAAATAAAAGAATTAAAGGGGAAGCAGAAAACTAAACAAGTTAAACATATTCCAAACATCGAGTCCAGCACGCAGTACCGGTATCATCGTGATGTGCCAGCGGACAGCGGAGCCCCGAGCGCGCCGCCCGCGACTCCCGCGCTGCCACAGACCGAAAGCGCGGGCGCCGCCGGGAGCAGCGAGCGCGCGCGTTCGACACCTGCGCCGAGCTACGCGACGGCAGCGGCGGCCACGAAAACAGAGAGTAGCAAAAGTGGCGACATAAATAATAAGAACATATGGACCGAAGTTATAAACAAGAAGAGGAAACCGATTAATAGAGGAGGTAATACGTCAACTGTAACGTTAAAAGCTGTGGAACGAAAAAAGTATTTGCATGTGTGGAGATTGGAGAAAGATACTACTGAAGAAAAATTAATGGAGTATATTAAAAGAGTATTAGAAAACGACTCGGAAATAACAGTAAAAAAATTAATACCGAAAACTGACCGAAATTATGCCTCATTCAAGGTTGGGGTTGCAGAAGGCAGTTTCAGTAAGCTTTGTGATACAGAGGTGTGGCCGCTGAACGTAGAGTACAGTGAATGGGTTTGGTTTCGTGGCCCAGGTCAACCAGCCGATTCACAGGCCCAGTAGAACCATCAACATATTATACCAAAATGTAAGAGGACTTAGAACTAAGACTTTACAGTTCTCATCGCTACTCGAATCGTCGGGATCGGACTTATTCGCCATTACTGAGAGTGGACTTAACTCGGCTATACAAGACGCAGAATTTGTGCCTCCAGGATACAGGGTACTACGGTGCGATAGAGCGGATGGACGCAAGTTAGGCGGAGTTGTTTTAGTGGCCACACAACGTTTCGAACTGCGTCACGTGACACTGCCCGATGACCTTGTAATAGATAATCACATGTTTGAACTGATTTGTGCTGCAGTTTACTTACAGAATAAGTTTTTATTTACGTGTTGCATTGTGTACATTCCGCCCCAAACTGATGAAAGCGAATACATGATAATGTTTAGTTTATTAGAAAAGATTAGTATTAAGTATAAGCATAATTTAGTTATATTAGGAGATTTTAATTTATTTTCGTGCAATATAAATGTCCTTAATTATTTTGAATATTTTACGGCCTTTTGTGAACTCGTCCAGTGCAACTCGGTGCTAAATTGTAACGATAGACAGTTGGACCTAGTACTGAGCGCGCGCGGAGTTCGCGTCACGGCGGCGGACGAAGGGCTGCAGCCCGTGGACGCGTACCACCCGCCGCTCGCCGTCAGCGTCGCGCTCCCCGCGCCCCCCGCGCCCGCGCACACCACGCTCACTCACACTCACGCACCTTCTACTCGCCCGACAATAGGTAAACAATGGAATTTTAATAAAGCTGACTTTAACCAGTTATATGATTTGTTATCTACTATAGATTGGAGTGAAATGTATCATTTAAAAGATCCGGACACTGTATTAAAGTTTTTCTATGATCAAATAAATAAAATATTAGATATCTGTATTCCCCTAAAAAAAGTTAAGCAGTCCAACGCGAGATACAAATACCCTGTATGGTATACGCGTGATATAATTAATAATATTATGATTAAACACAAATTGCACAAACAATACAAATCTAGTAATAGAAGTAATGATTATGAGCTCCGCGTGCCGGGCAAGAGTGAAGGCGGCGATTGAACGAGCACACGATCAGTACTGTGACCGCGTACAAAGTCACCTGGCAAGGGAGCCGCGTGCGTTCTGGGACTATGTGAGAAATAGAAAAGGTACCTCGAGTCAGCGTAAGTTAATAATAAATGAACGAGCATTATCGGAATCTGAATGTGCGCGGGAGTTTGCGATTTTTTTTCAGTCTGTGTACAATCCGGAACCCGCCAAACTAAGCGTGCAGGTGGCGAGCGCGGCGCCGGCGCCGGCGCCCGGTGTGCGCGCGCACCTCGCGCCGCTCAGCCTCGCTGACGTACGGCGCGCGCTCGCCCGGCTGCCGCCCAAGCGCTCGGTGGGCCCGGACGGTATACCATCATACATATTTAGGGACTGCCGCGAGGTACTAGCTGAACCGTTGTTACATTTATTTAATATATGTATCGAGACCGCGATCTTTCCTGACAGATGGAAACTAACCCGTGTTGTACCGGTACCGAAGGGTAAGGGGGGCTCCGAGCCCAGTGATTACAGGCCTGTAGCTGTCCTATGTACCCCGGCGAAGGTGTTCGAGGCGGCGATCCATAGCTCTCTATACGTGCAGATAAGCAGTCAGCTGTCCAATGCGCAGCATGGATTCCGCCCAGGAAGAGGGACGACAGGTAACTTGTTGCAGCTGATGACGCACCTAGTGCCGACGGTGGATGCTGGGGAGCAGGTAGACGTGGCGTATTTCGACTTCAGGAAGGCGTTCGACACCGTCGATAATGATATCCTGCTGTCGAAGTTAGCTAGCGTGGGATGCACCCCGCATACCCTGAAGTTCTTCGCCAGCTACTTACGGGATAGATGCCAATACGTAGACTGTAATGGGTACCTCTTTGAACCTTACTTCACGAGATCCGGCGTGAGTCAAGGTAGCAACTTAGGACCTTTGCTGTTCATCCTGATGGTGAACGACCTACCTGCGGTCGTCAAAAGTTCTACCCCTCTTTTGTTTGCCGATGATTTAAAGTTGGTAATGGAGGTGAAACGGACTACGAATCATGATACGATGCAGCAGGACATCAATAGAGTTATAAGTTGGAGCTTAGAAAATAAACTCTACTTCAACGTGGCTAAATGTTCAGTGCTCTCGTACAGTCGTGCACGTGCTCCGCTTCACCACCAGTACCACATGGAAGGGGCGCCGATGAAGCGGGTTACCGAAGCGAAAGACTTGGGAGTTTATTTTACTGCTGATTTAAATTTCCGCAAGCATATTGTTGCAGTATGTAAAAGAGCGTACCAAAATTTAGGATTTGTTCTGAGGCAGGCAAATGGTTTTACAAACATTGGGGCTTTAAAGGCATTGTTTGAGGCACTCGTAAAAAGCCACCTAGAATGTAACGCGGTAGTTTGGTCTCCACACGAAGCCAAATATAAATTAATGTTGGAGCGTATCCAGAATAAATTCATACGGTTCTTATACCTTAAGCGGTATGGGGTATACCCGGGCTATCCGCTATTGTATCCCACTTTATTTATTCTGGGTATGGTAGGCTACACCAAACTAGAAGGCCGTGCTGGCAGAGGTGCGGCTATGCGTGCCGGACGAGTACACGGCCCGGCGGCGGCGACCGGCGCTGCTGTCGGTGCCGCACGCGCGCACTAACTTGCTGCAGAAAGCGCCGCTGACGCGAGCGCTGCGTGCGCTCAATACAGTGGCTCAGCAAGTCGATTTGTTTACGTGCTCACTGAGCGAGTTCGCAAGGGCTATCTACTATATATTAAGTTATAATGTAAATTAGTTTTAGTTAGAAGTTACATTTCTTAGTTCCTGCACTATCGCATTAGATTTAGTCTGTAATGATAGATGTAAGTGTTTATTGATAAATAAATAAAAAAAAAAGTAACAGCCTGATACTGTTTGCACAAAGCGCTTGTCGCAATTAAATACTAATTACGTGGTACTTTGCTCGGCTTTGTGTATTCGGGAGTGATATCATTGCATTAGAACAAATATCAGATGTTTTCGAATATCATAAACAATTAACTACACAATCAAATCAATCACAATCAATTAAATCGGTCCCGACTGTTAACAGTCATTAGATCACGACAGAGGCCTAAATATGGGCGATCTCTGTCACCAGGTTGACCACTAACCAAACGATAAGAAGAAGAACTACACAATAACAACCCAAGTCCCTCTGCTGGGCATTGGTCTGCGAGGGTTTAGGCCTTAATCCTCACATGCTGGTTTAATTCGGGTTGATGTATCAGACATGAATTAGACGTTCTTCTAAGATATAAAGATATCCTCGTGAAGTTTTCCTTCAACATTGGCAGATGGTAATACAAATTTTACATTAGTACCGCCACCAAGGATTTAACGCTGAATTTAGGTCTCTACTAATTTACGTCATCTATTATGGTCTTGGGCTTTACACACCCAATCAATTCTTCTATTTCCATTTGATTAAATATTCCATTGAAGCATAAATCAATAGGTCTCACTGTAAGTCGTCGATGCGTTAGTGACGAATAACCTCCAGACGTACTTCTAAAAGGACAAGAGTCTATTTACATGTTTATTGGACACTGCAGAATACGAGTTCTGTTTTTAAGTGTTAATTTACAAACAAATATAAAGAAAATGTGGTAATTTATTTTGACGAGATGGATTGCCTAATGTACTTTTTCTTTTATTATTTTGTTTTCAGTACAATGCATCACTTTTCATCGGCGGCATAAACTTGTATTTCATTTTATTTTTTATACTATTGAGGAGGAATACAAGCTGACAGTCCACCTGGTAGTAAGCAGTTACCGTAGCCTATAGTCGTTTTGTGTGCTAGTTAGTGATATCCACACATACATTATGTGTGTATATAAACTTACACACTACCGACTTTTAGTCGACTGTATAATATCACGGCAAAATAATACAGTCAACAAAAAAGTTTTTTTTCATCTGTCAATAAATTAAAAAAATATATATTTACAATATAAACTTTAATAAATATATTTTTTATTAATTTATATGTCAAAATACCTATATATTTCATTCATAAGAAATAAGTTACAAGTTCTCAATACCAGAGATATCACTTGCGTGTTGCCGACCCTTTTTACCACAATAATAATTATAATGTTTATTTTTCATTTAAATCACTTTTATAAATGTTTAGCTACTTTCATTGCTAACTGTACATACAACCGCTTAATTAATTAATTTCTACCCTGATTAGTCCAATATTTAATTGCGGTTATTTATTACCGGTCCATGTAAACCAAACATTTGTTGTATTCGTCAGCAAACAAATCGGCCGCTCTATTTAATTACTTTGATTTCAATTTGCTTGTTATAACATTGAATAATTACAAGCATTTAGCACTCAATAGAAATATGTACTATAATTTCCTTACTAATAATATAAATGTGAATGTTTGTTATTATTAATTTGTCTCTTATGAATACAGTCGGCAACTAGTTTTCATTAAAATACAAATAGTACTTCACCACAATATAATTTGGGAACAGTAAACATTATCAAAACGGAAATAAACAATTTAAAATAAATGGCTATATTGTTTGAATGATACGCACGTCAAGTGGACCGTTTGATTTGTATCTACTAATTGAATTTAATTAAATTGAACCTCGACCATAAATTGGCCGAGAAGAAGCACAATGAACAAATATGTCAGTTTATCAGACCTGTCATATTATTCAAAAGAGGAACCTTTGAGTTTTTTTTTATTTCAAATATAATAAAATAGTATTTTGGCTCTGGGCGGCCAGTTACAACTGATTAACCTACTATAGAGGTAATATATTTTAAATAGCATTGGTATTATGACGTTTGAAGACGAAGTTGAATGAAAGTGATTATCAATAATCAAGAGCCTAGAGTATTTAATCGATAGTTTCTAATTTAATTTTCAATCATTTTCATAGATCTTTACCTCCAATTGTAAAACATCACACTACCCATGCTATGTGAAATACACTATAATATATGTAAGACATTATCATGGGCCTCAAGTGTGCGTGTAAACTCATTTACCTCTTTATTATCCTAAGGAACAATAATCCAAAATACAAGATAAAAATTATGCATTTTATGACGTATTTAATTGTAAAATGATGTATTTTTTAGTGTACAGTGGTAATACGTGCTTCTAATGTTGCTGAGCTCCCGGGTACGAACCCGTGACCTAAATTAAGGCAGCAATTGAACGCTACGAAAAGTGATACTAGGTATTTTATCGATAAAAAGATATGAGATATTATGATTCTGTTTTACGTTCTTTGAATCTTAATAATAATTAACAAACGATCAACTAACTCCCGCAACTCTCGCACTATAGAACAAGCTCTGTGTCGCCGGGGACTTTACAAACATACAATTAACGGACACAAATTACACCCAGACCCAGAACAACACTTTGTGGGTCACACAAAGTTTTGTCCTGTGTGGGAATCAAACCCACAACCTCGTGCACAGCAGGCGCATACATCGGCCACTGGACCACCAAGGCAGTCAAACTTATTTGCTGGCATTTTAGTAGAAACATTGAGGTTCTGCTAAAATCCAAGCAAATATAAGATATTCTACCCAGCTATGGTTAGCTAGGTCAAATTGCAGTTGCCTCGTGGCAAGTAATTAAGTGCATCAGGTTAGACGGGAAGCCAACGCTAATAAAATTTATTTGGGCGAGCGTGCCACTCGCTGTAATACACCAAAATATGTTCCCAGAGAGGTTAGAATAACGGTATTCTAACCTATGTATTAATATATATTTCGAAACATTTTGCAGCAAAGGTATTTCAAACAGATCAAATATAGAATGTCTGTAATATGAAATTATGATATTAAAATGTTGCAAGTGCCAATCACTACGCCAAGAAAGTAAGCAAGTGAAATTCGAAGGTGCTACGTCAACCTACCCTTCTGAAAATCATGCGTGAGTCTGTGTATATATAATTATGTATTGTATTGATTTAAACAGTCAAGAAAAGAATAAAGAATTCTGCATTTAAAGTTTGTTTTTCTATCGTGAAATAAAACATTCATTGTTCATATTCATATTCTCAAATTCAAATTACAAATACTGGCAGCTGGCGTAATAGAACATAACTCAAAATAATTTAATATGTACTATGACTACAGACACAAAAGAACCCCTATAACGTTTAAATTAAAAAGAAAATAAATAAATAATTAATATATAATATATGCTACCAAAAATCCACAGATAGCTATCTCTATAGTTTGTCAAATAGCTAAGAAGTTTGGTAACAATTTTATGAATAGTTTTACGGATAGTATTCTGCACTCGTGCGGAGCATAAAAATTGACAAAGTTGGTCAAGCAGCTCGACGCGCACCAAGAATATTAAAGCAATAGTTGTAAGTTTAAAAACTCTCTGCTTAGTATTGGAACTTTAGAGTTTTACCTTCGAATAGTTTTGTCATCTTTAGACTATAATTTTGATATTTAGACAGATGGATTATGGTTTAATTTAAAACTAAAAGATTCTAAATATTTATATTACTAATTATATATATATTATATCTATTATCCTATATATTTTTATTTGATTCAGTATATGTATTTTGTGTATTCGGTCAATTGTATCTATTCGTTATTGAAGCACCTACTTCGTTTATCTCTGCATCACCGTGGTTGACTGGTAGAGAATGCCTATGGCATTAGGTCCGCCTATGTACATGTGCATGAAGTTTTATAAATAAAATAAAAAAAATAGCAATTAAAAAAATTAAAATTTATTTAACGTCCCAGCCGCGTACCACTGGGCATTATTTTATTTAGTTTACGTAGGGGTCTCTATTATAGCCTAAGTTATTTTCTATAGGTCAAAGAATTTTTAAATCGGTCCTGTAGTTTTTGAGTTTATTTTTATTACAAACAAAAATTCAAATCTTTTAGCTTCAAAACAAAATAGAAAATCGTACGTCAAAAAGAGAATATGGTACCTACTCTACTGTTTTATCTTTATTTATTTATATTTGTTTGAATAAATAAGTTACTATAATGATCCAAAATAATTAAATAATAAATATTAACAAAAAAAATATAATAAAATAAAACTTTAGTCTTTTATTTACAGAAACAATATATATGTTTTTACACTAATCACAATATACATTTATAATTTTATAAAATAAACCAAAGTTAAAGCAGTACTCAATTTTTTTCAAGTCGGCTTGTCATTTTGACAAACAAAATGCTGCTACGAAAATAGCTAAAAAATGTCAAATCACTAATCAAACCGTGTCCGTTTATAAAGAAACAAAAACAAATCATAAGATACCAAAACAATTGCAAACCATAACAAAATAACTTCGGATCAAGCGCCGACACTTGAGCAAATCAGCGAAATCTCCTCGGAGTCAACGAAGCGCAATCCATTGCGTGTATATTTGAAAAAACACAGCTATTTGGCGTCTATCTGTCTTCGTGTACATAATATAGCTAATCCAGCGAATTGCTAAAGGGACTTCACTCGTCTATTTCTCGAGGGATACTAAACAAATGTAGGTACCAAGAATATTTGCGAATTAAAAAACAAAGCACGAGTGAAATTTCTGATGAGCCGTTACTTTGAGTGTGAAGCTTCACGCGTTTGGTGTTTGTGGTGAGAGATTACATATTCAGGTGATACTATACCGCAGTTAAGCGAGGTTAATTTGGATGTCCACCTTATTATTAACAAGCAGGCCGTCCTAGCTTCGCACGGGTGTACATTTATTTTCTTATCGTAGAGATCCTTATACTAAATTTATAAAAACAAAATATAGCCTATATATCCATCTCAGCCATAAGACGTCCACTGCTGGACATAGGCCTCCCCCAAGGTTTTCCACATCATTCGGTCCTGAGCTGACCTTGTCAATCGGTTACCAGCCTGCCAAGCGTGGCGATTACGGTAATATCCCCCCAAAATGTATCACACCAGCCTATATATCATCATCATCATCATCTCAGCCAAAAGACGTCCACTGCTGGACATAGGCCTCCCCCAAGGTTTTTCACAACTCTCGATCCTGAGCCGACCTAGTCCATCGGTTGCCCGCAACCTTTACCAGGTCGCCGGTCCAGCCTATATATACTCAGTGATAATTATGTCATTTGAAGACATAAGTATATACTAATATTAGTTATTAAAGAGAGGTAAGGCACCATACTAGCGAGCAAGCTCAACTGGGGAAGGCCCGACTGGGGAAGGACCTCTACCTTACAGAAGACCACAGCCAAATGACTCCAATGGTGTAGTTGTGTTCCTGTATGTAAGTACAGGTCTGTAGAGCTCATGTAGCGATCCGTGTTAAAAGATTGGCCGCCGTGCCTAAACTCGTTCTAGAGGACTAAACAGTCATATTGAAGTTACCTTTCTGCTAGATACGACTATTGTTACTCTTTGTCCGTTAGTATGAAATAGCAATTTATTTTATTTTAGCTCATGCAATCAATTGCTTCACTGCTGGGATGTTCATTTACAGGATTATGACATTTAATTGGTATTTTATTTTTTACTGAAGTTACTTTGGACATTTATTTTGATTGGTTGTTTTAATGACTTAAATTGAGCTAAAATGTTCAGCAACATAAAATTTGCTCGATAGGTCCAACGCGTACCCGTTGGACCTATCGAGCAAATTTTATATAACTCTACGTGTAATGAGTGTACGGTCCGATGAGCAGCAACCGTATCATATTGTCTATTGCTTGCAATACGAGGAGCAACACTCGCGGTGTGTACATAATACATCAATCGCATTATTGCATTATTCAAGGGTGGCAAAGGTGTTCCCATTTAATGTCTCATAGGAAACGGGCCTATTACCATAAACCTGACATTATTCCAGATTTTGTTTTGCTAGTGAGAATGTTCTAATAGAAAACCCTACTAACACATTGCAGACCTGGAAATCGAGAAACCTCATAATCAGGAGATAGCTGACTGCCTTGGTGGTCTAGTGGCTGCAGTATGCGCGCTTGCTGTGCACGAGGTTGTGGGTTCGATTACCTCACAGTACAAAACTTTGTGTGACCCACAAGGTGTTTTTCTGAGTCTGGGTGTAATTTATGTCCGTTGATTGTATGTTTGTGACGTCCCCCGTGGCACGGCGTCTTTTAAAAAGAAAAAAGTAAGCAATTACCTAAGCCTATGGACGATTCCAATACCAGGGGCAACACGCGCGTGTTCTCATCCAAGAAATCCTAAGAATCGTACCAGGGTTTTTTGATGAGGTATTCCTGGAAAAGAAAAACGTTTCTTTAAAATACATTCCTAAAATATGGGCAACGAAGACCTGTCTACAATTTAATTTTTACAAATCTCAGAAACAACGAGGTCATCGATTTTCTCCATATTCTCTCTGAATAAATATTCCACGTATAACATATACTGGTATTCGCGCCTACCTCCATCCAATACATCTGATTTATAACCAAGTGCACAACCATTCATTAACGAAACACGTCCATAGCATCACGCCAGCACAAATTAAATTTCACGTACCCTGAGTGCCTTTTTAAGCTTTGTAATTAAGAATTTCTCTTAGTTACCTCATTTCTGATTTACTGCTTGAATTATGGGCTAATATAAAAAACTTGAAAAAAAGGGCAGCCAAATTATTTCGCCGCTCAGTTCATTTAAAAAGGTCTCTTATCACTTAGCTTTTTAAAGAATAATTCGAGTTCACACTAAGTTTTAAGGCCTTTTTCAAGGATGGTGATTGCGTTTTTAATTTGAAATAAATGGGAGGAAGTCAATTATGAAGGGAAGGAGGGTCATCTATTAATCAAGTTGCTTTGTCCTCAAAGGAGTATGATTTGCTTCATATGAAAATTCATATCTTTAAAGCGAAATTGCTTTAGTAAGAGCAAAGGTGCACTGACGACCTGGTAAAGGTTACGGGCAACCGATGGACAAGGTCAGCTTAGTATCGAGAGTTGTGGAATTTTTTGGGGGGCCTATGTCCAGCAGTGGACGTATTTTGACTGAAATGATGATAATGATGAAGAAGAGCAATAGGAACCGGACAAATAGATCAAAATACCTTCTCACTCCTTTTCATCCATAATTCTTTTTTTTTTCTTTTATAGACTAAACAAAAGTGTGTTTACAAACAATAAAAGCACAGACACCTAGATATGAAACAATCGATGTGGATAATAATAATAGGCGCCCATATACGTCCCACTGCACAGACACCATGTCTCCTCTATTCTAACAAGAAAGCAGAGAGGGTGTAGGCTAAAATGCCAGTTAGTGAACCAAAAGTGTTTCGAAATTCTCCTTCGACATATGTGTTTCCTCACGGTGTTTTCCTTCACCATTCTTCTTCTTCTGTGCCTTATAATACGGAAAACTTAAAAAGTTTTAAGGGCTTTGAGAAGTTTATAAAAATATAAGAATTAAAAAGAATTCTACACAAGTACTAAAACTTTTGTTTCTACTAGATGAACAAGATGAGGTAAAAATCGAGCTAAGCTATCGAGATTTCTACTACATCTTACTCGGTTCTTTTAAAGTTGCAAAGCAAAGGAAGGATTTTCATTGTGTCTGTAGTACAATTGAATCAGACTTCAATCTCCTATCTAGATCGAGTTAGCGACCAACACTACAGGTGGTTGAAGATTTATATCTTAACTTTAAAATTTTCAATAGTAATCAAAATAAGGTATTGTTTTAGATGTTTAAATACATTTCAAGAGAGGTACTGTAGAGGTTTATTAGTAGTCACTAGCTGGCCGTGTGACCATAATAAAACCTCTAGCATTTAGAAAAACAAATGTGATTAAATATTTAAATGTCGAAGTAAAAGAAATGGCAAGATGAGACTTGGTCGGTTGACGTAGAGAGTCATGCCCTGCCGGCTGATTCTTTAAGAAACAGCGATGGCAAACTGACAGTTGTGATCGCAAACTGACAGTTGTGATTGCTCGGTGACGGCACAATCTATAAACGTCAAAAAGGCTTGGTTTTTGCTCTTACGGAATACTGATTTTCAATCTGACAGCCAGATTTTGCCCGGTTTTTGCGGTGGCTTGGTTTTTGCTCTTACGGAATACCCCTGCCGGTTTCCTTGAGGTTTGGTCAGTTTTGATACTCGCATGTAATAATAGTTATAAGCAGGGAAAGTTTGAAGTAAATAGAAAAGTAAGTCTTAACGTGGTTTCATTTGTGGAGGAAAAGTTATAGCTGAATCATCCGACGCTGCAATAGGAAGGACCTCTCGTAGCCAACGAGCACCACCCCCATAACACAACCGCTTTCCGAGGCAGTTTCAGATATGCTGCTACCAGATGTTGGAATAATCTGCCTCCACCATTCCGGAATCTTAGATCGATATACACATTCCGTAAAAAATACAAACAATATTTATTAGCCACACAAACAACAGGAACTGCCTTGTCAACCTGAGAAAGGACGCGACTTTGACAGACTTGACATATGACAGACTGACTGACATTTTCGTTTCTAGTAAGTACCTATTATTTTTATTTATGTATCAACTTCACAATTGTTATTATATAATATTGTCATTTCCTTATATATATAAATTTATCTACTCGTTAGTTATTTATATTTTAAATTTAACTGATCCGCTAGGTGTCAAATACCTTCCCTAAGGGGTCCTAGCAGAATATCAGCGCTGCAGCGTCTGCGATGTTGCAATTAATCGCTGAGCTAGGTCCTGTTTTGTCTTGTAACCATTATGTATATTTTTTTAGATTACTGTAGTAAGATGTAAGACAAAATAAATATTTTTTCTTTCTTTCTTTCATAAATAAGAAGAATCGAGAAAGGTTGGCAGCGACAGGCTCTACAGTACCATATAAGCGAGCAAGCCCGATTAGGAAAGGACCACCTTACAGAAGACCACAGACAAATAACTACACAGTAGTACTTGGGTTTTTTTAAAGATAAATCCTACCTACACCCAGACTCAGGACGGTGTTTTTGTGCTTATTTAAGAATGCGTTTTAAAAGCAACGTTTTCCTATCCCAGGAATAATCAATCACAAAACTTTGGTCATAACATTTGTAGGTCCTCAACACGCAAGTGATATTTCAAGCATCAAATAATCAATCAGCCATACCACCAACCATAATAATATCGCAGTCCACTGCTGAACATAGGCCTATCCTAACACGCGCCACAGCCCACGGTACTCCGCCTTCCACATCCAGTCCGTCCCAGCGACCTTTTTAAGGTCGTCGGGTCACCTAGCTGGGGGGCTCACAATATGAGACGCCATCCAGCTAGGTGGCTCGCAAAAAGGTCGCTGGGAGGCTTTAACTACTTTCCATTAGGCGATAGGTAAATATAATTACAAAACAACACTATTCGTTTATGCTTAGGCTAACATTATAATAGGCAGATAATATATTAGATTATAAAATATAATAAATGTACCCATTAGTTATATTCTAAAATGTAATTACAATTAACAGACACTAAATCTTAGTAGTCTCGTATACGAGATATGTAAATACATGTAAATTAATTAACCTAGGATTTTCTAATGGATATTTAGACTATACAAATTTAATTTATTTTGTTTAATAGGTTAGGTTATAACTGCTCAGGCTCGCAGGCATAAATTTGAAGGTTATCCATACTAATATTATAAATTTTTGGACTGCACGGTTCAGTGACTTAAGTGGTTACCTCGCCACTGCGTGGTGTGTTGTGGGTTCGATCCTCACATGGGACAAAAAATTGTGGGATCTACAAATGGTTTTCCCGAGTCTTGGTGTACTTTGTGTCCGTTAATTGTATGTTTGTAAAGTCCCCCGCGACACAGGGTTTGATCCCTAGTGCGGGAGTTGTTTTTTAAAATACCACAAATAATTGGGAATCATCATCATCATCTCAACCCATAAACGTCCCACTGCTGGGCACGGGTCTCCTCCATAAATTTGGAGGGATATAGATGGATAGTCTACTATACCACGCTGGCCAGACAGGTTAGTATAGGGTTTCGTTTCGAGTTTTCCCTCTCTTGCAGTGGATATTGTCTGCCTGACTTACTCCCTTAGTCGACTCTTCGACACCCACGGAATAGAATGGGGTGGTGACATTTGTATTCTTAATCCACCACACGGATAAATTGCGAATGTTATACTATAAATCCTAGTTATTATATTTTACGGCTAGTAATAAAATATATTCGATCCAGAAAAAAAATGTGAATGTAGCCATTTTAAAGAGAGAAAAAGAAATATTAATTTATGCATGTCTGATCCTACATATGAGTGTTTCTTTCACACATTGTGTATATAAACAATGTAATAATGTAACAAGCTGCAAATATAAACTTATATTACATAACATACAGTACATAAACAAAACGCCATATTGGACGATAAAGCCTTCCACAACCTCACATCATTCGCCTAAGCCTAGTTACCACATAAAAAACTTGGTTTTCATAAACTTTATCCGCTCCAACAAAATTGTTTCAGCATTATTCATGATTGTTGATATATTTGCTGGTTTTTGTTTACAGTGTAAGAAAATAACAGCTAGTTTGCCACAGTCGGTCCGTATGTGTGATTCCTTTTTGTCTTGGAAAGCACGTAAAGCTCTTACAACAGCTGATCTCTCTCCGGTCATGTCAGATTGCCGCCTCATCGGACTATGAAACTGAGGGATATGAGGGAATAGTGAGTGCTCTGTGTTTGTAAACTAGAATATGTACTGCGAAGTTTTTAATTTTTTTTTTAACTCGTACATCGCTATCTGATCCCAAACTAAGCAGAACCTGTACTATGGTAACCAGATAACTGATAAACATACTTATATTATTCTAAATATATACATAATATTATAGATAAATTACACCCAGACACAGAACAAACATTCGTGCTCATCACACAAAGATTTGTCCTGGGTGGGAATCGAACCCACGACCTCCGGCGTAGCAGTCAGAGTCACTAACCACTAGACCAACAGGCCAGTCGTTGGCTAATCTTAATTAAAATCAGTCTAGACGACTATTAGTATAGGTTCTTGACTATCCCTCCTTAATTGTATTAAGCGAACGAGCTGTATTTACTTAAGCTATATTTATGTTCAACCCAAGTGAAAATAATGTAACACGCTTATAACATTTAAGAAAGTATTAAAAGTTATGTTTTTTTATAGTTATTGTGGAAGCCATTTATTCATGTATATTTAATGGGTTTTTTTTAACGTAGGTACATAAGTAGGAAACACTCATAATTCATTAGATATATTTATAATTGAGTGAATCATTCATCATCATCATTATCGGCAGCGTAGTGGTCACACAAGTGGCGCGCCATGATCTTCTTAATACGCTATTTTACACAGAAACTATCATTAAAATATTACTTAAAAATATCTTGTGCAAAGCAAGCTTAAATCGTAATGAATTTTCTAACAACAAACCCTTGGCAGAGGAGAAGAAACGTCTTGAGCTCAATCCCCATATCGGGTTAAGATCTATTAAGTTTTTGTGGTTCTTGCATGTCAAATAGTAGATATCAAGCTGGAGTGGTGACCACGAACTCGAAGAAGCCGCAAGTACAAGTTTACAACAAACTCCTTCCATGGTCTAGATAAATGCTCTGGAAATACTTGATGAAGGCCTATGCAGTAGTGGGCATCCTTTTGGCAATAACCTCGTCACACGACATAACATCACACTTTTCGTTTTTTTTTAAAAGGGCAACTCCCGCACTAGAGAACAAGCTCTGTGTCGCGGGGGACTTTACAAATATACAATTAACGGACACAAATTACACCCAGACTCAGAACAACTCTTTGAGGGTCACACAACCTCGTGCACAGCAGGCGCATACTGCGGCCACTGGACAGTACCTTTGCTTTCCCCTTTTTGGAAAATGGCGTACTGGAATCTATATAGCATGAAAAGAACAGCAGATTTGTAACCAAGTGGCGATGAAAACCCATCATAAAACTTATCCCTAGTATATAAAACATAGCAAAGCAGCGGCAGTTAGTAGAGTTCTTGTTCGTAATCACGTCCAGACGAGGGTCTAAGTAAGATTTACTATAGACTGGCACTCTTAAATATTAACCGTCCTGTGACAAGGGTAGTTTGGGGGAAGCCGGTCGATATTGGAGACAGTACTGAGACCTGGACTGTACTGTTAGGACTAAGTACTTTTATGCTTAACTTACTTTAGTAGGTTAGTTTTTTAAAAGTTAAAATAACTAAAAGGAATATCTTCAGTTTTCTTTATGCGACAGCGTTTGAGAATGCCGTAGAAGAGGTGTTTGCTGCGGACCTTTTTTATACTACTCGGGTGGCAAATAAGCATACGGCCCGCCTGATGTTAAGCAGTTGCCGTAGCCTATGAACGCTCGTAATACCAAAGGTATCACTTGCGTGTTGCCAACCCATTTTTTTACACCAGGGTTTTAAGATGTGAGTATCCCTGGGATATGAATACGATTCTTTCAAAACGAATCCCTAAATCAGCGCTGGAGACCTGTACTTACACACAGAAACACTACACCGCTGTGTGTAGCTTGTGGTCTTCTGTAAGGTGGAGGTCCTTCCCTGCTCGCTAGTATGGTGCCCTACCTCTCTTAATAAGGATTGAAAAAGTGCTACAGCGATCATTTAGGGATGCGTTTAACGAAACGTATTCCTATCCCATGGTTATCCCATCATAAAGCCCTGGTGTAAAAAAATGGGTTGGCAACACGCAAGTGATACTTCTGGTATTGCAAGCGTCCATAAGCTACGGTAAAAAAAGTGCTTCGAAAATTGGTTCAGGCGCATGAAACTTTATTTAAAGAGCTCTTAACTAACTATGCACAAATTTGATTGACACAAACTTTTCGTACCACACGATTGGATTACTACTCCTAACTATTTATTTTCCGTACGTAAATAAAAGCAAAACAACAATACTTTAACTTAACATTTAATCAACAGATCCTTTGTAAATTATAAAACAACATTAATTTTTATACTATTCATGTTTAAGTTTCCTTTCATTTCATTTAATTAACCGTTCATCGCAATGTTTACATAACAAAAGTAAGGGAAATTAGTTCTGTCAAGTTCCCGGTAACTGTGCGCTTTCTTACTATTGAGGCTTTAAGCAGACATGCTACTTTTTAGCATCGGTGACCAACGATTTTAAGACTAATCGATACAGTCGCAAAATCGATGATCGAAAGAAAGAAAAATAAAGAAAATGCATTTAATTCCAGCGAAAACAAAACATACACTGGGGAATACAAAAAAAAAATAGATTTTAATACTTACTTAAAACTAAACAAACAAAATAATAATAAAAAAAAATAAAAAAAAATAGATTACATTATATTACATTATACATTTTTTTTTTTTTTTTTTGTACCCACTGTATGTCACATCTGCTGGAATTTGGACTCTGCTCAGCATAATGCTGCGGCGCCAACAACTAATAGTTGCGGGTCACACAACAGCGCTGATTTTCAGCAGAGCCCTAGGGACAGGACGAGCGACGTGTCAATGTGTTGCGTGAGTAAAAATGTAAAGTAAAAAAAATACAATTAAATAAGGTATCTTAAATAATAATGTATATATTAATAAAAAAAAAAAAAAATTAAAAAAATAAATAAAAATAGCAAAAAAGAAAGTTATTTGTTGTGTTCATTTTGGCAACATTAACAATACATGACGCCGATGACGCAACGCAAGCGCCGCCACCACCGCCGCCATATTGAATGCCAATGTGTTATGTAATGTGTCATGTCAATATTCAATTGCATAATAGGATAAATTTCATTAGATAATAAGTATGTTTTATAAATAATAGAGTATAAGTGTCCCTAATAATATGTGTGTGTTGAAAATAGAAATGAAATTGGTATTATTGAATAAGAAACTGTTCATACTATGATATACTTACTAATATAATGAAACATTGAAAAATTGGAGTGATTTCAAATACCAATAGTCCAATATTATTGTCAACATTAGGTAAGTGTGTATATATTTTTTCCCTTTATATTTATTTACGCCTTTCACATGTTACGAACAAAATAATAATTATAACATCAGATTTGTAGCTGTTCTTTAAGGAACAGCTTCTTTAATTGTAGCTTAAAGGTGTGTTTGGATTTAAGGTTGCGTATTGGTGGAGGCAGTGAGTTCCAGCAGTGTGTAGCTGCAAATTTGAAGCAACCCCTGAAGGCCATGGACCGATGCTTAGGCACCGACAAAGGATTTACCATGGACCGTTTGCTGAACTTCTGCTTTTCTGACCTCCAATTCAGCCTATTGTGAAGATAAGATGGCTTTTGGGTATTAATGACTCCAAACAATAGATTTGCTACGTGTAGTTTCCTTCTAGCTGTCATCTTTAGAACCTTAAGTTCGTTTATGTATGGGGTCACATGACTTCTCTTTGGTATATTGACACAGAACCTTACACAGGCATTCTGAACACGCTGGATCAAACCTTCTGTTCTCTTTAATAGGCATGGACCATACACTGTGTCACAATAATTAAACTTAGACAAGATCAAACTATCCATAAGTTGCTTACGTAGTTGTATACTTAGGTAAGGTCTGATGTTATACAGTACTTTTAGCCGGTAAAAGCAGTTACTCGTGACCCTGCTAATGTAACTCTCAAATCGCAAACTAGGATCCATTATCAAGCCCAAACCTGTAACTGTTTCCGCTCTCTGAATTGGCTCCTTACCAACAGTCACAACAGGCCCAAGTGATAACACCGAGGAGATTTGGTGTTTATTGCCCAAAATGATATATTGTGACTTTTTAGGGTTAAGTACCAGGGAGTTCTGTTGTGACCATAACATCACTCTATCTAGGTCTTCATTGAGCTTATGCACAGCTATAGCTGTGTCAGAAGGCTTAAAAGATATGTAGATTTGAGTGTCATCGGCATACATATGATATCTACAGTTCTGGAAGCAGTTTCTAATATCTGCTGTGTAAATTATGTAGAGAAGAGGTCCTAAAATTGAACCCTGAGGTACCCCTCTTTTTACTTGAAGGGGGGGGGAACAAATTCTAGAGCCACTTTCCATGCCGATTTCTACATACTGGGTTCTACTTGTTAAGTAGCTATGGAACCAGTGCACTGTCTCTGTACTGAATCCATAGCTAGTCAGCTTGGATAGCAGTAGTGTTATATCTATACATTCAAAGGCGCGTGAGTAATCCAGTAGCACTAGTATTGATGCCTCTCCTTCATCCCTAGCCTCGAGAACATTGCCAATGACATCAGAGAGTGCTGTTGCTGTCCCACGGCCCTTCCGGAAACCAGATTGCAAATCCGGCAGTAGGTTGTTGACCTCCAAATATTCTATTACCTGATGGTATACTGCTTTTTCAAGAACCTTGGACAAACAGGGCAGGATGCTGATAGGTCTCAGGTCTTTGTAGGTTTGGGGATTACTGCTTTTAGGGATGGGACGCACAACTGCACACCGCCAAGCATGAGGGAAAGTATTAGATTTTATGGAAGCATTAATAATATCAGTGATTACTTGAAGGGTGATAGGCAGGGTCAGTGTTAACATGTCCAGACTCACTTCGTCAACACCCTTTGCATTGGTCTGTATATTTTTAATAATTTTGGTAATTGTATCAGATCCGACAGGTGCTAAGTTGAGTATTGATGTTGTATATCTATGGAATTCAAAGTAGGTCAGCTGTGAAATAGTTACCATTAATTTGCCTGGTATATCCAAAAAAGCCACATTGACAGCACTTGGATTGTCGAAGTGTGTTGGCAACAGAGTACTGTTATGATTAGGTAAAATGTCCATTTTTAGGTTTTGCCATAATTTCTTAGGATTGTTAATGCTATTATTTATATTATGCTTGAAATATGCCATCTTTTCATTATGTAAAGCCTCAGAAGCCTGATGTTTCAAGTCAATGTAATAATTGCGATGTTGCTCAAGTCTGGTTCTATGGTATCTCTTTCTAGCCTCATTTCGTAGATTGAATATTAAATGAATATTTTCTGTGATCCATGGTGTCGGCCGACTTTTAAAAGTCTTTGTTTTTAAAGGAGCATGCATGTCAAAAATATAGGTAATGTAGGACGTGAAACTGTTAACCATTGTGTTGACGTCTTTCATCTGGCTCACCTCAGACCATGGGACACACTCTAGGTCTGTAAAAAAATAGTCCTCTAAGATGTTTCCCATAGGTCGATATGTTACTGTTCTTCGTATAGGCTTGGCTTTAGTAAAAAATGTGTTGCAAGTCACAAATGAGTGATGTCCGAGCTCCTTCACATAGTCAACCGTAACATTACGTGTTCTTATGTCAGTACAAATGAGGTCAATAAGTGTGGCACTATCCCCTTTCATGTGTGTTGGGCTCAGGACAACTTGATTAAGATTTAGGCATGTCAAGACGTCTGAGAGTTTTCTGGTGTTAGGGTTGCCGGTATCAAGTATATTAACATTAAAGTCGCCCATTAACATAACATGATCGAACGGGGCCAAGGCATTAATAGTATCTATTAACTCATTCAGAAATTTGTCCAGATCAAACCAAGGTGGACGGTAGGCAGTGCCAATTAAGAGGATCTTTCCCAATATTTTTGTAGTAATCCACATTTGTTCTATTTCAGTGTGATCTGGGTGAACCCTATTACGCACACTGATGCCATTTTTAATATAAAAGCCCACACCCCCACCCCGCCCTTTCCGAACCTTAGTTGGGCGAGGTATATGCCTTAAGCTGTAACCTCGAACCATAGGAGCTCTACCTTCTTCCCCCGGCTTTAACCACGTTTCATTTATGGCCATAATATCCACAGCGTGGCGTTCCATGGCTATCCTGAACTCCTCCTGGTTTGTAGACAAAGAACCAGCATTAAATAGGCCAAACTTTAAGTGTCTATTTCCAATCATTTTTATTATGGCAGTATAACAATATACATATTAGACGTTCACTAGATATTAATAATATCGCACCCCCCGCAGAATAAAGTCGTAAGCGCGGTTACCACCTTTTTAATGTTTTTGCATTTTCGTGATCTATAAGGTCAAATACACCTCTCAGATTTTTTTCAGATTTTTTTAAATAATATTAATAATAATATTAACATAAATTCTTTATTCCTCGGATGAAAAAAATACGATCCTCCGTCGAACAAAATCGTAATAAACATTTACACTTTGGAAAAGTATCTTAAGAGCATGTAATACGACATGGCGGCTGTATACATCGAAATAAAATAAACCGTGTTAACTTGTAACACGTGTTTACCACTTTATTCGCGGGAAGAAATTAACGTAGGTTTTCGTTATAATCTACTACAAATTGAAAAAAATTTTGCACAAAATATAGCATGAGGAAATTCACAATTATCATAGTAGTAGGAAGGCCACGATGCTCAATGGGGATTTACTTGAGCGTCGTAGAGACCTATTGAGTTGCGAAGCTTAGATGATAAAAAGAAAAATATGTTATATAATGTATCCTTTTCATCGGTGGGGGAAGCAGCTATAGATTCTCAAAAATATAAAATAAAACGGTTGCATGGACATACTCGAGCGCGTCAGATATTGATAGCCATCTATGTCCTACGTAATAATGTACGTATGTTAATCTGATCGTTTGCATGATGGGGATGGTCGTACGTAAGGGTTAAAAATGAGAAAAAAATAATTTAATTGAGCGCGAAATCATCCAATAATCTGACGATTTGGATGTGACGCAAACTCGCGGCCATTATTAGAATATGGCAAAAAAAAAACATCATTTTGACATACTCAAGCTCGTCAGATTAAGATATATTATGGTTTATCTTTATGTCCTAGACGTACTGTCTCATAATGGGACGATTATCTGGAGGGATTCGCCTAATCTGATAATTAAAAAAAATATATATATACGAGGGTCGGTCGAAAAGGTCGCGGAATCGGGGTGTTGTTGGAAGGTGGCCTAATTTTTTTTTACCTGCATGTACTGTGGGACTACTTATCAGTATAAATACCAAGTTTCATAAAAATCTGGTAATTGTTCATTGAGCTATCTTCGATCAAACAAGTAAATCCGGAAGAAAACTAGAAAAATGGTGAAAATCCTCGCGATCGCCGAGGAGCTGAGGATCTTGGATATTGTAAGGTCTGTCTTGGAATCGTGGAGCCATAGTGAATCACTATTAAGACATTGGGCTTTCTTAGCGGTGAACGCGGAAACTTGTGTCTTACTGGGGTTAAATTAGACTAAATTTAATCATCATCATCATCTCAACCCATAAACGTCCCACTGCTGGGCACGGGTCTCCTCCAAACACTTGGAGGGATACCAGCATACTATACTATTTTCCCACTCCCTTAGTCGACTCTTACGACACCCTCGGGATGTAAAGGGGTGGTGACATTTGTATTCTTAATCCGTCACCACACGGATGAATGACTAAATTTAGTCGTCCCCAATCAGAGACTCTGGAAAGAGTGCTACTAATTTCAGACACAAGTGCTGTCATCAAGTTCCTTATCAAGCAAGGAAAACCTCCTCAAACCATTTTAGAAGAGATGTCTTCTATTTACGGGGACTCTTGCCCTGGTAAAACCATTATTTAAAAGTGGCTTCTCTTCAAGCACAGCAGAGATTCACTAGAAGACGACCTCAGTGCAGGGCGGCCTATTGAAGCGATCACAGTCGTGTAGCATATTTAAATCATTTTAAATATGCTACACCACAATCTTGGCATGTCACAGGTGTGCGCAAGGTGGGTACCGTGAATGCTCACGCCACATCAGAAGCAGCGACGAGTTGTGTGTTGTCAAGAGTTTTTGGACCTCTCTGCTGAGAACAAAGAAGCCATTTTGGGCCGGATTGTGACTGGGGATAGAACTTGGGTTTACCATTATGAGCCTAAGTCAAAGCAGGAGTCCATGCAGTGGCACAAAAAGGGTACATCACCTCCTAAGAAATTGCCGATTGGGTAAAGTCATGTAATGGCAAAAGAAACCAGAGTGGGGACGGCGTTAGAGAGTAAAAGATAAAGAAAAAGTGAGAGAGGAATAGAAACGCGGAGAGGGGAATATGGGAATGAGGCATCACAAAGCTGCATTGCTTCATCGACAAATTTTTGTTACTTCGGCTTGTGGAAATTGTCATATTATATATTTTTTGTCATCCTTGAATTATTTTCTTCAAAATAAAAAAAAATCGGCCACGCTCGAGAATGACGAGATGACGTTTTTTTACAACTTTGCAGCCCTCCCCTTTCTTTACGTCACTCGCAAATTGTCAGATTAGTGAAATATATACTTTTTAGCATGTCTAAAAACTCACCCTACCTTAATCTGACGCGCTCGAGAATAAATGATGATTATTTCTTTTTTCTAATCTGATCCATTGACCGTATATGTATATGGTGCTCATATTTGGTGGAGGTACTTAAACCAGATACAAAGTATCCCCCTGTATATTAATCTGCCGCGTTTTAGAAAATCCCGAAATCCCTTCATGGGCTCCCCTGCTATAGCTACATTATTACTCTTGTAGAAAATGAGGCGCCATAAACCATAACGCACAAAGTCTGCTTATTTTTTAATCGAAAGAAAGCCGTCATAATACATTACTGAATGTTATTAACGAGCATTTTTTACCGAATAAAGTGACTGTTGATTATTACGCTTATTGCGAGGACAACTTTTTGCCACGAATACAGTGGTAATAGATGATTACCAACAAGGTAATCATTTCAATTTATGGTATTATACGTTTTCCTTAATATTTAAGAGAATCTTATTAATATTTATTTTGTTTTAAAGTAATTTAAACAGAAAAAAAATTAGCTTTCATTTGACATATCAATCATTTTGATAGGACGTATAGTTGCTTAATTATTCACTAAAAACGGTTTTTTAATTTTCCTGAAAAGTTGATATTTTCATCTTACGCCTTTATTCGGTGGGGGGTGCGATATGTTTAAAGTGTGCAATAGTATGTATTTAGGTATAAAAAATAAATAAGAAGAGTTTATGTGAGTGTTATTGGGTGATTGTGTTATATATTTATGATCGCTGCTGCATCGTGTTTTGGCGACTCTCTTTTTTTGTTTTTAAAGACAATTCCCGCCCTAGAGTGTGCTCTGTGTCGCGGGGGACTTTACAAACATACAATTAACGGACACAAATTGTCCTGAGACAACTCTTTGTGGGTCACACAGCCTCGTGCACAGCAAGCGCATACTGCGGCTACTGGACCACCGAGGCAGTCTTTTCTGACTTCTGATTCACCAGGCCAGCGTGTGTGAATTCGATGTCAAATATTTATGCACTACAACTGTACTCTAAGAGCTTTGTTCCTAGTATACATGGTTTTAAAGGAGTAGGAATTATTTCTAACTGGATACTAGTTACGAACAATATATATCGTAGTTATATTTCATTGTAATGTTGCTTTTAATTTAAATTGTTTGTTATCAATTTTTTTTTTTGTGAGGAGAAATAAATAAATATTATTATTTTTATAATATCATAGGTATCAGGAAAGGAAAAAGCCCTATTACTTGGATACTGGTATCCTATGAGGATCATTTTTTTCTTCTTAGGATACTGGTTACCAAACTCCGGTTACACACGTGGCCGAAGGGGAATTAAAGCATAAACTGTCTTTCTCGATAGATAAGAGGAGACCTGTGTCCAGCAATGTGACTTATATGAATTGCTATTACGTGTCGTTGTTGACCTGTAAAAAGAAATCTAGACATAACAAATGTTGGTACGTTAATGTCCTATCGATAATAGCAGCCACAGTCGATCAATCAGTTGGCGGAAATTGATTAGTCGTTACGTGACTGTATATGACCATAGCATGACGTAAAATCGATCGTAAAATTCACGTTTTAAAACGCCACAACGGATATTACGTACTGCTTTGTTTAGTTTAATTAATGGCAGTACTAATAGATGATTTAATACATACCGGAGAGACTAAAGAGAGGTACGGCACCATACTACAGAGCAAGTCCGCCTGGGGACCTCCACCTTACAGAAGACCACAGCCAAATAACCACAAATAGCCTTGTGTCCTGTGTGTGAGTACTGTTTTCCAGCGGTCATTTATGGATGCGTTTTAAAAAAAACATTTTTCTATCCCAGGCATTCTCCATTTTAAAGCCCTGGTATAAAAAAAATGGGTCGGTAACACGCAAATGATACCTCTGGTATTGCAAGCGTTCATAGGCCACGGTTACTGCTTAACATCAGGCGGGCCGTACGCTTGTTTGCCAACCAAGTAGTATAAAAACCTTTTTATTATAGGATTTTTTTTTTGTGAAACTTAAACTGTAAAAAGACTTTAACAAAGTGTCTCTTAGTACTTTAAGAACAAAGACGATTCTCAATAAAAATAATCTACTACATAAAACTTTTAGTAAGATATAAACTTTCACCTTTATAACTTTGTTTCATAGACACTCATCTATACAATTTTATGAAAAAGAAGGTTTGTGTTTTTGTTTGTAATGAAAAATCTCAAAAACTACTAGACCGAGTTAACAAGGCAAACAAGCATACGACCCGCCTTGTGGTAAGCAGTTACCGTAGCCTATGGAAGCTTGCAATACTAAGGATATCACTCGCACGTTGGCAACCCTTAAAACATCTTATAACTCGATACACTCGAAACTTGAAGAACCCTATGCTTTAAGTCTTTCGGGAAAACCTCGGCAGGCTCATTCCTCAATCTAATCGTACATAGTAGGAATTTTCTTTAAAAGCACATCACTATATATAGGTATATTATAATTATTATATTATAGAATGCTACATTATCACTGAGTAACATAAGCTATTTTATTTTAATTTAATTTACATAAGGATTTCCAGGAAAAACTAGAAAAAATTAATAAATATTCACCTGTTTGAAGCCGGGAAGGCCCGCTAGTATTTTTATTTTAGTAGCAACTTTCCTGAAGGCATAAACACAGCCCAGTCTCTAAAGTAATATTAAAATTTCGCTTGCAGACAATAAAATAGTGCCCAGATAGAAATTTAGATAAAAAATAAAATCATAGTTCACTTTGACTTTATCTTTAATAAAATCTGACAAAATGTAGCCGCACTCCGACTATATAAATTTATCTTTGTCTACTTCCGTTGCATTTTCAAGTCTGCATTTTGTTTTATTGTACTTGTAATAATCTTATATAAGTAAGTAATGTAGTCTTAGTAAGATGTTATAAGTACGAAAGTATGTGTGTTTATTTTCCGCTTTCGGAAACATTGCAAGCTTTAAGGTCCTCTATCTTACAAAAATATCGCAGCCAAATAACTACACAGAGTTGTATATTTTTTATTTCTTATGCACGACACTCGGTTACATTCGTAAACATCGGACACTAATCGTTTAGAGTCATGTCGGGAAGTGATCATGACATATGCGGGACAGGGTTTTAAATCAGATTCTTGTCATATTTGCCGAAGAACTGACAACCGTTGGAGCAGACGTGTTCTTGAGTGGAGACCGCGGCTCGGCAAACGTATTTATAACTTATTTACACATATATACTTTCAAACCAATATCTCAGGTATTGCAAGCGTTCATAGGCTGATTTTCATTAAGCGCGCCGTAAGCCACAGTCTCACCTAAGTAGTATATTTAAAAACACTTTTATAGTTATCCTTACATATTTTATAGCTGTTTTAAAAATAAAAAATAAACGCGAATGAAGTCGCGGCTAACAGCTAGTTATTTAGAAAAAAGAACAAGAATCTGCCTTAAAACCCTGTCCCGCATTTGTCATGATCACTACCTGACATGACTCTAAACGATTAGTGTCCGATGTTTACGAATGTAACCGAGTGTCGTGCATATGAAAATAGTAGCGTTGTTCAAGATTCATGGCCTATGTATGGTCACAATATCCCATGAGAGCCGCCCTCTGCTGTAGGTCCAGTGGCATCAATCACAGTCACTACCAGGTTAGCGGGCCATCTGACACACAGATCAGAAGTTTAACTAACGCGAATTCAGATAGTGTAGGTAGTGAGACAACTATCGACATAGCGGTCTCTGGTTTTTGTTTTTTTATACTACATAGTTCGCAAACAAGCATACGGCCCGCCTGATGGTAAACAGTTACCGTAGCCTATGGACGCTTGCAATAACAAAGGTATCACTTGGGTAGGCAACTACCCATAACCACAGTGTTTTATGATGGAATTTCTTTAGGATAGGAAACCGATACTTAAAAACGCACTTAACTACAGGAATACAACTACACCACTGTGTGTAGTCATTTTACTGTGGACTTCCGTCGGTCTAGTCTTTTCTACTAGTCCTTTCCCAGTCGGGCTTGCTAGTATGCCCTACCTCTCTTATTATTAAGAAATTAATAGACATATATACAAATAGATTACAGTCTAGATTAGTAGCTGTTTTTTATCCCGAAAACATGTACGGTTCCTCTGGGATAGATTCGTTTTATTTCGCAGGCAGAGACACGGGCAACAGCTTGTAATTTAAATATGCCTAGTCATTTTGAACATTGTTTAATATTACTGTACGATATAAAAGCCTGTGTGTATTCATTGGAAGGCTGTGCGAGGCGTTGCGGTCTTGCACGTGATGAATCTAGCCAAATGGCGGTCATTGTCCTGGTGTGAATTCATCCCAAATGTGGGTCAATATATTTATTAACTGCTGATATTTAATCATCGAGCTCGGAGTGGGTAAATAAACGAAAAACATACGATTTTCCTCTTTATATTACTTGTGATAGTGTCACTTTTCGTTTTATAAATGGGCTCCTTTCCTTAGAACTGCAACGTCAATCAGATATTTTAATTATACTTAATACAATATCTGATTATTTGTAGTTAAGGTTAAGTTACTTTTATTTTAATAACTATTTATGTTATGAAATAAATGTTTAGTTGTTCAAATCCCTTCTAGTATTTTAAATGTGAAACTCTGTCCGTCTGTTTGCTTCTTACGACTAAACCGCTGATTAGATCTTAATTAAATTTAGCATGAAGATAGGTGATAGCCTGGGGAAAGATATAGAGTAGTTTTTATTGCGATATCCGTCCTCCACGCGAGCATTGGCCGCGTGTAACACCTAGTTTATAATAAATCAATAAAAATCTTGTCAAACTTATTTTGTCGTTCAAAAACAATATACTACGTAGAAATACAATAATATCAATTTATTTAAGTGTGTATCTTGATGTGTGTGTAAGTTTGCCGCGACAGTAGCCTCGCGTGATGGATCTAGACACATGTCAGTCATTGTCTGAGAAAGGATTTATTGTGTCACGTGACCTACTAAACAATTCTATTTATTTACGTCTGAGCTACACTGCGAGGATGTCGCTTAAATTAAATCATTAACTTACAGGACGTGACTTGTTTTTAATAATAACTCCCGCACTAGAGAACAAGCTCTATGTCGCAGGGGACTTTATAAACATACAATTAACGGATACAAATTACAACCAGACTCAGAACAACTCTATGTGGGTCACACAAAGTTTTGTCCTAAAAATGTGGATGAAGAATGAATAATGTGGGAATCGAACCCACAACATAGTCCACCTCGTGCACAGCAGGCGCATTCTGCGCCCACTGGATCACCAAGGTAGTCTGTTTGGATTGTTGGACTTCATTCTCTTTCCAGTTTACTAACATTGTAGATGACAATAACAACTAATTACTAGGTGCTTGTATAATAACAAATTGCCAATAAAATTTAAATCAATTTACAGTTTAAATATATTCAAAAACAAACTAAAATGTTTCCTGCTGAAGAAGTGCTGTTATAGTATTGATGAATATCTTAATGACAAACTACCGTCTATTGATGAATGATGTAAATTACTGTTTATATATATTTTAATGACATACCTTTTTGTAATTATTGTTTTGACTCTACTTTGACATTAATTCCTACTTAAAATTATTAATTAATTGTATCCTAATATGTTGTATTGTTTTTAAGTTAATATCTGGCAATGTATTTTTTTTTATTATAAGATTTTATTTGCAATATTCGACACAATTTATATTGTTATGAATAAATGACTTGAACTTGACTTGAACTTGAATAAGCTCAAAGAGTGAACAAATACATAAAATATCAATCTATTGAAAACAAGCCTGAGTTTCTTTTAATTTTTCCCATTAACTTTATTGAGAATTCTTATTTTTTCTGATTATTGGATACTTTTCATCATCAACCCTTTTCCACTCACTGTTACTTAGAAGGCCTTCTCATTAGCGCCCTATTATTCTATTGCGATCTTATGCTTACTACTGCCGACTGCCTTTCCTATGACATTCGGCCACTGGACCATCGATTTTTTCTATTCCGCGGCCATAATTTTCTAAATATTTTGATCCGCTGCCTTTACCTCCTGGCAAGTTGGTCTGCCCATTTCCATTCAGTCTTCTTTATACTTACATGTTTGAACAAATTTAAATGTTAGTGATACCTAGCTTGGCTCGTACCGTCGCTGTTTGTGCCATGTGGAATATTTAGATTATTTATAAAAGTTAAACATTGATAAAATAGCATTGTTTCATTAATGCTGAGTTTTATTCAGTTTCATAATTTTACAGCTATAAAAATAAATAAAGTTGCAAACAAGCCCACTCAGACAATGTACTGTTTTTGTATTGAAACTGAATTTAAACAATGTACCTAAGAGTATAATATAGTCACAGAAGTATTATACACGCTACGTGGAGCATGCACTTGACATTTTATATATTCAATATTTCAGATAAATTGACTTGCTATTTTTTTTAAAATATATTTGGATTAAAATTTATATTCACGTGTAATTTTTTTTTGTGAAAGTATTTTATATCAGATTTCGTTATAATATACTGTTGCAAACATAGATTCCATACATAACCTGAATGATTAGTTGAATGACAATTCTTTACTTATTACCCTATCTGACGTAGAAAGTAGAATTTGTTTAAACAATGTAATAATTCAATGAAATAAGCTAATTAACCATAATCACCTCTTCAAATCATGTTAAAAAACCTATGGTATAGATAAGAATAGGCACATTACACCACACGATCAACACTTAACAATCCCCTATTCACAAACGTACACTTTTATCGCGATCTTCTACAAATTTTCCTCTTTTTTGTTCCATTTCTTTTGTTACCACCACCAATCGCCTTTTTCCACGGAAGACGCGAAGTTTTTCTCCAAAAAGAAATTGTTCTTTCAGAACATTTTGCTTCTTTTGTACTAAATTTGGAACGAATTTTTCCTTTAGATAATCTATCACGCTGACCTGGATGCTTTAGTGTATGCAGATTAGTTTGATATAGGAGCATTGGGCGTGAAAACGAACTCGATCGTATATATTGTTGATAAATGACACGACAATGCCGAATGGCCGCGATAGAATGACGTGAATTTGTTGAGTTTTCTTGAATCGATGTTGCTTCAGCAGAAACTGGAAGGAATTTGTGTCATCAAAATAGTTTAATTCGTTAACTTTAGTTTAGTAGTTAAAGTTTTTGGTAACTTTCAAGGTTAAATAACAAATAGTTTTGCGACTTCGTCGTGAACATGTAAGCTTCCTAAAAAGTTAATTAGAGTCAGTTGAATGTTGAATACTTTACTCTCTCCTATTTTTTATCCAGTTCTTCTTATTTTATATATTGCTCTTTTTATTTTATGTACGTATGTATTTTTTATACCTACTTTGTCAAGTAGTACTTAGTTACAACATAAGCACACATTACTTTATTTTATTAGATTTTAGAATATAATTCACCTTTTTACTCTTTTCTGAGAATTCAGGATTCTCATAAATAGAAGATTTAGTTTCATATATTGTTCACACAAATTGAATAACATAAATTGCAGTGAGTTTCAACAGAGAGAAGTTAATTAGAACTTTAACATTGTAATAGCTGTCAGGTTACTGACCTCTAAATCTCACTGGTACTATAGTGGCTATATTATAAAGATTGACTTTTTGAACTATCTAGATTTTTATAAGTTAGATCATCGACTACGTGATTAATGCTTGATTTGGAGCATCAAAACCTACAATTTACATATCTACAGGTGAGACAAAGTTGGATAAAGTATAAAATTGACTGCCTTGGTGGTCCAGTGGCCGCAGTATGCGCCTGCTGTGCACAAGGTTGTGGGTTCGATTCCCGCACAGGACAAAACTTTGTGTGACCCACGTGTTGTTCTGAGTCTGGGTGTAATTTGTGTCCGTTAATTGTATGTTTGTAAAGTTCCCCGCGATATAGAGCTTGTTCTCTAGTGCGGAAGTTGTCTTTAAAAAATAAATTGTAATCATGCTTTTCTTTTTATACTGCCTAAGGGGCAAAGAAGCATAGAATGTGAAGGTTCAGGAGACTGGTACCACAGTTAAACTGAGACCACGTTCCTACATGCCTGATTAAGTAATTTTTATTTTTATATGGCGAGTGCGCCATATAAAAAATGCATTGCTAAATTTTAATTTTAGTACAGTTAACAGAAAAAACAATGGAAATAAACCTTCAAAAAATAAATCAATAAGTCTTTAGATTACGGTACCTACTACATACCTTCAAGAAATCCGTAAGGAAAAAGCAGAATAAGAAGAAGAAGTAGTCCAATAAAATTGGATTGTTGACCTTTACGTAAATGTTCAAACACACGCGAATCGTCTAAGATAATGGCGTGTCACGAGAATACGGCCGTCGATTCTGTCACGTGAATATCACGTCTAAATGTGACACATTAGGTACGTGAATGACGTGACAAGTACATGCTATAGTAATGTGGACATTTACGTTATGGCGTAAAATTAGATCTACGCTAAACTTAACAGAGGTAGGACAGCATACAAGAGAGTAAGCCCGACTGCGGAAGGGAACAATTTAGAGAACACGGCAGCGAAATAACTATACACAGCGGTGTAGTTATGTTCGTGTATGAGAGTACTGGTCTCCAATGCTAATTTAGAGGGATGTCAAAGTCAAACTAATTTATTCATTTATATCAAAGCATGGTACTTATAAACGTCATAAAAAAATGTCTGCATATTTTTTTACGACCAATTCGCTGACTAGGGTGTTTTATATATAATGTTTTAGGATACTCTACAAAAAAAAATCGGTAGACAACACATGATTGATGCGTCAAGTATTGCTGGTGATGGCTTACTATCAAGCGGACCGTATGCTCTTTTGCCACCAATATAAAGAAGAAAACATGAAATATTGTCATATGTCAGTTGAGAGTCCTATTAATAATATTTCTGAGACAAACGACACACCGCCACATGATTCCAAACTAGCCAGACAACTGATAATAATACTTAAATAATATTTCAAAATACATACATTATCATCATCATCCCAGCCAAAAGACCGCTTGGGGGAGGCCTAAGGCCACTGCTGGACTTAGGCCTCCCCCAAGGAGTTCCACAACTCTCGATCCTGAGCCGACCTTGTCCGCCGGTTGCCCGCGACCTTTACCAGGTCGTCGGTCCACCTTGTTGGAGGCCTGCCCACGCTTCGTCTTTCAAAGGAGAACCAAAGTAATCGACATAGCTCATAGAATTGCCTCTATTAAGTGGCAATGGGCCGGGTACATAGCTCGCTGAACTGATGGCTGTCGGGGCAGAAAGGAATACATACATAACGTATTATAAATAATTTACATAATATCAAGTTTACATACAGGCTTAGTATTAGTCATTAGTCCTAATTGCCTAGTACTAACCTGTTTAATCACGATTGAGAATTAGCCGTTTACATGTTGCCGCGTTGGTATTAGCAGAAAGGTATTAGTAACCAGACATCCAGAATGTTCGAAATGAAACACCAATTTGTCACTGAACGCTTGCCGTAGCTGTTTACACGGCCAGTAAGCGATGACCGCATAGTTAATTAAGGTAGAGGTACTTGGCTTTTCAACAAATATGATTGGCTTTTATACATTTGCACTGTTATGTTATTTAAGCAAGCCTGGCTGTGGAAGGACCTTGATCTTACAGAAGACCATATCCAAATACTTTGTTTTCTAGAGCAGGAGTGGTCTTCTGTAAGGTGGAGATCCTTCCCCAGTCAGGCTTGCTCGCTAGTATGGTGCCCTACCTCTCTTATATATAATGAGAAAATTAAACCTTAAAGATTAAAATAAAAATTTAAGTCGTTCTTACTTTAGTTCTTTCATCTACCACTATAAAGTTAAAATAACATAACTGAATGCAAATATAAAGTGAGTTAGTGTAGCGCGCAGCGAAGTGCAACTTTTGATTTAATAACTTGAATTTACTTGAGAAACATAGTTTTCTACTTAGACTTATGTAATTTAATATAACTAAATTTAAGTTTTGATATAAAGTGATACGTAGGTAAGCAGGATTATTACTTGTTGAACTTATATTAGTTATATCTTGGGCACAAGTACATATAGAGAAAAGCAGGATTTGAAAGATGGGCACCAAAGCAGCAAACAGACTGCTTAGGAGAGACTTAAACAAATTAGTGTTATATTTCGAGCACAAGTACATAATTATTACAGTGTAAGGTAAGGTATAGGTATATTAGAGTAATCAGCCCGCCTTGGAAAGACCTCCACTTTACAGAACACCACAGCTTAAGTAACTGTAGGTACTTGTACGTGAGAATGGTCTTCAGTCAGAAAAATAATTTATCTACGTTACTACGTTTTAACTAATCCGTGATAGAAAAATCTGATGTTATGCTTTAGGATTGAATACGCACGTAAAGCTATTGGTATAAGAAAATATTTATGTGAGTATTTTTATTACTACGATAACAGCTTACGTTGGGTCTTATATGCTTGATTGTTACCTCAGTGCACTACAGACAATCATCTCCCGACTTTGAGCCGACTTAAGGCCGTAAAACTCAACGGTTCCCGGTCAATTTTGCTTTACAGACATTAGTGTCTGTTGGTGTTAGCACCAAAATAGCGTTGCTAAGAAAAAAGGTACCTATTTATGTTTAATACAATGCTAGTCCTCAAACTGCAGTAAAGCCACAAATCTGTACAAAATCCCTTAATCAGATGACTTATGACGCACAGACAGCATTGCACAGTGGGATTGATATCAATTATTCAGACAGAATCCTTTTCGAGTGATTGTTCGTGTCCACCCCACGACATTGAAGAATACGTTGAGTAAATTAAAATATAAACAAAATTTATGACAGTTGATTGTTTTGAGATGTGGGGCAAACTATTCCAAGACAACAATTTGGAAAGGCTTTTTGTAAATAAGTCATATCCGGATTTCAAAAAGGTAGAGAATAAATCTAACAAACAACAAGTTCATGTTTTCTACGCCTTAGATCATCTACGAACTCGGACATTTTCCATCCTTTTCGGCTTCTGTTCTGGTTCTTTAAAAAAAAAAATATAAATAAATATATTTTCTCGAGGAGGATTTTTCAATACACATTTAACTGACCAATATAAATGACGAGATAATGACTTCACTGCTGAATTTGCAGTCAAAAAATATAGTTTAGAACTGATAGCGTTATGTTTTTTTTTATGTTACAACAGTATTATTATTTGACATGATTTCCAAAGTTTTTCCTTTTCAACACAAGAGCAATCCACGTGAAGTGTTCATCTCGGAGTCACAAGTGAGTATTGTCGGTTCACTCTCAGTGATTGACACTCTGCATCGCGTATTTGCTATACACTTTAATATCTGAAGACCTTTGACATATTTTTGGGAGATTGTTGTTGTCGAGCTTTGTTGGATAGTACTTTGTGAACGCCACTGTGGCCTTGTTGACCTACTGATGAGTGTTGTAGCCTGTTTCATTCATTATGATACTGTTGTATTTTGAGAGGCAATGGTCATGGTGGATGCAAAATGAAGCAAATTTATTGAAGATAGATTAGTGACCGTTTTCTAAAAACATGTCGAGGCTCCCCCGTACTTTAAAAATAACGTACAGACGTTAAGCCTGCGACAGTTTTTTTAGAAAATAATAAATTGATTGTTGATAATTTTGTTGGAAACTATATTTTTTAGCCGTTTGACGCTTCGCGAGATCAGAGGGCTGGCTTGTTTCTCGCACAGAGAATAAGCATTGCCATTCAACGTGGCAATGCCATCAGCTTTCCGGGTACGTTCCCAGTAGACAGTGATGTTGAGGAATATTTCTGCGTAAACAACAGTCTTCGTTTGTATAGTTTTTCTTTTTTTTATTTAAGTTTAAATTAGTTTTATGTATTATGTGTTATATATTATATGTATACATTATGATTAATTTTTGTTTAAATAAACAAATATGACTTGTTTCGATATAATATAATAGTTCTATGTTCAGGAGTAGACGTGTTTAGGCAGAAATGTCCGGTTTTGTTGAGAAATATCAATAACATGGTGAGTAACTTTTCCCGAAGAGGAAGACCGTTATTAAATACCTTGCACATTTCAAACACCAGGCTAAGATTTCATCCTAAATACTCGGTCTTAGCTATCTTTGCACTTCTTAACTTTACTACTTTACGTACGCATAAAATACTTACTAATATTATAAACGCGAAAGTTTGTAAGTATGGATGGATGAATGGATGTTTGTTACTCTTTCACGTAAAAACTACTGAACGGATCTGGATGAAATTTGGCACAGAGATAGATTATGGTCTGGAATAACACATAGTCTACTTTTTACAGCGATAACCGACATCCACGCGGAGCCGCGGGCAACAGCTAGTTATATTATATACATTTCCAAGTTTAAAAAGTTATATTCTTCAATATAATATACCTTAAATACAGGATACTTACATAAGCAATACAACACATGTAATTTATTGCTAATTTGTACACCACCTGCCAGCACATCACATTACACTGCAATTTTGACACATTGGAAAACGGACAACAATCAAATATAATGGCACAACTAGCAGAAATTCAGTTCCATCAAAACAAACTGGAGGAGTCCTTCACAAAGCGGATGGCTGAACTTGAAGCTCAGCTCAACTCGGGCGGTCCGGCCAAGGACACAGTTGCAAGGGTGGCTGAAGAGTTTCGCACATTCCGGGAGCTGATGTTTAACATGTTGCGGTTGCTTCGACAACAAATCACTGAGTGCTCCAACATGGTTGATGTCATGGAGACAAGGCATCGGCGGAAAGCTCTTATCTTCCTCGGAGTTGCTGAGTGTGAAAATGAAGACTGCGTTTCAGTTGTACATGACATCATGGGCAAGAGGTTGTCACTTAATGACACTCAGTCTGCCATCAGTGTTTGCCACAGAATTGGAACTCCGGGCAAAGAACATCACCGACCAATTCTTGCATGGTTCAGTAGTGCGGAGTCGAGGTCTGCTGTTTGGAGAGCGAAGTCGAGGCTAAAGGGGTCATCCAAAGCGGTTAAGGAGTTCCTGATCAAACCCCGACAGGCAGTATTCGGCAGAGCTAGACAACACTTTGGCGTACGCTCGTGTTGGTCGCAAGACGGCGTAATCGTCGTGAAAGTCGCAGACGGCAGCCGCCGAAAGGTCGTAAATATGGACGAGCTGATCTCTCTGACCGCGAAGTACCCCAAGGTTATAGAGGCTTCTTCAGCAGCAGCCAGCGGTGGAAGCGGTAGCGCAGGTGTGTCAGGTGCGAATTCAAAGGGTCGAAAGAATTGATAATTTTGTTCCCTGTTACGCTATAGTGATGGTTCGCAACTTGTATTGTTTTGTTTTTGTCACTTTTTGTCTAGTTTTTTACTTTTATTTTGTTTTACCCACATTTAAATAGTCATAAACAAGTTTTGTTTTCATTAACTATTAGTGACATAACTGACAGTGACAAGTGTCATTATGGTTGAAATTTATAGTTGCGTTCCGTAACTGCTTCTTTTTTGCTTTTGTCAGTTACGTTTAGTTTCATTTTATTGTTTTGTTTCGTTTTGTTTTACTTTTATCTATTGTTTTAATGTTAATTTTTTTGTATGTGAGTCTGCTGGCGGGTGGTGCAGAGACGAACTAATTGCATAGACTCCTGTAGGTTCTTATTATATACATCATTATTATATTATATTTTTATTATACTTACTTATATATTACTATGTATTCAGATGACTCATTTATGTCTGCTAATGAATCTGTTTCCATCTCAAGCGATGATAGTTTCTGTTCTGTGACTGGTACACTCGGTGACCTGGTACAGCAATCTTTCAACCATACATCTCACAAGTATTTTAACGTGTGTCATATTAACGCACAGAGTGTACCCAGTCACTACAGTGAGCTGTCGGCAACATTTACCGACGTTAACGTTCATGCCATCCTGATTTCCGAGAGCTGGTTCAAACCTCATCTTCCTTCTACATCTTACCCTCTCCCTGGTTTTGTTCTTATCCGGAACGATCGAGTGGATAAAAGAGGGGGTGGGGTCGCTATCTATCTTCGATCTGATTTTTCGTATAAAATTGTTGCCTCGTCTCCTGGTCACTATTCTGCTTCCGTGGAATATCTCTTCCTAGAGGTTTGTGTCAAGGGAGCTAAATGTTTACTTGGTGTTGTATATTGTCCTCCGTCTATCGACTACCTCTCCAGTATCGAATCGGTACTGGAATCTTTAGGGTCCGAATATGCACATCACGTCATCATGGGAGATTTCAATACTGACCTCTTATCCCATTCCTCACCCCGTTCTCAAAAACTTCTTGACATCATTGAGTCCACCAGTCTGCACACACTACCATTGCAAGCCACTCACCATAATATTGATGGTAACGATACCTGGTTGGACCTAATCCTTACCTCCTCCCCTTCCCTCGTTGCTAGTCATGGTCAACATCCTGCTCCCGGTTTTTCTCATCATGACCTCATCTTCCTGTCTTATATCCTAAAACCTCCCAAATCCCCACCTAAAGTATTGCACCTGCGTTGCTTCGGGCGTATGGATGTAGACAAATTATGCAGCGACGCTGCTGCAATTAATTGGGATCGAGTGATGGAGGCCTCTACAGTGGATGAAAAAGTCCACATTTTTAATGAATCTCTTATCCACCTGTATGATGTGCATGCCCCCATTAAGAGAATAAAGCTGAAACGACCTTCTGCGCCTTGGATGACGAGGGGTATTCGGATGGCGATGAGACGTAGGGACCGGATATTTCGCAAATTTCGGAAGGACCGCACCGACGACAACTGGAACCAGTTTAAGGTTGCAAGGAATCGGTGTAATCAGATGATACGTGATGCTAAACGCCGCCATATTCTTCAAAACATTACTTCCTCTACTCCCGCCAATATCTGGAAGTTCCTTGGCTCTCTAGGTATTGGTAAACAGCGACACATAGAGCTGCATAAAACATTTGGTTTGGATGATATCAACCGTCATTTCACATCTACAACTCCGATTGATCACCAAACCAAATGTCGCACTCTAAACTACCTAGCTGGTTTACCCCGTCCCAACATTGATCCTTTTCACTTTTCTCCAGTTGCTGAGGATGAGATCAAAAAGATAATACTGACTATTAAATCAAACTCTGTGGGCTACGACAATATCAGTCGTCGTATGATACTCCCTATCCTGGAACACCTTCTCCCACCCATTTCCCATATCGTTAATTTCTCCCTCTATACAGGCTGTTTTCCATTGATATGGCGAAAGGCCTTTGTAATTCCGATTCCCAAAATCCCTAATCCGACTCTTGTTAACCATTACCGTCCTATATCCATACTCCCATTCCTTTCCAAAGTACTTGAAGCCTGTGCCCACAAACAATTATCTAGTTTTGTGTACCGCAATAATTTGCTAAGCCCACAGCAATCTGGGTTTAGGCCGGGCCACAGTACTGTGTCTGCACTCCTTAAAGTGACTGGCGATGTGCGGGCGGGCATGGAGGACACTAAAGTCACTGTTTTGACTTTAGTTGACTTTTCGAACGCCTTCAACACCGTCAGTCACGATATCCTAATAGCCATCCTCTCCTACTTTATGATCTCTTCCGAAGCACTGGAATGGTTCTCGAGTTATCTTCAAGGGCGTCAGCAGTCAGTCCACCTGGATGATTCTTCATCTATATGGTGTGATCTTGGCTCTGGTGTTCCTCAAGGTGGCATTCTTTCTCCTATGTTGTTTTCAATTTTTATGAATCTCATAACCCAAAACCTTCAGTTTACGTATGATTTGTATGCTGACGACTTGCAACTTTACACACAGGAGAGCGTTGATTGTGTCCTAACAGCGATTAACAATATAAATGGCGACTTGGAATTTATTAAAGACTGGTCAGATAGGTTTGGTTTGTCGGTTAATCCAAGTGATGATCGCCTGGCACTTGCCAGGCGATCATTTTGCGCAGTAAACAGATGCTAAATAGATTAGACACATCAACGCTCCCACCAGTCATTTTTAACAATGCTGCCATAACTCTAAGTACGCATGTCAAAGACTTAGGCTTATACATTGACTCCTCTTTGAACTGGCAAGTCCAAGCTACCAGTGTCAGCCAAAGAGTCACAGGTACCCTTCGTGCTCTTTATCGCCTGAAGAACTTCCTCCCATCCAAGACTAAGGTGATGCTTGTGCAAACTTTAGTCCTCCCTTTAATTGACTATGGTGACGTGTGCTATTTGGACCTGAATGCAGACCTTCTCAATAAATTCGATCGTCTTCTTAATAACTGCATTCGATTCATCTATAACCTTCGCAAGTATGACCATGTGTCTACCTTTCGTTCACAATTGAATTGGTTACCTATTCGTCAGCGTCGTAGCTTACGTTCTCTCACTACCCTCTTTTCCTTTCTTATGTCTCCCACTCCCCCCTCCTACCTAACACACTACTTTCAGTACTTGTGTAATAATCACAACAGAAACCTTCGTTCTTCCAATAATCTACTTCTACTATGTCCTTCTCACAGCTCGAATTTTGTTGGTTCTTCATTTCCTGTACAATCCGCACTTCTTTGGAATGCTTTGCCTCTGGAAATCAGGATGTCCACTAACCGTTTCACGTTTAAGGTGAAAGTGCGGGAACTCCTTATAAATAAAAAGGTAGATTCATCTCAATGATTTAGTTGATATTTATTGTATATATATATATATGTATGTATTTATATTTATTGTATATGTGTATGGTTTTGGTATGTATCATATTTTAAAATTATTTATCTCTCTCTCTCTAACTTGTTTACTTCGAATGCACCTACTTTTATTTATCTCTGCACCACCCTTAATGGTTGACTGGTAGAGAATGCCTTTGGCATTAAGTCCGCCAATGTACTTTTTGTATATGAAGTTGAATAAATAAATAAATATTATTATCTATACATTGCTGAAAAATACAATACCTAATTCAATCTAAGTATCTCGGCACGACCATTATTCTTTTTTACAAATCAACTACACATTACGACACTTCATGACCTTTCTGTATCAGTATAAACTCAATAATTCTATAACGATACGAGGGTAATACACCAGAATACAAGTACTAATCAATATCCCGAGCCGCACATAAAACCCGAGGCACAGACATCGGCATCACTTTCGTTGATTGATGGTCGACAAGATACCGAATGGGTCACTCGCGACATATTTTTGATACACTCCAATTTGGGAATGCGCACTTAAGATATGTACTGCTGTTTATATGACAGACTACTTCGTTGTCTCATTGCATATTATATGTTTCTTATTTGACTATAGTTTTTTTAAGGTTTATATTCTTCCCTCACTTGCTTAATTATTAAGAGTGGCCAGAGTTTCCTGTCAATTCTTCTCTAGTCCCTACCCTTGTCATCGAATTGGCTGTAGGAAATAATATGCTGAATTTTACTTATTTTGACGTTCATAAGCATCATGCATTTGATTTCAATGAATAAATAACTTTGAGTTGAGATTGAGTTTGAGCTTGTTTAGTGTCTAACTTTTGTGGTATTTTATTTCTATATTTTTGAACAAGTCTCTGTGCATTCGTAATGTTTTATTAAATTGCTATTTGATATCATATATTTGCTCGATGGTCTAGTAGTAGTTGTTGAGTAAAACCGTTGAGCACAAGGTCTCGGGTTCAATTCTCGGGTCGCGTGTCAAAAATATATATTGGATTTTTCTGTCAAGAAATTTATAATACATACATGTCCGAAGTTTGGAAATTGGCGGTGTTTACATCCGTACCTTGGTACGGTGGTAGCTAGCTTAGCTAGTTCTAGGCCTAATGTGTCTCCAGCAGTGTTGGATTGCCATCGTTACTATTTTTTTTCTTTTGTTAATTCTCGCAATAGAAAATAGTCTCTACGCAAGTGTACATTAGATGCATAATAATCATATTTTACGGCCACACAATTTTTAAACCATTTATGTAGTTCGTTTCTCATTTTAAAATTAGTCTTATAAGAAAAAACAGGTTAATTTTGCTTGCATAGGTGTTTCAGTGGCTTAAGTGGTTATCTCGCCATTTACCACTGTGCGGCGTGTTGTTGGTTCGATTCCGACGCGGGACAAACATTTGTGTAATTCATAAATGGTTGTTCCGACTCCATTTTATATTTCCGTTAATTGGTGGTTAATTGTTTGTAAAGTTCCCCTGTGATACAGAGCTTATTCCCTAAAATAATTATAAAAACTTTAGCTACCTCTTATTTTTATTAAAAATTATCAAATGGAGTATTTAGTTAATCTGAAAGTCGACCCAAATACGTTTACAAACTAAGGTATAGGATAAAGATTGATTGAACCTTGATTAATACAAACCGAATAATGTATTTAACCATACCCTTATACTCTTTATTATATTGTAAAACATTTAAAAGGACCCGGATAATCCCGGATCAGCTATAAACCGGGAAAATCCGGACATATACGGTTGTTCGCGTCAATAATTGTCGTACAAATCGATGGGAACGGTCATTGAGCCATGGTGTTCTCTGTCGTTATATGGTGTAATAAAAATTGTTTTAATGGTGTTTTGACCGGATAGAGGCCATTTGATTCGGTCACTGAGTTTTCTGGACACATTTAGATGGGACATTTGAGCGTGGAAAATGTTCAGAGTAGTCTTATCATGGCTTTATATCGAAATATTTTGTTTTATGAAATTTTGTATTTAATTCTGTCATAGAATGTGTGATCGACTAAGATACGTTGTTCTGCTACGTAACTCTTGTCGTCAGCTTTAGCTGATCTTTGCTAGACTATACTGAGCATTTAGAAACCGAGGTGATATCTGTATCACCGTATTAGGGTTCTGATCCTAATATCACCCAATAGGCCGCCTATTGTGCAATACTATTTAAACAATGATGTATTTTGGTGAACAATAAAGAGTTATATATCTATCACTTGACCCAGAGATAGTAGGATTCGCACGGGTGGACATGGCCACTTGTTTGTTTTTTAAAGATCCCAATTTTTTTCATAAAATATGCCAGTGTAGCTTTATTTATGTTTTTTTTTTGTACTACTTGGATGACAAACAAGCATACGGCCCGCCTGATGCTAAGCAGTTACCGTAGTCTATGGACGCTTGCAATACCGGGGGTATTTCTTGCGTGTTGCCAACCTATATTTTTCCACCAGGGCTATAAGATGGGAGTATCTCTGGGATAGGAATACGTTTCCTTCAAAACGCATCCCTAAATGAGCGCTGGAGACCTGTACTCACACACAGATATTTAGCTGTGGTCTTCTGTAAGGTGTAGGTCCTAACCCAGTTGGACTTGCTCGCTAGTATGGGTGCCCTACCTTTATTAAAATCTGTTTAGTCGATTAAGTAGTTATTGAGTTTATCCCTGACGAAACAACATACAAACAATCATATCTTTTCTCTTTATAATCTTCGTATAGTATATATTATAATGTGATGTTTAGCTTGCAATATCTTCTAAAACCAATACACAAAGAAATTTGAGACAAAAAGAACAACTGAATCTTATTCTTACAGACAACCGAATGAACCGAAGATCACAAAGAGCTTTGACAAACTTTTTAATGCCACGGGCGACAGCTGTCTCGTGTCATCCAGGTACAAGGAACTATTCAGTACACAAGTCGTTGGGTGTGTAGCCCGCTTAAAACTTCACGAAGTTTGTACGCTTTTTGACTCTTTACTTGGGAAAACTGTGGGCTTAGGATGTTGTTACACGATGTTATTTATCGTGAAGTTTTAAGGTATGTTTATGTATTTTATTTTGATTGAGGCCTTTCTTATTTATATTTTTTTATTCCTCCTTAAAGGAAAAGAAAAACCTAATCTTCACACAACGGTGTAGTTCTGCTCCTGTGTAAGTATATCTAGCGCATGTTTAGGCATGCATTTTTAAACATTTTAGTTCAGTGCGGATCCATAACTGAGCACTGGAGACCTACTCTCACGGACAGGATCACATCTACACCTGTATGAATTTAGCTCTGGTATTCTGGAAGTTGGAGGTCCTTCCCCAGTCGAACTAGCTTGCACGTATAGGCGCCCCTGTACGAGCCGTGTGTTAACTGGAGACGGATGTACGTGTGCTCGTCCCATGTCCCTCGTACATATGTACTTCTCCACTTGAGGCACTCGGGCAGAGTGCCTCAAGTGGAGACATATGAACTTGCCGCAGCCCATGGCACGCCACTGAGTAAATGGATCCGCGGCTTAAGACGTCACCACTGATTCATGTTACACTACCTAGAAATTAGCGTGACAAGAGATTTTTATATAATACTAGCGACCCGCCCCGACTTCACCCAGGCTATATATACCATTTTAACCCGATTAGGGATTAAACTGCAAAAATCCTATTAAATCTATTTTCCGAATTTCAGAATTCTAAACTTAGTGATAAGTTAGTCAGGACAAACGATTTCATATGATTTCATAAATCACTCGTTAAACTATTGGGCGTGACAACTGTCATATGTAACGCTATGATATTAAATGTCACGGCGCCCATATTCAGTAATCGTTTATGGTTATGAATACGTTAAAATTGATGTAAGTTACCAATCCTCTGACTTACCGACGTACCTAAGTAGTCTAAGCCTGCCAGGGCAGAATCGATGTACACACCAATGTTCTTAACACATATCTGAAAACATGTTAGTTTTAAGTAGAAGACCATAACCAAATAACTACATACAGAGGTGTTGAGTACTGATCTTCAGAGCTCATTTAGGGATGCGTTTGAAAAGCTCCATTACTCCCCTCACTTACTTCGGTAGGACTCCAATATAACACGACCTGAGTGATATCAGGCACAGAACGATTTTACGTGCTATCCTAGCCACGAAAAGATCTCAATGTCTTTTTACTAAAATGATCACCCATCTACAAACTAACCGCGGCAAATTGCTTGACCGACAACCTATTTATACAATTTATTTCACAGGTCTCCAGCTCTCATTTAGGGATGCGTTTTGAAAGAAACATTTTCTTATCCTATGATACTACGTCATAAAGTTCTGGTGTAAAAAAATGCGTCGGCAACACGCAAATGCAAGCGTCCATAGGCTACGGTAACATCAGGCGGGCCGTATGCTTGTTTGCCACTCAAGTAGTATAAACTAACTTTCTATCATAATCTCTCAATATAAAGATAAAATATTGTTGCTTTGTACAATTCAATTCGTATACTTTTTTCACGAGACTGCCTCTCCACGAAGAGTTTCAAAAGCGTTAATCGGATTTATGTCTCCTATTGTTGGGTTTACAGGGTGACCAGACTTCATTAAGCCACGGAATTGATTTAAAAGGCTATTAAGTTTAATGGTTATTTATATTTGCAGTAGTCGGTAGTAATTTGTGAGAGAATTGCGGCGCTGCTTTCTGGGCGTGTGGTAATTTATTTATAGGGACTATGGCCTAATTGATATGTTTATACTATTTTAATGATATAATTGTGATGTATAAGGAGTAAACACGTGACAGTTGTATACACACAGACTTTTATGTGACGTATTTATTTATGATATTTTTCTTTAAAAAAAAACAACTCGTGCACTAGAGAACAAGCCCTGTGTCGCGGGGGACTTTACAAACATACAATTAACAGACACAAAGTACACACAGACTCAGGACAACCATTTATGGATCACACAAATTTCTGCCCCGTGTGGGGATCGAACCCATACGCCGCGCACTGGTAGATGGCGAGGTAACGACTTAAGCCCCTGAACCAACCGTGCAGTCACTATGCTTTATTAAATGCTTTATTGTTCACCATAACAATACATTTAAGGATCACAATATAGCCTTATCGCTAATTCTACCAGGCAACCTTTGGATGGAGACATGTTGGTAGGATTGAATGGAAGTTGTAAGCGTACGTTAAACAAATTAAATAAATTCTCGAGCGCATCAGATTAAGGTAGGGTGAGTTAATTACATGCTAAAACGTGTATATTCCACTAATCTGACAATTTGCGAGTGACGTAAAGAAAGGGGAGGGCTGCAAAGTTGTAAAAAAAACGTCACCTCGTCATTCTCGAGCGTGGCTGATTTTTTTTTTATTTTGAAGGAAATAATTCAAGAAAGACAAAAAATATATAATATGAAGTAACAAAAATTAGTCGATGAAGTTTAATACGTGCAGCTTTGTGTTGCCTCATTCCCATATTCCCTTCTATTCCTCTTTCACTTTTTCTCTGTCTATTACTCTCTAACTCCGTCCCCACTCTGGTTTCTGTTGCCATTACATGACTGTATGGATTATGTTCCAACATTTTGGAGCCCACTTTTTGTATGGCAGCCATCACAACTTGCGCCTTGTGAACGGGTGCGTTGTCGTGTAAAAGCAGCACCGTTTTGGTCAATTTGCTCCGCCTCGTCTCCTTCACAGCATCTCGCAATTGTTCTAGCAGTGCAGCGTAGTACTCTCCGGTTATATTGACACTCTTTCCCTTATAATCTATCAACAAAATTCATTCTGTATCCCAGAAAATCGTCGCCATGAGCTTTCCAGCCGATTGGGACACCTTTTTGTGCCACTGCATAAACTCCTGTTTCGACTCAGGCCTATAATGGTAAACCCAAGATTTATCCCCAGTCACAATCAACCAACAAAAGCCCAAAATGGCTTCTTTGTTCTCAGCACAGAGGTCCAAAAACTCTTGACAACACGCAACTCGTCGCTGCTTCTGATGTGGCGTGAGCATTCACGGTACCCACCTTACGCACACTTTTGACATGCCAAGATTGTCGTGTACACGACTGTGATCGCTTCAATAGGCCGCCCTGCACTGAGGTCGTCTTCTAGTGAATCTCTGCCGTGCTTGAAGAGGTTGTGCCACTTTTAAATCATGGTTTTACCAGGGCATGAGTCCCCGTAAATAGAAGACATCTCTTCTAAAATGGTTTGAGAAGGTTTTCCTTGCTTGGTAAGGAACTTGATGACAGCATTTGTGTCTGAAATTAGTAGCACTCTTTCCAGAGTCTCTGATTGGGGACGACTAAATTTAGTCCAATTTAACTCCAGTAAGCCACAAGTTTGCGCGTTCACCGCTAAGAAAGCCCCATTCACTATGGCTCCACGATTCCAAGACACAGCCATCGTCCTAGGCGTCGACATCTCTAGCGACGTACAGTTCCGACATCACTTGGAAGACAAGGCTAAGCTGGCATTTAGAAAGCTAGGTGTGCTCAACAGGGCAAAGTGGTACTTCACCGCGGGCCAAAGACTGCTGCTCTATAAAGCGCAAGTCCGGCCCCACATAGAGTACTGCTGCCACCTTTGGGCGCAAACATCCCCATCATGCAAACGATCAGATTAACATACATGCATTATTGAAAATACGTAGGACATAGATGCTATCAATATCTGACGCGCTCGAGTATGTCCATGCAACCGTTTTTTTTACATATTTGAAAATCTATAGCTGCTTCCCCCACCGATGAAAAGGATACATTACATAACATTTTTTTCTTTATATCAACTAAGTTTCGCACTCACTTACTACTATGATAATTGTGAATTTCCTTAATGCTCCTACTTTGTGCAAAATTCTTTTCAATTTGTAGTTATGGTCAGAATTAAAAGACTAGATTATAACGAAAACCTACGTTAATTTCTTCCCGCGAATAAAGTGGTAAACGCTTCTTACAAGTTAACACGGTTTATTTTATTTCGATGTATACAGCCGCCATGTCGTATTACATGCTCTTAACATACTTTTCCAAAGTGTAAATGTTTATTACGATTTTGTTCGACGGAGGAACGTATTTTTTTCATCCGAGGAATAAAGAATTTATGTTAATATTATTATTAATATTATTTAAAAAAATCTGAAAAAAATCTGAGAGGTGTATTTGACCTTATAGATCACGAAAATGCAAAAACATTAAAAAGGTGGTAACCGCGCTTACGACTTTATTCTGCGGGGGGTGCGATATTATGTTTGACTGCCTTGGTGGTCCAGTGGGTGCAGTATGCGCCTGCTGTGCACGAGGTTGTGGGTTCGATTCCCACACAGGGTCAAAACTTTGTGTGACCCACAAAGAGTTGTTCTGAGTCTGGGTGTAATTTGTGTCCGTTAATTATATGTTTGTAAAGTCCCCAACACAGAGATTGTTCTCTAATGCGGGAGTTGTCTTTTAAAAAAGAAAAAATATATACCCTTAAAAAAAGCACGTCCGACTGAGGAAGGAACTCCATCTTACAGAAGCCCACAGCCAAATAACTATTCACAGCAGAGTAGTTGTGTACCTGTGTGTAAGTATAGGTTGTCTAAGTACGTATTCCTATCCCAGGTATACTCCATTACAATACCCTGGTGCTAAAATATTCGGCAATAGATCGGCAACACGCAAGTAATACTCTAGTATTGCAAATGTTTGTCCCTGTAGGGATTGAACCCTCAATATCCTGCGCGATAGTAAATGGCGAGGTAACCACTTAAGCCACTGAACCAACTGTGCAAATATTCCACGCGACAAAAGCTAAGGAAGAAATGTAATAAATGATTAATGTAAGAATGAACTAATTTAAATTACCTATCGAACAAAGTATTAAAACATTTCAAATCTATACTAATATTATAAAGCTGAAGAGTTTGTTTGTTTGTTTGGTTGAACGCGCTAATCTTAGAAAGTACTGGTACGATTAGAAAAAAACTTTTTTTGTTGAATAGTGCATTTATCCCGGAAGGCTATAGGCTATATAACATCACGCTATGATCGATAAGAGCGGAGCAGTAGTGAGATATGTTGCAAAATCGGGGAAAATATTCCAAATTACCATGCGGACGAAGACCCCTAGTAATAGATAAAGCTGTCGTCATTTTAATAGGACAAATTCCACGAATTAAAGGTAATTATTTTACTAGGTATATTAATAATATAAGTTTGTATTTGACATTGTCTGCCCTTAAAATATTTTAAGATGTTTCTCGAGCACTGTAATATTGATTCAGTAGCTAATAAATTCTAGAAAGTATTTCAATTAAATTTTCGGGATTTTAACCCATCGGGCGTGAATTACATTTGTGACGGTTAACTGTAAATGTATTGTAAAGTGGCTTAACATATAATACCTGATAATAATAATAAGAGCCTGTACTGTGGCAACCAAAAAGTAAGTTAAGATGGGAGTAAGCCTGGGATAGGAACACGTTTCTTTCAAAACGCATCCCTAAATGAGCGCTGGAGACCTGTACTCACACACAGGAACACAACGTGTAGTTGTGTTCCTGTGTGTAGTTACTTGGCTGTGGTCATCTGTAGGGTGAAGGTCCTTTCCCAATCGGGCTTGCTCGCTAGTATCGTGCCCTACCTCTCTTCCCACATGTCGGTTACCTTTCCACTTTTTTACTACTGTCACTCAGATAAATTATGGCATTACATTGCACGGTACACTATGCTTTCAGAACCATAACGGCGTATCTCACAAAATGAACCTTAAATCATCCCCTTTTCTAAATAACTGTCATCTATTTCTGAACGCTCATAAGTTCCCATCAACGCTCATGGCCACCCTACACAAAAATCAAGCGGAAGAGATTTAACGCTTTATTTTTATCGAGAGAGGAACTCCATCCCTTCCGGATACTTTCCTCCATTGATCTAGTACCGACTCGAAACATATTTATTTACTTACTCTCCATACTTGATCTCGGACTCAATCTAGGTTAGGTATTTTACTAATTTGCACAGGACTACAATTATTTGAAATGTCAATTTTTTTATTATTACTTAGGTGGCTAACAAGCATACGGCCCGTCTGATGTTAAGCAGTTACCGTAGCCTATGGACGCTTGTGATACCAGAGGTATGATTTTGCGTGTATTTTTTTTAAGATGGAGTATCCCTGGAATAGGAATACTTTCGTTAATAACTCATTCCAGTAAATGTAGGACAAACGTGGGTCTAAGATCACCAATAGGTTTGAGGATATAGATATATTTGCGTTGACAGCATCCAAATCACAGATTACTAAATAGTTACTACGTAATCCAAATATCAATATTAAATGCAATAAAATTGTAATTATATTCAATCAATAAGGTATTTTTTGCATGGTTTGCTTATTTAGGTGAGCGAAATAACATATTAAAAAATATTCTTTGTTAACACGTGGACAATGTTGTTGGCTGCACATTAGTTTTTTTTTTTTCTGCAACTTGTATTTGTAAACACTTCAATGTACATCTGTTATTTGTCCCAATAAATAAATAAATAAATTCCTGTACTCACACATAGGAACACAACTATACCGCTGTGGTCTTTTGTAAAGGTCCTTCCCCAGTAAGGCTTCCTTGTATGTGTTTTTAGTATTTTTTTATGACCAGTCGTAATGTCAGTAACAATCGGCATATATTGTGAGTTCCTTCACGTACTAGTAGTTACACTGAGTACTTCTATAGTGTGCCACTTTTATTTATGTTGATGGATTAACTTACTTACGAACTCTTAGGCTACGTCTGCACACACTTGTGGCTTGCTTAGCGCCTAGAGAGTAGCTTAGTAAAACGAACGTGCTAGAATGTTCGCGACCTTATGCGTGCTTGGCTCGGCTGATTCAATTTTTAGTCTGTTGTGGTTTTTAGTGTCCGTATACATTATAATAATAATAATATCCTCCTAACCGGTTTTCGGTCACGGCGGCTAATCTCAACGGAGACTTGCCATCTGCGCGGGAGATATTATAGTGCACAAGTGTGTGCGCTAACACAGTGCACTCTTTATTCCCTCACTCTCATAGTCCGATGGGACGGCAAATCCGACACGACCGGCGAGAAATCAGGCGTAGGACCAACGGCTTTACGTGCTTTGCGGGGCACGGGGGTGTAAACATCGCCAATTTCCAAACTCCGGGTATCTATTGTGAATTTCTTAACAAAACAACCCAATATCGATTTTTGGTCCGACCCGGGAATCGAACCCAGTCTCACACATCGACCTCAGAGCCACGGAGGCAGTCCGTTTACATTGATGCAGAGTCGAAATGTATTTAAGAAGCATTGTAATATTTATCTACCTTTGGTATGGTACAGTTAGGTTGTGGAATGAGCTCCCTGCTGAGGTTTTCCCCTGAGACTATAGAATAGGGTTCTTCAAAAAAGGAGTTATAAGGTTTCTAAAGGGTCGGCAACGAGCGAGTGATATCCCCGGTGTTGCAAGCGTGCATAGGCTATGGTGACTGCTTAACATCAGGTGGGCCGTATGCTTGTTTGCCACCCAAATAGTATAAAAAAAAGACTGGGCCGTTGGTCTAGTCGTGGGTACAATACCCACTCAGAACAGATCTTTGTGTGATGAGCACGATTCTTTGTTTTGTGTCTGGGTGTAATTTATCTAATACTACTAATACTTACCTTTATAAAAAAAAATATCATAAACTAACAATGGTAACAATATAAATATATAAAACAAATAAAAAATAATTAATTATTCCATCAAGAAAACAAAGAGACTAAAATTTAATTTACAAACAAACAGACAATGTTATCCGTTATCCGGTCAAATCCGGATAAACAAGCTTAACGCCAACTCCGATATTTTTGTTTACACAAAAAAGGGAATTTAGGTTTTATTCTATAGACGAGCAACTTTCTAGTCGTATGTAGTAAATTACTGAGATCGCGATTGCAACGTGCAACAATTGTGTGGCTTCATTTATTTATAATGACACGTTCGTATATACACAATATGTACTTCGGCCAATAACAGCTGACAACTGGGCTTAACAGTAAATAAGCTATAATAAGTTAGACTATTTGCTTTGAGAAATGCCATTGTATAGCTCCTCTAGACAAGTGGCATGTGGTAGTCTAATAGTAAACTTAGGTCATATCATACACTTGCTATCTATTCTATTCGATTTGATTACCGTTTATGCCTCTTGTCTAGAGAGAAGAGGTTACTTTGAAGGAAAAAATCTTACCATCTCGATTATGGCACCATAAAGTTGCCGGTGTAAGTATCCCTTCAGGTAAATAAATAATTGAGTAAATTGACAGACTTTCTTAAGAGTCTAATCTTTGTCTGAAGAACAAACGTTTCCCTGGAGGTTCTTTTGCAATATTTTTTCGTTACCTTTGTAATTGTATACAAAAGCGGAAAAGTAATTACATTTTTCAATGAAAAGAATTACAAAATATTTTTTCTTTGTTGTATTATACTTTGTTGAATGATGTAATGGATAACTTTTCAGGGAGATTGATTATTACACAGTGACGTCATATAATATGTTTATGTCAGATTAAGACACTGAATTGACTAAACGGAAGTGCAGTGCCATTTTGGTGGCACTCGACAGAGTCAACGGCTGTGAGCAACACACTGAAGCGGACTTCACTTGCAGCGGTCGTCGAGTTCGGACGCCTTGAAACTGTCCCACGCTCCGTCTAGTAATAATTGTAGTGTAATATTTTGTAGTAAAATTAAAAAGTGATCGAAGTATAAACGTTAGGTACTGAGTAAACTGAAGAAAGGAGTTATAAGGTTTTTAAAGGGTCGGCAACGCGTGAGTGACACCCCTGGTGTTGCAAACGTCCATAGGCTACGGTAACTGCTTACCATCAGGCGGGCCGTATGCTTGTTTGCCACCTTGGTAGTAAAAAAAAAACTGAAATAACCTATAAATGCTCGGAAAGTAATGCTAGAATCATACCGTCATCATATAAGAATAATTAGTTCTACCCACATATCCTTTATATATCTAACTGCAACCTCGAGAAATAATATAACTCAGTAACTGACTTAGCGTATATTAACTTTATAAACTATCGCGTGCATGATATACAATAATATTATACTTCGGGTATTAACAATCTAAAATAAAGCATGATCGTGATAATACCCGAAGTATAATTATGTATATTATTGACTTAGCGTGGGTATATTCTCAGTACTAAATCATCTTAGAAAAAAAGTAATTTCTTAGACTTTTTAACACTTAACCTCTGCAGCGCCCTGACACCGTACAACGGCGGTAACTTAAAAGTGGGATAAGCGCCCGGCCACCGTTCTACGGTTATCTCTACCCGTTTCAGAAATGTCACAATAAAATGCCTTAAACTATATCTATCCTCTTCGAATTCATAAGAAATTGAAGCTAATAAAATGAGACGGCAATAGAATACAAACATATGCACACTTTTGTTGTTTGTTAGTACAGAAACGAGACCAGAAAGTTTCACAAGTTTATGAGAATTTTTACAAATGTTTGCAGTGATTTCTTTGAATCTCAGTAATCATTAGAAATATGTTGTTTACATATTTTAATTTCTTACTTTTTGTAGTTTTTAAGGATTCAAGTAATTTGCAGAACAACCGATAGTTTTATAGCTACGGCCTTTTTTTCAGCGACGATAGGTTTTGCAAATATTTTTTTCTTTTGTCGAGTAATAAATAATCTGTCGGCTCTAACCAATTGATTTGTTAAGATAAGACTTGTAAATGAGTTTAAAATCCACCAAAACACATAAATATAACTAATAACCTGATAGATTTGGCCAAAGAGGCATTCGAACTCACATCTGTTGAAACAACAAAATAGCTTTTATGATCCCTTTTATTTCTGTCGATAAATATTGAGTGTAAAGGGTAAATTTCGATTGATATGAATAAAATAACTAATTGTAAATATTATATAAGCTTTTTTATTCATGAATTAGTTTATTTTGATTTCCATAAGTCGTTTTTTGAAAACTTCGTCAAAATTAACACATTTCTCTGATTCGATCGACTATAGTATTTCCATTTAAAGATAAAAATTAAATAGATTACTTTATAAATACTGCAAATTTAATCTAGATTTCAAATATATATACTTTATAATATGTATGCCTATAAATTTACGACGAAATTGGCGTTTGAACGTTCTCCGCTGATGTTGCTTCGCGTACAAAATTCGAACTGGGCGCTTGACGTCATATTGACATTTTACATTTGGGCGCTCGAGAGGGTAATGAAACCATAGCGCAAGTCACTTTGACCTAGCAACGTCATTTAATAGAATAATTAGGAAAGAAGTGTCCTCAAATATGTGAATATTTCACCTGTATGCAAAAATATTTTAAAAATAAACAAATGTACGACATCACGTCTATAATTCCCGAAGTTTACGATATAAAAATAAAATCATATTACTTTAATGGACAACAGGTCTTAATCGAGTAACATTTTTAAGTTTTTCAACCTTGCTTTTTACCTCATTGGCTTCAATTTGCTGTCAGCTCTTTACAGGTAAACATTTTCGCCTATACGTAATTTGCATTGCATCACAACTCAGAATGTAAAGGCCCAAGTTTTCTTGTGACACTTAAAAGCGTCAGTCGTCTTCACGGCATCTTCGTTAAATGAAACTTACCCCATCCCCATAGAGTTTCCAATTAAAAATCCCCATACATTCCATACGAGAAGGCTTCTCACACGTGCCGATGGCCCAATTAAATACGCCATTCACCAGAGGGTTAATTAAGAAGAAAATTATCTCCTCAAACAGTAGGCGGGCGTGACGAGTAACGACGGGCTAAGACACAAGAGATAGCGTTTAATTTTAAAAAAATACTATGTTATATATAAAATTCTCGTTTCACGGTTTTGTAAATAAACGCCTCCAAAATGGCTCGACCGATTTTCGTGAATTTTTTTGTGCATATCTGTTAGGTCTGCGAATTGAACATCTATTTTTCATCCCCCTAAATATTAAGAGTGGTCCACCCCTAAATTTATATCTTTTTTTTTATCATACATAATTAAAAAATACATACAACCCTTAATTATTACTCCTCTACAATCAACCCCTATTTTTTAATATATATCGATATTACCGTTTTTACTTCATATGGCAAAACAAAGTTTGCTGGGTCAGCTAGTAAAACTATGAATCAGGTTAAAATGCCGATGCCGTGTTGTATAAGTTTTGAAGTTATAATTTCTTATTGACGTTAATCTCACGAAGCAAGTTTGCTGCGGGTATACAGTAGATGGATGGCCGTTTTCTTAAAATATATTGACATCTCTCCGTGCCTAAAAGCATGCCAGGTTCTTGGTTCTGCCTGACTTCTATTCGGTCTTATCGTGTAGCCGTCCCATTATTTCATAAATCTTCTGTATTTTTAAAATTAGTTATTTCTGCACTAAAGAATAAGCGCCTATGTCGCAAAGAGGAGTAGGTGTGTATTTGTTCTGTATGCAAACGAAAGTTAAAACACTTAGCGCTGTTTTAGTTTAAAGAAAAATAATATTTTTTTACTATTTAACCCGCCTTAAGCTTACAACTTGAACATCGTTATAAACTGAACGACCGCTTGAAGCTGAAATATGGCTGAAATTCCAACAGGAATGCCTACTCGCACTGAATTATAGCTAATGAGACGAATATTAAAGGAATTGATGGCACGACGCACATTCTGTTATTTTTTCATGTTAATTTCATAAAGAATGTGAGAGAACAGAGCCAATTTCTTTATTGAAGTAATGTGTTTTGTATATTTTCTCGTTGTGCGGGAAAAGCTTGCGTTTATGATTTCTGTTATATCTCTGCATCACCTTAGGTTGAATGGTAGTCATTAAGTCCGCCTATACATACATTTTGCGTATAAAGTTTAATAAATTTAAAAAAATCTGATTATTGTGTGATTCGGGGTTCGATTCCAGATCGGGTAAAGTTTTCTTCTGTTTCTTTTTTTTTTTAAAGACAACTCCCGCACTAGAGAACAAGCTCTGTGTCGCGGGGGACTTTACAAACATACAATTAACGGACACAAATTACACCCAGACTCAAAACAACTTTTTGTCACACAAAGTTTTGTCCCTGTACGGGAATCGAACCCACAACCTCGTGGACAGCAGGCACATACTGTACCCACTGGACCACCAAGGCAGTCAAAGTGTTATTTATTAGACTTTTCTAAGAATATCATTAGGTCGAATGCTCTCTTGGTCTAATGGTTAATGACCCTAACGACTCAGCATCGTGGTAATGCGTTCGATTCCCATCCAGGAAAAATCCTTGTGTTTTGTACACGATTCTTTGTTGTTTGTTTGAATGTAATTTATCTACAATATGTTTCGTTTGTATTTAGAAATATATCTATGTCTACCAGATGTCCACTTGCCGTAGTTCAGGCTCTACCTTATTTAACATCAGATCGATCAGAGAGATCAGGAGTGACCTATTCCACAATATTATTAATATATTATTCAAAACTACAAAACAATAATCACTTGCTAGGCAGTAAGTATACTTTGATACGCTTCAGTCTCAAAGAATATGCTAAATTGAATAAAAGAGCCATTTACTAAATGTTACCATGCAAATCTGGCAATAAGGAAAATGGGGAAGATTCGCCACTTATTAAAGTCATGAGGAAAACCAGTTGTTGTTGTAATACTTGTTTTGTTTCGTTAAACCAATATCATAAAGAGGTTATTCTGTTTATTGTTCTCATTCTTTTCTGTTTGTTATCAATATACGTATTTCATCATGTCAATCCATAAACGTCCCACTGCTGGGCACGGGTCTCCTCCATACATTTTGAGGATTAGCCTACTATGCCACGCTGGCTTGACGGGTTGGTATAGGGTTTTGTTTCGAGTTTTCCCTCTCTTGCAGTGGATATTGTCTGCATCACTTAGTTCCTTAGTCGACTCTTACGACACCTTCGGATGAAACGGGGTGGTGACATTTGTATTCTAAATCCGTCACCACACGGAAATTGCATTATTATTACTATTAAACGTATTTATTGAAATTTATTTATAGAATAAAAGATAGAAAGGGTGGGTAGTTTAGTGCCCTCATCATCATCATTAGCCTATGGCAGTCCACTGCTGGACATAGGCCTCTCCAAGTGCACGCCACCTAGCACGATCCTCAGATTCCCGCATCCAGCTACTTCTAGCCGTTTTGCGAAGATCGTCGCTCCACTTCGCCTGAGGGCGTCCTACATTACGTTTGCCGAGACCTACTGCTCTTAAAATATTTTAAGGAAGTAAGATACAATATTTAACTAGCATATGGCCCGCCTGATGGTAAGCAGTTACCGTAGCCTGTGGACGGTTGCAACTCTAGGGATGCGCATGTTGTTACACCAGCGATTTGTGAAACGTTTATTTAAAACGCATCCCTGATCCCTCATCTATCTATCTTTTTAAGGTAATCCTTCTCCAGTTAGGTTTGCTCGCTTGTATGGTTCCTACCTATTTTCTCTTGATAACTGTCTGAATACTAACCCACATATAATGTTAATTACACTCAGTGTTGATTACCGTTTACTGAAATTAGGACATACCGTATATTCTCTATGCACACCAAATAATCCTGCAAAATCTTATTACCATAACACTTCGCAAGCAGGAACATTATCCTATATTATTATTTTTACACCCCACAAACTTCTGGCCACCATCCAAATATACTCCTTCATATAAACAACATAAGCACTAACGATAATCACCTCTAAACACTTGGCATAATATCCTTAATCACATTAAAACAGAGGCGCCATCTATCGCCATAGGCCCAACACCCACAAGCCCATAAATTGTAACCGCCGAATCGCTAATAAAACTTAATTCGACGAAACCCGTTATTACAGTATTAAACGTAAATTAATAGCTGTTTTTATGGCCACAACACACGCCCACTCTTGGGAATCTTCGTGGTCAGCATTTCTCCAAGATGTCCCGATTAATGAGCTCTTCAATATACCTTAAGAGAGCTATCATGTCCATTAATATACGACAGTGAACATAGGGGATTTGAAAATGGCGAGCATGTTGGCTGACTTTTGTGTTGGCATATTACATTAGCTTGACAACGCTGCAATCGAGGCTCATGCATAAATTTGTCGTCAGAAGGCTATCCTTAGCTGTAGTTATGGCCTTCTGACAAATTACTAACTTTATGCAATTGAGTGCACTAATTTGTTCTTGTTAGAAAAAAAATGTACATTGATAAGCATTAAACATAATATTCTTTAGGGGAAAATACTTGTAGTGATGAGAAATAAGTACAGATATGCGGACCACGCTGACTTATCTTAAGAGTATTTTTGTTCAAAAACTATACTGACAATAATAAGTATCGCTAAAACTTTATTGATAAATAAAACAGTGTTGATTCTAAGGTTTTTGCAAGAAGCTAATTATATACAATCATGTAATATCCCTCCAAATGTTTGGAGGAGACCCGTGCCCAGCAGTGGGACGTTTATGGGTTGAGATGATGATGATGATGATGATGTAAAATTGGCATCGTATCCAAGAATTTCCACTAGCAAAATATTTCTGTGAAAAATTATGCTTTAATTACCATGTAAAAAATAAAAGTAACGCTTTATCCTTAATATAAACAAATGGCATTTGTAAAACCATAGTCATTACTCTTGCAAGCAAAATATATAATAAGCAACCGACTTCTGAAATTTGCAGAACATTACTCATGATTCCGAACCGAAATCTTTGTCATGTGCACACGGCTCACCCATTTCCCGTATTGTAATTAAAATTTATCTAATTTAGTACCATGTCTTAGTACAATATTATTATATATCTACAGTTAGTCTACTCTGTTTTGGTAAAATATTCACGGTGGTTATGAATTTATATTAACCATTTGGTAACGTTAATTGTTAATAGGCTTCAGATAATGTCTCTGAGGAGAAAAGCTGCTAAGAAAATTAAGAGACTTTGATAATGAAATGTCTTTGTTTACTTTTAGGGATATTACTTAGTATTTTAAGGGAATTTCTATAGATTCAAACTATTTATTAGTAACCTCCGGTTTAAATACGTTATGTACGCATCAAATGAGCACTTTCCTACTATTTGTTTTCTCTAATATTTAATTCACCATCATCATCATCGTCTCAGCCAAAAGATTTGGTAAAAGTAGCGAGAAGCCTATCACTTCAAGACTAAATCCTAAGGAAATTCTTGTGGGAGACCTTTATCTTTTCAGGGTCTATGTCATATATCTACAGATTTATGACTCATTTTTTTTCTTTTTGCCGATCTACCACAGAGTAAAGGCCTTATCCTAATTCTTACACATTCACTTTTTAACAACGTTATCTTTATTTAAGCTTTCGCAGTGCGCATCTATGTAATTTTACCAACTATTTTTGGGCGTTTTGTAACGCCTTCATACACTCACAGCGTGGAGACTTTTAGCTTATTTGCTTCCAAAATTTCTAATATTGCAGCAGCTTGGCTGTAGATTTGCAGCTAAGTCCAACGCCTAAAAATTTTGCGGTACTAACATGAATTTTACGTTAATGTTAGCTAAAGCAGTGTGTCAGTATAACGCAAGCTAAGCGATGCAGGCGAAAATTTTCCGATAAAATTATCATAATGATGCCCAGGACGAGTGGCTGCTACTGACAGGATAATATCCTGCACTAGTACCGTGGTACTTACCATATAGTGCCACCAAGTGTCGACAGTAATACCTGTGTTGGTTTTTAACATATACAACTTAAAACTACTGGTACTTTTACGGATTTTATAACATAGCTATACTAAATGACTATAAGTAACGGTGATGATTTCTTGCCAGAAAAGTTATTACCATTTTTGTCGATTACGAGCCGAACCTGGTACCATAGTATGTCAGGCTGCCGCATAGCGTTACTTTTGCACTGCTATAGCGTCACCAAATCAGCGATTATCACCGAGTTTTTAAGATTTATTTTCGGTTTTGTGTGTCTTAAAAGCTTTATTATAAGTATTTACTGTTAGTTGTATTAGTGCTGTTGCGCGTTTCCTGGACACTAGTATCGGTACTAGTGTCCAGGAAACGCGCAACAGCTTATTATATTTAAAAAGTCAAAGTAGTCAGCGACTAGACCCGTTTGAACTTTGTCTTTAAACTAAGTTGTTTTTGTCTTTAAATAGTTGCTAAGCGAGTACAGGTATGCAGTGCTCTTTTGCGGATCAGGATGCGTTCTAAACAAATGTTTTTTTTATCACATGGATGGATACCTTCGCACAAAACCCTGGTGTAAAATTATTGGGTCAACATCACTCAAGTGATACCTCTACAACTGCAACTGGTCCATAGGCTCTGGTAACTGCTTATCGTCAGGTGGACCGTGTGCTTGTTTGACATCAAAATATCATAGAAAAAGCTAATGTGTGACTAAGATAATTATTTTTTTTTGGAGAAATATCGGCAAAACAATGGTAAATTTACCCCTCAAGTACAGTATCCTTATAAAACTAGAGTTTTATCGAATCTGTGCGTATATATTTTTCTCTCACGGCGGACAGTACAATGGGGCATTCTTGAGCTGTCATGGCGTCGCAATGGCTCGTGCGTCAGCATCATTAGTTCATTACGCCGCGGTTACGCCCAGTGGCTGTGGTTAAGATTCTTCCAAAATTCATGAGCGGAGCGGGAGATGTAGCGGGAAATGAAAAAGCTTCGAAAAATAATCTCAATATTTAAAAAATTGTATAAATAATATGAAATTGCATGTATTCGTTTTATTGTTTATTTATTATTGTAGAAACACAAGACTACAAACCAGAATACTAGTGGACACATACTACAATACTCTACAAATTGTGAACATAATACAAGTAGATTTTTAAGCATTTATTCTTTTACTACTGTAGTGGACAATGGGTCTTTTCCTGTAATAATTTTTCAGGATTTCATACATTTTGTTTCCTTTAATAAAGGAAAAACCTACAGAAATGTGTTCAAGTATGTTTAAAAGATTTTATTTGTTCTTTATTTAAGACAATTTATATTATTTTATTTTCAAGCTTAGTTTATTGTTTCTTAAATCGGATTGAAGCGGCGCGTTTTATTTCTTGGAAATATGATCTTGCGCGTACCGAGAGTCAAGTTACTCGGCGGCTTCGCGAATTGATTCTTCTAAAGTACTTTTAAATGTAAACCCTCTTTTCTAGTACTACCAGTATTTATGTACCTTTGTGAGTTTAGAAATTGTATATCAAACTATTGGCCTACCTCGATTTTGCCCGGGTTAAACAATGTTTATTAGAAACTATTAGATCCAGAAGAAATTTATTATTATAATAAGAAATCCAGAAAGAGAGGTAGGGCACCATACTAGCGAGCAAGCCCGACTGGGGAAGGACCTCCACCTTACAGAAGACCACAGCCAAATGACTACACACAGCGATGTAGTTGTGTTCCTGTGTGTGAGTACAGGTCTCCAGCGCTCATTTAGGAATGCGTTTTGAAAGAAACGTATTCCTATCCCAGGGTTACTTCCATCTTAAAGCCCTGGTGTAAAAAAATGGGTTGGCAACACGCAAGTGATACCTCTGGTAATGCAAGCGTCTATAGGCTACGGATACTGCTTAACATCAGGTGGGCCGTATGCTTGTTTGCCACCCAAGTAGTATAAAAAAAAAAAAAAAAAAAAAGATCCAATTGCCAAAGATTCTTCTTTCTTAGTGCTCACACATCTCAACCCATAAACGTCCCCTTGCTGGGCACGAGTCTCCTCCATACATTTACTACAAGAAATATTAGCCTACTATAACACGCTGGCCGGAAGGGTTGGTAAAGGGTTTTGTTTTCCTTCTCTTGCAGTGGATTTTGTCTGCCTGGCTTAGTCGACTCTTACGACACCCTCAGGATGGAAGGGGATGGTGACATTTGTATTCTTAATCCATCAACACACGGATAGTGATAGTTATCTTAGTGCTCACTTATGTAATTTAACCCTTCGACGGATAGTTATGAATACATAATAAATGTTTTATTGTCATGACGTGTATACCCGTCGTCTGTCCTCCAAAGTGTTAAGGTTTTTTGTGCAAAACTTCAAGTCTGTAGCCCCAGTAGCTCAGACTCTGAGTTGATGAATCAGTCAGTCAGGTGAAGTAATTACATATATTATGTGTAAATAAGGAAGCTACAGAGCTAAAATCTTTTTAGAAATATGTCATATGGAACTTTTAGTAATTTGAAAATTTTCTACTTGGCATGAGCCCAGGAGACTTGAAATTGGACGGCATTTACCACCTGCATACTAATTAACATTGTTTTCGTCTATAACCATTCGATAAGTTAGTGTTGTTTGTAAATTTTTGTAAATTAGTTTTTGCAATCTTCGACTGGTTATTGTAAGGTACTATGTCAAATTCCCATTCTCCATGAGAGTAAAGAAATAGAGAGTGTACATGTACGCATACTTGTGTACTAGTTTATGCCTTAGGTTTTTTTTTACTACATGGGTGGAAAACAAACACATAGCCCGCCAGGTGTTAAGCAGTTACCGTAGCCTATAGACACCAGCAATACTAGAGATATCACGTGAATGTTGCCGACCCTTTTTCACATCAGAGCTTTAAGATGGAGTATCCCTGGGATAGAAAAAGTTTTTTTCAAAGCACATTTCTAAATGAGCGCTGGAGACCTCTACCTGGTTTCCAATCGAAAATAATATCCCTATATTTAAAAAAAAAATGGATAATCTTACGTGTTATGTACAAAATTCATTCAGTATTTTTTGCGTGAAAGAGTAACCGACGAGTGATACCCCACGTATTGCAAATGTCTGTAAGCTACCGTTGCTGCTTATCATCAACTGCTTATTTGTTACTAGATATTGCCCGCGGCTCCACCCGCGTGGATGTCGGTTATTGCTGTAAAAAGTAGCTTATGTGTTATGCCAGACCATAATCTATTTCTGTGCCAAATTCATCCAGATCCGTTTAGTAGTTTTTACGTGAAAGAGTAACAAACATCCATCCGTCCGTCCATACTTACAAAGTTTCACGTTTATAATATTAGTAGGATCTAAGTAATATTAAGTTATATTTATAGTCTACAATAAAGGATCCAACGATATAAAAATTAATAATTTTAAGCAATAGTCTATTTTCTAAGTAATTCTCGCTGGACAGTAATTGCATTCCGCACCTGATCCAACGATATTATAGGCATCATTCCAGAGAAATGGAGTGAAATATCGAAAAAATATTTTTAAAACGTTCTGGATTTTGCAAAATTGAAAATAATTGAATGGCTTTGTGAAAAAAACTGTCAATCAATCATGGTTGGTTACACTGAAATTGATCCAAGAATAATAGATAGTGCAAGCGATATCGGGGAATATTCCACGCACGTAGTTTAGCACTATTTGAATGTGCATTTCATGTAGACACATGTTGCATTATTTATAAACACATCATATTCAGGCACGCCTTTTTTCTGAAGGGGTAGGTAGAAAGAAGTGCATGACATCCACGTTTAACCAGCTATCTTACTATAAATTTAAAAGTTTGGTTGGATGGATCTCCAGAACGGCTCAACGGATCTTAATAAAATTTGGCACAGAGATAGATATAGTATCTATCTCCGTGCCAAATTTTATTAAGATTTTATATATTTCTTTAATAGCACATCGGTTACTTTTGCTCCCGAAAAAAAAACATAATTTCCGTGGGATTGGACTTGCAGGGGAAACCGCAGGCGCAAGCTAGCTTAAGTAATAACAGTCATAAAGATGTTTATCTACCCTACGTAAAACTTTATTAAACAAATTGTGTTAAGAACAGTTCTTCATCATCATCTCAACCCAAAAACATCCCACTTACTTGGCAATCTAAATTGTGTCGGCCCAGAACCTAGCTACGAGTTTTGCTTTGTGGTTCTGCACCACATTTACAATCCAGTTTGGAATCGTCTATAAATCCCCACTTGAGCAGGTTTTTGGAGGGATATTAGCCTACTATACCACGCTGGCCAGTCAATAAATTTTGTTCTGTTTAAACACTTAAATATTTTATCTTTTTTTTTGCACCTATTTTACTATTTTAAATGCACATACCGCCTGTGATACAAGTTTTACTTAGTACAGGTAATATAATCTGTAGAGCACATTTGTTATTTTGTAAGATATATATGTATAATTTTGTACCTATTTCGATAAATAAATTATCATTATTATTATATTATTATTAATAATAGAACTTTCGACTTGAGACTTAATAAAGAAACCTTGAAACATATCTCTGTCTCCTGTCACTAAGCTCTATCCCTAACAAATTAATGGCGGCTGTTTCTCCGAGATAGGCACAAACACCTACTCTGACTGGCCTGTTCTAACGCAATCCTTTTAACCACGCTCAAGGCTTTTGACTTTTCTGTAAATTTTGTAGTGTCATTCACTTGTCTCAGCAAATTAGTAAGCCTAGAGTTTCAGAAAATCTTCAGAGATAATTTTAATTCTTATAATGTAATTAAGATGCGAGACAAAAACTTTTGAAACGTTTTTAAATAATAATAATAATATATTTATTTGCACCAATACATATGTACATCTTGCACGCACTTATACAGTAAGAAATACTAAATAACATGATTATGGTTTTTTTGATTGAATACAAAATTAATTCGCAACTGGCATCTTAGCTAGGCTTCAGGGAAGTCTGTGTTAAAGATACCAGTCGAAGTGCAATTGTATTGTTAGCCACCAATCGTAATGTGCGTGAATATAATTATAATTTTATTTCTTTCATTAATAGTTGGGTTTTAATATGTAGAAGGCAAGGGGGTGACCTTATTTATTTAATTTCTATGGAAGACTTACAGCTAAACTCAGCAGACAAAAATCTGTAAGTTTTACTGACAGCCAATTATAGGTCTTCACGTATAGAGACTGGTTATTTAAAAGTACTGTTAACAATAAAGTACTGACATCAAGAGATCAGCATTACATATATTTACCATATTATTATAACAACCCACATATATTATATCTCATTATTGAGCACGGTGAAGGAAAACATCGTGAGGAAACTCAAATGTCTTAGAAGAAATTCTAAAGACATGTTTGATTGACCAACCCGCATTAGGCCAGCGTGTGTAAATTAAGGCCTAAACCCTCCCTCTCTCTTGATAGAGGAGAGGAGACCCGTGCCCAGTAGTGGGACATATATAACACTTTCGCGGACAGTAACGTAGACACAATAGATGTTTTATTGTCATGACGTCTATAGGCGTTCACTGTCCTTTAAAGTGTTAATCAATAGAGCACAGAGTGATTAAGGCTTTAATCCACATGCACTGTCCCAATGCCGTTTGATAGATCAAATATTATTATTATTATAAGCCTGTAAATTGTTTCACTGCAGGACAAAGGCCTCCTCTTGCTTTTTCCATAATAACCTATCTTTGGCCAATCTTAAGTTTTTTTCTAAGATATGTTTATTTTCTCGCGATATTTTCCTTGAAGGAATACTCTCTACTCAATAAACGTCATTGATCAGCGTAACAAAGCAAGTGTGTAGTGCGTAATGGGTTATTCATTAATTAGTCAATTATGCAAGTGATACATTGTGGTGTGTATCTGTTTGTAGTGTTAGTTATGTGATTGTTATCGGTTACTCTATGTTGATTGTAATAGTGAAGTTACTGATTGCTAAGGGTTTGTTAACTTGGAATATGGTTTGAGTAGTTAGTAATATAAAATACTTGTCACTCAATATTACTTGAAGCCACTTTTCAAGCAAATATATTATAAGATAACTCTGCTCTTTGTTGGCATTCGATCTTGTTAACAATAATATAAAACAAAGTATTAGTTCAATGAAAGAAAAATCACAAAATCACAAATAAAAATATTTTTTTTAACACGAAAATGGATGCTCTGTGTAATACTTTGTAAATCATCATCACAAGTATAATTATATTAGTCCACAGCTGGCCATAATGCTAGAGAGGAAACTCTATTAGTATAATATACTAACGAGAAGCGGGAGGTTCTACAAAAATGAATGATACAAATTCACAGACAGAAAGAATACCTAGAATCGAACCAATTATCTGTGGGTTCTCCGGATGGCATACATTGAACATACGGTATGTAAAATGGGACTAAATATTAATGATGTCGCAAGTATTGCAAGCTATTGTGTGTTAAGTTAACTGTTTACTATCACGTGGGCCGAGTACGTAAGTAGTATTAAAAAACAATATTTAAGTATAAATAAGGAAAATCATAATATTAATTTGGTAAGGTGCTTCTTCCCACTCATTTCTAAAAATAAAAACCGGGACGCAACTTTTTCTACCCACGCTTTTTCTTGCACTGTAAGAGACAAACATAAAAATAAATAATTATCCTCGCCAGTTGTCGGACGGCCTGGACCTGTAGTTCTTATTACGTTATTATTATCATATTAGTATACTACTTAGGTGGCATACAAGCATACGGCCAGCCTGACATTGTTCAACTTACTATTTCTTTGTTCAAAATTGAAAAAATAACAAAAGACTGCCTCGTTGATGTCCTTATGCATGCGCTTAGTTGGAATCACGGGTCAGGTAATATGTTTTTTTTTAATTTTCTGTCAGAAAATTTTCAGTAGCCACACGGAGTCTAAAGTTGTGCGCGATAATATTTTTTTCATTTTCGCACAATCTTTCCCTTTAACATTAGCAAATGACAAATGATTTGAATCATCAACATCATCATCATTTCAACCAAAACGCGTCCACTGCTGGACATAGGCCTCCTCCAAGGATTTCCACAACACTTGATCCTAAGTCGACCTTGTCCATCTTTATCAGATCGTCGGTCCACCTTGTTAGAGGCCTGCCCACGCTTCGTCTTTCAGTAAAAATCATTTGAAAATTTCACAAAACAAAAGAGAACCTCGGGATAGAACTTACACATCGTATCCATTCCCACTTGGCAAACTTAAACACAATAGCTGTAAGCAATTCCCAGAACCCTCACCCAGTTGAGCTGGACAGAGGTTTAGAAATATGCGACCATAGATACGTTAGCGCGTTAGCGAGAGGCAGTGCCGTTACGGCTGTCTCATATTTTTGCCGGTAGCTCAATAAGCGACGGTACGGCCAAGTTTGCCAACCTCTTCTAATTAATTTCTACTCCGTGCCGGTAAAGTGGGAACTTTACCAGTGGTGTAAAGCATAAGATTTTTAGAAGTAGTTTTTCTAAACAAATCGCTTTGATGGTTTCTTTAGAGTGTTTAAAGTGAAAAAAAAAATAGAAATCGATTTTTAAATTTCTTTTACCGATACAGATCTGTGAGTGAAATACGTTGTATTTTGTTAAAAAAATTGATAATTTCATTAAATAATAAATAATAAAATAAATTTTAAAACCGGTTTGGTTTTAAAATTTATTTTACAGATATAAAGCTATTATTATCACTCAGTAAAATACATAATATTTCGTTTAAAAGAAAGGGAATGTTTCAATGTCCACTCGAGCGATGCTGGGACGTCGCGCTAGTCTACTTCTAGAATCTTAGTTAGTGATTCCTGTTTGTTTTTTACACGTATAACATTATAAGTGCATTTTCTTACGACAAGTTACATCGACATTATCAAAACGCTAACTGCACATGTGACCTAGTACGAGTATTAATGTGGTTATCTCGCCAACAGGGCTTGTTCCCCATTGCGGGAGTTTGAATATCGATACACAGGCCCGCACTAGGGAACGAAGACCGCCCTGTGTCGCGGATAACAAAGTTTTGTCTCATGTTGGAATCAAACATATAACACTTTGCGTGGTTTTGATAGTGGCGACGGTTACGTCATAACTTTGACCACTACATAATATATTTTTCTTTGTTTGTAAAGGCTTTGTTTGTTTGCTCCAGTACCAAGAATCGCCTTAGTCTTGCATCTTGCACCACACTTTTATGGGACTTTACACGGGCGATAGTGTAACTTTACCAAGCTCCGAATTGGTGAGATTAATTCTATAACAAAGCATTTGATCTGTGGAGTATCACTTGAGTGTTGTGTGTGTGTGTGTATGTGTGTGTAAATTGTTCGATATTGCAATGTGTTTGTTTATGTAATGGGATTATTCAAAGTTATTGGGACGATTTGGGGAATGATTATGGCGTCGGTTGATGGGTTAAAATGAGGCAGTTAGTCAATATTGTAACTATTATCATACTAATATAATAAATACGAAAGTTTGAATGGAAGGATGTTTTCTACTCAATAGATAATATACTTAAATATAGTAAGATAATAGTTTGAAATATCGGATAGGCTACTATTAACCTAGAAAAAAACACAGCTCCCATAGAATTGTATACGTAGGTGAAGTCGCGGGATAGATAGGGGCTAGATATTTATATTTGAAGCAGTGTTAGAAGAATAAAGAAGAAAACACACCACTTACGAAGAAATAAAGTTTATTGTAGATTCACAGTTCAACAGTACAGTAGAGAATAGAAGGAGAAATTGAGCACAGAAAAAAGGATAGAAACAGTTTTGAGCAATAAGCACTACTTAGGTTTAAACTTAGGCACTAGGTTCAACTTAAACACTAGGTCACACCCGTTAGCCGGTGGCTGGCGCAAGGAACGTGCGCTTCGCGTGAGAGCATATGTTCGACTGGAGTACGGCGTAGGCGCAGGTAACCGCCCGACGCGGGTGGCCGACCGGTTCTATTGTTCTAGCGTAAGCCGCATTCCACAATTTATCTAATATGAAACATATTTGTTTGTCCGTGAAATAATATATAATTAATTAATTTTTTAAGTTTTTATTTTGCGACAAACAAATAGGTACGCTACACCACCCCCCTCCAGAGACCGTCCTACGGGCGATAATATTCTGGGAATCTTACACTTCGCCCCGATCGAGTTTTTTTGACGATGCTATCCTCGGTGTCAGGTAAATTTGTGTTAGTGGTAGGTGTGTAATTTGATGAAAGAGGTGTTGGGAGATGAGTTGTGTGTGTTGTAATGTCTGGATCACGCAGTATATAGGCAGGTTTTAATCTGTCGATAGATACTGTGACCATCTTACCGTTCACCACAAGCTTGAACGTTTTATCTCCACGCTGAACGACCTCGTAGGGCCCAGTGTAGGCTGGTTTAAGAGATCCGGTCATGGTGTCATCTCGCAGGAAGACGTGGGAAGATGAAGCCAGATCTTTGAAAACAAAGGGTGAGCGACGTCCGCTGTGACGCGACGCAGGAGATGGTTGCAAATTACTAGCAAACTTCCGTAGACGTGCAATGTAGTCGGTTATGTCAGGATCTATGAGGTCCTCTGGACTAAGAAAGTCGCCTGGAAGACGCAGTGGTTCCCCAAAAACTAATTCTGCCGGCGATGATCTTAAGTCCTCTTTATACGTACTGCGAACTCCTAAAAGTACAAGAGGCAGAGACTCAACCCAACTACTGTCAGCGTGGCAGATTATGGCAGCTTTAAGCTGCCGGTGGAACCTTTCCACTAGCCCGTTACAGGCCGGATGATAGGCCGTAGTTTTCTTATGTTGAAAACCGGCAATCCGAGCTAAATGATCAAACAAAGCAGACTCGAATTGTCTCCCACGATCTGTCACTACTTGTGAAGGACACCCGAAACGTGCAATCCAACCACTAAGAAGAGCCTTGGCCACAGTCTCAGCTGTAATATCTGGCAAGGGTATTGCCTCAGGCCATCGAGTAAAACGATCGATTGCTGTGAGGCAGTACCGGAATCCTTGAGACATTGGCAGTGGACCAATAAGGTCTATGTGCAAGTCTCTAAATCGAGCGCGAGGGAGTTTAAATGTGCCCAACGGTGCAGATGCATGTCTGTGTATCTTTGACCGTTGACACGCTAAACAGGTACGAACCCACTCTCTACAGTCTTTTTTAATACCAGGCCATATATATCGGTCCGTTATCAATCGAACTGTAGCATTGGCACCAGGATGGCTTAGAGAGTGAAGATTCTCAAAAACTTGTCGTCGCATATGTTTTGTGACGTAAGGTCGAGGTGTCTGACGACTTACATCGCAAAACAATTTCAACTGAGAACCAGGTAGTTTCACCTTATCCAGGCACAAGGATGTAGTACCACTTAGAAGCTGATTCAGTTCAGGGTCTATGGCTTGTGCAGTGGCTAGCTTGTCTAAGTCGATGGGTTGACTAAGCTCTTCGACACGAGACAAAGTGTCGGCCACCACATTGTCCTTGCCCGAGATATGTCTGATATCAGTACAGAACTGTGATATAAAATCTAAGTGGCGGAACTGCCTGGGTGAACAGTTCTCCTTCCTAGAATGAAATGCAAACGTGATAGGTTTGTGATCGGTATATATCACAAAGTCACGCGCCTCAACCATGTGACGGAAATGTTTGACCGCCTCATAAATGGCTAGAAGCTCGCGGTCATAAGGAGAGTATTTGGTCTGCGATGGAGATAACTTACGAGAGTAAAATGCTAATGGCTGCCAAGTATCCTCCTTCAGCTGCTGCAAAACGGCACCTACTGCCGTGTCCGAGGCGTCAGTCACTAAAGCAAGTTTTGCTTCACAGTCTGGATGCGCTAGCATGGTGGCTTGGCATAGGCCTTCCTTGCAAGCTTCAAAGGCATCCAGTTCTTTAGCCGAAAAGTTTACAGGGTGTGAACCCTTAACTGAACCTGTTAAAAGAGCATGTAATGGCGTCTGAAGATCAGCAGCGCCGGGAATGAACCTGCGATAAAAGTTTATCATTCCTAAGAACCTGCGTAGTTCTTTAACTGTCTTAGGGACAGGAAATTTTTTAATAGCTTCTACCTTTTCAGGCAGGGGTCTGGTACCGTTCGCTGAAATTCGATAGCCCAAAAATGTAACCTCGGGTACACCGAAGACAGACTTTGCGGTGTTTATCACCATGCCGTAATCTTTCAGTCTAGTAAAAATTTGGCGTAAATGGTCTAAGTGGGACGATTGGTCTTTTGAGTAGACCAAAATATCGTCAACATAATTGTAAGCGAAGTCTAACCCTCGTAGCATCTCATCTGCGAACCGCTGAAATGTTTGTCCGGCATTACGTAGCCCGAACGTCATGTAAGGAAATTCATATAAGCCGAACGGTGTTGAGATTGCGGTCTTCTCGATATCGCTAGGATTAATTTTCAGCTGATTATATGCTTTCGCTAAATCGATTGTCGAGAACACGGTACAACCTGTAAGGTTATGTGCAAAGTCCTGGATATGTTTGATGGGATACCTGTCTGGGATGGTCCGGGCGTTCAACATCCGGTAGTCACCACAGGGTCGCCAGCTTTTGTCTTTCTTGACTGCCAGGTGAAGTGGAGAAGCCCAAGCTGATTCCGAAGGTCGACACGTACCAACCTGTAACATGGCTTCGAATTCCGCTTTCGCAATTTTCAATCTATCAGGCGCTAACCTGCGCGGTGTACAATATACTGGTGGTCCAGGTGTAGTGCGTATGTAGTGTAATGTGCTATGTTTATTTTGTGTACGGTGTATACCAGACGGACGAGTGATGTCAGGATATTCCGCTAGTATCTCGTGATAAACTGAGCTATCACCCGACAGTACCTTAACTGAGGAAACATCTTCAGAAAAACTCGCGACCGAAGCCGCGGCGGTAAGCATAGTATTGCCGTCTATTAAACATTGGTTACGAACATCTACAATTAAATTATAATATATTAAAAAATCAACACCTATGATGGCTCTGGTTACGTCTGCTACTATAAATCGCCAAGCGAAGTCGCGGCGTAAATTTATATTTAAAATTAAATGAGCATAACCATAGGTGTTTATTACAGAACCATTAGCGGCGAATAGTTGATAGTTGGTCTTAGCATTATTACTACTTTTTAAACAACTACGCGGGAACACACACACGTCACTACCTGTGTCTATTAAAAATTGTACTTTAGTCCGATGATCTGTAATAAATAAGCGACCGATATTAGGGCAGGCGTCGGCCGCCATCACGGACTGCCCTAATCTTTTCCCTTGTAGTCGCAAGGTTTCATGCACCGAGTCGCTTTCTCGCCGAACTTCGCGTGATGCCAACATATGGGATACTTCCTGTAGCTGGATTGGGAACGTCTTGAACGGGACCGCACATGGTGGCGGTCACGGTTTCCCGATCCAGTATGTCTGGAACGTGACATCCTCTCCATCCTAGCATTAAGCTGCTGTACCTGGCGCGTGAGTTCCGCTACTTGACTAGCCAATTCAGTCTGGCTACCCGACGCCGCCGTCGCCGACACTTGTAAATTGGGGGTAGCAATATCATAGACGCGATCCGCCAAATCTGCAACCTCTTCCAGCGTAGCTTTAGATTGGGAAGCTATGATGCTCTGGATGTTCGTAGGCAAGCGACTAGACCACATTGTCCTAAGGAACTCTTCGGGAACACCAGGTCCGGCAAGGTGTTGAATGTGCCGTAGAAATTGTGACGGCTTTCTGTCGCCTAATTCTTCCCTCGTCACCAGCTGCAGTATCTTCTTCTCTCGGGAAGCAGACAATCTCTTAATCAGCTCCGTTTTCAAACGCTCGTACCTGTTGGGTCCCGGTGGAGCAGATATTATGTCTTCCACCTCCGCTGCGTATATAGGTTCCAGTTGGCCCATTGCATAGTGGAACTTGGTGGCGTCTGATGTGATATTCGCTAGGAAGAACTGGCTCTCGAGCTGGTGAAACCATAGAGCCGGTTTTTCGGGGTAAAATGGAGGTACCCGTATACCGATGCGTTGTACCTCGTGGTCCGAGCCTAGCAACACGTGGCTGCCACCTGGCTGTACATCCTTTGGCTCGCTCATTTTCAGTGGTCTTCGGGGTCACCAGTGAAGCAGTGTTAGAAGAATAAAGAAGAAAACACACCACTTACGAAGAAATAAAGTTTATTGTAGATTCACAGTTCAACAGTACAGTAGAGAATAGAAGGAGAAATTGAGCACAGAAAAAAGGATAGAAACAGTTTTGAGCAATAAGCACTACTTAGGTTTAAACTTAGGCACTAGGTTCAACTTAAACACTAGGTCACACCCGTTAGCCGGTGGCTGGCGCAAGGAACGTGCGCTTCGCGTGAGAGCATATGTTCGACTGGAGTACGGCGTAGGCGCAGGTAACCGCCCGACGCGGGTGGCCGACCGGTTCTATTGTTCTAGCGTAAGCCGCATTCCACAATTTATCTAATATGAAACATATTTGTTTGTCCGTGAAATAATATATAATTAATTAATTTTTTAAGTTTTTATTTTGCGACAAACAAATAGGTACGCTACATATTCACTGATTATTTTGATTATTACTGTTCCCCTTTCTGATATTAAAATAATATCTCTATATACTCTGAACGATTAGCACCTTATACTACGGCAAACAGAAAATTGTAGGTACAAGTTTACCAACAAAATTGTACAAGCATTGTAAAATTTTCTAAATAAACATATTATTATTTCACTTAGACACAGAAAAAACAATCTTGTTCCTCACACAACGATTTGTCTTAGGTGGGAATGCAAACCGCGACCTCCGACGTAGAAGTCCTGATCACTAATCACAAGACCAACAGGCCCATGATCAATGATAAAACGAAAAGGGGAAATCTAAATAATTAACACTCAAATAAATCAAAACTCATTCGAACATCAATTCGGGTCGTTCGAAAATCAATTGACGAATTGTATGAAATCTGTGTTTCATACAATTCTTCAATTGATGTTTGAACCGCAAAAAGCCCGCCGTCTTTACTGTGGCGTACCACTTGAGAAACATTTCCAAATACTCCTGAAAGTTGGAGACTTCAGAATGATAAGTCTGAGGTTCGAAACCGCAGCCCCTTAACGCACACTCCAACTAAAAGTACTTAACTTACACAAAATGTGAATTAAAAAGTAATGTTTCATATGTTCAACTTTACTTTTTATATACTAATAATGTCCTCCTAACCGAGTTTCGGTCACAGTGGCTAACCTCAACTCACTCTCATAGTCCTATGGGAAGGCAATCGACATGACATGACTGAAGAGAGATCAGGCAACGGCTTTTCGTGCCTTCCGAGGCACGGGAGTGTAAACACGCCAATTTCTATTATTGTGAATTTATTTTCAGAAACACCCAAAATTATTTGTGGGCTGACTCAGGAACAACTAGACCAACTAGGTAGATTATAATATATATTCGATGTACATAGAAGCGAAATAACTATTATTATTAATATTGTGCACAAGTATAATTATGCGCAAACACAGATAAAGTGCACCTGTGTTCGCGCATAATTATATCTATTTTTACCTAATATTTTATTCAGTCTCAACAACTCAAATAAATGCTTGAAATATTATTTTAAAAGTTCTTTCTATGACAGCAAAGATCACAAAAGTTTCAGTTATCTGATTCTAATTTAGTGTTTATGTAGTATTTCTGTATAGCCACAAGTACTTAACTTACACAAAAATAATGTAAATTAAAAAGTAATGATTCATTATGTTCAACTTTACTTTTTATATACATATAATATTGTAAAACAATTTAATTTTTAGAGGCCTAAATAAGAAGAAGAAGATAGCCACAAGAATGAAACTTGTTCGACAAAACGGTAATGAATACATTAGATAGGTAACCAATGTTTGTTTCACTCCATAAATGATGGCGAGTGAAATTCGAACTTTCTGTTCAAAAAATGACTCTTTCTTTTGAATCGATATAAAGAGCCAAAAGTCGTCCACTGTTCGAAATAGAGCTCACTAAGGATTCCCACAACATATTATTTTAAGTGGATTTATCAGGTGGTCGGTTCACCTTGTTGGAGACCTGTCAACGCTGCGTTTTTCAGTACATGATCTCCATTTCAGAACCTATCTGCCTGATTGGCCATCGATTTTACGAGCTATGTGAACTGCCTATTGCCATTATTTATTAGTTATACTTAATTACATTTACGACATGACTTTTGCAAAAATATTGCATGCTCGTAGGTAATCTCCGAAATATCAAATATTTTCATCGTATTACTCTTTTTTAACTTAGCTTTCTTTCTGACACATTTCTTTTAAAAAATGCTATCCACAAATACCAGAACCACCTTTAATTGTTTAACCCTGGATAACCCCTAATCAATTATCCAACGTAAACATGTTAGTGGTTTACGTAAAGTTAACCCGTTAATGTCGTATGAAAATGAAGCCAACGCAAACTTGTGCGCAATTACTGTAGCGACTACTAATTCTCACATATATTAGGAGAACGATAATGGTAATAATTGTACCCTTTTCACTCGCTGTCCGACACTCTGTTTAAATTCTAGTTCGCAATTGTTTAATTCAAATTAAAGCAGAGAAATACGGGGTTATATTTTGTAGTAAATTTTGTATTTTATTGTGTACTGTATTAAATTGTTTTTCTAATTTGAAGCGATAGTAACGAGTGGAAAGTAACCATAAAGTAGAGCCGACCCCAAGGTTAGCCGAAGAGAGAGTACTGATAGGAATTTAAGTCATCTGTTGACGGTGAATGAAAGCATCAAAAGAAAATTCACGCGCCGTAGAAGAGATTGTATTTAATCAAAAGTAAACGGTAATAGATAGGATTATCTGAAGAATATAAACGTAAGTAATATTTTAATGTAAAATTATGTTATCTAAGGATATTAGGAATTGGTTTTAACGTACCTACCTACGTATAAAAACCAATTCCATTATGGTGTCAAATTATGCAATATCTTATAAATTTTATAAAAAACACTAATAATCTCTTTATATTAAAATTAGCTTTTGAAAGGCAGGCTTCCTGACCTGGTAACGGTGGTTGGTACATGATGGACAATCATTAGTGAAGACCTATGCCCAGCAGTGAACTTATTTCGTGTAAACTTATTTGCAGTTTAAAAAATTGGAGACTAGACGCGTTGTAGACTTAATAGTCATACCTACCGATCTAAAGCGAACGGCTGAGAGACTGGAATTCTTACAATCGAATTACTTATAAATAAGAAGTTTCATTGGGTATATGAAATTGTTATAAAATAAACTTTAGAACTAATAAGGAATAATCAAGATGCAAAATACTCCAACAAAGTGGTCGACACAACCACGAAGTAGACCACCTTAATGGGTAAAGCTAAAGTAACGAGCACTTGTGGCGTAATGGGCAGTGTGGTTATCTCACCTTAAATACCCGCCAAGTGTTGGTTTGACCCTCACAAGGGATAAATACTTGTGTCACCTACAAAAAGTTGTGCCACGTCTGAGTACGAAAAATTATATATTTGTTTAATCTCTCGCCATACATAGGATCCTTCAGTCTTTTAACTTAAATACATATAATATGTACTAGCCAATTTTGCCTACTTCATGTTAAGATATACATATATATTATTAAGGACTAGCTGTTGCCCGCGGTTATCGCGATAAAAAGCATAGGACCACTATAATATCTCTGTGCCAAATTTTATCCTGATCCGTTCCGTAGTTTTTACGTGAAAGACTAACAAACGTCCATACTCACAAATTTTCATGTATCTTATAATATTAAATAGGATATACTATGCAAATATACACAAGTATGTATGCCTAATTACGCTTTTCCCCCCGGAGGGATAGGCAAAAGTATATAGCTACTACGTTTCGCGAAGTTAGTTCCAAAGTTTAATAAATGTAATTTAAATAATTAAAAGGACCCACAGCAGTGCAGTTGTGTCTTTAGCGCTCATCTAGGAATGCGTTATGAAAGAAACGTTTTCTTATTCCAGGAATATTTATATATTCCTGGGATAAGAAAACGTTAATATTTGACTGCCTTGGTGGTCCAGTGGCCGCAGTATGCGCCTGCTGTGCACGAGGTTGGGTTCGATTCCCACACAGGACAAAACTTTGTGTGACCCATAAAGTGTTGTTCTGAGTCTGGGTGTAATTTGTGTCCGTTAATTGTATGTTTGTAAAGTCCCCCGCGACACAGAGCTTGTTCTCTAGTGCGGGAGTTGTCTTTTAAAAAAAAAAAAAATACTCCATCTTAAAGAGCTGGTATAAAAAATGAGTCGGCAACATTCAAATAATACCTTCAATCAGGCGGATTGCCACACAACTAGTACAAAAAAACTCTGTTTTAAACAAGAATTTAAACAGTGTATAGTAAACTATAGTAGCTCGTAGTAGGCACTTCGATCCACTGAGAAATATAATGATAACGTACAACAAATAAGACAAGTTGTCGACAAGTTAGTATATATTAACTTACGTTAAGCTCTCGCAGCTCCTCGAATATGTTGGAGGGACGTGTAACTGGATTTTTGTTTTAGTTCATAATAATGTTGGCTATCTTAAATATACTGGAATTTACTACAACTGTACTTATTCTCGAGACTATGTATATCGACTACAAGGATACATGTAGGTGACTTTAAGTACCTATATTATAAAATTAAATGTGTTTTTGGAAGCTTTAGATTTTGTGTTCCAAGTCTAATTTAAAAATCCAGGCTAAACCTATAAACTAGGCAACTGCGCAACACCGAAATGTGTTTCTTAACAAAGGTGCACTTCTGTTCCCTTACGTACTTTCAAAGTCAAACACGACCAAACACGTGATAATATAAAGTGCAAAAGTGACTCAGAACTCCGTCATCGACTCACTTCGACTTCGTACGGGGCTGTAATATTGCATTGCCTAGCCACCAACATCGTGTTGAGTGCAATTCGATCCTTATACGGGACAAAACTTTATGTGATCCCTAAATGTTTGTTCCGAGTCTGGGTGAACCTTATGCTTGTAAATTTAAAATCATAAGGTTCAGTTCATTTACAGGTATAAGGTATTGCTTGTAGTAATTTTCCAGTTAAGTAATTCTTATAAAGTCACGAATCTAGAACGACTAGATTTCAATACACAAGAAAATATTTATTACCTATTGAAAGCACTCAAAATGGTTATAATAATAGCCGATACAAAAATATTTCGCCATTCACCCTTCAATACAATTTCGGCTCAACAAAACTTAGTACCGAAATTTCCTTTCACAAAATAGGCTTTTATGGGCTAAAGGATCTCACCTTAGGACTGGGTAGATTGTAGAACCTTCATGACGTCATATGAAGGCATTTGCTATCCTACCGATCTTTGAAACTACCCACCGTGAAGCGTCCTTATATCCGTTGTGTTAACTTTAACACTGCCTATACGAATAACGAAACAATTTTACGTTTAAGATTTCGTGTATTTTGTTGAGTATTTTTAGCGATTGTTCTTGATTTTCACTAAGCTAGAATTGATAGATAACATTTTTAAGTAGCAGAATTATTTATTGTGCAGCTTGAGACCTAAATAAGTTAAGATGAACAAAATACTCACAGTAATCTCTCTGTACATACTTGAAATAGCGATGTTTGTCAAAAACTAGCCACATTTATTTACAAAAGCGTGCGAACACAAAAAATACCTCTCAAGGGATAAAACTAAACTCGCTGTGACTAGATCCGTAAGCACATTACACCAAAAAAATTGTCATAGTATGGTGGTAAAAATATACAATAGGATACCTAGAGTAATAAGAGAATTGCCCATCAACTTATTTAGAAAAAAATTAAATAATTGGCTTGTGGAAGGGTGTTTTTATTCCATAAATGAGTTTTTGACATTCAAGGGATGACATAACCTATTTAATTAATTGACTTTTTTATATTAATTTGATTTATTGACATTATTTTAATATTAATTTGATTTATTGACATTTTTTTTTAAATATTAATTTGATTTATTGACATTTTTTTAATATTAATTTGATTTATTTTATGATTATTTTATGATTAATTATTAAGTTATCTATATCCTTTTATTGTGTGAATCTAAAACTGTAATAATATAATTTATGTCATAATCGTAATATCTAACATACATTTAAACATACTATTAACATTTGCATGCCGCCAGACAGGCGAAATATGCTGTACTAACAGACCTTAAAAACATCTTGTCGACCATGTTTCTAGCAAATAAAATTTTTGAATTTTGAATTTTGAATTTGTAGATAGTAAAGCTACTCGTATATTAAAGCGACATTGTAACTAGATAAGCTCTAAAGAAATTAACTTAAAAAAAATTCAAAGAATGTGGATACCGACTGGGTTAATTTTGCGTTTGTGATTTTATTCTTTGTGAAACAGGAATTATTTCCTTGTCCAGTACATACATTATATTGAATTGAATTACTGCAGGATGTCTTTGTCTAGCAGTGTTTTATTTTTGTTCTAGAATATATTTTGCATAATATTGTATCGTATTTTTGTACGAGAAATTGAAATAATGTTTCTCTCTTTCTTTCGGTGTACAGAGATGGCCAGATAATGATAACGGTAGTATGATTTTTTAGTCTGACCAGAAAAAGTTTTGTCATTTATGAGCGCGATGATACACCGCCCGGTTAGGCCACGAATGTTGATAAGCGGAGCGAGTAGCGAGGCGACTTTTGACTATTGTCCTTCTCAGTGTCGATGGTAATCTACGTATCAAAACACGCAAGATGTCAAGATGTCAAGAGGTCCATCGGTGGCAGAACGGTACTTCATTCGTAATGTGGGTATAAAACATCTAGAACCGAGTAAGTTCTTCTTGCTTTGACCAACCTGAGTTGAACGTTTTTAGTTAGAATATTTTCAGAAGGTAGGATCGATAACATTAATAATAGCGACACAGTGGTGTTATTGTATCCTTGTGCATAAGTACAGATCTCTAGTCCTTATTTAGGGACGCACTTTGTTTCACGTGAGTGATGCCTTATGTTTAGCAAACACGGTAGCTGGTTAGCATTATGCGGAATGGTAAACAAGCATACGGTATAAACAAATACGTGTTTATTTTCACACAATAACGAGTACGTTTTCTCAATGTAGGTAACGCCAAATCGCTCCGCTACACGCCCTCTCGGTCTAAATCCATAGTCTTATACGAGCTGTCACTTATGTGCGCGATGATACACCGCTCAATTGCACTGTCCCTTGTTATATTTGTAGTAACTTTGACAGAATCTCTGTTGGCAGTGATTAAAATTTTTCTTTGTTTTTTTTAGCACTGACTTTTATGAGTCGCTCGGGATAAAAGTCTTCTGCTATCCTGATGCAAGTAATAATTAATTGTAGTCTACGGGCCACTCGTATTCATTTTGTTGTCATAAAATTATGAATATTACTCTCCTAACAAGTCTTATTAAGGTATAAGTCTCGTGCTTTGCAGTGGAATTAAGTTTCGCATTTTTTCTTGCAATCTAGTTTCTTTCGGGGATTATCTTTGTTGTAATCTGCAAACATTGTACACAAAGTACACTCTGTACTTTGTGTACAATGGCCACTCAAATATTCGTTTCGTGTGAAGATCGAACCCACTTAACTACGAAGTAGCCACCTTAGCCAATATACCACACAAAAAAACTACCTATGTGTATATTAATCTTTACTTTTCTGCAGCACCCTATATATTTAAGGCACAATTTTTGATGCAAGTATCCTGATATTTCAATTCTTCTTCAGCATAACATAGAGTACGCTTGCAAATTCACCCACCACAAATACAAAACGACCTCCCGAAACATATAAATCATAAATACGGCAACACCACGTTTGCATTCCGTGGCCAAACGAGTATATAATGCCCACCCCCACTGCTGGGTGCTATTAAATGCTTGTTATGTCCAACCCGATGTGGTTCCGATTGTAAACGAAAAGTGAGAGATCTGTGTTTTGAAATAGACTGAAACAGAGATATCATTGATTTTATATATTTTTGGGTATAAACAATACAGAAAAAACTACTACACAGACTACATTATTAAGGTGTATGCACAACATTGATATACAACAACTCAAGATACACAAGCAGCGTCTCAAAACTGAGGCGACAATTTCAGATAGGGCGCGTATTTTAGGCGCATTATCTAAAATTGTTGCATAGGTATAAATTAAGTAGTATCGCCTCGCGTCGGTCGAGTTCTACTTTATGTCTTGGGCGTCAGGTTGAATTTGAAAAGTAACTACTCATGTACAGTTTTTAGTGTTCATTTTATTTGAGAATGTGTATCTTCGGTTATATATTTATATCAATGGTGCGCAATAAAAGAGGCGCTCTCTATTTAATTCACACTCATAGTCTTTGCCTGATCTCTCTCCAGTCATGTCGGATTGTTTTTATGTTGACAGATCAGGCCTTCACGTGTTTTTCGATAGAAAAGCACAGAAAAGGCTCGCTATGTTAACAGTTACTTATCTGGGGTTTTTTAATCTTATGGAAAATTGATATGAACCGTGGTTTATACGGTTTTATACCTATTGTTACCTAACGATCGAATTGCACCGATTGAAACAGCTTTGAAATTGAAAAGCTTGAACCTAATAATAACATAAGTACCTACTATAGATTGTTTTAATACTGGTTGGGTGGCAAACAAGAATGCATGTTAGGTACCAAAAGCGTGTCGCTGACCCATTTTTTCTACACCAGGGCTTTAAGATGTAGTATCCCTGGGATAAGAAAACGTTTCTTTCAAAACGCTTTCCTAAATGAGCGCTAGAGACCTGTACTCACACACAGGAAACATTTACATATCTGTATGTAGTTTTTTTGGCTGTGGTCTTTTGTAAGATAGAGGCCCTTCCCTAGTCGGGATTGCGTGCTTCTATGGTACCCCAGCTGTCTTATTTTTTATACAGATATATTTTTTACAGTCGGTATATATTCCGTAGACATCTTTTCCAACTTTACATAATTGAATCTAACAACGCAGTTAAATTCTAAACCAACATAATTAGGATCACGAGTTCGCTTGTGCACTCATTTCTTTTCCTTTTTCTTTTGAACAGAACAAAGACGTAAGATTTATAAGTACCGTGGTAATTCAGGAGTGGTTCCCGACAGCCTGCTAGCCAACTTCCGAGGAGTAATTTATTTCCACCGAGTGAATTTACATTCGTGGAGATGACCTCCGTGTGTCTTGGCTTTAGCTAGGTTTGTACATATACTTTCGTGAAGTATTGTGAGCTATGTAAGCTATCCCTGTATAAAACTAGTCAGTTCATATAATCGTTTTCCTTTTTTTTTTGTTAGAAATGTAATAAAATCATCGACGCAACCCGTAACGAAGGTTTTAAAAAACATCAAAAACCTATTTTACACTTTAAAGCTTCTCGGCGTCGTACGATTAGATGCCATTTAAAAAAATATTGCTTTTTCATTCATTCATTTATTACTGTATTTAATATCTAATATAAATACCAAAACGTTTGACTGTAAGGCAGGTTCAGTGATGACCTCGCCATTCAATACTGCGCGGCGTGTTGTGGGTTCGATCCCTATACGGGACAAAAAATTGTGTGATCTACAAATGGTTGTCCCGAGTCTGGGTATACTTTGTGTTGGCAAATTGTATGTTTGTACAGTCCCCCGCAACACAGGACTTGTTCCTTAGTACGGGAGATATCTTTTTAAATAATAATAATAATTTATTGTTGTTCTCTCAAATAGTTATTTCACAATATACATTAACAGAAGTGAAAAAGCTTAGTTTAGACATCATAATGCTACTATGTGAGAGACTGGTGTCTGTACTAGGAGACCTGTATGACAGATTACCGGCCTCTCCAGACTCTGGATTAGGGAAGTAATTTATGTCGGATGAAAGGATTCGTAATTAAATGTGTATATTGCACGACTGTATAGTTGCAGTTTGTATGCATGTGAGTGTGTGTGCGTATGTGTGTGTGTGTGTGTGTGTGTGTGTGCGTGTGTGCGTGTGTGTGTGTGTGTGTTTGAGCGTGTGAGTGGGGTGAAAAAGATGTATTGTATTTATTATCAGTCTATCATTTTAAAGCTCAATAAAATATAGCCTAGGTTACCCACTAATAATGTACCTTTCCAATGATGAAAGAAGTTTTAAAATTGGTAAAGTAGTTTTTTAGTTTATTCGTTACATACAAAAATACAAGTCATTTCTCTTATATTTCTAGGATAGAATACCTACTTTAACATATAATCTCGGATCCTCTGCCTTCCTATACTTTATGTTACTGTTGGTTTAATCTTGTCTTCTGTCCTGTCCAATTATCCTACGCTTGGATAAATAACTGACTTTTGAACAAAGGGGTTACTTTCCGACGCCGACGTCCTGTGTCTAACTTCTAAATATAATTTTGAACCTAAATCTAAACTATTACTGTTTCTAGGTAGAAACTTTTTGTATTAAGCATTTTGTATTACCTTTTTCTTTTATTATACTGCGTAGGTGGAAAACTAGCATACGGCCCGCCTGATGGGGAGCAGTTGCCGTAACCTATAGACGCTTGCAATACCATAGGTTTCGATTGCGGACCTAAAAATTTCAACACCAGGGTATTACGATGGGATAGGAAACCGTTTCGTTAACATGCATTCCTAAGACACTGGACCCCCAAGGCAGTCCTTCCCCAGTCGACTGCCTTGGGGGTCCAGTGGTCGCAGTATGCACCTGCTGTGCACGAGGTTGTGGGTTTGATTCCCGCATAGGACAAAACTTTGTGTGATCCATAAAGAGTTGTTCTGAGTCTGGGTGTAATTTGTGTCCGTTAATTGTATGTTTGTGAAGTCCCCCGCGACACAGAGCTTGTTCTCTAGTGCGGGAGTTGTATTTAAAAAAAAACTATTAGGTATTAGTCTTACATGGCGCCTTGTATGGTGCCGGACCTTTCTTAAAAATTGAATTTATAGTGCAAAGTATATATTATATACTTAGCATTTATTTTAAACGTAGATGCTATGTACAAGTGTAGCGATATGTGAGTTATACCTCTGGTATTGCAAGCCTCCATAGTCAGTAACTGCTTGCTAAAAGTGTGTTGGATACATATTTATAGATAATATTTAAGGACACATAAGTATTATATTATTAGCTATACGATTGTTTCTTATGTAAGTCTTTAAAAAAAAATAGCTCTACGAGGTGTAGTTTATCACAGGTATACAAGAAGATTTTATGAGAGGTAGGGCACCATACTAGTCAGCAAGCCCGACTGGGGAAGGACCTCCACCTTACAGAAGACCACAGCCAAAAACTACACAAAGCAATGTAGTTGTGTTACTGTGTGCGAGTACAGATTTCCAGCGCTCATTTAGAGATGCGTTTTAAACGAAACATATTCGTATCCCAGGGAAACTCCTATCTTTAAGCCCTGATGTAAAAAAGTGTTGGCCACACGCAAGTGATACCTCTGGTATAGCAGGCGTCCATAGTCCACGGTAACTGCTTAACATCAGGCGGGCCGTATGCTTGTTTGCCAAAAAAGTTAAACGTTTCTATTTAAAAATCCTCCTTCAAACGCAGACGTCTCAAAAACAAAAATTCTCAAGTTACCTATACCTATATAAAGTCTACCTACGCACACAAAAATAAACTCAAATCAAGTGTAAAAGACAAACATTATATTTGTTTACAATATTATAAAATCCCCTCCTATTTATACATTGATTGGCAGTTTCGGGGCAACGGCACGGAATATCTTGTATAACGAAATAAGAGGTTATTTTCTTTTGGGACATAAAAAGAGCATGTGTCAGTTACATGTGTCTACTCAGGATCAAAATGTCGACCTTCTTGCGTGTATATGCTTTGTAATGTCGGGATTTAAGAGTGATAGTATTATCATGTCGTGGGCAGTTGTAGTTATTTAGTAGGTTAGTTTTTTTAGTGTAAAGACAAATGCGAAAGGTTAATAATACATTGACCTTGTTTGAATATAATTTTTGCAATTCATTTCAGTAAATAGATTTATAGAATTTGATTAGGTGGAGCAATGATCATTGCGAAGAGGGTGGGCACAGCTTGATATTAATTTTATTTACTAAGTGGGGATATTATGTTCAATAGTGGTCTGCGATAAGTTGATGTTTAAAGAGAATAAACCATATAAAATGTATTCTTGAGAGTCTACCTTAAACTTATTATAAATTTAATTAATTGATTACACAATCTTATATCAACTCTGCGTTTACCTAGATCATCATCATCAGCCCTAGCACAGTCCACTGCTGAACGTAGGCTTCTTCTTCTTATCGTTTTGTTAATGGCCAACCTGGAGACAGAGTAATTTAGATCGCCACAACTCTTAACAGTCGGGAACGACTTTTAACGTGCCCTCCGAAGCACTTTAGGCTTTCCACTTTGCATTCTCTCATGCATTTCATTTGTTTAGTGGCCTACCGAGACATACGATCGTAGTTATTTAGAACGCCCATATTTAGGGCTAGGTTTAATGTGCCATCTGAAGCACGAAGATGCTGAGATAAAATACCAATATGCGGTCACCCATCTCTATAGATGGATGACCGCATATTGGTATTTTATCTCAGCATCTACGATCAGCGAGTTAAACTACCACGGGGATGGTAACCCTATGGTTGCCATCCCCGTGGTAGTTTAACTCGCTGATCGTTTACCAAACAGTAAGTGTACCTGGCTTTGAGCACCTTGCAAAATCCTGGGCTTCTCGCATTCAGCTGCCACTTTGCGAAGATCACCGCTCCACCCAGCCTGGAGGCTCATCATTACCCTACAAAATAAACCCAACACAAACAAATAATAATTCTCACACAACGAATAAATAAACACCACCATTTTTAAAACCAATAATTACCAGAAAGTGTAGGTAACATAAATATTCCGCGGATATATTAACAAAGCTTTTGGTTGGTCCTCGTAAATTCTGTTAGCCATATTAAATGACAGTTCAATAGCAAAATGTAAGCCATTAAAAACACATTAGGGGACGAATCAGGGAACCTTTATAGGTCATTAACTCGTCTGTATTGTTACTTAGCCTAAAGGGTTTGTGCTGTATGTAAAATTGAGGAAGTCAGTGAAAAAGATTAACTATCATATCATAAAAGATATTTTTTACAAAAAAGTTTCAAAAAACATTGTATTCGAAACTTTTTGGCTGTATTACAAACATATGTCACATACAGTGCACTATTTGTTTGGCTCTATGAATGGTACGTACTTCTCTAAAATTATCAAGGTAGTACTGCTTTGGTACTACCTTGATAATTTTAGAGGAGTACGATTCATTCATACAGAGGACATCCTCCTAAACTTATTTTGGTCACGATTGCAAATTGCCAACCCCTTCTACTTCAACTGAGTGAGTTTGAACCCAAATCCAAAGACACTGGCCTAATGTGAATTGGTGAGTTTCCTCATGACGAAAAAAAAAGTTAACAGTAAAAAAAATAATTTCATAATTGGATTTCAAAAAGTGAAATTCATTTTTGTACACCCAAACGCTGAACAAACATTTATGAATAACATATAGCTTTGTCGCGAGAAGAACTGAACCCTCATCACTCGGTGTTGGTAGTGAGGGGAGTACTAAGGCTCAAGAAGTCGAAATTGCATACGTGCACACACGCTTAATTTGATTTACTAATAGGAAAATCTCGCTAGTTCTTTTCACTGCTCTACATCTGTCAGTGAACTAGCCGTAGGTAAGTTGGCGGACTTAGTAAACAGTAACATAAGGACGCATGCAACACAAGACTTATGCGTCACCAACCTTTTAAAAACCTTATAACTTCTTTCTTTAAGATCACCATGATGTAGTCTGACGGAAAAACCTCGACAGAGAGTAGATTCCACAACCTAATCATACGTGGTAGGATATTCCTCTACAACCGTACAGTATGGCACTATAGAGGTTCTAAGATGTATGGATGAACACAGACGGTGGCGAGACGTGCGACAACAGTGGACATCATTTCAAACAATTCCTCGGAACACAGCCCATTCATATTTTATGACCTTTAGAAATAAATGTTATAGTAACCTTTATTTATTTGATTCTAAAATTTAAATGACATTCATCATCATCATCATCATCATCAGCCTATCGCAGTCCACTGCTGGACATAGGCCTCTCCAAGGGCACGCCACCTAGCACGATCCTCGGCTAAAAATAACATTGAATTACATAAATTAATGCTAACCTAATAAATAAATAAATTTTGAATAACTTATAATATTTTGATGCTCTTCGCATTTCTGTGTATCAGTCCGTATCACTATCCATGTAACAAACATGCAGCGTTAATTACAAAATCACTTTTTACTATTTACGTTATCGCGAATAACAGATGTAGCTACAATTTTCACTAGCTGGCGACATCTGTGTGTTTTTGATTGCCTCGTTTTTTGACCCAAGTATATTATCATTATGGCCTTTATGTCTATTGCAGACGATTTATTGACGTATGGTGCGTAAACTGAAAAGATATGGCTTTTAGAGAATTGAGAGAGAACTAGAACTACATGTTTCTACGGTACCGGTTTACCGGCGAGCTGAACCGACAGTGCAGTCGATAATGATGATTTATTAATTTATTTGTTTTACAGGTATCTACCACAACTGATTAAAAATTGTATCATATTTACGACGACTTTCAGAAAGTAAAATATCTGTATTTATCCTCATCCTACTACTATGTCGTTTATTTAAAACGTTTGCTCAAAAAATATTGTGTACGAAGGCGGACATTGCCAAAGGCAATCTCTACCCGTCAACCTTTGGGTCTTCTTCTTCTTATCGTTTGGTAAGTGGCCAACCTGGTGACAGAATTGTGTAGATCGCCCATAATTAGGCCCCTGTTGAGATCTAACGACTGTTAACAGTCGGGACCGACTTTAAACGTGCCCTCCGAAGCACGGAGACGTTCAGTGAAATACCATAGGGTTACCGCGCCCCTGATCGTTTAACCCGCTGATCGTTTACCGAACAGCGAGTGCACCTGGCTATGAGCCTCTCCTCGAATCTTCGGGTGATGCATAGAGAACACTAAATAGGTGCACTAACCATAGAACTTACCACACAGAGTCCTTGACCACATAGAAGATAAACACATCAAACCTACATTCCAGTAGTGAACTCATCAAAACCGCGATATATTTGTCATTCACAAAATATACCTATCACAATATTTGTGGAGGTAACCAATATAAACATGTGGCGTATTTCCGTACGCCGTCAATAAAAATGGCGAGGCACGTAAATCCGTATAATATACTGAGATCACTGCGTCACAAACAATAATCCTATGACTGGGATAAGGGAGACACACAGCACAGTCAGAATAGATTGCAATTCATACTGGACTGGGTGGTTAGTGACCCTAGCGGCTAAGCTAGAGGTCGTGGTTCGGATGACCACATGGGACAAAACTTTGTGTGTCTCACAAATGTTTATTTATTGTATGTTTGTAAAGTCCCCCGCGACACAGGGCTTGTTCCCCCCCTAGCGTGGAAATTGTATAAAAAAAATACTAATCTATACTTACCACAGTCTAAAAAACTGTTTCTTATAATAAGTTTTAACTCTGTGCTAATATTATGAATGCGATTTTGTTTCTTTGTTACGTTTTCATAATTATACCGCTGAAGGGATAAATGAAAATTGCCTAGGTGATAGATATCCTGGGGAAGGACGTAGAGTACTTTTTATAGCAATAACCGACATACACGTCGGGAATAACTAACAGTTGTTATTCGTAAGAAAAAAGTTACAATTCTTGTAGTAGATTATTTAATTTTCATGATCTGCTAATTTTAAATAACCTATTGTATATTATATGTAATTTTCAAGCTTAATGCGCTATGTTTGGATTTTGACCTCAAATATTTTTTTAGCAGACAAAGGGGCGCTTGCCGGTGGCAACATTGGTATTTTATTTGTGATAGTTTGCCAGACTGTAGCAATTTTAGGTCTACCTCTTTGGAATACAATGTCGTTAGATTTTGTCTAAAAATATACCAATCAACTTTTTTAGTTCACTGCTTGAAGTATTATATACCCGCCAAACATCTTTATAAATTGCGCAGAAAGCGTTTTTAGGTCTCTTTGGTGGTATGTGCGGGCCACGGGGGACGGGTTGCGACAATGAACCAATCACAGTATTGAAGGATTCGTGTCATTAGTTAATACAGTGGAAAGCTAAATTCATTCTTTTTTTTCTTAATTGTTTATTGTTTCCTTATTAATTAAATCTTTTTACCTAAATTTAATTTTGTATGGTATATTGGTTTCCGTTCCTTTATGTTAACACTAATATAGTAACTATACCAAAGTGTAAACGTTATACTCTGGCGATTAAAAAGAGTGGCCCGAGTTTCTTGCCAATTCTTCTCAAAGCCCTTAGCGAATTGGCCGTAGGAAAAAAATATGCTGGCATTTGTTTTATGACGTTTATAAGTATCATGTATTTGATCTAAATGAATAAATGAGTTTGACTTTGAATACTGTCGAACTATGCACCTTGCAATTGAACCGTTTAAGATCTTTGCCGAGTATTATAGAAGCTGTAGCCTGTCTAATTTGTACCACAACACTCGCTCTCTTTGTCTCAACCTTTTTGAGGTTGCGGGTCCTTTTTTTTTTGTAGAGGGGAATTGTTTTACGCATACCGCCCCACCTGGCGTAGCGAGGCGTTTATGCCGGACTCTCTGGCTCAAAGATGGTAGGCGGCCGGCATACCGACTAAAACCCCCCTGTGCACCAACACACACCTTCACGGGTGGACCACTTGAACCTGATATGACGTCAGTGATCCACCCAGCGGAGGTTGTTGGTCCTGGCTGAAGGGTTCGCCACCTTACAAAATAAATACACAATATGTTTGCTAAATAAATGAACTGTGTGTAACAATATATCCGAGACAGGTATAGGCGTATTACTTCATTCACCCATATTTATAACTCCCGAAACAAATCAATGAACAAAACATAACAATGTGGGTTATATTATTTCACTCTCACGTTTTGTTGTTAATAAATGTTGAGACGTGTAATGTTTTGTATTATTTCGTCATAAAGCATACGGCTCACCTGATGGTAAGCAGTTACTGTAGTCTATAGACGCTTACAATACTAGAGGTGATACTTGCATGATGTTACTGGCTAAAAATTTTGATTCTAGGGTTTTGTAATTTAGTATGCATGGGATAAGAAAAAAAAACAACATTAAAAACAAATCTCTGTAAGCGCTGAAAACACAGGTCTCCAGTGCTCATTTAGGGATACGTTTTTGAAAGAAACGCGGCGTATTACTACCCCAGGGATAATCTCATCATAAAGCCATGGTGTAAAAAAATGGGTTGACAACAAGTGATACTTCTGTTATTGCAAGCATCCAAAGGCTTCGGTAACTGCTTAACATCAGGTGGGCCGTATGCTTGTTTGCCACCTAAGTAGTATAAAAAAAAACTTTTATAAATTATTAATCTTAAAAATATTTTCACCAAAATCCTTGCATTATACAGTCCATTGTTAATACCAACGAGCCTATAATCCCGTTTTCACCAAAAAATAATTAATAAAAGCCAGGCTATAAAGGCCTGGGAAATATTTAAAGCGGGTGTTTAAAATAAAGACATGTACGATTATGATAATTGATTTATCATATCATTGTGTTGAGCACATTCACTGGGTGGATCGTTAACTTTTATACCGACCTATTAAAAGGGATAATGTCGTCTAATGAAGCTGATGTTGTTATAGGAAAGGAATACAGTAAGTCCATTTATAATGGAACATTATATTTAAGCAGCTGGATGAGTGAAGCCATGCCAAGAAGCCGAGTAGTTGTGCCAAATGATACGCATACAGAGGCCTTTGATTTTATTACGTTATACATATATATTAATACATTATTACATATATATTTTAATATGATACATATAATTTCGACTGTATTCGGTCCTAAACTACCCTTATCCATGGGCTGCTTGTAACTTTCGCGAGGTCGTCAGTCCACCTTGTTGAAGGCCTGCTTTCCATGGTTAGTTTAGTCGCTTAAGTGGTTTTGGAGGACCAGTGGAACCCCGCGAGTAGCGCCTACCAACAGCAGGAAAGTCCGCCTCGATTCCCCTGGCTAGCTAAACAAAGGCTTGCCCCTCCATCTTCCAGTTTGTGATTGCCGCGCCAGAACATTTCTGCTCTAAAGGCCAGGGCTGTCCAGGGCTGCTACAATTAACGGCCACAATTTACACCCAGACTCACAACAACTCTTTGTGGGTTACACAAAGTTTTGTCCTGTGCGGGAATCGAACCCACAACCTCGTGCACAGCAGGCGCATACTGGGACTACTGGACCACCTAGGCAGTCATATAGTCATGGTTTCCTATAAATCTGCTTGTTTTCGATGTTAAAGGAAAAATAAATTAATTCTCTAGTGCCTGAATCGTTTAAAAAATCTGCTTAACCAAGGCACTTGCATGTTATTTGAATCCTTTCAAATACGTCACAAGATCGTCAACTCAAACAAATATATCACTAGCTAATCTGACTTTCTGTCTGTACTTGTATAATGGCTGCAATAAAAACGGCATGGGGCTCCGTAACTTATGACAGTTATTTGTCTTGATGGAACCCCAACTGGTTATGGGGGTTGCGGTGTGATGCTATGTTTAATGTTCTTTAACTGATTATAACCATTATGTCAATCTAAATTAATTTGCTTCGGAATCGACGATCACAATAAAATATCCCTTTTTTTATAAAAAGACAACTCCCATACTAAGTCTAGGCAACAAGCCCTGTGTCGCTTGAGACTTTATAAATTAAATTTTACAGGTTTACTCTCATTTAGGGATGCATTTTGAAAGAAACGTGTTGAAATCCCAGGGATACTCCTAATTAAAGCCCTGGGTTACAAAATGGGTCGGAAACATGCAAGTGATACTTCTGGTATCCTACGGCCAATTCGCAGTGTTGGGCCTCAAGAAGAATTGGCAAGAAACTCGGGTCACTCTTTTTAATATACCAGTCTACCAATAAAGTATTAAAATTATAAATATTAAAGTAAAATACAAATAACGTTTACTTCAGATCATAGCAAGAATACTGATAGTTCTTTTAATTTAGACTCTATTTCAATCGTATTAAAGCTATTTCTTCCTCAGCAACGTAACTCACGCTGAGTTTCACTTTGCCAGTTTTGCGTTGGGTCTGAGCCTTCAAGAAAATTGCTTCTGTTCAATATCTGATACAAGCAGTTTAAACGCTTATAATAGACCGCAACTAACCAGGAATGCTATGGAAATGTAAAAGCCTAGGAAATTGTGTATCTCTTTGGACTTGAAACGATTAATAGGGGAAAAATCTTCTATAATATAATTAATTTGCTTTTTTATATATACCACGGAGGCAAACAAGTATACGGCTTGCATGGCGGTAAGCAGTTACCGTAGCCTATAAAAAGCTTGCAACATCAAGGGTATTATCAGGCGCGTTGCCGACCCTTTTAAAACTTTTAAAAGAATAGAAAACTCTTTATTGTAAACTAAAATTACATTTTGATAGAAACATTATTTAAACCTAGTTATGTACAATGGGCGGCCTTATTGCTAAAAGAAACGGTTTTCTTTCCAGAGGATCTTACGAATTTAAAATTAAGATCGAAAATAAATAGCTAGAAGGACATTATAATACGGCCCTAGAAAGTTCAAACCCCTACGCCTGGCATTCGTAGCATAAATGCTACACAAAGATTTAGATGAATGCTATAATAATATACTAAGTACGGCCGGCCTGTTGGTCTATTGGTTACAGACTGTGACTGCTAATTCGGAGGTCGTGGGTTTGATTCCCACATGGTAATGACGGTAAAACTAATTAATACCTGCACCTATAATAAATAGTTTTACTGGCCCAAGTCTCTGATATTCCAAGTAAGTGATATTGTGTTGTATCGTGGAGTTAAATATATTCGTGGTTGCAATATCGAATATATTTACACTCCTGCTCACTATCCTGACAAGCTACCATAAGTATCTGCCTAACTAATATAACACAGGCGCATTTGCATTAACATTTCAACAAAACCATTAGAAAAAAGATCATAGCAGAGGATTTTTTTAAATAATGCAATTGAAACAAGAAAAACGTATTTGATGAACTTTGCATATTAAATATTCATAATTTTAATTGGTTATGCAAATGAACCAGCTTAGTATCGAATTAATTTTTGCACAAAAAGACGCTCCAGACGGTGGATAATGACATTATTCGCGAAAGAAATTAACCAACGTCACAGGGTCATTACTTGGAAATGATAACTTTTTATGCCAGAGGTCGGGGGTTTAAATATACCTATGTGATGGGAAAGTACAATATTTCGTGCTGTGCCTGAATGTAACTTGTTTAAATAAAATGTATGTATTTAAAAATCGGAACAACTTAGCTCTTGGATCGTCTATCGAAGAGGTAACAGCCCTTGACAAGTGGAATAAACGCTAATAGAATAAAATAAAAAAACAATGTTTTGACATATCTGTAAATGTTAAATCCCATACCTATGTATATTGTTTTTTTGTTCTACTCTACTTTTTCATTATTTTTTTTTTCACCAGTTTGAGAGAGAGGATCCTCGCCGAATCCGACTTGGCTGGGCAGAGTTGGGGAAGGTAAGCTATATCTTCTCATCCCAAATGAAAAAATGAAAGTCTTTGACTCGTGTGTGTTGCTAGTAAAAGGCATATAGATCTGAGACGTGGTCTTTCACTATGGGTCTCATGCGAAGGCTCAAAGTCACCCAAAAAGCATTGGATAAGAGCTATCCTAAGGGTTTACCTGCGATATCGAATCAGAAAAAAATTAATCCAATTTTAAAAAATATTCTGGCTAACCTGCCTTGTAGAGATTTATTATTCTCACGTTTTGCTAACTGTGTTTACTACCTTGTATAGGGGCAAACCTTTCTTCCGACACAAATTCAAACGCTGGCCTGATAAAAAAAAATGTTATTGCCTTTTACTTAATTTTTTTTTTAATAATTTTACTTAATTTAATTGAAAATCAGCGCTGTTGTGTTGCAACCCTTGCCGTTTTTAACATGCGTGTGGCGTACTTCTGCACACAATTTTTTTTTTCTTTCCTAAATTGTTATTATTTGCTGTTATATTGTTTTTCTTGTTTTATTTTAAATGTCTTTTGTTTTTGCCTTTGTAATCCTTTTGTTTCTATTTTAATGTTGTGCGTCATCTGCGTGTTAAAAAAAAATGTTTTTTTCTTTCTTTACTCTATCTGGGAATCAAACCTGAGACTTTAGCAGCCTTATAACCATTGCATATCACAAAAACAAGTATAAAAATCTCATTTGCTAATATTTTTAAAATTAATACGACAACAAAATCCGTGTAATACCGCTTTTTTCATCTGCTAACAACATACTGGTCGTTATAAAAGCATAAAGCCTGCTTTTTAATTAACACTTGGTAAAGCACTAGCAATAGCAGTCAAATAAATTTGTTTTGTAAGTCGGTATAACGGTTGGACGCTCTAATTAATATCTCTAAGCACTTGTGAAGAAATATCGTATGGCCGGCCCGACCTCTTGCAGATGTGGGCTTTATTAGAAGGATTTGTCTTGAGAAATGCACAGGAATTTTTGGTGAATAGAATAGGTGGATATAGTGATTTACAAAAGATTGTTAATTATCCTGGCGATTAAAAGAGTTGTCTGAGTTTCTTGCTAGTTCTTCTCAAGGTCAGCGAAATCTAGCCGTAGGAAAATTTTTGCTGACATGATCTTTCTGGCTTATTTATAAATTATGACCTTATAAATGAATATATGAAATTTTTTGAGTTTTGAGTTTGGATATAATTTAAAGAGAGGGCACCATACCAGCGAGCAGACCACCTGGGCTACCTCCACCTTACAGAAGACCAAAGCCATATACTATTAGTGGACTGATAACCTGCTAAAGGTTGGTGGCAGCCAATGGATGACGACAGCTTAGGACCTAATACTGTGGGCCTATGTGGATGTCTTTTAGCAGAATACATATATGTCCCACTGCTGGATGCAGGTCTACTTTACTCTATCAAAAGTTCAAGGAGGTCTTAATGCTCACAACCTGGTCTTACGAGGGTTGGTACATCAGACATGCCTTTAGAATATTTTCTAAGACATGTTTGTGTCCTAACAATGTATTTCTTTACAGTTTGCGCATGGTGAATAATTTCATAATATTCTGTTCTAATAATATCCTATATGTAACTTGTATTTCAGTGTATGCTGAAATTATTCGCTTGTGAATTGTAGCAGTAGAAACAGGTTTCCGGTAATGTGACGAACGTATCTCTTAATTAGAAACCACATCGATCGGGACATTGGGTCTTACTATAGTCATAAGCTGAAGCGATATTATCTAGATTTTATGTGAATGTCAACTACGTAACAGTCATTGTTTGTTGTTTAAAAAAGACAACTCCCGCACTAGAGAACAAGCTGTGTCGCGAGGGACTTTACAAACATACAATTAACGGACACAAATTACACCCAAACTAAGAACAACTCTCTGTGGGTCACACAAAGTTTTATCCTGTATGGGAATCGAACCCACAACCTCGTGCAAAGCAGGCGCATACTGCGGCCACTAGACCACTAAGGCAGTTTGTTCACGTCAGTCCTTACTTTAGTTGTGTGAAAGTAGTTCAGCCATATGTTACTAGATGGCGTTGTACGAATATTCAATGTTAGTTCTTCCATTGATTGTGTGAAGGAAGTTCAACTAAATGTCACTAGATGTCGTTGTACTAATGACGTCACAAATTAAAAGTCGATGTTAAAATTCTCCGAGTTTGAATGACCTCGGAGAGCTTTGTTGAAACATCTGATCAAGTTTTACCAACCGGCTTGGTCCAAATATAGTGCTGATATACATCCATACAGGTTTTTTATTGAGCATCCTGTAGGAATAATATCCCTAGTTTCTCCCGCATCCCGGAGCTGGCGAGTTTGGCCGCAAACACAACACAGTCTATCATTCAATCATTATCAATTAACGTAAATAAATTTACTATAGTTTATTACATAATATTATGCTTTTTCCTAAACAGGTAGGCGGAGGTGTATGACTACAGTTCCTAGTTCCAGTTCTTTATCCTAAAGCAACGATTAATTCAGTTACTTAAGTGGTTATCTCGCCATTTAGCACTGCGCGGCGTATTGTGGGTTTGATTTCCATACGGAACAAAAATTTGTGTGATCCATAAATGGTTGTCCCGAATCTGGATATACTTTGTGTCCATTAATTGTATGTTTGTAAGCTCCTCCGTGACACAGGGCATGTCCCTAGTGCGGGAGTTGTCTTTACAAAAGAATGTAAAGAAAGCCTTATCAAAACATAAAGCTAGGGTCATTAAGCGTGTGATGGTAAAGTGATAAACAACCTCTTGGAAAAAAAGGCGATACCATTTTTCCAAAGACAACTCCCACACTAGAGAATAAACCTGTGTTGTGGAGGGCTTTACAAACAACAACTTACAGACACAAAGATCACCCAGACTCAAAACATTTATGAACTATCGAACTTACACACTCGGCGTGGTTTCAGCTACGAGGTCTACTTTCATCATTAGACTACATGTTCAATCAATTATTTTATAAAGATAATAATAATAATATTCGATATAAAATCTTAGGTACATTATTGGTATATAGAAGAACGCAGAAAAATCATTGTACCTATGATTTCATTTCTTTCTTTATTGCGTTCTTTATAATAAGTAATTCAGTTTCTTATTATCCAGCGAAGCCATACAATTTCACAAATCTGCATGAGAATATATATTGTAAGTTTATAATAATAAGGTTTAAATTTATTTAAATTAACGAGTTTGTTATTATCTTTTGTAACATAAAATAAATTTTAAAAATATTTTTGCCAGTTGTCTGGTTGCCATTGTATAGTTTCTGTCTAGTTCAAAATCAAATGGCAAGTTATAAAAAGGACATAAATTATTTAAATTGTAAATTTCTATTAAAATATTGTCCAAGGTGAATAGTAATTCTAAACCGCTAACCCTGTCAGCGCTCTCGGGTTAATCTGACCGCAGACGCGTCTGTCCATCAATCCGAAATCCGGTATGTACCGCATACTATGGTCACTAGACTGAGAAATGATCCGGAAGATGTTACGTCCAGGTTAATTCGTATTGAAGGGATATTTAGACCGGATTATTGCTTGGTGTTTGAAATTTAAGGGTTTCGATCTGTCTGTTAAAGTAATGACACTATTAGAAATGTGTTTAACTAAATGCGGGTGTTAATTTGTTGGATTAATTTTAACCTGTCTCGGATTTCATATTATATTTCAAGGTTGGCGCTGACAAGGCACATTTATGTTTGTTACATGATAGTGGCATACCTTGGTGTATATATATGGTACTATAAATAAATATATAAAAATAGGTTCCGTTTGTTTGTAGCCAGATAACTCTCTTCCCGACTCATTTTTTTACAGGACATTGCATTTCTCAGTAAGTGTGTTTTTATAGGCTTTTTATCCCGAAGTTCTAAGGGTAACATTTTTGTATTTTTTTATACTTCTTGGGCTGCAAACAAGCGTACGGCCCGCCGATATCAAGCAGCCTATGGACGATTGCAATACCAGAGGTATTATTTTCGTGTTGCCGACCCTCGTTTTTCACCAGGGCTTTAAGATTCCTTGGATAGGAAAACGTTTCTTTTAAAACGCATCCCTAAAGATCTGGAGACTTGTGTGTATTTTTAATTAATTTAAGCATGAACATTAAATAAAAATACCTTCTATAATAAACTAAAATACTCAAATAAAAACGATCTGTTTAAAGCACATTTCATTTCTAGCAGGTTTTATCCTCGACTCTTTCAAACTTTCTCGACTAAACTCACATCAAGAGAAAAGTATTAAACTAAAACTTCTTCTAGGCATTAATGGAGTTTTTTTTCCAGTGATACTAGCTACCCAGTCTTGGAGATTTCTTTTAAATAGTAAGGTGAAAAACTACAAACACTGCTGACTAGTAAAAAACTGGAACAAGTACTTTAGTATTTATTTACTTTTACTTACTTTCGCTCGCCTTGAGTAAAATAAGTACCTATTCATATACAGCTTATTTAATATGTTTTTATACTGCTTAAGACGGAAACAGCAACAGCCATACGGCGTGCCTCATCGTGGGCGTGCGTGCATGTTACTGACAAAAATGTTAACACCAGGGTTGTGAAGGAGTATGGACAAGAAAATTATTCTTTAAAAACACGCACTGGAATACGATAACGCCAATCTCTGTAGTTATTTGACTGTGGTCTTCTGTAAGATAAACATTCCTCCCAAAGCTTCTCTCTTTTAAAATAAATTAGTGACGTCAAACTTGTATTATATAAAATACATCAAATAATTTGTAAGCGACTTCCTTCACATCTAAAAGAAAGGAAGGTAAACAAAAACCTTAATACATCTAAAACTGTTAACAAAAACATTTTAAATAAAGCCAGGAACACATAAAAAGAGATTGCTCATTCACATTAACGAGCCATAATACCGAACGAATCATTAAACCTTAAACGCATGTAAAAATATTCTCCAACAATGGCGGGTACATTTGACCCAAGATTCCGTAATCACAACGGGAATGTACACTGAATGTGACCCAGTCATTGAAGGGTTAGAGTAATTGAATACAGGTGGGTAGTAGTAGTAGTTATGTTTTTAGTGTTAGGTATTTTGTACCCATATTGGGTGGACAACAGGATGTTGGGTGATTAATCTACAGATTAAATAAATCTTGTGGTGATAGATCTGAGAGGTAAAGCAAGGTTAGTCGTATTATTATTATGTAATATTGCTTTAGCAACCAACAACCTTTTTACCCAATTCTCAACCACAGTTATTAAGAGATTACTGATCCTTTAATAGCATATATACTTTTAATCACGGAAAAAACACTATACGTGTAAAATTGTACGCGCCGGCGAAAACCAATGTTTAAATAACTTTTTTAAACAAGCATACGGCCCGCCTGATGTCAAGCTGTTACCGTAGCTTATGGAAGCCTGCAATACCAGAGGTACCACTTTCGTGTTGAGATCTTTTTTTTATATACGAGGGACATGAACACAACTACACCGCTGTGTGTAGTAAAGTTATCTTCCCCAGACAGGCTTGTTCGCTAGTATGGTGCACTACTTCTCCTAAAATTAAAATTAGAGTATTAATTTCTCATTTATTAAGGTAACTAACAAAAACAACTAATTTTTTTTCACACATTTACATTTTTGATGATGTAAACTCTAGTTTACAGGGAGTAATACCACGAGGCTCACCTGCGTTTAGGAGCCTTTTTAACGCGAGCCTAGCGCGAACTAATTTACATATCATTTGCATATTGCACGACAATGCATGTAAGTGAGTTGGACGGATATTCCTAGTAAATTGCTTGTCACAGACCTGTTAGGGCTGTAGTACAATAGGTATTTATTATTTCTCGCACAGAGAATAAGCATTGCCATCCAACGTGGCAATCCTGCTAGCCTTCTGGGCACGTTGCTGATAGACAGTTATGTTGAGGAATATTTTCACGCCTAAACGACAGTTTTTTTTTCGTTCCTGTTAATTTTTATTTTGTGTATCCTTACCTTGTAAGTTCAAAAAATAGTTTTATGTATAAAGATGTGTAAGAAATGTGTATTATTTCTGTAAATAAAGTAAATATTAGTCGTTGTTTTTTAAGAGAGGTGTAGGGCATTATACAAGTAGGCAAGCCTGATTGAGGAGGTATTCCTCGAAGCGCAACCATTTTGAGGCGCTCCTAATGAAGCGCTCCTTTTTTATTCCTCGGAGCGCACCTCTTAGGAGCGCTCCCAATAGCAAATAAAAATAATAAAATTTTATTCCTCCTAAAAGGTGCGCTCCGAGGAATAAAAAAGGAGCGCTTCATTAGGAGAGCCTCAAAATGGTAGCGCTTCGAGGAATACCTCTGATTAAGGAAAGCTCTGCATCTTACACAAGATTATAGTTTAATAACTATGTACTTCATAATGCTCTTATATTCTTATACATTTCCTCTATCACTGTTGGTTTGCTGTTAGAAAACTCAATATTGAGTTAAGCTCGCCTTTGTCTTTTATTAAGTATTTTGTATTGTTATTATAATCTTGTGTGCAATAAAGAATTAAGAATTACTTATAGTGGAGTAGTTATGTTCCCGTAAGTGAGTTGTATAGTCATTTTCTGCTTGAGGAATTATAGCGGTTCAATACATAGATATGTATATAGAATATTCTTTATTGTACACAACATAAGTACTAAAACTAATTACAATAAGAAGTAGACACACAAGCAAGTGGGCACAATGGGCGGTCTTATCGCTAAGGGCGATAAGACATCGTCCGATTTTAATGCCATTACAATTAAAACATTATTTTAATTCGTGTTTTTTTATACTTTTGGTTCATTTATAGAAATCAGTTTGTGTGATAACACATTTTGATGGTTGCACGTATCGATGGTTTTTAAAATAAAATTTGCTGAGATAATCGCTCCAAAGGCTGTTCTTTATCAAAATCCTTATCATCGTCAAGCTATGCAAATTTTAGCAGAATATTTTTAATAATAAAACCATGAAAAGGTAACAAGAAGCTCGCATTTATAATTTCAACGCGTTATGTTTTTCCTCCTCAAACAATCCTGGAAACTAACTCCATCTAAAATGTCATCTGCGTAATTGTTTAAAATCCAGGACCACCAAATTGTCTTACATACGTGCAACGACTATAAACCTGCCTTCATAATTAGAGGGTGGGCAGAGGCACAGCCCTAATAACTACAAAATTACAAAGTCCGTAATTACACAGGTAATTGCGCAAAAAGACCTCTCCCGACATATTATTTTTTCCTGATTAAAATTAAGATTTTCCGCAGAACTTAAGCGGAATATTTAGTCCAGAAATAACTTTGCTGAAAATGGAAAATGTTACCGGAATAAGGAAGTAGGTTAACTAGCTTTTGTGTTGGGTTTGCTTCTATAAATTATTATTTTAAAAGCAAGTTCCTATTATTTTGCGATCTGTTATAGGAGCAAAAGATAAACTTCTTTTATATTATCTTAAAACTTATTAGAAATTTAGTAATAATGATTTAAAAGAAACAGTGGATATAGTAAAATGACCGATCCGCGCCGAGAAATCAGATCGGCTGACTCTCTTCTTTGTGATTGAATCAGCCCTGCCTTGTCTGTCTGACTAGGCAGTCTAAGTCTAGTCAGGAGGATTGCTCAGCCCTTTTATATAAATCACCTAATAATGTATAATCTTCTTCTTCTTATCGTTTGGTTATGTATAATGAAAGAGCTGAGGAATCCTTCTTATAACGTACGTATAACAGATCGGAACTTGTTTAGTAAAATACCGATTAATCTGGATCCACATTTGACATATTTACGGCACTCAGTTCAGGTTTTAAGTATTTCGCTAATAAATGTGGTGGAAACGTGACTGTGAAACCGATTCGAGGATCAGGAATTAAAGCATGGTCATTTTTTAAACTTTAAATGGAACTTTGTTGTCATTTTGTTTCTTTATTCGGTACTAGACAGATTTAGGACTCGTCAGATACACAATAAGGCAGCAGGGTAGATACATTTGCTTAACGACAAATATCGTACAGTCGTGAGTAAGTATTGAGTCATCAAAAATCATACAGGTTTAAGGCTCGGAAATAAGTGAGTAAGCTTTAATTATTTATTGTATACACGCAAAATACAATACAAAATATTTAAAAAAAAACATGTACAAAGGCGAGCAATAGTGATAGAGGAAATGTATGGAAAAAATCCGTCCATAGGCTACGGTAACTGCTTACCATCAGGCGGGCCGTATGCTAGTTTGCCACCTTGGTAGTATAAAAAAAGAAGTAAAGTTTCTAGTATTACATACGCCTATTCGCTATTATAACTGCATCCATCTCAGCCATAAGACGTCCACTGCTGGACATAGGCCTCCCCCAAGGTTTTCCACATCATTCGGTCCTAAGCTGACTTTGTCCATCCGTTGCCCTCGACCTTTACCAGGTCGTCGGTCCACCTTGTTGGAGCCCTGCCCACGCTGCGTCTTCCAGTTCGTGGTCGCCACTCTAGAACCTTTCTTGCATCTAAAACTGCATACCGTCGGGTAAACTAGTTTTCACTTTAAGAATACAGCCTTTACGTATACAGAAACTATAAAATCAATATTTCCATAGGATTGGTTGTTAGGGAGCCATCAATAGTTTAGTATAATATAATAGTCACTTTTATTCTACCACTTATTTGTGGTTTTGTTTTCCTTATGTTAACACTTTATTGCCCAATATTTTAGAGGGAAAATGTGCATGTCCTGGGACATGTTAACCCTATAAAGCTATAAAAAGTTTTGTGGATGACGTAAAATATGTTCACTTTTCGTGGTGAAAGGAGAGTTTTATTGAAGTTTAGGTAAACATTGATAAGCGGCCGTTTTTGAATCAGACATATAATTTGATTTCAAACTTCTGACGATTCATCTAAATGATGTATCCTTTTAGATGTAGTTGTGGAGGATACATACAGGTCTAGTGCTCGTTACGGATACTTTAAAAAAAAAAAGTTGTCCTAGCCATAGTACTACATTGCAAAACCCTGGTGTGAACATTTATTGGGTCGGCAACATTTTCTTTTTTTTCTTTTCTTTTAAAAGACAAGTCCCGCATTAGAGAACAAGCTCTGTGTCGCTGGGGACTTTACAAACATACAACTAACGGACACAAATTACACCCACACTCAGAACAATTCTTTGTGGTTCACACAAAGTTTTGTCCTGTGTGGGAATCGAACCCACAACCTCGTGCACAGCAGGCGCATACTGCGGCCACTGAACCACCGAGGCAGTCATGCGAGTGATGCCTCAGATGTTATGGTGACTGCTAACCATTAGATAGGCCGTAGAATAGAATAGAATAGAAAACAAAGACACAATGTGTTTGAATTCTGTAATACTGCCAAACACTTCTGCCTGTGTCAATAAAGATTATTTTCTTTTTTTTATACTTCTTAGGTGGCAAACAAGCTAGCCTGATGTAAAGCCGTCTGTGGCACAGGTTTTATTACCTAGTACAGGCACTAAAAAAATTATATATACCTTAAGTTATATTTAAGAACTATATTGTATCAAAATTCCTTATTATCTGAATAAATATTATTATTTATTATTATTATTATATTATTTTATTATTATAGTTACCGAGGCCTATGGACGCTTGCACTTGCGTGTTGCCAACCCATTTTTTTACACCAGGGCTTTATGACGGGATTAACTCTGGGATAGAAATACGTTTCTTTCAAAACGCATCCCTAAATGAGCGCTGTAGACCTGTAAATATTCTTTCTTTCTAAGTAAAAAGTATTAATAATTCTTTCTTCCTAGTAGTATAAAAAAGATATTAAAAATTATAAACCTTTTATTGATACTTCTAACACCACTCCAACGGCCGCTAATCTCTTGCAAACCAGACAAGAAAATAAACCAATTAGATACACCCAAATTGCTTTTTTATAGTACTGAGATGGCAAAAAGGCTGACTTTTAACAACGGCATAAGGCTCAAGATTAGTAATTCGCGGTATAACACCAATTAGAGGCAGACGTTTGTGGTTATGACTGCACAGGATTATAAAGTGACTACTTTAAGAAAGGCGCTTGGCATACAAAATGTTCGCATTTTTGTAAACATTTTTTTAATACTACTTGGGTGGCAAATAAGCATACAGCCCGCCTGATGTAACCATAATTATTTATTTTGACTTAGTCTGTTAGTTTAGCAATTCTGCTGTTATTTATAAAGTTGTTTTTATATTTTCAGCCAAAAGGTGTCCACTGCTGTATAATATAGGTCTCTCCAACGATTTCCACAGCATTCGCTCCTAAACAACCCTTTATCAGGTCGTTGTTCCACACTACGTCTTTAATTTCGTGATCGCTCACTTAAGAGACTTCTTTCTTTAAGAGAGGTAGGGCACCATACTAGTGAGCAAGCCCTACTGGGGAAGGACTTCCACCTTACAAAAGACCACAGCAAAAAAACTATACACAGCGGTGTAGTTGTGTTCCTGTGCATGTGTGGCTCCAGCGCTTATTTACGGATGCATTTTGACAATATAGTTTCATATCTCAAAGATATTACATCTTAAAGCAGTCGTGGTACAAAAAAATAAGGCAACACGATAGTGATAGATAGATAGATAATTCTTTATTGTACACCATAAAATTACAAAGCTTACTTATAAATAATTATAAATAATATTGTACAATGGGCGGCCTTATCGCTAAGTGCGATTTCTTCCAGGCAACCTTGAGATACCTCTGATAGATCTGACGTGCGCATTGTTTGCCACCCAAGTAGTATAAAAAACTCCCTAAAGCGTAATTAAGTAACAAATATCAATCCACTTTCACAAACAATCGCGTTTCTTAAAATTATTTGTAGGTTAAAAATGTAGTGTAGCCAATACTTAGTCAGTCCACCTATAAACGAGTTAGCAAATCCGCAAATGGTTGCAAAAATAAATGTAATTCACTATTAAGTTTTAGCAGCCATACTTTTGAGGGTAATTAAACATTTGCCCTTGGCTCCGCTGGGCTCCACGAGGTGTTTTTATGGTCATCATAAAATATGTCAGCATTAACTGGTGTTAAATTTCTCCAAATTATATTAGCGTTGAAAAATATTTAGTGTTTAGAAGTATTATGTTGAATTAATGTGATAATTTATTTTTATGGTCGCTGGGTGTTGGAGTGTGGAGTGGGGTCAATGAATTATATCTTTATGTTCTCTGATTTTGTTGACGTTTTTGTGGACTTTATGTAATTACTTACACTAACATTTTATGATTTAATTTAAATTTGGTTGGGAATAATATTTTACTCAAATGGTGTGTCTTAAATCTGCTAAGCTGAAATGGGGATGGTCTAATTCTAGGCATATCTTTAATATGCGTCTAGAGACAAAGGTCGTCACACAGTGAGTGCCTAAGGACAGACGTCTAAACATATATATATATATATTTATAGTTTGTGGTATTTTAGGCACATGAAAAAATACTGAAATATTTATAGTTAAACATAAACATATGAGACCTTTTTAACAAATTATTTTTTTACTCTTATTATATATATTACTCCAGTGAAACATTCTTATTTTGTTGACAAACAAAAAATGCGCTATAAAACATATTTTACGTTTTTAGTCGTCAAAATGTAAATTACCAAAATTCTCGTGAATTTTAGAGGCCAATACTGAAAATTGAAATTTTATCGTGTTTTACAATAATAGTGTATAAATTTTATAACTCCTTAGGCAAATATTAATAACACTTCTGGAATAACCTGCTTATTACAAACATTTAGGTAGTCATACCTGTTGTGAATGCACATTGAATAGCTGCATTCATAACAGGTGATATTACATCGTAGGGCACGGCAAAAGTCAGCCCCGGCGGTCCCAGTCCTTAGATCGCCACAGAGGCTTATACGGGTGATCTAAACAACTCTGTCACCAGAATTAGAGCGCACTCGATAAAAATAAATCAAAACTGTCAACCAACTTCTTACCCCAAAATTGAAACTTTACAATGCTAAAAATACAGAACCAACAAAACGTATATTTCAATTCAACCCTCAAATAAAACTGCAAACAAAAATATGAAACAGAGAAAACTTAAAACAGAACGGTGAATGCAAAATACAGACGTTATAAAGTTACAGCAAGAGCCTTTGCGTTTTATAGCGGGAACACATGCGGCCGAGACAAAAGCAATCGTTCGGCCCCAATCGCTGCGAGAACGATTTCAAATTACATTTTTTTAAAACAAGCTACAAGAGGTAGCGGGTAGAGATAACGGTAGGCAACTTATTACAAGGGACCTAGGTTGCAACCATTTATACTGCAATGGTTGCAAGCTTGCCTTTTATCATTCTATCTATAAGTAGTACCTAGTGCAAAAATATATTTAGGTTTGAAGTGCATTGTAGCCGATAAATTAATTATGAATGCGATACCACAACAAAATTTATAAGTACAAACTTGGCAAATTGCAAGTCGTATTACTGTTCCTGTACTGTAAAATGGCCAGGACATTATTTTTTTTTTAACTTATTTTATTATTTTTACGAAAGCCACTTGGTACCAATTTTTATTTTCCTCTATAAAAAATAACTGCCTATGGAAAGACTCAAGCCATCTAGGCATATTGTCATCATAATTATATTGTTTGCTTCGTAGGTACAGTCAGCGCCAAATTCATATAAGCGTCTATAGTATTCAAAATAATCTGAAGTACACAAATTCAAATTCATATACGTAATTAGAATTGTCACATAGTTATAGGCACCCAAACTGTTCAAAATATCTTAGCAATATAGTTTCCAATATTATGTTTACAACCAAGGAGTTCATTATTATGTTGGCGGACACATCGTTCAATGGTATCTATGCATAATATCTATTTTTTTTAAATATATTACTTATTTTATCTAACCACACAAAGAGTTTAACATTAACTTGGTAATACAATGGAAACACTATTCTATCTTGTAGCAGTTTATGTTCGCATTTTTTCTGTATGAAAATTTTCAATATTTTACTTTGTGGATCAAACAAAACGCGGAGGTTTAGTACTAATAGTGCATCGCTAGCACCCTTTGGATTCGGGACCCTAAGAGTTAAAAATAAAATATTTTGTTATTTAAATGTTTAATGCGTAACTTAAAAAAAATGTTAAAAATAACAAGAATGTCTCTATAGCAGAAATTAATTTATTCTTATTGCTACCTGAACTTCGAAAAGTATTAGGTATTACGATAATACCTGTTTAATTATAACTAGTAACGAGTATAACCACCATCTGCATTAATAACATCGAGGAGACGTTGCCTCATTGATCGGACTGAATTGTTGCAAAATTCACCACCCCTTAAAAATTCCCAATGTGTATTTACATGTCGTCGCAAATTTTCCGTGCTGCGAGGTTGTTCATGATCCCACATCTGGATCATTTTTCCCCAGACGTTCTCAATAGGGTTCAGGTCAGGGCTTTTTGGCGGCAGTTTTATCAAATTTAATTCTCTGTTTGCGGCAATGTATTCTTGTACTATACGGCAATTATGAAATGAGCATCCATCTTGTATGAATGTAATTTGCTCTTCATCAGGATAAAATATTTTAGCAGTAGGCAAAAACACCTCATCAAGAAGATCTCTATATCTCAATCCGTTTAGACGTCCACCAACTTCAACCAACTCACCCGGTCCACTTTGCGACATCCATCCCCAAAAACCGAGCGATATGCGACCGCTTCTATTGTTAGGCATGATATTTTCTTCTCTATATCGCGTATTATTCAACCTCCATAGATATAATCGACCATGAACGGAATTACAAAAAACTTTTTCATCAACAAAAATAACTTTACGAAAATCGTAGTCCAAATAATTTAAAGCAAACTGTAATCTTAAACCTTTGTGTCTGGGTGTCAATGTAGGTTTTTTAGCTGGCACGCGATGATGTAAGCCAGCTTCTTTAAGTCTCCGACGAATGGTACTTTGAGATATATTATTAGCAGTAGCTAACTGAGAAGTATTTATGAAGCGATCTTCTTGCACCTTTTGGACTAGGGCATTGTCTTGCCTAACATTCGTTATTCTAGGTCGACCAGTGGCAACGTGGCGTACAATATCACCTGTATCACGCCAACGGTTTATCCATAGGGCTACTGAGTTTCTCTGTAACATAATATTTAAAATAGAACAAAAAAAAAATGTGAACGAAAATAAGTATATTAATTTGTAAGTTAATCAAAACTTATAGAGAAAGAGTTTCCATAACTGAAATAGCGGATGAACTCGGTATAAGTGTAAGTAACACTTATACCGAGTTCATCCGCTATTTCAGTTATGGAAACTCTTTCTCTGTATAAGTTTACAATACTATGTTTCACTTGCTCTGTTATATGATACGGCATATTTAAATTGATTTATTTTGAATTATTTTATAGAATGTAATGTAATTATGCACTTTTCAATAACATCAATGACCGTAAATTAGTTGACATCTGTTAATTTTATCTATGATTTTATCTACAACGCTTCAAGTACCCACTCTAAAGAGTTTTTATGTGGCAATAGTTTTCCTATATTAATATCATTAAATACTAATATAGACACCAATATATAAATTTATTCCAAACAAAACACACGTCAATGACGTCATGCACAAAATGAAAGAGAGAAAAAATTCATTAAGAAGGAGAAACATAGAACTTGGCAGATAGATACTTTTGACTACTGCAAATGCATAGATACCATTGAACGATGTGTCCGCCAACATAATAATGAACTCCTTGGTTGTAAACATAATATTGGAAACTGAGATTGGAAACTATATTGCTAAGATATTTTGAACAGTTTGGGTGCCTATAACTGTGTGACAATTCTAATTACGTATATGAATTTGAATTTGTGTACTTCAGATTATTTTGAATACTATAGACGCTTATATGAATTTGGCGCTGACTGTACATCAAGTTCGCAATTTCTTGGTAGTGAAAATATAGTCAAGTATAATTTTCCTGGTTAGGCACTTCTTGATCAGATATATTTATGGCAATTTGTATTTTACTTATTGTGGTGCCTGCCGTGCTGAATTTAGTGGTCAATACCAGCCCGTACGTGCTCTGCTACATAATTTAGGTTATTTTCGAGGAAAATACGTTATCCTATGTTCTGTCGATCAACTTATTGGTCTTGTACTTATAAATATAAAACGCTATAATCTCAAAACGTGCACTACAAAATTATGCATCCAATGCTTAAATGGAAGACGGCGTACTTTGACAGAATTTATGTTTTCTCTGAGTGTCCTGTTCTTTGAGGTACGACTCCAACGGTTGATGGTAATGTTCTGAGTTTAGTTTTGTGCTCGTACATGTAAACCTCTAGTATTCTCTCTTATGGTTTGATTAAATTTGGACAATTCAAGTTCTGAAAAGGATATTTAAATCTGCTTTCATCTCACGTCAATGGGTTGCAAGCTAAAAATCAGCGCTAGTCATTATTGTCTAGCCAATGGTGAGCAGCGGTGGTGGCCAAGTGGGAAAGTAAACGTCGTGGGGAAAACCACATGTCTTAGAAGACATTCTAAAGACATGTCAGATTCACTAACCCACATTAGGCTAGCGTGTGTGAATTAAGGCCTAAACCCTCTTTCTCTCTTGATAGAGGAGAGGAGACCTGTGACCAGCAGTGGGATATATAATATATGTCCCATTGCTGGACACCTGGCTAAATATTATTATATTATTATAATGGTGAGGTGGTGACCTTCTCTCTCTCTTCTCTTTCTGGCAGTGGGCTGTCCATACACACGCAGTATACACTCTTATATACATAGTTGTCTTTACTTCTGATAAGTGTAAAGACAACTATGTATATATATACTTAATTTGTTTGTTTCATTATTTGTGTAAAGTAGTTATAAACTTAATTGTCAGTTTATCTGTATGCGTATCCTCAGCCCTAATTTGTCTAAAATAAATATTGATTTCATTCTTTCTAGGGGAAATATTTTAATTATACGTATCCAAATGTATTTGCTAAGTTTAGCTTTAGTCATATTTGTTTTAACCATTTGTGGAGAACACAAATGTTTGTACCATCTAAGGATCAAACCCACAATACGCTGCGTAAGCCCGAAGTTACCAATTAAACTACCAGATTCGTCGGTGCATGCAATATAACATTTTTTATATTCTTGCGCACTATATAATGTAAATTATCCCGTTTCTAAACTAGTAACAAAATCGGACCAACTCTGCAACATCTAAAACTTAGTATTCTTTTATTCATCGCCACTTCGCCACTAAACGCTACATACTAACGCCGCTATAAAACCTTTACTGCTTTTTTCAAATCCCCGGTCCGGCGTTCCAGATCCGACATCATCCGGTTTAATCCGCTTTTGTCCAGTTGGGATCGGTTTTGAGTGCAGTGACTGATCCCGAATCGGAATTTTTCCTTCCGTCCGTCGGTCACTACAATGCTGATTCTCTCGAATATGTGGCGACAATACGATCTGCCACACTGGAAACAATTTGGTAGCAGATTTTTGGCAATACCTACTAAAAAAATAAGATTAAAAAAATAGGTTTATCTATTATCATATGGTGCTCGCATTGAGCAGGCAGTCAGTTAGTCAGGTTTAGGGGTAGTATGTACTGATGAGGGACGAATAAATGAAAAGTCTTGACGTTCACCATAGAATATATATAGTTTATTGTTGAAGCACATACAGTTATACAGTTCACATAAGACACAGAAGGAGAAGAGTAACACACGAGCACAGAGACAGGAAGAAAGTACAGTATATAAGTAGAACACTAAACATATAAAACAAATATGATACGCGATACAATATGGCGCGCGTGAGGGTCGCGGATCGATACGGGCTTCGCGAGCGTGAGGTAAATATCGACTGGAGGACCGGCCGGCTAACGATGCCGGGCGCCGCGCCGAACGGAGGGAGGCGCGCGCGCAGGTATAGCTATATGTCCATCTATCAAGCGACCTTTGATACTACGGGTTTCACCTGGCGATGCCTGTCGATTTATAATATTTTAATGTTTTGTGTAATGAATGTATGTTTGCGAGATGTATATGTGTAATGCATGTTAATGTGTTAATTTGTACATAATTAGTAAATAAATAAAATACGTTACTTGTTTTGTAGTGTGTGTACATAAATAAATAAGATAGAATAATACATAATAATGTATATAATAATGAGTCACCTACATCAGGCAACGGCAAATTGTCTCGCGAGGCAATCGCGTCTCTACATCATAAGGCTGCCGGGTGTGGCATTCCTCGCGAGGCATTCTCGTGATGTACCCACCTTTATAAGCACAGTACTCATTATTTTTTAGCATGAGCAATGATATACGCTAAGTGGCTGGAAGGCTGCGAGAAACCGAGGTATGAGTCTCGGTTTCTGATTCTGCCTAAATTATAAATTGCAATAATGCAACCACATTAATCAGTACAATAAAATATATAATACTAGCAGTTGCCCGCGGCTCCACCCACGTGGATGTCGGTTATTACGACAAGAAGTAGCCTATTCCATATTCGATATTGATATTGTTTACAGCTATCAATCAATATGCCTACCTCCAGCCACCTTTACACATACTTTCACATCAACCCGAACATAGCTATCACATAACACACATACCAGTACACTCCCACACATACAGACTTATATATACAGATTAAGAGAGGTAGGGCACCATACTAGCGAGCAAGCCCGACTGGGGAAGGACCTCCACCTTACAGAAGACCACAGCCAAATGACTACACACAGCGGTGTAGTTGTGTTCCTGTGTGTGAGTACAGGTCTCCAGCGCTCATTTAGGTATGCGTTTTGAAAGAAACGTATTCCTATCCCAGGGTTACTTCCATCTTAAAGCCCTGGTGTAAAAAAAATGGGTTGGCAACACGCAAGTGTTACCTCTGGTAATGCAAGCGTCTATAGGCTACGGATACTACTTAACATCAGGCGGGTCGTATGCTTGTTTGCCACCCAAGTAGTATAAAAAAAAAAAAAAAAAGACTCATCTTAACACGCCTCTTTCACACGTAACCACTGTCATATGTCGCTAGAAATATACTATGTATCTACTTAATTTTCCATAAGGTATGTGGCACAGGTTTTCGCAACCTATTTCAGGCAACAGTCCTTCACAAATGAAAATAGTATTTACTCAGTTATACTTAGTCTAGCCTTAAGTTTTAATTTGTGAAAGGAAAAACAAATGTATTTTATTATTATTATATTCCAGACTATAATTTATCTCTATGCCAAATTTCATCCAGATCCGTTCAGTAGTTTGTACGTGACAGAGTAGCAGACATCCATACATCCTCACTAATTTTCATATTTATTAGATTCAATTTATATTTGATGTTTTTTAATTAGATGTTATCCAACTATACCAATTACTAATATATTTATTCATCTTTCAGTTTAAACATTACAATACACTCAAACCTGAGAATTTCTGCGAAATCGGAATTAATTTATAACCGAATCAAACTATAAATTCCCCAATAATTGTGTGTACAAATTCATGGAAATCGGACTGTTGAATAATCCTTTATGTAAGTATTGTTTTAACAAGTAGTCGAGATTCCGACCGCAATTTAAACGGATTAAGAGAAGTAGGGCATCATACTAGTGAGTAAGCCCGACTGGGGACGGGCCTTCATCTTTCAGAAAACCACAGCCAAATGACTATACACAGTGGTGTAGTTGTGATCCTGTGTGTGAGTATAGATTTCCTGAGCTTATTTAGGAAACGTTTTCCTATCCCAGGGAAATTCCATCATGAAAGTCATGTGCTTAATTTTTTTAAAGCTTATTTGTAAAGTAACCTTCATATTATCTTTAATTTCTATTCTACAATCAAAAGCATCTTAAGCATTTAGATATACATATAATTTAATTAGTGTACCTTAATATTAATTCATTAACAAACTAATTAGTAAAGTTTTTACATGTCAAGTAGACCTGAAAACTGTTTCATCTTATTTTATGTCAGAAAGGTAGCTAGGTAAGAATACTTACTCTGAATCGACGAGCGTAATAAGTGAGTTTAAGAAATAAGTGTAAATTAAAGGAAAGAAATGTAATGCATAAATCGTAGCAACTATTTATTAAATCAATGGTCTTCACAAAAGTTTGAAATATAAATGGCAAAATATAATAATGACAAAATAGCTCAATACTATATTTTATTTTGTTTCTGTTTCGTAGCTAAAATCTATATAATAATATGTACCTATATAAAATTCTTGGGTTTGTTTTTGTAAAGTGTAGGTGTTCACTAAAAAAACAGATTTTCGAAATACCATTCCTAAGATTGTGTTGCATTTTCTATTAAGCTTTTTATATTTTGTACAACACTACGGTTGTACACGCACTCGAACCGCAGGCGAAATCTAGTATTATCATAAAAATTGGAATTGCTTTTTCTTTCTTTTATTTTTCATTTAATTAATTACAGTATAATTTAATTAACTTCGACCACCGGGTCATCCCTAGTTAAAATACTGAGATTTTGGTGGCCTAAGTATTGACAGTTCTACCTTTGTCAGCGAACTGGCAGAGGGTAAATTGGCTGACATTTCCAAGTATAATAGTCTTCCTGGCTTTTTTTTTTCTGCTGTTTATGTAAATTAGTAAATTACTTTATATGAGTAGCATTTATACTCGTACTTGCAAAAATGAATAATCATAAAACGTAAATTTTATTCTTATATGATTTTATTTTCTTGTATAGACTGGCTCGTAAATAACCTCAGAAACAGAGCATAATTAATGACAACTTAATCTTTTTTATTAGAATGAACATTATGCAGTCTTTTATAACCTGCTAAAAATTGCCAACGGCTTCGCCTGCGTAGATATCGGCTGTCGCAATGAAATGGACCTTATCTCCTTTTCCAGGATACTATTTATGTCCTTGCTAAATTTCATTATAATCTGTGCAGCTTTTTAGCCATGAAAAAGTAACAGACTGGCAGATAGATAGACAGATTTACTTTCGCATTTTAATAATTATTAGAAGGGAATAAATTTGTATCGAAAAAAGTATATCGGAGTAAAAGAAAATTGATTCATTTTCTTATTAACAAGTAACAACAATGAAAAATCAAAGGAAAACATTCCCATTGATTTGTCGAGCATTGAAAATCAACTTTCCATAACAAAATCTTTAACAAAGACTTTACTGCTTTTGTATTAAAATCGTCTTGTCCAATTTCTAAGTTAGTATGTACCGGTGCTGTAGCCCCGGGGGTATCAATCACGATGGCTTAGGGCGTCGCTTTCAATTTGCTGCGGACATTTGCACAGAATAAGCAACGTTTTTCGTTGTATCTGGAGCTGTGCCAAGTACATTTGTGTTTGGAATATTGTACTGCTACCGTAGTGCAGTAATAAGTATTTTGTTTTAAACATTACTGTGTTTTTGTTTTTGAAATTGGTCGAGTAGTTTTTGAGCTTATTTAATACAAATATACAAAAATTCAAATACAATGTATTTAAATCGTTAGTATGGATTAGTAGAGATTGTTTTCTTTTCTCTTTTCATATAATGTGCTTATTATATACATACTTATTTTTATTTATTTTTGTAGTTATATTATGATTGTCTTTGTTCTAGCTTCTAAGATCTATCCTCTTTTGACTCCGGGTGGGCTTAAAACCAGCTCTAGCTGTGCCCACACCGTTTCCACTTCTTTACCTAATTCTATGTGTGTAATTTTATAGATTCTGTGATTTTGTGTTTCTATATTGTTTATTATTGTGTGGAATAAATCATTTTGAATTTGAATTTGAACTGTGTAGTGTAGCGCTGGTACCAAGTGGAAAAGTACCCGACATGTATTTATAAAGTGTGAGTTCGATCCCAGTTTTTTTATACTGGTACATGGCAAACAAGCATACGGCACGCCTGATGTAAAGCAGTTACTGTAGCCAATGGACGCTTCCAATACCAAAGGTATCACTTGCGTGTTGCCAACCCATTTACACCAGGGCTTTAATGTATGAGTATTCTTGGGATAGAAATACGTTTCAGTTGACAGTACTAATGTGAATATTGAACCAACCTTGACCTCCAGCTTAGTAGTTAGAGACACTAACCAGTAGACCAACAATATTATTGACTGGCTTGGTGATCCAGTGGCCGCAGTATGCGCCTGCTGTGCACGAGGTTGTGGGTTCGATTCCCACACAGGACATAACTATGTGTGATCCACAAAGAGTTTTTCTGAGTCTGGGTGTAATTTGTGTCCGTTAATTGTATGTTTGTAAAATCCCCTGTGACACAGAGCTTCTTCTCTAATGCGGGAGTTGTCTTTTAAAAATAAAGAAAAAATATTATACAATAAATAAATAAATTTATCTCATTATAAAAAGCTTCTTTTAAATAAAGTTCGGAGTCAGTAAACTAATTGTCAGGAAATAGAAATATGGACGAAAGCATGCACAGTGACCAACTCCTCAACGACTCTAGAAGAGACAAGGACTTCTTTGATACAACAACTTTGATAGTAGGTACATTTATAATAACCTATACAAAGAATTAAATGTCGAAATAGTAATAACTATTATACTCGTAAGTAAGTTATAACATCTCAACTCATAAACGAAGTATTCCATATTGGGCACCTGAGTGAATGGCACCTAAGGTATTCCACATTGGGCACCTACCGATATTTTTATATTGATATATTCCACTAATGGCACCTGCGAAAAATATCGGTATGTGCCCAATGTGGAATACCTTAGGTGCCATTCACTCAGGTGCCCAATATGGAATACTTCGTTTATGAGTTGAGATGTTATAACTTACTTACGAGTATAATAGTTATTACTATTTCGACATTTAATTCTTTGTATAGGTTATTATAAATGTACCTACTATCAAAGTTGATAATTTATATATAATACTATTACTAATTTACATACGTAATTACATATATAATAATACTATTACTAATTTACATAAACAGCAGAAAAAAAGCCAGGAAGACTATTATACTTGGAAATGTCAGCCAATTTACCCTCTGCCAGTTCGCTGACAAAGGTAGAACTGTCAATACTTATGCCACCAAAATCTCAATATTTTAACTAGGGGTGACCCGGTGGTCGAAGTTAATTAAATTATACTGTAATTAATTAAATGGAAAATGAAAGAAAGAAAAAGCAATTCCAATTTTTATGATAATACTAGATTTCGCCTGTGGCTTCGAACGCGTGTACAAGTAGGGTTGTACAAAATATAAAAAGTTTAATAGAAAATGCAACACAATCTTAGGAATAGTATTTCGAAAATCTGTTTTTTTAGTGAACATCTACACTTTACAAAAAAACAACCCCAAGAATTTTATATAGGTACATATTATTATATAGATTTTAGCTACGAAACAGAAATAAAATAAAATAAAGTACTGAGCTATTTTGCCATTTATATTATGATGATATATTCCACTAATGGCACCTGCGAAAAATATCGGTATGTGCCCAATGTGGAATACCTTAGGTGCCATTCACTCAGGTGCCATTAAAACGGGTGCCCAATATGGAATACTTCTCATAAACGTCCCACTGCTGGGCATGGGTCTCCTCCATACAAATGTCACCACCGCGTTCCTTACTGAGCATTGTTAGAGTCGACTAAGGGAGTAAGTCAGGCAGACAATATCCACTGCAAGAGAGGGAAAAACGAAACAAAACCCTATACTAACCCGTCTGGCCAGCATGATATTGTAGGCTAATATCCCTCTAAGTGTATGGAAGAGACCCGTGCCCAGCATTCGGACGTTTATGGGTTGAGAAGAGAAGACAAAACCATTTGTAAAATAATAATATTTTTTTACAAATTTCAAATACACTTTCAAATGCGCGACAGCCCCAACAGTATCATAAAAACGGAAGCCGATAGCGGGAATTGTCCTCTTATCGGTCATCCAACTAAATTGTTAAGACCTGTCGCAAAATACATCTATTACTAAGTTTTTCTAAACCTTCACTAACACTATTGGATCATGTTGTCTTAAATAAATAAATTATTAATAATTATAATAATATTTCAGGACAACTCACACACCGTCATCTGATCCCAAATAGGCAGAGATACTATGGCAACCAGACAACTGATAAACATACTTATATATTTTTAAATACATACATATTATAGATAAATTACACCCAGACACAGAACAAACAATCGTGCATCACCCAAAGATTTGTCCTGGGTGGGAATCGAACCCACGACCTCCGGCGTAGCAGTCAGATTCGAGTCACTAACCACTAGACCAACAGGCCAGTCATTATTATTAAATTTATAGTCTCTGTTTCATAACCTGTCTCTTCCATGTTGCGCTAAGTCTCTGTTGCCTGGCGTCGCAGGTGCATCTGCTACCCTCGTCGCTAATCCCATCAAAGTAGATCCCACTTAATTTTCTCGACGTTGAACAGACATGGCCATTACGGGACGTGATTTTAGATGACATTGTTATTTTATCTTCGTTATTTGTGGGTCAATAATATTTACAAAGAGTTAACTTTAAAATTATAAACTTAATTTTGACTGTGAAAGGAAACATTGTGTCCGTTAATTGTATGTTTGTAAAGTCCCCCGCGACACAGAGCTTGTTCTCTAGTGCGGGAGTTGTCTTTTTAAAAAAAAAAAAAAAAAATTGTAAGGAAACCCATATTATGTCTGATAAAAAAATCTAAAGGTATGTCTGGTTCACTAGCCCGCATTAGGCCAGCGTGTGTGGATACGGCTTGTAAGTCGATGGCCTAAGTCTCTTATCACTAGACCAAAAAAAAAAATAGTCAAAAAAAATTTTTTTTTTTGGCGATTATTTAGGGATGCATTGTGAAAGAAAAGTTTCCTATCCCAGGTATAATCCATCTTAAAGCCCTGATGTAAAAAAAGATGGTAGGCAACACGCAAGTATTGCAAGTGGTCCATAGGCTACGGTATCTGCTTAACATCAGGCGGGCCGTATGCTTGTTTGCCTCTCAAGTAATCATTGTCAAACTCTGGTAAATACTCCATACGAGTTTCCAAAAGTCATCCTTTATCTAAACTTTAATATTATAAAGCTGAAGAGTTAGTTTGTTTGTTTAGTTGAACGCGCTAATCTCAAAAAGTAAGTACTTTTTTTGTTGAATAGTGCATTTATCCAGGAATTCTATAGGCAACAACACGCTATGATCAATAGGAGCGGAGCAGTAGTGAGATATGTTGCAAAATCGGGGAAATGTACGTTCCAAATTACCACGCGGACGAAGTCGCAGGCGACCCCTAGTTGAAAAATATGCCGAAAGGATTAAATTAAAAAGTTATATATCAGAGCCGTAAAGTAAATTATAAACTTTTATTAGAATTGAGCGTAGTTTAGCATAAGCTGTTTGAGTATCGAAACTAAAGTTAAAAGATAACATGACTAATTAATTATATTAAAACAAAATATACTGTAAAATATTGATTAAGTACTATAACATACGGTTAACGGACACAAAGTACACCCAGACTCGGGACAACCATTTATGGATCATAAATACGAGTATATGGAATTAAAAGGGCCAAATTAAAAGTACCCAGAATCGAAGTTCATGCATGAAGAGGTTGATGTATGTATGTAGAGGAGGCGAAGAAAGTATCTTTGGATCGAAGCAATTGGTATGCCATAGTTTCTGCCTACCCCACTGGGAGATGCGTGATGATATGATTTGAGTTTTTGAATGGTAAATGGTGAGGTATTAGCCATCTCACGATCCTAAGGCTAGCCTTTACTTGGGTCAACGTATTAGCCTTGCGATCCAGCGTGGCACTGTCGCCAGTCTTTTGTGGCACCTTTTCTCAAAACTGCTACCTCAATTAGTTTTTTATTTATAGGTAAATTAAACACATTTAAATACAATAATAATAAATCTTTATTGTAACATCCATAGTATGTGCCTCGTGCGAAGGCTCAAAGTCACCCAAAGAGCAATGGAGAGAGCTATGCTTGGAGTTTCCCTGCGAGATCGAATCAGAAATGAGGAGATCCGTAGGAGAACCAAAGTAACCGACATAGCTCGAAGAATTGCTTCCATAAAGTGGCAATGGGCCGGGCACATAGCTCGCAGAACTGATGGCCTCTGTGGCAGAAAGGTTCTAGAGTGGCGACCACGAACTGGAAGACGAAGCGTGGGCAGGCCTCCAACAAGGTGGACCAACGACCTGGTAAAGGTTGCGGACAACCGATGGACGAGGTTTGCTCAGGATCCAGAGTTGTGGAAATCCTTGGTGGAGGCCTATGTCCAGCAGTGGACGTCTTTTGGCTGAGATGATGATGATGTAACATCAAGGTTTTTGCAATAGGTTTACAAGCCCTGATTCCCAAACTAGCGTGAGCTGTGTGTTAGGAATCAGTTCCTTCCCAGAAACAAAAGTAACAATTTAGTTTATAAGTAGGTAAAATATCTGATTGTTTGTAAGTAGTTTAGGTTAAGTTACTTTTATTTTAATAACGAAGTATTCATGTGAATATGAATTATTGAATTATTTTCCTACTTCCAACTCAGCATACAAACCACTCAGAAGCCGCAGATCAATCTATCATCTTTGTCATCTAATACGTGCTTCTAACACCATCAAACCGATTTACTCCGACTGCAATCTATCTATTCTACTCGTTGTATCAAATTAGACAGCATCAACTGATCGAAGCACTTTATCTAAGTACCTCTATTTGTTTAGTTTAATTAATTCTAGTTTATGTTTACTTTAGTGGGTGAATAGATTGTGACTGCACGGTTGGTTCGTTACCTCGTCATTTACTACTGCGCGGCGTGTTATGGGTTCGATCCCCATACGAGATATAAATTTGTGAGATTCATAAATGGTTGTCCCGAGTCTGGATGTACTTAGTGTCCGTTAATTGTATGTTTGTAAAGTCCCTCGCAACACAGAGCTTGTTCTCTAGTGCAGGCGTTGTCTTTTTAATACGAAAAAATAACAGGTTTGTTGAACGATGTTTTTTTTTTTTTTTTTTTTTTTGTTCCCTTTTTGCTATCTGCAATCGGCTCTTCAGCCATAATCAGATGAGTTCCACGCCCCTATTGTTGTAGGTGGCACTCCAGTGAGTGACACCATATTATTATTATGTTAAGAATTTAAATTCTCTCATCTAAGTTCAGTATTTGCCATCTTTTTAGGCGATTTATATTTTCATTTGCAGATGGGTTGAGCAGGTCTCTTGCTAGTTCATTTGTGTGGTACTGTAATCGTTCTTTGTATCTCTTGCTATTCTTTCTGACTTCCTCTCTGACAGTAGATATCTCTAGATACTCATGTATCTCTGTGTTTCTTACGAACCAGTGTGCACTTGAAATTGTCCTCAATGCAATATTTTGGAACCTTTGTAATAATTCCATATTGGAGTTGCTCGCCTCTGCGAGCAACTCCAATATGCTCCAATAAAGCCAATTTGGACCTACGGAATAGAGCTTTGGGGCTCTCCCCAAAGCTCTATTCCGTAGGTCCAAATTGGCTTTATGACTGCTTTATAGACCAACAGCTTGTTGCTAAGTGACAGCGGGGATTGTCGTCCCAGCAGCCAATTCAGTGATTGAAATTGTAGGTTACATTCCTTTTTCTTGGCTTTGATGTGATTTGCCCAGGTCAATCTCCTATCCAGGTGTAAACCCAGATACTTAACACTGTTTTGGCTCGGCAATATTTTGTTCTCCATATAAACTGGTGCGCAATCCCCTTTTCTGAGTGCAAATGTTACATGTATGGATTTGGTGATACTAGGTTTTATTCTCCACTTTTGCAGCCAAACATCTATTTTGTAGAGCTGTGATTGTAGTTTAGATGATGCTATACATGGGTCTTTATCGCTTGCAAGACATGCTGTGTCATCTGCGTACGTTGCAGTTATGACATCTTCAGTTTCAGGAAGATCTGCTGTGTATATGGAGTACAACACCGGGCCAAGGACTGATCCCTGAGGCACGGAAGCAGCGATGTCGTTAAGCTCTGAGTAGTCATCTCCACATTTGACTTGAAATTTTCTATCCTTTAGGTAGGATTTGAGAAGCATAAAGAATGAGTTTGGTAAAAGTGTCTTCATTTTGTACAATAGGCCTTTGTGCCAGACTTTGTCAAAGGCTTGTTGTATGTCTAAGAATACTGCTGAGCAATATTCTTGTTTTTCTAGTGACTGTCTGATTTTGTTGACTACTCGATGCACCTGTTCAACTGTTGCGTGTTTTTCCCGAAATCCAAACTGATGATCAGGTATGATCTTTTTATCATCAAGTATGGGTTTAAGTCTTTTCAAAAGAATTTTTTCAAATACTTTGGACAGTATTGGGAGAAGACTTATAGGCCTATATGAGCTAGGCTCTGTTGGCGGTTTCCCAGGTTTCACGATCATGCAAATTTGCGATATTTTCCACAGTTTCGGAAAGTACTGCATTCTGAAGATTGAGTTAAATAACATTGTTAAGAAGACAATTACCTTTTTCGGCAGTTTTTTACTTCACCCGTTATCAAGTCAAAGCCGGGTGCCTTTTTATTCTCTAGAGACTGGACAGTTCGTGTAAGTTCTCTTGGGGTGACCAGTGTGAGTGGACGAGATAGTTGCTAGTCGCTACTGATCATTTCATCCACTTCTTTTTCGAAGTCCACCATTAGCGATTGATTAGGGGTGAATACTTCGCTGAGGTGTTTAGCAAATATCTCTGCTTTCTCCTTCCCACTTCTGGCCCATGGATCTGTATTGGATTTTCTTAATGGAGGCATGTGGTTCTGCGGTCTTTTAAAGTTTTTTGTTATTTTCCATAGTGAGTAGTTGTCTTTCTTAAGTGCTGAGAGGCTTGATATTTCTCGTTGAAAGTTTGTATTTTTGTTGTCAATTATTAACTGTTTCAGTTCTCTTGAGATTCTTTTGTATTCTATTCTGTCTGTATTGGATCTTGTCATGTGGAATTGTCTTCTCTGTTGTCTTTTCTCTTGGAGCTTATTTCGAATTTCCAGTTGAATATTATTTCTTTCCATTCTATAGTTAAGTGTGGGGGTAGATCGCCACGCCGCTACTTGTATAAGGTTTGTAATATAGAATGTAGCCTCATCTATATCTTCTTCCGTTTTAAGTTTGACCTTTAGTTTAACTTCGCCTTCCAGATATTCAGCAAATGCGTCCCAATCTGTTTTATGGTTGTATATTGTTGATTTGTATACTTTTTGTATTGGCGAGATGCTGAATGTTCCCATGATTGGAGTATGATCCGATACAGCATCCAGTAATGATTCAACCTCAAAGTAGATGTCTAATAATCCCTTCGCAATGAAAAAATCTAAAAGGTCAGGAACTCTGTTCGCGTCAGTTGGCCAGTATGTTGGTTCACCTGTTGCTAAGGTTATTAAATTATTTTTGTCTATAGCTTTTTTTAGTTCACGCCCTTTTGTGGTTATCAGTCGTGATCCCCAGTAAGTGTTTTTGCAGTTCCAGTCACCTCCACATATGAACTTGTTTCCAAGAGTATGGAAGTAGCGGTTAAACATATCTTCTTTCAGATTGTGTTTTGGTGGACAGTAAATGGCACTGACGTTAATAGGCCCCATGCTTCCTCCTATAGTTATGGTAGTGGCTTGAAGCCATTCTTCTCTGAATTCACTGTGAAAGTGATGTTTTATGTTATCTTTTATTATAACTGCAGATCCCCCATGTGATGTGCTATCGGGATGATTTGTGTTATAAACGCAATAACTGTTTATCTTAACTTTTTTTCTGTCATTAAGATGAGTTTCTGATATCAGAGCAATGTCCACTTTATTAGTCTTAAGTAATATCTCTAGTTCTTCTTTATTTGGCGCTAAACCATTGACGTTCCAAGTGGCAATCCGTAACGAGAGCATTATGGAAATTTACTGATGAGTGTCATGATGAGATTCATCATTGTGCTTAGCTGTGTTATAAGCTGGTCAATTCTTTCAGTCTGTTTGATCATTAGTACTTCTAGACTAAGTCTTTGTTCATTCTGGTTGTATTCATTATCTAATATTTTAGAATGTGTTCTCTGTGACTCGTTATCAGCGTGGTTTCTTAATATTGGTCTTTGTGTATGAGGATAGTCACTGTTTACTTCTGCTAATGATCTCTTTAAATTTGTAAAGTCATCTTTTGTGTATGCGGTTAGCCTGTCGTTGTATTTTACTGTTTGGTCTGTTATGTCATTACTGTTTTTGAACGATGTAAGGATGATACTGTTCTTCTGCCAGAAGACCACAGCCAAATATCTACAAAATTGTGTAGTTGTGTTCTTGTATCTTTTCAGCGCTCATTTAGGGATGCGTTTTCAACTAAACTTTTTCCTATCTCAGAGATACTCACTCCATCACAAAACCCTGGTGTTCAAATATTTTGGGTTAGCAATACAATAATACAAGTGCAAGTGATACCTATCATGGTATTGTAAACGTTCATAACGAGCGCTAGAGACCTGTGCGTAGGTCTCTAGCGCTCGCTTTCGTTTACTCGCTGAGAATTACAACTCCCGCACTAGAAAACAAGCCTAATGTATTTTTTTTTAACACAGCGAGATCCACACAACGTCGACACACGAGAGACACAGATTTCTCTGTGATAAAACATACATTACGAAAACACATCATATTTAGAATCAACAAATAGGTACAATAATAACCTTACTTGTTGTCCTACGCGACTCGTCCAAAAAATCCATTACATTTCAATAAAACCTCGTATTATTGTAATAACATTTTTATCTGTTGAACATGGCTGTGCGTGTAGAATGTGAACTAAATTCTATCGATCAACAAATTTATTACGTCTAGACACGTCTGCGATATAAAACTGTCAATATGGACAAGGTGACCACGAGTTAACCAGGTAACGAGACAGAGCGATGGTGATGATCGAAAGCATTCAAGAGCATCTGATCTGAACAATACAATTTTAATTGAAAGGAGTTATAAGGTTTTTAAAGGGTCGGAAACGCGCAAATGATACCCCTGGATTTGCAAGCGTCTATAAGCTGCGGTAACTACCATCAGGCGGGCCGTATGCTTATTTACCTTCTTAGTAGTATAAAAAAATACTTTTAATGAAGTGAAAATTTCTTTAGACAAGTTGGGCTGGGTTACAAATAGAAACTAGCCATCTGCGCAATAGATATTATAGTGCATGTGCGTGTGCAAATAGGTTCACTCTTTATTCCCTCACTCTCATAGTTCAATGAGACGGCAAATCGACAGAACCGGAGAAAGTTTTGACCTTCCATTTTCTACCAGTCTACTTATAGATAAGGAAGACATAACGTAGGCTTTACGAGCATTTTGAGACACTGGGGTGTAAATACCATCAATTTTAAAAACTAGAAAATCTTAATATAAGTCTAAAATTCTCAATTGATGAATAACAGTCGTACTCTGACCGACCCGTTGGTCTTTTAGTCGGCCGGAGTGCGACTGGTAGTTATTATAATATGCGTATTGTTTAATATACTCTTAAGATGGTCACCCTACTGCGTAAGGTAAGTGCATATCATAAAAAGTGGATTTACTAGTAATATCACAGTAAATCGTTTGATTTATTGCATGATTGTTTCACTCGTTACTTTCATTTTATACATAGTTTTTTTATATAAATTACTGTGAAACCCACATTAATTTAAACTTATGAGTGAGTGAAACATGTGGTGTTCTTATTGATCTAATTCAGAGGCAAAACTCTTTAAGGCTGCGGTTCCACTGAAGCGGAGCGGACCGCGATTCACCAATCGGAGCGGGGGCTGAGCTGTGAAAAGGGGTAGGTGTGTGGTTTTCAGGCCATGTAATTGGTGAATCGCGGTCCGCTCCGCTCCGCCTCAGTGGAACCGCAGCCTTAAGCCTCGTAGCATGCATTACGTAAAAATGTAATTTTGATAGAATTTAAAACAAAAACGCATCATTACACATTCGCATGCAGCCGGAGCGGCTCACTAACTAGTTCGTGCGTGATCGGGTACCGAACACTTCCGATTGATGTAGAGGACAGTCATAAAGCTCATTCTCTTTTAGCACAGCACAGTTCCTGACGAGCCAGTGTTCCCTCCCGGCAGAGGTATTCCGTAAGAGCGAAAACCGAGCAAAATCTGGCTGTCAGATTGAATATCGGTATTCCGTAAGAGCGTCTGTCGTCTGTCCATATTATTGGAGGCCCTTTTTAATCTATAACACTTACACCTGACCTAGGAACTGAACCCAGAAATTCAGCAGACATGCATTCTATTACCGCTTTCAACTCGTAATTATTCAGATAATTATTTATTTCTTTGTAATCCGAACTGATAGAGTCAGGATAATTTAAAACAAGCTTTCATTAAAAATATAATTAACTGCTTACAGAATATTTAAGCAGTTTGGATATGAATGTTTAATTCCAATATGGCGATCGGTTACAAAGGGCCCCGAAGCGTTTGATTAAAAATGCATGCTTTCAAAAGAGGTTTATTTCGATGAATAGTGGAGTAATATAAAACGATTTAAATGGGCGCGGTAAGGTACAGATTAATCATCCCTTTTTATTGTGCTTTAGAGCAAATATCATGTGAATAGTAGGGCACAGACAAGCGGGCAATCGCAACTGTGTAAAGATTTCCACCTTACAGAAGACTGTACCCAAATCATCATCATCACAACCCATAAACATCCCACTGCTGGGCACGGGTCTCTTCCATATATTTGGAAGCATATTAGCCTTGCTGGCCAGACGTGTTGTGTTGGCGTGCTCTTCTGTCCAACAATTAAAAGCGATAGTATGTTCTTCCGACGAATATTTAAAAACGAAGCTATTCCAAGTTCCAGTCGATGTCATGGGGATAAAAGGGACAACGTGGCGGCGAGATGCACAGTCGAACCGTGTCGTCAAGATGAAGTAGTAAAATAATATTATTCTTAAGTAATACAGTGAAATTGTGTAAACGATTATAATTAGTTAATGTTGATGTAAAAAGATGAGAAGTGAATAAAGAAGCAATTAAGACCGGAGTTTGAATTATAATATCCTTAAAAGTAGTGACTTGATTGTATTAAGAACGTATATGCCGATACATTTCTTATAGTTGGAATAGGTTTTTATTTCAAGTTTACCCTCTGTTGCGGTGGATATTGTCTGCCTGACTTACTCTCTTAGTCGACTCTTATGACACCCTCGGGATGGAATGGGGTGGTAACATTTTGTATTCTTAATCCGTCATTTATAACTACACATAATGGTGAAGTGACTGAGAATAGGTATACCATGCTCGTACGAGAGGTTGGCGCATAGAGCCCAAACCTGACTGGGTCAGGACCTCTACCCTACAGAAGATAGGTTGACTGGTAGATAATGCCTCAGGCATTAAGTCCGCTTTTACCAAATTTATGTATGAATCTATACTAATCTATACTGTCTATACTAATTATTATAAAGCTGAAGAGTTTGTTTGGTTGAACGCGTTAATCTCAGAAAGTACCGGTTCGATTAGAAAAAATCTTTTTTTGTTAAATAGTGCATTTATCCAGAAAGGCTATATAACATCACGCTATGATCAATAGGAGCGGAGCAGTAGTGAGATATGTTGCAAAATCGGGGAAAATATTCCAAATTACCACGCGGGCGACCCCTAGTATGAATTATAAATGCGAAAGTTTGTAAGAATGTATGGATGTTTGTTACTCTTTCAGGCAAAAACTATTTAAAAACTATTGATTAAATTTGGCATAGAGATAGATTATAGTCTGGAATAACACATAGTAGGCTACTTTTTATTCTATTTTATTTTATTATACGCGCGGGTGAAGCCGCGGGCGGAACCTAGTTTTATATAAATAGATAAAAATATCGATGAAAATGTATTTATTCATGATATTGCAGCTGTAAAATGTAAGTTTATGCTGTATTACGTACACTAACAGGTCTCAAATGAGGTGCTATAATTATATTAAGCTGACATTCAAAAGACTCGCTCGTAATATAATGAAAGAAGTAAATAATTCCTGTGCTGGTTGTATTTAGACGCCTAATTGCACAGCACACCACTCATCTGATTAAGGGGAAGGCTGTGGGAAAAATACTTTTTTTTTACATATAAATTATCATAGCTTTTTCATGAGATTTAGTTTGAGTATAATTTTGAAAAACAGAACTACTTTCATATTTGGAATGATTTCCAAGTCTTGATTTTACACTGAAATAGATAGCATAACACAGCGGTGTTTTTGTGTTCCTGGGTGTGAGAACAGGTCTACAGACCTCGTTTAGGAAAACGTTTTATTAAAAACGTTTTTCTATTCCAGAGATACTCCATCTTAAAGCCCTGGTGTAAAAAAATAGGTCGGAAATACGCAAGTGATACCTTTGGTATTGAAAGCGTATATAGGCTATGGTAACTGCTTAACATCAGGCGGGCTGTATGCTTGTATGCCATGTAAGTAGTATAAAATAAAAAAAGATAACCGACGTTTATGCATGAAGCAGATATTTTTTTCTGAATCGGAGCAACTAGCGTATTTATGCTTCTGCCTACCCCAATAAAAGACAAACGTAAATGATGTGTATGTAAAAACTACTTTAACCGCTATATTATAAATTCAGTCAAAACAACAATGAACGAGCAATTATTTACATATCTTATGAGTACGCTTAATAAAGCAGGAACTTGGGCAGTATTTGAAAAGCTCGCCTGGAGAAAGCTGGCCTTTAGGAACAAACTCCAGTATTCGGGACAATCCCACCCACATGCCCACCGCTGTGACTCCTGTGAGCCAGGATTAACAGCGGAGTAACCAACTGATACACCGAGTTTTGACACTCGTGCGTCCCGTGGACAACTAAACCTACTGTCTTGGACCCCGCAACGAATTTAATCAGAAGTAAATAGGAGGAGTTAGAAAGAAAATAAAGAAAAGAAGCAAACAAGCAGGTGGGCCATATGCTTGTCAATTGTATAAAACAGATAACCCATGGCCCATAACATTACCAGCTATGCTATCCGCAATAATGCCTCAAATGTTTTCTTCAAAAATCTTGCAAATTATTTATTCTTTATCCACTTTTACTCTTTGTAGGTATAATATAGATGACTAATCAAAATAACTAGAATATATCTAAACATAACAAATTATATCGGTTCAATAACCCCTGTCGGTACCTACTAATATAATTTTAACCCCTAACACAACAAACAAAAGATATAGCCCGTCCAAATCAGATTGGTCAAGTTATGCAACCCTTTGTAATTGAGCAGAATCCTCTGCAAATTGACGAGATTGATTTGATAACCATTGAGGTGGACCCTTGTCCAGAGGCACATTGAATAAAAACAATGGATCAACCAACCACGACGGACATGTTTTTTTTTTTTATACCACCAAGGTGACAAACAAGCATACGGCCCGCCTGATGGTAAGCAGTTACCGTAGCCTATGGACGTTTGCAACACCAGAAGTGTCACGCGTTGCCGACCCTTTAAAAACCTTATAACTCCTTTCTTGAAGAACCCCATGCCATAGTCGTTTGGGAAAACCTCAGCTCATTCCATCATGTTTGCCTTTTAATAAAATTTCATTATAAAAGGCTGTCTCCATGGTGAAATGATGGTATGATGGATTTGATGTCCAGGTCTGGTGGCTTATATTTCAGTATTTTTGATGGAGTTCTATTGGAGATCTATATTCAAGCTTTTATAAAATTTGGAAATATGTTGCTTGTACATCAAAAAAGGATGGAATATATTAAATAAATGCAGTAGTAACTTAGTGCGAAAGTAACCGACATGAGGTGTAAATTCGACCCCCAGTACTAATGTGAATTTGTGGAATTTATATGTTCACACGGCAACGGAGATATATATTTAATGCCGTTACATGAAGATTTTTTTAGGAAAATCTATGTATGAATCTATATAAATACATAATCTTTACATATAAAAATGAATCCCTATTTCCCTTGGTCACGGCATCACGCGTGAACGGCAGGACCGATTTTAGTAATTCTTTTTTGTTGTGTTGTGTTGCTGTCAGGAGAAGGTTCATATGTTAAAAAAAGAAAGTTGCGCTGAAAATAGTTTAACCCGGACGAAGTCGGGGCGGGCCGCTAGTTAGTTATAAATATTTTGATTTTGTTACTGAGATTTTGAGATATCCTTACTATATTATTATAAATGTGAAAGTTTGTGAGAATGGATGGATGGATATTTGTTACTCTTTCACGTAAAAACTACTGAACGGATCTAGACGAAATTGGGCACAGAGATAGATTATGGTCTGGAATAACACATAGGCTAGGCTTTTTGCAGCGATAACCGTCATCCACGCGGGCGTAGCCGCGGGCAAGAGCTAGTATCTAATATCTTAAATTCTCAGTAACAGCACAGATTCTGGAATTGTGTTCGGTTTATGTAAAATTCTAACCCCATACGGACCTAACATAACCGGCTAAACGTAGGCCTTATACAACTCTTCCTTTCCCTTATAGAAAATAGGCGTGACTCTATACTATATTTATTATTTTACATTTTTTTCTTTAGTAAAGCACTTCGCCTTAACGTTAGCGACATCGGTGCATATAAACAAGCTCTAACGCAACCACAGGACGGTGGCCCCTTAATTAAGAGCGGGAATGCAAAACCTACAGTAATACTGCTTCTGTAGCTCTGTACTAACACATAATTATTGCTGCCAACTTAACTGCCGTCTGAAAACACTTTTATTTTATTAACTTTTCAACAGTTCACGGACGCTTCCTGATAGGTATTTAGTTTTTGAATGTTTTACAGTTTAGTCCACGATGTAGTAAGTTCAATCCCTACATTACGTTAAGGAAGTACGAGTAATTAGCTACCCATATTACACTTACTGCCTTGGTGGTTCAGTGGCCGCAGTATGCGCCTGCAATGCACGAGGTTGTGAGTTCGATTCCCACAGAACAAAACTTTTGTGTCCCATAAAGAATTGTTCTGAGTCTGGGTGTAATTTGTGTCCGTTAATTTGTATGTTTGTAAAGTCCCCCGCGACACAGAGCTTGTTCTCTAGCGCGGGAAGTTGTCTTTAAAAAAAATATGTTTCTTGTTTTTGTTTCTTTTTAAAAGACAACTCTCGCACTATGGAACAAGCCCTGTGTCGCGGGGGACTTTACAAACACACAATTAACGGACACAAAGTAAACCCAGACTCGGGGCAACTATTTTTTGATCACGGAAATTTTTGTCCCGTGTAGGGATCGAACCTACAACACGCCGCGCAGTAGTAGTAGTAAATGGCGAGGTATAACCACTTAAGACACTGAACCAACCGTACAGTCATGTCTCTGCTGGGCACGTGTCTCCTATCAAGAGAATCTGTTCGAGGCGCTCATAACCAGGTGTACTCGCTTTTAGGCAAATGATGAGCGCGTTAAGCTACAGAGGTGCAGTAAGTGGGTATTTCATCTAAGTGCTTTCTTGCTTCGAAGGTCTCGTTAAAAATTGGTCCTAACTGTTAACAGTCAGAATAAATATGGGCGATCAAATTACACGTAACTCTGTGACCACTATCTAAACGATTAGAAAGAACGAAAGAAAAGTATTTATTCGAACATACACAGGATAACAGTTACAAACAAAAACAATAGACACAAAATAACATTTTGTTTATGTTATTTTGTGTACAGAAGACATAAAAAAGAAGAAGAAGGTTTACTCGTTAATCATACGTTAGTCCAATGCGGGTTGGCGGATAAGACATGCCTTCGAAATACTTAAGACTATGTTTGCCTTTACCGTTAGCAATTAATAAATCATTTGACTATACCTAGTACAAATTTCGATACGATAACTTTCCCACTTGACTACCGCGGCCCGTTCTTCTTAATTGAGCCACTTATAATAATCATGAAAAGTAAATTAATATCTTGATTTTGTAACTTTAATATCAAAAAACAAATGACACGGCCCCAGAGAGAGACCCTTGTTTTAATTAATTCATCAACATCTTTAGATTTTGGAGACAACTTCTTTTTTTTTTTTGTTAATTTTTCCTTATTAATTTGTTTGCTTTTTTTAATTAAATGGCTGTTCTGTTTTGGTTGTATTTTTGTTAGTAGTAAATATCTACCTATTTGTGGCTATTTTGAGCTTGATATATATTAATTTGTTCGTATGCTTCCATCCATACATCCCGAGAGTCGTAGAGATGTCGTAAGAGTCGACTGAGGAAGTAAGTCAGGCCGATAATATCCACACTGCAAGAGAGGGAAAACTCGAAACAAAACCCTATACCAACCCGTCTGGTCGTCAGACAAATATCCCTCCAAATGTATGGAGGAGACCTGTGCCCCGTAGTGGGACATGTCTCATGCCTTAAAAGTTGGTAGGTACCTGTGTACATAAATTAAACGTAATTTAAATGTAATATCTATTTTGAATGCTTTGAACACTTATCAAATTCTAAAAATACTCTTTAAATATATTAATAACATCCAAAATCGACAAATATAAACTAAGAGCTTTGACCTTTTAAAAATATAGGCCTATTTTAAAACGTCTAAATTATATTTTTGTCAATCTAAATTTAATTCTTTCTAAACTTATCCGATCGGGAATAGAATGAAATCCGATTAATTTTGTAATACTTGACAAATTATTGTGATAAAATGGCTATAGGAGGAAGTAGAAGCCTCGGTGGCGGCGGTAGTGCAGTGGTAGTACATTTGACTACCCTGCAGAGCCCTGGGTTTGTTGCCCAAGACGGGTGGTATGGGATCTTGCCGACGAAAAACATGCTCGGTTACAGCCAAGAATGAAGAGAGAACACTACACCTCTGTGTGTAGTTATTTGATTGTAATATTCTGTAATGTGTCTATTCTTCTCAGTGGAGCTTGTTCGCTTCTTTAGTGCCACCTCTTTGTCTTTGTCTATAAAAATACTCAGTATAACGACAATAGACTTGACTCCTACGCCTCCTGGCTGGCTAAACGTGGGCATCATATATCTATACTAAAAGCAATTTGAGTGTGCAATTATTTATTATATTAGTCCATTCAAAGCATTTATATATTTGTGTCCCATTAGATAAGCAATAACCTCAAAAACGCGAAACTAAAAAAAATGTAAGACCACAGTTATATGCCCGAGCATCTTTTGTTTTTTTATATGGAATGCAACACCGAGTTTGTCGATGCAGTAACTATACGAGCAAACTCGTGCAGTTAAAGTAGTTATACATTTGTGCTAACGATGCGACATGTTGGTATGGTATGCCGAGCTGTTGTCCGCAATTCCACGCTGATGCGCATATTTTGCGTGCGGGTGGTTGGCAGGGGGGTTACTCTATCCACCCCAGCTCATCCAAAAAGTCCAGCAGCCGCCTGACGTTGACGACCGCTTCTCGTACCGAACCTGGGCTGCCCAGGTGTTTCTTTCTGTATGCAGCGACCTGCGAGCAGTGCAGCAAAACGTGCGCCGCCGTCTCGTCTTCCCTCATGCAGGCTCTGCAGAGGGGACTGTCAGTGACTCCTATAACAGAGAGGTGTCGTGACCCGTGACGGCAGCAGTGACTATACGCAACTGCTGCTTTGTGAGTCTTAGAACCTGTTTGGTGAAGCGATGGTCCAGCGCGGGAAGTGCTTCCTTTGTCTGTCTGCACTCGCTGTGGTTTATCCAAAGGTTGCTGTGGTGATCTTTAATGCGATTTCTTACCAGTGCACGTAGGTGTCCGAAATGCAGCGCCACAATGGGTTCCGGCCCTATCGTGTCCATCGATGTGACATGTTGCGCGCATTGTAGCGTTTCCTTTTACACTTTTATACTTAAATCAAAATCAAATCAAAAATCAAATATTTTATTTGCCATAAATAGGGTACATAATAGGTGTTACAATAATGATAATAATCGTCCTTATCCTATTTAGCTATTTAAACAGCATGCAAATGTTTTACAAAATATCATATTATACAGAAACATTTAATTAATTTTTGTTAGAAATTCCATCACCGTGTAAAAGGTATTTTCCAACAGCCAACAACTAAGTGCAGCTACATATTTATTGTAAGGCAATTCCTTAATAGGCTCAGGGATTTTGTTACATATCCTTATACACATGTTATAACAATTGTTTTGCATTCTATTGGTTCTAGGGATTGTGTCAACAACTAGTCTGTTTGGTTTTCTAATATTAGTTCTCTGGGTAACATCTTTAGCCTGTTGAAATATTTCTGGGTGCTGTTTAGTAAATTTGGCGACTTCTAATATATACAAACAAGGCAGAGGAAGCATTTTTAATTGTTTAAATAATGGCCGACAGGGCTCGTCAGGAGCAACACCACAGATCGACCTAATGCACCTCTTTTGTGCAACAAACGCTTTATTTATTTCTGTGCCATTTCCCCAAATTAGTAGATTGTACCTAAGTATCGATTCTACATAAGCAAAATAGGCTATGCAGGCTGTCTGTTTATTAGCTATTTTTGTTAATTTATATAGTGCATATGAAAATCCATTTACTTTGCTACTCACTTTCTCTATGTGTTCTTTCCAGTTAAATGTATTATTTAATATTAGTCCAAGGAATGTCACATTATTAGCATTCATTAGTCTTTGTCCGTCATAATTAATATTAAAATTAGATGTCTTAGAATTATTAAAATTAATATAATTTGTCTTCATCAAGTTAATTTGTAGATTATTAAACTTTAGCCAATTTACTATTAATGTCAGAGTATTATTTATGTCAATTTCATGATCTAAACTACTATTATTTTTATCCGTGGTCACTATAACTGACACATCGTCAGCAAAAAGAATCGTCTTATGATGTGTTATTTCAGGCAAGTCGTTTATGTAGACGAGAAAAAGAAGTGGACCCAAGACGCTACCTTGAGGAACCCCGAATTCATTCCTCATATAATTGGATTTGTACATGTGGATGGCCTCATTATTATCAATTTGCGCTATATCTACACATTGTACTCTATTTACTAAATATGTTTCGAGCCATTGTAAGGCTGGTCCTCTAATTCCATTGTGATCCAATATAGCTAACAATAGCTCATGCGAGACAAAGTCAAATGCACGTGTCATATCTAGAAATATCGCTGTTGTATAATTTTTATTATTTACACTATGCAATATATCATTTACCAAATGAAACGTGGCATCTCTAGTAGATTTTTGCCTTTGGAAGCCAAATTGATTGTGCATAATGATATTGTTTTTATTAAGAAATGATGTAAGCTTATCATGCATTACCTTTTCGAATATTTTAGATAATACTGGTACTAGTGTAATAGGCCTGTAATTATTAACGTCATTTTTATCACCACGCTTATGCATCGGTTTGACAACAGCATATTTAAGTCTATCGGGAAAAGTACCTGTCTCCAAGGAGAGATTGACCAGATATGTGAATATAGGTGTAAGTTGTTCACTGCAAATTTTTATAATTTTTGTGCATATAGCGTCGTATCCTACAGATGGAGTGTTATTTAGTGACAATATTACCTTGTTGATATAGGTCTCATTCACGGGGGACAAGAATATGGAATTAGATTGTTTTTGTTTCATATTTGTTATTTTCAATTCACTATTTTTTTTATTAGTTGTTGAAATAAAATGCTCATTAAATATAGTAGCTATTGACAAAGGATTCGTTACTATGTAGTTTTGATGCATTATGCTTGGGATGGAATTTAAATTGACAGGGCCATCTGATTCACTCTTAATTACTGTCCAAGTAGTTTTACATACATTTTTACTGCTAGTTATATAATTCATATTTTTATTTTGCTTTGCACTAATAATACATTTCTTCAATAACCTATTGTATTTTAAGTATATATGTTTATCATGCTTGGACTTTGTAGCGTAATATTTGTATCTAAGTTTCCTAACGTTTTTACAGCTCTGTTTTATTCCTTTAGTTAACCAGTTAATTTTTTTTGATATGTTGGTCCTTACTTTAGTGATAGGAAAACATAGACAGTAAGGCAAAAATACTCGTGAAATTCATCAAATGCCATATTTAGATCCGTTTGTTTATACCAGTTCAAATAGAATAAACTAGGTAGACTTACTTAAGTTAATTTAGTACCAATAAATAATTATATCAGACAACATCTTTGTCTAAAACCTTTGGGTCGCAGTACTCTACTGTCATCATCATATCATATCAAACATATCACGCAAAAGGTGTACAACGCCCGTACAATAACGTATGTCACTATCTCTGTCATATCAAATTTATGTCATCGTGCTATCGAAGTAAAATAAAAGAGATAGATATATTTACTTCGAAATGTTTGGTAATTTCAAAATTTTTGTAATGATTTCTAAGATACGTCGGTATAATGGAATAGCGGGAAAAGCAGGTTCATTTTATTTTATTTTATTATTTTATTGAGAAAAATAAACAATTGTACAATAAGATAGAAGAAGAAACAATTATATAAATGATACTTAATATTGTTACGTCCCAACTCTGAGACCAATGTTACGAACTACCGCTGACACTAATTGTTATGTTCGATGACGACAACAATAGTTACTTGTCAGGATAGGGTTCGATTAAAATGCCAGGTTACGCGATAACGAGTATATTAGCACTTCAACACAAAACACACAATGTCACTTACAATACACCGTAAACACAATTACACACTATAACAGTTCACTCACTAAACTCTTCACTATAACACAAAACACTTCACTAAAGTCTTCCAATATCGTCCCGATATATCGCCTGTATCGCTGTCCTCGCAACTGACTACTCAGTTGCTCTTCTCAGTGTAGACTCGTTGACTGCTCAACGAAGACTCAACTAAGACTCTCCAACCAAGACTGACTGTCCGCCGCAGGTCGGCCCCTTATATATAACTCGCCACGGAATCGAGAATATACGCGAGGATCGTAGTAAGTTATAGTAACGTCTTTACGAGTAAACCCGTTACTCGAACGTTCATTCATGATGTAAACAAGTCACCGTGCTAAGTGCCATAAACCTTGTGCCTAAACGCTAAGGTTCATATTCGCACGTTCCGTTCGACCGCTATTCATCCTTTGTTCTCTTTATGATGTTTTTTTTCTGTATTGCTCGAGACTCTTTATGAATAGCTATTGTTTTCAGATAGCGGTAGTTTTTAGGGCCACCCTGTGCGTCGTAACACTGCCCCCCTCTTAAACTTGCTCGTCCCGAGCAACATGTCCGTATAGGTATGGTCTGTCACTCGGCATGTCTGCACGGCACCCGCACGATTCCTGTCGCGGGTCTGCAGAGTAATCCTTCAACTTCATACGCACACGGGGCTTGACTTCTTCTTCAACCCATAGCCATCTTCTCTTAGGCGGTGGGTCACGATCCTGTTCACCAAAAGTTCTATACATAAATACACAGTTATGTTTTCTTCGTGCTAATCCAGCACGTTCAATAATGCGGAACCCGTCGCGTCCGCCGTAGCCACCAATATCCTCACGTCCGCTATATTTCTTCAGTGCCTTCACAAAATCTTCTTTCTTCCAGGATTTATTCAACTCTGAAATTTTTAAAATCTTCACATTACTCTCTTCCACCTGAGTCGTAAGTTGTTCTTCTTTCTTCTGCATGTCCACCGGTTCGGGGCCCGGTTCTAATACCGCTGCCTCGCTACAACCCACCTTTCTCGTAGAAAATTTGACTTCATCCTCCGTAGCATACCGCTGGCAATCCTTGACGTCCTCCATAACGTGCCTTTGAAGATCCCTGACGTCCTCCATAACTTCACGTTGGCAATCCTTAACGTCCTCCATAGCCTCTCCATAGCTATCCTTAACGTCCTTTATAACTTCACTATAGCTATCCTTGACGTCCTCTATAGCTTCACCATAGCTATCCTTGACGTCCCCCATAGCTTCACCACAGCTATCCTGGACGTCCCCCATAGCTTCACCATAGCTAACCTTGACGTCCTCCATAGCTTCACCGTAGTTATCCTTGACGTTCCCCATAGCTTGTCCTTGGCTATCCATTACGTTCTCCATACCTTGCCTCTGAAGATGAAGATCCTTGACGTCCTCCGTACCTTCACGTTGGCTGTTCTTGACGTCTTCCATAGCTTGATGTGTGCTAGGCTGAAACTTTATGGAGTCGCATATCCGCATTAGCTCTTGCACATTTTGGCGCTGAGCCTCCCTATGAACTTGTACACTCTGCATAATTCTTTCCACAGCTTGGCGTTGTTGACGTTGGAAGTCTTGCATAGTGGCCAAGAGGATCGACAAATCAACCACATTAGAAGGACTTGTCGCTGTCGGGCCCGCTGAGGTATCCGCAGAAGTCGATGGTGTGCCAATATTTTCCTCGGCCCCAGTGGTGACCAGATGAGTTGGCGGCGGGCTGCTGTCTTCCTCAGCTGCAGTTGCAGGTTCACAAGACTCCAAAACAGCCTGTTGACGAGTGCATGCCCCCTTGTCACCGTCGCTCGGTCTGACAGGCATTTGCACTTCTGTCGTCAACTGTTGCATGTAAACTCCCTCGTCTCCGTCGCGTAGTGTGACTGACATTCCGCTTCTGACACCAATGTTACGTCCCAACTCTGAGACCAATGTTACGAACTACCGCTGACACTAATTGTTATGTTCAATGACGACAACAATAGTAGCTTGTCAGGATAGGGTTCGATTAAAATGCCAGGTTACGCGATAACGAGTATATTAGCACTTCAACACAAAACACACAATGTCACTTACAATACACCGTAAACACAATTACACACTATAACAGTTCACTCACTAAACTCTTCACTATAACACAAAACACTTCACTAAAGTCTTCCAATATCGTCCCGATATATCGCCTGTATCGCTGTCCTCGCAACTGACTACTCAGTTGCTCTTCTCAGTGTAGACTCGTTGACTGCTCAACGAAGACTCAACTAAGACTCTCCAACCAAGACTGACTGTCCGCCGCAGGTCGGCCCCTTATATATAACTCGCCACGGAATCGAGAATATACGCGAGGATCGTAGTAAGTTATAGTAACGTCTTTACGAGTAAACCCGTTACTCGAACGTTCATTCATGATGTAAACAAGTCACCGTGCTAAGTGCCATAAACCTTGTGCCTAAACGCTAAGGTTCATATTCGCACGTTCCGTTCGACCGCTATTCATCCTTTGTTCTCTTTATGATGTTTTTTTTCTGTATTGCTCGAGACTCTTTATGAATAGCTATTGTTTTCAGATAGCGGTAGTTTTTAGGGCCACCCTGTGCGTCGTAACAATATGAACAACAACTAACACCATGATCCCCATATAAACATTATACATAATTAAGAGAAAAAAAAAAAACAGTAACAATATCTTTCTTAAGAACAAGAAATACTTAAAAACAGAGTTAAAAGAAACTGAAACTTCTACATCGAAATAACAATAATAAGAATAAACACTCCTTATGATATATTTAACAAAAGAATAAGTAGTAACAAATAAACAACACATATTGCTTCAATATTTTTACATAATATTGTATGAGTTGGCTACTCTATATTATATTTACCTCAGTGATGCTAAGCAAGTATTTGTCGAGTGAAATAGGTACTAGATTCCCTTGATCCTTTCTTCAGTTCAAGACACAAATTGTCTATACCTTTCTATGTAACTTAAGTATTGAGCAATTTCCAACTAAGTCTCACTACTTAGTTAAATTCATTGCTTTAATTAAAACTAGACGTGATCTTCTGAAATTCAATTACATTTTGTTTTGTTCTTAGAATGTTACTTGTTGATGTACATATTGTGTACTATTGAGTGTGTGTAAGAGATAATATTTAGTGATACGACCATCCAATGTACAGCTCGTCTCGTCTCAACCCATAAACGTACCACTGCTGGGCACGGGTCTCCTGCATACATTTGCAGGGATATTAGCCTACTATACCACGCTGGCCAGACGAGTTGGTATAGGGTTTTGTTCCGAGTATTCCCTCTCTTGCAGTGGAAATTGTCTGCCTGACTTACTCCCTTAGTCGACTTTTACGACACCCACGGGATGGAACGGGGTGGTGACATTAGTATTCTTAATCCGTCACCACACGGACAATGTACAGCTAACTACACTTAATAATTAAACTTTTTGAAGTGAAAACTTATTTTTACTCTTAACGTGTTAAATACTTTTGGGTGAACAAAAATCATTGAACTCGCGTCATCGTCACCGAACGCTTTCTATGAGCTATATGTATACTGTGTATATGTGTACTTTTTGGGTGTACCAAAAACGTGAAACTCGCGTCACCGCACACGCTCGACGATACAATTCACAAGTTACTTAGTTTTCACTTTTATCGGCAGTTCCCAAAGACTGCACCGCATGTTTTTTTTTATACTTGGGTGGCAAACAAGTTGTCATTAGTTACCGTAGTTACCGTAGCCTATGGATGCTTAATACCAGAGGTATCATTTCCATGTTGCCACCCATTTTTTACACCAGGGCATTAAGATGAAATATCTCTGGGATTGGAAAGCGTTTCTTTCAAAACGTATCCCTAAATGAGCGCTAGAGACTTGAGTACATTAAAGAATATTCTATTAATCCATCTATATGTATAGGTATATACAATATATAATCCAGAAAGCTAAACTGAAGAAGGATTTCCACCAGTATAACCACCAGTCATCCGTGGTCTTGTGTAAGCATAAGACCACGGATGACTAAACATAGATTTGTAGCTGTGTTCTTGCACCTGAGTAGGTCAAGGTCTCCAGCACTCAATTAGCACTGTACATCCTTAAATAAGCACTAATCATTTAGTGATGCGTATAGAATCATTTTTTTATCTTAGTAATGTCAATTACACAAAACACTACTGTCAAAAGTTAATTACACTAGTGTCTCCATTGTGCTTGTTATGGGTTTGATACCTACAAGGGACAAAACTTTTTTTGACTTATAAATGTATGTTTTGAGTCTGGGTGCACTTTCTATTTGCGAATTTTAAACTTAGACCGGCCGGCTGATTCTCTAAGAAACAGCGATGGCAAACTGACAGTTGTGATTGCTGGGTGACGGCACAATCTATTGACTAAACGTCAAAAAGGCTCGGTTTTTGCTCTTACGGAGTACCGATTTTCAATCTGACAGCCAGATTTTGGTCTGTTTTTGCGGTGGCTCGGTTTTTTCCCCTTACGGAAAACCCTTCCCGGGCTTGCATTTGTTTCCTTATTAAAACTTAAAAGAAAAAATATATCTTAATGAACTAATTATAACAGAAACAGAAACATAACCAACCTTACCACTTGTTTTCTAAATTAAAAAGTTTTCAAAGAAATTGGAATCAAAGAATATAAGTTTTATGGGAAGTGAGAAGAATGGCGGCAGTTTTAAATTAGGCACGAAACTTGGTGAAAATCTTCAAAGGGCAGTAATTAGCCCTTTGTCTGGCCGACGGATTAACTTTCATCTTTCATCATAAATCATTCACGATAACGTCCACCATTATGATTTGTTACTTAAAAGATTGTGGCGCATGTTTCACGACGCTATAGTTTTATTTTTCTTAGAGATATGACGTCTCTTCGGTTGTTTAGTGATCGTTTGTCTTGGTTTTGTAAAGTAGGAGTATGTTTGTGTGATCTGAATGATGATATTGAGAGGTAAGGGAGAGCTGTGCCTGTTGTTAAATTATAATGCTATCAGTGCTGGCTTACAGTCAACATTCAGTAACGCTCGTAGATTTAAGGATATCAACATTGTAAGGCTGCCTCGAGAGGAATGCCGCGCGAGGCAGCCTAGTGATGTGAAGACTTGTTTGCCTCGCGAGCCAATTTGAACGTTGCCTGACTGACTGACTGCCTGCTCAATGCGAGCACCAGATGAGCAACCACGCGTGCCAGCCAATGTCGATATCCCGATTAAGGGATTAAGTTTATTTAAAAAAAAACGTTTTTTCTATACCACGTATGGTCTATTATTATCTTTTATTATAACATTTTACGTACGAATATCACTTCGTGTAATTACTTGTATTAATAAACAGATATTTAACACAAATGCTAATTGTATCTGAATAACAATTAAATGTAACAGTTGTATGGTTGACAACTACATGATCATTCCATTTGATATAATTTAATTATAATACATAGTATGTTCAGGTTACAACATACATATTTACGATTATATATAGTTATTAATATCCGCCTGCTTCGGTTACTATAGCCATCTTAGTCTTGTGGTTAGTGAGCGGGTCGAGGGTTCGATTCCCACACGAGACAAATCATTGTGATTCATAAATGTTTGTTCTGAGTCTGGGTGACATTTTGTTCCCTAATACGGGTCTTTAAAAAAACCCCTTTCTGATAGTCCGATGCAACGACAATCCGATATGACCGGAAAATATCAGGCGTAGAATCAACGGTTTTAACATGCTTACCGAGACACGATGTGCGAAAACACCGCCACCGGGCTATCTGAAATTTCTTGCCGGATTAACTAATATATATTTATAATTCTACCCGGGAATCGAAACAAGGACCTCGTAGGCAGCTGTTGCACCCAACGAGCATGAGATCAATGAGGCAATTAACACGAATCTCAAATCACTGGTGAATCTTAAAATAATTTCTATCACTTTTGCTTTTTTTTCGGTCGGTAAAAAAAAACAAATACAATGTTGTTGTTTATGAATAAACCAACATACGATTATTCATCAGCTCAGCCAAAAGACGTCCACTGCTGGACATAGGCATAGGTCCAGGTAACACACAATTGCCGGACACAAATTACACCTAGACTCGGAACAAACATTTTTGAATCACACAAAGTTTTTCCACGACCTCTGACTTTATAGTCAGAGTCACTAGCTAGGTACTAGACCAATAGGCCAGTCAGTATTAAAAAGTAAAACATTCCCATTCATACCAACATGCTATAAGCTACGTACTCTTACTATAATTCCTTCCCTTAACCGAATTTCCACGCATCCGTCACTCACAGTCTTCTGATGATACATTGCCTATTATAATGTAAATTTTCGCCACACAATAATGCTTTGAATACATTATCCATCAAATTATGTGTTCTTGCAAGTAATTACTTATGTATTGATGTTTTTAATGTAAGTAGAAAAATGGCACACACTTTTTTGTTTGTTTGAAGATAGAAGAAAGAAAGAATAATTAATTTGATGCAGACTAAGAAACAGTGCGATACATGAGCATGTGCTTAAGTTGTAACATAAATTATAGACTAGAATTAAAGTACAGTATTTAGTTTTATTTATTTTATTTTGTATGCCAGCGAGCAATGGAGCGCAGTATTCTGGGAGTCCATCTTTTGGACCGTGTACGAAACTCAGAGCTGCGCTCAAAAACACAAATCGCTGACGTTGAACGAAAACCCGCTAGCCAGAAGTGGAACTGGGCCGGACATATCTGCCGTATGTCCGACGATCTGTGGGCAGAGACCACAACCAGATGGCTGCCACAAAACATTAGGCAAAGGCAGGCCATGGAAAAGATGGCGGGATGAGCTTGAATCCTACCATGCTGACTGGCAAGTGCCCTGCAGTGGGACAGTAATGGCTAGTAATAATAATAAATTTAATTTTGATTTAATTGCAAAAAAATAGATCTTAAGGGTGTGAGGCATAGAAAAAAGCTTCGTGAGGACCCGTTTAGTGATAGGACACTTAACTTGCTCTTGCAGGTCGGAAGAATGACCGTTTTTTTGTGTGGCTGAGTTGTGATCAAGTGGGCTTTACAATTTTACCCCGACTGTGGTCCTCACAACAATATGGGTAAATTTAAGACACCAGACCATGCCGTGTGGCTCTGCGGCATTCCAGTGCGGTGGACAATGTCACAACGTACCTACTAGCAAAATTAAAAGGCAAACAGAATAGAATCTTCAAATGAGCTGTAGCACACAATGCGCTGTGTGCCTCACGGCTTCTTTAAATAGGCGTCCAATTCAGCGTGTGCCAAGCAATAGCTTGGTTTTTAACTGACACCCTGTAATACACATTTCTTACAAGTTCTTCTCCAGTCAGTCTTCCTCACTTGCATAGTACCCTATCTCTCTTATGGTCCTTCATAAACTATGGTAACTATAGTTTCTAACACTCAAAATCCCCTCAATAAGATTACCCAGGTTGACAAAGGCAATACATACATTCTCAAACTTATTTGCCAACTAGTTATAACGGTCTTGAATTCATAATTGTTATTATGAAGGGTCCTATTCCTATTGACGGTTCAATTTGGTCGTGTTACGCATTTGGCGTGGTGTACCGTTTCCCCTACTGACATCATTCCAAAGGTATGTAGTTGAATTTGTTCGGGAGCGATCGATATGAAGGAATCAGGAGGGTTATTTGTTGACAAAGGGATAGTATTACCGATCTTTTATTTACTTACCCACAGTTTTATTGACTGATGCCACGGTTCTTGCTGTCAATTTCCTACATTATTTACTTTAGTTAAAACGATGTTTGAATAGAGCGTTAACTTTACTGTAGGCAGCGGGGAAGAAAGGTTCTCGAGCGGCGACCACGTTCAGGAAAGCGCAGTATGAGACGACCTTACGCAAGGTGGACAGATGACCTGGTCTGAGCTGCATGCAGCCACTGGATAGTACCGTACCGTAGAAAAAATTTGCTGACGTTACCTTTCCGACTTATTCATAATTTATAACCTTCATAAGTGTTACTTTGTAACCTAAATGAATAAATTAATTTTAAGTTTGAGTTTGGATGCAGACCGCTTAATGACCACTTACGATCTGCCGCTGGCTGATGTCTGGATTTCAATCTATAGATATATACTAGTATTGTAAAGAGAGAAAATAATTATATTTGTTTTTTTGTATGTTTGTAATTAATTAACTCAAAAGCTACTGGGCCGATTTTGAAATTTCATTCAGCAATAGAAAGCTACATTATTTAATAAATTTACATATTTAACAATTACTCTACCGCACTAGGGGACATGCTCTGTACCGCTAAGACTTTACAAGCACACATAGTACATTGAGACTCCAGAGATGTGCCGAGAGGTACTCGAATCCACAACGCGCTTTACGATGATGAATAAAGAAGTAACCACTGAGCTATGATGCCGTCGAATAAGAGTTTTCTTTAATTCAAAAATATGACTGAAAATATAAATAGTCCTATAAATAATTTCAACAAAAAAAAACCGACTTCAGTACGGCAAGTTGTAAAATTTTCAAATATTTGTTTGTTACAATCGAATAAAATCGACTGAGCGTCGGGCTGAACACAGGTCAAGTAGGTATTAAAAGCAATATTTAATCTGTGCAATCCGCGCTCAATTCATTCACGTCATTATTTCTTATTAATAGTTGCTTAGCAACAATAACCGAAACTTATCTTTTTTTTTTATACTACTTGGGTGGCAAACAAGCATACGGCCCACCTGATGTGAAGCAGTATCCGTAGCCTATAGACGCTTGCATTACCAGAGGTATCACTTGCGTGTTGCCAACCCATTTTTTTACACCAGGGCTTTAAGATGGAAGTAACCCTGGGATAGGAATACGTATCTTTCAAAACGCATTCCTAAATGAGCGCTGGAGACCTGTACTCACACACAGGAACACAACTACACCGCTGTGTGTAGTCATTTGGCTGTGGTCTTCTGTAAGGTGGAGGTCCTTCCCCAGTCGGGCCTGCTCGCTAGTATGGTGCCCTACCTCTCTTCAAATCTCTCTCTTTATCTAATCGCCATCAGTAAAATACTTATTATTGAAAAGTTCAGATGGCCATCTGTGGTCTTCTTCATCAGTTTTACTTCACCAAATTACACTTTCTGAATGAAAATGATTGATTAGTTGTTAAAAATATTGAAATTGCTATATCTGTGCCTATAACTTTTGAGGAGTTCCCTCAATTCCTCATGGTTCCCATCATCAGAACTTTCTTTTGATGATAATGGGACCAAACTGGAAGTATGTCCAGTCAGACAAAAAAATAATTTTTCAAATCAGTCCATAAATGACGGAGTTATGCGGTAACAAACATAAAAAAAAATACACACGAATTGATAACCTCCTCTTTTTGAAGTCGGTTAATAAAATAAAATGAACGGGTGGTGAAGTCAAGCTTGAATAAGGCTAGATAGGCTAGGTGTTAGACAGAACCCTTTTAGCAATTTAACAGGTTTGCCAGACAGGGGTAGCCCCACCCCCACTTCAACTTAACCTGTTATTCAAAAATACCAAAAATTTCATGCATTTAACAAAATTTTTTATCACCTTTATTTTCTTCAAAATAAAGGTGATTTTTGCATGACCTGTTAAGTTGTCATTTCTGATATTATTTTAGAGGTTATTGAGAATGATGTTGACAAGGTGCGAAATGTTGTGTTAAAATAAAATATTTGGTGTTATCTTTCTGCATGAGGCGTTGTGCACATTTTTGAGGTATATTTTAAAATTTGATTTTCTTTAATAAAGACATTGTGAGTACCTATAATAACAAATACAATATAGCTTTCGAAATAATTTTGCCAACATAAAAGTATTTTATTGCCAACATAGATGCTAGGCATCGACCCTAAAGCAGTAGGTACTAAACCAACCATACGTACCTACATAGATTCTCTCAAAACGGCAAAAGGTAAATCAAATCTTAAACATTTAAACTAATAAAAAAAATGTCTCTACACATTTGTTATAGTATCTAATATACATATGTTATTATTTATCAACACATATTGTTAATAACATTTAAGAAATGTAAACGCTTAGAAATAACTTATTTGGCTTCAAACATTGAAAATTTAAAGAAACTTCAAAATCACGTCCTAGAACATTTCCCAATGGATGCCACAAACAGGTTACAGGTATAACTTAAGCGACATTTTAATATTCTGCAACTCACAAGTTGTTCACGTAAAAGATATTAAAAATTCCGCAGCCATCTTTACGGTTCGTGCGGGTAACCGCATCCTTTGAAATTATGACTTTTAGCATTTTAGGTCTGCGGAACCGCCATTCGTAGTGCAATTATTTTGCTAAGCTATTTGATATTACGTTATATTTTATATTTCATAGCTCAACACTGATTGCTTTGTGATATCTGAAACTGTTTTAACAATAAATTCAAAGTGATTTAGATAGATAGATAGATAATTGTATTAAACTCTTTATTGTACACCAAAACACAATGATTTATGTCATATAGATCAAATAATAATAATTTTAACAAAAAGGAACCGACTTCAATGCGGCAAATTTTATAATTTTCAAAAACTCTAAAATCTCAAGTCTAAAGTATTTAAACAGGATGAACTTTCATACCAACTCTAATCCCTCTTTCCCTTCCATAAGGACGGTTTTTTTAAATCTGATTTATCATTTACAGCTAAAGTGTATCTCTTGACTATTTAAATAAGCCCAAACACGGCTACATTACATTGTTTAGTTATGGAGTTCCGTTGCCTACCGGCTTCATCATCAGTTCAGTTCAATTGTACCATTTTCATTTACTACATTACATTTGCTTAGCAATAGTTCCTTATCAAACTTAATCGAGACTCATCTAATCGCAATCCGTTAAATACTTATTATTGAGACGTTCAGATAGCCATCTGTAGTCTTCTTCATCAGTTTCACTTCAACAAATTACTCTTTCCGAATGCAAGCGTTTGAATTGTTGTATAAAATATTAAAATTACTATTATGCCTATAAGTTTTGAGTAGTCAATTCCTCATGGATTCCATCATCAGAACTTTGCTTTGATAAAAATGGGACCAAACTAGAAGTATGCACTCTCAGACCAAAAACAAAATGCCGGAGAGTTCTGAGTTCTGCGGTAACGAACATTTTTAGAAACAGTCTCATCTACAAACTGACCTTAAAACTTAGCTACTTGAACAGCTTTTGCTGTGCTCCCTAGACAGATAAATAAACACTGTTCGCAAACAACAAACTTCAACATTCAAAAACAGTAACATTCACTGCAATCCATTTATATTAAACTATTACCTCAATGCATTCTAGCAGTTAAATGCACAGTTTAATTAAAATCCTAATCTGTCTGTAAATACCTTAAAACTTCAACAGTATCTAACAAAGCCTTTTGAATAAAGGAGAACAGCTTGATAACTAAAGATACAGCGTTTATACAACGATCTAAAATTTCAGGATCGGCCTCTTAGCCCAGTCATTTACATAAATATTGCACGAAGCTAAGGCTTGAATAGGTATTTAATTCTCATTCAGCTTGCAGCCTGGACCTTGAAAACAACTATATATTTGCTGCTTTAAAACGCTTTTCTACAAACTCTTAGTACCTACGCCTATAGGAATAGAGAACAAATTACAACAGCAAATTATCGAATTGCTAAATATTTAAATTTGTTGTCATGAACACAACAATTTATATTTTCCGTTAGTTTGGCCTACTTTTCTGTTTGATTATACTCTATTGCTTCAACAATAAGGTGCAAAATTGTTTATGAGTATTTTTTTCAAGGTGACTATTAAAGTTGTTTACTTATTGTAGGTGAAAGACGGACACAAATAGTAGATGCTGATGGTGTGGTAGCGCAAGATTGCGATGCGCTCTGGGTCATGTTTATTTTGAATCAATTTGCATTCTAAATTTAAGGTGAAAACCTACAGTTTTGCTCCAACACAAATGCTTAAATAATACAACCTTAGGGCTAGATACAGTGTGTTGAAGGGGTCCTGGAATGCTTATTTGATCTCTTCCTCATTTTCCTTTAAAGATTCAAGGTTACGTTAGGGTCGTTTGATTCCTTTGTCAAATGTTCCCTTGGGTACTGTAAAATCTTTAGGTAGGTAGATAGTAAGATCGTAGGGCAACCGGGAATTGTACCGTGAACCTATAAAGTAAATTATGACTGAGAGGGTATCCTACTTTTGTATTTCGACTTTCATAGTAATCTTTTTATGTTATAATGTAACGTCAAAGGAATATAACTAGAAGTATTGAGTTCGATGCTGGCTTTTGCCAGCGTGGGTGTTTTTTTTTAAATAAACTAGCCTTTGTCCTAGTTTCAGTACCTTTGTCAATTTTAATTAAAATCATCTAGTAGTTTTTGCGTGATTGAGCAACAAAGTTACGCATTTACAAAAATTTGGATTAGTGTCTCCTAGGCGAGGTGGATTACAAGCGGCAAATTCGTTTGATGTCTTTTTTTAACACCCAGGAACACAACTACACCGCTATGTGTAATTATTTGGCTGTGGAAACCTTAAAACTTACAGTAGACCACAACCAAATGGCTGTGGTCTACTGCGAGGTGAAGGTCCTTCCGCAGTCGGGCTTGCTCGCTAGTATGGTGCCCTACCTCTCTTAAAGAGTCGTGATATTATATGACATTTCACTAAATTCATATTTAGCTCGAACAATACATCCTTTTGAAAGCTAAAACACTACAATGCACATTTTATATTTACCACAAACGAAAAGTATTCTCGCTCTGACAATTCCTACAACATTTAAAACTGAAATGAACTCACAAATTTGAAAGGAAAAACCAAAATGTGTCTATATTCTGGCCTGTAGTGTAACTATGCAGCTGACGCAAGCCGCAGCCGTTCACTCGATTGTTAGGATGCGATTATACAATTTGCACGACATGCGACATTGGTTGCATGCAATTCTGATGTTATATACCTTTAATGTTAGATTAATATTGTCCGTGTGATGACGGATTAAGAATACAAATGTCACCACCCTATTCCATACCGTGGGTGTCGTAAGAGTCGACTAAGGGAGTAGCTCAGGCAGACAATAACGACTGCAAGAGAAGGAAACCTCGATACAAAACCCTATACCAACCCGTCTGGCCAGCATGGTATAGTAGGCTAATATCCCACCAAATTTATGGAGGAGACCCGTGTCCAGTGGGACGTTTATGGGTTGAGATAATAAGTACCTTTAATAATAGAGGGATTTATTGCCAGACGCTCTATATTATAATAACCAATAACCAATGCTAACTGCCTCGGTGGTTCAGTGATCGATATGTTAGGCTGCTGATCACGAGGTCTCGGGTTCGATTCCCGGGTCGGGCCAAAAATCCATATTGGGGTTTTCTGTCAAGGAATTCACACTAGATGCCCGGAGTTTGGAAATAAAGTTTGGGCACACTTGATCACTATAATATCTCCCGCGCATATGGCTAGTCTCCGTTGAGATGAGTCGCCGTGACCGAAATTCGGTTAGGAGGATTATTATAAATAGCGACACGTCCCGTCTTAGCACCGGGTGGACATTCATTTCGTAGGGATTCCGTATTTTTTTTTAATAAAATGTAGCCTATGTTACTTGCTGATAATGTAGCTTTCTAATTTTGAAAGAATTTTTAAAATCGGTCCAGTATTTTTGAGTTAAATCGTAACAAACAAAAAAAAGACGTGTGGCACTCGGGGACTGCCGCGGTGAAGCTATTGCATATTTTTTTTGATGATTTTTTTAATAAAAGAAATAAAAAAATACTTTACAGAATTATCTAACTCATTTTATTTTATTCTCAATGATTCATAAATTTATATACTCGTAATAATAAAAATGAATACTTGTAATAATTCTTTTTCTTAAGACTCCTTATACTATAATCTTTTTCACATTAATATTCTCTTAGATCAAAACCTCCTTACACAAATTTGACATATTATTATTGGCCGTTTAGAGAATTCGACATTAAAAAAAGTATCACCGCTGTGCCGGTCGGAGTGAGGGGTGTTAGGTTTATTATTTTCGTTAATGTGGAATTTCTGGATTCGGTCTCCACGCCCAAGGCCCGCGATAGAAGCTATGCAAATAGCTTAAAAATCAAATCTTTCCTCTTTATTATAAAAATTAATTGGTAGTAGTATATCGTTTTCTATCCATCTAAGTATATTTTACCGGCAATCTGTATAATTCGGATATTTACAATACCGAATATCAAAGTCAGGTATCATAAAAATCTGCCAAATCTTGCTAAATTAAGCAGTGATGGCAGACGTAGTATTGTTTTCTTGCTGATCAATAGGGACGAATCTCCGGAGATCCTTGAGCAGAAACAGCTCTTCCTTAATGGACTAGATCTACTGTTGCTAATTCGACTGCTGACACTGCAGATGCCACCATGAAAATGTACCTATGCGTGGTCTTCCGTAAGCTGTAGGTCTTTCCCAAATAAGGCACGCCTCTCTTGTATAGGGCCGTACCTTTCAAATAAGTAACCCCTGTATCCCTGGGATATAAAGGCTATTGAAATTTAATCCCTGGGATAGGAAAACGTTTCTTTCAAAACGCATCCCTAAATGAGCGCTGGAGACCTGTACTCACACACAGGAACACAACTACATCGCTGTGTGTAGTTATTTGGCTGTGGTCTTCTGTAAGGTGGAGGTCCTTCTCCAGTCGGGCTTGCTCGATAGTATGGTGCTGGTGGTCTCTTAGAATTGTTTATTTTTAGTAAATATGGAATGCAGACTAGTTGCAGGTAAACCATTATATTACACAAGCTAAAAAGAGACACATATATATCGTTTCCTCTATTACCAATGATATTCAAATGTTATTACTTTAGTCAACAGAATTAGCATCGGCATAAATGCTATAAATGTTGCAATTACACTGTCGTGCAATGTTAGTAAGATGCACGTGCAATTTCAGTGGCAGTTATGGTCGTTTGAGAGCTGTTTGAGCACTGCGGACACCGTAATGAGTGCAGTTTCGGTTGCTGGAATAGTTTTGTGGTCGACACTGTATTGTTCGGACATAGATATTATGTACTAAGTTTGATTGTGAACTAGTTCTTAGGATTATCTTCTTAGATTTTGAAAGCGGTGGTGGCTGAGTGAGTGAGTTCGATCTCGGGCAGTACCAATATGACCTCCAATGATCAAATGATTTGCCATCTGCTAACGCCGAAGGAAAACATCGGGAGGACACCCACATGTCTTAGAATAAATTCTAAAGAATTCTCTCTGTCTCTCTCTCTCTCGCAATAGAGGAGAGGAGAGGAGACCTGTGCCCAGCAGTAGGACATATATGGGTTAGTATTATTCAGGACATATCATCATATTTAGTCATTATTAATATACAAAAAAAAACAATACACACAATGAGCGTCTAAAAACCGTCCTTATATATGCGCATAATTGCTTATATTTCAAATTTATATAATGCGCAAAATTTTCAATTTAAAAAAAAATATATTTTTTTTTTATGCTACTTGGATTACAAACGCATATATCCTATGGACGCTTGCAATACCAGAGGTATCACTTGCGTATTGCCGACCCATTTTTTACACCAGGTCTTTAAGAGGGTATATCCCTGGGATAGGAAAACATTTCTTTCAAAGCGCATCCCTAAATAAGTGCTGGACTCACTGATAGCTGCCCCTCTAGACAAGTGGCATAAGCGATAGTCGAATCGAAAAGTCAAAAAAGAAAATGTATGGGATTTGACGTAAGTTTACGACATTAAATCGTAGACTTACGTCGAATTCCATACATTTTATTTTTTGACTTTTCGATTCGACTATCGCTTATGCCATTTGTCTAGAGGCTCTTTAGTCAAATAGAATAGAAAGTTTATTCCACTTGTTTATAGGGGCTGATGCGACTAAATTATGTTACGAGTACCTACTTTATTTATTATTCATTAACTAATGTTTAATACAATATTCCACCGTATATTCCTAACACTAGTTATTTCCCTATAAAACTCACGCACTTAGCTCTCCCCGTTCACGTACTTAATATTCTCAAACATTGTTGTTTAATAGCACTTATTTGATGCCTGTTTATATTCCAGCCTTATATTTACTTGCTCACGTGATAGTCGAAGCGAAGAAAAATGCTTTCAAGGATATTAAAGTCAATAAGTAGCGATCACAACAAAATGGGAGGTAACGCGCCACACTATAGAGAAAACCCCACTTGGGAAACACCTCTTCCCTACAGAACAGCACAGCCAAATAACTGTGTGTGAATACAGGTCCCCAGCACTCATTTAGGGATGCGTTTTGATTGAAACGTTTTTTTATCCTAGGAATATTCCATCTTAAAGTTAAGCAAGTGATACCTTTTGGTATTGCAAGCATCCATAGGCTACGGTAACTACTTAACATCAGGTGGGCCGTATGCTTGTTTGCCACCCAAGAAATATAAAAAATATATGGCACTCAAACTCAAACTCAAACAACATATTTTCATTATGGACTTATTTGCAACCCTTTTTCTTACCATTTTATTTATTTATCCTTCTTAAAGACCTGTTGTAAAAAAAAATGGGTCGGCACCACGCAAGTGATAACTAACTTTTGGTATTGCAAGCGTCCATAGGCTACGGAAACTGTTTAACATCAGGCGGGCTGTATGCTTGTTTGCAACCCAAGAAGACGGAAAATTATTAGACCGCTGCGATATATTATATAGATACTATTTTATTTACTTAAGCTCTATTGCAGTACCTATCTAGTGAAATTCGTGTGTAATGCTTCTATCTCAGCAACACCACATATATTTTCATTATGTACTTATTTCCAACCTTTTTTCTTACCATTTTATTTATTTATCCTCTTTGGCCCCCATAAAACGAACTGAACACCAATAATCATAGCACATCTTTTACATGAATGTCAAAGTGACAGCGATGTAATGACATTTCCTCCCCATTCTCTCCTAATGTAAAACTTATGTTCGCAATATGTAAATTCTAGTGCGACAATTTTGTTTACCTTACAACAAATATAGTACTGAAAATATGACTATTCTAATATATATTCCCGGAGCGTGTTGCCAGGAGGAATATTACTAACTTGTACGCCTTTTATGTGTAAATTTATTGGCCGCCATGTTGGTTTATCGCGGCAAAGATGGCGGTTTTAATTAAAAATTGATGAAAGATCGCATTAACTGATTTATGGATTGTTATTTTCGCTTCTTAGGTGGGTGTAGCTTTAGTTTAGGTCTTTTAAATATTTACTGAAGTTTTAACTCATGATGATGATTTTCAGAGATGGTCTTTGCATTGCATTACAGAGATGTAATTATTTTTTTATGATCATTGTATTCCTGTACTCACACACAGGAATACAATTACACCACTGTGTGCAGTTATTTGACTGTTTACTTCTGTCAACCAGAGAGCCCTTCCCCAATCGGCCCTGCTCGCTTGCCTGGTGCCCTACCTCTCTAAAGTAATCGTACTAATATTATAAACGCAAAAGTTTGCGAGTATGTATCAATCAATCAATCATCCTATCGCAGTCCACTGCTGGACATAGGCCTCTCACAACACGCGCCATAGCACACGGTCCTCCGCCTTCCGCATCCAGTGCGTCCCAGCGGATAACTAATATTTATATGTATAAATATTAGTTACTCCTAAAACTACTGAATAAATTTTCATGATACTTTACAAAGTTATAGCACATTTAAATAGCACAGCAGAAAAAAAAAAGTGAATGAATTCGCACGCAAACGCTAGTAAAAAATAACTGTAATCAAAATCAATAAAACCCTTGTTTTAAATACAAGGCGGTGTACCCTCAATCTTGCTTCAGATATAACCAAAGGCTCTCCACACTACAGAGAGGCTGACGACGTCAAGCATCGCTTTATCGGCCCCCCCTCCGATGTATAAGGGTCTGGAGCACCCTCACGCAGCTCTTGTTCAGCGTTGAGCCACCCATTACCGATCGCGGTCTCAGCTCGATGGTATACTTGACATATTTTTAGCTTTAAGGTGTTAAGCTTACTAATTTTAGCACGTTTCAAGTTTTTTTTTACCATCAATCAAACCTCCGGCCTGATGGTAAGCAGTTACCCTAGCCTATGAAAACAATCAATATTAAGCCGCAGTATGCGTCGTCCGGGTTCGATTAACACACAGGAAAAAACTTTGTGTGACTGCGGGTCACACAAAGTTTTTTCCTGTGTTTCCAGAGTTACGCAAAGAGATAGAGAGAGACTAGAGAACAAGCTCTGTATCGCGGGGTACTTTACAAACATACAATTAACGAACACAAATTACACCCAGACTCAGAACAACTCTTTGTGGGTCACACAAAAAAAAAATTTGTCCGTGTGGGAATCGAACCCACAACCTCGTGCATAGCAGGCGTACTGCGGCCACTGGACCACTAAGGCAGTCAAACTACTACCAATACTAAGTACGTTGAAAGGTACTTAGTACCAAACGCGTAATAGTTCTCCATGTCTACTTTGACTTGTTGAAGTGTGTTTAAACGGCGACTTCATTAACTAAATGGGTGACTTAGCAGAGTTAGCAGTACTTACCACTAATTGTTAATCTTTCTCTACTACTTTTTTAGGACAAAAAGTGTAATATTTGTTGTATTTTTTTTATTGGACTACATGTTTAGTCTATTGGTATAAGTGGTCACCTCGCTATTAACACTGGGCTGAGTGCTTTAGGTATGATTCCCACACGAGACAATATATATGTAAACTGCAGATAATTGTTCTGGGTCTGGTATACTTTGTGTCCGTAAATTATATGTTTGTATAGTCTCCTGGGACACAGGGCTTGTTCCCTTGAGCGAGAGTTATCTGAAAAAATGTAAATGACTAAATAATAATTACCTATCTACTACTAGCTTGTATACTAGTATAGTCTAGGCTTATTATTATTTGTAAGGAGACGTTTTGTGATCATTATTGACTTTCTATTTAGTTTTTTTTATTTTTTATTATTATGTCCTGGATTGTCATGCTCACTGAAATGCCATTGCTTGTGGTGTCGTATTGGCCGGGTCATTTCCTTCCCTCTAATATGGCGAAGGAAATGATGGCTGGTCCGTGCGTCATGCTCGTGAACGGGTGCTACTTGGGGTGGCTGGTCAATCTTGGCATGATTTATTTTTAAATAGTAAAGATATAGTTTTTAGATTCTTATTAAGAACGCAATGTGATCTCGACACGTTTCTATCTTATACATACAAAAGGAAAGGATCCCTCATTGCCATACAGTGGAAAGCTAAATTCATTTTTTCCCTTCATTGTTTCCTTATTAAAATTTTTTTTTTTACTTAAATTTAATTTTGTATGGAATATTGGGTTCCGTCCCTTTTTGTTAACACTAATATTGTAACTCATACCAAATTGTAAATGTTATACTCTGGCAATTAAAAAGAGTGGCCCGAGTTTCTTGCCAATTCTTCTCGAGGCCCAACCCTAGTCAGCGAATTGGCCGTAGGAAAAAAAGTATGCTGGCATTTGTTTTTATGACGTTCATAAGTATCATGTATTTGATCTATATGAATAATTGAGTTTGACTTTGACTTTGACTTTGATTAATAAACGTGGAAAAGACTGGGTGTAACAATTTTACTATATGATCTCTCATTCTGTCAAAAAAGAGGACAAATCATGACTATTCACACACTATACCAAGTTTATTATTATATTGATAGTTAGTATTATATAATTGTATTATGTATTTGCATGTCGCCAAGCGACAAAATCTATTTCTACCTGTTTTTGTACCTACATTTTAGCAAATGAAGATTATTCTATTCTATTCTATTAATAAGTCTGTAGAGTATAAAGCATTAGCATAGTAGTTACTGTAGCAAATACTAATTACTAAGAGGTCAATGAATTCTTGTACTTTAGCGAGAATTTGATTAAAATTTAATCTTAATTTCCTCCCATTTAATTTGTCGCTACTCTGTGTAAAAATAACTTGGCAGTTTAACCGTGTTTACTGTTGTAACCGCAGGCTATAACCTACCTAAACTTTTAACCTTTAAACTTCCTAAATTATCTTAGCGTATCGTCCATTGCTGGACATAGGCCTCCAAGAAATTTCACAGAATTCGATATTGAGCTGGTTTTGTCAATAACCTTTACTAGGTCATCGGTCCACCTTGTTGAAGACCTACCCACTGTACGTCTTTCATATAGAACATATGTTTTTTTTTAAATAGGTAAGTCCTTATTTTCTTACAGAGTTTTTGGAATTGATTATGCAGCTGTTTATGAAAGAACTTATTTAAACAAAAAATACAAGGAATGTTGCTTACTACCGAAAACTACCGCATTATTAAAAAGCATCTTCTAAAAACTTGCCAAGAAGTGTACTTAAACTAAAACAATATAGGAACATGCAGTAACGACCTAGCTTTACGTTGCAGTAAATAGTTGCCAGTATAGCGACGTACGAGACTGGAAAACATGGCAACACCCGCCAACGAGCCTATTACAACACTAAATACATTGCGCTGCTTAAAAATTAAAGCGCTTTTCGTTCAAAAGAACTTTAATGAAATGGAACACGACTATAGAAACGGTTTTAAATGTAAATTGTTGTTCCATTTCGTGTTCTACATTTGAAATTCATTTAGTTTTTACCAGACTACAAAAAAGAAAGGTGAATTTGATTGGTTATGTATGTATGCAGGTCATTGCGGGTATTTTTGGGTGTTCGATTATAACTAAAAACGGCTTAACCGATCTTAATTTGTGTAAATCGAAAGCTTATTTTAATATAATTTTGTATGATGATGATAGCATTTAAAAGGGACAATGATGATTTGATAGCATTCAACAACGGAATTCGATTTTGATTTTCAGATTTGCCAGTAAAGCAGATAATTATGCTGCAGGAAGATTTTCAGGATCTAGAATGAAGAGATTGGGTAAGTTTACGCCTCTTACAAAAATTTTTAATTCTAGAATTTATTGAATTATATTAAAACCAATACCTTTGTGAAAGAGAAATAAACATTTATTTTATATAGATAAATCCATGCATATGAAAGAAGTCTATATCGATGTAATATTTGCCATCGTAAGTACTTAATAAATAATTACTAGTAATATGATCCTTCCCATCCTTGATCAAGTCCTTTCTGTTATATGTCATATCCTTAACTATTCCCTATCCAGTGGTGTCTTTCCATCTATGTGGAAAGATGCCCAAATTACTCCTATACCCAAAAAGGCCAATCCCACGTCCTACTCCGACTATCGTCCTATATCCATCCTTCCCTTCCTATCCAAAGTTATCGAACGTCTCGTCCATAACCAGCTCAGTACATTCCTAACAAGAAATAATATCCTTAATCCCTTCCAGTCTGGTTTTCGTCCTGGTCATAGTACCGTCACATCCTTGGTGAATATTACGGATGACATAAGACTCGGTATGGAAGCCGGTAATCTTACTGTGCTTGCTCTTTTAGACTTTTCTAATGCTTTTAACACAGTAGATTCTGACATACTTATTAACATCCTTCGCTCTCTTAACATATCTCCAGCAGTAATTGATTGGTTTCGTAGTTACCTGTGTGGTCGTCGGCAATGTGTACGCGTTGAGGATTCACTATCCTCTTGGTGTAATACGTTTGTCGGGGTACCCCAGGGTGGCGTTCTATCTCCTCTTCTCTTCGCAATATTCATAAATTCCATTTCAAATCAACTTACTTCTTCTTACCACCTTTATGCAGATGATTTGCAGATATACTCTCAAGTGCCTTCTGAAAAGCTGTCAGAAGCAATAAATACTATTAACGGAGATTTGGCTCTGGTTAGTAACTGGAGTAAGTCTTATGGACTCCAAGTTAATCCACTGAAGACACAAGTTGTTATTGTTGGGAGCTCCAGAAGGGTGTCTTTAATTAAATGGGCACAATTGCCTCAAATTATCTTTGAGGGTACTATTATACCTTTTAGCAAAAAAGTTAAAGATTTGGGTGTACTAATAGACTCCGATTTATCCTGGGGTCCACAACTACAGGAAGTTAGCCGCAAGATTTTTGCTGCAGCAGGCTCCTTGAGGAGATTGCGAAACTTTTTACCAACTGCCACCAAAACTATGCTTGCAAATTCCCTTTTATTTCCTATTCTAGACTATGCGGATGTCAGCTATCCTGATCTCACCGAGAACCAATTAGACAAACTTGAGCGACTTCAAAATGTCTGCATAAGATTCATATTTGGATTACGCAAATATGATCATGTTTCCGAATTTCGTAAAAAGCTCAAGTGGTTACCTATACGACTTCGCCGGAATGCTCATATCCTTTCAATGTTGTACAGTATATTGTTTAACCCTTCAACACCTATCTTAAAGGACGTTTCGAGTTCCTGCATAACACACATACGAAACTCTTACGATCTTCAGAAAACCTAAAGTTGAAGGTACCACAGCATTCTACATGTTTTTATGACAAGTCTTTCACAGTTCAAGCTGTACATCTGTGGAATGTACTGCCATTACATATTAGACGCGCACAATCTTTGGCCACATTTAAAACGATGGTTAAAAATCACTACTTGTCACTATAACGTATTTTTAATATTTTATATGTATTTCTTTGCATATGAATATATATATATATATATATATATATATATATATATGGGAGTATATATTTATTATATTATTTAGTATATATCTACATTTATGTATATGGTATATATTATTATTAGTACGCCATAAGCTACCATCTCCTCTTTTAATAAGTCCATCCTAAGGTTGTCTGGAAGAGATCGCTCTTAGCGATAAGACCGCCCATTGTACCTACTTGTTTAATGTTTAATTAATTCTTATTGTAATTAGTTTTAGTACTTATGTGGTGTACAATAAAGAATATTCTATCTATCTATCTATCTACTATTGAGCTAATACTGCATCATGAAATTAATTACAGTTTAGACAATAAACGAAACTTGAGAATCATCATTTCTGCTTACCCTTTCCATTTTGGTAGTGGAAGGTAAGCGTGATTCTATGTTGCCTCTGTTATGTAAAACTTTACACTTTCAAAATAGTCGATAATACAGATCTCCAGTGTTCATTTAGGGATACGTTTGTTGTAGAATCTTTTTGTAGGTTTTCTTTGTTCGGGAATCTCCATTAAAATAACCTGCCTCTCTAGACAAGTGGCATAAGTGATAGTCGAATCGAAAAATCAAAAAAACAAATGTATGGGATTTGACGTAAGTTTACGACATTATATCGTAAGCTAACGTCAAATCCCATACATTTTACTTTTCGATTCGACTATCGCTTATGTCACTTGTCTAGAGGCTCTGCCCCTCTAGACAAGTGACATAAACGGTAGTCGAATCGAAAAGTCAAAAAAGAAAATGTAATACATTTGCTTTTTTTGATTTTTCGATTCGACTACCGTTTATGCCACTTGTCTAGAGGTGCTATGGTATTATAATTTTTCGAGTAGACAAACGCAAGTGATATCCCCCAATAGGCGTACCATAAGCTTTTTACACCATTTATAGTATAAAAATAGTAAACGTTTATCAATGAAAAATAAACAAAATAACATTAAAAACTCCAATGCTATTTTAAAAAGTAAATGTTTGTCATCCTAGAACAAACCTTATTTTCTTTCGTCATCAAAGACGCTATCATTTACCAAAACCAGTCTTCTATGGTCAAACGAAAATAAATATAGTTTTAAAAGTAAGTAGTTTGAAATTAAAGCAAGCACAGGAACTAAGGGCGGCGCAATTTTCTACGCCGGGTACTTGTTACCGCAAAAAAGAGAATGCTGGAGCTAGAATATGTATGGATGAGGTACAGAGGTATGCATTGTTTTGTTTTTTTTTTCTTTTTATTACACAGTTATCTTATTGCTAATCTATATAATCTATATAAACATACACTCGTCTCATGACGCGGATGCTCTCCAGCAAGACTTATGGAGACTGCAAGAATATTGTCAAAACAATAAATTAGACCTGAATCCATTAAAATGCTCAGTAACTACATTTTCAAGGAAACGTTCTACGTTAGTCACTAAATATATATTGTGTGGTCAAAATTTACCTAGGTGCAGCACCGTACGAGATCTAGGTGTCCATCACGACTCTAAACTGTTATTTAATGCTCATATAGATGCTATTGTTACCAAAGCTTCAAAAATGTTAGGCTTTGTTATGCGTATCTCTAAATGCTTTAAGGAGGTAAAAACTCTTAAAATTTTGTATTGTACCTTTGTCCGAAGCAATTTGGAATATGCTTCACAAATATGGAACCCGTGCTATCAAAAATATATAGACCGAATAGAGAGCATACAGAGACGTTTTATTAAATACTTATGCTTTCGCCAGAGAATTCCGTATGACTCTAATAACTACATAGACCTCTGTAAGAAATTTCACCTGTTGCCGCTCCAGATTCGTAGAGAAATTGCTGACTATTTACTGTTATTAAAAATATTAAACAATGAAATAAACTGTCCTGAACTATTATCCAATATTGGCCTTAACGTCCTATGCAAATCGTCTCGTTTTAACCCCCCCATATGTGTACCTCATGCTTCTACTAACTATAGACAGAACACTTACACTGTGCGAGCGAGTAGAAATTTCAATAAACTGTGTAAACAGCATGACCTTGATCCGTTTTTAATAAGAATACCTGTAGCAAGAAGACGCCTGAGCCTTAACTTCTTTGAGTGATTTACACATATTTTTATATTCAATAGTTAATAATAATAGATTTTAGTTATTAATTAGTAAACATACATATTATTATTTGTATCGCTGGCGCTAGTGTACGGATGTCATATTCTATCACATTCCATATTTTTAGTCAAGTGTATAGAAGCGAAGACCTGTAATTGGCTTCCTAACATTATTCTGTAGTTAATCTGTTATTTTAGCTGTAAGTCTTCCATAGAATAAATAAATAAATAAATATCTATATTCCGAGTTTCTTGCCAATTCTTCTCGAGGCCCAACCCTAGTCAGCGAATTGGCCGTAGGAAAAAAAGTATGCTGGCATTTGTTTTTATGACGTTCATAAGTATCATGTATTTGATCTAAATGAATAAATGAGTTTGACTTTGACTTTGACTATATATTTCATTTAATTTTATTCATTTTATTTTAAAAAAGACAATTCCCGTACTAGAGAACAAGCTCTGTGTCGCGAGGGACTTTACCAACATACAATTAACGGACACAAATCACACCCAGACTCAGAACAACTCTTTGTGGGTCACACCAAGTTTTGTTCTGTGTGGGAATCGAACCCACAACCTTGTGCACAGCAGGCGCATATTGCGATCACTGGACCACCGAGGCAAATGAATCCCAATTTTTTTTTAATGCTACTTTGGTGGCAAACAAGCATACGGCCTGATGTTAAGCAGTTACCATAGCCTATGGACGCTTGGAATACCAGAGGTATCACTTGCATGTTGCCAACATTTTTTTTACACCTGGGCTTTAAGATGGGAGGGAATAAGAATAAGTTTCTTTCAGAACGACCTGTACTCACACACAGGAACATAACTACACTACTGTGTGTTGTTATTTGGCTGTGGTTTTCTGTAAAGTGGAGATCCTTCCTCAGTCGGGCTTGCTCGTTAGTATGGTGCCCTACCGCTTTTATCCAAAAATACTTCCAATATATATTTTACCGCATCCACAACGTGAAATTCTAGTGTAGCACATAAAAGTGGCCATTACAGAGATCTCGCAAGGAAATTGCTTCTCGCGCTCACTTCATTTCTCGCGTAAATTTTATTTTTTTAAACTTCTTCCAGTTATTCTTGTTTGTTAAGCTTGAAGAATCCACCTGCTAATTTATTTCAATATATAAAATAAGTTAAATGTTTGTTCAGAGTCTAGGTGTAATTTGTGTCCGTGAATTGTGTTTGTAAAGTCCCCGGCGACACACCGTTCTTTCTCTAGTGCAGGAGCTGTTGTCTTCACAAACAAAAAACATTAACCGTGTAAAGAAATGAGTATATTAGTATGGGAAATTATAAAAAAAGCGAATAACAAAAACGGCGGCTACGGCTGAATTAATAGGTGAGCGACTAAAATACTAGGTGAGCGACTAGAAATTCATGCATTTGAATATAATTATAATATATTCATGCATTTGCTACCAGACACGAGATGCTATCAGACAAGTAGGTTAGGTTAGGTTCGAACTGTGACCCCAACATCGCGCGAGCCGAGCGAGCGAAGCGAGCGTGCCGCGGTAGCGGCCGGCGAAGCGTTAATTTTGATAAATTGTGTTCGAACTCAGTTTTTCGCTCACTTAGTATTTCTGTTCGCCATATACAGTATTTCTGTACGCCATATACAGTATTTCTGTACGCCATATTCAGTAATTTTGACACCCATTAATTGAATTTATAGTCGCTCGTTTAAATACTAGCCTATTAGTATGTCATCAATGTATTATTGTAATATATTGCTATGGAACTGTACAAAAATGGTAATAAAGCGTGATTCCGTCTGTCCGTCTAACTTTATGTCACGGCAGTGCCAACCATGTTTTAACACCGCGCTTTGTGTAACGGGTAACCCTGGGATAATAAAAAAGTTAAAAAAAAACAATATTCTTAAATAAGCACCGAAGAATCCTACTTATATTATAAACGCGAAAATTTGTAAGAATGTATGGATGTATGTTTGTTACTCGTTCAAGCAAAAACTACTAAATGGATCTGGATGAAATTAGGCACATAGATATATTATAGTCTGGAATAAAACCGACGAAAAAACCGACATCTATTTATTTATTTATTCTTCTTAATTACTCTTTACACGCACAGTTAGTACCAATACGTGTAAAGAGCCAAGATTATTATAATAAAATTAAATACAATTAGGTATAGAATTAAATAAAGATGACTGATAATATTAATGATTATAAAATTAGAATAAAAATACATTATATACAATAATAAAATTGAAAAAAAATACAATGCTGATACAAAAAAGTCATAATTAAATAAATTTTGAGTGGAATATGTCCAGATCCAACTCTTGAGCAGTCAATATATTATATTAAGCGGGCGAAGCCGCGGGCATTAGCTAGTCAAATACATATGTACAGGACGGTCTCCTGTGCTTTTTTACAGGCTAAGTGGTGTATTTTTGTTAATTTAAAACTACACCACTGTGGGTAGTTATTTAGCTATCCTTCCCTAGTCGGACTTGCTCACTCTGCAATATTTACTACGAAAAACCTTTAGTTAAATGATTAAAAAGTATGTAAATTAGTTCGCACAATAATTAGAAGGGGAGATTAAACTTTTTAATTAAGTTTTGTTACTATGATGACGGTTTGACATTATAGTTGTGATTTATAACATCAGAGAACTTTTGGTCACCGCTATACACGCTAGCTATATAGTAGGTATAAGCAGAGATAGTGGATATGATAGTCCTATGTACGTGTATTATTTAGTCATTATTTTATACTATGGCAAAAATGCATTAGGCCCGCTTGATGTTAAGCAGTTACCGTAGCCTATGGACGCTTGCTATACTAGAGGTATCACTTGCGTTCTTTCAAAACGCATCCCTAAATGAGGGCTAGAGACCTGTACTTGCGAGATTAATATTGAACATGCATGCCATGGCAATTGACGCTTTGCTAAGATAAGCTTTCCCTCAATCACTACTAAGGAAATCCTACACGAACGAAAAGAAAACTAGAGTCAATTAAGTAAGCAGGCAGATCATTGAACTGCCAAATCGTAGCTAATGGAACTCCTGTTTTCCTGCGTGTGAATACAGGTCTCCAGCGCTCATATTATAGGGAAGCGTTTTAAGGTAACGTTTTCCTATCCTAGGGATACTACATCTGCAAAGACCTGGTGTAAAAAAAACTCTGGTATAGCAAGCGTCTATAGGTTACGGTAACTGCTTAACATCAGGCGGGCCGTATGCTTGCATACAACATAAAAAAGTACTATAATAAAAGTAAAAATAAACGTGAAAGGGAAACAAAGTCCTTTAAAGATACCAATCTTTAAACTTCAATTATAAAAAACCATGTTCCTATAGCCAATGAAATATACTGCCAATGCTTTAAAAGCTAGATTTAAATAAGATATTTCAACCTCTTAGCAAATGCACTACGGTAAGGTAGAAGCCATTTCCGAGCGTGGACTTGCCAACTTAAATCCAATCATGAAACTTGTACGTTAAGGTACATTTTGCAATAACCTTAGTGAAAGTTCTCAACAGCCTAGCAAGCTATTCTGTAAGCTTAATCGCGACACTATATTTTTAATGTTTTATTGAAATGGCATTAAACCTTTAGAGCTTATTATTTAGCCTATGGATATTTGCTATAACTATACTAATTATAAAGAGAAGAGATTTGTATTTCTGTGTATAATGAATAAAATTAAAAACTACAAAACCATTTTTTTCCTGAAGAAAGCTACAGTATCAGCGAGTAACATAAGTTATATTTTATTTTAAATAAATTAAGGCATGCCTACGAAAAATGAAAAAATGTCGACCCGTGCGAACCCAGGGCATGCAGCTAGTACAAACAAAAGCATGATTTCGAATTTAACCATTTTTTTTTAAGACAACTCCCGCACTAGAGAACAAGTTTTGCGTCGCGGGGGACTTTACAAACATACAATTAACGGACACAAATTACACCCAGACTCAGAACAATTCTTTGTGGGTCGCACAAAGTTTTGTCCTGTGTGGGAATCGAACCCACAACCTCGTGCACAGCAGGCGTATACTGCGGCCACTGGACCACCGAGGCAGTCAATCATTATCGATTTATGAACTGAATTACGGTTACGGTGGCTACTTTTGTCCGATTCACGATGTCATGGGCAACCCTGGACAACGGATAAGGAATACGTTATTTCAAAAACAGTTTTCTTCAAATGAGCACTGAAGACCTAATGTATATACGACGCGGGATACAAATGATTAATAAATCATTCTAAATTACTACAATAATCAAAATTAACTTTTCTTTTTTTAAATTCTGAAACAAGCTTTTATCCTCCACCATTGAATTAGCCTCTAAAAATTTATAAAACAAGCCACAGCAATGCGTGAACAAAGTACCTAAATTAAGCATTTTTACGTAAAACTTTTAATGGAATAACATAGTAGTGGTGTTAGGAAAGTTTTATTACGCAACGAGCTTGGAAATTGTTTGATTACACGTTCTATAGGGGCTCGTGGTGTGAAGGTCAAGGGCAGATAACGAATACTACGAATTAACTAATTTATTAAACATGGCACGGGTGGCTATTTGTTTAGTTTTCGTAGGGAACCCGTTATTTTTTTGAATAATTCAAATATTTTTTATTTACTTAAAGATAATTACAATCCATATTATGTTAGTAACAAAATACTTATAGACTATGTTAGTACAATTAGGTAAATGAAATAGTATTTAAAACATTCACAATTTATCCGTTAAATCACATGAAATCATTGACCCACACCTCTCCCATGAAGGTTAATGAAGCAACCGAACAAAGCTGAATCGAGCCTTCCCGCAATCATTTTGTAATATCTAGATAAAGTAGCTTTATAATGGTTTAAGATTTTTTTAAATCGGTCAAGTACTTTTTAAGTTAAAACGTAACAAACAAAAAATCTAATTCTTCCTCTTTTATATAAGTTTTGATTTTGTGTATAAAATGTTTGATGTAGTATAATTACTGGATTTTTTGTTGAAATGGAATAAAGAACTACCCAAATAAATTACAGACAAATGACTACACACTGATATAGTGATCCTAGTAGTCCTATGATCTAAATAATCATCATGTCAACCCATAAACGTCCCACAGCTGGGCACAGGTCTCCTCCACTCGTTATCTAAATAATAATATTATAAACAGAAAAGATTTATTTGGTTGTGATGGATGAACTCAAAAACTATTTCGTTGCAAACCCCGTGTCTCGGAAAGCAGGTAAAGCCCAACACAGTAGTCGTAGATTCGACTACCGTTTATGCAACTTGTCTAGAGAGTCTGATCTCACTCCAGTCCAATGGTGTCGAATGGTCGTTCTATCGGACTATGTGTATAAGAGAGTGAATAAAGAGTACACCAGAGTTTGCGAGTGCACTATATTGTCTCCCTCGAAATTCAGTTAGAAAGACAATATTTTCTTTCACCCACTTTTCCTCAGCCTCTATTCCATAATCACCAAGAATTAACGCTGATATTTAACTTTAGGTCCCAAAACAGACATTCACCTTGACCTTCTCGGTACATTAATGTTTCATATTAATCAAGAAAGATCCCAACATTCAGAGGGAATAAATAGAACCTTAAATATAATAAAATTCGCTTAGCTCTGTTATAACGAGGTGCAATAATATGGGTTGGAACAGGCATAAACAAAAACATCCCTCGTCCGTGGAAATCAACCAGAGGTGTGCCGCATACATTGATGGTGGTTACACCCTAATCGCATAGAAAATGGATACGGCTTTATTTTAAACATCAAAAATTATAAGCTTTTCAGTCTGTAAAAAATCATACAATGCTAAAGGCCCACTCTGACTTTGACTGGAGATAACCATTTATTTTAAACGTTTAGCGATGAATTACCAAAAATCTTTTTTTAACTTACGTCGATCGCGGCGACGCGACGGTTAAAGAACCTTTGTAATTTTTTTCATGTTTGTAACCCCAGTTGTTTAGGCTCTGCGTGTGAAAAATCAGTTAGTCAGGACAAATAATTATATATAAATTAAGTACTACGTATTTAAGAGAGGTTGGGCACAATACTAGCGAGCAAGCCCGACTGGGGAAGAACCTCCACCTTACAGAAGACCACAATAACTACACACAATGGTGTAATTGTGCTCCTATGTGTGAGTACAGGTCTCCAGCTCTCATTTAGGGTTGTTGTTTGACAGAAACGTATTCCTATCCCAGTGATACTCCATCTTAAAGCCCTGATGTAAAAACAAATGGGTCGGCAACACGCAAGTAATACCTCTGGTACACCATGCCCTTTTGACGCCAGAACGTTAGACGCCTGTATGGCAGTTAAAGGTGACACAGGTTGAAACTGCGGGGCACAACTAGTTTAACATCATTAGAATTGCCAGTAAGGACGTTGTTTAACATTGTTTATTGATCCATCTACGCGGCTACCAGACAAGAAGGGTAAGCAACCTTCAATACTCAAAGTACGTAAATTGGCGCAATTCAGACACTCTTGTTAAATTTGTTACAAAACCTAACTTTGAATCGGTAATTGTTTTAATTGGCACCCAATTAATTAAGATAATCTAACCAAGATGACTAGGGCTTCTTCAATCAAACACTTTAAGAGGGGCACAAAAGGAAATTGCCAGAATCACCATAATTTGGAGTTTGTTTTGTGCTGACATCCCAAACAAACCGAAACAAAGTTTCCTAGTCGAATGGCGTCCACTGCCGAACATTGGCTTCCTCAAGTGTATTCGTATTTCATAGCATAAGCCCTGCGCTGCCCAAGTCCATCGGTTTTACTTTTTGTATATATTATATATACACATTTTTAATACTTCTAAGGTGGCAAACAAGCATACGGGCCATATGCCATATTTTTAGTGAACTAGTTTCTGCCTGCGGCTCCGCCCGCGCGTACAATTGCATGGGAACCGTGATTTTTCCGAGATAAAAAGTAGCCTATCTATATTCCAAACCATATTATATATCTGTGCCAAATTTCATCAAAACCGTTGCGGCGTAATTCAGTAACAAAAATCCATACATCCATCCAAATTTTCGCATTTATAATATTACAATTTCCGCCCGCGGCTTCGCCCACACGTACAATCCCACGGGAACATTCTTTTGTTCCGGAATAAAGATTTCATCTAAATCACTTAAGCCGTTTTGGCGAGATTGAGTAATCAACATTCATCCATCCATCCAAACTTTTGCATTTATAATATTATTATACATTTAGGGATGCGTTTTCAAAGAAACGCATTCCTATCCCAAGAAATCTCCATCTGAAAGCCCTGGTGTAAAAAAATGAGTCTGCAACACGTAAGTCATACTTCTGGTATTGCAAGCGTCTATAGGCTACGGTAACTGCTTAACATCAGGCGGGCCGTAAGCTTGTTTGCCATCCAGGTAGTATATAAAAAAATAAGTACCTATAGTATAGATTTAAAATATTGCCGCATCCATTCTACCTAAACTCTAGTATCGGTCGTCCTAATGAACTTTTTAAATTAAAAAAAAGGTCGCGGGTAACATATTACCCGACGGCACGCACCGCCCCGTGGAGACTGTAATTTAATACGAAACACCAAGTTTTCTACTCGAACTGAGGTATTTGGTAGCCATACGGCATTTTGTCATTTCTGTCAACCGTGATTATAAATCATAATGAAATTGTTAATTTTATGAGATATAACATATTTCATTTAGACTAATACTTTGTCAGCACTTAATATTATTAAACAAAAATAATAATTACAAGCGTGTTTTTTTTACACCAGGGCTTTAAGATAGAGTATCTCTGGGATAGGAAATTTTTTCTTTAAAAACGCATCCCTTAATGAGCGCTGGAGGCCTGTACTCACACACAGGAACACAACTACACCAGTGTGTAAAATTATTTAGCTGTAATCTTCTGTAAGGTGGCGGTTCTTCCCCAGTCGGGATTGCTCGCTAGTATAGTATCTCTCGTAATTGCGTAGTATAAATGAAAATGTTGTAAATTTTCAAGTGTATACAAACGTTGTCCTATCCCAGAGTTTGTAATTTTGGTTAAAGTCGATAATTCGCATGTGGTGCCCCAGGTATTGCATGCGTCTACAGGGCTGCGGTAACTGCTACTTTTTTTTAACATCTCCCGCACTAGAGAACAAGCCCTGTGTCACTGAAGACTTTACAAAACATACTCGTACAATTCACGGACACTATTGACACAGAAATTGCTGTTTACCTCTAGGCGGGCCGTACGCTTGTCACGGGATAGTATCAAAATTAAAATTAAAACCTTTATTTGTAAACATAGGTATATGAGTGTTATTATAAGTAGGCGACCGGCTATATTTTGCACGATGTGTTCGTCATCCCGCGAGCGTGAAACTCGCAAACGTACCATTGTTGCGTACAAATTAATATAATAAGATAGAATAATCAAACATAAATATAATACAATTTCTTTACAAATAAAATTACAGATTAGGAATGTATTAAAAAAATATAGCAATATTTTTTTTAATATGCTGACATTCCTAACCGCTATAGATATATAATTAATTAATTATAGAAATAGCATTATCAATAGCGGTGGTGGTGGTGGCTGAGCGGGAAAGTAACCTACTTGCACGCAAGAGGTGCGGGTTTGATCCCGGGCAGTACCGATATGAATTTCACTTTGTGGAGATTATTTGTACTAATCAAATGATTCGCCATCTACTAATGGTGAAGGAAAAACATCGAGAGGAAACCCACATGTCTTAGAAAGAAGAAGTTCTAAAAACATGTCTGATTCACCAACCCGCATTAGGCCAGCGTGTGTAAATTAAGGCCTAAACCCCCTTTCTCTCTTGATAGAGGAGAAAAGACTCGTGCCCAGCAGTGGGACATATGTGAGTTGCTATTATGATTATCAATATAGCGTAGTACACTAATACTAATAGTATTAAAGACAAAACATGTGTAACCACCAAGTAAATTCTCCTAACACGTTAAAACGTGGTGCGATATTCTACATACAGTATGCAAGTTGGTCCTAGTTGCAGGACAATGGGTACCTCAGTGCGACGGTACGGTGCAAAGCACAGCGGTTAGCGTTCGTTTCGTCGGTTGAGCGTGAAATCTGCGAGCTAAGTATGCAAACTTCTTCGGTTATACATGAATATAAGTTATGCTGGAAGAGCTTTATTAAAAACTACTACGACTTTGCCCGGATTAAAATACTTTTTACCTGTTTAGGGATTGAATGTCCAAAAATCCTTTTTTAACCAAAATTCCAATTTCTTAACATGGAGAGATAAGCAATTGGAAAATTAATTACCTAGATACTTCAAGAGAGGTAGGGCACCATACTAGCAAGCAAGCCCGACTGGGGAAAGAACTCTACATTACAGAAGACCACAGCCAAATATAGGTGTAGATTAGGGTCGGCAACGCGTGAGTGACACCCCTGGTGTTGCAAACGTCCATAGGCTACGGTAACTGCTTACCGTCAGGCGGGCCGTATGCTTGTGTGTCACCTTGGTAGTATAAAAAAATAAAATAAAAAAAAAAAAAAAAAAAAACAATGTGTTACTGTGTGTGATTGCGGGGCTCCAGTGCTCATTTAGGTATGCGTTATGTACGAAACGTTTTCTTATCCCAGGGATACTACATCTTAAAGCCCTGGTATTATTTAAAATGAGTCGGCAACACGCAAGTGATACCTCTTTCAAGCGTCTATATGCCTAGTACCTGTTTACAATTAGGCAGGCCTTATGCTTGTTTGCCACCTAAGTAGTAAAAAAAAGTATTCAAAATAACCTATATCTCATCCATTGCCTCTACATCCATGTATTCCGCCGTCACTCTCATATTTTACGTGAATGTTACGAGCTGGTACTTACAAGACTGTGTAAACTAGTTGAGCCAAATTTGTACATGTTTGTTCTGCGCCCTTTGATACTGCTAACGTTCCAGGAGTTGGAGTGTCCTGCATAGTTGGGGAAGTTACCTAACAACAACTGCTAGTGGTAATGCTATTTTGTTAACAGTGTGTTAAAGTCCACCTGCATGTGTGGACTAGTTGTTAAGGCACTACCCAATGGAGTGTTGTGCGTTCAATTCCTACATAGAAAAAATATTTATGTGACCAATACAGTAATTTTGAGCCTCGATGTAATCTTTGTCCTTTATTTAGGTTCAAAAGCTGTGGAAAAGAAAGGCCTGTGTCCAGCAGTGGACATCTTTTGGCTGATATGATGACGATGATAAATCAAATGATTTACCATCTGCTAATATATCTTACAAGACATTCTGAAGGCATGTCTGAACCCCCAACCTGTGCCGTGCAGTGGGACATAATATAAGTACATGTCTAAGTAGATATCTAAATAAAGCGAATTATTATTACGTAGGTATAAGTATTCATATAACATCTTTTAACCATTTTCTATATCATCACCTATTCAAAGCCAGAGACTAATTTGATGTAAAAATACACCAAAAGCGAAAAATATATTTTCAATTTGCGATTCAACATGTTAAAATGTTGATGGTGATAAATTTGTGCGGTAACAGATAACGGTGGCGGTGCGATGTGGTGTTAGCTTCAGTGGCTATTTCGTGCTCCTACCCTCATGGCTTTTATCGCCCACGTGACCGCGGTCGTCTATAGAAACAGCGGACGAGATGAAGGCATTATTTTGCATTATTAGACTTGCTTTTGTTGTGTGTATGTTTGCTTAAATCCGTTCAGAAGTATTGTCTGTTTTTTTCTGTAGGAAATAATATGCTGACTTTTGTTTATGATGACATTCTTAATTCTTAATTGTACACACAAATGAGCATTACATTATTAAATATTGCTGATAAGCGATAGATAGAAAGTGTTCTCTTGTTTTTCTTCTAAAGACATCTACAGAAGGACTGTCTGGTACGATGTGAGGAAGCGAATTCCTCAAGAAGAAGAAGAAATTCGAAGAATTTGACAGTAAAGGAGCCGTCATAACGACTAAGCTATGAAGAGGAGTTCGTAGTGAAAGAGAAGAGAAAGAGCGACAGGAATTACGTTACGTTACGTTTTTACATTTATAAGTATCATTCATTTAATCTAAACGAATAAATGACTTTGACTTGAGTTCAACTAGGCAAACAAACATACGGCCCGCCTAATGTTAAGTAGTTACCGTAGCCTATAGACGCTTACAACATCATGAATATCTCTTGCGCGTTGCCGACCCTGTAAAAACCCTATAACCCTTTTCTTGAAGAACTTAATGCTAGTCTAACACAACTAGAGCAACAAACATCTTAAGAAACTTTCTAAAAGCTATGTCACTGTAATACTACTGTATATGTTTAAGATGAGCAAAGTAATTGCTGACGAGGCGATCGCTAAAAAGTTATGATTCCAACTTATTTGTTCGTTACTGTGCTACAGTTGCCCGCACCACTCTGTTTCGTGGGGTATGGCATTGGGTCGCGTACGTTTGCTCCTGCCGCGCCGCGCCGTGCGCCACGTGTCGCGTTGCTCGCCGCTGCCGCTTGTCGCTCGGCAAAAATTGGCACCTCCTGGAGTTATAGAACATTTTAGTACATTTATTCTTGCCTAGCTGCCACCTCACCGCTCGCCGCTGTCGCTGCAGCCACAAGGTTGTAGCCAGGCTGTACCTGCTTACTATCAGGTAGGATGTATGCTTTTCTGTCATATTAAAATCTAAATAAACCAAAAATCCGCCGCTTTAATAGCCCCAAACTGAAAAATGAGCACAAATATTTGCTTATATCTTTCCCATTTTGCTGCCAACATAAAAGTGACACTAGACAGCATTTCAAGGGAGATATTAAAAAAAGTACCAAACCATCCTCTTGTTCGCCAGTTTTTAGTGTAAACCTTTGTAGGGAAGGACAATAAGGTACCAAACAATACTGAGTCGTTAATCATTGGATATTTGACGTCTTGTCAACTTTTACAAGAATATTAATGGCTTGTAATCGCGCTGGTTTTTCCGTGGTCGTCTTTCATGTTAACAGAAAGGGTACTTCTGTTTGTGCGTAAGGCTTTAGATACATTGAAGAGGATACCTTTTTTGTGTTCTGATAGATACAGTTATAAATTGCAGCTACTTATCTGCCGAATTCTTTTAAATTTAATTATTGAACTGCCTTGGTGGTCCAGTGGTCGCAGTATGCGCCTGCTGTGCACGAGGTTGTGGGTTCGATTCACACATATATATATAACATATAAATAAAACTTTTACCCACAAAGAGTTATTATGAGTCTGGGTGTAATTTTTGTCCGTTAATTGTATTTTTGTAAAGTCCCCCGCGATACAAAGCTTGTTCTCTAAAGCGTGAGTTGTCTTTTAATCACAAAAATAGAAAAAAAGTAGAATAAATACAAGAATTTGAGTGGTCATCTCGCTATTCACTACTATCAGAGCTGGCTTTAGTACTATCGGCCCCCTTGGCCGAAGATCTACTATCGTCGTCATTTGAAACAAATCTGTATTAAGCATACTTTCAAGAGAGTTAGGGCACTATACTAGCGAGCGATGAATCTTTACCTTACAGAAGACCACAGTCAAATAACTCCATACAGCAATCTCTGGCGTTCATAAGCTACAGTAACTGTTTAACATCAGGCGGGCCGTATGCTTTTTTGCTACCCAAGAAGTAAAAATCGATTCAGCTGTTAAAATTAGTGCTTCGCCATTCAGCTTAGCAGCTACAAAGCTGAGCTAGGACTAGTTTTATTTATTTATTTTATTTATTTAAAATTCTGCACTTACTGTACAAAGGTGGACATAATGCCTTAGGCATTTTCTACCAGTCTACCTTAAGGTGGTGTAGAGATTTTCAAGGCAGATGTAAAAAATTGTCTAGTAAAATAATAAGCTTAGATATTATATTATGTAACAACAGCATAAACAAAATATACATAAATAAGAAGATTATAAACAATATTATATACAAAACAAATCAATTTTATAATACATATACTGGAAAATATATATTATATAAGATAAATATATATATATATATATATATATACATACAAATAAAAACAGTTATTATGATGATACTGCCAATGTCCCATTACTCAACAGTTCGCGAACTAGTTTCTTAAGTTTTGTTCTTGAACAAGATTATTAAACTTTAGATTATTTAGGTTACTTATATTAATTACATATAAGTCATATTTTTGGCTCAAAGAATAAGCATTGCCATTCAACGTGGCAATGCTGCCAGTCTTCTGGGCACGTTTCCAGTAAACGTCGATGCGGAGAAATTTTATGACGCCTTTTAAGCTGTCCCTCCCGTTTTTCGTGTATTTTCTATATATATAAATTTTTCTTCCTTTTTTAAGAACTGTAAATATATTAGGTACCTATATTGTATATTTAGATGTAAATAATAGTATGAAGTCATATAATCTGTTATTTTGTTTAAGTCCAAAATAAATATGTTTCTTTCTTTCATTTTTCCTTGACTATCGCTAAAGATATTTTTAAGGCGTCACATGTAGATGTAGGAAGCTTATAAATTATAATACAGACATATATTTTAATTACTTGTCTTTACACAACATCCCGATATACATATTTTCCCCTTTGATATGATATAATTAATGTTGACAACATATGCATGTAATTCCAAGTTAATTACATAGGATCATTATAAATAAATTACACCGACCTACAAAATTCCAGTCCCTTGATAATCTCAGATTAAGTTTTAAATTAAAAACGTAGTGAATTAAACATTGATGGGGTGAGTTTACTAATTAATATTGTGGCCGGTGTTGGGTTGTCTCTAGGGGTTGCTGGAAAGGTGTTATTTTGATTATGTTGTTACTAAATATTTGTTGGCTGCTGTTATTGGTCAGTTTTAGTTAATATTGTATTAAGCAATTAGCCTTTTATTGTTGGCCAAAACAACGGTAGTTGAGTGTAAAAGGTGCAGGTTCTATCCCGGGTGGCAGTAGCAATGTGAATTCCATTTTGTGGAGTTTATATGTCCTAATCAAAAGATTCACCATTTGCTTACGGTGAAGAAAAACACCGTGACCCACATGTCTCTAGAAGTAGTTCTAGAGACATGTCGCATTAGGCCAGCGTGTGGGAATAAAGGCCTAAACCCTCTCTCTCTCTCTCTCTTTCTCTTGATAGAGGAGAAGAAACCCGTGTCCAGCAGTGGGACATTATATAGGTTGCTATTATTATAGTTGAGTGTACAGACAGATTTTGATGCTGTCTGTACATGAAACGTGATAAAACCTTCATCGGGCGAAACGCCCAATCAAATATTATAAATTTTGTAATTTGGTCGTTTGGCCCGCTCGGGCGAACAAATGGCGGGCGAAACGACCTATAACTCGATTATTTACCAATGCCTTATAAACAACTCTTTGAAAACCTTAATAATGTACTCAAATTTCACCAGAAAATTACCCCTTTAATTTTAAAACCGCCATACATTAATTCCTCATCAGTCGCGTTCCTTAGTAATACCTCCCATCAATTATCTCCATAATCAAAGTACGTGGTAATGATATTAGCAATTATAACGCGAGACGTACGCACTTAGCCTCTGATTAATGACGTCACACATTAGTGGTGACGTATGAGGCTGCCGTTCGAGACACAGGAATTTTGTTCTATTATTGTATGGGAAAGGAATTTGGTATTAAATTCTGATTGATTCGACGGCCTATAACTATTTGATAATATTGCATAACTAATTGTACTATTTCGTAAGTAATATATAAGTACCCAGAACCGATGTTTATGCATGAAGAGGTTGATGAATGTAGATGAAGCGAGAGAAATATGTCGAAACAATTGGCATACCATAGTTTCTGCCTACCCCAATGGGAGACAGGCGTGATGATATGTATATATATGTCTAATTTAATTTTGACTGCCTCGGTGGTGGTTGAGGGTTCGATTCCCACACAGGACAAAACTTTGTGTGACCCACAAAGTGTTATTCTGAGTCTGGGTGTAATTTGTGTCCGTTAATTGTATGTTTGTAAAATCCACAGCTTGTTCTCTAGTGCGGGGGAGTTGTCTTTAAAAAAAAATTGTAACCAAAATATGTATTTATTTTTTGCAGTTTAAGAAACATACAGTACTATGATAACAATAGGAAATACACAATAATGTTAGCAATGTCACCAAACAAGTTTCTAACAGTTGAATTCTAATATTTGTAGGATTCTGAGATGGTAATTCGATACGAGATTTTCAAACTTTGAACATCTATTGTGAATTCCTTAACCAATTTTTTTTGGCTCAACCTCGGAATCGGATTACCGTGCCATCGGACTAAGAGAGTGTAACTAGGAATAAGGTGAGAGTGCATGCATCTGAGCATGTAACTGAAATTTGATTGGAAATACATTATTTCTAATTCTATCATCAACATAATCTCAGCCAAAAGACGTCCACTGCTGGACATAGGCCTTCTCTGAAGATTTCCACAACTCTCGATCCTGAGTCAAATTCTATACAAATAAATAATATATTATTCTTGAGTATATATAGCTCAGTCATAATGATTTAATCTATACTAATATTATAAAGCTAAAGAGTTCGTTTGGTTGAACGCGCTAATCTCAGAAAGTACTGGTTTCGATTAAAAAATATATTTTTTGTTGAATAATGCATTTATCCAGAAAGGCTAGATAACATCACGCTATGATCAATAAGAGCGGAGCGGTAATAAAATATATTGCAAAATCAAGGAAAATATTCCAAATTACCACGCGGACGAAGTCGCGGGCGGCCCCTAGTAAATTATTAACTAACAGACAAACTTATTTCTCGTTTTAATTTTGATTCAAACATTAACTCTGTTAATAAAAACATATAATAACCTCTATGGTTCGAACGAACTTTACTTTTTAAAACAGACGATATAGAACGCATAGGAAGCCAAATATTCTCCGCTGCTCTAATGTCTCCAGTCTATGACACCGTACATCTAAATTCCAAGTATTAACCCTCCAACTTCAGCCATACATGTGTTTCACATGTACCTACGAGTAGATAGTACATAATAGAGTGGCGGCAACATGTGGCGCGTCGCGCTAACATCGTCGCTAGTACACGTGTAGCTACTACTCGTATAATGCTCTCGTATCATAAGTAATGGTTACTGCTGCGGTGTATACACACGCATCGGTGCGTTCAATGCGTTGTGATGCCATTTTGAATTTAGCATCTCGTATTACACTTACATTTTCTTTTACCTACACCTTCTAAAAAAAAGATAGGGTACCTTAGTAGCAAGCAGGCGCGACTGGGAAAGGACCGTTATATCACAGCCAGATAACTTCACACAGTTTTATAATTGTATTCCTGTGAGTGAGTACAGTTCTTCAGAGTTCATTTAGGGATGCTTATCGTCAGGGTCATGTATGCTTGTTTTCCAACTAAGCATATATTTCTTTGGTAACATGTGGCGCGTCGCGCTAACATCGTCGCTAGTACACGTGTAGGTACTACTCGTATAATGCTCTCGTATCATAAGTAATGGTTACTGCTGCGGTGTATACACACGCATCGGTCATTTTGAATTTAGCATCTCGTATTACACTTACATTTTATTTTATCTATACCTTCTCAAAAAAAGATAGGGTACCATATAAGCAAGCAGGCGCGACTGGGAAAGGACCGTTATGTAAGATCACAGCCAACTTACAAATAACTTCACACAGTTTTATAGTTATATAAGTTCTATTCCTGTGAGTGAGTACAGTTCTTTAATTTATTTTATTTTTATTTATTTATTTAGGCATATTGACAGTGTATACACAATCATTCACACAATACTATAACAAGTGACAAAGGGTAAGTGCTACACCAATTATAAATATGCACAGCATTTGTAAAGAACATTACACACAGAAGAACATATTACAGTATTATTAAACTTAAACTAGGTGTACATATAATTTTAAAAATCTAAATATATTTTTGATGTAGAAACAAATACTCTAAAATAATAAACTATACAAGTAAAACAAAATTAGAAACTAGAACAATATTTTAGACCTAAAGTGCCTGGAATGGTCGTGACATATGTCGAGGTCCAGCTGTCTCCAGCAGTTATTATAAGTTGCCGTCATCCTAGCTAACGGTGCTTGAGCACCCATATTAGTTCGATGTTCTGGTATGTTGAAAAAAGAAAAAATTTTCCTGATCCTAGAATTTGGTCTCGGGACGCATAGACCTGTACGCTCCAGAAGACTCAAATCCTCAGATGAACCGTTAATTATATTTAGAAGGAACAAAAGATCGAGCGTTTTTCTTCTTACTTGGAGTGTGTTGAGTTTAAAGTATTCCAACCGTACATTGTAAGGGGTCCAGTAGTTTAATCCAGGAATCATGAATGTCAGATGTCTAGTGAATGCTCTTTGGATAGACTCTATTTAGGGATGCTTACCTTTAGGGGAATGTATGCTTGTTTTCCAACTGAGCATATATTTCTAAGGTAACATGTGGCGCGTCGCGCTAACATCGTCGCTAGTACACGTGTAGGTACTACTCGTATAATGCTCTCGTATCATAAGTAATGGTTACTGCTGCGGTGTATACACACGCATCGGTGCGTTCAATGCGTTGTGATGCTATTTTGAATTTAGCATCTCGTGTTACACTTACAATTAATTTTACCTATACCTTCTCAAAAAAAAGATAGGGTACCATACAAGCAAGCAGGCACGACTGGGAAAGGACCGAATATAAAATCACAGCCAGATAACTTCACACAGTTTTATAATTGTATTCCTGTGAGTGAGTACAGTTCTTCAGTGTTCATTTAGGGATGCTTATCGTCAGGGTCGTGTATGCATGTTTTCCAACTAAGCATATATTTATAAGGTAACATGTGGCGCGTCGCGCTAACATCGTCGCTAGTACACGTGTAGCTACTACTCGTATAATGCTCTCGTATCATAAGTAATGGTTACTGCTGCGGTGTATACACACGCATCGGTGCGTTCAATGCGTTGTGATGCCATTTTGAATTTAGCATCTCGTGTTACACTTACATTTTCTTTTACTTACACCTTCTAAAAAAAAAGATAGGGCACCATAGAAGCAAGCAGGCGCGACTGGGAAAGGACCACAGCGACAGCCCATACGATCACAGCCAGATAACTTCACACAGTTTTATAATTGTATAAGTTCTATTCCTGTGAGTGAGTACAGTTCTTCAGTGTTAATTTAGGGATGCTTATCGTCAGGGTCGTGTATGCATGTTTTCCAAGTAAGCATATATTTCTTTGGTAACATGTGGCGCGTCGCGCTAACATCGTCGCTAGTACACGTGTAGCTACTACTCGTATAATGCTCTCGTATCATAAGTAATGGTTACTGCTGCGCTGTATACACACGCATCGGTGCGTTCAATGCGTTGTGATGCCATTTTTAATTTAGCATCTCGTGTTACACTTACATTTTCATTTACCTACATCTTCTAAAAAAAAGATAGGGTACCATATTAGCAAGCAGGCGCGACTGGGAAAGAACCGTTATATAAGATCACAGCCAGATAACTTCACACAGTTTTATAATTGTATTCCTGTGAGTGAGTACAGTTCTTCAGAGTTAATTTAGGGATGCTTATCGTCAGGGTCATGTATGTTTGTTTTCCAACTAAGCATATATTTCTTTGGCAACATGTGGCGCGTCGCGCTAACACCGTCGCTAGTACACGTGTAGCTACTACTCGTATAATGCTCTCGTATCATAAGTAATGGTTACTGCTGCGGTGTATATACACGCATCGGTGCGTTCAATGCGTTGTGATGCCATTTTGGATTTAGCATCTCGTGTTACACTTACATTTTATTTTTCTTACACCTTCTAAAAAAAAAGATAGGGTACCATATTAGCAAGCAGGCGCGACTGGGAAAGGACCGTTATATAAGATCACAGCCAGATAACTTCACACAGTTTTATAATTGTATTCCTGTGAGTGAGTACAGTTCTTCAGAGTTCATTTAGGGATGCTTATCGTCAGGGTCATGTATGTTTGTTTTCCAACTAAGCATATATTTCTTTGGCAACATGTGGCGCGTCGCGCTAACACCGTCGCTAGTACACGTGTAGCTACTACTCGTATAATGCTCTCGTATCATAAGTAATGGTTACTGCTGCGGTGTATATGTTACGGTAAGAGTGAATAATTGAAGATTATTAATAATTATCTATTTTTATTATTAATTACCGAAAGTCGAGGTTAAACTGATAAATTAATCACATTTGTCGGTTATTATTAATAATTTAACCCCAGTAGTGATAAATGTAATAAGTGGCCAAGGATTGCGGGGCGGGGCGGTGTGTGCGACGTGCAAGAGGCGCGGGGGGTTAGGTTAGGTTAGGTTTTTATTTTTTTTTTAATAAAAACCTAACTTAACCTAGGTTAGGTTAGGTTAGGTTTTTATTTATTTAATAACTTTTACCAATATGTGTCGTGAATTATTAATAATTAAACTTGACTACGGCCACAGATTAATAAATAGCGGCTCACATAAGGTTAAATAAATAACCTAACCTAGGTAAGGTTAGGTTTTTATTTATTTTTTAACTTTTACCAATATGTGTCGTGAATTATTAATAATTACTACTAAAAGTAATAAATTTCGATCGATTATTCACATTTACCAAAACATGTGGTTATTATTAATAATTTTGTAAAAATATTAATAATTTTTAATTAATCAGATTTACCGTAACATATACACACGCATCAGTGCGTTCAATGCGTTGTGATGCTATTTTGAATTTAGCATCTCGTGTTACACTTACAATTAATTTTAACTACACCTTCTCAATTTTTTTTTATCTTAACTTAAGCAGATGCAGGAAAACAAGCATACGACTTGCCTTATGCTTGTTTTCCTGCAAAAACTAAATAAACATGCACGGTATGAGGGAATGTACTATAAATTATTTTTAAAATTAATTTAGTCTGCATAATAAACAGTTCACGAAAACAAACAATACAAAATAAATTTTAAAGACATCTAATAAGCATTTTAAATTTTTACCACTCAAAACAATCTTCATCAAATATAATGAGAACAATCATCACTAGAATATCCATCAAAACGTTTTTATTGAGACTCATCAATTTCGTTTTTACAGCGTACCCACTGATGGCCTTACAAATAAGACCGATTTATTATCAACTTTCAACAATTGGTTCAAACTTGAGACAGATGCCTCCCATTTGATTGAAATAGCCGACGTTGAATTGAGCTTGGCATTTGACAAATTGGCCCATTAAAATATGTTCCGTTATAATCAAATGGCTTCCGGGTTAAGGCTCAGATTATGATTTAATTGAAGATGCTTAGCAAGCGAGTTTTCCCTGATAGAGATATAAAGTATTCAGAAAACCAGACAAATATATTTAATAAACATACTTCTACTACGAATATAGCATAATATATTAAAATACTTGTCTGGTCATGCCATGTCAAAAAAAAAATTACCAGAAATCTGTGCGAAGTTGGATAATCCTAATTTAAATCGGCCGCCGTGGATGCAGGTCTTCATTGGTGAAACAGGGATGCGGTATTGAAGAAACATTTACCTATTCGAGGATTATCTCTGTCATAAAACCCTGGTATTTTTTTTTTGGGTCGGCAACACGTGTGTGATGCACCAGGCATTGCGAGGAAGCCTATGAGTACGGCAACTATTTTAGGTCAGGCGGGCCGTATGCTTATTTTTCCCTTTAGTAGCAATGATATTATAAAGAAGATATGCTACCTTCATACTGAGCTGTTCTGTTTTGTTACCATGTTTAAATGCGTACTTGTTTATAGATTTCAAGTATGAATGGGATAGTGAAACGTTGAGTAGGTGAAAAGGTAGATAATATGGAATGTAATACAGATCGAGATAGTAAAAGATGAAATAGAAAGAAATAAATAATCGTTTCGATACAAAATAGGCACGCACACACAATACTAGATAGTGATAAGTAAGAATATTCGTATGTCAATGAATACCTAGCAAATGAAGCTATTTAGCTACTGATGACGGCAACAATCACGCGCTTGTGCAATATCTACGCCTTTCTTACTATAATATCATTGTTATATGGTATAAAAACATAAATATTGCCACTAATCACAAAAAAATAAAATAGGCATTATAAATCCAGTGTTCTCCATTAAAAACGCAAAACCAACAGTAATTGCAGATAAAAAACACTTTGCAATAAATTAACAACACCCTGTGAAGCAGCCATGTTGTTTAATGAGCACACCGTATACTAACAAAAGGCCGTTGTTATAAAGAACAATTTAAAAATATCTCGGAAGAAAGCAGAAATTAGTTGGACTATTTAAAATGCCGCTCGACAACGAGACGTGACATAAAGAAACTGAAAATGGGAAAAAAACGTTATTACTGCACTTTGGCTATAGATGTAGAACTTTCTAGAAGGTGCAGTTTTTTTTTCACTACTGCACTCTGGCCCGATGGTAAGCAGTTAGCGTTACCTATGCAAGCTTGCAATACCTGTCGCTCTAGACAAGTGGCATGAACGGTATATCGAATCAAAGAAAATAAAATACAAAGGCATGGGATTTGACGTCAAACCCTATACATGTAATTTTCACAACTGAGTAATTCCAACGGCGTCCAAGACACAAGCTTTATCTTAGTTTGGGGCCAAAGAAAAAATCAGTTTTGAAACATGTATTTTATTTAAATAAATTGATTTGCTTTCTATTCTACTGCTTTAAGTGAGCACTGGACATCTATAATCACGCACAGGAACACAAATACAACACTGTGAGTTTTGGCTGTGGTCTTCTAAAAGGTAAGGGGTTTTTTCCTAGTTGAGCTTGGTAATATTTCTATTTTGTATGCTGATAGTACTAATTAAATTTTCCCTGCGTTCGTATAGGTAGTGCTCATTTAAGGGAAACATAATAATTTGAAATAAAAACAACTCCAGCGCTAGACTTTACAACATTCACGGGCGCAAATTACACTCAGAATCGGAACGAATATTTATGAATCACATAACATTTTTTTCCCGTGTGGGAATTGAACCTACGACATCTGGCTTAGCAGTCAGGGTCTACTAACCACTAGACCAAAAAAACTGTTTTAAATATAACCAAAAACAACGGACCATACCGTTGGTATATAGGTACCCGGTACCACATCTAGTATGGCTACCTTATCTTTAGTTACAGTAGTTAAAGTTTTCCAAGAGGCTTTTTAAGCATTCTTCTCTGTCACCGGAGGGTAGATGCAGAAAGTTAACGCTTGCAATGTTCATCTCACAAGTTTCGGTTACTTTTGTGGGTTTTTGTGTGACTTTTTGTAACGTCTTTAGAATTAATAATTTTATCTTGTATTTTGGAGTTTTTGAAACGACGAAATTAGTTTTCTTTGCTTTACTTATTATGTACGAAGGTAAGCTGGTAGATACTGTCGCCAAGTAGTGCAATTCCTGCCTTAATATCAAAGGTCTGCTGGTCTGAAGGCTTCTTACAGTGCTCATTTCCATGTTAGTAAAAGCAGTCTTTGGGGACTGCCGATAGAAGTAAAAACTAAGTAACTTGTGAATTGTATCGTCGAGCTATTAGATTATTATTTTTGAATATGGAAAGCGTTCGGTGTCTATGACGCGAGTTCCATGATTTTTGTTCACCCAAAAATTGCTTAGAAAAGATAATAAGATAAATCGAATCGGAATCCAAATTCGCACTGTGTTTAAATACTCCATTTGAATACTCCAGAAGAATCAGTAAGTTCACACGCAAAGTTGGTAACTTATGAAGCAAACATGGTAAGCAAGCATCGCGACCCTAACGCGTATATGAAAACCGCTATACCATAATGTAACAATTTTACGTGAATCTCTTCAGAAATTTCTAACAATCAACGTTTATCTGCGTTGGAGAAATTCGGAGGCTCCAAGCTTCCTCATTAAGCAAGTTATGTACAGCAGTCAACACAGCCCCAAACTTTACGCATTAAGTTTTACAACCAAGTTTATGGAGAAACCTGCGTTACCTTGGGTCATGTGATGTATGATACTACTTTGTGGACTTGTCTATTCGACTTCTGCTGGCTACAGTGGAAAGTGATGATCTTTTATCAAGTTTGAGTCCAGTTAATGTAATATTTTCAAATCAGCCCCTCTAGACAAGTGGCATAAACGATAGTCGAATCGAAAAGTCAAAATGCAAATGTATAGGATTTGATGTAAGTTTACGACATTATGTAGTAGACATACGTCAAATCCCATACATTTGTTTTTTTTAGTTTTCAATTCGATTACCGTTTATGCCACTTGTCTAGAGGGTCTGGTCACTTTAAACCTATTTTTAATTAAAAGCTTTAGACATATATAAGTGTCAGAAAGCAGCCGCAAAGCTTCTGACAGAAGACTTCAGCCTATATTCATTAATGTACAGTTACCGAACAAGGGATGATGTCGTAACTCTAAAACTGCCAAATCTAAAGAAATAAAAATATACATTCTAAAATGGTGTGAACATCCTTTTCATACTGATAGCTAACAATCCCAAACCCTTTCACTTAAATTATTTCACAATTATCTGTCAAACTTTAACCCTGTAACATAATAGGATACAGTACAAACAAATTAATTCGGGACTATGTTAACAAAATTTTATAGCATTACAATCAATTTTTCAGGCTGGAAATAACAATTTTTGGATCGCAAAAATGTTTGTATCGCGTGGCAATCGAATGCACTACACAATTAAGAACTAACCTCTAAAGCTACTGAACAGTGACGGTAAAACTACCAAACATCATTAACATTAGTATTTCTCCCACATACGATTAGATTGTGGAATGAGCTACCTGCCGAGGTTTTTCTCGAGAGACTATAGCATGGGGTTCTTCAAGAAAAGAGTAATAAGGTTTTTAAACAGTCGGCAGCGAGTGCGTGATACCCCTAGTGTTGAAAGCGTCCATAGGCTACGGTAACTGCTTATCCTCAGCGGGCTATATGCTTGTTTGTCTCCTTGGTAGTATAAAAACACAACGAAATAACAACGTAATTATAAAGGCTACAATGATTCCGATAACTAACAGCAAACCCGAACTCTCTCATTTTAAGTATTTCACAATTATCTGTCAAACTTTTATCCTCTAACATAATACGATACAGTGTAAACAAAATTCGGGACTATGTAAACAAAATTTTATAATGTTACAATTAGAATTTAATTCCGCACTCGGCCAATCTGATCAGAACTGGCGAAGCTTTCACTTCACTCGTTCTAACCGTATTGAATAAGTAAAGTTCCAAATTAGTTGAACAAGTTTTCACTCGGTACATAGAGAGCTGGCTCTGTATAATTTCGTTGAACATATCAAGGGATGAAATCTATGGTTAGTTTTGCGAACATAAAACTTTCGGTTGCTTGTTAATGACATCCAATATCCGTGGCCTTATTATTTCGTTGCGCTTCGGAAGGTTCAGAGGAAATTTGTTGGGGAAAGAGAACCGGGTATTTTGGTATTGACACGTGTGGAGTGGTTATTTTGACTTTAACATCGGTTTTAGTGTTGTGAGTTCGATCATGACTAATAATTTGTGTGACTTATATAGTTATTTGTTCAGAGTCTGGGTATATTTGAATTTAAAAGCACGTTAAGCCGTTGGTTGGTTGCGTCGATATGTCGTCGCATCGGAATATGAGAGTGAAGGAATAAAGAGTGCTCTTGTGTTTGCGCACAAACTTATGCACTATAATATCTCCCGCGCAGATGGCTAGTCACCGTTCAGATTGGCCGCCATGTCGGAATTCCATTAGGAGGACATTATTATTATATTAGAATCCATGAACTGGATGTTCGTACGTCCCCCACGATACAGGGCTTTCAGAAGCAAGCCTCCTGAAATGTACTGTTTCATAGAAATTAAACAGTACATTTCAGGAGTACTTTAAAAAGACAGTTAATCTGGTGCATTTAAAAGCCCATTTTGAAGTTATTTGTGTTTGTGATTTCAGAGTTGGAGAAGGAACTCTATCCACCTTTTAGAAGACTAGAGCTAAAAAACTTGAAGCAGTAGTTATCTATTCTATTCCTGTGCTCGAAGACTGGATATCACTCTGTACTCACACAGAATGATCGCTTCACATAGTAATTATCATGGAGCAAACGTTTACAAACTCTTAGTGATAGAATTTCTTGGGTCGACTACTCGTGATTTACGCCTTTGTTATTGCAAGCATCCATGGGCTACGGTACCTGTAACTGCAGGCAGGCTCTGTGCCTGATTGTCACTTAATTAAACTTTTCGCTGTCCCAAGTGAGACACAATAGAATAGCAATATTGTGTGTTATGTATCACATGTGATTCATGGGAACCTGTTAATATAAACTAGAGGATTCGAATTGCTGTTAAATCATTAAGGTGTGCGAAACCTTCATTTATTTGTTGTAGAGTAGTAGACCTTATTAAAATACGGCTACGTTTAACTATTCATTGAACCCACAACATGCAGTGGAAAATGTACACTATAACCACCAAGCTCAATGCAAATAAACTTCATACTACGAATATATTATTATTTAATAACTAAGTAGGTCACGAAACAACAATATTCAGTCAGTGTTAAATCCCCAAATTCAAACATAAAATCAGTTCATCAATCACTCAGGTTTTACCAAACTTGTGAATTTATCGTACTCGTAATATAACTTTGTTTATTTTGTTTACCTAAAGCATTCCCATGATTTGAAGAACTCACTTTGGTAGATTAAGTAAACGAAAGATTAATTCGGTTGGTTAAAAGTTTGGGTGAGATTATTTTGTACAGTGATAAATTAATTGTGCATTTGCATCGATTAGTTTAATTTATCATAGCCAGGTGCACTCGCTGTTCGGTAAGCGATCAGTGGGTAATGCAACCAAGGGCACAGTTACCCTATAGATGGGTAACCGCATAGTGGTATTTTATCAGAGCGGCTCTGTGCTTCGGAGGGCACGTTAAAAGTCGGTTGCGACTGTTAACAGTCGTTAGATCACGACAGAGGTCTAAATATGGGCGATCTAAATACTCTAAGGGTAATTGATATTAATAATTTTTAAATTAAAAATGTATACATAAATAATAATACATTAATTTCATTCGCAATGTACTTTTTTTTATACTACCAAGGTGGCAAACAAGCATACGGCCCGCCTGATGGTAAGCAGTTACTCACGCGTTGCCGACCTTTTAAAAACCTTATAACTCCTTTCTTGAAGAACCCCATACTATAGTCTCTTGGGAGAACCTCGGCAGGGAGCTCATTCCACAGCCTAATCGTACGTGGTAAGAAATTCCTCTGGAGAAATTTCTTACCACGTACGATTAGGCTGTGTAATGAGCTCCCTCAAACTTGCCGTACCGTAAGATTCCAGAATCTTACGGTACGGCAAGTTTGAGGTGCAAGAATGTGAGGATGAACTCCCTGTTGGTGGCGAGAGGTGCGTTGATAAAATGTGGCCGTGGGCATCATCTCGAACAATTCCTCAGAACACAGCCCATTGTACAGGCGGTAGTAACACACACAAGGAGGCGAAGTCTCTCCTTAGACTTAGTGGATCAATACCGCCTGTAAATAATAATAACATACCATAAAATATGTCGTGGGATACACACAGTCGGTGCCTGAGGACGGACGCCCCGGTAAACCCCGAAAAGGCTGGCGTGATGAGCTGGATGCCTTTGCCCAGCAGTGGGACATAACGGGTTGAAAAAAAAGTTTTTGGATAAGCAATACTATGACTGCCTTGGTGATCCAGTGGCTGCAGTAGGCGCCTGCTGTGCACGAGGATGAGGGTTCGATTCCCACACAGGACAAAACTTTGTGCGACCCATAAAGAGTTGTTCTGAGTCTGGGTGTAATTTGTGTCCGTTAAATGTATGTTTGTAAAGTCCCCCGCGACACAGAGCTTGTTCTTTAGTGCGGGAGTTGTCTTTAAAAAAAAACGCGTATTATTCTACTTATTCAATTATGCTTGGCTAAACATTCTTTTAAGAAAAAATAATATGGCTTCCAACATCGTTTTAGATACTACGTGACAGTATAAAAAAATCACTTACAAAGCTGACGCAAAAAATTATCATACAGTAAACATTTTTGACACTTCCACAAATGATAATAAATAGATTTACGTCAGATAGTCCCTTGTACAAGAGTAATAAATGTTCAAGTAGTCGCTAGCGCCACCTGTTGGGGTTGCGGGTAACACGCACGTTACATTACGTTATTAATGTATTACGCTTTTCCTTACCCGTAAAAGTACAGCTGGAAGTGTTGATTTATAAACAGCTATGTGTAAGCTAAAATAGATCGTAGGTAAACACAATAAATACTATAATTGAACGACGAAAGAGCCAACAACATAATATAGCTAATTACATTCAAAATCTTGTACTTTTCTTTCTAGGTTAATTGTTAACAATGAATAACAAAAAATGTAAAAAAAACTTGTAATGTTAATAATAAACACAGAACTCTGGTGTTACTAATTTGTAAATCAGCAACACGTGACTGAGGCCCCAGCCATTGTAAGCGTCCCTAGGTAACTGCTTACCATCAGGCGGGTCGACTACGACGACAAACAACACATCATTTGAAAATAATTTAATCAATAATACAATTCGTAGTGTTTACAATGAAAATATGAGTTATATACAGAACGACATAATTTTAGCAATCAGTGAAATGTTGATTGTCGACTAGTACTGCACGTTAATAACATTCCTATCGATGTAAACGGGTAAGGTATTTTTCTTATGTATGTTTGGTATATTTCACTTTTAAAAAATGATAATGTTATATGTTTGTTATCTATCCTGTATTTTATTTTGTGTACATTAAAGAATTAAAGAATGAACTAGCTGCTGCCCGCGGCTCCATTGCGGCTATTGCGATGAAAAGTAGCCTATGTGCTATTTCAGATTATAATCTATCTCTGTGCCAAATTTCATCCAGATCCATTAAGTAGCTTTTGCGTGAAAGAGTAACAAACATACATTCTTACAAAAATCCGCGTTCATAATATTAGTAGGATTTAATTCAGTTTAAGTTTAGAGTTCGAACGAAGTACATGTAACTGACCTAGGTTTTAAGAAAGGTATACAAGCGAGCAAGCCCGACTGGGGAAGGTCCTCCACCTTACAGAAGACCACAACCAAATAACTAAACACAGCGGTGTAGTTGTGTTCCTGTGTGACTATAGGTCTCCAGCACGCAAAATTAAGGCGTGCGTTTTTAAAGAAACGTTTTCCTATCCCAGGGATACCTACACTCTATCTTAAAACCCTGGTGTAGAAATATGGGTTGGCAACACGTAAGTATAAAAAAATCACTTTCAACTTGTTTTTTTTTTATTTAAATATCCATTCTCATCATCCACAGTATATCTGAAGGAAACATAATCAAAGGAAACCAGAGTTTATCGAGCAAAAGATACTCTCGATGGGTTTCAATAAGCGCCAAATATTTATTTGTATTTATTATTGTTTGCGCAGCCCGCCATTTCATCCGAGTGAACAAGACAAATCGTGAGCGATACTTATACGCACTGGGGTGATTGGACGCTGCGGGTCTTCTAGGGATGTAAAAGTTAAATCAGTCGAGTAGTTTTTGAGTTAAATCGTAAAAAATAATCACACATTTACATTTATAATATTAGTAAGGATTAAACACATAAAAATATTTTTTTATTTATATAAGTACTGTAAACAAAATATACATTTATAAATATAAAATATATATAGAGACCCACAGGTATCAGATTATTATTATTGTAAGCATTTGTCGATATTCGGACCGGATTTTTTAAATATCAGAATTCATTAATATATAATACCCATAGATTTTTTAATCCCATAGTAGGCTTATGGCGGGACACAATACGAATATTATACACTAGGGTATTCCGCGACTTCGTCCGCGTGGTAATTTGGAACGTACATTTCCCCGATTCTGCAACATATCTCACTACTGCTCCGCTGCTATTGATAATAGCGTGACGTTATATAGCCTATAGCCTTCCTGGATAAATGCACTATTCAACAAAAAAGTTTTTGTAATCGAACCAGTACTTCCTGAGATTAGCGCGTGTTGAATGCGCTAATCTCAAACAAACAAACAAACTCTTCAACTTAATAATATTAGTATAGATAAGTTTTACGTAAAGTTACGGCAAAATACCATCTCTTTCTAGTATATTTTTTATCAAAAATTTAGAATTTTCATATAAACATTAAAATTTGCCATAGTTTTAAGACTATAACAAATAAAATTTTAGGTATATTGTTTTTAGTGTTAAACTCTTGCTGCCCATAAAATGTGCAAAACATTTCCGTAACATTTTGTTCGAGGGCATTAATCTAGCCAACGCAATGCAGATAAACTAGTGTGTGTAGGTGGAGATAGAGAACTATTGCCAAGACACTGTTTTATGGCTAATGGCACTCACAAATAATCCTAACGACATTGTTTTTTAATGTAGGTAACATTGGCCCACTTTTAAATAGTTGTTATTGAAAGTTAGAACTTATGTGGATGTTAGCAAATAAAATGTTTATTTTCATACAACACTATTTTATAACATTTTTTTTATATACTACTTGGGTGGCAAATAAGCATACCCACCACCAATAAGCAGGCCCACCTGATGTTAAGCAGTTACCGTAGCCTATAGACGCTTGCAATACCAAAGGTAATCTTCTTAGGATTCTTCCCTAGTACGGTACCTTCTTTTAGCAGATAGTTTTCGAGCCCCAATAAATATGATACCTTTGGTATTGCAAGCGTCTATAGGCTACGGTAACTGCTTAACATCAGGTGGGCCGATAGACTATAAACATACAATATACAGACACAAAATACACCTAGAAAGAAAGAAAAGAAAAAGCCGTAGCTAGGTAAAAGGCCGAGTAAGATTTTTTACATAATTATTTATCAGGTGGCATATAAGCATACGGCCCGCCTAATGTGAAGCAGTTACCGTAGCCTATAGAGACGCTTGCAATACCAGAAGTTTCCCTTGCACGTTGGCTATCCATTTTTGTACACCATGGCTCTATGATATACTACATCTTCAAGCCCTGGTAAAAGTCCTTTCCCAGTCGGGCTTGCTCACTTGCATGGTGCCCTACCTCTCTTTACTTTGTATAGCTGCTAGTGCGTTGGTAGTAGCAGTTCGCCCCAAAATCGCGAGATTGAATACCCTTTCAATATTGACAATTTCATTATAATTTTCTTTATACGGCATATCTATTGGTAAGTATGAAGATTTACACTAAAATAAACATCAAAAGTTTTTTACGATATTATCTTCATAAATTCCACTCCAAAAACGTGTGTAACAGGACCTTTCGTCACAACAAAAGCAGGTACCAAACCCATTCTACCTCGTACTCATAACGAACGCGACCACAAAACCGACACTACATTTAGAATTCACCACAATTTCCACCACATATCCCTGATTATTGTGGTAGGTACTGTATTGATTAGTCAATTGTATTCCAGTTGGAATCAAAATACGAGCCCAATCAACGTTTTGTAAATACAGAATGGATCTAAGCAGGATATTTAGTAAACCCTTCTGGTATCACTCAATAGCTACAATTTACCTTCAGCTTTGTTTTGTTTTGAAGAGTGAAATCGGAGACTTGGAAGGTAATTTGGATTACTTTTGTTGTTAACTTGTTATTTGTTACTCACTGATGTTTCCGAGTCATTGGAGTCTGGAAACTTGACGTTTGTTAAAATGTTTATGTTATTTTTTGTAAATAAATACCTACTTTAGATGCTTCCTAACAACACAAGTAACAGTTCATAACGTACAAGAGTAGAATTAAGTTGTTTATGGTATACTAGCTGTTGCCCGCGGCTCCGCCCGCGTGGATGTCGGTTATCGCTGTAAAAATAGTAGAGAGGCCAATGCATTAAAAAAAAGTTTTCGTAGGACTGAAAAGGTTTATAGCGACAAGTGGTATCGTTGGAATCGGCATGGTCTGCTGATACTCAAACTGATTGTTGTCGCTTTCTAAAGTGGTGGAGGGGGTAGCTATGACGTCATTTGTGACGTCACTCCTGGTTTTATATTTTGTCGATTATTGCGGTAACTATTCATCTAATTTAAACAATATGGGTATCAAATGACAAGTAATTAAATTTCTAACAAAACATGCAAAGCAACTTTTATTGTAGATATTATATTTTTAAAGATATTTTATAAAAAACGGCAAAAATGCCGTTTTTTTTCTGAACATAAAACGTTTGGTGCGCAATAAACCTAATTAATATAAATATTAGAACAACACTTGCTCAGTAAAAAAAATAGCTATATTATCAAAGTATACAATAAACTTTGAATTTTGTAAATTGCTGTAAAAACAACAAAATTATGACGAAATTAAACGCCGCCATGCCCAGCGCAAAGACGCGAGCCGGCGAGTTGTTTCAGCGTCAGACGCTTACAAGCGATGAGTCTGATGATACGTACTTACGTACATTTGCCAAATCATTGCCTATGTTAATGTAAATTTCAGTAAGTCATGGATTTATGTATTGAAAATTAGTTGATTTTATTTTATGTATTAAAAATCAACACAGGTACATAGGCAAACTTAATGTCAATAACATTTTCTACCAGTCAATCTTAGATTGTGCAAAGATAATAATAAAATCCATGCAAGTGTTGTAAAAAGAGCTTATAGCAAAAATGCTAAAAATATGTATTTAAATCATTTAGGTACGTACTAACATATTTAACGCATATAGACCGAAAACGCTCATTGAGCGACAAAAATAATTGTGTGTTCATTTACGCTCTAACTCTGTCGTGAAAAGGTTGCATCGACTATAAGACATTATAGGTTTTCTATGTTGCCATATCGCGTTGTGGTCATATACAATAATAATATTCAAGATAATATACCTATGAACTTCGCTATGTGGTCTTTCTGTGTTTGCCACTATACGTCATGAGTGTTTTAGTTAAACCAATAACACGAATATCGCGATGTGAATGTTTTTCAGTTACCGCAACCAATTGTGATCTGTTTTGTTTTTACTTATTAAGCCTTTTCGGTCCTTTAGCGAAACATTTATTTTATTACAAACTTAACAACTATCATTTGTACATAACATACTAGCTTCGCGGTGCCGGCGTGTTAGAATTCCACCATTCCTAATCATCTCGAGGGTTTCACAAAAAGGGAAGGAACATGATGCTCTATAGGTATGGCGGGCAGCAGCGCCATCTTCAACTATATTACCTATCTAAGATCAAAATGCGGTCATCAATCTACATTTCAGGCATGGTGATTATTCGCAAAACCCCGTTAACGACAGACACAACACTACCACGGCCTCTAGTCACCGATAGCCCCGCTAATCCTAGCAACGGTAGTGATCAAGGGTACGGCAGGGCAAGGAATATTAAAAATCCTCGACAGAGAACCGGCTACCATCCCCAACAAGGACTGGCCCTAGTGATATACAATGCACGCACGTTGTGATCTGAAAAAAAAGATGAGTTGGGAGAAAAACTAGATTAAAATATAGTTGGACTATCTGAAGTCCTTGAGCAGGACTCTATACTACTTGAATCTTGTTCTACTACCGGGAGGACAACTGTCCCTTGGTGATATCGAGTTTATCGTCCACAAGTCCATCATAAACAACTCCTTACCATCGGGCGGGATCCGTATGCTCTTTAGATAAGCAAGTAACGCCAAGACCATCGAAAATGTGTCGACTAGGGTAGCGTATCTTGTGCTTAAACACCAACAGGTATTCACTGAATTCACGATGACGAATTCACGAATATATTGGCTAATATAACTATACAATACAATTTTATTATATGAATAGTTATTAAAATGAAAGTAACTTAACCTTAACTACCGCGAATTATTAATTATTCACAAATTTATATGTAGGAGACAAAGATTAGCAGACTTTATGGAAAATTGTTGAATTTAATGAAAAAGCCTTTATTTCATGAATTCGAAGCCACAAGCGACTTTATCCTGACATTGAACAAGCAAATATTATGGTGATGTATCTGTTATCAATGGGGTAAGAGGCACACTAAATATTAACTAGACCTTAAAAAGTCGGTTGATGAAGTCTAGGTACCTACGTGTTGTAAATGTTCAGCTTGGGTAAGTCCACAATCACTTTTAATGCCTAGAAAACCATAAATGACGGGTTTTCGGGACAATCCCACCCACATGCCCACCGCTGTGACTCCTGTGAGCCAGGATAAACAGCGGAGTAACCAACTGATTCACCGAGTTCTGACACTCGTGCATCCCGTGGACAACTAAACCTACTGTCTTGGACCCCGCAACAAATTTAATCAGAAGTAAATAGGAGGAGTTAGAAAGAAAAGTTTCCACTTCCCTCCACGGAGGACCTTAAACTACGGGACCTATGGGAGCTAAGTTTGATTGCTATAATATGTATGGCAGAAACGTTTAAATGCACGGAAATTCCCTCCAGATGAGACTAAATCCCCATAGTAGGCCACTCCAGACGATACATGTAAGCTGTTCAACATAATAGTACGATCATTATGCCTAAGACTACACTCCCAGAGTAGGTATGTGATGAGCAGACTGCTCCTCCTGATCGGAGCCAGGTGTTGAGCATTGACAGTTCGGTGAATCAACTTATGTATCCAACCCTATTTGTAATAGGTATGGTTGGATACTATAAATTAGAGGTTAGGCGTAATTTGGCATTGGCAAAGTACGTATTTTCGGTGTTTAGAGGTAAATTAAATAATCCACAGGTATTAGGATCCATTAATTTACTGGTTCCAAATACCAAACTACGGCAAGGACCGAAGTGGAGAACATTGGAGATCCCAGTAGCCAGGACTAACTTATTAAAATTTTCCCCAGTGGTGCGTGCTGTGGGTATAATTAACAGAGTCGCGCGAGAGCTTGACATTTTTTCTTGTACATTGGCGGATTTCCAGAGGGTGACCCTACATATCATGTCATATTGTTAACTTTATTGTCGCATTGGGTGTGTTTAGCCTGTAAGGACAATGTAAAGTGTTAAATAAATAAATAAATAAATAAATAAACTAGCTTAAATGAGTATAACTTGCTCCGAAAGTTACCATGACCCGTAAGAAACTGAGCGACACTGTGGATCAATCTCCTCAACCTTCAAATGACGGGTTGGCAGTTTAAGTGGTTGTAGTAAAGCTTTTAGAAAAAAATATCTTAGCTCAAACTCTCAATTTATGAAGGTTTAGCTCAAAATGAGAGCCCCGTATTTCAAGTCTTTCAGAAGCTTTTTAATTCCGTAATCGTTGAATGAACCTAGTCTAAAGTATGGAAGATATGGATAAGAGGAGTAGAGCATCATACTAGTGAGCAAGCCCAACTAGGGAAGGACCTATACCTTACAGAAGACCATAACTAAATGACTACACACAGCGGTGTAGGTGTGTTCCTATCGTTTCGTCTACTATACTATCGTTTTAACGAACGTCTTCCTATGCCAGGGAAATTGCATTTGAAACCCTGCTTAATTTTGGGTCAGCAACACGCTAGTGATACCTTTCGCATTGCAAGGGCCCTTAAGCTACGATAACTGCTTACCTTACGCTTGTTTGCCACCGTAGTTGTATAAAAAAATGGACCAGAAGAGTGGTGGTTCTTTTCTTTAAAAACCACACCGTAATAAAAAACTAGACCCATTTCGCTTCTTAACCATATCTACAAATTGCTCTCCCAGGGTTATCGTGATTTGTCAGTAATTCAGATTTTTAATAAAAAAAAAAATCAACTAACTTGACTGCATAAATCCATGAATTACTGAAATTTACATTAACACATGGCAATGATTAGACAAATGCATGTACGTACATAAATCATCGCTTGTAAGCGACTGACGCTGAAACAACGCGCCGGCACGCGTCTTTGAGCCCGGCATGGCGGCGTTTAATTTCGTCATAATTTTGTTGTTTTTACAGCAATTTACAAAATTCAAAGTTTTTTGTACACTACGATAATGTAGCAAATTTTTTACTGCCCAAGTGTTGGTCTAATATTTATATTGATGAGGTATATTGCGCACCAAACATTTCGTGTTCGGAAAAAAAACGGCAAAAAAGTTACATTTTTTAAAATATCTTTAAAAATATAATACCTACAATAAAAGTTGCTTTGCATGCTTTGTTAGAAATTTAATTACCTGTCATTTGATACCCATATTGTTTAAATCGGATGAATAGTTACCGCAATAATCGACAAAATCTAAAACCAGGAGTGACGTCACAAATGACGTCATAGCTACCCCCTCCACCACTTTAGAAAGCGACAACAATCAGTTTGAGTATCAGCAGACCATGCCGATTCCAACGATACCACTTGTCGTTATAAACCTTTTCAGTCCTACGAAAATCGTAAATAAGCGACTTTTTTACAATTGGCCTCTCTACTAAAAGTAGTATGTGTTATTCAAGACCATAATCTATCTGTGTGCCAAATTTCATCCAGATCCGTTCAGTAGTTTTTACGTGAAAGAGTAACAAACATCCATCCATCCATCTATTCTTACAAACTTTCACATTTATAATATTAGTAAGGATTTCATACAAGTTTCCAGCGCTTATTTAGCGATGCGTTTTGAAAGGAACGTTTTCCTGTCCTTATATACCATCTTGAAAAAATGGTCAGCCATGAATGATACCTCTGGTAACAAGCTTCAATAGGCTGCGGTAACCGCTTATCATTAGATGGGCCATATGCTTATTTGCCACATAAGTTGTATAAAAAAACTGGTTGTATCCAAAACAAAATGCGAACGTGAAATTTAAGAATGACAATCTATAGCTGGAGCTGATATTAACGGATTGGAGTGATGTTTTATTTTATAACAAAAGCACTCAGAGCGCTGATACTCTCTGAAGATGGATTGCAATCAAATATCACTCGATCGTGATAGTTGAAAGATATTAAAGAGACCATTTTCATTCAATAAAACACTGCTACGCTTGGTCTTGCATAGGCCCACTTTGTCCCGCTTTACCCCAGTTCGTCCCACTTTGCCCCGCTTCTTCTTGATTGTCACGCTTTACCCCACTCCACCACGTTTTTCCCCGCTCTTTTTCTATGCATTGTCATTTTACAGAGTTAAACACTATAATAAAAATATTTTAAAGTCAGTTATAGTAATCTATAGTTGCATTTCCAAGTAGCCTACCATTATAAGAGCTACTACATATCGCACCCACAGTAGAAAAAGGACTTAATTTGAAGTTTTTATTTGCAATTTACGTCTTATTCTTAACTTATAAAGATCAAAATTGCCCACTGACATTTTTTTTTTTTTTTTATACTACTTGGGTGGCAAACAAGCATACGGCCCACCTGATGTTAAGCAGTATCCGTAGCCTATAGACGCTTGCATTACCAGAGGTATTACTTGCGTGTTGCCAACCCATTTTTCTACACCAGGGCTCCAAGATGGAAGTAACCCTGGGATAGGAATACATATCTTTCAAAACGCATTCCTAAATGAGCGCTGGAGACCTGTACTCACACACAGGAACACAACTACACCGCTGTGTGTAGTCATTTGGCTGTGGTCTTCTGTAAGGTGGAGGTCCTTCCCCAGTCGGGCTTGCTCGCTAGTATGGTGCCCTACCTTTTTTCCTACCTTTCTCAAGTTACACCAGTTTTCTATTAAGGATGCGATATATCGTATAATCTGTTTTGACAAATAAAAATCCTGCGCGTTTCACTGCCACAGTGCGTTGTAATCGCTAATCTAAGACGTTTTACACAAACACCATCCATCAGTGCGATGACAGAGCAATCGGCAACGGATTGTGAGCAACAAATAGAAGCGCGTCACATGCGCACTACTGTGAACAACGATAAAAAGCCTTATTATAACAACGTCACGAGATACAATGAGGGATTTTCAGCTTCAAATTTAAGAGACGTAAGGCACCATATTAGCTAGCAATCCCGACTGGGGAAGGACCTTAACCTTACAGAAAACCACAGCCAAATAACTATACAACGGTGTAGTTGTGTTTCTGTGTGGGAGTACAGGTCTCCAGCGCTCATTAAGGGATGCGTTTTGAAAGAAACGTTTTCCTATTCTTATAGCCCTGGTGTAAAACAATGGGTTGGCAACACGTAAGTGATACCTTTGGTATTGCAAGCGTCCGTAGGCTACGGTAACTGTTTAACATCAGATGGGCCCTATGCTTGTTTGCCACCCAAGTAGTGTAAAAAAAAATAATTTATCATTGAAGATCATTCATATTATCTGTGCATGCAGTCTATTTCGATTGTGCAGAAGACTGACTCCTAAAAAAAATGCGCAATATATATAACGGGAGTTGTCTTGCATAGATAGGAATCATGTAAGCCCATTACATGATGTATATATAAATTTCATATCATTTTAATAATTACAAAAACGGGTTTAAAACAAAATTCAGGCGTAATTTTTTTTTTTGGCTTTTCAACTAAATACAAAAAGAAAAATGAGAATTAACTTCTCATATATTTTTTCACTTTGTAACATTATATTTTTTCACTCGTCAAAATAAATGGCGCCGTGCCGCCATTCATGCAGTATGCTTGGATAATTTGATGTAGCATTGCCTATTTCTGTGGCTGAATTAAATAATTCTATTTCAAGTCGCATGAAATATGTCCAGCAATGGACTGCAGTTGGCTGATAATGATTCCAAGTCGTAACATCCATTATCACAATTCACATAAATCTCTTCGAAATCAACGTTTGTGCACATCACTACTTGTACCTGAGGAATCTAACTATTATCAAGTAGTGTATAGTAAGGAACATCTGTTCACAAATCTTAGGAACCATTTGGTAATATCTCTGAGAGAGGCATAAAGCAAACTCGAACGTTCAGTTAACTAGTTTACCTGCAATATCTACAATAGTGATGTGACATAGTTGACACGATGGTTTATCGTTTTTGAATTAAATTATAGATTTTTACAAAAGTATATCATCAACTCTTGACTGTATGGTTGGTTCAGTGACCACTGCGCGGCGTGTTGTGGGTTCGATCCCCACTCAAGGCAAAAAATTGTGTGATCCATAAATGGTTGTTGTAACCGTTAATTGTATGTCTCTGTTCCCAGGGACACAGGCCTTGTCATTTGGCACTTTTCCTGAAAACTGCAACCTCAACCAGATATTTTAGGTATAGGAATATCTTTAAATACAATATCTGATTGTTTGTAAGTAGTTTAAGATAAGTTACTTTTTTATTTTTATAACTGTTTTTGTAAAACAAGAAAAATATCGATATTGTCCCATCCCTAAGCTATAACAAGGGTGTATAGCGGTAGTAGCTAGTGTGGGGCGTACGGCATATTTCTCTGGAATGTGTAAACTTGTCGCGGTGAAACCGGGAGACTCAAATAGTTACGCACTTGAGACAATGAAGGTGATTCTGGTCTCGGATTAATTAATTCTACGGTACGGCGTGGATAAATAGACTATGTGCTCCGCCATATCTATAGTTAAGATTCGACTATACTGCCTCATTGGTGTTCTTGTTGTTGTGTTGGTTTGATTTTCGAGTCGGGCGGTAAATATGTAAATAGTAGCCGAAGTTTAGAAATGGATATACGGTGTATACAACTCTTGGAAAGCTTGTAAAGCCGTTGACAACCTACGATTAAATATAACCTAAGAGATAGCGCTCACTAGCAACTTTGTCACCGCAACTTATTTGTCTCATCACGTCAAGTCTATGTGCTAGTATGAGAGTGCGCCCAGGCCACGTAGCGACGCGACAGCCAGGAGACTTTTCATACTAACCCATAGACTTGATGTGATGAGACAAATAAGTTGCAGAGACAAAGTTGCTCGTTGACGCCCTACCTAAGATTTTAATTAAAAAAGAAAACAAAACAGTGCACGAGTGTGTGTGCAAAAAAATGCTGTTCTATTTTGCTAGTGCATAAGTATATGCATTGGAACTGCATTGCACCCTTAGCTGCACCAAAAAAAATATTGTTTCATTATAATATCTCCCGTGCAGATCTAGTCTCTGTCATTGCTGCCACAGAAAAGACAATCCTCTCTTCCTCTGTTCTGTGTAAGCTGCTGTGACCGAAATTCCAATAGGAGCGGCCCTACGAGTTGTAACCGTATTGTCCATACGGTTAAAACTCGTAGGGCCGCTCGTGGAACAGGCTAACTAAGGTCGATTAATCTGCAAGGTAAGGCAAGCTTTCCGAGGTCATTTTCTGAAAACACAGTGAGACCTAAGTGTGCCTCGATAAGTACGTAATTCCGTCGGAACCTCGCGCCTGATCTCTTTATAGTTGTGCAGAAATGCCGTCCCGTCGTTAGAGAAGGTGATTGAATAGATAGAGAATGCACCTGAGTTTGTGATAGCTAAACTTCATAAAAATTGGGCGTTGGTCGGGGAATTGAACTTACGACACTACGGTATTGGTGGCCACCTAAACCACTAGACCACACCTGCAATTCTGGCTAGACTATGAATACAACTCCAAGATGCGTTCGTTTATACGGGCTTAAGTAAATTTTCACTAGAACAGCCCCATCGGCTTAGCGCGCGGCAAAACGGCCTGCGAATATCGTAGTTGTGGCTACCATTTTGTTTATCTTCACGCTGACAACAATGTAGGGTGAACAGACTACGTAACCCGTTCAATATTAACAAATTAAGTTATAAGTACTATCGACAAAATTGACGCTCGACGATAGATAGTTTGTCAACATAGGATGGTTTAGAGACTCTAGAGATAAATAAAAAGACACAATGAACTCAACAATGAATATTTTAGTCAAGCAATTTTGACCGGTAAGGTTTGAATTTCGACTGTACGGTTAGCGTGTTGTGAATTCGAACCCCACACGGGACAAAAAAATTGTGAGATCCATAAATCGTTGTCCCGAGTTTGGGTATACTTTGTGTCCGTTAATTGAACACACAGTGGTGTTGTATCCTAGTGCGGGAGTTGTCTTTTTAAGAAAAAAAATCATAACCCTCCTTTTTGCTTCGCCATAGTCGGGTAAAAAGAAGATTTAATGCAAGTCGGGCTCGTTTGCTTGTATAGTGCTTTAACTCTCTCTGACTATCAACTTTATTTACTTCACATATTATATTAAATTTTCATAAGTCCGTAATAAGTTTGTTTTATGCGTGTTACCCATCTCGTCACTGTCTTTGAATATTAAAGTATGTTTACTTTAATTTTCGCCATCACAAGCCGTCACTAATACAATATTATTCTTTAATACTTATATAATGCAAATATCTTCGTGAATGATAGCAATAAAACTGAGTGCACACGGCTCGCGCTATGTTTGAACTATGAAATTGAGCCGTGTACTCACTGTTTGCGCTGTGACGGGCGGTATAGTGTGCACACTGCTTTGTCATCGTAGTACAGATGTTGAGCTCTAGATAGGACTTCAAAAATAAAGCATTTTTCAATTCGGCACGTTTCTGTGTCATTTGTTTTTTGTCTCTCGTATTGGTATTTTATTTTAGGGATAGATGATAGATAGATTGGGGCATACAAAAGAGATTGCTCTCATTTAGCTCAGGATCGGGTTGAGTGGTAAAATAATGAAAGACCTTTGCCCTGCAATGTCCCACTGCAGGGCAAAGGCACCTTTATTTTTTTCCACACAGGCTAAAAATAAAATTCAAATAATACAAACAAAAATACAAATTCTTTTATATTTATTCTTTTCTATTTATAATATTAGTATGTAATAAGATCGTACGATTTTTTTTTATACTACTTGGGTGGCAAACAAGCATACGCCCCGCCTGATGTTAAGCAGTTACCGTAGCCTATGGATGTTTGCAATACCAGACGTAAACTTAGCTCACATAGGTCCCGTGGTTTAAGGTCCTCCGTGGTGCTCCTTTTCATAGGTTACAAACCTATACAGATTTATTTTGTCTCCCGCTTTGCTATGGAGGGAAGTGGAAACTTTTCTTTCTAACTCCTCCTATTTACTTCTGATTAAATTCGTTGCGGGGTTCAAGACAGTAGGTTTAGTTGTCCTCGGGACGCACGAGTGTCAAAACTCGGTGTATCAGTTGGTTACTCCGCTGTTAATCCTGGCTCACAGGAGTCACAGCGGTGGGCATGTGGGTGGGATTGTCCCGAAAAATACCAGACGTGTCACTTGCATGTTGCCGACGCGTATTTTTACACCAGAGTTTTAAGATGGAGTATCCCTGGGATAGGAATACGTTTCTTTCAAAACACATCCCTAAATGAGCGCTGGCGACCTGTACTCACACACAGGACACAACTACACCGTTGTGTCTAGTTATTTGGCTGTGTTCTTCTGTAAGGTGGAGGTCCTTTTCCAGACGGGCTTGCTCGCTAGTATGGTGCCCTACCTCTCTGAAAAAAACATATTAGTTTGATTCATAGTTTACAATAAAGTTTAAATAAACAATTAGTCTGTCCAATAACGAAATATAATAAACTTTTAGACATTTCTGAAGTAAATGAATACTATTACTGACTATTTCCCATTCTTTCCAAGTAAGAGATGTCACACCTAAGTAAGTTATAAGGCTATATCTATCGAACGTGACAATCGGCTGCTGGCTACGCGGGCTAAGTTCACGAGAGTGGTCGTTAGCTTCCACTCAGATATTCGCAAAGCAACAGAGGGCTCCTACACTTGGGACACTCGTGGTTTGTTCCAAGGATTAAGGGTGACCACCATTTATGTATGTAGATTATTTAAATATATTTTGTTATCATTAGTATATTTCTGCTCTTTAAAATAATTTATTTTCTAAAATCTTAATTTTTATTCAATATTAGACCGCAATAATCTATACTAATATTATACAGCTGAAGAGTTTGTTTGTTTGTTTGGTTGAACGCGCTAATCTCAGAAAGTAATGGTTTAATTAGAAAAAATGGCTTTTGACTATATAACATCACGCTATGATCAATAGGAGCGGAGCAGTAGTGAGATATGTTAAAAATCGGGGAAAATATTCCAAATTAAAACGCGGACGAAGTCGAGGGCGGCCCCTAGTATTATAATAATATTCTTTAGATAATATTTTATAATCTTTATATTCTTTTTTAATCCACAGTTTATTGTTCCGATTCTGGGTGTACGTGTCCGTAACTTAGTAATTTGTAACTTTTGTACGGACACGTACAGCATTAGGCCAGTATGTATGGATTAAGACCTAAACTCTCTCAGTTCTTTAGATTAAATTGCGTAGACCCGTGTGGGACATTGGGTTGCATCAAGGTAAGGTAAAGTCCAGGGCAATACAGGACTCGTTCCCAAGTAAAGCAAAAAATATATAGCGCTATTACGAATATAATATAAGCAATAGTATAAATTTGTAGTGAACTGCATGTGCAGTCCAATGGTAAAGGTAGTCATTGCTTGCCGAATATTGTGGGATCGATTTCTTCAATAAACTTTGCGTCATCAATAACACAGTACCTAGACCCATACTTGCAACAAATATGATCCGTATTTGGGGGTACTCTGTGTGTTTTAATCCATACTAATATTATAAAGCTTAAGAGTTTGTTTGTTTGGTTGAACGCGCTAGTCTCAGAAAGTACTGGTTCGATTAGAAAATAATAAAAATAGTGCATTTATCCAGGAAGGCTATAGGCTATAACATCACGCTATGATCAATAGGAGCGGAGCAGAAGTGAGATATGTTGCAATATCGGGAAAAAAATTCCAAATCACCACGCGGACGAAGTCGCGGGCGACCCTTAGTTGGAATATAAAATCTCTCGCGACACGGGGCTTGTTCCTTTTTGTTTTTTCTTATTCTTGAAAAAGTTATTTTACAACTTTTATTTTTCATTATTTATTTTTTTTATCTTAAAAAAAATTGAAAGCATGGTGTCAATACAGGACAAGCCCTTAAAAAGATGCAAGTTGGTAGTGTGTCGTGAGGGACGTACCTTTGTCCCGTTATGTTCCACTGTCCTCTTCACACAAGCGAAGGACACGTATGGGTATTGTTTTTGTAACAACATGTAGGTTGAACTTCACTTTTATGAGCTATTTTGAGGGTTCAGATTATGGGGTATGAGATCATTTTGGTAATTTAAGCTTGTAATAACCATGTCCTCTAACCTAATTTTGGTCACGGTGTCTAATCTCGACGGAGACTAGCCTATTTGTGCAGGAGATATTATAGTGCACAAATGTGTGTGCAAACACTGGAGCACTTTTTGTTTTCTTACCATAATAGTCCTATAGAATGGCAATCTGATACACTACTAGAGAAATATATTAAGAGGCTTAAATACAGCGATTTCCAAACTACTGGCATGTTTTGTAATTTACTTTGAAAGAAACAACTCAATATCTGTTTTTAGCTTGATCCGGGAATTGAACCTAAGACCTCGTGGTCAGCAGTAGCATTCTACGACCACTGTACCCACCAGCCCCTCTAGACAAGTGGCATAAACGGTAATCGAATCAAAAAGTCAAAAAAATAAATGTATGGGATTTGATGTAAGTTTACGATATCATGTCGTAAACTAACGTCAAATCCCATACATTAGCATTTTTGACTTTTCGATTCGACTACCGTTTATGCCACTTGTCTAGAGGGGCAAGGCACTTGTATTTCGTAACTAAAAGAATTCTAAGCCTCTATCTAATTTTTATACCAACACCATTAAAATCATATATTATAGTTTCCTAACATATTCTCTTGGCAGTTCTTCTCGAGGCCCTACTCTTGTCTGCAAATTTGCTGTAGGAAATAAAATATACTGACAATTTGATTTTACAACGTTTTTAAGTGTCATGCATCATCTCAATTCTTCTTTTTAAGACAAGTCCCGCACTAGGAACAAGGCCTTTGTCACGGGAGACTTTACAAACATACATTTCATGGACACAAATTACACCCAGACTCGGAACGAATATTTATGGATCACACAAAATTTTGTTCCCTGTGGGAATCGAACCCACGACCTCTGACTTAGCAGTTAGGATCACTAACCAATAAACCAACAGATCAGTCGAAAATTAATAAATGAGTTTGAGTATCTAGTTATAACACATCTTTGTACTACTTACTTGACTTTAATTATTATTTCCATAAGACTCGGCTCGCTATACAAGTCTCGTGAAACAGTGAAGGTGCACCTCGCCCTGTTTGTTTGTCTTGTAAACTTCATATCGTAAACATTATGTTATGCATAATATATTATAAGTTATAGTAAAGTTAAGTTTTGATTCAGTTTATATTATATTCTGGGTAAATATAATTTAATTGGTTATTTTTTGTATTACCACGATGATAAATGAGCGGTAAGTAGTTACCGTAGTCTCCATAGACTACGGTAACTGCTTACCGCTCGTTTCAATACTTCTGATTTTGAAGCATATGGGTGCTCAAGTTACTCAAGCGTCGTCGACCCTACATCTTGCTACACCGTAGCTGATTTGTAATTCTACGCAGCTCTACGTAAGCTACGACAGGTCTACGACTGCGTATGTTTATCTACTGCGTACAAGAGAAATGATTTTAGTCTAGCCTCTCTAGACAAGTGACTTAACTGTAAAGCAAGTGTATGGGGTTTGACACAAGTTTACGACATTACATCGTGTTTTTTAAGACAACTCCCGTACTAGAGAACAAACTCTGTGCCGCGGGGGACTTCACAAACATACAATTAACGAACACAAATTACACCCAGACTCAGAACAATTCTTTATGGGTCACACAAAGTTTTGTCCTTTGTGGAAATCGAACCCAACTACCAAGGCAGTCAGTAAAATATACATTACATATTGACATAAGTTTACGAAATTTTATCGTAAACATGCATTTGCTTTCTATTCTATTCGAATCTACCGTTTATGCCACTTGTCTAGAGGGGCTGTAATCACCGAAATTTTACAACTAATTTGACTTGTATTCCAAAGATAGTAAAATCACGAATAGAACACAATTTTATTCACCTACCTTATGAAATACAACAACATTTTCTAGAAACAAAGCATAAATAAAAGTTGTTATAAATTGGCATAATGAAACGTATCCTAACAGCGTCGTAAAGTATAACGCACATTCTGCTACGTTTTAATGAACACATAACGTGTTTTATAGTCAATATCGATTTTATTATGTATCCCGGCGGCTATTAAAAATAATGTATATGTAGCTGGCAAACCGATAAATTGGACAAAACTGATTTTGTTATAATTCTACTTATATTAAAATTTAAATATTGTCAGTGTGGTGCGGATTATCACCACCCGTTCTATCCCGAGGGTCTCGTATGAGTTGACTAAAGGAGTTAGTCAGGCAGAAAATATGCACTGCAAGAGAGGGAAAACTCGAAATAAATCCCTATACCAACCCGTCTGCCCAGCGTGGTATAGTGGGCTAATATTCCTTCAAGTGTATGGAATGGACCAGTGCCAAGCAGTGGGATGTTTATGGTGAAAGTTTGTGAGGATGGATAGATGATTGTTACTCTTTCACGTAAAAACTGTTGAAAGTATTTGGATGAAAAGCTATAATTTATCGGCATGCTTTAGCGATAGATTATAGTCTGGAATAGCAAGTAGGCTACTTTTTATCGCAATAAACGACATCCGACGTCGTCTGCATATTCGTACAAATAAAAGTTGTAAGACAGCATAATTATGAAAACCCAAACATGTAGTAGGTAAGTAAAAGTAGCAGTTGGCAAACTAAATTAAACATAAACATTAATTGACAAAAACAATCTGGAATAAAGTTAAGGAAGCGTTGTTTGCTATGCAAATGGAGAACAACTTCTAATTTGTCCCATCATCATCATCTCAGCCGGAACACAACCACTGCTGAACATAAGCCATCTCTGACAGTTTTGGTCTTAATCTGACCTTATCTACCAGCTGCCCACAACCTTTATAAGGTCGATGGTCCACCTAGTCATAATTTATTATGTCCGATTCAAAGTTTTGTCTGCAACACGTGTACCCTTTCTCTCTGACGTTGCAGAAAAGCTATGTTTACGTATACTGTAAGGAGCACTGAAGCTCGCTTCTGAACAGTTTTCTTGGCTATTTTACTTGGATGATGCTTTTCATAAAATAATATGTATTCTGGTATGTAAATAGCATTATTTTGTATTGTTGATCGTACAAAATAATCAACCTGCCGCTCATATCAGTATCCCTACCCTAGTACGAGTTTGTGATTAGAAAAAGCCAACGTTTTCGTCGTCAAATAGGTACTACGATTATCTGTGACGACATGAACATCGGTGGCAAACAAGCCAAGGGCCCCCCCGACGTTAAGCAGTTACCGTAGCCTATGGACGTTTGCAATACCTGAGGTATCACTTGCGTGTTGCCTACCCATTTTTTTACACTAGTCCTTTAAGATGGAGTAACCTTGGGATAGTAATACGCTTATTTTAAAACGCCCCTAAATGCTCTGCACTGCAGACCTGTACTTACACACAGGAACACAACTACACCGCTGTGTGTAGTTATTTGGCTGTGGTCTTCTGTCCATCTCCAGTCGGGCTTACTCGCTAGTATGGTGCCCTACCTCTGTTGAATGCTGGTGGTAGAAAATAAGTAACCTGCCGCTTCTATCGTCAGTATCCCTAGTACGAGTTTGTGATTCGAAGCTAACGTACATACTGTGAAGTTAAGATTGTTTTACTTTTCAGTCCAAGTGCTAGTTGCAAATAAATGTAAAATCAATCAATCAATCAATCAGCCTATTGCAGTCCACAGCTGGACAGTTAACTGCTGCGTGGTATATTAGACCAAAAATCTCCTAATACTAGTACACCGCCAATCAATGAATGTTTACTGATATTTATTTATATTTATTTACAAAACGATATTTCGTCTCCTGTAATTCTTTCGAAACATATACTCGGGACTTGGACTTTAATTGACAGGACTCCAGTGCTGCATTTAAGGAAAAATGGTTTTAAATTAATGATTTCTGTTTTATTATCCCATACTAACCCGTAACACAAAACTATTATGGTCAGAATGCGCGGTGGTAGTATAAAATAACACGTACACCGCTTTTTGTGTCTAGTGAAAAATCTTCATCTGAGTGTGCCTAGATTTGCCACCGTGAGTGTAAGCAGACTCTGAACAACTCAAGGCCGTGGTAGAGATATAAAGGTCATCTAAGTTATCTCAAACTCTCTGATACCAACCCTCATAACAACTGTAATAAATATTCTACAGACAAGACCTCAATGATAAACAGACAGAAATGTCAAAAAAATACTACAAATATAAAGCCTATATATTACATAAGGCCCAACAGAAATATCACAGATGTCCAATGATTTATTCGCTAACAGATTGGCCGCCATATTTTTTATGTTTCCAGTGACATTTTCCAATATTATGTCTGGTTCGACTGGGCTAGCTCGAATTGTTCATTTGCCTTCATTTTCCGTTGTCTTTTTGAAGTAACTTTTGTTCATTTGAGTTTTTATAGGCTCGTTTGATAAATGGCTGCTCAATCGAGGAATGAGCTTGTTTTGTGTGTAATGATGGAGAAGATATTTCTGTTTTATCTTGTTGAGTGGGCTGAGACTGAGGGTAGAAAGACTAAGGGTTAATTAATAATAATGCTGATTGGAATTTGAGTGGCCTGTTGAGTGGTTAGTGACCCTGTTAAACCTGAGGTCGTGGGTTCAATCTTAGTGTAAAAATTATTTGTTTTGTTATCATCCTCATCCACCTATCACAGTCTACTGCTGGATATCATCATCTCAAGCCATAAACGTTCCACTACAGGCACAGGTCTTCTCCATACACTTGGAGGGATTTTAGCCTAATATACCACGCTGGCTAGACTATATCCACTGCAAGAGAGGGAAAACTCAAAACAAAATCCTATACCAACCCGTCTGCTAGATATAGGCCTCCTCAAATCTTAGTACTTATATTAGCACGATCCTCGTTTTCTCGCATTCAGCTGTTGTGTTCTGTTTGTTCTGTGTCTATCAGGAAGAGTCTCTTCAAAAACGAATCCCTACATGAACACTCCATGAGTCCCTACATGAGTACTCATGAGTCCATCCCAACATGAGTACTCCTGTACGGGAGTATGTGTTTCCAACACATACTCCCGTACAGGAGTACAGATAAACCGCTGCACTGGTCTTCTGTAAAGTGGAGGTCCTTCTTTAGTCGGGATAGCTGGCTGTTATGGTGCCCTACTTCTGCATTTTTTTTTTAAAGAGACAACTCCCGTACAAGGCTTATATCACGGAGGGCTTTACAAACATTTTTAAACAATTAACGGACACAAAGAACACCTAGACTCGGGACAACTATTTATGGATCACACCATTTTGTGTCCCGTTATCGAACTCACAACACACCGTGCAGTTGTAAATGACGAGATAACCACTGAACTAACAGTGCAATCATTATTAATTATAATTTCAATCAAATAAGAAGTGTTTATATTACCATAATATAATTGCCATTATAACATTGGATTCAATCAAAAGCCCAATGGAATTCTATAAGTATATTTGGAGTTCACGATGTAAATGTAAAAGTTTGGAAATACATTAACTATTAACGAGGTAAGCCGAAGATTACGAAATGTATTCAGATGAACGTGAATAATGTATTTACATTGAGCTGATTATTTACAATACGTATTTAAATTACATTTATTTATTAAAAGTTTATTTTAACTGGGAGAAATTAATGAATTATAATTTGCCACGTAGTATAGTAATAGTATTTTGGGGCAACTCACACATACCGCCATCTGATTCCAAACCTAAACGATTGATTTAAACGCGCGAGTGATACCCCTGGTGTTGCAAGCGTCCATAGGCTACGGTAACTGCTTACCATCAGGCGGGCCGTATGCTTGTTTGTCTCCTAGGTAGTATAAAAAAAAACTTGGCAGAGCCTGTACTATGGCAACCAGATAACTGATAAACATACTTATATACTTTAAAATAACCGTTTATAAATTACATAAACTATTATCCCATGTGTTAATCGAACCCACAACACGCCGCGCTGGTAAACAGCAAGTTAACCACATAAACCACTGAACCATTTGTGCAGTTTATATCAGTACTAGCTTATGACCGCGACTTTGCCTGCGTATAAACGCCAAGGGAACGGTCCCTTGCTATTCCAGACTATAATCTATATCTGTGCAATTTCATCCAGATCCGTCAAACTTTCGCCATTTTATTAAAAAGTGACTTAGCAGTAAGTCAATAAGGTCCAAAATCCCATCTCAAACCAAAAGCCAACATATCTCAGTAAGTCCTGTTGGTAAAACGAAACTTTTCACCGAGTGTTTAAGTAGCACAGATAAAAACATGTAAGTGGTGAGTGTGGAGTATATTTTGGCAGCGGAACAAACACACAGGTGATCAAATGTATGTACCAACACTCGTATAAACAACACCGTGCGTTTAAATTGAAGATTCTTGTCGTGTTGTACTTAGATTTGTTGGAACTGGATAAGAAACTCTTTTAAAGGCGGGTATTGACATTTCGAGGCTGCCTTGCGAGGAATGCCACGCAAGCTGGCCTCGTTATGTGAAAACGCGTTTGCCTCGCGAGAAAATTTTAACGTTCCCTGACTGACTGACTGATTGTCTGCTCAATGTGAGCATCAGGTAAGCAGCATCGCGAGCAGCCCCGCGAGCAGCCTCGCATTGTCAATAGTTACCCATAGGAAACGTATTCCTATCCCAGGTTTACTTCCATCTTAAAACCCTGGTGTAAAAAAAGGGTTGGCAACACGCAAGTGATACCTCTGGTAATGCAAGCGTCTATAGGCTACGGATACTGCTTAACATCAGGCGGGCCGTATGCTTGTTTGCCACCCAAGTAGTATAAAAAAAAAAAAAAAATAGGCTTTAGCGTTCCTACTGATAATTCTAAGTAATAAACTCTCCTATTAACTCTGTCTTTCTGTCAGTCATATTTTCACGACAACCAGCTGAACAGATTTTAATAAAATATATCAAGGCGATAGATGATATCCTTGAAAACAACTTTGGGTTTTATCGAGACAACCGACAACCATGCAGGAGGGAGGACCCAACATCTAGTACCATTATAAAATTATACAAAGCTTATATGTATACAATGATGATATTGCATCGAAAGTCATACGTCACAGTTGCCTAGTACATATACAATTTAAAGGCTCAAAATGTTTGCAGTACAAAAGTTAAATCAATTAATAAATATACAGCGTAGTAACGTATTAGAATTCATTAAAACAGATTATTTTTCAAACAAACTGTGTGCACGTATTGATCGATGGGCTGCAGAGCGTCGAAATCCAATTGTTTAGAACTTCCTTTGCTAAAAGCTTTTAAGGCATCCTTTGATGTCGAAGGATTTTATTTCGATTTCGGACATTGACCTATATTTTACCCCAGAAACGTTGAAAAACCAAATATGGTAAAAGTGGTTCTTTTAACTGTTTGTAATAATGTAGCCAGTAAACTAATAAATCGAGCTTTAGAGCTAAGTAGAAATTATCGTGTATCATACATAGGTCATGCAGGTTATAGACAAAATGTTCCGATAAAATGTTTCTTGTCTGAAAACTTATTTAATCGGGGTTGTTCTAACCTTCATTCAATTTCCATGTTTCATGGAAATTCATGTGATTGACTGCACTGTTGGTTTAGTGGCTTAATTGGTTACCTCGCCATTTACCACTACGCGGCGTGTTGTGGGGTTTGATCCCCACACAGGACAAAAATTCATGTGATCCATAAACGGTTCTCCTGAGTTTAGGTGTACTAAGTCCCCCGCGATACAAGGCTTGTTCCCTAATGTGGGAGTTGTCTATAAAAAAAAGGAAAAAATAATGATAATGTGACCTTTTAACCTTTCAATTCTCTCTTAGGCGACTACCAGGCCAGAATTTTATTAAAATAAAGGTATCTTACTATAGAAATCTAACCCTGCTACGTACAAACGTATTCTTAAGTTTTCTCCTTGAAAAATGTCATATTTATTAATAAAAATATGTCATTTTTCAAGTCATTCGTGAGTACTATTTAAAAATTCTTATCCATATTAAATAATTCTGAAGTAACATGTAAGGCGATGTTTACAATGCTAGAGAGATGCAAATAAACTGTGCCGGCTTAAAATTGACGACGCAACATTCTCTATGTGTTGCTATAATTCTTACATGTAAATGTTGCCAGCATAAATCTATCTACGTAGTTTTGTTATTACGGCAAATTTTCGGAGGTGTAATGTTCTGGTGGGTTGCCAGGTAATATTTGATGTATTATGTGTGATATCTCACGGTAGTTTAGTTAGGAAATTGGATATTTTTACTGTGGTATTACCTTCGTTTTTTCATTTTGTTATTGATGGCTTAATACTACTGTGTTAAGGTCAGGGGTTCGATTTTATGGTCAGGTAAAATGATATTGCAATTTTCTGTCATGAATTGACCCATTAAGTAAACCGTAGCAAACAAGCATACTATCTATCTCAGGGATACTACATCTTAAAGCCCTAGTATAACAAACGGGTCGGAAACACGCAAGTGATACCTTTGGTATTGCAAGCGTCCATAGGCTACGGTAATTGCTTAACATCAGGTGACATTGCGCGCATGGAGGCGTGTGAGATATGGCAGTTTAAAAGAGCTGAGAAAGATTGCAGAAAGCAATTACGGTCGAATTGATTATTCCTACTGATATACATATCTTATATTATTTTATATAATCGTACTCCATCATATCAGTTCCGAAACATATTTATCTAAGTTCCAAAACTTTGAAAAGCGAAAAAGAACAACAATCAACCTCGTTTCTCAAAGTTTAGGCAAAAAAGTTTTGTTTACGAAAACAGGGAAAGTGGGGGTAGGTAGGGAAGGTGGGCGGACAAAATAAAGCAATCAGTTATCCGTTACGTTTGTTTTTTGATAAAAAGCGTTGACTTTGCAATCTCGCGAGTTGAATTACGTGTCACTCGGCACAAAGATTGGGGACACCCGTTTTAGGCAAGTAAGAATACCACTTTACTTACTTGGAAACAATCAGTGGGTAAATTCTACTTTTGAATGACAAAATAAACGAATTTATGTGTACTTTTCATTGCTATGCTTTGTCGTCGAATAGCATGATAGTCACGATAATATTTTCTTGCCGCGCAATAAAATTTATAGCTTCTTAAAACAGTGTTCTTATAAAGGCATATACAGGCAATAGACGGATTTCACGATGTGGATATTTTACAGTTATCACAACGCACTGTGTCTTTAAGCCTAACATTACACAACCATCAGGCAATCACCTACGACAGACTGTTGAGCTCACTTTTCATTGGAATTGTGTAACTCCACAAACTAATAGCATATTTTTCTTTAACATTACACTTTATATATTATTTATTTGTTTTTATTATTTTAAACATTACACATTACAATATAAACATTACATCAATAAAGTTAAAGAACGTGTAATGTATGCAATTTTAAATTTTATATAAATACTTCGTTTTGATTTGTAATTGAGGTCCTATCTACTGTGGGTTGCACACTAAAACCCAGTGCTGGTTGCACACTAAAACCCAGTGCTGGTTGCACACTAAAACCCAGTGCTAGGTGTTCATTGACACCTAACAATATGCTGAGTTGTCAACCAAAGGGTTGAATACAATTATTCTTTCTTACGCTATATATTGTTGTGTATGCCTATTTTGTGTGTCAATAAATGATTCTTTCTTTCGTTCCTAAACACTATATTATTATCGCCTTATAATTTAAGTAGTTGGTATAACATTACTACTATACACCTCTACTTTTATCTTCTGATGCACGTAGCTACTTTATTATCCACTGCTCTTCTTCCGCCATTACAGAGTAAAAGCATCCATCAATTTTTGTCACGGGTATACCTTTTTTATTTTAGTTTTCGCTAGGCATACAATAAGATCAACGACGCTTTTGCACTTTAAACAAAGAAAGAGATGCTCCCACACTAACACTATGTAGGAGGATAAACTTAAATATATATATATCTATATCTTATTAATATTATAAATGTTTTTGCTGTTAGCATTTTGCTGTTAGGATTTAGTTGTGATTGACGTGATTGAGTAACAAACATCCATCCATCTATCCATCCATTCTTACAAACTTTCACATTTATAATATTAGTAGGCTAACTTTACTTATTTGCCATAAAAATACACTGTACCATAAACCAAGATGCCGAGATTCTTCCTATGCACTGTATAAGTCACGAACGTCCCACTAATTCACGAACCCCATAGTACGTTTCCTCAAAGCAGGCGAAAAGAAATTTACATTTTAATTTTGTTCCACGGTGACTGTTACAAAGTTTGTAACGGTCTTCTCGTTGTAACGGATCTGTTTGCAGCTGGCGATACTAACTTTTTGTTTTACATAATTAACTGGCGATGAGACAGTGTGAAACAATACTAACTTTGTTTGGAAGGTACCAAGTCATCCGTCTTCAGGAGATTCAGGGATTTCCATGTCATTATATTCTTTAAAATACGTAGAGCACTATACTAGCGAGCTAGCCCGACTGGGGAAGGACCTCCACTTTACAGAAGACCACAGCCAAATAACTACACACAGCGTTGTAGTTGTGTTGCTGTATTCGCTATATTGGGTCCAGGAGCATAAGTCATCAGCATTATAGAGGCTTTGATTTCCAAACTGAGTAAAGTGCAGCCACAGTCGTCGTCGAAAAAAAAAGGCGTAATCAGTGTCTAAAAGACCACGTAAAGTTATATCTCTTTTGGTTAGTGAAGCGCAATGGCTTCACTTATCAATTGTAAAATTAATATAACTTACGTTAAGTTATATTAATTTTTCTTCTTATTAAAAAATCAAATAACATTTTATATTGTAATGGCAACAAAAACCAATGTAATGTAACTATTGTGAAACAAGAAACTTCCATTTTGATTGAATCTGTATATCTATACCTCTTTTATGTTGTTCAGCGGAGCGGACGCTCTCAAATAAACGGGGAGATCGCCTTTCATGTGGAGGGACAAGAAATCTACTAATCATAATAATTTTCTACCTTCAAATGATAAAACTCTTTAATGTACTAATTAGTAGTACATGAAAGTGTTTTATCAAAGATATATTATAAAAGTAGGAAAAGAGTACCTAGATATAGACTAACGCGTGGAAATTGTTGAGGCTAACTAATGCAAAATTTAATTTAGAACAAAAAAAATATCGGATCTAAATTATAGTATGATTCATTAGTGTACTTCCACTACAGGTATCTGTTTCTGTATCATACGTTACGTATTATTATTTATAGTTAAAATCTATTATACAGCAAGTAAGGTACGTGTAATAATAACGCAACAAAAATGAGCACCGGTCAGTATGAACGCAGTTTATCTTCCTTTAAACATCATTGCTGCTTAACTTATTTTAATAGATACGTCTTATTACATTCATGATGTACATAAACGCTCTTCTTTCTTTCTTTTTTTCTAATTGTGCAAAATCGCTAACTCTTATTAATCAAGTCTGACCCGTCGCATACTTACGCTTGTAGTCGCTAAAGTTAGTGGCTTGTAAACTTTTTGCACAAGTATATTTTATTAGCGTAAAATGCTTGGCAAACCGCCTTGTGTATTACATCTAATATAATATTATAGTGTAAGCAGAACTGTTTACCATTGATCAGGATTATCTGTCATCAATTTGGAAAACCACTTCGATGACTGCGACTGAAAACTCTTGCGGTATAATATGGACATGCGAGGACCTGGGACATCATTGTCGTTCCCTCACTGCTGAAGATTGCGACCACATACGACGCGTCACCAAGCTCCGCACGGTATACCTCAGACCATCTCGCCGGCGCTCTGCATTGAGCCCATTACCTTCTATTTGGCCCTGAATCAAGCGCTTTTCCAGACGATGCATGCATAGGTATATGTCAGAAAAAGCTGAAGAAGCGCTCATTAGAGATGACCTGGAACAATCTGCCTTTACGTATACCGAGTGTGTATAATAATCTTTTATTTCCTTACTAGTTGATTGCTTTTTATTTCGACTTCGGCATTGTAAATAAAATTTGTTCCTTATCATCTTTCTCAATCGGTCATATTCCAGATTCGTCACATTCTAAACTGATCAATCAATCATTTATTTGTGTATCATTTTCCAGTCTGGTCATAGTCCAGATTTGTCATATTCCAAACTCGTCATTGTACAGTCATATTAAAAACAGCGCCAGCCCCAACAAAAAGACATGAGTTGGACTTTGAAACCTTTCCAATGGATATTTTCCCATATCCTCTTTCAAACCAACAAACCTTCAAACTTATAAAAAGAAACCTTATAAAAACCGTTTAGTCCCAAGTTTAAAAACATTCATAAACGTCATACGTATTACAAGAAACCTATTTAAGTTGTCAGTTTTCAATTCTGTTCGTTGATCGTGACGACCCGACGACGCGACGCGACGACGACGTGACGGAGACGTGACGCTCTGTGCACGCAAGCGGACAAGAGAGCTGGTGTTTCGACTTGTGCGATGCATGGATACATGGAGTTAAGAAACCCTTTCTTGATAAGGTACTTTTTATACTACTGATGTGGCAAAGAAGCATACTGCGTGATGGTATGCAGTTACTGTAACCTATACAATACCAGAGGCATCGCTTGCGTATTGCCGACCCATAAAATTAACACCATTGTTTTATGATGGAGTATCCCTGGGATGAGAAAACATTCCGTTAAAACGCATACCTAAATGAACGCTGGAAATCTGTTTACAGACACAATAAGAATCCAACTGCAACGCTGTTGTGTAGTCAATTTTTTTAAGCTATTGCATAGCTTCTATCGCGGGCCTTGGGCGTGGAGACCGAATCCAGAAATTCCGTAACGAAAATAATAAACCTAACACCCCCCCCCCCCCTCCGACCGGCACAGCGGTGATACTTTTTTTAATGACGAATTCTCTAAACGGCCAATAATAATATGTCAAATTTGTGTAAGGAGGTTTTGATCTAAGAGAATATTAATATGAAAAAGATTATAGTCTTAAGGAATTATTACAAGTATTCATATTTATTATTATATATTTTTATGAATCATTGAGAATAAAATAAAATGATTTAGATAATTCTGTAAAGTAATTTTTTATTTGTTTCGATAAAAAAATCATACTAAAAAATATGCAATAATCCTGGATACCTCAAAAAAATGTTTGTAACTTTCATTTATAATATAAGCACAGATTGTTTAGATTTAGCAACCCATTTGTCCCACTGCTGGGTTTGAATATGCCTTCTCCAATATGCGTTGCTTCATGACCATCTTACGTTAGCTCTGGAGCCGCAACCTTAGCGTAATAAATTATAACATCTCACCACCAACTCGCACAATCTTACACCACATTTTACATCTACAGTACTACTTGCATTTATTTCAATCTAACTTATAAGATATTCTATCTAATCGTTTTTTTAAGACTACTACCGCATTAAAGAACAGGCTCTGTGTCGCTTTACAAATATACAAGTGATACCTCTGGTAATGCAGGCGTCTATAGGCTACGGATACTGCTTAACATCAGGCAGGCCGTATGTTTGTTTGCCACCCAGGTAGTATAAATAAATAAAAAAATACAATTTGAGGACACAAAGTACTCCCAGACTCGGGACAACTATGTATTTATGATTTACACTAATTTATGTCCCATGTGGGGATCGAACCCACAATACGCTGCGCAGTAGTAAATGGCGAAGTAACCACTGAAACCACTAAACCAACCATGCAGTCAACATATTATCATTTTATTATTTACTAGCTGTTGCCCGCGGCTCCGCCCGCGTGTATGTAAGTTAACGCTGTAAAAAGTAGCCTATGTGTTATTCCAGACCATAATCTATCTCTGTGCCAAATTTCATTCAGATCCGTTCAGTAGTTTTTACGTGAAAGAGTAACAAACATCCATCCATCTATACTCACAATTTTTACTTTTTTACCAATCACATTAAACATCTTAATATATATGTTACGGTAAGAGTGAATAATTGAAGATTATTAATAATTATCTATTATTATTAATAATTACCGAAATTCGAGGTTAAACTGATAAATTAATCACATTTGTCGGTTATTATTAATAATTTAACCCCAGTAGTGATAAATGTAATAAGTGGCCAAGGATTGCGGGGCGGGGCGGTGTGTGCGACGTGCGAGAGGCGCGGGGGGTTAGGTTAGGTTAGGTTAGGTTGCCCGCATATCCCGCACTGTGTCCACGGACGCAGCGTGCGCATTGGCCGGAACCCCCCCGTGGGACTTGGAGGCGGAGGTGCTCGCCGAAGTGTATCGGCGGGCGGCAGCAGTTCGGGCAGAGCGGCGGTCCCCTCAGCCTGAACACATCCGCGAGTGGCGCGAGACCGCCCGCAGGGCCATTATGGCCCGGTGGTCAGGTCGGCTGGGGGCTCCACGGGCCGGTGTCAGGACCGTGGAGGCGCTCCAGCCGATCCTGTCGGAGTGGGTGGGGCGGCAGTATGGGACCCTTTCCTTCCGACTGGTGCAGGTTCTGTCCGGGCACGGTTGCTTCGGGCATTACCTGCACAAGGTCGCTAGGAGGGAACCGAGTCCCGTCTGCCACCACTGCGACTGCGGCGACGACACGGCGCAGCATACGCTTGAGTCGTGTCCGGCTTGGGCGGTGCAGCGTCGGGACCTCGTCGCAGTCATCGGTGCAGACCTGTCGCTGCCGGCCGTGGCACGGTCTATGGTCGGCAGTGACAGGGTGTGGATGGCGGTCGCATCCTTCTGCGAGGACATTATCTCGCAGAAGGAGGCGGCGGAGCGGATCAGGGAGGAAAGTCTCCTCGCTGATCCCATCCGTCGCCGGCGAACTGGGCGGCGCCGGCGCGCACATGAGCGCCTGATGCCGCCATAGTAAGGTTGTGGGGGGGCTGGGGCAGTAGAGCCTCACCCGCATCCTTCCGCGAAGGGACAGCGTCTCCGGTGCGCCCGGACGCTGTCACTGGGTATGGAGCCCGCGTAGTGCGGGCAGTCGCTGGGTGGACCACTGATGTCATATCAAGTTCCGGTGGTCCACCCGTGAAGGCGAGTGTAGGTGCACAGGGGGGTTTTAGTCGGTATTCCGGCCGCATACCACCTTAAGGCCGGAGAGTCCGACATAATCGCCTCGCTTCCCCGGGCGGGGCGATATGCGTAAAGCATTTCCCCTCTACAAAAAAAAAAAAAGGTTAGGTTAGGTTAGGTTAAATAAATAAAAATCTTTTTTTTTTTTTTTTTCCCCTCTACAAAATTAAAAAAAAAAAAAAACCTAACCTAACCTAACCTAGGTTAGGTTTGGTTAGGTTTTTATTTATTTTTTTAACTTTTACCAATATGTGTCGTGAATTATTAATAATTCCTACTAAAAGTAATAAATTTCGATCGATTATTCACATTTACCAAAACATGTGGTTATTATTAATAATTTTGTAAAAATATTAATAATTTTCAATTAATCAGATTTACCGTAACATATATATTTCTTGTGTGCGTGTGTATGTGACTGAACTCCTCCTAGACGGGTGGACCGATTTTGATGAAATTTTGTGTGTGTGTTCGGGTAGGGCCCTGGATGGTTTAGATTCACAATTGGACCCGGTAGGTGGCGCTGCTGTCGGTATTTCAGCTTTTTCCGGCAGGACGACGTCTGCCAGGTCCACTAGTATCCATATATAAATAAATAACATTCCATTGTAAATTAAATAAACTCATAAATCAAATTGCTAACAAATCATTATTCCATCATCATAACATATTCACAATTTCGACAAAAAATATGACTTTATATTTTATGTTCCTCACATTAATTATTTCACATATGTAGGCAACGAATTGATAAGGCGCGAAACAGATGCCAGGAGGCTGTCACAAAATAAACTGCTCAAAGAAATGTTTGTAACCTTAGTATATACTCCAAGGTTGTTGCTTCAAGCTCTCTGTACGGTTGAAGAGTACTTGAGCAGACGATGCGCTATGAATGCGAATGCTCTGCCCGCCAACTGTAGCCAAGTATTAAAGTTACCGTTTAAATCTTTTAAATGTACCACGCACTTGAAATTTGAATTGGATAGCCAGAAGTAGAGTGAAAAAGAAATAATCATTTATTTGGTGCAGCCTAAGTAAACAGCGCAATTAAAATTCATATTTATTTTGAGCGAAAGAAAACAATAACATTTGAAAAACCAAAAACAAAACAAAACACTGGTGGTCCAATGGCCGCGGTATGCACCTGCTGTACACGAGGTTGTGGGTTCGATTCCCACATAGGACAAGACTTTGTGTGTCCCACAAAGAATTGTTTTAAGTCTGGGTGTAATTTGTGTCCGTTAATTTGTATGTTTGTAAAGTCCCCCGCTACACAGAGATTGTTCTCTTGTTTGGGAGTTGTCTTTTTATAAATAAAAAAGCCTAATAACTATACACAGCGATGTAGATGTGTTCCTGTGTGCGAGTACAGGTCTCCATTACCCATAGGGATGTATTATGAAAGAAATGTTTACCTATCCCAGAAATACTCTATTATAAAACGCTGGTGTAAGAAGTAATAGGTCAGCAACACGTAACTGATACTCACTCTGGTATTACAAGCGTCCATAACTGTACCTGCTTAACATCAGGTGGACTATATGCTTGTTTGCCACCTAAGCAGTATAAAAAAAACTTTAAGATTGCTCGCCGTTTTGACCAGGTTACACCGGTCGTGGTCTCGAGCTAGCTGAGCTCGCTAACCTGCTGTCAGTGAGCTCACTTCTTTCTATTCTATTCTACTATCGTTTATACCACTAGTCTAGAGGGGCAGATAAAAATATTTTCTTGTTTATGTAGTTTACTAAACATATTTTTTGTCATTACAGAGCAGATATAAATAGAAAAACAATCCCTTTTTAAAACCAAATCCCCGACGTATTCGTGCATACGTCTCCTTTGTCATACAATCAAGTAATTTTGTTTTATTGTATCGTAATGATACAAACGGAGTCTTTGTATCGGTGAAGGTAAATCTTTTCCGCCATATTAACTCAATAAAAAAGGTTTTTTTAGCATTTTCGCTATGCAATTAGCTTAAATATATATTTAAAGCAATGCGGAAGAAGCCGAGTCAGGAGCAGGAAAAGCAGTGGACAAGTTCGAACTCTGGAGTAGGAGTTAAAATGGCACAATTGGTAGTGCACTAAGCCGTATCCAGCGCTGGTTCGAATCCTGCTCCGGGCTCAGTTTCTTCCTTTCCTTCTTATCAGATTAAGATATTATAAATGAAATAGTTTTCGTTTTGTTTTTGCTTTAAAATGACAACTGCCACACTAAATAACAAGCCAACTTTACAAACACGTAATTGATGGACACAAAGTTCCCCGAGACAAGCATTTGTGGATCACAAAATTATTTATCGAACCTACACTATTTCGCACATTAGTAAATAGTCATGTAACTAACCCAAGCGAGCTGACGGTATTGAAACATTTACGTAAAAAAGAAACGTGTCAAACTCTTGATCATATATTATACTAGCTGTTGCCCGTGGCTCCGCCGCCCGCGTCGATGTTGGTTATCGCTGTCAAAAGTAGCCTATGTGTTATTCCAGACCATAATCTATCTCTGTGCCAAATTTCAAAAATCTAGATCCGTTCAGTAGTTTTTAATGTGAAAGAGTAACAAACATCCATCCATCCATCCATCCATACTTACAAACTTTCACGTTTATAATACATATTAGTAGGATTATAATATTAGTAGGATATCTTCTCATATTTGCTGTAAAAAGTTTATACCTAAGTGCCTAAAATACAATCTACAAAACACTTCCAAAATGTATACAAAAACATCACCAACGACACACTTTAATAACCCAAACACATCAGGCCGGCCGTTAAAAAGCTACTTAATTCATATTTTAGAGATAAAGTCTCATCATAATATTAATATGGCGGTGGAAATAATTTGGGGAAGTCGTTACCTCCCGCTTTGCGCCACTACACATTTAGGCCGCCACTCCTGAACTCTTAACTGGAACTACTGGCACACTATCACACCGTTAACACCCAACTTTATGTTATAAAAATTCTAAAAACATTTGCTCAAAGTTGATTATAATAGCAACCCATATATGTCCCACTGCTGCACAAGGGACGCGTGTCAAAACTTGGTGTATCAGTTGGTTACTCCGCTGTTAATCCTGGCTCACAGGAGTCACAGCGGTGGGCATGTGGGTGGGATTGTCCCGAATGTCCCACTGCTAGGCACGGATGTCCTCTCCTTTATGAAAAGAGAGAGAGGGTTAAGGCCTTTATTCACACACGCTAGCCTAATGCGGGTTGGTGAATCAGACATGACTTTAGAATTTCTTATAAGACATGTGGGTTTCCTCATGATGTTTTCCTTCACCGTTAGCAGATGGCGAATCATTTGATTAGTATACATATATATAAACTCTACAAATAAAATTCACATTGGTAATGGATAAACAGTTGTTTGCCCTGTAAGCAGTATTGGATTGCTATTTTGATTGCGAAAGTCGTTACGCCTCATGCAAGGCAAGACTATTACTGACTAAAATTCCAGACACCGAGCTTTCATAATACATCGTTACTTATTAATATTACAGGACGGTGTAATAGTAGCCTTAAAGCGGCAAAGGCCACTCGACGGGATCTTTATGGGCATATTATGCAACATTATGCATCTCGCATGCAAAACATATCGCCGCCATCTTATATAATTTCAGCTTAGACTGTTTGAGATTTGAGAGCTTCCAAGATTATGTTGTGGGGAGGTTGTTGGTTTATTTGTTTATCTTTAATGGCTTTATAATGACAATTAACAAATTGATTGACTGGGTAGTAGTCTCAGGTTGGAATGTCAAGACGATTACAATGAACTTAAGATTTTTAACCGACTTCGATAAGACTGTATTACTTACTGACTTGTAATTTGTTTGAAGTGAAAACTTTAACTAGCGCGTTAATTTTAGCGCACTTTTTGGGTGAATAAAAATCATGGAACTCGCGTCATCGTCACCGAACCCTTTCCATATTTAAAGTTTTTGGTGAACAAAAATCATAGAACTTTCGTCATCGTCGCTTTCCATATTCAAAAATAATAATCTAATAGCTCGACGATACAATTCACGAGTTACTTAGTTTTCACTTTTATCGGTAGTCCCCAAAGACTGCTCACATGTTTTTTTTAAGTAATTTTCCTTAAGACCAATTGAAGTCACTGCAGTAATCTCGACCCATATTAACCAGTTGCGCAGAACATAATATTATTTTAGTGCACTAATGTATCTGCAATCACAGATACATTCTATGTTTCTTGACTCTCATAAGTTATAGTCCAATGGGACAGCAATCCGACACGACCTAAGAGAGGTAGGGTTCCATACAAGACAGCAAGCCTGACTGGGGAAGGATACAAATAACACAGCGATATGGTTGTATACCTGCGTGTGCAGGTTCCAGGGATATAGGGATGCGTTTTAAAAGAAACGTTGTTTTCCAGAGATGTAACAAAAAATGGGTCAACGGTCAAGGAATTGATGCTTCCTGAATGCATTCGTTTGATGCATTGTAGTATGCCTGTAGTATTTGAGGAGGTTACTCAATTCCCTACAGATCCCATCACCAGAACTGGATTTCTTAAAAAATGAGAACAATATGAAAAATTATCCATTCAATTACTAAAAGATTTTTAAGAGAGGGATGGACCTCCACCTAACAGAAGACAACGGGCAAATAACTACACATAGCAGTGTAGTTATGTTCCTGTGTGTGAGTATAGATCTCCAACGCTAACTTAGGGATCCGTTTTGAAAGAAACGTATTCCTATTCCAGGGATATTCTCATCTTAAAGCCCTGGTATAAAAAATGGATTGGTAACACGAAAGTGATACCTTTGCTACTGCAAGCGTCCATAGGCTAGGGTAACTGCCTAACATCAGGTGGGCCGTATGCCATCTAACCAATATTAAAAGAGCGATCGGTGATCGAAGCCTAAAATACAACACGCCAGTCATACGCACTAATACACAAAACCGTTGTTATGTATAGATTAATTAATTATTTGTCTAATGGCCCTATTCGCATTGTTATCTACTTATCCCTAATCTAAGCCAAATCTGCGACCGTCACACGATTATATCACAATGCCCATTGTCTCCACAATACCCGATAACTCAGACATACAGACCAAATATACGATAAATACAACTTAACCTGATTAACCGGGCTATTACCAGGCGTTTACGCCGGTTATATTACCGGTTGTACCCGGTTCTACCAGTTGTAACCGTGTATTGACGGCTCGGTCACATCTGTGGATCGTGTTGTTGTAATTGCATGTTTTAGGTTAATTAAATGTTGTATAGTTTGTACGGGTAGAAATATGCAATACTCATATTTGAGCCATTTGTGATTATAGAAAACTACTTTTAGAACTACCTCGGTGGTCCAGTGGCCGCAGTATGCGCCTGCTGTGCACGAGGTTGTGGGTTCGATTCCCACACACGAGGACAAAACTTTGTGTGACCCACAAACAATTGTTCTTTGTGGGTCACACAAAGTTTTTTTTTGTACTACCAAGGGGGCAAACGAGCATATGGCCCGCCTCAGTTACCGTAGCCTGTGGACGCCTGCAACATCAGGGGTTTCACTCGCGCGTTGCCTACCCTTTGGAAAGCTTATAACTCTCTTCTTGAAGAACCCCATGCTATACAGCTCATAATGTGAAAAAAACTATTTAAAAAAATGTCCACTCGTTCAAAGTCGGAACAGGCGACTAGTCTATGCATATCTATATATACTTTAGTTTTAAACCGAAATACTCTTCTTTATTTAAAAGTAACCATATATTATACATATTAGAAAATGGCGGCGCATTCGCAACGAAACACAGCTTTAAAATACTGTTTTGTATTTAATTTATGAATAGACAGAGGTGCTATAAACCAACGGAATACTTAATTATGCAAAATCCTAAATGTAACAACTGTGTTATGTTAAATAGTGTACAATAAGTGTGTTACAAATGTAAATTATGTATTTAATGTACTTTGAATTTACATTAATAATATTTTCAATAAAGCACCACCGTAGTAAGTACCTAGATAAAGTTGGGACAAGGGGATACTTAAATATGTATGAATAATAAACTAATTTCTTATTTATACTTCTATACTAATATTATAAAGCTGAAGAGTTTGTTTGGTTGAACGCGCTAATCGCAGAAAGTACTGAGGCTCTAGACAAATGGCAAAAAAACAAATGTATGGGATTTGACGTAAGTCTACGATATAATGTCGTAAACTTACGTCAAATCCCATACATTTGCTTTTTTGACTTTTCAATTCGACTATCGCTTATGCCACTTGTCTAGAGGGGCTGGTTCGATTAGAAAAATTCTGTTTCTGTTGAATAGTGCATTTATCCGGGAGGACTATAGGCTATATAACATCACGCTATGATCAATATGAGCGGAGCAGTAGTGAGATATGTTGCAAAATTGGGGAAATATACGTTCCAAATTACCACGCGAACGAAGTCGCGGGCGACCCCTAGTGTATGAATAATAAGCTAATTTCTTATAAAGTGATATAACAACGGTGGTGGACTAGTAGGAAAGTCACCGGCTTGAACGCAAGAGGTGCGAGTTCGATCCCGGATGGCAGGGCCAATGTGAATTTCATTTTGTGGAGTTTATATGTAATCAAATGAATAACCATCTGCTAACGGTGAAGGAAATCTATAGAAAGGAAACCCACATGTCTAAGAAGAAATTTAAAAGACATGTCTGATTCACCAACCCGCATTAGGCCAGTGTGTGTCAATTAAGGACTAAACCCTCTCTCTTGATAGAGGAGAAGAGACCCGTGCCAAACAATCGGACATAATAATTATATGGGTTGTATTATTAAAAATAATATTTTAAATAAGTATACCTACTTACATATTATAAGCATGGGGTTCTTCAAGAAAGGAGTTATAAGGTTTTTAAAGGGTCGGCAACGCGTGAGTGACGCACACGTTGCAAACGTCCATAGGCTACGGTAACTGCTTACCATCAGGCGGGCCGTATGCTTGTTTGCCACCTTGGTAGTACAGTTGGTAGTACATAAAAAAAAAAAAAAAAAAAAACTTACACACAGTTGAAAAATGAAGATACTTAAGTATGTATGAAAACTAAGCAAATCTAAAGTCTATCTACAGCTATACCCTAAGAAAAGTTTAATAAATCCGCTGTCTTCATTTTGATGTAGTTTAGGTACTTATCCTGCACCTCGACTAAGCCGGGAGTCCGGGACTAGATACTACATACATACATAATCATCACGCCTCCCAGTCTCCCAGTGGGGTAGGAAGAGACTATGGTACGCCAATTGCTTCGATCCAAACATACTCGTACTTCCTTCGCCTCCTCTACGTTCATCAACCTCTTCATGAATGTCGATTCTGGGTACTTTTCTCTTGGCCCTTTTTAAACAAATCCCCTACTTGGTCGCTGTATGTTCTCCCGTGTATCCTTTATGTGGCTCCTCTATGTCGTAAATCTTTTTTTTTTATTATCTCTATTCATACTAACTAGTTTATTAAAAAACTTCTTTAGGTTTTAAAAATATATAAATAAGTGAAAGTTAAGACTGAAAAAGGCAAAAGCTTGAAGTTTTAAACTTTGTACAGAAGAATTCAGTGATTCATCTATGAAAATACGAATTCCAAACAGCATTTTTTCTAACAGTGTATTTTTTATCCTTTCCCTGAGCTTCCTCCAGCGCCAGTTGCTGTTGCGTATACAAATCACGTCCACACACGGAATGCTAACTTCATAGGATTTTGTAACCCGTTGTCGAATTCACGATTGTGATTGTATAGCGCATGCTAGGACGCACTGCAGGGAGCAAATTGATACCAGGAAACAATGAAGTTGGTTTTAGAGATTTTACTGTGAAGGATAACTTGGAATTTCACTGGACCAATTACCATTTTTTCAATCAATAACAGCAACGCATATATGTCCCACTGCTGGGCACGGGTCTCTTCTCTTCTATCAAGAGAGAGAGGTTTAGACCTTAATTCACACACGCTGGCTTAATGCGGGTAGATGAATCCGATATGTCTTGAGACTTTCTTCTAAGACATGTGGGTTTCCTGACAATGTTTTCCTTCACCGTTAGCAGATGGCGAATCATTTCATCATCATCAGCCTATCGCAGTCCACTGCTGAACATAGGTCTCTCCAAGGGCACGCCACCTAGCAAATCATTTAATTATTACATATAAACTCTACAAAGTAAAATTCACATTGGTACTGCCACCCGGGATGGCTTGATTGAGTAAAAACGTCTATTATATCTATTCAATCAAGCTTTCGCATATTGTACACCTGAATACGAAGTCAAGTTCACAAATATACGAAGTATTTACACGACGACGCTCAATAGTATTTAATCGGGGGTTTAGGCTATGGCATGGCGGGTTGGTCGCCATGCCATAGCCTAAACCCCAAATATGATTGCCACATAAGTGATATAAACAATGCTCGCTATATTTTACGAAAGGGTATCAAAAATTGTTGTAATATACGTATATTACAACTATTTTAGATTCCATTTATTCAATAGACAGACAGCCAGACAAGTCTGTCTGCTATTAAATGGAATCTAAGTTTCATTCAGTCTCAGCTAAGATGATGGTGTTAGTATGGTAAGTCTACCATACCAATATAGCTGAAAAAGGGGGAGAAGTGTATGTCCATAGCTAGACATAGAATTCTTTCTTATTAGACCTCCCCTAGGATTTCTACTGCATTCGGTCCAGAGCTGATCCTGCACATTACACAGAGTTGCCCTTAACACATAACTCTGTGTTACAAGATTAAGGATTGCTAGTAATACCCTTATCCATAGGTTACAGTAACAGCTTGCTATCAGAAGGGTCAAAGTTTTGTTTGTTGCCGTGATAGTATGGGTCCTTCGCTGTTTGACACCACGGATTATTGACACCATGGTGTCAATCGCAGAAAGACGTTTTTTGACTTACCTGTTTGGGACCACGGTGTCAATCGACGAATATCTTATTTGTCTTCGTTGATTGACAACATGACGTAAAACAACAAAGGACGGTCGCATTGGTATTTTATTATAACATAACAATCACGCACAAAAGTGTTTACATGATTTTCATTTAATTTTTTTTTCTGAGAGTGGTTTGGTAAGGCAAAACTCTTTAGTTACCCACAACAGTTTTGCGATAGTAACTACTACTACGTTTTACTACTACATCTCTTAAAATTTAATTTTAATACTCAAGACATCAGCAGGTAAAAAATAATTAAATAGAAATTATTATTATTACATGCCCTTATATTTTTATATTGGCGATAACGTTTAAGAAAGGGTAGAAATACCTGAGTTCAGACAAACAAAAATCTCAGGTAAAAAAACGAGAATGTGCTGACCACACGGCAGAAGTGAAAACTTCATTGGACTGTCAATAATGGATGGAGTATTAGCATTCTGTGGTATTAGTCCAACGCAAACGGTCCGATGATACTGGGTTCGAATACCATATTCATGTCCACTTTTTGGAAATTGATTTTTGTAAATGGTTTATTAATAAAAATATGTATAGTAAAACTGTACTATTAAGTTTCTCACAGTACCGTACGGAAGTAGCACCGACCGAACCGGGTTCGAATCCCAACATCGGATACACTTTTTGTTTTTGTTTAGTTTTTAATATCATGTTCGTGGTTTGGCCCGAACCAAGTTCGATCGTCTGTTTACACTTTTATAATGAAAAAGTCAGTATTCAAACATTTATAACCTCGTATTATTATTACTCGTATTATGATTGTAATTGTTTGTTGTAATAACCGTTTTCTTTTCGTCAGTACACAAATCACACTTGACCTTTAAATTGTCAAAAGTGGTCCAAATCAACGAAGCCAAAAGCGCCTTTCGCAGTTTCACACCGTGGTGTCAATCGACGAAAACAAAATAAGATATTCGCCGTTTGACACCACGGTCGATAATTAATATGAAAATGGTGCCAAACAGGTAAGTCAAAAAACGTTCTTCTGCGATTGACACCGTGGTGTCAACAAGTCGTGGTGTCAAACAGCGAAGGACCCGATAGTATTAAATATACTTAATCACAAAAGTTTTTATACTACTTAGGTGGCAAACAAGCATACGACCCGCCTAATGTTCAACAGTTACCGTAGCCTATGGACGCTTGCGATACCAGAGGTATCACTTGCGTGTTGCCGACCCATTTTTACACCAGGGCTTTAACAGGTCTTTAAGATAAAAAACCGGCCAAGTGCAAGACGGACTCGCGCACCGAGGGTTCCGTACAAAGCTGTAGGTATATAAGTTTTATTTATGATGTAACTAAAAAATTAAGGTCTTCGCAACTTTTCCTTTATCTGTGCTATAACACGTTTCTTCGTACCAAATTTCAATATTCTGAGTTCACGGGTTTTGATACCCTTGCGAGTGTTGAAAATTTGCGGCATAAACGCCTGTATCTTTAGATTCCGTTGGCTTAGAAGTTTAATTTCTTCACAGCTTTAAGGGACTGAGTATTCGATACAAATTTCAGCTTGGTACTTTTTCTCTAGAATGCGTGAACCTCCACGCGTTCTAGAGAAAAAGGGTCTTGACAGACAGACGGACGAACGTACAACAAAGTAAGGGGTTTTTTTCCGTTCGTGGTACGGAACCCTAAAAAAACGCAAGTATAAAATAAGTCAAGTCAGGAATCAAACCCAATGCTATGATAGTAAAGTGTGAGTGATAATGTTTGCACATAAACAGAATACAATAAATATAATGATAATGTAGCTTGTTGCGACTGCATTGCAGACATAGTACATTAATGAACGAGCTCGGATACACTACTGAATGTTAATGTTTGCTCAAATGTATATTATTTTGCCCGTAGGTATACCAGTCGGTAAAGGCAGTTATGGTTTTATATAGATTAGGTACTTATGCAGCGCCTCGACTAAGCCGGTCATTGCTTCGATCCAAACATACTTGTAGTTCCTTCGCCTCCTCTACATTTATCAACCTCTTCATGCATGAACGTCGATTCTGGGTACTTTTAACTTGGCCCTTTTTAAGTAAATTCCCTACTTGGTTGCTGTGTGTTTTCTTCATTGGCGGCCCCTACCGACATCTCCATTCATATTACTATTTATCAATACTAGTTCATTAAAAAACTTCTTTAGGTTTTAAAAATATATAAATAAGTGAAAGTTAAGACTGAAAAAGGCAAAAGCTTGAAGTCTTAAGCTTTGTACAAAAGAATCCAGTGATTCATCTATGAAAATACGAATTCCAAACAGCATTTTTTGTAACAGTGTATTTTTTATCCTTTCCCCGAGCTTCCCGCCAGCGCCAGTCACTGTTGCGTATACAAATCACGTCCACACACACACACGGAATGCTAACTTCATAGGATTTTTTAACCCGTTGTCGAATTCACGATTGTGTTTATATAGCGCATGCTACGACGCCCTGCAGGGAGGTGCAAATTGATACCAGGAAACAATGAAGTTGGTTTTAGAGATTTTCTCATCTCAACCCATAAACGTCCCACTGCTGGGCACGGGTCTCCTCCTTACAGTTGGAGGGATATTAGCCTACTATACCACGCAGGCCAGACGGGTTGGTATAGGGTTTTGTTTCGAGTTTTCCCTCTCTTGCAGTGGATATTGTCTGCTAGACTTACTCCCTTAGTCGACTCTTACGACACCCTCGGGATGAAAGGGGGTGGTGACATTTGGATTCTTAATCCGTCACCACACGGACCAGTTGGTTTTAGAGATTTTACTGTGAAGGATAACTTGGAATTTCACTGGACCAATTACCAATTTTTCAATTAATAATAGCAACGCATATATGTCCCACTGCTGGGCACGGGTCTCTTCTCCTCTATCAAGAGAGTGAGGTTTAGGCCTTAATTCACACACGCTGGCTCAATGCGGGTAGATGAATCCGACATGTCTTTAGACTTTCTTCTAAGACATGTGGGTTTCCTGACAATGTTTTCCTTCACCGTTAGCAGATGGCGAATCATTTCATCATCATCAGCCTATCGCAGTCCACTGCTGGACATAGGTCTCTCCAAGGGCACGCCACCTAGCAAAACATTTAATTATTACATATAAACTCTACAAAGTAAAATTCACATTGGTACTGCCACCCGGGATGGCTTGATTGAGTAAAAACGTCTATTATATCTATTCAATCAAGCTTTCGCATATTGTACACCTGAATACGAAGTCAAGTTCACGAATATACGAAGTTTTTACACGACGACGCTCAATAGTATTTAATCGGGGGTTTAGGCTATGGCATGGCGGGTTGGTCGCCATGCCATAGCCTAAACCCCAAATATGATTGCCACATAAGTGATATAAACAATGCTCGCTATATTTTACGAAAGGGTATCAAAAATTGTTGTAATATACGTATATTACAACTATTTTAGATTCCATTTATTCAATAGACAGACAGCCAGACAAGTCTGTCTGCTATTAAATGGAATCTAAGTTTCATTCAGTCTCAGCTAAGATGATGGTGTTAGTATGGTAAGTCTACCATACCAATATAGCTGAAAATGGGGGAGAAGTGTATGTCCATAGCTAGACATAGAATTCTTTCTTATAAGACCTCCCCTAGGATTTCTACTGCATTCGGTCCAGAGCTGATCCTGCACATTACACAGAGAGTTACCCTTAACACATAACTCTGTGTTACAAGATTTAGGATCGCTAGTAATACTCTTATCCATAGGTTACAGTAACAGCTTGCCATCAGAAGGATCAAATTTTTGTTCGCCGTGATAGTATTAAATATACTTAATCACAAAAGGTTTTTATACTAGGTACTTAGGTGGCAAACAAACATACTACCCACCTTATGTTTAACAGTTACCGTAGCTTGCGTGTTGCCAACCCATTTTTACACCAGGGCTTTAACAGGTCTTTAAGATAAAAAACCGGCCAAGTGCAAGACGGACTCGCGCACCGAGGGTTCCGTACAAAGCTGTAGGTATATAAGTTTTATTTATGATGTAACTAAAAAATTAAGGTCTTCGCAACTTTTCATTTATCTGTGCTATAACACGTTGCTTCGTACCAAATTTCAAGATTCTGAGTTCACGGGTTTTGATTCCCTTGCGAGTGTCGAAAATTTGCGGCATAAACGGCTGTATCTTTAGATTTCGTTGACTTAGAAGTTTAATTTCTTAATAGCTTTAAGGGACTGAGTATTCGATATAAATTTCAGCTTGGTCCTTTTTCTCTAGAACACGTGGACCTCCACGCGTTCAAAAAAAGCAAAAGAGGTCTTGACAGACAGACAGACGGACGGACGGACAACAAAGTGATCATATTAGGGTTTTTTCCGTTCGTGGTACGGAACCCTAAAAAACGCAAGTATAAAATAAGTCAAGTCGGGAATCAAACCCGTCAGTGCTAGAGTCGTAAAGTTTGAGTGATAATGTTTGCACATAAACAGAATACAATAAATATAATGATAATGTAGCTTGTTGCAACTGCATTGCAGACATAGTACATTAATGAACGAGCTCGGATACACTACTCTGCCCTGCTAAGAAAGAAGGACGTAACTGCATGATAAAGGCTACGGTAAAAACACACGTAAACTATCAGATTTAAGGCATGTTTTGCTTTGATACTTGTCTTGCATTTGCGTGGTTCCTTGTAAGCAGGGCAGTACTGAATGTTAATGTTTGCTCAAATGTGTATTATTTTGTCCGTATACCAGTCGGTAACGGCAAACAAAAATTTACAAATAAATAAAATTATAGTATCTGTTTATATTAAAAAAAAAGCTCTCTTCTAAATGCATAACACGTTAATATTTACACGACACTAATACTATTTTTTTTTGTATATGTAGTCTGTATGTATGTTCTAGGCAAGCTCCATAGTGACTGGATTGATTTTAACAGAAATTCACTAACAGAAAGCTGATGTTATGAGTAACTGAGGCTGCTTTTACTTAGAAAAAAAAATAGAGTTCCGCACAGAAACACGTGTGGTGACGGATTAAGAATACAAATGTCACCACCCCGTTCCATCCCGAGGGTGGCGTAAGAGTCGACTAGTGGAGTAAGTCAGGCAGACATTGCCGACGACCCGTCTTCTGTGGAGTCGATCCGAAATCCAACGGGATAAAAGGTATGATCCACAAATAGTTGTTCCGAGTCAGGCAGTCTGTGGAGTCGATCCGAAATCCAACGGGATAAAAGGTATGATCCACAAATGGTTGTTCGAGTCAGGCAGACATTGCCGACGACCCGTCTTATGTGGAGTCGAACCGAAATCCAACGGGATAAAAGGTATGATCCACAAATGGTTGTTCCGAGTCAGGCAGACATTGCCGACGACCCGTCTTATGTGGAGTCGAACCGAAATCCAACGGGATAAAAGGTATGATCCACAAATGGTTGTTCGAGTCAGGCAGACATTGCCGACGATCCGTCTTCTGTGGAGTCGATCTGAAATCCGACGGGAAAAAAGGTATGATCCACAAATGGTTATTCCGAGTCGAAAGGGGCTAGTTCCCCAGTGCAGGAGTTGCATTAAAAAATAAATATTGTTTATATTTTCTTCTTACACTCATCATTTGTTTTCTTTTTCTACAAAATTAACATTTCTTTAATTCTATATCCTTTTATTTATATAGCAGCTGTTTCCCGCGGCTCCGCCCGCGTGGATGTCGGTTATCGCTGTAAAAAGTAGCCATGTGTTATTCCAGACCATAATCTATCTCTGTGCCAAATTTCATCCAGATCCGTTCAGTAGTTTTTACGTGAAAGAGTAACAAACATCCATCCATCCAACCATCCATCCATACATACTTACAAACTTTCGCGTTTATAATATTAGTAGGATTATGTTCTAAACCTAAATCTAACACAAAACCTACAATTCCTATCTAAATCCAGCCAATTTTACAACTAAAACAGTACCAAGACCAAGGAATAGTAGGCCGCAAATCCCCCATACGTTCGTATTTCACGGCAGAGTTGAATAGGCACCCAATATGTGCACCCTGGCATAAGCCCAGACGTAAATCTGTATAGCTGGATAATATCCTACTTCGACTGAAATAGTGCCGTGCCAAGATTATTAGCTGGATATTAAGGCTAGATTGAAATTTTGGTGCATAGGAGACGATGAATGTAGGTTTAGCAACCTGTATTGGTGAGAATGTGCTCCGTATTCTTGATATTGCTAATACTATCCTACTAATATTATAAATGTGAAAGTTTTTAAGGATATATGGATGTATGTATGGATGTTTGTTACTCTTTCACGTAAAAACTACTGTATGAATCTAGATGAAATTTGGCATAGAGACAGATTATAAGTCTGGAATAGCGTATAGACTACTTTTTATCGCGATGACCGACATCTACGCGGGCGTAGCAGCGGGCAACAGCTAGTATTATAAATGCGAAAATATGGATGGATGTTTTTTACTCAATTACGCCAAAATGGCTCTTGAAATGTGTCATATACCTTTACCTATCCCTTAGGGAGCAAAGATGTATGTTTATTTGTTGATTATTATCAACTAGCTTTCTCCCGCTACTTCGCCCGCGCGCACAATCCAATGGCAACAGTGATTTTCCCGAAATAAAAAGTGAAAAAAATCTGTGTAAACTCGCATAAGTATTCCCAATATCACCAATAATAAGGATTTGGCTTCAAAATAACTTAATAATAGCAACCCATATATGTCCCACTACTGGGCTCCTCTCCTCTATCAAGAGAGAGAGAGAGAGAGGGTTTAGGCCTTAATTCACACACGCTGGCCTAATGCGGGTTGGTGAATAAGACATGTCTTTAGAATTACTTCTAAGACATGGGTTTTCTCACAATGTTTTCCTGGTTTTCCTTCACCGTTAGCAGATGGCTAATCATTTGATTAGTACCTCAAGAAGTGAAATTTACATTGGTACTGCCGCCCGGGATCGAACTCGCACCTCTTGCGTGCAAGTCAGTTACTTCCCACTCGGCCACCACCGTCTCAAAATAACTTAGTTAAGCTTTATTTAAGACATTTTGAACAAAGCTTAGGACTTAACCACAATAGCGCTTGACCCTTGATACCCTAGGAAAATGGCGGCATAAACTCGTTTGCATCTATTATTAGCTCCGAAAATAGGCCTTGAATTTGTAAATGAGAACAGTAACAAAGGGTCCTTGATGCTAGACCGCTAAATATAAGCTAGGGTATAAATATAACATGGAAAATGCCATCCAAAAGATCGCCAATAGAGAAGTTTTGATAATATTGGGTGATTTCAACGCAAAAGTGGGAGCAGATGTTCATCAGCTGAGCCAATGTGCAGGTAAATTTGGCTTAGGAGCGCAACGAGCGAGGGGACCGGCTCATTCAATTCGGGGCTGATAACGGCTTGGTGATATCCAATACATTCTTTGAACACCACCGACGTAGGCTATATACTTGGATATCGCCAGACGGCAAACATCGCAATCAAATCGATTATATTTTGATTAGATCGCGGTGGAAAACATCTATCAAGAACGCTCATACTCTACCGGGAGCAGACTGCGGGTCAGATCATCAATTGCTGATATCGAAAGTGCAATTAAAGTTAAGAGCAGTTAGGAAAATCGAGACACGACGAAAGATTGAAGTAACTGACAATGCGCAGTTTTTAAGCGCACTGGAGCAAGCGATGATACCGTGGACGAACGTGGACTCCAACAAAGAGACTCCAGATCAGTTGTGGGATCGGGCTAAAAACGTTATGGTGAGCTCAGTCAAAGAGTCTAGTGTAAATGTACGGACACGGAAACGGCAGCATTGGATGAGCGATGCAACGTTATGTCTTGTGGAGGAAAGGCGAAACATGAAAGCATCTGGAGCTGATATAAGATGCCTCAACGAAAAGTCCGCTAGAATCCAGGAAGCTTGTAGGCGGGACCAGAACGACCAACTTCGTGAAATTTGTGCAGAAGTGGAAATTCATGCAAATAAGCATGAATCTAGGGACCTACACCAAAAAATTCGCGCCATAACAAAAACTCTGAGTTGCAAGACCTGGGCCATCGAAAACTCTACTGGAGAGACAGTTACGAATATAGAGACAATAGCTGAAACGTGGAGACAATACTGCCAGTCACTCTTTCAGGACCCGCAATCAGAGTGTTACGCCCCCACGGAACCCGGAAACGAAGATCTTGAGCCCGATATTCTGAAAGATGAAATACGAGCCGCTATTAAACATCTGAAGAACGGCAAAGCCACAGGGACAGATGCCATACCGATCGAGACGATCAAGGCATCGGGAGAATATGGTGTCCAAATCTTCCACACCCTGTGTAATAAGATATGGCTCACGGGCCAATGGCCGAAAGAATGGGCTCACACTGTTTTTGTCCCCTTGCACAAGAAGGGGTCCACCAAGACGTGCAGTAACTACCGACTTATTGCTCTTATTTCTCACGCAAGCAAGATTTTACTGCACGTACTGAACGAGCGTCTAAAGCCCTACTTGAGCAAAGAAATCTCTCCTGAACAGGCTGGTTTTGTTAAGGGGAAGGGAACCCGGGAGCAAATTTTGACAGTTCGACAGATTATAGAGAAAGCCAGAGAATACAACAAGCCCGTCTTTATATGCTTTGTGGACTTCTCTAAAGCGTTTGACTCTGCCAAGTGGCCCAAACTCTGGGAAACGCTGACGGCGATGGGTGTTCCAAAACACCTGGTACACCTCCTGCGAAGACTATATGAGGATAGCACAGCCTCAGTACGCGCAGATGACGTTCAGTCCAGTCACTTCCACCCCAGCGCCGGAGTCCGTCAAGGATGTATTATTTCTCCACTACTGTTCAATGTGTACACGGAGCTCGTAATGAGGATTGTACTTGAAGACTGGACAGATGGCATCTCGATCGGTGGCTTAAAGATCTCCAACCTGCGATATGCAGACGATACCACTTTGTTCGCCACCAGTACCCGGCACATGGAAGAACTTCTTAGCAAGACGGAACGCGTTAGCCTTGAGTTCGGACTTAAGATAAACCGAAATAAAACAAAAATGATGATTGTAGATCGGATAAATAGCAATTCAATAGAAACCACAAAAATTGCTAATTGTGATGTGGTGCAATCATACATTTATCTGGGGGCCTTAATTACGAACAACGGTGGATGTATCGACGAAGTGAAGAGGCGTATGGCAATTACCAGGTCTGCAATGGACAAGTTGAGGAAAATATGGAGGAATCGCAACATATATAGAGCCACAAAAATCCGGCTAGTTCGAGCACTTGTATTCCCCATATTCTTGTACGCCGCAGAAACGTGGACTCTACGGGAAGTAGAGAAGAAAAAGATAAACGCGCTGGAGATGTGGTGCTGGAGGAGAATGCTCGGAGTATCGTGGACTGAATTCCGTACCAACGATTCAATACTTCGTGAACTCGGCATCAAGCAGCGTTTGTCATCTTTGGTACAGTCTCGTATCCTCACCTTTTTTGGTCACGTATGCCGCCGAGGGCAGGTGGCTATTGAGCGACTTGTGGTCCAGGGAAAGGTTGAGGGTACCAGGCCACGTGGAAGGTCGCCTATGAGGTGGACTGACCAAATAAAAGCGGCAGTAAATGGCTCATCATCACTGCATGAATGTACGAGGAAGGCGGCCATCAGAGAAGAGTGGCGGCGCGTTGTTAAGCTTGCCACTGACACCTGAAGTGATGACCACGACCACTCTGTCAAGAGTGATACCGATAGAGAAGATAAATATAACAAGGTCTATATTAAGAAAAAGAAATGATAAAAGTTAATAAAAAGATACCCGGGCAATGTTTAGTCGATACAAATTTACCTCCCTGAATTGTTGAAGCCTAACTGAGGAAGGACCTCCACCTTACAGAAGACCACAGCCAAATAACTACACACAGTGGTATAGTTGTGTTTCTGTGTGTGAGTATAGGTCTCCAGCGCTCATTTAGGGAGGCGTTTTGAAATAAACGTATTTCTATCCCAGGGATACTCCCACCTTAAAGCCTTGGTGTAAAAAATGGCAACACTCAAGTGATACCTCTGGTATTGCAAGCGTCTAGATTACGGTAACTGCTTAACATCAGGCGGGCCGTATGCTTATTTGCCACCCAAGAAGTATAATTAGTTAAAAAAAAAAAACAACTTTTCCCAGGATATCATCTATCGCGTTGCCAAATTTCATCAAGGTCTGTTAAACCGTTTAGTCATCAATCATACAAACAGAGTTATCTCCGCATTCATAATATAACACGTCAAATATATAACTTATTTTGAAAGTAGACAACATTTGATACATAGATAATTCTTTATTGTACACCATAAAATTACAAAAGCTTACTTATAAATACCAAACAGTCAATAATCTAGTACAATGGGCGGCCTTATCGCTAAGTGCGATTTCTTCCAGGCAACCTTGGGATGGACAGGAATGACCAGAACGCTTAAAAACAAGTGATAGTGTAATTTCATTTACTTACATTTAATTTTAAATAAAATAAAACCCTTAAATAAAACGAAAATACGTATAACGTTTTACTTATTCCATATATTTTTGTTTTTGTTCTAGAAACAAGATTTCCTTAACATCTTTAGTATAATAAGTGCTGTCTGGTATAATTGAATTAAGTAAGTCCAATCGCCAGAGTGAATGTAGGTGTTGATGGTCGGCACTCGCGAGTGACATCATAATTGTCGCATTGCGGGTGCCACCTGCCTCCGAACAGGATTACATACAACACACTGGGACATGTAAGTTTTGGTATTATTATTTGTAAGCACAGCAACGGAGACGGCTGTACAGCCCCTCTAGACAAGTGGCATAAAAGGTAGTCGAATCGAAAAGTCAAAAATGCAAATGTATGGGATTTGACGTTTATTTGCGATATAGTGTCGTAAACTTACGTCAAATCCCATACATTTGCATTTTTGACTTTTCGATTCGACTACCGTTTATGCCACTTGTCTAGAGGGGCAGGGCCGCTATATGAAGATTAGATATTTTACTTGCTTAAGTAATTAAAAATTAACATCATAATTCGTCCAAGAGGTCCAGTGGCCACAGTATGCGCCTGCTGTGCACGAGGTTGTGCGTTCGATTCCCACACAGGATAAAACTTTGTGTTACCCGTAAAGAGTTGTTCTGAGTCTGGGTGTAATTTGTGTCCGTTAATTGTATTTTTTTTTTTTTTTTTTTTTTTTATACTACTTGGGTGGCAAACAAGCATACGGCCCACCTGATGTTAAGCAGTATCCGTAGCCTATAGACGCTTGCATTACCAGAGGTATCACTTGCGTGTTGCCAACCCATTTTTATACACCAGGGCTTTAAGATGGAAGTAACCCTGGGATAGGAATACGTATCTTTCAAAACGCATTCCTAAATGAGCGCTGGAGACCTGTACTCACACACAGGAACACAACTACACCGCTGTGTGTAGTCATTTGGCTGTGGTCTTCTGTAAGGTGGAGGTCCTTCCCCAGTCGGGCTTGCTCGCTAGTATGGTGCCCTACCTCTCTTAAATATGTATGTTTGTAAAGTCCCCCGCGACACAGACCCTGTTCTCTAGTGCGGGGGTTGTCTTTAAAAAAAAAAAAGAGCTCAGTGTTTTGTACCACAGGTTTTACCTACTTCAGACACCAGACTCTCACAAAGGAACTGCTGTATTTGTATTATACCTGTAATTTAATAATGTACTTACCTTTATGAAATAGTGAAATAAACTTATTATTATTTTATTAGTTTTTTAAGAAAACCATTGTATATATTTCTGTGAAATTTGGTAACAATGTACAATTGGACTAAATCTACAAATAAAATATATTTCACACGAATGCATACATTGGTTTTCCTAAAAAACTAATCTTCGTATAGCGGCCCTGTACAGCCAACTCCTTTGCCCACTCTACCTATAGGTATATGAAACATACATACGTAGATGAAATACCACGTAAAATATATCACGTAAAATATACAACAATATTGGCATAATCGTTAGTTCATGGCTTGGGATATCGCCAACGACCTTGAGCATTTGGGCGAAGCAAACAGGACTCTGTTCTCTAGGCTAGCGCGGGGATACAAACAAATGTACTCTTTGAATGGACGTCTTATTCATTTTGAATAAATTAAAATTCAAACTTATTTTAAATATAACATTACCAAATGAGGTTTTCCCAAGAGACTATAGCATGGGGTTCTTCAAGAAAGGAGTTATAAGGTTTTTAAAGGGTCGGCAACGCGTGAGTGTCACCCCTGGTGTTGCAAACGTCCATAGGCTACGGTAACTGCTTACCATCAGGCGGGCCGTATGCTTGTTTGTCACCTTGGTAATATAAAAAAAAGTTGAATGTTTTCTCCAAATTTTTTTTTTTGTCTTATTTGATAAAAATTGTCCCCGACATGACGTTAAACTGTGGCGCGCCTCCGATATGGCGTTAAACTAAAATGCAGACAACACCACTGCCAGAAAAGGAAAATTCGAAATAAAACCCTATACCAACCCGTCTGGCCAGCGTGGTATAGTAAGGCCAAAACCTCCAATGCAAATACGCCAAATGCAAAGGCCCCCAGTTCCCGGTTGTCCCGCTGTCCGTGGCCACGGTAGCGGTCGCGGTAACAGCGGGGCAGGGGGTGCGAAGAATCTCCGGGCTACGATAAAAGGCTACCATAAACACCTGACCCTGGCGACGTATAACGGACGCTCTCTACGGCTGGACCAACACCTCACCGAACTCGAGGTAGAATTAGGTCGCATAAACTGGCACATATTGGGGTTATCTGAAGTCCGACGACAGGGAGAGGATACGATAACCCTTGAGTCAGGTCACCTGTTCTACTTTCGGGAAGGTGATCGGCCCTCTCAGGGCGGTGTCGGTTTCCTGGTCAACAAGGCTCTCACTAACAACGTTGTAGAAGTCAGCAGTGTGTCGACGCGGGTAGCGTACCTCATAATAAAAATCACCGACAGGTACTCCCTGAAGGTGGTACAGGTATATGCGCCGACCTCGGCATACTGCGACGACATAGCCGAAGCCATGTACGAAGACATAGCCAAGGCACTACATGGTACCACCAAGGCTCACTATAACGTTGTTATGGGGGACTTCAATGCCAAAGTGGGAGTACAAGAACGCGGCGAAACGAAAATCGGATCCTACGGCGTGGGGCGCCGAAACCACAGGGGGCAAATGCTGGTCAACTTTCTGGAGTCCCAGGGGCTCTTCTTAATGAATTCTTTCTTTAAGAAGAAGAGTGTACATGGCGAAGCCCCGATACTGTGACGAGGAACGAGATAGACTTCATCATGACCGACAGGAGGTATGTGTTTAGAGACGTCTCCGTGATCAACAGGTTCAATACCGGCAGTGATCACCGACTTGTACGAGGCGCTCTAAATATAGACTTCAAAGCCGAAAGGCGTCGCATGATTAAGTCTACTCTCAGACCTACTGCGCCTCAAATAGCATTAGGGTCTGAAAAGTTCCAACTGGAGCTTCAAAATCGTTTCGATCTGCTGGAAACCGAAGGCACTGTTGACGAGAAAACCGACACAGTGGTCAAAACGCTACAGGATGTGTCTCGAAGGGTGTTTCCCGGAAAAAGCGTAAACAGACAGTCTAAACTCTCGCTCGAGACTCTCGAACTTATGAGGCAAAGACGGGAAATGTCATCTACGCAGACGTCTTCGTCAGATGGAAGAAACCTCAACCGGAAGATCCGGAAGCTGGTGCGACGTGACCTCCGCTGTTCAAACACCCGCGCCATCGCGGCTGCGATTGAACAGAACAGAGGCACCAAAATCTTCGCTCGCCAGCTAGGTAGATCCCATCTGACGAAACTAAATACTGCGGATGGCAGAACCGTGACCTCAGGGTTCGGGATTCTCGAGGAAATTGAGAGTTTCTACAAAGACCTGTACGCATCACGGATGACTGAACCCACGAGACCCAGCGCTGATGACCACAGAGCCCCACTCACGCGCCATTACACGGAAGACATCCCTGATGTCAACCAGGGCGAGGTCAGAGTGGCTCTCGAGCAGCTTAAGAACAATAAGTCGCCTGGTGATGACGGAATAACCACAGAGCTCCTAAAAGCAGGCGGGGCTCCAATCCTGAAAGAGCTAGCGAGTCTCTTCAATTCCGTTATACACCAGGGCCTAACACCTCAAGCATGGAGCGGGAGTGCGGTGGTTCTGTTCTTCAAAAAAGGTGACAAAGCCTTGCTGAAGAACTACAGACCCATCTCACTCCTGAGCCACGTTTACAAGTCGTTCTCGAGAGTACTCACAAACCGCCTCGCCAGAAAACTTGACGAGTTCCAGCCTCCAGAACAAGCCGGGTTTCGAAAAGGCTATAGCACCGTAGATCACATCCATACTGTTCGGCAGATTGTACAGAAGACCGAAGAGTACAATCAGCCGCTGTGTATGGCTTTCGTGGACTACGAGAAAGCCTTCGACTCCATCGAAACCTGGGCAGTTTTGGGTGCTCTGCAGCGTTGTCGCATTGATTGGCGCTATATCGAGGTGCTGAGATGTCTATATGACACCGCCACTATGACCGTCCAGCTCCAGAACCAAAAGACCAACCCGATCGAGTTGCGTCGAGGGGTGAGACAGGGGGATGTAATATCCCCCAAGCTTTTCACCAACGCGCTCGAAGACGTCTTCAAGACGCTGGACTGGACTGGACGGGGCATTAACATCAATGGCGAGTACATCTCACACCTTCGGTTTGCCGATGATATCGTCATCGTTGCAGAGTCTCTGGAACAGTTGAGCGGAATGCTGCACGGCCTGAATGAAGCCTCACGACGTGTCGGTCTCGGTATGAACTTGGATAAAACCAAGATTATGTTCAATAAACATGTCACGCCGGGACCGATTTACATCGACGGTTCGATGCTCGAAGTTGTTCGGGAGTATATTTACCTTGGGCAAACTGTCCAGCTTGGTAGAAACAACTTCGAGAAAGAAGTCAACCGTAGGATTCAATTGGGTTGGGTAGCATTTGGCAAACTACGTCACGTTTTCTCTTCGCCTTTACCGCAATGCCTGAAGACGAAAGTTTTCAACCAATGCGTCCTACCTGTTATGACGTACGGTGCCGAGACGTGGACGCTCACAGTGGGGCTAGTCCACAAACTGAAAGTCACACAGCGGGCTATGGAGCGAGCTATGCTCGGCGTTTCTTTGAAGGATCAAATTCGAAATGAGGTAATCCGACAAAGAACCAAAGTTACCGACATAGCTCACAGACTTAGCAAGCTGAAGTGGCAGTGGGCTGGTCACATCTGCAGAAGGACCGACGGCCGATGGAGCAGACGTGTCCTAGAGTGGAGACCACGACTCGGTAAGCGTAAGGTAGGGCGGCCCCCAGCTAGGTGGACCGACGACCTAAAAAAGGTCGCTGGGACGGACTGGATGCGGAAGGCGGAGGACAGTGTGCTGTGGCGCGTGTTAGGAGAGGCCTATGTCCAGCAGTGGACTGCGATAGGCTGATTGATTGATAAAAATTGAAGTCATAAAGTGGTTACATCTCAATAATTTGGTGCTGATTCGATGTTTTTTTTTCAAACTATTTAGGATTACTATATCATTTACGACAAAACCATATTATGAAACACATTTTGTAGATTAATACTGTATTTTTGGCAGTCATTTGTCTATAAATGCCAACAAAAATGGTTTCATTTACATCTCTTTTTCATCATTTTGTGAGAGAGGGGCCTTAACCACTGCGCGGCGTGTTGTGGATTTGATTCCCACACGGAACAAAAAAATTATATGATCCATAAATGGTTGTTCCGAGTCTGGATGTACTTTGTGTCTGTTAATTAAAAGTTTTCAAAGTCAGGGTGCAGTCGTGTTAGGGATGCGATTTTAACGAAACGTTTTCCTATCCCAGAGAAATTCCATCTTAAAACCCTGGTGTTTATATTTGGGACAGCAACATGCAAGTGATACCTCTGGTATTGCGGGCTACGGTAGCTGTTTGCTAGTTCAGGTGGGTCGTATGCTTGTTTGCCAGCTAAGTAGTATGAAAAAAAAAATGTGGGTATTTGGCCACCGCGCCGTGACCATAATCGGTTTGGAGAATTATTATCATAATAAATTTAAAATTATTTAAATTTAGAATAATAATAATTTGATTATCAGTAGACCATGCCGATTCCAACGATACCACATTTCGCTACGAAAATAAGCGACTTTTTTACAATTGGCCTCTCTACTACTAGTGCGGGAGTTGTCGAAGAAAGAAAGAGATGATAGATTTTGTTTATCTATCTATTATCTTCTTAGTACAAAAGACATAGTAAAAGATACATTACCTCCAATAAACGGAACAGAAGGTAACAAACTAGCTAATAATGCGACACTACTCGTTTGGGCATTAATATGAAAACTTTGATCAAAAGGCAAAGTTTGCCAATCGCTGTCCGCTTTTGTCCCAGACAAAATTAATGGGAGATGTGAAAACAAGGGCCTCCTACCGTGGAAAGTATGACAAATATCTGTAGCTTGTATTTTTATGGGCGACTGAAATTTCCGAGCCTAGCTGCAGTCAAAGTTTGACAAAGACTTTGTCATAATTTGTGATTTTATGTCAGTTTTATATTACAAATAACTTTTATTGCATAAAAAGTTGCCGTTAACAGTAGCTTAGTAGCTTTATTTCACCTATCATCTCTTTCTGTATCATTACGTTCCGTATTATCTATCGCAGCCATACTCCTTATCTAAAACAAAACTGCACACCGGTCAACATTAAGGTAGCTTAGCTTTTTAACCGACTTCAAAAAGAGTAGGTTATCAATTCGTGTGTATTTTTTTTTTTGTTTGTCAAAACTCCCTCATTTATGGACCGATTTGAAAAATTCTTTTTTTGTTTGAGAGGATATACTTCCCGTTTGGTTCCATTTTCATCAAAATAAAGTTCTGATGATGGGATCCATGAGGAATTGAAGAAACTCCTCAAACATTATAGGCACACATATAGCAATTTCAATATTTTTAACAACACCACAAACATTTGCATTCAGAAAGTATAATAATTATGATGAAGTAAAACTGATGAAGAAGAACACCGATGGCCGCCTGAACTTCTCAATAATAAGTATTTTACGGATGGCGATTAAATAAGTTTCCATTATGGTTGCTAAGGTAGCTAGGCAACGGAACTTAATAAATAAACAATGTAATCTAGCCGTTTTTAAGGTTTTTGAAATTCTGCAACTAGCCGTACTGAAGTCGTTTTTTTTTGTTAAAATTATTATTCTGATTTCATTGAGGTAAACTTATAGAGATGCAATTCCATACAGTTTATGTCAAAATATTGAAGTCAGCTTTTCACTCGCATCGACAAGCTCGGTGTTGCACACTCTGTAAAAAAAAACCCTTAATTTAATTAAATTTTTTGATCAGATGTAATTTAATTTTTGAAATAATTGTATTATTGAAATTGGAACATATTCAATTGGATTAATTACATTGAATGTTATAATTTTCAACCTACATTATATATTATGGAGGTCAGCAGGAAAATTTTGTTAAAGTAGCTTTTTTGTTATTTTGTTTGTTTTTCATTTCACAATATAAATTTAGTTATTTTCTTATTTAATATTTGATTTAACTAATTTAAAAAATTGGTATTTTTTTTTAAATTATTTAAGTAAATCATTTTTTTAACTAATTTTAAATTTAATAAAAATGAAACAAATCTAATTTAAATATATTTCATTTAAATTTAAATATATTTCATTCAATACAACAACCTCCCATAAACACAGGGAAACCGAACGTGGTTTTAACTGACAACCCTGAACTATGTGTTAGCCGCCAATATTTTTAATTAGTTTTTTTTATGATTTACAACAATAATTAATTGAAAACACATTTATCTCACATGTGAAAAGTAATTTCGTTTGCCTTGTTACACTTTTGCGAAACGTGCGTTTCGAAATCGCAAAATTTCACCATACATTTACTTATTTTCTTGTTTCGCGCCATTCGAACGCCATGCTCATGACAAAACAAAAGACAGTCGGACACATGCCCCGGGGCATGTGTTAGGTGGTAGTGTGTTTTCGCGGTTATTGCATATCTAGTGAAACATATAAATCTATGACTGATTTTATCGTTTGTGGCTTCGCGTAATATTTCGATGGTAAGTATAAACTGCAGATATAATTAGTGTTTTATGTGTTGTGGTTTCGATCCTCACATAAAAATATTAAATTATTTGATTTACAACTGTTTATTCTGAGTGTAGGTGCATTAGTTTGTGCTTTGTATTTATGTATCCAATATTTACTTTTAAAACCCACGGAGAAAGTGTTTTTTGACTAGTGCAGGAGTCGTTAAAAAAGAAATACTTATGGGATTTTTGCAGCTTTCTATTCAGATTTTTACTGTTTGTAATATAAAATATTTACTATAAAAATACAGGTTCTATCTATGTTTATTGCTGCAAACCTTGAAAATTTGTCGATGGAATATCTTGAAATTTTACAGGACTTTTATTTATTTTTAAATAGGCAACTTCCGCACTAGGGTACAAGCCTTGTGTCCCAGAAGACTTTACAAACCTAAAATTAATAGACAGAAAGTACACTCAAACTCAGAACAACCATTTTTGATCACACAAATTTTTGTCCCGTGTGGGATCGAACCCACAACACGCCGCGCAATGACGGCGAGGTAACCACTGACACCAAACGTGCAGTCTAATAACATTACATTTAAATGAGTGTTTTTATATCGCACCCGCAGAAGAATAATGACTTAAGATAAGATACGCCTGTTTTGCAATTTTCATCTTATGCTTTACAGTTAAAGTTCAAAATTGCCAAATGGCATTTCGTAACTTACGCCTCTTTTCCACTGATGGTTCGACATGCTTTTTATCCCGAAGATCCCAGGGGAGTAGAAACAGCGACATTAGCCAGTCTAATATATAAAGAAACTAAAAACCATAGTTATTATAATGAAACGACCCTAAATAATTTAGCACATATGAAATTCCTTCCCATATAACTTGATCAATAAGTCGGCAGTTACTTACTAAGTTATTGGTCGCGTAATGTATCGGAAACAATGGCAAATTTCCACACCAGCCCCTCCAATAATATTAAGGATACGTTCTTACTAAACAATCTTATCTATCTCACTATTCATTACCACAGTCATCCTTACTAATATTATAAATGTGAAAGTTTGTAAGAATGGATGGATGGATGGATGGATGTTTGTTACTCTTTCACGTAAAAACTACTGAACGGATCTGGATGAAATTTGGCACAGAGATAGATAATGATCTGGAACAACACATACTTTTTGCAGCGATAACCGACATCCACGCGGGCGGAGCCGCGGGCAAGCTAGTAGATAATAATATAATACTAGTCTACAGTGTAAAGAACTCTAATCTTTTTGAAAGAAGAAGAGAGGGGATGGCCATGCATCTTATAGAAGACCACAGCCAAATAACTACGCACAGCGGTGTAGTTGTGTTCCTGTGTGTGAGTACTGGTCTCCAGCGCTTATTTAGCGTTTTGAAAGAAATGTATTCCTATCCCAGGGGTGTAAAAAATGGGTTGACAACACGCAAGTGATACCTCTGGACGTATTGCAAGCGTCCATAGACTACGGTGACTGCTTAACATCAGGCGGACCGTATGCTTGTTTGCCACCCAAGTAGTATAAGAAAAGAGTTCCTTAGACTGTGCTATTACTATCAAAATTAAATGTTATGAAAAACCACGCTTGTTATAATGGTAGAAATAGTAGTTTTCGCTATTATATCGTCCCATAAAAGCCAAACGAACGTATTGACATTTTGACAACTTTACAGGAGAGACAAAAAACTGTGCAAATACCACTATTCTGAACTTTGAAGTACTTTATTATACATTATATAACAGCTAATCGAGAAAAGAAAAATGCTGAATTAGAGACTAGTAAATAGGAAGTTAAAATAGCAAAAAAGAGTATTAATAATATTGTCAAATATATAAAATATTTATGGATTTTAAAAAAGTGTCAGGTTTACGTTTTTCTGGCTCTTATTTTTTTTAAATAGATTAACTTTAGCTAAGTGTAATACGTTATTTGGGAAGAGAAAATAAAATAAATTAATTAATTAAATATCTTTATTAAAAGCAAGTTTTAAAGTGACGCCTGCGGATTTACAGTCCATCAAGTTTTTTTTTAATACTACTTGGGTGGCAAAGCATACGGCCCACCTGATGTTAAGCAGTTACCGTAGCAGAGGTATCACTTGGGTGTTGCCAACCCATTGTTTTACACCAGGGCTTTATGATGAGAGTATCCCTGGGATAGAAATACGTTTCTTTTAATACGCATCCCGAAATGAGCGCTGGAGACCTGTACTCACACACAGGAACACAGCTACACTGCTGTATGTAGTTATTTGGCTGTGGTCTTCTGTAAGGTGGAGGTCCTTTCCCAGTCGGGCTTGCTCGCTAGTATGGTGCCGAACCTTTATTAAATCTATCAAGATCTACATCATTTGTCAAACCAACTTTAAAACTACAATAAAAATTGTGATATTGCGTAGGAATGATCCCTGTCTACATGTCTTGCAAATCCGCATATTTTTCTGCCGAAATATTGTATTTTTATTTTTTCCAACGCAATCTTCTTACCTCTTCTCAATCCTTTAATTTTCTTAAAATCAGATTCATTATAGTCATATTTGAAATATATATATGTTTACTCGCGTGGATGTCGGTTATCGCTGTAAAAAGCCTGCCTATGTGTTATTCCAGACCATAATCTATCTCTGTGCCAAATTATATCCAGGTCTGTTCAGTAGTTTTTACGTGAAAGAGTAACAAACATCCATCCATCCATCCATCCACCCATACTCACAAACTTTCACATTTATAATATTAGTTAGGATTGAATTCCTTTCTATACTGCAAACACTTTATTTTGAGCCAGTTTACAGGGTTTCCTTTGCAGTCTATCTTGGCTAATCCAGGTAGGCCCAAAGATTCCAAAATCTTCCATGAGCGACTAATTCCTTTCATGTTGAACTTTTCAGAATCATTAGAACGTAATTTGAATCAAAGTCTACCTAAGAACAGAGTTTAATACATAAATATTACTGACAAAGTAACGTAATTGGTTTAATGTGGCATTGGCAATCAGTTAAATGAGATAGATGCTATTCGAAATAAGTTTTAAATTAACGTAAACTTTTATACGTTCATATGGCTCTTAATTAAAACAACTAGCTCACATATTGTTTAAAACTATAGTAACGTATAAGTTGTTACATTGTTATGGTTGTTTACAAATTGTCAATTAGGGAACATGCAATTATCGAGAGTATAATCTCATAAACATATACGTTCATTTGCAGAGATGTACAAAATGGTTTTAAAAAAGCATTTAAATACAAAATGCAAAATACTTTTCAGATTTACTATTTCAAATGCAAAATACCAAATAGTTTTGCGTTATGTATTTCAAATGCTAAATGCAAAATAGGTATTTTCAAAATACTTTTTAAAAATAAAATACCTTTTGACCAAATCTCAGATATTTTTATTTATTTTAGGTATTTATCATGAGAAATAGAGACACAATGCCGAACCGAACAAAAACGTCTAATAACATGGCACCTTATTCATGACATTTTGGTCATATTTATCAGTAGGTACACGTATCAAGAAATTTTTCTTCTTCATCTTTCTCAACCCATAAACGTCCCACTGCTGGGCACGGGTCTCCTCCATACACATGGAGAGATATTAGCCTACTATACCACGCTGGCCAGACGAATTGGTAAAGTGTTTTTTTTCGAGTTTTCCCTCTCTTGCAGTGGACATCGTCTGCCTGACTCCTTTAGTCGACTCTTACGACACCCTTGGGATAGAAACGGGGTGGTGACATTTGTATTCTTAATCCGTCACCACACGGACAAGAAGAAATTCTATTAATAATAATAATATACACTTCAAATAATGAAAAAACAAACCAGACTAACGAAAAGAGAGCCATGGCTCCATTTTTAACCGACTTCAAAAAGAGGAGGTTATCAATTCGTGTGTATTTTTTTTTTTTTTTTTTTAATGTTTGTTACCGCATAACTCCGTCATTTATGGACCGATTTGAAAAATTCTTTTTTTGTCTGACTGGACATACTTCCAGTTTGGTCCCATTATCATCAAAAGAAAGTTCCGATCATGGGATAAAATTATGTGAAAATAGTGTAGCCATTTATTTCGGTTGATTGCGCATCTAGTTCTTATTTTATTATTATAACACTTTTATTTTATTAATAACAACTGGACTGGTATTGTTAAAAAGGGTAAAAAATAAACATCAATTTTTATTTATACAAAAGAAGAAATAATTTTAACAAAAAAAACCGACTTCAGTACGGCAAGTTGTAAAATTTTCAAATATTTGTTTGTTACAATCGAATAAAATCGACTGAGCGTCGGGCTGAACACAGGTCAAGTAGGTATTAAACGCAATATTTAATCTGTGCAATCCGCGCTCAATTCATTCACGTCATTATTTCTTATTAATAGTTGCTTAGCAACAATAACCGAAACTTATCTAATCGCCATCAGTAAAATACTTATTATTGAAAAGTTCAGATGGCCATCTGTGGTCTTCTTCATCAGTTTTACTTCACCAAATTACACTTTCTGAATGCAAATGATTGATTAGTTGTTGAAAATATTGAAATTGCTATATGTGTGCCTATAACTTTTGAGGAGTTCCCTCAATTCCTCATGGATCCCATCATCAGAACTTTCTTTTGATGATAATGGGACCAAACTGGAAGTATGTCCAGTCATACAAAAAAAGAATTTTTCAAATCGGTCCATAAATGACGGAGTTATGGGGTAACAAATATAAAAAAAAAAATACACACGAATTGATAACCTCCTCTTTTTGAAGTCGGTTAAAAAAGGGCGCGCATGGCTAGCAGGCGTCTCTATCGGTCAAATTCGAAAATACAAGTGTCATTCGTTCATTTCATTTTGCTTGACTGGTAATGTTGGCGAAACTTGATCACAAAGTATTTTTCATTTTGAAATGAATATTAAAAATGCAAAATACATCTCGAAAGGTATTTTAAATAAAATACAAAATGCTTTTTACTAAAAGGCATTTAAATGCAAAATACTAAATAGGTATTTTGCATTTTGTATTTGCATTTTAAATAGAAGTATTTCAAATAAATCGCATCTCTGTTCATTTGGAAGTAACTAAAAATTAAACGGATGACATTGACATTAACCAATCGAAAGTTAAGTTGATATGGTTAAAGTAATAATAATAAAATATATAATACAAGTTATGTACAACTAAAACTATATTTACACAAATTAGAAATAAAAAATAAAAAAAAACACAAAAAAGGGGGAGACTGCTTAATAGGCGTCGTAAAATTCCTCCGCATCGACGTCTACTGAAAACGTGCCCAGGAGACTGGCAGCATTGCCACGCTGAATGGCAATGCTTATTCTTTGAGCCAAATATAAGCCAGCCTTCTGGTCACGTGAAGCGTCGACTAAACGCTTGGACAAATCTTTAAAAAGACCGCGAGCACTAGCACCCCACGGCCCGAGCGTTTCGACTCCAAACGGCTCAAAAACATAATCCCCAATGAGATTACTGTATTTGCGCCGCTTGAGAGTCTCCGCGGATGCAGCAGCAGCACCAGCACAACCTGCAGTGCTTGGAAGATGAGATGGCGCGAGGGTGTCGACACATGTTGCGTCCCACACCAAAGGCCTACCCATCTTCCATGGCAGTAAAGACATACCATCAGGTCTCTTACCATCGTTGCGTACCAAACCGTTGGGTTCCCGTACAGCTGGTACGCCAGCGGTGACAAGGGCACGTCGGAGTATGTCATTTAGGTTAGCGTGCCGGGATATGCGGCCTGCACTCCTGCTGCATGACAGGCCGTGGTGTCCAAGGCTGTCGACGGCTTCACCACAGCAACATCTATGCGGAGAAACAGAAGGAGCACCTAGACGAAGGCAAGTAGCCATGCGGAAGGTTGTATCGTCCAACATGGTACCTATGTTGGGCGATGGGAGTGCCTGAAGCCAGAGGCCCGACTCCCATTCCCCCACAGCCAGCAAACGAGCGCGCTCAGCAGGACTGGTAGTCGAGTTTATGAGGTTATTCCTAACCATCCTGCAAAACGGCTCATCCCACTGTCTCTGAGAAGAAAGGTTAGTGGGTAACTCAGTGTTGGGCACAGTAATTTTCCAAGCACTAATGGCATCGGTCTTACATGGCACATCGGGACCAACCAGTGTGGACTCTAAAATTTTCCTGGTTAGTTCTTCCGTGCTATGGACCGAGGACAGAAATGCTGGTAAACTGACATCGGAAATTTTGCGAACGCCGAGCCCGCCCAAACGAACTGGTAAGGACGCTTGAAGCCATGCTCGGTCGTTCAGGGCCACATTAAGAATTTTACTAATGGTGTTGTGGATAATTTGGTCCAATTTGCCTAAAAGTGTTAAATGTTTCCAAAACGGGGCAGATCTTAGGGCGTGCGTGAATTTAGGGACAAAAAGACAATATCGAATTATTGTAAAAGCCGAATGCATATTAATTTTCAATAGTCGGTCCGAAACTTCACTGAAATTTTGTACTTTTTCTTGTATATAAGAATTAAAAACTTCTTCAAAAACGGGGGACCCGAGGAGACGAAACTCAGTTTTCTCAATAATTTTGATGTTAGGTGCCAAAGTATTAAATTTTGATAAAACCGAAACTTTGTCATTAATTTTGTCGCTTATATAAATTTCACATTTGCTAGTGTTGAGTTCTAAACCAATGGAATTAAATTGAGTTTTTAAAAAAGCCAAATCTTGAAATACTGTTTCTGCATCGCCTCCTAGGGTCCCATCATCCAGGTACCAGATGTTAAATTTAGAATTAATTTTTTCAATGATGGGGTGGATGGCTAAACTGAAAATAACTGGCCCAAGAGGGTCACCTTGTTGGCAACCAACTGCTGATTCTAAAAGTTGTTCTTTGTATAGTAATTTTGATGGATGCCTATAGCATTGCCAAAGAAATTTGAAAATTTTGGGGGTTTCCAATTTTGCCTGTGACAACAAGGTGTCCCTATTCAACGAATTAAAGGCATTCTTTAAGTCAACCTTAAGGATGACTTCACCGTCACCACAGTCAAGGTATGTTGATAAGGCATGTATGGCCGCCTCACAACCCCCTCTTGACCCAAAGCCCAATTGTAGGGGTTGAAATTTATTTGCTAAAGCTATGCTGTAATATTTACAGCATAGCTTGGCAGCCATACGCCTGTACGTACACCCTACGGCAATGGGACGAATGCCACCATCTTTCTTCCGTAGGGCGCATAAGTTAGCTCCATAGAGAAGATCGATGATGCCATCGTCCACACTGCCGGCGAGCATAAGGTTCATTAATGCCGTTAGCTCCTTCAAGAGAGCATCCCCAGCTTCCCCGGCGCCTGAACACAACAGGTCTTTTAGGTGTTGAGGCGTTAAACCGTCGAGGCCGCCGGCAGACCCGTTCCGAAAAGAGCTAACGGCTGAAAACACGTCCTTGGCTGTGACACTGAGACTATCTGAATCCGTATCAGATAGTTCAGGGAAGGTGAGGTCATCAGCAGGCGCCGGATGCTTGCTCTGCAAACCGGCAAGAGTATCCGGAGAGCACGGCGCCACCACATCATTACTGAATAACAACCTTGATGCTCCCCTTATATCACCTTCCTTCAGTTTTGTTTCTACATACTGATAGAATGTGTTATTTTGGCTAAAAGAAGATTTTGGGTCTAAATGAGGTGTTGTGTTGTAGCAGTTATTTTTAATTTGTGTCGTTAGAGATTTTTGATTGGCCTGATCTTTTTGAATGTGAAGAATCCTGTATGGGAAGGTGATTAGTTGTTCCCAAGCTATATTAGAGTTCTCCCGGACGACAAGACCTATACAGCGGGCCAAATTTTGGGCCACTGTAGGTCTCGCGCCTCGGGGAACTCTCTTAAGGACCGGAATGGAATTTTTTAAACTTGCGAGATATTTCCTAAAAGGAATTTTGTCAGCGGTGTCCGTTGAGGCCACTGTGTATGTGGTGGGGCTAGGCAATTCATTTTGGGATTTGTGAACTTTCCCAAAATGAATTTTCAGGCCCCGCACACCTTTAAAAAAACGAGATTGGGAACAATGTGGGCAACGCACTAGGTTGTTGAATGTGGTAGGTTGACTGGCACTTACCTCCACATCACTACTGCCATTGCAATCCCGGATCATATATATTATACCTAAGTTGCACTTAAACTTAATAAGATAACAAAATAAAACTAAATAATAAACAAATCACAAAAAAAAATGCACAATCTTTGACACCATAAGTCTATATAAACTGACAGTGTCCATGGCGACGGGGCGTCGCCCTGGTATTGGCTTCGCGTCCTGTCACCTGTACTCCCGATGGCTTTAATATTATTATAATCGTAGATATTCGGTAGATATTATTGATTCACTCTTTAAAATTTAAAATATAGGTAAAATTTACTGTGTCAATATATGATCACTTCACAGCTGTGTAGGTAGGTACTCAAAAATATTTTTCATCTCCGTCACGTAATTTATTGGGTATTTTCGAAATTCGCTATGCGTTACATAATTACTTGTGACATGTATCCTCGAGCTATTAGATTATATAATCATTATTTTATAATATTTTATATAATTTTTATGTATGACATGTATGAAATTGACATTATTCATTACAATGGTTAAAGTGATTGATATGGTTGTAAAGAAAATAATATTTTTTATTTATTTATTTATTTATTTATTTATAACTTCATACAATGGTTTGTATAGGCGGACTTAATGCTAAAAGCATTCTCTACCAGTCTACCATAGGGTGATGCAGAGATATAAAGAAGTAGGTGCATAAATAAAAGTTACTTAAAGAGGTTACTAATAAATAATTATACAAACTAAATACAATATATATCACAAAATATAAGTAAACAAATAAGATAAATACATATTATCTTTACTATATTAAATATATATATAATATCGCAAAGGTGAGATGAATCTGCCAAATTATTTATTTAGATAGAGGTTTCGAACTTTCACCTTAAATGCGTAACGGTTAGTGGACTTCCTGATTTCAAGAGGGAGGGCATTCCAAAGAAGGATGGATTGAATAGGGAAAGAAGAATGAACAAAACCAGATGTATGAGAGGTACATGTAAGGAGGAGATTATTAGAAGATCGAAGCGTTCTGTCATGGACAGAACTGCGATATTGAAAGTAAGGAGTTAAGTAGGGAGGGGGATTGGGAGATGTTAGGATAGAATAGAGGGTAGTGAGAGCACGCAAACTACGGCGCTGAGTAATAGGTAACCATTGTAGCCGAGAACGATACGTAGACACGTGGTCATACTTGCGAAGATTAAACACGAATCGAATGCAGTTATTAAGAAGACGGTCAAGTTTATTGAGTAGATCTGCATTCAGGTCAAAATAACACACATCGCCATAGTCGACTAGAGGGAAAATCAAAGACTGCACTAGCATTACCTTGGTCTTGCATGGAAGGAAGTTTTTAAGGCGATAAAGAGCACGCAGGGTACCGATAACTTTTTGACTTACCTGAGTCACTTGGGCTTGCCAACTTAAGGTGGAATCGATCAATAGCCCAAGGTTCTTAACAGTTGGACATAGATTAATGACTGAACCATTGTAGATAATTGGTGGGAGATTTGCTGTGTCCAATTTGCTCATAAGTCTTTGGCTGCCGACGATGATTGCCTGACATTTAGAAGGGTTAACAGTCAAACCAAACCTATCAGACCAGCTTTTGATATAGTGGAGATCCTTATTAATCATGTCGACTGCTGACGATACGCAATCTACACTTGCTTGGGCGTATATCTGCAAGTCATCAGCGTATAGGTGATACGAACACTGAAGATTTTGAGTTATGAGGTTAATAAAAATTGAAAATAATAATGGAGATAGAATACCGCCTTGAGGAACGCCACAATCAATGTCGCACCAATTTGATAACTGCTCATCAAATCGGACCGACTGCTGGCGACCTCGAAGATAAGTGGAAAACCATTCCAGAGCTTCCGATGAGATCATTAGATGGGCAAGGATGGCCAGAAGGATATCGTGACTGACGGTATCAAAGGCATTTGAAAAATCAACCAAAGCCAACACTGTGACTTTGGTGTTCTCCATGCCCTCTCTGATATCGCCAGTCACTTTAAGGAGAGCGGAAACAGTGCTGTGGCCTGTCTTAAAGCCTGACTGCAGTGGACTCAGTAGGTCATGTGACAGAATATGGCAAGACAGCTGTTTGTGTACACAGGCCTCCAGCACTTTAGATAGGAAGGGCAGTATTGATATAGGACGGAAGTGGTTAGGAAGGGAAGGATTCTGGATTTTAGGCAGGGGAATAATGTAGGCACGGCGCCATAATGATGGAAAGGTTCCAGAATACAGGGAAAAGTTAACAATATGAGTTATTGGTGGAAGGAGATGAACAAGGATGGTGGTAATCATGCGGCGACTGATATTATCACAACCTACCGCATTGGATTTAATGGAGAGGATTATCTTTTTGATCTCATCCTGGGCAACTGGAGAAAAATTAAACGTTTCAATATTAGGACGTGTTAGATCAGACAAATAATTAACAGTGCGACAACTGGTTTGGAGATTCAGAAGAGTTCTAGATGAGAAATGCTGATTAATATCATCCAAACCAATTGTCCCCTGCAAATCACTACGTCGCTGTTTGCCAATACCTAGAGTCCCTAGGAACTTCCAGATATCGGCAGGAGATGAAGAGGTAACGTTATTAAGAATATGTCGGCGTTTGGCATTACGTATCATCTGATTACACCGATTCCTTGCAGTTTTGAAGGCAGCCCAGTTGTCATCGCATCGATCCCTTTTATATTTCCGAAAAGCTCGGTCCCTGCGCCTCATTGCCATACGCACAAGTCTTGTAATCCAGGGCGCTGGTGGTCTTTTTACTTTCACCTTCCTTACAGGAGCATGAATATTATATAAAGCTGTTATATTTTCATTAAGTATGGTAATTTTGTCATCTACAGTAGATGCTGCCTCCAAGTTATCCCAGCTGATCTCTGAGGCGTCCTTAAGCAATTTCTCCATATCCATGCGACCAAAGCACCGCATGTGCAGTACTTTAGGTGGGGGTTTGGGAGGTTTAAGAACATAGGACAGGAAAATAAGGTCATGGTGGGAAAAGGCAGGTGCAAGAAGTTGACCATGGGATGATATGTGGGTAGGAGATGAGGTGAGGATTAAGTCGAGCCAGGTATCCTGCCCATCATTGTTATGATGGGTGGCATGTAGAGGTAAGATTTGAAGGCTGGCTGACTCGACAATATTAAGGAGTTTACGAGATCGGTTGGAGTCAGGAGAAAGGAGATTGGTATTGAAATCGCCCATGATGATGTGATGCGAGTATTCTGACCCTAAAGATTCCAGAATCGTTTCGAGACTGGAGAAATAATCAGAAGAAGGTGGACAATAGACGACACCAAGAACAGCTTTGGCCCCTTTCATATCTATTTCGAGAAATAGATACTCCACCGGCACTGAGGAGTCAGGAGTGGAAGAAGCAAGAATCTTATAGGGAAAGTAACTTCGAAGATAAATGGCCACACCACCCCCTCTCCTACCAACCCTATCATTCCGTATTAGAATGAAGCCGGGGAGAGGGTAAGTAGTGGAATGAAGATTTGGTTTTAGCCAACTCTCTGAAACCAGGACGGCATGAACGTCAGCGTTGGTAAAAGTTTCAAAAATATCACTATGGTGACTGGGAATGCTCTGCGCATTTATATGACACACATTAAACACATTACGTGAGCTATTGGCGAAAATTTGTCGCACAGTGTCACCCAAAGTCCCAGTCACAGAAGAAAAACTGTCATCACTTGTTGATACAAAACTTGCATTATTGGCAGATAAAAATGATTCATCAGAATCACACATGAACAAAGTATAGGTAAGTAAAATATATTAAAAAAATATATATATAATATAATATATATAAGATGAATACTAGAATATAAATAAATTAGTTAAACTTACGCACTTAAGTGTTGCAAATTTTCGTCTCTGCACCACCCGCCAGCAGATTCACACTAACATTGAATAGACAAACTTTAAAATAAATACATAACACAAACACTGACCTCTAATTTACAAGAGCAGAGAGCTTAACTTTAAAATGTCAAAATTGACAGTACTTGTCATTCACGAAACCAAAGTAGGTAGTAGATAAATATTAAAATTTAAAGTTGAAGTGAAACAATTGAGATAAAAAGTAAAACATGATGTGGGTACCAGAATAAATAGATAAGATTGGATAAAGAGAAAGAATAGAACACTAGAACATACAATATATCAATCGATATATCTATTTGCGCGGCTTGGACGTTGCATTCGTGCCTGATGTGCCGACAACAGTTCCGGCGGCACCACTCCTGCCCGCTTGAGAAGCTTCAACAGTCGCCCTGGGGTACTTCAGTATAACGGAGTTCAGCTCTTCTATCGCAGTGACTTTGTGGCGGCTCCCACTAACGGCAATGACTATAACGCCATCCTGGGTCCAACATGCCCGCATGCCGAAGTGCTGTCTGGCTTTGGCGAAAACAGTTTGCCTAGATTTTGTCAGAAACTCCCGTACCGAAGCTGACGTGCCCTTTAGCCTGGATTTGGCTCGCCATACCGCTGACCGCAGATCCACACCTTTGAACCTCACAAGAATAGGCCTATGATGATCTTTTCCTGAAGCACCAATCCTGTGGCAGATGGTGATGTCGGTAGATGTGATGTGCTTCAGCTCCATTCGATGTATATAATTGAGCACTGTGACCTTGCAGTCCTCTTTATCCACCTCAGGCACCCCGAGGAAAATAAGAGCTTTGCGCCTGTGCCTTGTCTCCACCGCATCCACCGTTTGCGAGCAGTCACTGATTTGCTTCCTGAGCAAGCCCAGCATAGCAAACATCAACTCCCTGAAAGTGCGGAACTCCTCTGCCAACTTTGCAACGGTGTCCTTTGCTGGCCCTCCAGTGTGCAGCTGCGCCTCGAGCTCTGCCATCCGTCTAGTGAAGCACTCTTCTAGATTGTCCTGTGCTGTTTTTATCTCAGCAAGATGAGACATTGTGTAGTTTAATATAAATATTAACTTTATGTGTGATGTGCTGGCAGGTGGTATAAGTTGTAACCTACAACTTACATAAATGTGTTTTTATAGTTCCACAAACGTGAGTACACTGTATTTGTATTATTAGCACTCTGAAAAGTCTTTACTTTATAACAAAACTAGTTTAATTATTCAAATTTTAAATTAAATTGTTGCAACTATGTGTTAACTTTTTCTCCACCTACCACCGAAAAAAGTATTTTTTATGATACGTTAAAATCGAACTCTGAAACTATTGACTGTACGACTACGTTCTTTTGGCAGATGGTGTAGGACCATTTAAACAAGTTATTAACGAAAAAAATTTTTTTTCGATATTTTGGTGATACGTTCATTTGGCTCTTATGGGACGAATATGTACATATATATTTACTAGCTGACCCAGCAAACGTTATTTTGCTACTAAAATAGTAATATCGCATTTAAAAAATAAGGGTTGATCGTAGAGGGGTGACAATTAAGGGTTGTACGTATATTTTAATGCTTAATCATAAAAAAATAAAAACAAAAATAATGACAAAAAAAAAAATAGGGGTAGACCACCCTTAACATTTAGGGGGATGAAAAATAGATGTTGTTGACGATTCGCAGACCTAACCGATATGCACACAAAATTTCACGAAAATCGGTCAAGCCATTCCGGAGGAGTTTAATTACAATATTCTATTTAGGTAATTACCTACTGTTTTTTATATAAGATAAATCAATTTATTTTATGAGTAAGTAGCCAACTATCTTTTCAGTACGCACAAGTCCTAACATTGTGATCTAATGACCGATAAAACTATGTATTTATCCTTGTTTTCTCCCTAACTTTTATGGAACGAGATAAAAATAAGATAATGTGTTTGTTGAACTTCATAAAGTATACCTATGTTTGAGGAAGACCTAAGTTTATATTTTTTTCTCGAACTAGGACTAACAACAAGTCCTAGACCCGGAGGGCTTTACACGAATCTATTATTCACGGACAAAAATTACACCCAGACGCGTCACAGCTATCTATGGATTACATACATATTTGTCATATGTGGGATTCAGACTAAGACTGCCTCGATGGTCCAGTGGCCTATGCGCCTGCTGTGCACGAGGTTGTGGGTTCGATACCCATTCCCACACAGGACAAAACTTTGTGTGACCCACAAAGTGTTGTTCTGAGTCTGAGGGTGTAATTTGTGTCCGTTAATTGTATGTTTGTGAAGTCCCCCGCGACACAGATCTTGTTCTCTAGTGCAGGAGTTTCTTCTTAAAAAAAGAAAAATAACTAATACTTCCTCTTACTATCTCAGGGATACTCCATTGCTAAACTCTGGTAATGAACTTTTTAAAACAGCAAAGCGCAAATGATTCCTCTGGTATGCAAGCGTCTATAGGCTACAGTTACTGCCTACCTTGCCAGCCACAAGCAGTATAAAAAACACAATTAACTTTGAAAAATCTCAATCTATATTCTAAACTAGACGACAGTAGACTAAAGCGATGTCTAAGTTTAAATAAATAGGTACGTTTAACTGAACAATATTAGGATGACGATACGTGCACAAACCCTGGCATATGTAATCCAGTCAGGTGTGTTCAATTTGCACCAATATGCACCTGAAACCAGCCACAGAGTAGTACACTGAAACCTAAAACAGAGACTTCTTTTTAAAATATGGGCGGCTGCTGGGCATGACTCATATTCATCTCAGCCATAAGACATCTACTGCTGTGCATAGGCCTACTCCAAGGTTTTCTACATCGTTCGGTCCTGAGCTGTCCTTGTCCATGGCTCACATCCTTACTAATAATTAATAAATAATATTAGAAATGTGAAAGTTATGTTAAAATGTTAAAAAATGGATGGATGTTTGTTACTCTTTCACGTAAAAACTACTGAACGGATCTGGATGAAATTTGGCACAGAGATAGATTATGGTCTGGAATAACACATATGCTACTTTTTGCAGCGATAACCGACATCCACGCGGGCGGAGCCGCGGGCAACAGCTAGTAAGGCATATAAATAACATAAAGTCCGTAAAACGAGCTTCGTTCGGCGTTTTTTGAAAGAAAGAAAACATTTATTCGAACCTGCACAGGACAACAGAAAGACGCCTTAGTAGATAGGTATATACATAACATTAAAAAGCAAGCCTTATTTAAGTACAAAACTGTATCTAAATATCTAGTTAGAACTGTTACGCGAGCAGTCGTCGTCTCGCAAACATGTAGTAAGATAAGAATTACTTTTAGATTAATTTCGAAAAATTATTAAGGTACTTAAGTTGACATCTCACTAATTACTTAAAGAGATAATGAATTTGCCCTTACACAAATTTAAACATATTTACTATCAAAAATCATCAGGGAAAGGCTATTATATTATAATAAATGATTATTTAAACAACAAAAAGGCATGGAATTAGTTGCATTATATACTTGTTTAATATCATCATCATAATTGCTGACAACATCTTTTTGGCTTATTCATAATTTATGACCTTTATAAGTGTTACTTTGTAACCTAAAGGAATAAATGAATTTTGAGTTTGAGTCTCCTAGGCACAGTTTTATTCTACTAAGTATCACAAATATTTCTGTCGCAGTAAAAAACATAATATAAAAGCCCACATTCTCTCCATGAATCAAAAATTGTTTTATACCTCAGTTTTGATTAATACCGTTCGATACGAACCGGTGCCTGTTACATCACGCAGCAAAATTCCAAATGGCGATACGGCCATTTTTTTTTCATTTTCCGTCCAACGTGCGACGGCGACGCGTCATATACAAGATATGTGAAACATCGACAAAATATTCTAGCTCACATTTCAACAGACTATCGGGTAAGGTACGTACACGGATTTTTCCAATCATATTTCAGATTGTTTTTATACAAGAATCCAGGGACACCTCGGGATATATCGAGCACTTCTAGCAGACGTCAAATTGAAAGAAAATTTATTCGCTGACTTGTTAACACAATATTTTTTCTATATTCTATCGAAAAAGGGAATATGTATCTTCTAAATGTGTATAAAGAAAATTTGAATAATTTGCAAGTAAATAAGAAAGTAATTGTGACGCGTGTCAGGAGAGTCCAGCAGTGGACTGCGATAGGCTGACTGATGATGAAATAAGGAAGAATGTTTTTTAAACAGACTGCCTTTGTGGTCCAGTGGTCGCAGTATGCGCCTGCTGTGCACGAAGTTGTGGGTTCGATTTCCACACGGGAAAAAACTTTGTGTGACCGAGTTGTTCTGAATCTGGGTGTAATTTGTGTCCGTTAATTGTATGGTTGTAAAGTCCCCGGCAACACAGAGCTTGTTCTCCAGCGCGGGAGTTGTCTTAAAAAAGATGCAAAAAGTAAATTTGTTTGTTTGTTCAGTATACTTTGATTTTGAATAAACAAATTAGCCTTACCTATTTATTACTAAAGTTGTAAGTGTAAAAATCTATATATTTACTAGCGGCCAACCCCGACTTCATCCGCGTTAAACTATTTTCAGCGCAACTTTCTTTTTTTTACATAGAAACCTTCTCCTGACAATAACAAACACAACAAAAAAAGAATTACTGAAATTGGTCCAGCCGTTCACGCATAATGCCGTGACCAAGGGAAATTAGGGATTCATTTTTATATATAAGCACTATAAGCAGATTATATCATGTATGAGACCTTACCAACCACAACAGAACCCGCAATCCTAGTTAAATTCCACGAACAAAAACCACAATTAAATTCGTCAAACAAAAGTTCCTGTAAATACAAAAAGGTTGGTTACTCTGTGGCTACGTGATCGAGACTATCCGAGCTAAGTATACGATTTTCTGCAGCACCTCTTACTTCCAATAAAAATATGGCTGAATTCAATCGGGTCGGGCCGTGGACTAAATTATAAGCAGCTTGAAATTGCTACCTATTTGAATGGTTGTAATATTGAATTGTTTTTTTTATAGTACTTGGGTGGCAAACAAGTGTGCGGCGCCTGATGTTAAGCAGTTACCGTAGCCTATGGACGCTTGCAAAACAATAGGTATCACTTGCATGTTGCCAACCCATTTTTTACACCAGGGCTTCAAGATGGAGTATACCTGGGATAGGAAAACGTTTCTTGCAAAACGCATCCCTCAATAAGCGCTGGAAACCTAAAAACACATAGAAACACACCAACACTGTGTAACGCTAAGAAGAAGAAGAAGAAGAACGCTGTGTAGAGTTATTTAGCTGTGATCTTCAGTAATATTTGTTGTAGTTTCTGTATACTTATACCATTAATAGCTATAGTAAGCATCATAAATATATTCCCATTCTGTACTTTTCCATATGCATGCAGAGTTTACCTGTAAGTGATTGTTACACTTTTGCTACATATTATATCAAATGTAACCATTGTTATAATACCCCCGTGTAAACAATTGTTGGTTAACCAATAAAATAAAAAAAAATAAAAAAAATATATATATGGAAGCCCAACCCCAGACGGGCTTGCTCGCTAGTATGGTGACCTACTGTTTGTGTTAAAGGTTTTGTAGAAAAGGTTAAGGGTATTCAAGTCGGCAGAATGATAACACATACTTTTACTTTTACACATACTTAAAACGTCTTTGTGTTGGCAGTAAGTATGTAGTAGTTTGTGGTGACTTTAATGTCAACTTACTTGAAGAGTCAGCTATTTGCAGTAGATTGATTAGCTTGTTTAGGTCTTTTGATTTACATCATTTATTTTTTGAACCAACCAGGATCACCTCGCATTCAGCTACATGCTTAGATAATATTTTTTGTAATTGTCAGTATTTAGGAAAATCTATATTAAATGATTTGACATCTGATCACTGTGGCCAAAAGGTTATAATTCAAACAAACACAATACCTAAAGTTACTAAGATCACATGTAGGCCAATGACCTGTGGACGCCTAGAACACTTCAGTGATAGTATAGCCACCAAAGTCATCAATATAGACATTACTCTGGATGATCCAGATGTGCTTTACGAGTCTTTGTTTAATATAATTAAATTAGAATATGAAAATATTTTTAAGCCTAAAACTTTCTTTAAAAACATCAAAGTTAATTTCTGTGACTGGGCAACGAACGGCATCTATAAAAGTAGGGCTAGGCTATATGAGCTATATGGTATGAAGCAATACAATACTAATCCAGCATTCCTCCTTTATGTTAAAAATTATTCAAAAACTTTTAAAAGGGCTTGTTCTATAGCTAAGTCTCTATATTTAAGTAATAAGATTAAGCAGTCAGATAATAAAGTAAAAGCAACTTGGAATATTATCAATAATGAAACTGGTAGAATCAAATTGCGCGATGACAACTTTCAACTTAAGCATGATGATAAAGTGGTCTCAAATAATTTAGATGTAGCGCATATGTTTAATAATTTCTTTACAAACATACCAATCAACACAACTAGCTCCTTAGATTCTTGCCCAGTTAAAGCCGAGAACTTGGTAAAAGGAAGCGTGGGAGAGTGTAGCGTTTTATTTTGTTTTAAGTATATTGACCCTAATGATATATTAAAAGCGTTCAAGACATTGAATTCAAAAGGAACTGCTGACTTATGGGGTATTTCTGTAAAACTAGTTCACAATATAATTTTGAATATAGCTCCACATCTTGCAGCAATATTTAACAGATGTGTTGATACAGGCGTATTTCCTGATCTAATGAAACACAGTAAAGTAATACCTTTGTTTAAAAACGGATCTAAAAATGACCCGAATAACTTTAGACCAATATCCATATTGCCTGCTATTAGCAAAATTTTTGAGAAAATTATGTTATTGCAATTAGAGAGTCACTTTAATATAAATAATTTATTACATAATGAGCAATATGGTTTTAGAAAGGGTCGTTCTACAGTAGATGCAGGTGTTAAATTGTTAAAGCACATTTTTAGAGCCTGGGAAAATTCAATGGATGCTATTGGTGTTTTCTGTGACCTGTCAAAAGCCTTTGATTGTGTTGAACACAATACGCTCCTGAGAAAACTCAGGCATTATGGTATAAGAGATGCTGCACTCAACCTAGTTGCCACCTACCTTAGTGATAGAGTTCAATTTGTTGATATTAGCGGAAGTAGATCTTCAGGATTATCTGTAGGTATGGGTGTCCCACAGGGCTCAATTCTTGGTCCTTTTCTCTTTTTAGTTTATATTAATGATTTGCCTTTCCATGTACAGGATTTTTGCGACATTGTACTATTCGCAGATGACACGTCACTTATATTTCAGGTAGACCGTAAAGAATCAAATCTTGAGACTGTGAATGGTTCACTTGCGAAAGTTCTGGACTGGTTTAATGCAAACAATCTACTGTTAAACTCAAAAAAAACTAAGTGTGTTAAGTTTACCATGCCCAATACTAGAAATCTTACATTAAGTAATATAATTTTGAACGGTGAATCATTAAATTTCGTTGAATCTACAGTGTTTTTGGGTTTGACTTTAGATCGCAAGCTTTAGTGGGGTGCTCATATATCGTGTCTTGCAGGGAAACTTAGTTCCGCAGCTTTCGCAGTAAGAAAAGTAAGGCAGTTTACAGACATAGAAACAGCTAGGCTTGTTTATTTTAGTTATTTTCATAGCGTTATGTCTTATGGAATACTACTATGGGGAAAAGCTGCTGATATTGAAACTATATTTATACTCCAGAAAAGAGCAGTACGCTCTATTTACAATTTAGGAGCACGAGTTTCACTTAGAGAAAGGTTTAAAGAAATAGGCATTCTGACAGTTGCATCTCAGTACATTTTAGCCAACATCATGTTCGTTAAACAAAATTTACACCTGTTTTGTAAAAACAGTGATATTCATTCAATAAACACAAGAAACAAACACAAACTTGTTGGTACATATCACCGCCTACATAAAGTCCACAATTCATTTGTGGGACTCGGGGTACGTTTTTATAACAAACTACCTCTTGAAGTTATGAACCTACCCTTACACAAATTTAAACTAGCGGTAAAAAATCATCTTTTAAGCAAGGGTTATTACACTATTAATGACTTTCTAAATGATAAAAAGTCATGGGGTTAGTTGCTAATTTTGATACAGAATTATATAAGAATAATAACTACAAATTTGTAAGGAGACGTTTTGTGATCATTATTGACTTTCTATTTAGTTTTTTTTATTTTTTATTATTATGTCCTGGATTGTCATGCTCACTGAAATGCCATTGCTTGTGGTGTCGTATTGGCCGGGTCATTTCCTTCCCTCTAATATGGCGAAGGAAATGATGGCTGGTCCGTGCGTCATGCTCGTGAACGGGTGCTACTTGGGGTGGCTGGTCAATCTTGGCATGATTTATTTTTAATTAATAAAGATATAGTTTTTAGATTCTTATTAAGAACGCAATGTGATCTCGACACGTTTCTATCTTATACATACAAAAGGAAAGGATCCCTCATTGCCATACAGTGGAAAGCTAAATTCATTTTTTCCCTTCATTGTTTCCTTATTAAATTTTTTTTTTTTTTTTTTTACTTAAATTTAATTTTGTATGGAATATTGGGTTCCATCCCTTTTTGTTAACACTAATATTGTAACTCATACAAAATTGTAAATGTTATACTCTGGCAATTAAAAAGAGTGGCCCGAGTTTCTTGCCAATTCTTCTCGAGGCCCAACCCTAGTCAGCGAATTGGCCGTAGGAAAAAAAGTATGCTGGCATTTGTTTTTATGACGTTCATAAGTATCATGTATTTGATCTATATGAATAAATGAGTTTGACTTTGACTTTGACTTTGACTTTACTAATGACTAGCTTCTGTCCGCGGCTACGCCCGCGCATACCATCCCACAGAAACTGTGTTTTTTAAAATCAATCCAGACTTAGTCTATCTCGGTGCCAAACATTTAGATCCCTTCAGGCATTTTGGCGTGATTGAGTTACAAACATTATCCATCCATTCATACATCCAAACTTTTACATTTTTAATATTAGTAAGATAAACATGATCTAGTATTAAGTGCAAGTTAGATCGCGGTCGGCAGCATCAACTCGTGGGTGTGTGAATTTCAATAAAATACGAAACACGTCTTCCATTATTTCTGTTAAAAAAGGTTTATGCAAAATTTGAAACAGATCGGACATACTTATCCCATACAAACGTTTCCCCCTTTAGGGATAGAATTTCGAAAAGACCTTACTTATCGGATGCCTACGTCATACAAAGAATACGGGTGTATTCTTTGTATGACGTAGGCATCCGACCGCACCGAACCGCTGATTGTAGAGACCTGAAACTTGGAGGGTTCCAAGTTTCAGGTCTCTACAATCAGCGGTTTAGGCTGTGCATTGATCCGTCAGACAGACATTCAGGACAAAGAATTTTATATGTATAGAGAAGAGATATGTATAGATAGATGATAGAAAGAAAGATATACACTGGGGAATATAAAAAAATGGAATTTTAATACAAACTATGTACGTAAACCAAAACAAACAAAAAAAAAACTTACTAATATTATACCTATACGTGAAAGTTTGTGGTGAGTATGGATAGATGTATGGACGGATGGATAGATGAATGTTTGTTACTCTTTCACGTAAAAACTACTGAACGGAGATAGATTATGGTCTGGAATACACATAGGCTACTTTTTACAGCGATAACCGACATCTATGCGGGCGGAGCCGCGGGCAACAGCTAATATAAAATAAAATAAAATGTTTTTTTTTTTGTACCCACTGTATGTCACATCTGATAGATATAGATATTTTTACACCAATTACGTTTTGATTAAAACATTATTTATACTCAGTTATGTACAAAGGGCGGCTTTAATTTTAAAAGTAATTTCTTACAGGGAACCTTTTGATGGACAGAAAAGAAAGTTAAATATAATAAAGAAAAGTGGGAGGGTTTTGGTGTTACTTATTTATTTATTTAAACACTTTATACACAATGGCACACAGGCGGACTTAATGCCATAGGCATTCTCTGCCAGTCGACCTTGGGTGATACAGAGATGAACATAGTAGGTGCACTAAAATTAACAATGGCGATGCAAAAAATAACGAAATATTTAGAAAAGGAAAATCTATACTCTATACTAATATTATAAATCTGAAGAGTTTATTTGTTTGTTTGGTTGAACGTGCTAGTGCATTTATCCAGGAAGGCTATAGGCTATATAACATCACGCTATGATCAATAGGAGCGGAGCAGTAGTGAGATATGTTGCAAAATCGGGGAAAATATTCCAAATTACCACGTGGACGAAGTAGCGGGCGACCCCTAGTAATATATATACCTATATACATATTTATACTACTTGGGTGGAAAACAAGCATACGGCTCGCCTGATGTTAAGCAGTAACCATAGCATATGGACGCTTGCATTACCATACCAAAGGTAATTATACCTAATTGGACCCTTTGAATCCATCCAAAAACGCGCTGTGAGGATTGTTGACGATCCCAAGCTCACAGGCGGTATTGATCCACTAAGTCTCAGGAGAGACTTCGCCTCCTTGTGTGTGTTCTACCGCCTGTACAATGGGCTGTGTTCTGAGGAATTGTTCGAGATGATGCCCACGGCCACATTTTATCAACGCACCTCTCGCCACCGACAGGGAGTTCATCCTCACATCCTTGCACCTCACTCGTACCGTAAGATTCCAGAGGAATTTCTTACCACGTACGATAAGGTTGTGGAATGAGCTCCCTGCCGAGGTTTTTAAAGGGTCGGCAACGCGTGAGTGACACCCCTGGTGTTGCAAACGTCCATAGGCTACGGTAACTGCTTACCATCAGGCGGGCCGTATGCTTGTTTGCCACCTTGGTAGTATAAAAAAAAAAAAAAAAAAAAAACTGACTTAAATGGACATTTTAAAGGAATTCTAGGAGTAGAAGCTACTGCTCTGCCTATCCCCTCAACACATCCATGTACCTAGTTACCTTTAAGACAGTTTAACATATACAATATACGTATACAGTGTATCATAAAGGCGAGCTCAATGCGCACCTATCTCGATCCGAATAGATTGAACTGGAAAATATCCAATGCAAATACACCCCGGTGTACTCGGTAGATAGATATGGATGCGGTATTGCTGTGAACTTTAAGAGCTGAAGCTTTAAGAGGATTGCTATTTTGTTCCTGTATACATTTATTTCATAAGATATTTACATGTATAGTTATTAAAATAAAACGCACATAAGCTACGTTAACTGCTTACTGTTGCGGCGTCACAATCTCATACCCCAATAAGTCATGAGTCTGCAAGACGCAAATGATACCTCCAGTATTGTAAGCGTCCATAAACTACGGTAACTGTTTAACATCAAGCGGGCCTACGCTTGTTTGCCGTCCAAGTAGTAAGAAAAAGTTAGTTAGTCCTGCAACTGATCTCTCTCTAGTCGACTAAGTAAAGTGATTTAAAGTGCACAAGTCATATTTGTGCACTATATATACGTACGTTGTATGTTGCCGAGCCTTTTTTTTACACCAGGCCTTTAAGATAGAGTTTCCCTGGGATAGGAACACATTTCTTTTAAAACGCGTTCCTAAATGAAACACAACTACACCACTGTGTCTTGTGGCTCTTTGGCTGTAGTCTTCTGTGGGTCCTCCCCCAGATGAGCTTGCTCGCTAGTATGGTGCCCTACCTCTCTTGTTCTTTATTAATATAAAATGTTTATACCGTGTCTCAAAGTTTCGTATATCCAATGTAATTGCGAAGTAGCGCTCTGGACGTAGAGAAAGGGTGAAATTTAAGTCACGCGCAAACTAAACGTAGGTACTTCTCATAAATATTATAATCAACCCTCTTGCTACTAGTGAAATTTATTTAAATGTACCTTATTACGTATTCTTCGCTTTTTATGAAGCTAAAATGCTGATTACGGTGTTTGAAGTTATAGAGTGCGTGGTTGGCGTAGCGCTGTAGTCTTTAATTTACTCTTTTTCTTTTGTATTGCTAATAGACTACTAAAGTCTAATAATAACGTAGACTAGCTTTATTATATAGTGCTTTTTGTTGCTGCTAAAATTATTCAGTTACGTACTTAATTTTTAAAGCACTGTTTAAAAAAATATGTTGTTAAGCTTAATTTTGACTGTACGCGTGTGGTCTTACGATAAAGTTGATAATTCAATTTTATAGTAGATTCGATTCCCATACGAGACAAAACTTTTTGTGTCCAAAATATAGTTATTATTTTTTTTTTTTTAAAGACAACTCCCGCACTAGAAAACAAGCTCTGTGTCACGCGGGGGACTTTACAAACATACAATTAACGGACACTAATTACACCTAAACTCAGAACATTTATTTGTGGGTCACACAAAGTTTTGTCCTGTGTGGGAATGGAACCCACAACCTCGTCACAGATTACTAAAGACCTCGTGCACAGCAGGCGTATTCCACGGCCACTGGACCACCGAGGCAGTAATAATAGTGCACAAACACACTCTTTATTCCCTCACTTTAATAATCTGTTGAGACGACAACCCGACACGGGAGAGATCGGGCGTATTATCAACGGTTTTACGTACTTCCCGAGGCACGTTGGTGTTTTATCAGGCCTCCGTCACTCCATGTACTTGCGCGCTATAATTACCTACCGCCCGGCCGAGCGGTCCCAGGCCGCTTGCGGACCAAATTCAGTGCTGTGGGATCGCGCGGTGCGAAGCAATCACAACTGTACGCTTGAGCATTTAGGCACATTTTAGCATCCAGCGGTTGCTGACGCGACAGGGTAGGCTATTATAGCAGTAGGTATTGGTAGTTTTCTACTGAGTGAAGTATCTGTTACGTAGTAACTATTTAGTAATCTGTGGTTTTATACTCAACCTAACTTTGAGCATCTATTGTGAATTTCTTGTCTGAAAACCCAATATCTGCCCAGGAATTGAACTCGATACCTCGTTATGTCAATGTCTCCCATCCCGCGCATGTTAAAGGGTCTAAACGCGCTATTAGAGACAAGTCCTGGACTGGATTTGTTTGCTGATGAATGGAAGATGATTTTGTCAGCATGCATGAGGTTTTGTGACATGACGGAATGAAAGGTTTATTATTTTGTTATCTTGAATGTAATCAGTGTAATTGATATTTTGTCGTTCTGATTATAAATATAAATAAATAAAAAAATAATAATAATAAATATATAAATAGTTATCAAAAGCCACACTCAACTACTAAACCAACGAAACAATTAGGTATATTACCCCAAAGCATTATTCATTAAACATACCATGACACGGCTGAAAAATACACCCTACATCAGTAGGGTGAAAATAAACCAGATTATCTCAACAGATTATCGCGCTACAGAAGCGAGCGCAACATTCCAAAACGTTTTACATTTCAATCATCATGAATACTAAACAATATAATAAATATTAAATACATTTAATAAACACAGAAAGTCAATTAAAACTAATGAGTGTACGTTTATCTGCACTAATATTATAAATCAAATCAAATCAAATTCATTTATTTGCATATTACAGGTTGGTAAGGTGTATATGGTAACAATATAATAAAGTTTCACTGTAATATAACCACAGATGGCATGCAAATGTTTCATACAATATTAAACGTATATTACAATATTTTAATAAGTATCAATTAAAACATAATAATAATAATAATGTGAATTAAAAATAATAGTAGTACATAGTCAAATTGTCATAGAAATACATGTCAAAAAATAAAATAAAATAATAACAATAAATAATCAGAAAAATATAAAATTATGTCAAAGAGGTAGCAATTATAATAAAAAAGAGGGAAGATTTGTAAGAGAGGTAGGGCACCATACTAGCAAGTAAGCCTGACTGGGGAAGGAGAAGGCCACAGCCAAATAAATACATACAGTGATGTAGTTGTTTTCCAGTGTGTAAGTACAGGTCTCCAGCGCTCATTTAGGGATGCGTTTTGAAAGAAACGTATTTCTATTCCAGGGATACGCCCGTCATAAAGCCCTGGTGAAAAACAAATAGGTACAAAATGGCAAGACGCAAGTGATACTTATAGTATTGCAAGCGTCCATAGGTTACAGTAACTGCTTAACATCAGGCGGACCGTATGCTTGTTTGCCACCTAAGCAGTATAAAAAAATGTGTTTTTGTATGTAACAAATAAATTCAAAAACTACTCGAACGATTTTAAAAACTCTTTAACCATTAGAAAGCTACATTATCTGCGAGTAACATATGTAGGCTATATTTTATTAAAAAAAAAATACGATATAAATTTCCACTCGTGCGAAACCGGGACGAGCAGCTAGTATTAAATACATTAAATAAACACAGTATTAACACATAAATTCTATTATAACGAATGAAAGTACGTTTATAATTAACAACAGTAACATTTCATTTTAATTAGTTTTTGTAGTTTTCAGCAAACAATTGAATGTGAAACTGAGGTAGTCGAGTGAGCGGGACAAATATGATGTTTACTTTGTGAAATTTATCTACCTATCTTCTATATACTTATAAAGAGGAAAGATTTGTATTTTTGTTTGTTTGTAATGGATAAACTCAAAAACGACTGGACCGATTTTAAAAATTCTTTCACCATTAGAAAGCTACATTATCTGCGAGTAACATAGGCTATATTTTATTTTAGAAAAAATAGGGGTTCGTAAGATATTTGGGTTTTTCGGACCCAAGGTGTAAAAAATCACCCAAAAAAGTTCCTTATTTGGCGTACGCCACCTAAACCATAAAAGGTAGAACCATAAAATGTTCTAATTAATTAAATACCTTTAAAATATCTACAAAAAATGCCGCGACACACTATACCTATCTATTTCGAGTTAAGCACAACAACCATTTTTTTATTTAAAAATCTTGAATTGTTTTAGGACTTCATTCAAAAGTTTGAAAGTTATGGTGAAATCAATATACCTAATACTATTTCTGCGCTCCGCGGCCCGTGGCGTGGGGGACCGCTACAGCACGGTAATAATACATAATAATAATATTACCGTGGCTATAGGTTATATGAATCAGAATATCACATAGGCTACTTTTTGTCGCGAAAACCGACATCCACGCGGGCGGAGCCGCGGGCAACAGCTAGTACATAATTATCGAATGGACAAGACACATAACTTGCGGAGTCGATGGGCTAGAGCAGAGATTCCCAAAGTGGTCTATGACCCCTTGAGGTCAAAATCGGATTCCCAAGGGTCGAGAGAAAACTGATTTGAGGGGGCGAGGTCTTTAAATCGACCCCTATTAATTAACATAAGTTGTTTTTAGGTTCATTTTAAAATAAAATACGTACCTTTCTAAGTACCTACTTTTCATAATTTGTTTTACACAATTGGCAAACAAGCATATGGCCTGCCTGATCGTAAGCAGTTACCGTAGCCTATGGACGTTTGCAACACCAGGGGTGTCACGCACGCATCGCCGACCCTTTAAAAACCTTATATCTCTTCTTAAGGAACCCCATGCTATAGTCTCTTGGGAAAACTTCAGCAGGGAGCTCATTCCACAGCCTAATCGTACGTGTTAAGAAATTCCTCTTGATGTCAAGTATACTCACTTAAGCAACCGCAAAGTTTTTAAATTTGTAAGTATTTTGTATCAATAGGAGAAAAAGAACTTGAGATAGGATTTTTAAAGTAATTTGTCTATGGAGGTCTAAGGTATCAGTTCGTGTGTGTGAGTACAGGTCTTCAGTGCTCATTTAGGGATACGTTTTGAAAGAAACGTGATCAGTAACAGTCCTTAGAATCTGGAAGGAATTTCCGTGCATTTAAATGTTTCTGCCATACATATTATAGCAATCAAACTTAGTTCACATAGGTCCCGTAGTTTAAGGTCCTCCGTGGTGCTCCTTTTCATAGGTTACAAACCTTACCAGAGCCATCAATACAGATTTATTTTGTCTCCCGCTTTGCTATGGAGGGAAGTGGAAACTTTTCTTTCTAACTCCTCCTATTTACTTCTGATTAAATTCATCCAAGACAGTAGGTTTAGTTGTCCACGGGACACACGGTTTGATTGATTGCCTCGGTGGTCCAGTGGCCGCAGTATGCGCCTGCTGTGCACGAGGTTGTGGGTTCGATTCCCACACAGGACAAAACTTTGTGTGACCTACGAAGAATTGTTCTGAGTCTGGGTGTAATTTGTGTCCGTTAATTGTATGTTTGTAAAGTCCCCCGCGACACAGAGCTTGTTCTCTAGTGCGGGAGTTGTCTTTTTAAAAAAAAAAACAAAAACAAAAAACAAAACGGTAGTCAAAACTCGGTGTATCAGTTGGTTACTCCGCTGTTAATCCTGGCTCACAGGAGTCACAGCGGTGGGCATGTGGGTGAGATTGTTCCGAATAGTTCTTAGAATTCTTAATAGCTTGGGCCAACACCTCATTTCGGAGGTATCAATTTTATTATTATTGCGATTTTTGATGGACCATGTTTCAAGTTAAACTAGTCTTGCATATAAGAGTGTAGAAAATGAATTTAGGGTTAACAATTGTGAATATACTCGACCAGTTTATGAAGTGAATTCGTACGTGTTAAAGTGGCAGTGATCATAACTGTTAGTTAAAAGTTTTAGTTAACAATATAATAACAGCTAACAATGGTTCTTACTCGACCAGCTGTGGGTTGTGGGGATTTCCCTCTTATTCTTAATTAAATAATATTAGAAATTAGAAAGTTTGGATATATTTACTGCACGGTTGGTGTGGTTACCTCGCCATTTACTACGCAACATGTTGTGGGTTCGATCCCCACACGGAACAAAAAATTGTGTGATCCATCAATGGTTGTTCCGAGTCTGGCTGTTCTTCGTGTCCGTTAATTTTATATTTGTAAAGTCCCCCGCGATAAAGGGCTTGTTCCCTAGGGCGAGAGATGTTTTTTTAAAGAAAGAATACAATTTTCTACCTATAATTTATTTCTCAACCGGGATGATCTTAAATAATTGTGTTGTTTTTATTGTTAAATATCTACCTACTTAACTATGTTTAAAATAACAGTTACAAAGAGAATTTATTAACTTTTTACCTTCCTCTTACGTAGGTACTTATTTGATCCTCTTACATCAAAACGTCCGTCAGTACAACTTTGAGTAACATCGTGAATTAATTTTTGCTTTTCAATGCCCGACCATGGCCATAACGATCCCAAATAACCACAAGTACATGACGTATTTATCCACAACAAACATTACCTGTATTAACAAAAAAAACCTTCAAAGAATAAAAATAATGATCCCATTCACTGTTTAAGAATGGCAAAAGCACTTATATTAATAAAAAATCCAAAACGTAATATTTCCGAAAATAAATCTATACTTACGCTGTTTTAAATACCTTTGCAATGAACCCAAAGGACTACATAAAAGGGATTAATTCATATAATCACAAATTAATAGGTCAGCCTCTATAACAAAATGTCGGTAAAGCACTTACAGTGGTTTGTGGAATTGGGGCGGTTCGACATTAAAACCGCCAGAACGATGGAGGTCAAAATTTCATTTTCTCTAATGAATAATATCCGACGACTGGGGTCATATATCTCAGGATTCGTGAAATAATATCTACTTTATGCTTTGTTTGTTGTACGCTAGTGATTTGGGAGAGTAAGTATATGCGTCGTGTGAATGTTTAAAAAGGGTATAAGTACCTATTAATTTATTTTATTCATTTATACTTTATACATAAACATGTTAAAGGCGGACTTAATGCCTCAGGCATGATTAATGAGTCGACCTTGGGTGATGCAGAGATAAACTAATAAATAATAATGCAGTACCTTCTTAGATTGTTTTATTCCAGTAACCTTGAACTCGGCCATCTGAACCCAAACTAGGCAGAGTATGTACCTACTATAGACTGTAGTAACCAAACAATTCAAAACTCAATCTTACTTCTAAAAAGATATTGAAGTCCGGCTCGAGCTTAAAAGCACTCTTATTTGCGCTCAAACTGGTGTATTTACGTCCTGTGTATGTAATCTTAACACACGTTGAAGGACGAGTTTAATGCCCAACTTGCCAGTTATTATTTTTTATTGGGCAAGTACTAAGCCCGTTCGAATGGAGCTAAAGTGAGACTAATGTCTCGTATCTTAATAGGAATCTTGGCTTCATAATGTCCAAGTCATCAGCGTTTTCCGAAAATACCCTTCTTAAGGACCAAGAGAAAGTTTTTGCTGATTTCTTCATTTTTTTAATAACCTCACTTCGTTTAAACTCGAATGGTAGCCCGTAATTGGGTGTTTAAGTAGGTACCTTAGGTTGTGTCTTATGAACTGTTCTAATATTTGAATTGAATACGACCTTTACCTATAGTCCTGTTGATTGTATTTTAATTTTAATGGTGTATCTAATCGATATTAATATTATGAACATGAAAAGAAAAGATTTATAATAAATAAACTTAGAAACTACTGGATCAATTTAAAATATCTTTCACCTATAGAAACCTACATTAGGTACTAGCACTACAAAAATAGAAATCTTTTCTTTTCATGTCATAGGCCAAAATTAAAATATATCTGTGTGTATATGTTACCTATACATAACATAACATAGACATACAGATATATTTTAATTTTTTTAAATACGGGACCCCTACTTCACCCCTACGAATAGGTTCTAAATAGATGTTCACCGGTGCGCTAGTTGTACCTTAATAAAGTCACTGGCGATTGAGAAAAGGGACCATTTTCACCATTCCACTCAGGTACCTACATAATCTAGAGTAGAGAGATGGCACAGTAGAAAAATGCCTATTTTGAGATGTATTTTAGAACCGTTGTATTCCAATACGTACTGTATTGTCTGTATTACAATAATCATTATCTGAAATCTCGTTAGGTTTTTTGTTCACAGTTTTAAAGTTGACATTAACGCCATCTTGTACAACTTTGCGTTATTAATAAAAACAATCTAAAATTATAATATTATGTTGATAGCATCTGTAACATGTAGATGACAGCTTATGAAAAATGTTTTGTTAAAATAGTTAGAATTTAACTTAAATTCTTTATATGATTATCATTTTTTGTATAAAAATATATAAGGTATTGTAAAAATAAATATCTAGGAACATTCAAATAAAATAACCACATTTCGGTCATAAATTATCTGTGGGAGTCGGTAAAACAGTTACTATAAATGACGTAAAAAGCGACATCTCCAAAGCGCACTGATAACTACGTACAGCATTATATAAATTTGCTTGAGAGACAGCGGTGCAAGAATAGATTAATCGAATCCTTTGTAATACTAGAATATTTGCAAAGTTTTGCCACAAACTGTTAGCAAATATTATAAAACACTTATTTATGTGCATATTTTCAGAATTATATTTCTATTAATAAAGATTCAATTATTATTACGATACGACTGTAGCGCCATCTTGTATGTAAAAGATGCGAATAACTGCCATCTGTTGAAAAACGTGAACAATAATAGACTAGTTCACATTATTTCCGTGGCGCTCAGAACCCAAACAATGAATACCAACATGGTGGCAATGTGCTACACAGTTTGAAAATGCAGGTCGTGTCATGCTTTGAAAAAAATCATTTTATACTCGAATTTGGTGGAAAATGTCGGACCCTAAACGTGCTACTCTTATAACAGTGGGTGCTACAAAAAGTGCAAAGAATAATGTGAACAAAACAGTGAGATTAACTATCAATTTGGATGAAAGCAACGAAAGTAAATATCCGGAGCTGAATTACAAGGAACTAGTCATTGCAGAAGAGGTAAGTTATAACAGAAAATCATAGCAATTTACGCAACCATACTGGTTTTCCAGCTCTTTGTAGTGCAAGGAATCTGCTAAAAAAAAATTGATGCAAAAAGATTACTTGGAAAGCGGCTGCGGTCAGTTTTATGAGGCCCTGTGGAAGTCGTTTTAGGATATTTTTTGCTTACGTTACACGGTTCTGTATTAGGATTGTGACATGAATTTGCGTCCACGGGCTGCTCGAGAAGCTCAGATAGCGGTCGCCATGTTTGCAACAATCATAGAAGTTCGTTGTCGGCATAGAACATGATTTTACGAGGGCAATGTTTTGATCACCAACATATAAGATTAAACTTGTTTTAACTCCAATATGAATATTTTTTACATTGCTAAGCTGTATAAATAAGTTGTATAATTAGTGTCGATGATAATGCATTACGTTCGATATCAATAATACATACGAAAGTCTCGATTTCAATGACCTAGGATAACCTAACCAATTTGTGTACGGTGTCCGGTAAAAGCGAGGTAGAATTTTTAGGTTACATTTTGAGATATTTAATTATTTTTGCTTAGTAATAATGTAAGTTATAACATATGTTAGCATTTTGCGCGTATATATGTATTGTATGTATATAGTTTATCATATAAAATAAGACAGGTACTGTTTATAGATATCAGATACATAACAATTTTATTTCATTTGCGATTCTAACGCACTATAAGGATTATAGGAATTATTTTGAGCCAATAGGGGTAATTTATTATGTTCCGTATGCGTATATAGAATGTTTGGTTATGTATTTGTTTGCAAACTTGATCTGCAATGTTGCCAAGTTGGTTTCGCTTGCAAAATGCACCCGTTGGCAGATTGAATAGCGACCTTTGCGTTTCTGCAAGCTTTTTTGTTTTCCTATGCCTCTATTCTCAATCGATTGTAGTTAAAAAGTATATAACGGATGCAGGTTATGTATTGCAGTGAGTACTATAAAAGTTGACGCGCGTGTGTGCGTGAGTAAACGTATATTGTTGTACAATGTGTGTGTTTTACTTTTGAGAATGTTTTTTTTGTGATATTTTCTTTGTGTGGGACATTATTCTTTTTTATTATGTTTAGATATGCATAAGTAGGTATTTCGTTTCAGGTTATTTAGGTTTTCTGCCATTGTTATTTATAGTTTGGGATATTGTAAGTTTAAATGTTGCTCAATTTGGAGTGACATAATAGCTAGTATTAGCGCGAGTATTTTTTTTTTATCGAACGTGCAGATTGCAGCGCGCACACCTAGGACTAGCGCGACTAATTTATAACCTTTACTACCCGGAAATAAGGTCTATTGTTCATCAGTTTATTGTTTTGTAATATTTTGTTTTGGTAAACACACAGTCAAGTTTGGATGACTCTTTTATCGCAAATATTAAATAATAATGAAAATAAGTTTAGTATTTGACGTATTGTATTATTTTTTACCGTTTTCATTGTTTTTTTTAAATAACTGATAACATCAAGGCGTTTTTTGTTTGTTATCAATTTAGATATACGCTTTTATCTAAACAGAAATAGGTAGGTACAATTAAATAGGTAGTATGGTGACGTAATTTGATGATTCATCCGTTTTTACAATAGAACAAGTTATGAATATTCATAATGTTTTAAACTTGCATTTTGTGGGATTTTTTCTCAAGGATTTTAATATTTTGGTGCTTATTCCTTATCAAGATTAGGCGCGGTAGTGTCATTGTCATGGTCAATTTGTACACCGTGAGTCGGGTCAATGACCCGTCATTATCGGTATTTTGTGAATTGATCTTTAAACTAGATAGGTAGGTAAGTAGGTACCTACCTACTATGTGGGTAATGTAAGTGGTTATTAGGTAGGTAGGTACCTTATATTTATAAACGCGAAAGTTTTTGAAGATGGCTTACTCCTCGCAAAAACTATTGGAGATGAATTATAATGAAAGTTGGTAAAAATATAATAGATCATACCTAGGCGGAGCTGCGTTTAAAAGCTAGGAAGTAGGTAGGTAGGTAATAGTGTCGGACTCAACTTTATTTTTTTTGTGTTCTAGGTCCTATGTCTATAGCACTAAAGTTCAAAGTTCCATATATTTTCTAGACTTTATCAAAGTAAAGCAAGTAGGTAGGTAGGTAGGTACCAACCTAACTGTCCAATTACATTATACGCTTTCTCTTCTCTCCTTTTCCCTCACGCTGTCACGCACTAAACTTGTAAGCGATGCCAACATAACAAAAATATGGCGCGAATTTTCGCTTGTGAATATTTGCACCTCAGACTAAATTAGTCTGAGATTTGCACCAATACCTATTGGGAGTAGGTAGGTACCTACCTACTTATTGGGGCTAGAGATGGGCAATCGGGCCGAAATAATAATTGCCAGCCATCACCGGTCTCGATTAAGTAGCTAGGTAATAATATAACTATAGATATAGGGTAAACATACCAATTATCGGCTATTTAAGTGACTTTTTTTATAATACTTGTGTAGCAGACAAGCATACGGCCCGCCTGATGTTAAGCAGTTACCGTAGCCTATGGCCGCTTGCAAAACCAGATGTAGGTATCACATGCGTGTTTTTTTTTTTTTTACACCAAGGCATTAAGATAAGATTATCCCTGGGATAGGAATATGTTTCTTTTAAATCGCATCCTTAAATGAGCGCTGGAGACCTATACACACAAACACACACAGGAACACAACTACACTGCTGTGTGTAGTTTTTTGGCTGTGGTCTTCTGTAATGTGGAGGTTCTTCCCAAGTCAGGATTGCTCGCTAGTGTGGTGTGTGGTGCCCTACCTCTCTCTCATTAAGACTTGTTGACTTCAGCGTTGATTTTTATCAATGCTGCTACATCAACACTTTTCAATTATTCATTATAGGTATTCATCCTACAATCTAGTTCCATAAAGTAGTAGGTACTTATCTTTATTTTATACTAGCTGTTGCCCGCGACTTCGTCCGCGTGAATATAAGTTATCGCTGTTGGATAAATAATATAACTACCTATGTCCTTCCTTGAGGTTTAAGCTTACTCTTACTGAATTTCGTCGAAATAGATTCAGTAGCTTATTCATGCCTCTCGCGCGGCATGGTACCTCGCGGAGCTACCAGTGGCCAACGCCCATCCCCCTTCGCCGCTGGCCGGTCTTGCGCGTCAAATTTGATTACCATAAAAAGATTATAGTGAGTCAATCTTAAAAGATAGACAGATACCTATACTGATAATATATGCTGCTGCGGACTTTTTTAAGAACTTTTAAAGAGGAACAATTCCATCATACTTACTATTACTTACATGATTTTTGCGTAACTTAAGCCGTTTACGCAGGGCACGCAACGGAAGCTCTCAAAAAAGGATAATTTTGCCCGTTTTTCTAACATTTTCCATTGCTGATTGTTGCTTCGCTCCTATTGGTCGTGGCGTGATACAACAACTGGTGTGAAATTAGGAAAGGAGGGTTTATTTTACCGGCCGAAAAGGGTAAGTGGCTGGTAAACCGGTACACATACCCTACTAACCTACCTCTACCCAGACAACAGGTAGGTACATTAATTTCCAAATACCTAAACGTTAGTGGCTGCTGACATCCCTTATCAGGTTGATATAATCCTGATGACAGGTCCTGTTATGGGCCGGCGAATACGCGAACATATCGAATAGGCATATTATATTACTAGTTGTTGCCCGCCGCTCCGCCCGCATGGATGTCGGTTATCGCTGCAAAAAGTGAGCTGTGTTATTCCAGACCATAATCTATCTCTGTGCCAAATTTCATCCAGATCCGTTCAGTAGTTTTTACGTGAAACAGTAACAAACATACATCCATTCTTACAAACTTTCACATTTATAATATTAGTAAGGATGTAGAACCACAGTATACTTAATACCTAGTATGTAGAACCTACCTGTGCCTGTGTCTTAAAAATTGTCTCAAATCATTTGCTTGTGGTATTTGACGGTGCACCATTATGTTTCACAGATCGATCGAACGTGCATAGTCATTAATAAAATAGAACGTTCGGATCGAATGGGTCCATTTTATTAAATGCACTGCCTGCATGAGAAAGATATAAAACTATTCTGCTTCGATTGGCTCTCATTCGCAGATCAATTTAGCACGGCTTCTTCTTTTTTTTTTACAAATAAAGTATAAAACGTTTAGGTCTTTTAATGTACCTACGCAACTGATTTTAATGCAGTTTACAACAATAGATAATGACCTTTAATATTGTTAGTCGTCCAATATTCGATAAATATGTGATAAATTGTGAACGAAGCGGAGTAGGTAACCAACTGATACACCGAGTTTTGACACTCGTGCGTCCCGTGGACTACTGTCTTGGACCCCGCAACGAATTTAATCAGAAGTCAATAGAAGGAGTTAGAAAGAAAAGTTTCCACTTCCCTCCATAGCAAAGCGGGAGACAAAATAAATCTGTATAGGTTTATACCTATGAAAAGGAGCACCACGGACGACCTTAAACTACGGGACCTATGTGATCTAAGTTTGATTGCTATAATATGTATGGCAGAAACGTTTAAACGCACAAAAATTTCCTCATGATGATACTAAATCACCTTAGTAGGCCTCTCCAGATGATACATGTAAGCTGTTCAACATAATAGTACCTACGATCATTATGCCAAAGACTACACTCTCCGAGTACTTATGTGATGAGCAGACTGCTCCTGATTGAAGCCAGGTGTTGAGCATTGACATGTAAGGAACTGAGCGACACTGTGATCAACCTCCAGCCATGTCTTTACCAACCGATCAGTAACGGAAGGAAAAAACTGGTAGAGGTGGCGTCCCTTGGTTGATGTATCCTATCGCTGTTGCCATTCATTAATGAGGATTCAGGATTCACGTCTGCAGTGCAAATAATGGATTTAAAAAAATGTATAGTCTAAATCAATTTCCATTTTGCAAATAGCGTTTCTCATCATCATCCCAAATATTAGTAGGTAGGTACTTTTTAACACTGCTTTATCAACAATGAATAAATTGAATCACGTGTGTATGATACCGATTTTATACGATAATCTATAGCTAAACTCTTGAATGTAGAACAAGGCGAAATCTTATGCAAAGTGGAACCAATGAGAGCGCGCGGGCATTCAACCGTCAGAACGATTGTTATTGGCTGTATGTCATGTGACGGACATTGTTAATATGTGAATGCAGAATGCGCGCCATCTAGAAAAAATCGCGTTTTCGCGGGAAAAGGGTTCTTCGATTTTAAGTAAGACAAACTACGCGAATAGGTAGGTAGGTAGGTATAACCATATTAAAATGTGGCGGGAATGGGAAAAATTGTATGTTGCACTGAATCTCTAAAGCTCACTTTACACGTTTGGCTAATATAATCATCTAATGTAACACAGTACCTATACTTTGAAGCTAAAATTAAACATTGAACTGCTGCAATTATTCTTTTCATAAACTGGTTGTTATAAATATGAGATTTCTATGGCCAGCATTGGCGTATGTTGAGCCAATGTGTAAAGAGAGCATAAAGCGTTAAACCGCCACAGCAGCGCCGCAGTTTTTAAATCGCGTGATTGATGTCTACATGGATTTCTATATTGACACCTCCGACCATATTGCTCTCCGTGTCGAATGTTCGGCCTTGCATCACGATGCAATGATTCGATGCGTCGAAAGCTTTTGTTAAAGTAAAACCTTCGATTCAAAGGGTACTTAAACATAAAGTTCAATGAAACATTAAGCACAAAGAAGTATCCTTTGTTTCGTAAAAAGTGTTTCTAGCGACCTGATCCAAATTCAATAAATAAAGAAATATCCTTTATTTCGTAAAAAAGTGTTTCTAGCGACCTGTTCCAAATTCAATAAATAAAGAAATATCCTTTATTTCGTAAAAAGTGTTTCTAGCGACCTGATCCAAATTCAATAAATAAAGAAATATCCTTTATTTCGTAAAAAAGTGTTTCTAGCGACCTGTTCCAAATTCAATAAATAAAGAAATATCCTTTATTTCGTAAAAAAGTGTTTCTAGCGACCTGTTCCAAATTCAATAAATAAAGAAATATCCTTTATTTCGTAAAAAGTGTTTCTAGCGACCTGATCCAAATTCAATAAATAAAGAAATATCCTTTATTTCGTAAAAAAGTGTTTCTAGCGACCTGTTCCAAATTCAATAAATAAAGAAATATCCTTTATTTCGTAAAAAGTGTTTCTAGCTACCTGTTCCAAATTCAATAAATAAAGAAATATCCTTTATTTCGTAAAAAGTGTTTCTAGCGACCTGTTCCAAATTCAATCAATAAAGAAATCCCTTCTTAGTTTTCACTTACGTCGTTTAAGGTACCTTTGTGCAAAATTTCAAGTTTGAAGCCCCAGCTGTTTCTGCGTTTACAAATCTGCCAATCGGACAAGTACCTAAGTAGTTGTATTCAAATAAAACCTGATTTTTATAACTGTGCAGCTGTCAATGTGAAAATATTGACATGTTGGCTGCATTGGAACTAAATTTGTATGATTAAGGATACTCAAATAGTAGATACAAACGACACGACAGAGCACCGTACTGACAGGGACAGGCGCCTGTGGGGAAGTAGGAAGGGATGCAGGCAGGGTGAATTCAACGATTTTGACTCCAACCAAGTGCACAGTTATAAAAATCGGGTTATGAAATGAGTTAGTTTTATGAATATCTTTGAAACTGTATGCCTACCCAACTCAACCCTACTTTAAAAATTCGAGAATTTTTACATAAGGTACTTACTTAGTTGCTTTATTTACCTAGCCTCATCCCCGCACGTTTCTGCTGGGAACGCAACATAAATGGATAAAAATAGTTAAAGCCGGGCTGGCCCGTATAAACGATTAGCTGCCTTCGTTGCGTAGCAGACATGTCGAAAGCCATAAAAAAGAAAACATAATAACTGCTCCACCATAGACTTTCTTCTATGTAGCGATGGTAACTATTTAAATTATTCGAGACCAGATTTTTCCACCTCTATGTCGTTATCATTGGCATTGTAAAGTCACTGGAGAGTGCAGATGTGAGATAACAAAGAGCAGGGGAGGAGGAGACATAGAGGTGGCAAAAATCTCATCATTTGCAGGTCACTGCCACATTTTTACCCTGTATCTCTTGTATTGGTGTAGCCAGTTCAGTGACTTCCAAGTGAACGAAGGAATGTTTTAACTGTAGATTACATCATAGTTTCATATGGACAGGTATAAGCCTATTCCACAGTAAAATAAACAGATTTCTTATTCAAAGAATCACTGGCCTGTTGCTTCAGTTATTTGTGACCCTGACTGACTGAGCCGGTCACCTGTTCAATTCTCATACGGGACAAAACTTTGTGTGAACCACAAATGTTTGTTCCAAGTCAATTGTATGTTTGTAAAGTCCTTCGCGAAACAGGGCTTGTATCACTGTAGTAGGATTTGTCTTTAAAAAAAACAAAAGGAGAAAAACCATGCTGGGCAATCAGTCGGGACTGCCAATAGAAGTTAAAACTAAGTAACTTGTGAATTGTATCGTCAAGCTATTTGATTATTACTTTTGAATATGGAAAGCGTTCGGTGACGATGACGCGAGTTCCATTATTTTGTTCACACAAAAAGTGCTCAACGCTAAAGAAGTTTTCACTTCATAAAAAATCTTTTAAATGTAACCCTGTAGGTTTTATTTTACACACGATTTAAAGAAATATATATTTAATAAAGTCTAGAATGTATGTAAAGGACCTTTGCCTTTTATGTTGGTACCTTTATTATACTCGTACAATATAACTGTAGTCTGTATCATAAATGACAAGGTTATTGACCCACAAGAGTGGCTATAATTAAATGCGCTTTGTACAAGGTGGAATTGTAATTATTACTCTAGACTCTGTATGAGGTGAAAGTTTCTACTTGTTTATACAAAAAACATTTACTATGGGATCAACAGGTGGTTACTGATCCTGAACGCAAAGCTCACGTGGAGTCATGAGAAGAACTTGGGCAACTCTTTTTAATCGCCAGTTAGTTGCCATCTTTTTTTGCTGACCCAGCAAATGTTGTTTTGCCATATAAAGTAAAAATAGTTATATTGCTATTAAATATAGGGGTTGATGTTAGAAGGGTTGAGCATTCAAGGTTATATATATAATAATTTTTAATGCCACACAAAAAAATTGTCGAAAAAATAAAAAATTGGGGTGGACTATCCTTATACGTGTATACTTAAGGTATAATAAATAAATAACAACCTATTCTCAGACTACTAAATAAACATAAAATTCAAAATAGGTCGAACCGTTTTGGAGGAGTATGGTAACTAAAACTGTGACATGAGAATTTTATATTATTAGATAATAATATCATTATATTTAACAGTTGTCATAGTACAGACTGCTTAGTTTAACATTCACTGGCCATGTGTGTTTGTCCCAAGTAATTATTATAAGATATTTAGTACTGATGATTGATATATATTGTTAGCCGGAGCCCAGATGTAAAGCAATGTATCAAACACACATGTAGGGCAGTCCGTTCCCAGTCTCCCTAGGAGCATTTATTAGTCACTTATACTAAATTGGCTAGCCTAGGCTGTTACTGACCATTGCATTGTGATCAAATGGTTAGTAATAAACGAAGACTATTGTACACTAGTGTAGTTTTAAACTGGCCTGTTGGTTAGTGACACTGACTGCTAAGCGGATGTGGGTCTGAGTCCCACACCGGACAAAACTTTGTGTGATTCATAAAATGTTTGTTTCTAGTCCGGGTGTTATTTGTCTCCGTGAATTATGTTAGTAAAGCCTTGTAAAAAGTCTAAGGGTTTGTTGCCTAGTGCGTTGCCTTAAAAAAACAATAAATAAGGTATTATGACGATGGCTGAATCATGGGTACTTATAACAGAACGGATGGAGCCATAACTACACAAAAAAGAAACAATTTATTATGGTCAAACTATTGATAAATGCCACACTTCTATAAAGGAACTTGAGTTAAAAGTATTATTACACGAAAGTATGGTCTCCCATCGTCTTTCATGAGAGCTGTGTGGTTATCTACATTTATAAATCAATACACGCTTGCCGGATGTAGGTTCTTGATTTTTTGTACGTTGCAAGGCTTTCTTTTAAAATCTCTTAAGTTTGTCTTCACTGTAAATGTAAACAGATGGTACATGATTTATTTAGCTAGTATTTATTATATTTCCACAAAGTATGAATTTTAAAACATATTCCTAAATGTGCACTGGAGACTTGTATTGTAATAATAATAATAGCAACCCATATACCTATGTCCCCTTGCTGGCACAGGCTTCCGTCCTCTATCAAGAGAGAGAGGGTTTAGGCCTTAATTCACACATGCTGGCATAATGCGGGTTGGTGAATCTTTAGAATGACTTCTAAAACATTTGGGATATTTTACTTCACCATTAGCAGATGGTCAATCATTTGATTAGTACATATAAACTCCACAAAGTTAAATTTACATTAGTACTACCACCCGGGATCGAACAAGCACCTCTTGCGTGCAAGTCTGTTACTTTCCCACTAGGTCACCACCGCTTAACCTTGTACTTGTATTAAACTGTATTGTAATGTTTTTTTATTTTTCAGAGAAAGAAGCGTGAAAGAGTAGAAAATGGCAAAACGTCAGGGCTGGACCCATTCTCCGAAAACAATGATGATGTGGAGCGTATTGCTAGGAAGTTTGAACAGAAATATGTGAGTTTACAAGGTTTTTTATATTTTTTCTATTATTGTCTCTCTTATTTGCATTGTATTAGCAAATTTTTGATCCACTGCTGGGCAAAGAACTCCTCAGAACTACAAATATAGGTGACCTCATTGGTTCAGTGTCCATTCTAAATAACTGCTGAACTCAAGGTTATGGGTTCAACCCTGCATAGCACAATTAAATGTGTGCTTCACAAAATATAGTTGTTTTGAGTCTTGGTAAATTTTGTGTTTATTATTTGTATGTTAGTCAAGTCCCCCGTGACACAGAGCTTGTTGTCTAATGCTGGAGTTTCTTACAAAAGAGAAGAGTTAAAAAATATCACAGAAAAAGAAGAATTAATAAGTAGAAAAGATCACCATAATATTTCAATAATAATAATAGCAACCCAGATATCCCACTACTGGGCACGGGTCTCCTCTTCTCTTATCAAGAGAGAAAGAGGGTGTAGGCCTCAATTCACACACACTGGCCTAATGCGGGCTGGTAAATCTCACACATCTGATTTTGTCCACTCTTCCTTCTTCATACAGTCTGTTTTGCTCTGGAATGCGCTCCCTCTTGAAGTCAGGATGGCAACTAGCAAATATACATTCAAAATGAAAGTTCGTGTCCTCCTCTTCGACAAACTGGCAGAATCAACACATCAGTAATTTAGTATATATATATAATATGTATGTATAAATATATATTTATTTAATATAAGTATTTAATTTTACATGTAGTTTATGTAATAGTATCTTGAGTATTTATATAACCATACATTTTATTACATTGTGTTTTGGTTCAATTTTATTTTCCCTTTTGAAATCTTGCACCTACTTCATTTATCTCTGCATCACCCTAAGGTTGGCTGGTAGAGAATGCCTTTGGCATTAAGCCCTCCATTGTACATGATGTGCATAAAGTTTTAAATAAAATAAAAATAAATCACACATGTCTGTAGAATTTCTTCTAAGATGGTGAAGGGTTTCCTCACCATGTTTTCCTTCAGTGTTTAATATTTTTAATATTTCAATGTTGGTAGTTAATACTGCTTATCACCATAATATTTCAATAATAATAATAGCAACCCAGATATGTCCCACTACTGGACACGGGTCTCCTCTCCTCTTATCAAGAGAGATAGTAGTAGACCTTAATTCACACACACTGGCCTAATGTGGGCTGGTGAATCACACATGTCTGTAGAATATCCTCTAACACATGTGGGTTTCCTCACCATTTTTTCCTTCAGTGTTTAATATATATAATATTTCAATGTTGGTAGTTATTACTGCTTAAATCGCCTGTCGTTACTTATCTAAACCAAATAATATTATTGAATACTAGTTATATGTATTACTTGGTTAAATAGGATGCCAATGTTATGTGTTTGGCGTATTATAACCATTTAGATAAGATATACAAACATACAGTTCAGAAACATTAGAGAATATTATATTTAATACCCTTTTGTTCTTTTTATGTCTATATAATTGGTCAGTTGGTTTAGCAGTTAGTGACCATGACTGACTGCTAAGCTGAAGGTTGTGGCTTTAATTCCCATCCAGGACAAACTTTGTGATGAGCATGATTTATTTATTTATTATCCTTGTTTCAGAATGTTTACAATTTTTTATTGATGAATTTTAACACTAAACATCAGTTTATTCTGTGTGCCCTTTGGCCAGCCCATATCCACTTTAATGTTTTTATCTTAAGCACCACATCTTGAACCTTTATAGCTTTCCTAATAATATTATGGTTAATTCTATCTATGATGAGGATGATTTATTTGTAGGTAAATTTTAATCTATTCACAATAACTAGGGAAATTACTGCTGAGTTTATAGGAAAATAAATAAATAATTCAACAATACTTAGAATTTAGAATAAGCGTCATTGTATGATGTAAATGATTTTTATTTAAATAGTTCAGAAATTCCAAGGAGTTACAAACTCTTATCTCTTACTTCTTACTCTTATTCTGAACAATATTAAATTATAAGAACCTATCTATTTATTCTCCTGCTACTTACCAAACCCTCTTTTATGTCCTACTCTCTCTTCTATTTCGTTTCGCTCTTGGCAGAGTGGTCGTGGTCACAATGATGTCCTACTAAACTTCCTTAATTTTTTTATTTATTATCTTCCTTTTTATTTTGTAAATAAATTTGTCTACTAACCCAAAATTATTAACATTAGTGTCCACCCCACAAAAGAGACCGTAGCTGTAGACAACGGCTAACCAATCTTTATTAGCTTTCTCTCTCCACCTTTGACGTTATCAGAATCATCGTTATAACAAAACGGATGGAGCTATCAGCATCATCATGTCAACCCATAAAAGTCCCACTGCTGGGCACGGGTTTCCTCCATACATTTGGAGAGATATTAGCTTACTATACCACGCTGTCCTGACGGGTTTTGTAGTTTTCCCTCTCTTGCAGTGGATACTGTCTGTCTGACTTAGTTCCTTAGTCGACTTTTACGACCTCGGATGGAACCGGGTTTTTCAAACATTTGTATTCCTAATCCGTCACACACAGATGGAGCTATAACTATACAAAAACAAAAGCTAGGAGTTTTATTTTTGTGTAAGGACTCAGGCGAACAACATCCTTCTATAGCGCCTTTAAATGTGAAAACAACATGCGTCTATATTGTTTACAGTATCATAGAATCACATTGATTTCAATAAATATAAGATCATTAAGCACAGTAAAATATACCTACATCATCAGCCTATGCAGTATGGCGTGCACTACATTTGTCTCATGCAAAATGGAGTTTGTTTATATTTCGAAGTATAACCACAGAATACTTAATAGTACAGGTATAACTAATTAAACTCGATGAACTTTTGTAAACAGGATAGAGAAGCTAATATTTGTTATGCTTATTATTAGCCAGTTTGCGCGTCAAATATTTTAATTTGTAAAATATTTTTTATTTTAAAAAGACCACCACACACTTGGGAAGATCCCCACACGGGACCAAAAAATGTGTGATTCATGAATGGTTGTTCCGAGTTTGGGTGTACTTTGTGTCCGTTAATTGTATGTTTGTTAATTCCTCCGACACAGGGCTAGTTACCTAGTGCGGGATTTGTTCTTTAAAAGAAAACAAAAAAATAACTGCTAGACATCGGCCACCCCCAAGGATTTCCATTCAGCAATCTTTTTAAGTCAGTAAAATATTTGGTGTGGTTAAATTCATCTGTGGTGATATTTCAGGGTGGAAAGAGTACATATGGGCGTAAGGGCAGATCGAAGCATGATGACTTTGCAGACATTGGAGCTGGATATGATGAGAATGATTCCTTCATCGACAACACGCATGGTGTAAGTACCTATAAGTTATCCTACTAATATTATAAACGTGAAAGTTTGTAAGTATGGATGGATGGATGTTTGTTTCTCATTCACGTAAAAACTACTGAACGGATCTGGATGAAATTTGGCACGGAGATAGATTATGGTCTGGAATAGCACATAGGCTACTTTTTACAGCGATAACAGACATCAACGCGGGCAGAGCCGCGGGCAACAGCTAGTAAGTTATATTGTACTTCTCAATGATATTGAAAGAAAGATAAGCGAGGTACCTTCATACTGAGCGGCGTTTAGTTTTAGACTTTGTTTAGTTTTGTTGGAAAGAAAGAAAGAAAAGCATTTATTCAAATATACACAGTATAACAGATAGTAGACAAAAATAGACACACAATAAGAACACAAAAAATATCCTGGGTGATGTCAGGAAGTGCCCTAATCTTAGCTCTACTTGCTTATAGATTTCACGTTTGCGATAAATAATACGAAACGTAATGATACAGAAAGAGATAGTGATTGATGAAATGATAGCTACTTAGGTAGTACAAGGGGCGGACGATCTAGTGAAAGTTTCGGGCAACCGATGGACAAGGTCAGCTCAGGACGAAATGCTGCAAAAATTCTTGGGTAGGTGGGGTGGGTTGGGAAGGTCCAGCCGTCGACATGTTTTGGCTGAGATGATGATGATTGAGCAGTTAATCTGCCCAAATTGTCCAGACTATGTTTTATAAGAATTTATAAACAGAATTGAAAACTTCTTTATTTTTGCGCTACTTGCATTCTATTTAATATTTAATATTCTCTTTAAAGAATGAAACATATATGACAAATATAAGTAATTAAGCCTGAAACGAATCTGGGTCGTTACTGTTTAAGAATAGAAAGCAGAGTGGACACACGAATAAGCTTTCAAGTTTATTTTTGAACTTTCTACTCAGACATGTATGCTCCAGCTATTCAACTATTTTTGTGCAAAATATCAGATAGGATAACATGCAGAATGTTATTTGTTTTGTGTTTAGGTGTTATCTATACATACCCATAAAAAAACTCCTTTTACAAAATGCATATCGTACCATATACATTACTATGGTACATTTGCCAATTTTTTATTTTTTTTCATTTTGTCTGTCTGTCTGTTTGTTCCGGCTAATCTCTGAAACGGCTCGACCGATTTTGACGGGACTTTCACTGGCAGATAGCTGATGTAATAAGGAGTTACTTAGGGTACTTTTATTTGAGAAATTTTATATATTTAGTTAATGTAAATATTTACCAGACAATTGGTAAATGCTTATCCGTACTAATATTATAAGTAAATGCAAGTAACTCTGTTTGTTTATAACTTTTCGCGACTAAACGGCTGAACCGATCTTAATGAAATTTGGCAAGGAGATAGATGATATCCTGGGGGGTGATATATGTTTTTTTTTTACCACAATAAACGACATCCACGCGGGCGGAGCAGCGGGGTACAGCTAGTTAAATATATTATACCTACTTATGTTGTCCTACACTAGGCTCGGTCCAGTTCGGGATCAAATGGCTATGCATAAATTATACCAACATTATTATTTTTATCTGTAACCCTTCTGAAATTTGACAGATATTATGTTTATTTACAACATACAACCTACAAAGGAAACCATAGCTATAAACACCGGCCAACCAGTTTATTAGCTTTCTCTCTCCACCTTGACGTTGGCAGAATCATCTGTATACCAAAACGGATGGAGACATATTAAAAAAAAAAAAAAAAACTAAGCTGATGGCAGTTACCGTAGCCAATTACCAAGACCTACATAAACATGCTATAGTTATTTCGCTATGGTCTCTTGTCTTACTAAATTAAACGATTAGGCGGTCTGTCCTTTGAAGATGTTTTTATTTCTAAGTAAATCGTTCACATCGAGTCACGTCCGCTCCTCCTTCTCACCGTGAGATTTACGCACTGAGAATAGACATGTGTATGCATGTGTGACGAATGATCGACGATAAATGACCTTGACCTCGTGCATGCTAGACAATAGTTTCTTGTTTTTTTTTGTTTTTTTAAAAAGACAACTCCCGCACTAGAGAACAAGCACTGTGTCGCGGGGGACTTTACAAACATACAATTAACGGACACAAATTACACCCAGACTCAGAACAACTCTTTGTGGGTCACACAAAGTTTTGTCCCTGTGTGGGAATCGAACCCTCAACAACAACCTCGTGCACAGCAGGCGCATACTGTGGCCACTGGACCACCGAGGCAGTCCATAGATTAAATTTAGACAGGAGTTTAATAACACTTCTGAGTGTTTTTCATAATAATACAATATTAATTATAATAAATACACAATACAATTCAAATTCAACAATCAAGTCCTGTGTTCTAATTACAATTTCACGTTAAAACTACTGAAATTTAATCCAGATCGGATGTAATTTGGCATAGAGATAAATCAGTCTGGAATAGCGAATAGACTAAAGCCTAGGGCAACAGCTAGTAAGAAAATAATTTAAAAAAAAATGTTTTTGGATTGCCAACAAGTGATGTCTCAGGTATTTTAAGCGTTCATAAGGTAACTTACCATCATTCAGATGAATCATCATCACAACCCATAAACGTCCCACTGCTGGTCACGGGTCTCCTCCATACACTTGGAGGGATATTAGCCTACTATACCACGCTGGCCAGACGGGTTGGTATAGGGTTTTGTTTCGAGTTTTCCCTCTCTTGCAATGGATATTGTCTGCCTGACTTACTCCGTTAGTCGACTCTTACGACACCCGCGGGATGGAACGGGGTGGTGACATTTGCATTCTTAATCCGTCACCACACGGACATTCAGATATAGCTATATAATATGTATAATTAACCTAACAGTATATCTGTGTTCCAGTACGACGAGATGATCCCGCCAGAGTGCGACACTTTCCACGGCGGATTCTACATCAACTGCGGCTCGCTGGAGTTCAAGAACGTGCCTGACAACCAAGCCGCTTTGTCTGATGGAGAACCTGGCAACAGAAGGAACAAGGTTCGTGTGTTAATGTCTTGTTGGAGAACTTTCAATTCGAAGCGACTTTAAAAAAGATGCAACGGGTATCTTAAGCCATTTTTTATATTACCTATGTGGCAAACAAGCATACGGCACGCCTGATAGTAAGCAGTTATCGTAGCCTATGGACGCTTGCAACATCAGAGGTGTCACTCACGCGTTGCCGACCCTTTAAAAACCTTATTATTCCAATCATTTTCTCTAAGAGTAAAAAACTGCTTTTGAGAATGACAATCCACAAAGTGAAATTCACATTGGTTTCCACCACGGTTACTTTCCTACTCGGCGATCACCGCTTTTTATCCTATGCAGTATATTAGTAATATAGCCATTTTTCTTGACTTTTTATAAATGCTTATATAATATTCCAGAGGCGCATATCTTCGAGTAGCAGCGAGGAGGAGTCGTCTGAAAGCTCGTCGGAGTCCGAGAGCCAGGACGAGAAGGATCCGAAAGCTATCGTCAATGGAGATGTTGACTCTCATAAGACTGAACACCGGAAGAAGGTAAATTTATGAACTTTTACAAACTTTTCTACTATTTGGTATATATTCCGTGTGGTAACGGAAGACTACACATGTCAACATCCCATTCTATCCCAAGGGTGTCGTTAGGGAGTAAGTCAGGCAGACAATATCTACTGCAAGAGAGGGAAAACCTGTCTGGCCAGCTTGGTATAGTAGGCTTATATTCTTCCAAGTGTATGGAGGAGACTCGTGCCCAGCAGTGGGACATTTGTGCGTTGAGATGATGGTAATGATGATGATTTGGTATATATTGGTTTCTGCTCTGAATTAATATCATAGAGGCTTTATATAAGTATTCACTGGTCGTGGGATATCCAATGCAGTTTATTGTCGCATTATATTATACGATAGTTGATTACTTAAATCAATTATCTTTTATTTGCAAATTGTGTGTTTTGTTTTGCAAAAAATACTAGTTAGTTTAGTAGTAAAATATTTGGTATTGCCGAAAAGAAACTTTATCGAGCCATTAACACCGACCTATCGTAACCGACAACCACCAAATTTCACAGAATAATATAGTTTTTTTTTAAATATTACAATTAATAATTGTGCTTTTATATTAAATTTGACAATAATTTATATTGAAATGTGACATATATAAAAATCAAATGTGTATAACAATACTTGCTGACCCAGTAAGCATTGTTTTGCTAATAAAATAGTAAAAAGCTATTAAAAATAGGGGTTGATCGTAGAGGTTTGAAAATGTAGGGTTGTATGTATTTTTTAATGCTGTATCATAAAAAAATAGGATGTTGTCCGATTCTCAGACCTACCCAATATGCACACAAAATTTCATGAGAATCGGTCAAGCCGTTTCGGAGGAGTTTAACTACAAACACCGCGACACGAGAATTTTATGTATAAATAAGATTATTTGTTAAACATTATCCTGTGTAATTTGGCAGTTGTCGGTTACGATAAGTACGATAAGACAGCGGCTCGTTATACTTAGGTAGGTATTTATTTCCTGAGGCTAAAATAAATAGGAAGGAAGAAGAAAAGGAAGCTCGGTGTGCTCAACAGAGCAAAGCGGTACTTCACTGCGGGCCAAAGATCGCTGCTTTACAAAGCGCAAATTCGGCCCCACATGGAGTACTGCTGCCACCTTTGGGCGGGAGCACCTGGATACCAGCTTGGACCTTTTGACTCGATCCAAAGGCGCGCTGTGAGGATTGTTGACGATCCCAAGGTCACAGGCGGTATTGATCCACTTAGTTTAAGGAGAGACTTTGCCTCCTTGTGTGTGTTCTACCGCCTGTACAACGGGCTGTGTTCCGAGGAATTGTTTGATATGATGCCCACGGCCACATTTTATCAACGCACCTCCCGCCACCGACAGGGAGTTCATCCACACATTTTAGAACCTTTATCGTGCCGCACTGTGCGGTTTCAGAGGAATTTCCTCCCACGTACGATTAAGTTGTGGAATGAGCTTCCTGCCGAGGTTTTCCCGAGAGACTATAGCATGGGGTTCTTCAAGAAAGGAGTTATAAGGTTTCTAAAGGGTCGGCAACGCGCGAGTGATACCCCTGGTGTTGCAAGCGTCCATAGGCTACGGTAACTGCTTACCATCAGGCGGGCCGTATGCTTGTTTGCCTACTTGGTAGTATAAAAAAAAAAAAAAAAAAAAAAAAATAATTGACTTTTGGCAAACAACATGCAATGTGTACTGTACATAGTGTACATGCATGGCGTATGTTCAGCATATGCCTTGCCTACTAAAATCTATTTAATTCATTGAAATTAATATCATCATCATCATCTCAGCCAAAAGACGTCCACTGCTGGACATAGGCCTCCCCCAAGGATTTCCACAACTCAGAATCTAGCTTCTAAGCTGATCTAAATTAATATACACTGACGGACTCATAAACTGCATCAAAGTTCAGGATTATTTTTAAAATGATTTTTTAATAAGTATGATAACTTTTTAGATTAAATTATATAAATATGGAAAGACTGGCTCTTAATCTCAAAAAAAAGGAAAATTTAAAAATAGAACTGCAGTAAAACAAATGAATATAGCCGGGAAAAGAAAATTTACTCGTAGTATCAGATTTGCGTGTTATTTATAGCAAAGTTTTAAATTGATTATCATTGATTTTTTATTCTTTTGTCAATTGAATTATTGTTACCAGCAGAATTGTTGGGTTAGTTTTTTAACTCATCGAGAGTTTTTGAACCATAATATGGATACTTCGTCCGAACAAGCGGCTCAAATTGTAGCATTGGTGCGGGAGGGCTTGGATCAACGAACGATTGGTAGAAATTTAAATTTAAACCAGTCTACGGTTTCTAGAATATACAGAAGGTTTGTGGAGACAGATTCTTACAGAAGGAGACGTGGTACAGGCAGGACTCGAGCAACCACCGGTCGTGATGACCGATTTATTGTTACAACTTCCCTGCGAAATCGTTTCCTCACGTCTGTTAACATCAAAACAGAGCTTAATGAAGTGCGTGGAGTAAACGTGAGTGCACGAACAATAAGAAGAAGGTTAAAGGAAGCGGATATCACCCCTTTTAGACCAGCAAATGGTCCAAAGTTGTCTGTAGCTCACAGACAAGCTCGCTTAAGATTTGCGCGTGATCACCTGAATTGGACAGAAGAGCAATGGACCTCCGTATTGTTCACGGACGAGTGTAGGACATGTTTATATGGTGCAGATGGTCGCAGAAGAGTCTATCGTCGACGTGGGGAGCGATATGCTCAAAGTTGCATTGAGGAGCGTGTTCCTTTTGGAGGCGGTTCGTGTATGGTCTGGGGTGGCATATCGATGAACGGGCGAACAGAACTTGTGTTCATAGACATGGTCCGTCAAAACGGTAATAGAGGGGGTTTGACTGCACATCGCTACATAACAGAGATCTTAGAAGATCACGTGGTGCCTTACATGGGATTCATAGGCGAAAATTTTACTTTAATGCAGGATAATGCCCGGCCGCACGCTGCTGCACAAGTTCGACAATATTGCGAAGAGGTTGGGATACGTACAATGAATTGGCCAGCACGCAGCCCGGATCTTAATCCCATTGAGCATGTTTGGAACAATTTAAAAAGAGCTGTATATGCGAGAAACCCTTTGCCCACGACAGTGGCAGCACTAAGAACAGCACTTTCAGAAGAATGGGACAATATTCCGCAAGATCTTTTAATAACCCTAATAAAATCTATGCGGAACAGATTAGAATCCGTAATAAGGGCACGTGGAGGTAATACACCTTATTAAAACATAAATAAACCCTTGCATAAAGTTTGTGTCTATTGTTAAAACCAATTTTTTAATTAAACCAATTTTCCTTAAATTTCTGTTTTTCTTCAAAAAAAGTCTTAAGGTCCTTTCCAGTACACAAACTTAAACTTAAGGATATGACCCTACACTGTTTTAAAGTTCACGAACCAATCTAGAGGTTTCAATTTAAATCTGTATAGAAAGTTTGACTACTTGGTTAAAATATTTATTTCAAAGTCGTCTATTACTTTGATGCAGTTTATGAGTCCGTCAGTGTATAATGTGTTGTATGGAAATTCATATTTTAATATACTAATATTAAAATACTACATTTCTATGTTCTAAACTGCTAATACTAATTTGTTTTACAGAAAAATAAAAAGATTGATAAGAAGAAAGCTAAGAAAGTTCGTCGTACTGATTCATCGGCCGCCACGTCTGGGAAACAGACGTCCGATGGTACGTATACTTACTATATTTATTGTATTTTTATATATCTCATTGGTCTAATAGTCTTTCTTAATTTAATTATTTAATGTACACAAGAGAAATACAGAGAGTGTTACATAGGTATTAATAATATCATGTACAAAGGCGAGCTTAACTCAAAATTGAGTTCTCTTACAGCAAACCTCTGAGAAGTGAAAAGTTTAGAGGAAACCAAGGGTAAAGTGTAGGTACATTTGATAAAGAATAGGATAGGTAACAGAAATATTATAACATGATACATACATAAGTTAGTCGTTGAGTACGAAAAATAATTCACAAATAGATGTTCAAAGGTAGAAAATTAGCCGTGCAGATGCAATTAGAAACCACGTATAGCTGTTGGTCTTACTCCTAGTCTCTCTGAAATCCGTGTCGAATTGTTGCCGGTATTTTTTGTTGTTTGTAATGGATAAACTCTTAAAATTATTTAATATAAATAATATTATGCATGGGTGATACATTCACATATTAAAAGTAATTTTAGATTTACAGTTTATTCCCATATTTAATTTAATAAATGGCTAGCCTGCAACTAAAGTAGTCTAAGATACAAAATTAACATTTTAAGAAAACGAACGAAACGCGCTTATACTTAATATTTACTTAGAAATATATTATTTATATAATATTATTAATTTGGAATATTTTCTCCGATTTTGCAACATGCATCTCACTACTGCTCCGCTCCTATTGATCATAGCGTGATGTTATATAGCCTTTCTGGATACATTTTTCAAATCGAACCAGTACTTTCTGAGATTAGCGCATTCAACCAAACAAACAAACAAACTCTTCAGCTTTATAATATTAGTATAGATTGATGACACAAACTTAATAATTCTTAAGTGGCATGCTTGCAGACTATTAAACCGAAGAAATGGTAGATAGACTTTTGCCGTGATTTATTATTTATATGTTTTAAAGTGTTATGTAAATATAGCTGAAATGTAACATCCGTTCCAGGCTAGCCAAATGTCCTCCTTTAATAATAGACTTTGATCCATAGATAACGCACACGGCGACGGTGAAAGCGCCGACTCTCGAACATCACAGTCAGACTCGCTGACCTCCAAACCGGCGCCCAGCTCGGAGAACGCTGTCACGTCAGACAGCTCCAGGTAACATACACTAATGTTCTAGTTCTACTAATATTATATATGTTAAAGTTGTGTATGCATGCTTCACGTAAAAACTACTGACCCGATCTGGATGAAATTTGGCACAGAGATACATTATAGTCTGAAATATAATATTTTTTATCGCGATAACCGACATCCACGCAGGCGAAGCCGCGGGCAATAGCTAGTAATAATATAACTATAAAATAAATAGCTGTAAATTCAAATGTCATGTGCCGTGGGATGCAAGTGCTCGTGTCCATTACAAAGATTCATCGAAGAGACTAATCGACGCTTCACGTTACTAGAAGGCTAAACTAAACTTAATAAACAGAAATAATAATAGAAAATACTCAAAAAAACGATTGCTTAATGGGTGTCATAAAATTTGAACCAATTGTAAGGCATATTTGGCTCAAATTTCAACCTCCGCCCGCGTTTTCGTAAGGATCCCATATTCTTTTCAATAAAATATAGCCTATGTTATCCGCTAATAATGTTGCAGAAATGTATAGATTTTTTTTGAGTAAAATCATTACAAACAAAAATCAAATCTTACCTCTTTAGATGTATAAAAAAAATGTATATATCGATAGTCTAAAAGACAAATGTGCTAATTACAAAATTTTGATAATTTAATATTTTAATGCCAAATGTATTAAATAAGCATGCTCATACATTTAGCCTCCCTCATATGAGGGAGGCCTACGTTCAGCAGTGGACATTATCAGGCTGAGATGATGATACATTTGGCATTAAATTATCAAAATTTTGTAATTAGCACATTTGTCTTTTGGATCATCGATATGTAAGTTGAAATATTATTTATAATAATATTTAAATTCGTATAATGTTTCTCAGAACTATTAACCTTAAAATCATTCAGATCCGTTCAGTAGTTTTACTTGAAAGAAAACATCCATAAATACATCCATTCATCCTCACAATCTTTCACATTTATAATATTAATAGGTTTGTTGTAGTAATTGTGCACTATGTTTTGGTTTTAAGGGTTCTTGTTAAGTGTTGAAGAGTTGTTGTTATTAATAGAGGTAAGCAGAGGTCAGATAGATCTCTTTGGAGAAAATGCATGATGGAGCTATTTTCAGTGTGTGACAGATATTTAATATTCAATCTATATTTTATATTACAAATTCATCATTGTTAGTAGATTTACTTCTGATGTGGCAAGATTCGTGTACACAAAGTACGCTTAGATATGGAACTATGTTTGTTTTAAATCTGGGTGTACTTTGTGTCCATGCATGCTTATAGAGGATTTTAGATGTCCTCTGTGACATGTTTTGGAATGCGGGAGCTTTTAATTTTTTTTAAAAAGCTTTTTACATTTTGTATTGTTATGTATAGTGGGTTCAATGTTATTAATGACGGTAACAATGTTGTTAAAGAGATGACTTATTGATTAGGGTAAGATTTTATTACTTTACTAGCTGTTGCCCGCGGCTTCGCCCGCGTGGATGTCGGTTATCGCGATAAAAAGTAGTCTTTATGCTATTCCAGACTAAAACCTATCTTTGTGTTAAGTTTTTATCTGTTTAGTAGTTTTTGTGTGAAAGAATAATAAATATACATTCTTAGGAGGTAGGATTATTTTTGTTTAGTAGCTGTAGTTATTTTGGTGGTAGTTAGTTATCTATTTGTGGCTGTACCGAGTACAGCCCACCATCGATTGTTTTCAGAGACACGGATGCCAAGGTCGAACCGAAGCTGCCCACGAGAGTCGTGCAAGCTCTCGAGGCGCTGGAGGCCGCGGTCAGCAAGCAGCTCTCTGATTCACCCAATTGTTCTGCCAAGGAGTTGGTAGCTAAGAATCACGATCACATTACTAGGTGCGTTTGTGAATTCAACATTGCATTTTAAACCTAGGATATAAAGCATGTATTAAATTTTTTTCAACATAAATATCTAGTTATATATTTTAGATGTCGCCCTTATTAGGCCGATTAACTCTGTTTCTACTGTTGAACTCGAAATTGTGATGTAATGTCGGTATCGCGGTCGTAAAATGATATTTGTTTGTGTTGATTACTTAAGGATCTATTCTAAAGTAAGTGTTGTGTGCAGGCTGAGTGAGGCGCTGACGTCATGCGGCGGAGGTGGGGGCCCGCGGGGGGAGCGCGGGGCCTGGGCGCGCGCCGCCGCGCTGCTGCGCACCGAGCGGGACAAGCTGCGGCGCGCGTACGGGGGGCCCACCAACACCACCAACACCACCAACACCACCACCACCACCACCACCACCAGCGCCACTACCGCCACGCACACCACACGTACGTATTATAGCTTTGTACACACATCTACTAATAGTGCGACGCGAGTACGTAGACGTTCAATCGACGTATACGCACATCCAACGTATACGTTAACAGACGTCACACTAATGCCAAATTTCACAACCGACATGTGCTTGTGATAGTCTGCGCGATGATAACGAAAGAGATCTTGAATAGAAATATTTATTGATTCAAATTAAACTGCAGTATTTGTGTAAATATAGTTTTAATTGTAAATTACTTGTAAATAAGATGTTAAACAGTAAGTAATAGTAAAAACACAGTATGAAAGATATATATTAGAATTGAAGATGTATATTAAAATTGAAATGGACAAAACCACATCTGTCGTATCCATCCATCTCGGCCATAAGACGTCCACTGCTGACCACAGGCCGCCCCCAAGGTTTTCCACATCGTTCGATCCTGATCTGACCTTTTCCATCAGTTGCACGCGACCTTGACCAAGACATCGGTCCACCTTGTTTCCAGTTTCATTTCATTTACATGTTTCATTCCAGTTCGTGGTCGCCACTCTAGAACCTTTCTGCCCCAACGACTACCAATTCTGCGAGCTATATGGTCAATTTAGTTTGCTGTCTATCTGTCGTATCAACTAGAATTAATTTCCTCAGAACCATCCACAACAATTGCTCAAACCACTGCCAACTCATCAACAACAACAACCACGTCGACAACAACCAACAACAAACGCAAATGTGATGATGGTCTCGAAGACTTTGATCCCGATCGGCTCACTGCTGACGAAAGAGAGGCTATTATTGTAGAAACTTTGCAAAGGTAAACTTTAATATACTAAAAACTTTTTTCTTACCAATTCTTATGTCTAATACACTTTTTCACATAAAGAATTTTAACTTACATGTGATCAACGTTTCTTAAATAAACATCGCAGAACTTAAATGATTATAGATATTAAGATTATTAAGTGTTGCCAGTTGCACCACTGACACATACAGTGTCAGTTGTGCAATAATCTCGAATTTTTGTATTACATACAGAAATTTTGAGACATACATTCAAGAAAAAATAGTTTAAAATATATTATGTTGATGTATTAATATTTTCTTTATGGTATAACATAAAATGGCAATACCTTATCACTCACTTGGCCTTTCTATTTCTCTGTTCTGTGAATTAAACATTTCTTTTTAAAATTAGGGTATAAAACATGTATTAGATTTTCCTTAACGTAAATATTTTGATAACCGAGTTAAAAAAAAGTTTACATTAAGTTTTACAATTCCATTAATTTGTAATAGTGCACGATTTTAGATTGTTAGAAAAATATATATGGTCTTCTAATGGATTCAAACCTTAAGAATCTCGGTATGTGGCTGTTACAGGTTAAGGATTCTGATAGAGGAGAGGAAACCGGCCATGATAGCCAACTACAATGCTGAATGTGAACGAGTACAAGAAGAGAGGTAAGGTTATATTACTACCGTTTTTTGTGTATAATGTTTATTAGCTTTCCCCATCAGAACTCTAAAAAAAAAATAACGTGTGCATGTGAATGGTCATTAGAATTATGTATTCAAAGAAGTGTTGTGATAACTAGTGGACTATAATATTAATAATAATAAATATTCTTTATTGTACACCACATAAATGTTATAAAAATGAGAAAGAAGAAAAACAGTAAAATAACTTTATAGTATGTACAATGGGCGGTCTTATCGCTAAAGCGATCTCTGCCAGACAACCTCTGGATGGACTTGCGGTTAGGAAAAGCGGCTGTTGATGGTATACATATGTATAATAGATAATACAATAAATATACTACATAAATACATACCTATGCAAACTAACTATATAAACTAATTTAATATATATACCAACATTCTAGTAATTTAATAAAATGAACATTACTAAATTACATTTTATAATGATAAATAATGTTTTTTCACCATAGATTTAAATGTTGGTAGAGTCTGAGCGCATCTAACATCTAGTGGCAAAGCATTCCACAATTTGTCTTGGGATACCAATATAGTGCTTTAATTGAAGTGAAAACTTCTTTAGGCGCGTTAAGCATTTTTTGGGTGAACAAAAATCATCTCCGAACGCTTTCTATATTCAAAAATATTTAATAGCTCGACGATACAATTCACAAGTAACCTAATTTTCAATTCTATCGGCAGTCTCAAAAGACTGTCTCGGATGTTAAACAAGGTGGCAATTCACACATCAAGTTACTACTGCTATCATAGTAACAAAAAAAGAAAGTTGTTTTATACTACTTAGTGCAAATAAGTCGTACGGCCCATTTGAATAAGTTATCTATTACAGATTTATAGTGTATAGCTCGCGTGTTGTCGACCTAAAATTTGTCCTATGGTTTAGTGATGGAATATTTCTGGGATAGAAATATATTTCAATTAAAAACGTGTCCCTAAATGAGTACCTCAGACCTGTGGACTGTGACTTTAGTTTGGTGTGCACACGTGTCAAACTCGCATAATTGTATGGGTGTATTAAAGTAGGGTGGAAGACAAACGCTCTCGAAAACGAAAATGGGTATATTTAGGGATTCATGTTGGGGTCATCAGTCACTAGGTATTATCAGTTTTAGTTTTTGCGACCGTTTCCCTTCCATCCGGTATCTATGACGATGAAAATATTTTCGATTCGCTCGTTTTGATTTTCGTTAATGCGTAAGTAAATATTTCAAACTCGCGATACTCGATACGTTTTTATATTTTATTGAGTAAAGAACTTCGTTTCCAGGAAAAAGATCCAAATAGCGACGGCGGAAGGCGGCCCCGCGATCGAGAAGCGGCTGCCCAAGCGGCGCTTCCCGTGGTGCGCGCGCTCGCGGGCGCTGGCGTGCCGCCTGGCGCGCGCGGCGGGCGGCGCCGAGCGGGCGGCGCGCCTGCTGCGCGCGCGCGCGCTGCCGCTGTTCCCGCCCGGCTTCGTGCGCATGCCCACGCTGCTGCGCCAGGCCGAGTCAGTACCTGAACACGTGTTACACCCCCGTACTCATCCCATCCCTCACCGATCTACATTGTTATCTATAATTATTATTCTCGAATTTCAGCCTCAGCAAGGAAATCAAGGTGGCGGACCTGAAACGGCAGCGGCTCGGCTCGTCGTCGCAACCCTCCGTGAATCCGCCCCCGGTGCAGTTCACCGAACCCATCCAATTCCCGAGCTCGTTGACCGTCACCACCACCGCGGCGATGAAACAACCCGCGGACAAGACCGATCCGGCTAGCGGTCCTGAAGAAAAATATAAATCGAATTCGGTCTACGGCTCGATCCTGAACTCCTTCACGTTGAGCAAAGACCTAATTGTAGAAAAGCCGGACAAGAAAGACACCCACGAAAAAAAAGAAGAACTGTACATTCCCCCGAACAATATAGGCAGCATAACAATAACGCCCGTGCCTCCCAACCCTCCGAAACCTGAGAAGAAACTTAACAATAATGTTTCGATACCTTCTGAAAAGCAAGCGGGCTTCATAAGAGTCAAATCGCCCGCTGCGTTGAATGAAATGGTAAAGAAAGATAAAGTTAAGAAACCGGAGAAATTAATAAAAGAGAAGCATAGAGTCCAGTCACCGTTACACATAGACACGAGTTATCAACCGAGTAAAAAAGACCCGAGTCCGAAACTCAAAGAAGAGATCCCTCAGAAACAGATAGAGAACATGAGAGTCGCCGAGAACAATATTCCTCGGCCTACATTAGTCCCTGTCCATCATTCTCCTACATTTGCAAAACCAGATAAACGGCCACCGGAAGTGAAAAAGAAAAAAGATGTTCTTATCATCTCTGATGTCGATCCTTTAAGTGATCAACAGGAGCCTTTAGCTATTGACGATAGTAGTAGTGATGTGGAACTAGTAGAAGATAATAGGACTGATAAAAATGAAACTAAACGTGATAAAACTGAGACAGTGCCTTCTAAAGACCGTGTGAATGTGACTGTGGAAAAAAAAGTGATAAACAAGTGTAGGAAAGATAAAGAGATCCGGCAGAGTGAGAATGAAGAGGCGACTAATAATGAAATTGATAATATTATGAGAAGTATTAGGGAAATGGAGGTGAGAATATTGTTATTAAACACTGACTTTTATAACATACTTTACACACTTATTATTTTTTGCATCGAATCAGAATAGAGTCGCTAGGCATCAACCTGTAAACACTTCGACTTTTTACATTCATACATACGCGATGCAAACTCGTTAAGAGCATATCGGTGCAGTAGCGCGTTTGCATCGGACAACTCACGACTATGCAGAGCAAATATATATATTTACGAGCTGTTGCCCGCGGCTCCGCCCGCATGGATGTCGGTTGTCGTGGTAAAAAGAAGCCTATTCACTATTCCAGAATATATTCTTTACATATGTTAAATTTCATCCAGATCCGTTCAGTAGTATTTACGTGAAACAGTAGCAAACATTCATACATCCATCCATACTCACAAACTTTATAATATTATAAGGATGTGTCTCTAAATACATGTATTTAGAAATACATAAATATATATTTGCTCTGCATAATATAGATAAATTACACATGAACGCAACAAACAAATTATACTCAGCACATAGAAATTTCGACTTTATGAATTTGATTTGTTTTGTAGATTTTCAGGACATGTGTTAAATTTAATGTTTCAGCATTCACAAGAGCCTACAAAGTTCAACAGTAATTCCTTTGGAGGAGTTATAACTAACGGTAATTATCAGTTTCTATTTACGATAAGTATACGTATACGTTATACGTATATATGAGACGGGTATACGCTCGGGTTGCGTGTATTCCCCTTTCACTTACGCCATGCAAAGCGAATGTTTCTAACATTAATTGTTATAATTACGTACTAATTGTAGACGATTGGACCATATCGGCCGGACGTATTCCGGGTTTATATTGCTATTAACCAAGGGTTTAATTGCTATTGATACTAACCAGCCGGTGCGGATCAATCGATACCTTACATCGATAACACAACCACTAGATACCTGAAATTAATCGACGGGTATTTCAAAAATAATTGCTTTATATAGATGTTTATAATGTAATTAAAATTAAATTTCAATATTTCTATGCCACAATGGCCAAACATGACTGGTAACTAATATTATTGTATAAACTGCAGGCCTTGTATGTATTTATACGTGTTTTCACTAATAAATTATCTAGAAAATTCAACACAATTTTTAAGCAATGTGACTCGTAAATATATTCTCAACTTATTATTCGCTCTAGTGTAGTTGCCAGTTATGTTGTTCTAAATAGGTATTATTTTTCGGGAAAGGGACAGCAATTATAGCCCGAGTTACTAATTTTCTAAGCTTATAATTTCATCTATTTTGATTCGAGAATTAATTCGATAACATGTGTAATGAATATATTTCCTTTACTGTAATTTTGTTGCAATAACTCAAATAGATAACAGTGGTTGTGTATTCGATGTTACTAACAAAATGGCGCACAATAATAGTGTTGTCTCAATATTTTCTACGTAGTTAATTAACAATAATAATTAGTATATAACACACGGGTAAGATAAGCGTCACTTGACATGTTATTAATATGTCGTATAGCGAAATACGAGAAGTCTTCCAGCCAATCGACGTTGCGCGGGGCGGTGTTCGACTCTGGCGATAAGAACAAGCTGTAAGTGCACACTATATTAGTGCGAGGCTTGTATAACAGCTTGAGCTTGATTGTAATGATATATGTATATGTCGCGCCTCATATGACATAAAGCATTAGTTTATTAGTATATATACCGAGTTAGGGCGATAGCGTCACCAGTTTTTATTTTCGAGAGCGTTTCCCTTCCACTCAATATTGAAGACAAAATTTATACACTATCAGGACTAAAATGTGCTATCGCCCTTCAACATTAAAATTCATCGTCATAGTTTGTTCATCTCTATCGTTGTTACGTAAAAAACGCGCCAAATTACAGCTTACATAATCGAACTATCGGACTTTGTTATCCACTGTACAGTGTGTCTTCACAAGTGATGCCGAACAGTCCATTAGTTTAGTCACCACTTCAAATCCCACGTCGTACACTTGCATAAACCTACAGGAATTTAACACTTATAAATTAAGATGTATTTTACAGCAAAAAGAATTATATTATGTGCCATTGTATGTAACTACCATATTATATTTGCACTGCTAATGTACTATCGACAAAGTTGACGCTTACACACTTATCTTTACCTTACCGGTCAAGATTACTTAACTAAAATACAATGTACACACGGCAACGGAGTTAGCTGTACAGGACCGCTATAGGAAGATTCGTTTTTTAAAAAAAACATTGTATATATTTCTGAGGAATTTGGTAGCACTCTGAACAGCTAACTCCGTTGCCGATATTGTGTTTAGTAAATAAATAATTATTTTATGAGTTGTCGAACGTCAACTTGGTCAACTAATGTATGTATTGGCAACAAAATAATTCTATGGACAGGGCAAAGCTATAGATATAGTATGTTTTAAAATGATTATTAGAAATGAGTTGGCGGGAATAACTTTGCCAGAATGAAGGTAGCCTAGCGCTACCTTCATTCTGGCAAAGTTATTGGCGTCGCAGTGAGCATTTATGGTACTAACTATTTTGTGATAGGTTATATACGTCCTTCTACATTGTTACGATGCCTTGTGTATTTAATTTAAACATTAAACAAACAAAAGTTATGTGCATTTTACTATTAAAAAGGAGTTATATGGTTTTTAAAGGGTTGTCAACGCACGGGTGATACCCCCTTGTGTTGCAAGCGTCTATAGGCTGCGGTAACTACATACCATCAGGCGGGCCGTATGCTTGTTTGCCTTCTTAGTAGTATAAATTTGATTCCTTTCTGACGAATCACGATACAAGGTGACATGGCAGTGTAGTTTTGTCTTATAACAAGACACTAAACTATTAATTCCTCGACATAACTCACACTTATAACTTGTCGTAGTGTGCCCCGTTCAGATAATTCTGTTGCCGAGTATACATAATGCACTTGTCACTAAACAATTATGTTGCGTCATTATTGCATTTATGACACAAAGATCATGTATATCTTCATTCATTAGGTTTAATTCCTACTGAAGGAGCAGCGGCCGACATTGACAAAATATTGTCATTTATAGACAAAAAAGGCTCAAGCAGTATCGCGGCGTCGCGCTTCTCTACCTTCAATTGATTATAAACTTTTTTGTCACGTTGATAAGATTCAAAATGGTTTGTAATATTTTGTCGCTGCCGGCTCTTTTAGTGAGAATTAACCCTTATCATCTCAAGCATAATAACGTCCACTGTCGAATGTCATACTTTTTCGAAGGTAAATACCATTTTGTATTGCTTCATTGATTTTGAATGAATATTATACATTGAAATATATAAAATAGGACCATATGGTATCCACCTTATTAAAGATAATTGTTTATTTCTTATTATTAATATGTAATAGCAAACATATGACTTACTGCTGGGCACGGATCTCTTCTCCTCTATCAAGAGAGAAAGAGATGACAGAGTTTAGGCCCTAATCCATACACGCTGACCTAACGTGGTTCAGTCAAATAAACATGCTTTTTAATATTTTGCTTCGCCGTTAGCAGATGGTATAATATTGATATAATAATAATATGTTGTACTAATCATTTGATTAGAAGTACATATAAGCATTTTCCGTCACACATTGTCCGTGTGGTGGATTAAGAATACAAATGTCACCTTTCCATCCCAAGGGTGTCGTAAGAGTCGACTAAGGGAGTAAGTCAGGCAGACAATATCCACTGCAAGTGAGGGGAAAACTCAAAACAAAACCCTATACCAACCCGTCTGGCCAGCGTGGTATAGTAGGCTAATATCCATCCAAATGTACGGAGGAGACCCGTGCCCAGTAGTGGGACGTTTATGCGTTGAGATGGACATATAAACATAAATGAAATTGACGCCGGTAGTGTAAGTGACATTCCCACATTGTGAGTTCGATCCCGGGTGGCAGTTCAGCGTTCAGTCCGCTTTTGTAAGCAAACACCTATGTTTATAAACTTAGTACTGACCCATTCAAAAAACCGCGACCGTTTCCTAGAATAGTTGACCAGTTTGAAAGACTTTGCGTCCATGAATTGTCTTGTTCCTTACCTTAAAGATAGCTTTGTATGTATCTTTGTCAGCATTAAGGCTCTCTGATCTCTGATATGTATTCCCGTGCCTCAACTTGCAAATTATGCCTATAGATATAGCCCGCCACTTTGCCTGAGTTAATATCAGTAATCGCAATAAAAAGTCCTTCCCTAGGATACCATCTATCTCTTTTACAAATTTCATTAAAATCCGTTCAGTCGTTTAATCGTGAATATGTAACAGAGTTACTTTTGCATTTAAAATGCGTAAGTTTGGATTAATGGATGTTTGTTAATCAATCACGCCGCAAGGACTGAACCGATCCAAATGAAATTTGGCAAGATTATAGTTTGAAATAGCCGTTCTTAACTCCCTGTCACCTGATATAAGCTAAATGAAATGAAGTTTGAACAGAACAAGTCGATGATGATGATTTAATGAGTACCCATTGAAATAGCAGTCGATCATAAGAATTGAGTACTTGAGTTCTATGTGATAATGTAATGAGTACCCAATGAAATAGCACAGCAACTTTTTTTTACCCGAAAAATGTTCCCAGGAGACTGTATACGCGAGCGGAATTCATAATTTTTACTAGAGTTTTAAACCGTTTAGGTATCCAATAACTTCAAGCCTTGTAAATGTTAGATAGGTACTGTAAAAATAAAGAATATTCAGTATCATTGGATGAACATTTCAATGTAGAATGTTCTAGAAATATCCATACATATTGTTCATATGCGGTCGTCTATAGTAGCACGCATTTGTTTCAGTACAGAACGAACTTCTTTGAACAAAATGGATGGATGTAGCGCCATCACAGGTGAGGAAGCGCACAGTAAGTTGTAGATTATCATACCTTTTTTCATTAATTCATCATAGTTATATCACGCTGATTTTATTTTGGTTTTGCAAACTTATTCCTATCAATAGATGTTAAGATTGCAAATTTGTAAAATTTTCGAAGTACTATTGACAAAGCTGGCAACGGAATTACTACTAAAAAACCTCGATAAGTTCATTTACCTGAATCAATCAATCTTGCGTTGTAAGACCATATTCTTTTTTTTCTTTCCTCTCGTACTATGGAACAAGCTCTGTGTCGCACGAAGTACATTGAGATTCGGGACAACCATTGATGAATCACACCATTTTTTGTCCTATGTGGGGAATATAATATGTGTCGAACCCACAAAATGCCATGCAGTGGTAAATGGCTAAGTAACCAGTGAACCAACCGTGCAGCCTTATATATTGTTCTTTTTTTTTAATTGAGTGATCGTACGCTAACTTTGTCGATAGTACTTATCTGATGAATGGTAATTTGTAGTGTCTGTCTACCCATCTAGGAAACAGGCGTGAGTCTCTATATTTATCTAATTAAAATAAGTTTGTAAAACTGTGACCCTTTTGTATATTTTTGTGCTTTAAATATCTCACCGATAGAGAGGCTTTGATTATTAGGAGGGTATGTATCTGAGGATTACGTCGCAATCTTGTTGTTGCCAACAATAAAGCTTATTTGGTAAAAGTAACATGTATTTATTTGAATCAATCTAGATTATTAATGATAAATTAATATTGGATGACTTTGGTGTTTGGGTGGGTTGGTTTTTAACTTATATACCAAGTTACAATAAAGTCTAAACTTAATCAAACGTACATTGATTTGGCTTAATCTTTGTCCATATAACATCACGTGTTACTAACCTTCAAAACGATCCTAAGCCAGTTTTATTGAACAACAAATAAAATACTGCCACGCGCTGTTTTTAAGACAGACTAGTTACCCCCTTTTTCCCCAAAAGAGGAAGGCAGAAGCACCTCTATTTATTCCAGTCCAGTTAATTATCTAATGAATGGTTGATACGGCAACAGAGATATATAAAGCCGCTATATAAATATCAGTTTTTTAAGAAAACCATTTTATGTTTATATTTTTGTGGAATTTGGTAACTTGGTACAATTAGACTAAACCTACATATAAAAATATATTACACACAAATTTATGCATTGGTTCTCCTAAAGAACTAATCTTCATATAGTGGTCCTGTATAGCTATCTCTGTTGCCCACCGTACATGCAATATTTCCTTTTCCGGCCATGTCCAAAATCGATCTGGAATACTATTATTATATATGCATTTTTTAATATTCCTTTTTATTACTTCCAGGTTGATGCACCGTACACACTGAAATCACAAGGATGTTCCAATAGGAAGACTATAGTATATACCACAACCAATTAGCCACTAACCCGGACAGACCGAATATAAGAGTTTATCAAAGTCGATACATCATTACTGCAATATAACTATACAGGTAGGGATCGTTCCTTTCGTTAATAGTAAGATATAAATTTCACTAAAAAAGTTTCAGCAGTTTACTTTTGAAACTGGCACTGGCCGATTGTTGGCCGATAATTGGCTATCTTGCTCACTGTATATAACTGTTCTCGCAACCAATGTCCCTGTGAATTAAAATGGAATTAAATTTTCCACCATATTACACACCCTTTACGTATTACTTTTCTCTACACCCTACAAGGGATCTACCCGAGAAATGTCAGTTCTTTATACCTTTATTATCTTTAAACGTTCTTTTAATAAAAAGTCTGTAGTATGCACTGTCTTAAAGTATCAGTCTTCAAAAGTCTAACACATGCGGGCCTATTTTGTCGTATTTTAACGTCACCGCGGACGAACCATTATGATCTTTGTTGCGTATAAATAAAGCTGAAACTTGCATACACGTATTTGTAAGGTGAGGAATCAGTACAAAGTATTATAATATTAACATTCGAATCCAGAAAGTAGAAGCAAGACATGTCGCGACTTGAATAGCATGTCTGAATTTGTTCTATACGAGACTGCAATGCTAACAAAAGTTTGGTAGCGTCGCTTTATTTTTTAAGCATGTGTCAGAGACTTCAAAACATGGATTAGGATCTCTAGATACGTGTGCGTATTGCCTTTAAACTAAAAATTCCACTAACGTACCGTTGCGATGTGTGCACTCATTCGTCTTAATATGGACACGTACCCGCAATCTAAGAACAGGGTATATTCGAAATGATCCAATTAAGGCAATTCTATCTTTTGAAATATTCTTAAGCGGCAATAGGAATATGTATCCTCCCATAGTTATAATGTAATATTGTAAATTGTAATGAGTTTCTATTTGAACATATTTTTAACTGTAACACATCTTCAATGTAAATATAAATGTAGTGCCAAGCATTCTATATATGTATGTTCTCGATTTTATGAGTTTGATATGTATAATAACTAGGTTTTAATATAAAATGATGTATCGACTTCGACAAACTCGCATTATAAATAACCTAGCACGTTATTATGTTGTCAATTATATCGATATATTAGTCGATATATCGTAGCTAGTGTTGTGCTTTTAAATATAATTTTATTGACACTATTCAATACTCTTTCGGGTCCAAAGATAGTTTGAAATATATTTTTATTTTTACAATTAAAAAATCGGCCTAGTTAATTAAAAATCTTATCATTTTGTTGGTTTTAAGTATTTTTATATTTCACTGGCGGATTATAGTCCCCATAAAGTACATTCTTAATTATTGTGTTCTTTTAAAGAGTTTCGTCGTATAGAGGTTTTAAATTGATGCCGATTCATAGGCCTAGTATAAGTTACTAATTCAATACTATGGAATATTCTCGACTGATACGAATGGTTCGACAATTTGCTGCCAACATAAATTGTTGCTAAAAAAAAGAAATAATGATCATAATTCAAATGTGTGTTTAACCTCTGATCGGTAAACAATCAATGGGTTAATATACCAAGGGCGCGTTTACCCTTTGGATGGGTGATCGTATAGTGATATTACCACTGAGCTATTAGGTGCGGAGGCCACGTTAAAACTCGGTACCGACTGTTAACAGTCGTTAGAACACGATAGAGGCCTTTATCGGCAAGCTGAACAACTGTCACTAGGTTGGCCATAAAAGATGATAATGAAAAATTAAACTTTTGACGGAATGAATAGTTTAGGATCAATTGCTATCAAATAATCAAAGATACAAGATTTTTAATGAAATACTTGTAAAAATACTTTTAACTTATTCTAGAAGAAGTACGTGCTGGATAATTCAGTCTTGGACTCGGTAATAACTATGGACGTGGCCTTTTTACATTTTTATGAAAGCGAGGTAAGCTCGCTTTGTTTAAGTCGGTAAGAGTGAGACGTATTAGGTTGTAATTAGGTCAAATATAATAAATTAAAAAAATTGTCTCCATGTTTTTGAAATGTAAAATTTTACCGACTTCAAAGTATGAAAATAAATAACATAGTGAGCTCACTTTAAGAAGTGGTTTTAAGGGCACGTCTAGTTATACCTGGTCAAAGTCCAGACCAACCAGTATAAGTATCTCCTCAAATTCTAGATAAAATACAAAATAAAACGGCATCGACATGTAGATTTATTTTAATGGTTGTTGTGATAATATCACACTATCTATGGACCCGCGTGCTAGGTCAAAGTTACGAGATGTTTAATTTTATCAATATGTTACTTTAAAAGCCCGAACTGCGCTAGGTCCTAAGATCCAGCAAATCCGTGATGAAAGTCAGAGCTGTTCTATAATAATCATAACATAAAAAAGTCCAAAATTATCGGTTTGCGAACTTTTAGCTTTTCGGATATTTACTTGCCAGTGTTGGTAAATTTTAGGTTTTACCGGTAAATTTTAGGTTTTACCGGTAAATCTTAAGTTTAACCGGTAAATCTTAGGTTTAACTTGGGTTATCGGCAAGTCTTAATATCTTACCGGTAAGTTTTAGGTTTTACCAGGCTATTATAGGACTTACCGTTGTTCGGACTTTTACAGTAACAAATACACTGTTTGTATAGAAACACACTTTTGTATAATAAAGCTATTAGTTTTTACGTGAGAACATTTTAAAAAACATCAAATTAATAGTACTGCTCCACCCATCAGTGGTCGTTTGCATGTTGATATTATGTACTAGGATAGATATTTTTTATGTAAGCAACATTGCAAACAACTCCTGAGTATTATAATGTAACTAGAGATAAAAATAAAAATTGGTTGTATGAACGATACGCTTGTTAGGTAAAAAAAGGTATGATAATGTTTTGTGATTAGGTTGTTGGTTGTAATGCCGTGGCCTGTGGAAATGAAGCCAAAAAGCAATACGTAAAATCATGATTTTGAATTTTAAAATATTTGTAATTATTTTTCAACAACAAATCTCAATAATTTTTAGATAAATAGCAGTACATAATTATGATATTTTAAAGTAAATAAACTGTCTATGTGGAGCAGTAGAATATTTTTTCACAAACGCCTGAAATGTGGATATTTTATTTACGAAATAGAACTTGCAGGTTCTTTTGTGATTGAGTTAAATCCTAAATTCCAAATTATGCCCAATGTAACAATTATGAATAAATATTTATAATGAATAAGATTTATTTCGTTTTATTTCTTATATGTATATAGAGGTCGCCACTGCATGTAACGAACAATTTGTAAGTAAAACAAAAGTTATGAATATTTTTTTATTAATTTCACAAAAGTATTCATTAAAAGCCACAGTTGAAGGCTTTTAAGCTGTCAAGCGATGACTGTTAGTATATATAACATTATTTTCCCCATTGTTTATAGTCAACAGTGAGCTAGAAAACAGGAATTCACAAGCTATCTAATAAACTACATCATAAACGTTTACTTTATAGAAAATATTGACATACTTCATCCGATAAAAGGCAGTCGAAGCTTGCGTCGTCACGTCTATTGCGCCTAAAGAGCACACACACACGAGCGCCTTGACGCTGGCAACACCAACCACTCGTGTGTTACCACTCTTAAATATTTTTTATATAATATTTTTTATTTGTATAAATAATGACTTTTATTACTTAGTATTAAAGTGTGAATAACACTATCGTTACGTATTACAGAACAGCTCAGTGTATCATTATATTTATATAAGTGTGAAGCGACACTGATTTCTAATATTTGAAATATACTTTGAAGCTATTTTGTGATATTCTAACTCGAATGCCTTATTCTAATTTGAGAGAACAACCTTCAAACTTAGCGCAAAAAAATCTTATATTTTTATTGGGAATTTGCTCGCGTTTTCACGATCTCACCTGACGTATTGTTTTAACTTTAAAGCCAGGAATACACTAGGGGACAAATGTCCCACGACATGTCAAGCGAAGCCGGGCGATTTCGCGACATTGCGTGACCTAGACAGACACCGTTGGCGACACGTGTCGCGCGATGTTGTCAGACATGTCGAACAAAGTCCGGCAACGACGCACCACTTTACCCGACGTCGCTGGCGACACGTGTCGCTGGATATTTGTCCCCTAGTGTATCTGTCTCCTGGCTTCATGCATCTTTCCCCATGACAGTACAATTGCCAGAATAAAGTTCCAAGTATGGTGTAATTAAAGCTAGAATTAGAAAGTTATTCTCTCATACATTATACTATTAATACCTATATATGTCAAGTGTTACAGACACAGAAACACTTTTAATTATTAATACATTTCGAGTAACTTTGGAACTCATTTCAACTTCCATAGTCCGATCGAAGTCATATGTGTTGACTTTGACAATTATGAGTCGACTTCGAACTATGGCAAGGTCAAATTTAATTCGAAAATCTTTAACATGGGTCCCAATTCCCTTTTTCCATTACATCTCTCCTTTTGTAATTTTTACTCCTAAATAAAGCTGCCAACGGCAACTCGCCAGCCATTTTGTAATATATTTTCGCTTGTAAAATGGCTGAATTTAGGATTTTGTTTGTTATCTAGTATAAATACGAGCGGATTTGGATATTACGTATAAATATATAGTTATTGAAAGCTCAATGTGTTCCAAACACCCTTGTAACAATGAGGTTTGCGATTTGAATGGGTTTTAAACAATATTGTGAGGTTATAGTTGACTACATATCAACTTTTAATATTCAAAGTCAACTTCGATACTTTGACAGACTTCAATCAAATTGACAAGCATTTGACAGACAGTCAGAACGTTGGCTTTAAATATTAGTTAGTAAAATGGCAAAATCAAGACAATTTACGCCCAAAAAAGCTTATATATAAATATTATATAATACTCAATGAGGTGATCATACAAAAAATATTTATCTTTAGCAATCGAAATTCTCAATATCTTAAAGCTTAAGCAAAAATAAACTCTTTATTTATACTCATAGGGTCCTATATTCGTTTTAATTAATCTACCAACGCAAGTATTTTTTTTGGAAATCAACGATTGTCTTACTCTCTAGGTACATACCGTGCTCAACACCAATACTTTCCATACACACTGCCACTTTACAACTATCAGCAATACGATTGACTATCCATAGCGTGCTTACACCCCAGTCCTAACTGGAGACTTCCAAAAACTATCAATCCATTATCTACCTTATGTCTATTCACATAAAGTTTACAATTATTTACAAAATACACTCGCCAACCTCAACTAATATTTTATGAATCTTAAACATAATGTTACACAAAAATCTATTTTTAACATCAATAGTATTTAGTGACGAGATATTATTGAGTCACAGATAAAATATAAATAGCAATAAATTTACAAAAGCTTAACATACCTACACTATGGACTAGGAATTTATAAGGTAACCTTCAAGAGACCAAACAATTTAGTAAATACTAAGAGTAGATGTCAAATGTAAATGTCAAATTGTATGAACTTGTTAGCATTAGTTACAATTTTACATTAACATTTGATATTACACCAATTACACATACCGGTCCTAAATAATAATTTTGATATTAGGACATCAGTAGCATTGTTCTATACTAAAAATTTGGTCTAATTGCTAAGTCGATTTATTTAATGTTTATAAATTCATTATTGTATTCTATTTAGTTTGATAACAAACTTATAGAATACTATAAATCTCTTTGTAGACATTAAGTAAAGTAATAATTAAAAGTTAACAACGTCTTACAACAAAATAAATGAAACAGAGGGCTTTTACAAGGGAAAACATTCTGATAACAATTGGTAAGAATGGACATTTTATATTGCCAACAGCTTTAGCATTAAATGGTATATGATTTGACAGTTATATTCATTTAATTAATGTTTTAGTCAAACAGTCCGGTTACACATCTTAAAGACAAACTTAGCATATATGTATTTTTATTGTAAAATATGACAATTACGATAGAAGAAGCTAGCTTGCCTATTTTTGAAGTTATAATGTCCCATAATGTCAAGTCTGACATAATGTCAAATATCATGGTTGACTTATACTATCCTACTTTAACATTAATTAAATCATATTTTTCTTCAGCGACTTTGTATTTTATGTAGCTGTGCAATTCTGAGAATCCATTTAATATTCTAGGTATTAATGAAACTTATCTACAACATACATGTATGATCATTTCATAGTTGTATTTACAATATCAAGCGACAATAACACTTGTAAACAAATAACTTTTGTAAAACATATTACAGGTTACATTGCACATAAAACGTTATATTTCCACTAAATATGTCAGCCTATTAGCGTAAAAAAACTAATAGATATGTTTGATGCAGTCGAGTTTGTTATGAAATGTCAAATTCAAGTCCTTAATTGTCAAATAATGACTTCGAATGTCAAATTGTAATTTCGAGCGATGGTCAAAGATTTGACAATGACTTGTTTGTCTATCGCAGGTTCTAAATTATAAGATATCTGAATGTTACATTTAAGCAAACCTATGAAGACTCTAGTTTTCTATTCAAGTTATTCAGTCAGCTTGCATGTGTTGTATCGTTTTAACAAGTAATATGTATACGTTTTACCCCTATTTGTTGAGATCATTTAATTTCTTAATCACTTCTGCCTTTCGTAGCGAAATATTGAGAGCTAAAAGTAACTGACCAATGTTACTTGATCTCTCTTATTACGAACCGTTATTTTATTAGGTATCGTCCGCTTATGTGATCGTTTCATTAATAATTTTTTGTTTTAGATAGGGCAGTTCGTAGCAAAAGTTTTTTTTTATTCTGCCTTAAAACACGATGTATACCTACAGTTAAAACCATACAATTCTACATAATACTATCATATATCTTAAATAGAAACACAATTCCTTAGTTATAAAACCTACATGGCATAACATGGCTCATTCATACTTTACAATCGGGTAGTCCAGCAGTCAGTCGCTGTTACTGTTAGAACGATACATTAGCGATGACGTCACGTGTTGCGCAAGCGGTGCGTTACTGCGGTGTATCTGTGTTTGTGTCTGTGTGTGTGTCAGTGTTTTTGTTCGTATGTGTCGAGTCGCCGACGCTGTCGCTGGGCGGCGGGCCGCACTCCTCGGCCTGACTCGCCGAGGGATCGTCTGAAAATATTAATTTATTTTAAATACTCAGGAACATAATAGTCGATTTTAATAGGGACTAGGTACGATCCTTGTGGCACTCCCATGTGATAACAAAGTTAATATTAGCAGATAACTACGTAACGTCCAGTTTAAAAATACCTACATTTTTACCGTAAATGTATTTTTAAACCCAAATTGAAAGATTCACCAGTGCCGACGTTGACTCGACACAACTATGAGTATTTCAATGTAATCAGGGTATTGAATTATGATATTAGACGATTCACCGTGTCAAAAGCTTACTCAAAGTCCATAAACAATTCAGAAAGAAGAGATTACCTGCAGTGTGCGGCTCGTCTAGTCCCGTTCAGGAGCCTCTACGTCCAGTAAGTGAACCAACCAGAGACTTGAGGGCGGCACCGAGCGAGCCACGACCGCTGTCACCCCCCACCCCTGGTACACCTGCCCCTCCCACACTACCAACGGACGATAGTGACGATCCGCCGTGTGCGTCCAAGCATTTCTGGTAACGTAGCTGAAAAATAGTTTGCTAATTGGCAAAAAGTTTGTATTTAGAAGGTACCAGTAGAAGTAACAAGTTTCAAACACTGAACTATATATGCTATGCAGCGTGGGCAGGCCTCCAACAAGGTGGACCGATGACCTGGTAAAGGTCGCGGCTAGCCGATGGGTAAGGTCAGCTGTGGAAATCTTTGGGGGAGGCCTATTTCCAGCAGTGGACGTCTTTTGGCTGAGATGATTTGGCTATACCATAAATGATGATATAATGTTATTTATTACCTTGCATGCAGCCTCAATAGTCTTGCACAATGCTCCTGACGATGGCTCGGCGTGGAAAGCGTGGGCCACGAACAGATCCTGAGCGGTGTGGACTATAAACGCGCAGCGACGAACATCGCGGCCGATACCCAGGAATGACAAGTAGCGGACACGGCATTCGACAATTGGAGTAGTCTCCTGAAAACGTAAGAGACCGTTGTTATACATAGTGAAAAACGTACTTACATGTTTTGAATTATTTATGAAATCCCCGAAAATGAGTAAAGAAAAATATCTAGTTTGTATATCAAATGGGATTTTAGCATATAAAGCATAGTTTTAAGTTACCCCTTCATCAGTGATAGTGATCATAGAGGGGGCTACAGCGACTGCCACTGGACGCCACGCTGAGGGGGGCCGGGCCGCGGCCAGCCGGTCCAGCGCGTCGTTCAGCACGCGCATGCCGGTGGGGCGCGGCACTTCAGCACTGCCCAGGTACAGAGCACGGACTGTCTTGCGAGGCTCCTCCATCGGAGTGGGGAATGCTGCTCCTACTGAAAAAATTCAATATCAATTCAGATTTCTGTAATCGCGTGTAATAAGTTGCTTGCAGAAGTAGAAAAATATAGAATTATGAAACATTGATGATAATAACAACTAAAATTCCTTAAGATCATGCATCCATGCACCATGCAGTTAAAGAATGTCATGCGTATTTTAGACAAATTTGGCAGCCAATTTCATAAACAACAATTGCAAGAAGAAAGATAACGACACAAATGTTAGGTAAAACCTGACTTTTTACTGTTGCAAGGAAGAGAAGGAAAAAAGTCAAAGCCGTTATAAATCGCTTTTAGAATAATGCTATGTGATAAAAAAAAACTATAATATCTACCTAGGGATCTGCAGGTACACGCTACTATCTCACCAGAAAGCGGTCTAGGACGCCTCGTAGCTGGTAGATCAGTGGGTCGGGGCGGAGGCTGGAGAGACCTCTCGATCATGATGCGCTTGCAGATGTCCCTGAGAGCGTTGGCGATACTTCGGGCAGGAGCCTCGCATCGAAACACGTGGCACATGTGCTTCCGAGTTGCACGATCCCGGGCCACGTATGCGAAGTCCCTGAATACAAATACATGACATGAATAATTGTCTGAGTGCGTGGTCTTTTACCTTAACCTGAAGTACAAGGCCATGTGTGGAATTATAAGTCTAAATGTTCAGCATCTATACAATCGGCTCTATCACATTGCAAATTAATTATGAATGAAGGTATTTCTGTACTGTTCTGATCAGATCACAAGTCCATTGTTTTGTAGCAGGAGAGCAGTCGACTGATTTTTTGCACAAGATCGTCAATTTTTTGAGAAATATCGTGGAAGTTTTTCGTAGATTCGAGCTTTCGTATATAACGCTTTCAGATCAGTGAAAAGCAGGTTTAGCCCTACGATATTCTCTTAGACTAATGTGAGCTACTGATTATCTGTCGTCAGCATGTGCTTTGCTTGCACAGATTAAGTTAATTATTACGTGTCACTGTCAATGATCCACAACAATGTCAAAGACAAATGAATAATCAGTTTGCGTGTATAGTCGATGGTGATGTAACAGCATTTCAGTGAGTGTCGTAAACACGACAAATTGCGTGACGTAAAGCCAAAATCGTATGTGTTCTAGAAGCAGATGTATGTACACAACACTAACACAAAGATGTCCTAAAAAACGGAACCTAATCACGCTAAAGCACATACGTACTAGGCAGAATGGTCACGACTGCTTGGCTGTAGAAGAAAAATATTAAGCAGATTGGCCAGAATCGACCTGCCTGACTATATTAACCAGTAGCCATGCTGCCCAGTGCATATGAACCCAAAAATTAAATATCGCACTTAAAACACATGACTCAAACGATCTACAAAATCTAAATTCAATTTCTGATAAGTGTTAACCTAAATAATGTCATACCTTTCACTATTCCGAGAGAGCGAAATGGAAAAACAGAATATTTTAGTGGTGTTTTTACTTGTTTGTGTAATAAAGTAAGAGAGGATGATGCTTACCGGCCGTTGTCTCTGCCGACCCCCCACACTCGGATGGTGTGGATAGGCTGTGTGTGCAGCGTGTTTAGGCTCTCTGGGTCGATGAGCTTCAAGGCACCGTCGTCCAGATCCATGAAGAGATCTTTACCCTGTTGATAGAAAATAAGAAAAAATATTACCTCCGCTTACGAAATGAAACAGACGCTATCGTATGGCTAAGCATATAGTGGAGACGACGCGACACACGTCGCGCAGCACAGATCACTGTGTTATAGCTCATCATCATACGCCTATCGCAGGTCACTGCTGGACATGGACCTCTCTCAAGTGTACGCCATTTGGCACGGTCTTCGGCTTCTCGTATAAGCTGCTCCTAGCCACTTTGCGAAAGTCATAGATAGCACCATTTAAAATGAGGGCGTCCTACACTACATTTGCCGAGCCACAGACAAAAACACATCTGCTCCAGATACTAACACCTCTTTAAATCTTACCTACAAGCCTAAAACCAAAGGCACAAAAATGACGGAAGCGGTTTAGTTTCTTTTAGGACATGAACCAGGGTTTATTTCCCAATAAGTAGGTACTCACATCTCCCCAGCGTCCGACCTGATCCAGCAGGTCATTGCGACCAAGACTGAGGTCTACGATGCACTTGTTGACGGCGCGGCTGGACCTCTCAGGTGTCAGGTCTGACTCCGAGATCTCCACCCATCCGAGAGAGCGGACGAAGAACCGAACAGCGCGTCCATTGTCTGGCTCTGGACGGGCAGGAAAACTACGGCGTCTGGGGAATAATAACATATAATTGGAATGTAGAATTTGTAAAATGTTCTGTTGAAGAAGCAGCATATGAGAATGTGAAACAGCTCACTTAGGTTCTACCCATTACTATTTTTAATTTTAAGTAGGTACCATCTAAGCGTTTAGTTTAGTCATCTCACGATCCTAAAGCTGGCCTTTACTTAGGCCAACGCATTGCAATCCAGCATGGCAATTAGGCCAGTCTTTTGGGAACTTTCTCTCAGAATTGCGATTATCAGCTATCAGCGATGCTTAATCAAATATATTTTTTATAGGTTTCTTTAAATACAATATCTGATGGTTTTTAAATAAGTTAATATAAAAACCCGATTAATAAAAAAAACAGAATAAACTTAATCGGCATCAAATTTTAACATTAGTATATAAAACAGATTAAATATATTTTAAGCTGTTTTATTTGCACATAATGACTTCGAATTCAGCAACATGTCAGTTTTACCTTCTTTATAATATAATACTCATCGCTAAAATAATTATTTAAAATATTAAACCATATAGGCGAAGCCTAAAAGCAGTTTGTTCAGAATCAGTAATATATTTGATTACAATAATTTTTAAATGATGTATTTTGTCCCAATAATGTTTGAAAATTGTTTAAAGTTGGACACCCATATTTTAACGGGATATATTTTTGAACCTAGAGGAATGACACTTTCCTCTAGGTTTCCACAATTTTATAGGGAAAATAAAAATTTGTAATTTTGTTAATTTTGTGCTACCTACTAATATCTGTACGCTGGAAACAGCAGAATATTTTGGACATTTATATTTTATAATAACATTGTACAATATTCATACAATAAATGCATTATTATTATTATAAAGTGATAATTAGTTTTCATTTTATTTTTACTCTTTTAACAAAAACTAATTTGGGGTTTCGGGTTTTTTACTATACCAAAAATAACATTAACTATTATTTACTGTTCCATACTTACATAACTGACTTAAGTTAAGTGCTGTGTAGTTTTCCAATAACTATAATACCCATCTAATTAAACTACGACCATAATTAATTGTCTACAAACATGTCTGAGGTAGCTAAAGGACAACACACGAAGTAGGTAAATACAGACCTCGAGTTCACCGTTCAACCCTGAACTTTGAATAACATCGAGATCGCTATAAGATTATAGTACGTGAATAACTCACATCCAACTCAATTGTCCTCAGGGTATTACCCAAGCCATTGGCTGAAGTATTATAATTTTGGACATTGCGGGAATTCTGAAATTTGCACTATATGTCATTCCTTACTCGTTGTTATACCTACATGAAATGATTTTTATCGTCAGCTTTAAGGACAGATTGATGGTTGCTCTTTTTGAAGATATCGTCAGGAGATTTGTATGATTCAGTGTTGTCAGTAAGGTATAATATACAACCCATAATATGTCTTAATTCTGGATGCGAGTCCCCTTTTCTTTAGGGCCTTAATCCACATATGCTAGCGCTATGCATGATACAGACATGCCTTTAGAATGTCTGGTGGAATGTGCAAGCGTAATTATTATTATAGGGAATAAGTGAAAAAATCTACAATAATATTTATAAAATATTGTCATTATTCTGAATCCTATATACGTATGGTGTCCACCAAAGAACACTATTAATAAGGCAGCTTTTTATAAAATGTTGTGTGCATCAAAATATGTACCTCTTTACTAGAATATTCTACAACCGAGTAATAAGCCAATGTTACCCGCCGGCTGATTCTCTAAGAAACAGCGATCGCAAATTGACAGTTGTGATTGCTCGGTGACGGCACACACGATTGCTAAACGTCAAAAAGGCTCGGTTTTCGCTCTACGCAATACCGATTTTCAACCTGACAGCCAGATTTTGCTCCGTTTTCGCGGTCGCTCGGTTTTCGCTCTTAAGGAATACCCCTGCCGATCACTTACTTGTACGACATTTCCTCTTTCCGTTTCCTCTCGGCTTCCTGTCCTTCATGGTCCAAGGCTCCGCTCGTGGTACTCCTGGTGACGGAGCTGGTCATCACGTTGCCTTCGTACTTGGACACCTCGGAGAGATTGGAGCAGTCACGCACCATGGAGATGCGAGACTCCTTGGCTTCCACCGGCGGCATCTTCGGGATCTCTCTTTGGATGGTCCCGCTTTTTATGTGCCAGTAGTATGGACCATCATTGTCTGTGGCAATGGAAACTAAAAATTAGGATAGTTATTTCTTTTTAGTAGATACCTACCTAAGGTAACAAGCGTATGTATCTAGTTACGTCTGTGGTAAATGAACAAGAAAAGTTCATTATTCTAGGATTCATTTAACCAATCAAAAATCGAACTCCTATTTTACAATAGCAGAAACTCAGGTAATATCAAATTGTCGCAAGTCCTGTGTCGCGAAGAGCTTAATGAATCTGAAAATATTTTGGGCACAAAGCACACTCAGACTCTGAACAACTAGGTATCTGTAGTTTTCACAAATTTCAAAGTTATCTTTGTCACTACCCTAGGTAACCATTACGGCACGTGCATTCTTTTCCAAGACTCTGGATAGTATATCATCTAATACCTATACTCTATTTTTAGGCAATTCTACTGAAGTCAATGTAGCGAGCCCACCTTCATGTTTCTCCCACCCTGGCGGGAGATGCAGTTCCTTCTTTGGTCGAAGCTTGACAGGTATGGCATATAAGTCATCGTTTGGTCCCTCTGCGGAGTGTGGCACTGATGCTGAGTGGCTCTTCTCTGAGTCCTCACGGTCAGCGCGCTCCTTCTCCGGGGGAGGGGATTCTTCACCACCTTGAGGCGGTGTGATCAACCCGGTTTTGTCACTGTGGAGAAAGAAACTATTTTTAAGGTATAGCAAGTGTCTAATTATTGTTCTTTTTGAAGTAATATTTAGATAGGTTTGGAGTACCTATTTTTTAAATGTGATTAATTTAAATATCAAAATAATTGTGAGGTATAGTTTCTTTTGTTTTTATAAGGATGTTTACACATTCACATTGAAATCACGGACACGAAGAAAGTACACACTTACTTAAAGATAGGCATATTTTTCGATTAATCGGTGAGTGGTTTTTCGCTTATATACTACCTACATAATACCTACCTGTAGATAATCAAAACTTATGTCATGTTTAAACTATAGTAGTTATAAGGTTTTTAAAGGGTCCGCAACGCGTGAGTGACACCTCTGGTGTTGCAAGCGTCTATAGGCTACGGTAACTGCTTACCATCAGGCGGGCTGTATGCTTGTTTGCCCCCTTGGTAGTATAAAAAAAAACTATTTTAACCCGAACAAGTGGCTGAACATCCAGATGCCATATCCTAACAGCTATAATACACAGACGAAACTACATATAAGCAAAAGTTAGTTCACATATCTATATTTAAACATTTTAATTATTACTGTAGAATCTCGAACAAGACAGGGCTCATATAGTTCAGAACACAATGTTACACAGTTAATGTGGCACTTGCTTTATGAGTTATAAAAAAATAAACAACGCGTTTACGTGACTAGCCGCGTGCGTCACTCAATTTGTATGAATCACGATCTTAGGGTGCGGTTTTAGTAACATGAGCGGAAGCGAAAGCGATTTCATAAAATAACAATTCCACACGAAAACTGGCAATTCAGATTGATAGTTTAACCGTTCTAACACACTTAAGTTCTCACTTTTCAGAATTAGAATTCTATCCACAGTTGTAAGCCATATAATTTCTCCTCTTTTTTGTTCTGTCCAAGTTTAATTTATCTTTAGTCGTTAGCGTGTTGCTTGCGACTAACAAGGTGTACTCAGAAACTCATAACATAGTACCTATTCCACACGCGAACGGTGCGAGTAAGATCGCATCATGAACGGCGAGCGCGAAAGTGAAAGAAACAGATGCGCCACACACTTATTCGAAAATGAACTGAAGTATTTAATATTTTGCTAACAAAAGTACTAATTTACATGGGAAATTATAAAGAATATAATAACAAAGTATCCTTTTGTACTTTTAGAGTATTAATTTTTACAGCACACTACGTTAGGACCGTGAAACTTCACACTGTTATTCCGCTTCGAAGCTACTGAGAGCAAAACTGTGCCCATTTTTTATTAAGGCCAAGTTCAGTTGGTGCCGTTTTGCGAGCGGCGATCATGCATTTATGTTATACTAGCTGTTGTCTGCGGCTCCGTCCGCGTGGATGTCGGTTATCGCTGTCAAAAGTAGCCTATGTGTTATTCCAGACCATAATCTATCTCTGTACCAAATTTCATCCAGATCCGTTCAGTAGATTTTACGTGAAAGAGTTACAAATATCCATCCATCCATCCATACTCACAAACTTTCACATTTATAATATTAGTAAGGATTTGATCGAAGAATAAAACAAATTAACAAACATTAAATCGCTCATACAAAATCGCTTCCACTCGTACCATGCCCACAATACAATACAAGGTCGTTCTTAACTCGCAAGCATGAACAATTACTTGATCGAGTTCAACTGGCTGCAGGCTGTTATGTTTAACTTAAATTAGTTTTGTTGTTATGTTATTGTTGCTGGCGGTTAGACTGTACAGTGTGGCTTAGTGGTTAAAGTGGTCGGCTGGATATTTTAACTGCGCGCTAGAGATAGATAGAATTCTTTTTTATTGTTGATACATTTTACATAGTAATTTTTTTCATTTTTTTTATTCGGTGTTATAACCATTTCGATTTCTATACATGTCAAGCAAATAAGATAGTCACCACGCCATTGTGCAGAGTGTGTGGGTTCGATTCCTACGCAGGACAAAAATTATCCTAAACATATTACGATAAGAAATATAAAGTTGTTTACAAAAAATAACCAGAGAAGAAATTCATACAAACAAAGATTAGACGTTTATCGTTTCTTCTTTTTACGTGTCAGGTTTTTGAACTGCCTAGTTGCCTGTTTGGATTTCGTATTGTTTTCTTTAAAAGAACACTCTCACTAGGGAACAAGCCCTTTGTCGCGAGGGACTCTACAAACAATCCACGGACACAAAGTTCACTGAGATCCCACATCTTATATGGGGTCGAACCCACAATACACCGCACGAGTGATAAAAGTTTACACATCATCCCCCGCGCTACAGTGCTTACTTATAGTGCGCGTAATAAAGTCATCAAAAAAAAAACAAACCTATTATACACGAATCTTCTCTTTGTGACGGCCATTTTGATTTAAGTAAACACACCACGTCAAAAAATACACTAGGTACACTGTTACTACACTTATGATATTCACTATACGGATATATAAAAACTATTAAAAATATATCATAAATTAATTAAATTATTGTAAAGACGCGAACGTTCCACAACAAAATAAAATGATAAATAACCAACAGCAAGAAGTTATCGGAATTACGATTGCAATAAAAACGTAATTAAATGCACCAACTGGACATGAACCCGCGTAATAACGTGTAATTTAATTATCAAGCTTCGGTTGTTATGAAATCATTAGTGTTGCAATTATTTCGACAAAAACCTACATAATATTCTTAATCCTGTTATATGGGTCTTAATTTTTTTAGGGCTACTTGAATTTCATGAATTAATCAGAAAAAAATTACCTAACTAAGAACCTAATTATATGGAGTATTTTTAACAAGTACAAATATTATTAAGTTACTAAGCATGGCCATAAGAAGAATAAAATGCATGTTTAGAGTCTAGATCGACGTGTTAATATTTATTTATAAGATATAGCTGTTGCCCGCGGCTCCGCCCGCGTGGATGTCGGTTATCGCTGTAAAAAGTAGCCCATGTGTTATTCCAGACCATAATCTATCTCTGTGCCAAATTTCATCAAGATCCGTTCAGTAGATTTTGCATGAAAGAGTAACAAGCATCCATACTCACAAACTTTCACATTTATAATATTAGTAAGGATATGATATTATTATTAGTAAGAATAGTCATTAAAACTAAAGTAACTTAAACCTAAACAATAAAACTATATCCCTAGGTATACACAAAGTTTAGTCTAGATGTTCTTTGCGACCGTAATTTCAATGTTTGTGAATGAAATTATTCCTTATTTAATTAGGCCTTAGAAAATCATAGTTACCTAGTTTTGTTAACGGGTGACGAAGCTTCATCTTCCACTCTGTGAACAAAAGAGGTAAATATAAATAATCGTTATTAAAATAACTAAATTATAATTAATATAATTTAGGGATGCGTTTTGAAAGAAACCTGTTCTTATCCCAGATATACTACATCTTAAAGCCCTCTTCATAAATAAAGGGTCGGCAACAAGAAAGTGATACCTCTTTTATTGTAAGCGTCCATAGGCTACGGTAACTGCTTACCATCAGACGGGTTGTATGCTTGTTTGCCACCCAAGTAGTATAAAAGTTTTTTTTTAAGAGAATGTATGTACCTATGTACTACCAACTATTAAGTATTCTGTGGTACTACTTAGGTACTGGTCTTTTTTTACTTATTCTTTTAATGGAACTTAAGAATTTGTAGTCGTGAAACGCTTGGTATAAAATATTGATAAATAAAATTAGAATTTAAATATTTCATGTCTGAAAATCGAAGAGGTAGTTATCAATTACATTAAATTAGTGTAATATTCTATGCTAAATGCGAAGTATTTTAATATATTCAACCATTATTTTTCTAGTCGTAATAGCCATAGAAACAAACTTTCCAAATATCATTAAGTACCAATATCAAAATGATGACTAAACAGATAGCGACACTAACCTAACTTCAACAAATACTTCGATACACGAAAAGAACTCACGAAAAACAGTAAAAAAAGATTCTACACCAAACTTGTTACCATTAGAGTGTCGAATAGCCTATTATACAGATACCCACCTAATTTAGAAGAGGGGGGAAATGCGATTGAGTGCTAACAGCCAAGTTTTGCCAAGTTATACGAGTTGCTACTTGGAATACTTTTGAGCAATATCGGAGTTTTCGAGAATATTTTGTGAAGTTTATTGCGAGTGCGATTGGAAAATTTTAAAATGGAATTGAGTTGTGTTTTGTGAATAAATAAAGATGGTTGGAAATAGAATAAAGAAAGATAGATAACTCTTTATTGTACACCATATATACGCCAATTCATGTTTTAATAATAATTTAGTACTAATCAAATGATTCGCCATCTTTCAACGATGAAGGAAAACATCGTGAGGACATATTATGTCTTAGAAGAAATTCCAAAGACATGTCCGATTCACCAACCAGCATTAGGCCAGCGAGTGTGTATTAAAGCCTAAACCCTCTCTCTCTTGATAGAGGAGGGTAGGCCCGTGCCCAACAGTGGTACTATGGGTTGCTATTATTATATAATAATTAATTTACAATAAACGAAGCCTTATAAGTTTTAGGTTCCGTGTTATAGAAGATACATAGATACAACTACAGGTGACCACACGTGTGCCGTTGCGAGTTCGATCCCCACATGAGACAAATAGTGTGATCCGTAGATAGTTGTTTCTAAAATAAACGTATTTTGTAAAGTCTTGTGCCACTCTTGAGCGTGCCAGTCCTCCTCTGAGTTACTCCAGAAAGTGAGGGTACTCTTAATAACAACCACAAACTTGGTTGTATCAATCTGTAATCCGAATTTAGTCATGTCGTCACTACTATGCTTAAGCGCTTATTCCACTTGCCTAAATTTAGTAAGACTAAAAGATTTAGTCACTGAATTCAGACAAGTGTAATAACATTTAGAGAGTTAGATGACTAAATTATATGTCTAATTAGCAAAAATTTAGTCACCTTAATACTTTAGTCATACCCTTACTCGATCCGGATAAGCTGACGATAATCGAACTTAAGACCTCAGCACAGCAAACACTAAGACTGTGCCACAGAGGTACTTCAAAACAATTTGATTAAAATGTCTTTATAATAGCAACCAATATATGTCCCACTGCTGGGCACGGGTCTCCTCTCCTCTATCAAGAGAGAGAGATTAATTCACACACGCTGGCCTAATGCGGGTTGGTGAATCTGACATGTCTTTAGAATTTCTTCTAAGAAATGTGGGTTTCCTCACGATGTTTTCCTTCACCGTTAGCAGATGGCGAATCATTTGATTCGTACATATAAACTCCACAAAGTGAAATTCACATTGGTACTGCCCGGGCCACCACCGCTTTCTGTGTGTCTTTGTTTATTTCAAAAAATGTCTTTATTTATTTCAAAAAGTTCCATTACATTAGCTAACCACTTACAAGAAAGCCAACACACACATTATTTTTATCCACAAATCTTTTGAAACTGCAACTTTTGCGTCGCAAACATACCCTATTGTCTAATAGGAAGCTAACTCGTTACATTTCAAGACAGACAAACAGATAATGTTGCATTAGGGACACAAAAACATGTGGTGTGAGAAGACGCGACGATGTCAACAAACGTCGGACAACGATCTTGGGAATAGTTAAAGACAACGTCTTGTAGTTTGCATATATCTTATAGAGTAGAGAGATAGGTATGTACCTATAAAGGTGGCCGATTGGGCAAGTAGGTAATGCACGCAAGGAGTGTGACTTCGATCCCGGCAGTACCAATGTGAACTTCACTTTGTGGAATTTATATGTAACAACCAAATGACCAGCTAGGTGGACCGACGACCTAAAAAAGGTCGCTGGGGCGCACTGGATGCGGAAGGCGGAGGACCGTGTGCTATGGCGCGTGTTGGGAGAGGCCTATGTCCAGCAGTGGACTGCGATAGGCTGATTGATTGATTGATTGAACCAAATGATTAACCGTCTGCTAACGGTGAATGAAAACATTGCGAGTCGTAAGAAAACTATATGTTTAAGAATAAAATTTAAAGACATGTCTGATCCACAAACCTGCATTAGATCGGCGTGTGTAGAATAAGGCCTAATTTCTCTCTCTCTCTTGATAGAGGAGAGGAGATCCGTACCCAGCAGTGAGACACGTATGGGCTGTTTAAACTAGTTACGTACATAATATAAAGAACTTATACAGTTCTTATTATTTATTCCAATGCATTGCTTGCTCTAGTTTTCTCATAGGTATGTCACGCACTAGGGAACAAGCCCTGTGTCGCGGGGGACTTTACAACGGACTCAAAGAGCAACCAGAGTCGGGACAACCATTTATGGATCACACAAATTTTGCCACGTGGGAATCGAATCCACAACACTCCGCGTAGTGGTAAATGACGAGGTTACCATTTTAGCCACTGAAGCAACCTTGCAGTTCATCTAAAGGGTATATAAGTAGTTTTATCTAAAGGGTTGTTGCTAATGGACTGTATATAACTCCTTTATGCCATATACCTTCGCTACCACGTACACTAGAGTGGAAGGAGTTAATTACCGTTAAGTGCCCAATGAGTGCACGGCATTATATAGTGCAGTAGGATATAAGTATTATTATTATGGCGTGTATAGAACGTCTGGGATGTTCCATGGCCGAACAACGTTGAAATGATACCGTTTAATATAAGATTGCATGTATGGTCCAGTGGTTAACTTGCCATTTGTCACTTAACGGACGAAAAAGTGTGATTAGCAAACATTTTTTTGATTTTTTATGTCCGTAAATTGTATGTTTTTTTGCTTTGTCCTTCGCAACACGGCTTGTTCTAAAGTATGCCAGTGGTACTAAAGATTTAAATTTATAAAAAATTTAAATTTCAACATAAAATTTAAATAAAATTACAAATTCCAAAAAATATAATTTAAAAAATCTAATTTAGATTTAAATTAGACACTGCTTTAAAATAATGGAATATCTTGGCTCTCGGAGCCTGAAACATAATATCGTACCCGCGATGGGAAAAAAATCATCAAATTCATCAAATCAATCGTCAGCATTGTCGTGTTTGGCATTTTTATCTTGTGCCAAATAATTGACGGTTTAAAATTGCAAATGGCAGTTGTCATTTTACGTGTTTGCACAGAAAATGCAAATTGATGCAGATCATGAGAATTTAATTGGTAAAGCACAAAGGCTGGCTTTATCGCTAAAATCAACATCTTATAAGTACCTAACCTTAGGATGTTCAGAAATTATAATAAAAAAACTCAGACTAATAGAATAAGATCTATTAGTCTGAGCAAAAAAATTATGTTAATTATAGGTCAATGGTGTATTCAGCCGCCATTGCAGCTAACCTCAAAATTAATCGCAATTTGTCTATAATTATTGCAAACATGTCGATTAGACTTCCTAACTACATTAAGAAATGCTCTAATTATACTTTACTATTGTTATAACTAGTAGTTATACTAAGAATAGTTTTAATTATACTTCTGAACATGTATCTGAATGTGTTACAAATGATCTGATGCTATTGTTATCGTTCGTCCTTGGCGTATAAACAATACATCACTTCACTTAACATTACAAAATTTATTGTACTCGCATTCATCAAGTTTTGAGCTAGTTATATCAATTTTATCTTTGTTAGAAGGTTATTTGGTATATCCTTACTAATATTAAAAATGTGAAAGTTTGTGAGAATGGATGGATGGATGTTTGTTACTCTTTCACGTAAAAACTACTGAAATTTGAAAAAAGAAAAAGAAATTTGGCACAGAGATAGATTATGGTCTGGAATAACACATAGGCTACTTTTTGCAGCGATAACCGACATCCACGCGGGCGGAGCCGCGGGCAACAGCTAGTCTTTATAAATAAAAATGCAACCCCTCAAATGTATGTACGCGCATCACTTACGATCGACTGCACCAAATTAGATAATTCATTTTTTCGTGTTTCTTATTGTCAGGACAAGGTTTGTACAGAAGAAAATTAAAGAAAACATTTATGTATAAGTATATGTTTTTCTCTGAAGGTAAGTTGAGGTATTTTAACAATGTGGCTAGGCTATGTTTCTCCTACCTTACATTTGCCTAACTTTTCCATTACTGGCCATGATTCCAGACTCCGCATCTGATATTTAGTATTTGTCTTCAAAAAGGCTGCCTACCACCCGAATCGGAGATTGAACGGAGATTGCGCCACAGAGGCAATCTCTTATATCTATATATCTATGGTAAATGATTGCCATGGACAGTCAGGAGATTACTGCTTTGACTTTAACACATTTGCATACTGAATCACATTCAATTTACAATGCAGGTAATTAAGTAGGGCACGCACATGACTGCCGCCTATTTGGTCTATAATTAGAATAACTAACTATCGTCCTTTAGATTACAGGTAATAGCCACATTGATGACATGTTAGGAGGCCTTTGGTTTTTATACGTGGTTTACTTGAAGTATGCAGTACCCATTTCGTACGATATATCATCCTACGTTTTTCATGAGTGACAAGGTTGATGAATGTAGAAGAAGCGAAAGAATATGTCTGGATCGAAGCAATTGGCGTACCATAGTCTCTGCCTACCCTTATAGGAGACAGGTGTAATGATACGTACCTACTCGTATGTATGTTTTTCATGAACAGGTAAAATTTACTCTATTGTGCTTTTACACTTAGCTACAATAAAAGCTTTCGGATAGTTAAAAAACTATTACACGAAAAAAGTGATTTAATTTTAAATTTATCATATCTAAGCTCCCTGTTCATAGTTACGTGCTATATTCATTAAAAATATGTGTAACGGTAAAGCCATTTTATCAAGTAATAACAACAATTAACTACAAACAAGAAAACTGAATGCACAGATCTCGCAAAATAAGATACAAACAAGAATCTTCTGACGTCTAAAACTCAGCTTTACTCCAAATTCAACCTTAAATAAGTTTCACAAAGTAGGTACCATTATATAAATAAAGCTAGATAGCAATTCTAAAGATGCGAGAAACGGAAAATGGGAGCTGGAATTCCATTATATCGTGCCCTGAACTGTACGTGAGGATTCAGTACAATTTCAGCCTGAAATATCGGAGCCGAGAGGCGAAGACAATAGGCTTTTACTTGCAGCACGACGTGATCTGAACGAGTGTTTGAGACAAAGACTTTTAGTACGTAGCTTAGTTGAAAACGTTGAATAGGGGATGAAAAACTATTGACTTTTTTGTGTTAGGATGTGCTATTGTGTTGTTGCTTCCCGTATTCGTAACGAGAAGCAACAACACAATAGCACATCCTAACAAATACAAACAAACAAAATAATGCTTAAAAGGTCGCAAAGGTATAATATTAACAAATATTTGTTGAAATCCATAATTAATTGATCAATACAAAGGCGATGTTAAAGTGAAAGGTCGTACACACGACAACGGAGATTAGAGTATACAGGGACGCTATATGAGGGTTAGTTTTTTAGACTATAATTATACGTTATTATAAACTAACTAGGGGTCGCCCGCGACTTCGTCCGCGTGGTAAATTGGAATATTTTCCCCGATTTTGCAACATATCTCACTACTGCTTCGCTCCTGTTGATCATAGCGTAATGTTATATAGCCTTCCTGGACAAATGTACTATTTAACAAAAAAAGATTTTTCCTAATCGAACCAGTACTTCTGAGATTAGCGCGTTCAACCAAACAAACAAAAAAACTCTTCAGCTTTATAATATTAAAGTACTTTAATATTTTAAAGCTAGACTAGACTTTGTGTGATCCATAAATTTTTGTTCCGAGTATGGGTGTGCTTTGTGTCCGTGAATTGTATGTTTGTAAAGTCCCTGGCGACACATGTAATGTCTACTCTCAGTCACTCGTCCCTAGTATGGGAGTTTTCATTAGACATTATCATCATTTCAACCTATAATCGTCCCACTGTCGGGCACGGGTCTTATGCATACACTTGGATGGATATTAGCATACTATACCAAGCTGGTCAGACGGATTGGTATAGGGTTTAGTTTCGAGTTTTCCCTCTCTTGCAGTGTATATTGTCTGCCTGACATACTGCACTATTGACTCTTACATGATAACAATAAAAGAAGTTAAAAGATAAAGTAAAATATGAAAGATCAGAGAACATAATTAAAAGTTCATCCATGGCACACAAACCTTTCAATGTCAAACTCATTTATTCATTTAGATCAAATACACATGATACTTATGAACGTCATAAAAAAAATGCCAGCATACTTGTTTTCCTACGGCCAATTCGCTGACTAGGGTTGGGCCTCGAGAAGAATTGGCTAGAAATCGGGCCACTCTTTTTAATTGCCAGAGTTTAACATTTACAATTTGGTATGAGTTACAATATAAGTGTTAACAAAAAGGGTTTTTTTTTCCTTTACTTGTAAACTATAGCTGAATCCCCAATACCCTTGGTTAGAATCAAAGCAATAACTCAACAAAACTGTAGACGACGAGAAGTGGTACGAGTATAAGATAAGAAACTGACGGTATAACGTGGACTTCTACGTATTATGTAGGTCTTGGCAAGGTTGGACGGCATCCGTTGCATGTTTATGTTCACAATGCAGAAAAGTTTTGATATAATATTCTAGTCTACGTAATATGTTTTTACTTATTTCATTCTTGTGCTAGAGGGTCATATTTAAAAGCTATGGTAAGTATGTCATTTTATTTGTTATCCAACTGCTTCATAGGCTGGATTGTTCGTCGGTTATAAAGTCCTGTCTTATTAAAGTTTTACTGGTAGACATTTTTTAGTAGTTTTTGCTGTCGGATCTGAAGCTGATCTATCCGCATTGGAGTCGGATTACCATCCTATCAGATTATGAGAGTAAGGGAATGAAGTGTCACTATGATTGTGATTACAAACTTGTGCATTATACTTAATATTATTAACTATGTTCTGTTATACCTATCCGTTTCCGGACGCTTGCAATAGCACAATTTGCTCACAACTACCATGTGGCAAAAATATAATGACAAAAATTCTCCATGTTTTCAAAGGCAATAATATCTAAATTACAAACAAAACTATTTCTTATTTAGAATATTAGATACAATAAGACTCATTACCATTTTATTAATCTAATAACTTCAAAGCAATATGAGTCTAGTACCCCAAGCTTTAAAGTTGGTTATGCAATAGCAGGACGAATGCAATTTCTGTCGCTAGGCGCCTTGCTCTCGAATGCGTTCTGATATTGAAATACGTGATCACAAAGATGGCCACCGATGTTATAACTCAGTACTGGGTTTGTTATTTTCTTAATATAAAATAGGATGGCTGTGTTGAAGATAAATCTAACTAATAACTAATATACATATGAAAGTTTGTTTATTCTTTATTTACGACAAAGCGCTGTAAAAATGAAATATTTTTTTAAGAGAGGTAAGGCACCATACTAACGTGCAAGCCCGACTGGGGAAGAAGCTCCACTTTACAGAAGACCCCAGCTCAATAACTACACGCAGCGGTGTAGTTGTGTTCCTGTGTGAGTATAGGTCTCCAGCACTTATTTAAGAATGCGTTTTGAAAGAAACATTTTCGTATTCAAGAGATATTCCACCTTAAAGCCCTGGTGCAAAAATATCGGTCAGCAACACAGAAGTGATACCTTTAGTATTGCAAGTGTCTATAGGCTATGGTGTTCAGGTATGCTTGTTTGCCACCCAAGTAGTATAAAAAAAGACACAGCAGAAGAAGCCCTTGTGTCGCGGCGAAATTTACACACACAATTCACGGACAAAAAGTACCTACTTACACCCAAACTCGTAACAACCATTTATGGATCACACAAGTTTCTATTTTTGTGTGGGGATTGATCTACAACACTCTCTTATTCTCTAGTGCGTTGTATTTAAAGTTGAAAGACTCAATAAACAACAAAAACATTTTGTTTTCGACCACGTCGAGCAACGTGACGTCAAACTTCGCCTCTACAGAGCAGCGTTACAGGAATTTTACGACACAAAGTTCCGGGTTCAAAACTCGCGTTTAAATTGTATTAAAAAGTTCAAAATATCTTGTTTTTAACCAAGCTTGAATAAATGTTGTGTACAAATAAAAATCCTGGTGTATTAATGCAATGGAAGAGAGCTCGTTGGGACCTAGAATGACGCCTTTAAATTTAGGTCCTCAAATGTAGCAAAGGTTGCGGCAACCGATGGACAAAGTCAGTTAAAGGATTCTTGGGGCCATGCCCAGCAGTGGGCGTCTGACGGCTGATATGATGACGACATATAAAGAAATACATACTATCCCGGATTTCTATGGCAAATCTGTAAGTTGTTATGAATTTAAAATTGTATGTTAAGTTGTTCTTGTGATTCTGTAAAGACGACTCCGAAAAGATCGAATGCACAAAGACTCCTACTAATATTATAAATGTAAAAGTCTGTAAGAATGTATGGATGTTTGTTACTCTTTCACGCAAAAACTACTAAACGGATCTGGATTAAATTTTGCATAGATAAAGATTATAGCCTGGAATAACACATAGGCTACTTTTTATCTGGAGGTAATGTACGCGCGGGCGAAGCCGCGGGCGGAAGCAAGTAATAAATAAATGTATAAATACAAAAGTAATGAATGTTTCGAAGACGGCTGATAGAGAAGAATGGAAGAGGAATATGTATTTCCCTTTTACAAAAAGGCAAGACCCGCACTTGGAACAAGGTATGTGTTGCGGGGGACTTTACAAACGCACAATTTGACTGCCTTGGTGGTCTAGTGGCCGCAGTATGCGCCTGCTGTGCACGAAGCTGTGGGTTTGATACCCACACAGGACAAAACTTTGTGTGACCCACAAAGTGTTGTTTTGGGTCTGGGTGTCATTTGTGTCCGTTAATTGTATGTTTGTAAAGTTCCCCGCGACATAGACCTGGTTCCATAATGCGGGACTTGTCTTTAAAAAAAAAAAAATACGGCCACAAAGCACATCCAAATTCGAAACAACAGTTTATGGATCGCACAAATATTTCTTCCGGATACGGATCGAACCTTGGTCGAACTCACAAACGCTCCGTAGTGGAAAAGATGACATTAATTCGGTTAGGAGGACATTACAAATAAAATAAATAATAATAATAGCAACCCATATATGTCCCACTGCTAGGCACGGATCTCCTCTCCTCTATCATGAGAGAGAGAGAGAGTGTTGAGGCCTTAATTCACACACGCTGGTCGAATGCAGGTTGGTGAATCAGACACGTCTTTAGTATTTTTTCTAAGACATGTGGGTTTCCTTACGATGTTTTCCATCACCGTTAGCAGATGGCGAATCATTTGATTAGTACATTTAACTCCACAAAGTGAAGTTCACATTGGTATTGCCACCCGGGATCGAACTCACACCTCTTGCGTGCAAGTCGGTTACTTCCCAAAAATAAAATACCACATTTTAATTGTAGTATATCGCTTTCAGTTTGTAACTTGTGCCATACAAACTGCAACGTCATTATCAACCCTATTCCGTTTAATGCGGACGTTGTTCTGTTCGCTAGGTTGCATGTGAGGGCCATAAAACACGCGATTTTTATATGATGCTAGCGTGTTTGTCTTAATATAATAATAAAAATCATTTAATTCAGGAAATTATTACATAACCCATAGATAAATACCTTATAGTCTAACATATATATATTATAAAACTTATAACTAAACACTTTTCAACGGCGCGCGGCGTCGTGTTACGCTGACTTGTGTTGTGCAATCGTCCACGAAATCGACGATACACTACACCTTTCGGCCAAAACTCTTCTTTGAGAAACATCTCGAGATGTTGAGTCGGCGCTCGCACCACAAACGAATTGAAATTATATACTTATAGTAACTAAATTATGAGGTTGTTAGCAATAGTGCCATCATGGTTATGACATAAAACTTTTTTAGATGGGTAAAAACCTACAATATTTATCTTATCATATACTATTCTATCGCTTAGAAGTAGTGCGTAAAATGTGCACTAGATATGCTATGGTTTTTAAGATATTGTAGTCAAATGCCTGTATAGACGCTTTTATATATAAGTAAGTCTAATAAGCTAGTAGATACACATAGACATCCTAGCCATTCATCCAATTTAAATAACTTGGATAGCTTCGATACTTTAATATTTATTCACATGTCACCGCTTCGTACTTTAAATAAAAACTCTTGGCTAAAAAAATATGTAATTATCATTTTAAACAAAAAAGCACTTTATAAGTTTTAATATACTCTCTCATCTCAACCTTGCGCTATCATTAATTTATCATTAATTTCAATTTTGTATTAAAAAAGTGGGTTTAATCCAAAGGTATTCCAAATTAAAAGTTTTAAAATAAGTGACTGTGACAAACAGATAGACAGATGGATGAAATCGCACCATTAAGAATCCTTTTGTGCTGTTTTGGTACGAAATCGTGACTAGCTTATGCTTAGTAAGCATGTCTCTTTATTTTTTTGTTCGTACAAAGAACGTATAGAAAATGAACAGACAAACAAATTTTGTTATACATACCTACAATGTAAAGCGCTGATAAATCTAATGTGCTCATTTAAGAATACCGTCTGCCTCATCCCTGGGTTACTCATTACATCTCAGGTATTTCGTGTATTTAATAGCTTTTTATTTTAGTGCAAGCAATTCTTACTATCAGACCAGCCGTATGCAAGTTTTTCCTTAGTAGTCGTAAAAATGTAAGCTAAAATCGCTACCAGTTTATAACTTACACCACAAATACTGCAGCGTTATTATCTAGTTCAAAACGGATGTTGTTCTATTCGCTGCGTTAGTTGTGTGGCCATAAAACAAGCGAATATTTTGTAAGTTATCTATGCTAATATTTCATTTAAGCCAACACAGTCCAATCCTTCGCAAAGGAATTCAGGTCATCATGCCAGCGTTGTCTAGTGTTAGCATAGAATATAGAGGTGTGGAAGACCATGGCGATCAGCAGTGGGACAAAAGAGATTATAATATACTAGTGGACCTGGCAGACGTCGTCCTGCCTGAAAAAGCTGAAATACCGACAGCAGCGCCACCTACCGGGTCCAATTGTGAATCTAAACCATCCAGGGCCCTACCCGAACACACACACAAAATTTCATCAAAATCGGTCCAGCCATCTAGGAGGAGTTCAGTGACATACACACGCACACAAGAAATATATATATAAAGATAATGCAGTTGAATGATTAAGTCAATAAATAACTTATTGACAAACGTATAATAATAAATTAACTTATTGAAAAACGTAATGGTGATTTAATAAAAGTGTTAACCTTAATCGCCACAACATCGCCATCTCGGTCTGAGATCTACTAGACGCGCGTTCATAAAGTTTTTATTTAACCATAAAGGCGCCGCCATTTTACAAACTATTATAAAATAGTTTTAACGTCGCTAGTTTTAACGTGTATCATAAAATAAAAACTGCTGTTTATTTCTTATTTACCACAATTAAATATATTTTAGCTATGTTTTGTAGAATAGAAACTACTTTTATATAAGTCGGTAAAAATATATTTTATACTTGTTTCCCGCGGTTCCGCCCGCTTGGTTGTCAGATTTACTTAGGTATATAAAAGTCCCGTCCACCCGACCCTCTGTCCTCCCCGTAGATACTATTTATCTCCTTGCCAAATTTTATTACGACCTGTTTAGCCGTTTAGTCGTGAAAGTGGATAGATTTACTTTTGCATTTATATCTAATACTAAGGGTCGCCCCCGACTTCGTCCGCGTAGTAATTTGGAATATTTTCCCCGATTTTGCAAAATATCTCACTACTGCTCCGCTCCTATTGATCATAGCGTGATGTTATATAGCCTACAGCCTTCCTGGAGAAATGCACTATTCAACAAAAAAAAATCAAATCGAAACAGTACTTTCTGAGATTAGCGCGTTCAACCAAACAAACAAACTCTTCAGCTGTATAATATCAGTATAGATTAGTAGGATACGGGCGAATTCGCGGGCAATATATAGAAGGAAAGAAAGAAAGAAAGAAACATTTATTCACATCTCGCACAATATAAAAAAAAAAAATACAATATATATAGTTTTCTTTATATTTACAATATATGTAGTAAAGTACGTGCGTACTACTTTATTTAATATTATTAAAGACAATACCATGTCAAAGTAAATGGCCGATCAACTTTACAAAACAAGACTGTTACAATGCACCGGGATCAATCGGGCATTGGAACAATAGCTTGTTGTATTTTAATAACATTTAATGAAATCATAATAATTATAATAAAGGTAACATTACGCTTTTATAACCAGAAGTTTATGAAGAGGTGTAAGAAACCTAAATTTTGCAATAAAAAACATGCAGGGGCAGTCTTTGGAGACGAGAAGTGAAAACTAAGTAACTTGTGTATCGTCGAGCGCGTGCGGTGACGATGACGCGAGTTCAGATTGATTTTTTTCAGAAAACACGGAATACATTATTAGGAGATTTGCTATAGTTTGATATTAAATTTGTGTTATTGTTTAACCTTACCAAATCTCATAAAAATATATTCAGTATTTTCTGAATAAATTCAATCCTTAAGAGCGGCCCTGAAACCATATCTGCTCTGCATGCGTTAAATCCCGATTTTACAATCATACGATTCACTTGAATTCGCTTAAAGGATGGATAACAGACAATACTTCTAGACAATTTCTCGATAGAAATATACAATACCAGCCCCTCTAGACAAGTGGCATAAACGGTAGTCGAATCGAAAAGTCAAAAAATTAAATGTATGGGCTCCAAATCAAATTCCATACATTTACTTTTTGACTTATCGATTCCACTACCGTTAATGCCACTTGTCTAGAGGGGCAGTTTACCCGATTAGAGATTATAACCATCGTTTCGAAATTGTGCCACCAAAACCGTCCATTGAAAGGATAGAAGGTGTTGATCAGTGATATTATAGTAAGACGCAGACATAGATGTCGCACTAGCGCGCGGAACTGTTGCCGTCAAAAGTAGCTAAGGAGCTTCATTTCATCTATCACTATCTCTTTCTGTATCATTACGTTCCGTATTATCTATCGCATTCATACTTAAAATCTAAGCAAGTACTAAAGACATGGTAACAAAACTGAACGCCTCTTAGTATGAAGGTAAGCATATGTTTCTTTATAATATCATTGGTATTGATCCTTTTTCCTAGCACTTTAATTAATTAATTAATGATTGCAATTAGCCAGTGGAAACTCTGCATTATTCCTATTTCCACTGAGGTATAGTTAGAAGGTCGATATGGTCAGTAACTCCCTGAAGAGCGTTTTTCTTTCCCGTTGGTAAGCAGATTGATGACAGTATTAAGTACAAAATGCACACGTGCTTACTATTGGATGACCTAGATTGGTAAGCCTTCAGAGAGTTGAGTTGACACGGACGTGAAGCTGACTTGTTACTATGTAGTGTTTTAGATGGAACATGATTGAACACGTTCTATATACAATGTTTGAAGACATAGTAATCGCTTTAACTTATCAGCCCCTCTAGACAAGTGGCATAAACGGTAGCCGAATCGAATAGAATAGAATAGAAAGCAAATTTGTGGGATTTGACATAAGTTTACAAATCCCATACTGTTGATGCCACCTGTCTAGAGGGGCAGAAGAATGTCACACAAGCTTTTCCCCTAAGATAGATAGATTATTAATTATGGATATTAATAAAGATATATTATTAATAGGTATACATTTAGCGGGTTGAACCACCCCAGCCCTATTATCTAAGCGTCCTTTTGAGCGTCTTTGGCAGTTGCCAAAGACGCTACGTGGTTGAGTAGAAAGATTTTTTTTTCTCCTTTGGCAACTGGTTACGAAACTCAGTTGGACAGAAAGTCGGCTCTGACTGTTGACAGTTAGATCACGACGTTATGGACTAACTACCCAAAAAAGAAATTACTCTGACGTCACCCTACAGTTCAAAATTAACAACCATTAGCCGAGCGTGGAGAGAGAGATATTTATGCAAAATAAATTGACGCCATCATCTCAACCGAAATAAGTCCACTGCTGGACGACGTTCCCTGAATACATCGCAAGTCGTCTGTGTAAACGTATGGTGAGACGCCCGGTAACCAGATGAACCGATGCTGAAGGCTGAGATAGAACTGGATGGGTGTGTCACACACACACACCCAAAATATCTCTGACGTCACACAAAAAAAGTTAAAAATCAACAACAATCAGCTGTTGTCGAACAAACTATAAAAACGGAGGGTAAAAAAGTCAACTGCCATTATTATTTATTTATGCAAAAAAGCCAACGGCAGTGGGTTCAACCCCTCAATGCATAATGAAATGACCAATTTTAACCCTCTTTATTTATACAGTGCAGCTTTCATACTAATTGGTATTATAGGGTTAAAATGTACGGTTAACTTTATGCATTTTTATGTTTTTGTAACTTTCATTGATTTTGCGTAGATAAAGGTTTTATTGTTGATTGCATGAGTGACTCAGTGGGTTTGAAGTGGATTAATATTATGCTTGAAAAGGTACTCTAGCTCTGGAGAACGAATCCCTAAGGGAAACGCGTAAGTGATGAATAATGATGATGTGAAACTTTGTCCGTATCATTATTATCATCATCAGCCTATCGTAACCCACTGCTGGACATAGACCTCTCCAAGTGTACGCCACTTGGCAAACTCGCTTCTCGCATCCACCTGCTTTTTTGCGAAGACATCATAGCATCCAGCTACTTTCAGCCATTTTGCGAAGCTTTACCTAGCCTGAGAGCGTCGCACACTACGTTTGTTGATATAAAAAAATATATATTTTAAATCAAAGGCAGTGGTAGTGTGTATGCACCGGATCGATGCACGGCGCATGCGTGATGGCGGGGTCGATGCACTCCGCGTGTCACGTGACGTAATACTCTGTTGCACTAGCTCAGCACGAGGGTACCTATGTACTTTACTTGATTTATAGACATGCCAAATTTGGCAGAGCTAAATTTGTTATAGCAAAAATTATACTATTTGCATACTAATGTGGATTTTAATGCTAAAGGAATAAGGAATATAATCTATATACAATAGGGTTTTGTTATAAATGGGAATCGAGATTTTTGTATCTACATCTTATAATACTACCTCCTGCCCGTAGCTTTGCTGATGTGGTGAAGGAAAAGAAGACATTTATTTTGCTTTCAAGCAAATAATATCTAAAATTATCTCGATTTTTTTAATATTAGATTTTAATAAATTGAAAAACTTACTTCTTTTTAGACCTCAATCAGTAATAGAACTTTTCCTAAGACTAACATTTTAGTATTAATGAGCACGAGAAGCGGGACAGTGAATCTTATTCGGAGATCAAACTGAAAAGTAAATCTTAGTCATTGAAAGTTCAGGCTTCTAGCTTAAGCCATAACGAAGTTACAGGGATGTCGTAAGAGCTCTGAGTGGCTTTAAAAAAAGAGTGTTATGGCTATGCTTTTGTATATACGGACTTTCAAAATGAACTCCGGGGAAAAACGCACACATTTGTGCACTATTTAATATAATTATGTCCAGCGCATCTTAAGCATGATCATCATGCTTAAGTTGAAAATTGTCATCGTGCAATTTGATTCATAAGATTTATAATAAACACTTTTATATTTTTAAGAATATTTTTTAACCGACGAAAAACAAAAGAAGAGGTTCTCAAGTTGACCCGTATACTTGTTTTTTTGTAAGATAAAGAAGAAATGTTGCATTAGTATTGTTACGAATAAAATATATTTGCGTAAATTCGCACAGTTTTAGATGACACACATACTTTTCCCCGTGGAAAATTTATTTTGTGACTAATGTACAACAACCCGTTTCTTTTTTATGTCGCAATATATTTTAAATATGGATTTTAATCCCATATTACGATATTGTTTTATAATATAACAAGGGGTCGCCCGCGACTTCGTCCATGTGGTAATTTGGAATATTTTACCCGATTTTGCAACATATCTCACTACTGCTGCGCTCCTATTGATCATAGCGTGATGTTATATAGCCTATAAACTTCCTGGATAAATGCACTATTCAACAAAAAAAAGTTTTTTTCTAATCGAACCAGTACTTTCTGAGATTAGCACGTTGAACCAAACAAACATACAATAAACTTCAGCTTTATAATATTAGTATAGAAGTATAAATTTATTGTTTCATATCGATAGAAGTAATAGTGTCGTCTTACCTTCTGTTGTCGAGATAGGTGTCGTACTCGTCAGGTGTGTTCTTCTCGTCGTGCATCTCGTACAGATCGCTGTATATCGCTGAGTCTAGTCGGGACGGATCCAAATGATAGTTTGGATTCTCGTACGAGAGTAGACCATTTTCTGTGGACAATAAGAAACGTAATTTTAATAAATTATAAATGCTTTAGAACGTTACAGTTTTATTTAAAAAAAACTTTCTTCAACTTATCAAAGTCAAAGTCAAACTCATTTATTCATTAGATCAAATAAATGATACTTATGAACGTCATAAAAACAAATGCCAGCATACTTTTTAAAATAAACTGTAGAATATTTATTTTCAAATTTAAATGGGACCAATTTTAAAGTATATTTCGTATATTTGACTACCTAAAGCACGTAGAGTATAAAAATCAAATATTTGGTTGGCTTGGGTTAACTCGAAAACGTTTTTTCTGCCGTTAAAAAATGGTCATATTAATGATTGATGATGGTGCAATTTGGTCTAAAACCTTAAAGTATTTTCCTGAAGCTATATAATATATATACAATCTAACTAGAGCTGAAAGAAAGGGATAAGGGTTTTTAATCCACACACGCTGACTCAATGCAGGTTGGTGAATCAGACGTGCCTTTAAAATTTATTTTAAGAGCTGTGTGGGTTTTTCCCCACGATGTTATCCTTAACCGCGAGCAGATAGTAAATTATTTGATTAGTACCTACGTATAAATTCCAAAAGTAAAATTCACATTGGAACTGGTCGATCGGGACTTGAACTCACTACTTATGTATTACAAGTTGGTTAATTTCCCACTTGGCTACCAACGCATTGATAATAAATAACATCGTAAGTAATAAATAACCGAAAATTCACATAAAATAATGTATAAAACATAATGTTCTAGTTAAGTTCTGGCGTGCACTTGGTAGGTATCTGGTAACCGAAGCCGAAGCCGTAACAGTTACTGGCGGGACATGCCAATACTTGGCCGTTTATAAATTATAATTAAAGTCTTCAGAAGCGGACCAACTTACATACATTTATCATTTTTTAAATACCATAGTCGCAAACCAGGGTACCGTTCCGCTGTAAAAGGAAAATAACAGCTTTGCCTAACAAGCAAAGTACAGGGCTTTCCCCATGAGTTTTTAAAATCCTAATTGCCTCCTGAATATACTCTTTACTCCCTTGCTAGGTGCCACTAATTTAAAAGAGGATCTTGCTTTTCCTATACAATATCAAACTGCAGTTATTTGTCGTTGACAAATAATATTATTAAGTATACGTAGAAAAAGTCGACATTTGACGTTTGCTAGTTGTTGTATGCTACTACTCTATAATATACTCTTTACTCCCGTGCCAGGTTCCACTAATTTAAAAGAGAATCTTGCTTTTTTTTTATTCCAAACCATATTTTTTTGCCATTGATAAATAATATTATTACACTTGATATTTTCAGAAAAAGTCGACGTTTGACGGTTGTTAGTAAAGTTGCTAGCGAAGAAGACAAACTTTTGAAAAATGTTGTGAATCTTTAGGTATTATTATAGATTCTTAGAGTAAAAAGACAAAAGCAGATTTATAAGAGAAGAAACCACTATTTCAACTCTCATTTCTTTAGTTTAAAGTAAACTAAAATCATATAAAAACTTCGACATTACAAAGCCATCCACAAAATCTCACAGTACAATACGACATTGAAGCCAATATACATAATATAACTATATATATCATCCACAAAACGCCGATACATGCCGAAAACTGCGCCAAAAGCGATTCCCAAAATCCCCATCCGAGAGATAATCCTTAACAACGATGTTACGGCTTGGGAAATGACTGAAATCCCAATACAAGTTTCAATAGTCATTGGCGATCCCTTGCTACGCCACTTTCCTAATAGTTACAAGTGTATAGCAACTTTGTGTGGAGTAAATGTAAGAGGTAGCGTGTCAAAAATCTGTCTAGTAAACAGACATACATACACACACACAACCATTAACCCCAAGACGAGATTGTTAAGAATTTATGGTATAGAGAAGCTGCACGTCATGTCCTATTGCAATTTAAAAACCAATCAAGCAAGAAACCATTGGAATGCCAATTCAAAAGCTTCCACCTTAGTGTGGGAACCTCTCTATATAGTCAGGACACTCGCGTTAATAATAATAATAGCAAGACATTTATGTACCACTGCTGGGCACGAGTCTCCTCTATCAAGAGAGAGAGAGAGTTTAGGCCATAATTGACACACGCTAGCCTAATGCGGGTTGGTGAATTTGACTTGTCTTTAGAATTACTTCTAAGACATGAGGGTTACCTCACGATGTTTTCGTTGGCAGATGGCGAATCATTCGATTAGTACATATGATATCCACAAAGTGAAATTCACATTTGTACTGCTACTCAGGATCGTTTCGTTCGTTGCCAGCCCGTACTTATATGCCGACTAAATCGGTTCTAATGGATAGGTATTTATTTAGACAAATTACGCTAGTGTCCTCTCTATAGAGATATATTCTTCTTTACACTATGCTTCCACGCTAAGCTCACCTGATCAAAATTAATTATCAGTAATAAACACAACATAATATTACGCCTTTTTTTCAGAGGGAAAGGGGTTGAGCGCGACTGCTGATCACGAAGTCGTTGGTTCTATTCCTGGGTCGGGTTCAAAATAGATATTGAGTTTTTTGTCAAGAAATTTATTGGGGACGATCGAAACGAACTGGACATTTCTGCACGGCACTCGTATCTACTACCACTGTATCACCGACGAAACCCAACATAATGTATAACTAGCTGACCCGGCAAATTTTATACCGCCATTTTTTTTTCTATACAAACCTTGACAATAACAAACACAAAAAAAAAAGAATTATCTAATTTGGTGCAGTCGATCGGAAGTTATGCGCGTACATACATTTGGGGGTTTATTTTTATTTATATAGATATATCAAAGCATACAATATTTAACTCATACTTTTTTTATACTACTTGGGTGGCAAACAAGCATATGGCCCGCCTGATATTAAGCAGTAACCGTAGCCGATGGACGCTTGCAATACCAGAGGTATCACTTGCATGTCGCCGACCCATTTTTTACACTAGCGATTAAGATGGGATAGTGTCCCTGGGATAGGAATACGTTTCTTTCAAAACGTATACCTAAATCGGGACCTTTTCTGACATCACACAGGATATACCTACTTATATATATATATATATATCTTTTTTGTGTTCTAAGCGTTTTTTGTGTTGCTATTATGACGTGTCCATCTTATGTCTACCATCTGTTATCCTGTGTATGTTCGAATAAAGCTTTCTTTCTTTCTTTCTAAATGTAAAAATACTTAAACAAAACGTCGTACGATACTTACTTACTTATGTAGTGTGACGAAACAAGACAGTAATATTATCGCGTGTGCCCATACGTACGTAATTCTCGTAAATAATGCGATTGTCACGGTTATGTAATATTTGTACTTATTCGGGAGCCAGTTATGTTAAATGGTGTTTTATCATTATTATTTGTACATTGTGTATTTATTCATCAATAATTTCTTAGGCCTATATTTATCTACATAGCTCGCAGAAACGATGGCCGTCGGGGCAGAAGGTTTTAAAGTGGTGACTACGAACTGGAAGACGCAGCGTGGGCATCCAACAAGATGGACCGAGGTAAAGGTTGCGGGCAACCGATGGACCAGGTCTGCTCAGGACCGAATGATGTGGAAAACCTTGGGGGAGGTTTATGTCCAGCAGTGGATGTTTTATGGCTGAGATGGGTGGATGGATGGATATTTATCTAATGTCCTAAGTCCTAACCAACCTCCTAACAAATTTCGGTCACGTTAGCTAATCTTAACGGAGACCAGCCACCTGCGCAGAAGGATTATAGAGCACAATTGTGTGCGCAAACACAAGTGCACTTTTTATTTTATTATGGGACGGCAATCCTTATCCTGGGACAGGAAAACATTTCTTTCGCGAAACCCTTTCCTAAATTAGCGCAACACAACTACGCCCTTGTGTGTAGTTATTTGGCTGTGGTGTTTTGTAAGTTGGTCCTTCCCCAGTCGGGTTTGCTCACTTGCATGGACCATACCTCTCTTAAATGTAAATGTATAAAAAATCCTCAATTATTTTACCTTGTACCACAGTATAAAGGCGCGTACCCACTAACGTATAACGGTCCTACTTCCCGTTCACAATAGTGTCCACTAAATAATTGATAGGCCGATGTAATATCGCCCTACCTTCACATTGTTGTTTTTAAATGTATGTGAATGTATGGGAGCGACACTAGAATGGTTTGTGTGAGAATGAAAGTGTAATGTGGGGCGTGGATGGTTGTGTATGGGACCATGAATAGGCTGCAGTATTTGTAATGATTTTTGCTAATGCTGTAGTCTAGGACCACAAATTAAAAGATGTAGCGAAGCCAGGTCTCCATCAAGATCGACGGACGCCATTGAAATTTGTCAACTTTATCTATCAACCTTAAGTTGTCCTTGTTCAAAATCAATTGCTGTTCGTTAGTCTCGCTAAAACTCGAGAACGGCTAGACTGATTTGGCTAATTTTGGTTTTGAATTATTTGTGGAAGTCCAGGGAAGGTTTAAAAGGTAAGTAAATATGAAAAAAATGCTTGGAATATAATAAAAACAACAAATTCGCTTTCCCTTACAACCCTGTCAAACATTTGATGTTCGTACTGTCGTTCAGAAATCAATTAAATTTAAAAGTCGTTCAGGAATTAAATTAAATTTAAAAGTGAAGTTTTAATTTATTGATTCTGAGGTGGTACAAAGAGTGCTATGTCAGCTAGTAATACAATAAAATACACTTTTACTAACAACAGTTCGTGCAAGCGGCCATTAGTAAGTGTGGTATGTAGTCGGTTTTGTTCATTACCTTTGTGGGCTATGTGACGTGACATTCAGTGCGCAAGGTTATGCACTTTGAACTTGCACTCACTGAATTATTATTCTTGTTTTTTAATACAACTCCCCCACTAGGGAACAAGCCCTGTGTCGCGAGAGACTTTACAAAAATACAATTAATGGACACAAAGTATACCCAGATTCGAAACAACCATTTAGGTATGGCTCACACAAATTTTCAATTAAGTAATATTTTAAGTTATATTTTTGAGGTACTCATATCTCATATCTAATATTTCTTGGAATATTTGGATAAATGGCGCGGTAACTTGATTCTTAGTACCGATATTATTTGACAGAAAAATTCATCTGAAATATAAATGATTCAAAACGACGAGTCAACAATGACGTTTTATCATACATATATGCAGAAAAACGTACCGATTGGTAGATTATAAACAATTCAAACATGATCCATATTTGCGTCCACATGTTATGGCAGAATATTTTAAAATCAATATTCAATGGCGTTTGATATATCAATTACTGAGTTTTTAACTTTCGCGTTGCATGATATAAAATATATAAACGATTGTTATTAACGCGATGCATTATTTATGTTTTGGTCAAGTTATTATGCATGATAATACAATGTGCCCAGTGGTAGACACGGGTATTCTCTCCTCTTCAAGAGAGTTGATAACACAACACTCTGTCGACAACGCGTGAGTAAATACGTGCGTTAGTAGGTTTGCAGAGGGCAAGCATCCATAGGGTCAGCGCAGACAGAGAGGAATAATCCTTGTTTATTATGTGTATTAATAAAATTCTCTACGCTGCGCTCCTTTCTGTCTGCGCTGCTTGCCATCCGTGGGTAAGGTGGGTCGTATGCTTGTTTGCCACTCAAGTAGCATAAAAAAGAGCCTACATGCGACCACCTAAGGACTTATAATCATTCTTTATATACCTTCTTGGACAGAAACAAACCCAGTAAATACAAGAAATACTCAAGTCCGAGGTACTCGTACCTACGTCGCATATCGATCTCACCCGACCTTCAGACAGGCTCCACTTAACGGTACTCTTTTAACTTCACCATCTTTTTTCAATTTTACCTTCTGTTTTGTAAATGAAGTAGTATTTGAGGATGTTTTTGTACTACTAAAGTAACAAACAAGTTTGCGACTTGCCTGATGATGTTCTTCTTACTTTAGTAGGTTAGTCGTCAACATGGTGACAGAGTTATTTTGGTCGCTTCTGTCGTGATCTAATGACTGTTAACAGTCGGGACTCACTTTTAACCTGCCCTTCGAAGCACGAAAACGCTCAGATGAAATTCCCACTATGCGATCACTCATTTATAGGGTTACTGCGCCTCTTGGTACGGTGGGTAACGGAGATAGCTGTACAGGGCCGCCGTATGATAATTAGTTTTTTAGGAAAACCAATGTATGAATTTGTGTTAAATACATTTTTATCTGTAGATTTAGTCTAATTATACGCAGTTACAAAATTCCACAGGAATATACACAATGGTTTTCTTAAAAGGCTAATCTTCATATAGCGGCCCTGTACAGGTATCTCCGTTGCCGTGTGTACCTCCGTTGGTCGTTTACCGGACAGCGAGTGCACCTAGCTATGAGCGCCTAGTGTTATGTGATGCTAACCAGCAATGGGTGTTAAGGGGAGGAACAGAGGTAAGAAGTCAATGCATAGACAGATTTGGTGCCCACATTGGTACTACCTACCGGTCGGAATCGAAGTCACACCACATGTGTTACATACAAGTCGGTTACTTTCCCAGTTCGCTACAAATACATTTTATTTTAGATGATAATATAATAAGTTTGGTACTCTTAACAAATTGCATTTAAAAATATTATTCAATAATAATGTTTTTATTAAAATAATCTGCAAATTAAGTGGACAGGCAAAATTGTAGAATTTCGGTAATGATGGCCATATTACCACAAAATAAATTATAGACATAATTTACTTATGGCACGATTGAAATGGTAAATTATTTCATAAAGTAAATTGGATAATTATTTACTCAATCAGACTCATTTGTTTAGTGTAATTATATTATTATCTTCTGGTCTATTTAAACCTTCTTGGTGATTTTTATCAATTATTTTATTGTAAGTATAGAGTTAGACCAGTTAGACCCACAATATTTTTTTTTTTTTTAAATACAACTCCCACACTAGAGAACAAGCTCTGTGTCGTGGGGGACTTTACAAACATACAATTAACGGACACATTACAACCAGACTCAGAACAACTCTTTGTGGGTGACACAAAGTTTTATCCTGTGTGGGAATCGGACCCACAACCTCGTGCACAGCAGGCGCATACTGCGGCCACTGGACCATCGAGGCAGTCAAAAATTGTTAAAAAAGTATTTGTTTAGTCAGCAAAACTGATAATTGTATTGGCTGAAGACGAAAGAACGTCGTTAAGAAAAAACATGGCCGGCAATGCATTTGACAAATAACTGTATTTATGTCAGTTCCTTTTATTGCTGAGCGCTTCCTCAAACCTAGGTACCCCGATGAGCGCAAACGTAGCCGATGAATGAGTAAAGCTCAGGACCGAAGGCTGTTAAAACCTATGTCCAGCAGTGGACATCTTTCGGCTAAAGAGACTTATAGAAAATAGACTAAATCAAAATTGATTGCCGTTTCGACCAGGTTACTCCTGCGGCCGATTACACAAACTGACCTTGTTCAGTCAACTTATATTCTATATCATCCGAAAGCTGATTTATCTTACACATAAGTAAATCACGGACACAAATTGCATACCCAGAACAACTATCTGTTGATTACATAACCATTAATGAGGTCCGTCTGAGAATCAAATCCACAAAATTCGAACTACTTTTACATACAGCGACAAGTTTCGTATATTTTTTTCTCGTTTTGGCTTACTAAGGGCATATAAATCATAACAAGTGTATTACAGACGAATATTATAACCATTTAAGTGTATGACATGGCACAATATGGCGGAGTTACAAAAGTAAAAGTAATTTCATGAAGTAGGTAGTGAGTGTGGGAAAGTGAACAATATGTCGATGTCATCGGTGGGTTGAGTTACAATATCATTTTGAAGACAAATTAAGAGTGAAATATTTCGATGGTAAAAAAGCGGTGGTGGCCGAGTGGATAAGAAACCGACTTGCACGCAAGAGGTGCGAGTTCGATCCCGGGTGGCAGTACTAATGTTAATTTCACTTTGTGGTGTTTATATGTACTAATCAAATGATTCGCCATCTGCTAACGGTGAAGGAAAACATCATGCGGAAACCATGTCTTAGAAGTAATTCTAAAGACATGTCAGATTCACCAACCCATATTAGGCCAGTGAGTGTGAATTAAGGCCTAAACCCTCTCTCTCTCTTGATAGTGGAGAGGATACCCGTGCCCAGCAGTGGGACATATGGGTTGCTATTATAAGAGTAAAATATTTCGATGTCATCGGTATGTCATACCTAGTCAATTTGACTGCACGTTTGGTGGATACCTCGCCATTTACTGCGCGGCGTGTTGTGGGTTCGATCCCCACACAGGTCAAAAAAATTGTGTCATCCACAAATGGTTGTTTCTAGTCTGGGTGTACTTTGTGTCGGTTAATTGTATGTTTGTAAAGACTCGTGCGACACAGGAGTATCTCCTTAATATTATAAATGCAAACGTTTGAATGAATGGATGTATGGATGTTTGTGACTCAATTACGTCAAAACTGCTCAACGGATTTGGATGAAATTTCGCACGGAGATAGGTCTGGAATAGCAAATAAGCTACATTTTTATTCCGGAAATTACTAATTCTGTGTCGGCTCTACATTTGTCAGCGAACTGGCCGTAAGTAATTGGCTGACATTGTATTTTACCTGTTCCATTCATAATGCAAGTACTGTGGGGCTTCTAAGCTTATTTTGTTCCCGTAGCAACTTTTATAAATTATAGTTATTGACAAAATATTCTCTGCTCGTATACAAGCTAACAAAAGCAGAGATACAAAAGCAAACAAAATCTACTTTTTTATTACATTAAAAAGTTTTTTGTTTTCGTATTGAAGTTCTTGTTAATGTTAACATTTGAGCTCCTAAAATAAATCCAGTAATACCGTTACAATTTCGCACTCAATTTATGACTTTAAGAGAAACAGGCTTTCAGATTAATTTCAGTATTTTTCGATTAGCTCAAGGGCCGTACCATGACGTCCTTAAAACGATTTATTTTCCATCTTAATTTGAAATTTTAAGAATTATTTCATCATCATCATCATCATCATCATCAAAAAAATAATGCTATATATATATATATGTATATCTATCTCAACCCATTAACGTCCCACTGCTGGGCACAGGTCTCCTCCAAAAATTTGGAGGGATATTAGCCTACTATACCACGCTGGCCAGACGGGTTGGTATAGGGTTTTGTTTCGAGTTTTCCCTCTCTTGCGGTGGATATTGTCTGCTAGACTTACTCCCATAGTCGACTCTTACGACACCCACGGGATGGAATGGAAGGGGTGGTGACATTTGTATTCTTAATCCGTCACCACACGGACAATATGTATATACAAGAATAATATTAAAAACTTATTGTAAGACGTAAAATTTATTGTTCGAAATTCAAATTATGATTGAAAATAAATGCTATAAGGACGTTATTGTATGAGCACTGTCCTCTCCTTCACTTTTCCTTCCCCAAGAAGCTCGAAAATCCCTACTCCCAAAAAAACTACACTACTTCGATAGTGTTACTCATAGCGGCAGTCTTTTATAACATACTTCAACCACTTGTTAAATTTTACCGTAGAAATCTTCTTACAGGTGAGAAAGCACAGATGTAACTATAGATATACATGAAAGTTAAACGGTACACCTTATTTTTTAACAGCGTCGTTGAAAACTTCCAGTTTGTGTATCTAACTAGCTATAACGTAAACAAAATGTTATATTGAGTATCTATTTATCTATGGTAACATTTCCGAACGAATGATATTTTATTTTCGATCGAATATTATCGTTATCACTCTGGCTCGACAATGCCCTGTACTTGGTAATCGGTTTTAAAGCTCACTTACCCAGCTCACATACCCGCCCGTGGCTTACCCTTTGCCGCGCTTTTGTGCAACTGTCACAGTGACGTTTAGTTAACCAATACAGCCAATTGATTGAAGTGGTGTGAGAGAGACTAAAAGTATAAACAGACGATCGAACTTGGGCCGAACCACGAACATGGTGCGCTCCGAACCATATTGTAATGATATTAATAATAATAATGTCCGGCGGACCGTGCACCACACGAGCGAATATGGTTCGGAGCGCACCATGTTCGTGGTTCGGTCCGAACCAAGTTCGATCGTCTGTTAATGCTATAAGATGAACTCTTGTATAAAAATCTAAGAGTTTTATCTTAGTCTCATTCGCACCGTAATAATGATGTTCTTCGTCTTAACTAGACTAGACTAGAACTAGAGTAGATGGCTCTCATCTACGAAAGAGATATTTTTATTGCACAAGTTTGTGCGCAAACACATGCACACACACACACACACGCACTCCGGGAGTGCCGACAGAAGTGGAAACACTAGGCAAAACAGTTGTTATAAAGTTTATAGCCATTAATGTTTATTTTTAATTTATCTAGACGCGTTCGCGGTCTGCTATATATTATGTATATGCATATATCACCTCTTTGCTTTAATAACGTGACAGTCGAAAAAGGATTTTTCGGATATGTCAAGCTGCGTCTCGTAACGGTGTCGCGAATCCAGAGATTTTATCTCATCTAAAAATATGCGTACCGTGCTAAAAGAAGTTTTCACTTCAAAAAATCTTAATAGGTGTACATTTTAGACTCGACCCGGGAATCGAACCCGCGACCTCGTGGTCAGCAGACCGAGGCAGTTAGTAACTAGCTATAACGTAAACAATACGTTATAATTATTTAGTACACTCAGACTAGAATTAGTCTGAGTTAGTACATTACCGTTTCCGAACGAATGATATTGCATGTAGGCGTTAAACTCTATCTCCCTCTATCTATATACCTCTATCTTTCTCTCACCGTATTGGTCTAATGTCGATAAATAAACCGAGATGGGGCTATGATAAAAATGTTGTGTAAACAAAAAATCTAGATATAGAAATGTATTTATAATCTCAAAAGGTCTTGTATAAAAATATATTTGTTTTACGTCGTGTATTACGACGTATCATGGCAGTAATACTTTATAATGCGCAGTTACGATATTCGTTTCTTAAAATAAAAACTTGCAGAATAATTAAGACTCTTCTGGAACTTGACTGCCTTGGTGGTCCAGTGGCCGCAGTATGCGCCTGCTGTGCACGAGGTTGTAGGTTCGATTCCCACACAGGGACAAAACTTTGTGTGACCCACAAAGAATTGTTCTGAGTCTGGGTGTAATTTGTGTCCGTTAATTGTATGTTTGTAAAGTCCCCTGCGACACAGAGCTTTTTCTCTAGTGCGGGAATTGTCTTTTTTAAAACTAAAAACTAAAGGAACCCTCTGCGGCCGGGGTGATTAACCCTACAATATCAAACAGGGTAAGAAATTAAACTTAATTTGGTTATAGAATCACTTCTAAAATTGTTAGTATATGATATTGATATTTTAAATCATCACACCTTGGCGAATAATTTCATATGTCATGCATGTTTAATGCAAATAATTTGCCATTAAATTTATAAGAATCCGTATTAAATCATGAATTATACGTCATGTTTTATTTTGACAGTATTATAATATACTTAAGCTACCAGGGGCGTGGTAACCCTATAGATGGGAGACCATATAGTTATCTGAGCGTCTCCGTGCTTTAGACGGTACTTTAAAAGTCAATTCCAATCGTTAGATCACGACAGAGTCCTAAATCTAAATAACTATCACAAGCTTCTCTAGACAAGTGGCATAAACGGTAGTAGAATCGAATAGAGTAGAAAGAAAATGTTTTTTTTTTTTTTTAAGACAACTCCCGCACTAGAGAACAAGCTCTGTGTTGCGGGGGACTTTACAAACATACAATTAACGGACACAAATTACACCCAGACTCAGAACAACTCTTTGTGGCTCACACAAAGTTGTCCCTGTGTGGGAATCGAACCCACAACTTCGTGCACAGCAGGCACATACTGTACCCACTGGACCACCAAGGCAGTCATAAATATGTATGTATAGTATGGGATTTGACATAAGTTTACGATATCAAATCCCATACATTTGCTTTCTATTCTATTCTATTCGACAATCGTTTATGCCATTTGTATAGAAGGGCTGGTTGGCTACTAACCAAACAATAAGAAGAAGAAGACACTAAAAAATCATTTTATTTATTATTCTTTGTTTAATATAAACATTGTATCTTAAAACAAAACAGTATAAAAGCAATACTCACTTTCCCGCTTATGCAGTCCCATGTTTCTGGAGTTAGTAGTTAGCAGACGACCAAACACATCACTTACACTTTCTACACAGTCTCATCACTTTCGATCCATCACTATTCAATGTACGTGCGAGTGAGAGTTAAGCTAAGGACACACGGGATAAATTACACAACGAAAATTACGCGAGAGGAATTAATTACGGCGTAATTTTATTTAGTTTGCGTAAGTTTGTGTTTCTTGAGATACAATTACAGGACATTAGAATTTACGGCTGATAATATGAATGAATAACCAAAATAAATTCTTACAAATATTATAAAATGTGAGTATGAATGGATGGATGGATGTTTGTTACTCTTTCACGTAAAAACTACTGAACGGATCTGGATGAAATTTGGAACAGATATAGAATATGGTCTAGAATTTTACAGCGATACCCGACATCCACGCGGGCGGAACCGCTGGCAACTTATTAGGGCATATTTATTAGTAAACTTGAGTTGATTTTTCTACCAATAAATTAGATAAATTGCAAAAATCTAGGTATATAAAAATGTTATATACTGCATATGAAATATTCTATTTCAACAATATTAATTCTTTCATTAAAATTTTGAAATGTCATCAAATGAATAATAAAATATAGTTTTAAAAGTTCAAATACGATATTTCTTATTAAGTACTTAATTAAAATTTCTATTTAGAGAATTCGGTTGATTTATTGCATCAAGTCGTTATTGTTAGTGCAATAGCGTGAGTTGGTAAGGATTTGAGTTAAATATTAGTCGCGTCAAAAATAAAAATAAATTATGACTTAAAAATTAATCTAGCTTCTAATGGATGGAGGTAGGTACAATTTTTTTGAAAGTTTCTTACTTTCAAAAAAGTTTTGTCTGATTAGTTTTAATTTATATCAAATATCTAGAATTTTACGTATTAGCCTTGCAATCCAGCGTGGAAATGTGGCCAGTCTTTTGGGCACCTTTCCTCAGAACTGCGACCTCAATCAGATATTTTATTTATAGGTTAATACAACATCTGATTGTTTGTAAGAAGGTTAGGTTAGGTTACTTTAATTTTAATAACTATTAAATATTTTATATAGATCAGATAAATCATTGATTAGCAGGCAAAAGAGAAGACCTATATGCTGCAGTGGGTAGATAAGATGACGATGTTGGTGGTTTGATATACCTAAATTAATCTAAAATTAACTAATCATCAAAACGAGCGTTTTAGTTTATATTATACATCATGGTTTTTTAGCAAGTTAAACGAGGACATGGTATGATTTAAAAAATATATAAATCAATCAAGCATAAAATAGCTAATTAATAACGTTGTCTGACGTCAAAGCGATGACGTATCGACAGACAATCCATTAATACGTGATTACGATTGAACTGATTCGGTTATTAACAACAGACATGACATCAATTCATTACAAACATGATGTAATAAATACAGACAGTGCTTCTGATATAATTTTATTGTTAAATGGAGCAACAAAAACGCTAGGGTTTGGTGAAAAGCAAGAGATACGTATAAGGTTTCATTTTTTATAGGTACTTCTTAGGTGGGAACTGCGTCAGTGGCTCAGTGGTCTATGTGTATGACTGCTGATTACGAGGTCCCATGTTCGATTTCCGGGTCGAACCAAAAATTAATATTGGGTTTTTCGGTCAAGAAATTCACAATTTCCAAACTCCGGGCTATTCTCCGTTGAGATCCTCCTTTGAGAGAGAAATTCGGTTAGGAGGACAATATGAGTGGCAAACAAGCACTGGTCGATGGTAAGCAGTTACCCATGGACGCTTGTCTCTGGGTAACTGCTTACCATCCAAAGGGGGAAACCCTAGGATGTAAAGAAGTTTCTTTAAAAACGAAACACTAAATGAGCACTGATTCATGCACAAGAACCACAAACACAAGTAAACTACAGCCAAATAACTACACACAGCGGTGGCTGTGGTCTTCTGTAAAGTCCTTCTCCAGTCGGACTTGCACGCTTGTATGACTCTACCTCTTTTAGGATCGAAATAATTTCGTTTTTATTGGACATGATTGGCTGTCAACCTTGCTTGATTTAGTAGTGTCATGGTAAGGTGACTGAACTGTGTCACGGTTTTATTTATTTGTTACAGTTTTAAAATCTGGTGGTAGCCAAGTGGGAAAGTAAACGACTTGTACATATGATTTTGTGGGTTCGATCCCGAATCGAAATCAAAATTTATACGTAATCAAATGATTTACCATCTGCTAACGGCAAAGAAAAACATAATGAGGAAATCCACATGTCTAAGAAGAAATTCTTTCGACCAACCCATTGAACCAGCGTGGGAGGATTAAGGCCTAAAACCCCTTCTGTTCTCTTGATAGAGTAGAGACCCGTGCCCAACAGTGGGACTAACATGGGTTACTAATGTTGCTATTATATTATGAGAAATATTTAAAAAAAAAGTACACACGCTCCAAATAATTATTGTTTAACTTAATAGGCAATAGTTAAGATGTATTATTAAATATAATAATATGTAAATTATATGACATAATCTAGAAATATAATTACATAATTGAATTGTAACGTCGACCCGCCGGTGTGCACATCGCCTAACAATGACAGTATGAGAACTATTTTGAGTTCATCTGTTAAAAGTTTCTATTTTAGCACATTTCCTAAACTCGCCTAGTTTCTGAGATCAGCAGACAAATACAAAAAGTTACGTTTTCACATGTTATGTAAGTACGGTCAGCAATGGAGTTAGCCGTACAGGGCTCCTATATGAAGATTAGTTTTTTAGGAAAACCAATGTATGAATTTGAATCTGTAGGTTTAGTTTGTTACCAAATTTCACAGAAATATGGTTTTCTTAAAAAACTAATCTTTATATAGCGGCCTTGTACAGCTAACTCCGTTGCCGCGTGAACCTTAGTATTCATCATCATCATCTCAGCCAAAAGACGTCCACTGCTGGACATAGGCCTCCCCCGAAGAATTTCGCAGCATTTAGTCCTGAGATGACCTTATCGATCGGCTAACTGAAACCTTTATTAGGTCGTCGGTCTACTGTATTAATTTTGAGTAATATTATAGCTTGAAGGATAAACTTCGAAATTAATGAGGTTACCCGACAAAGAACCACAGTGACCAACATAGCTCAAAGGATAAGCAGGCTTAAGTGGCAATGGGCTGGCCATATCAACCTAAGGAGCGATGGTTACTGGAGAAAGCGAGTCCTGGAGTGAAGGCCGCGACTTCATGAAGTTGGACGCTCCCCGGCCGGATGGACCGACGTTGTTGGGGTAGAGCGATAGGGCATTATAGTTAGCAAGCCCGACTGGGAAAGGACCTCCACCTTACAGAATACCATCGCCAAATAATAATATAGAAATGCAACATTGTGTAAAACATTGAAATGAAAATGAAAAATTATTTATTTCAGAATTTTGACACAGTTTTACATTTACAAAATAAGTCACAATTTTAAATAAATTAGGTATTGTTTTTAGATATTGAAGTCAAAATCCAATCCAGCGTGGAAATGTAGCCAGTCTTTTGGGCACTTTCCTCAAAACTGCGACCTCAATCAGATATTTTATTTATAGGTATATATAAACCTACCTTTAAATACAATATGTAGTATTCATGTAAATGTGTTGTTTGTACTACTCATGTAAATATCTTATGAAATTCGTCAAATATTTTACGAGTTTTACGGACACAAACATACGAAATCGGAATACGGGTTAACGTTGGGATGTCTCACACCTCTGCCTAACCCGGAAAAAAAAGCGTAATGGTAAGTATATAATGTATACTTATGTTATGTTATGTACAAACAACTTAATAAAATATTATTGTTATCATTATTATCACATGATGACATAATATACATGTATTACTGCAATGCCTCGGTGGCGCAGTGATTGTACTTAACTGCCGTACTGAGATTTCTAGTTCGACGCCCGGATGACATATTTAGACACAAAATACATCCAGACTTGGAATATATTAAATTTAAATTTTATTTTACACAATTCATTAATATAATATTTCAATTATTTACATCTATATATACAATATACCTAATATATTTACAGTTCTTAAAAAAAAGGAAAAAATAAATAATAATATAATTATATACATAGAAAATACACGAAAAAAATATTGTAACTTGGAATAAATATTTGTTTTATCTGAGGGAATCGAATCCAAAATACTCGGCACGTTGTTTGTAGCACAGTGATCATTTTAACCACTGGACCACACGTGCAGTAGAATATGACTGAATCAAACCAATTGGAGTACCATAGTGTCTGCCTACTACAATGATAGACAGAAGGACAAGCGTGATGATACTATGCTATTCTTGGTATAGTAAAATACCGAAACACCCAAAAATTTGTTTTTATAAGAAGAAGAGGTACCATACTAGCGAGCAAGCCCGACTGGGGAAGGACCTCCACCTTACCGACCACAGCCAAATAACTACACACAGCGGTGTAGTTGTGTAATCTCCAGCGCTCATTTAGGGATACGTTTGGAAAGAAAAGTTTTCCTATCCCTAGGATACTCCCATCATAAAGCCCTGGTATAAAAAACTGAGTTGGCAACACGCCAGCGGTATTGCAAGCGTCCATAGGCTACGGTAACCGCTTAACATCAGGCGGACCATATGCTTGTTTGCCACCTAAGTAGTATAAAAAAAGAGTAAGAAAAATAAAAAATTAAACTCATAATGTTAGACAATTTATATGAATGTGAGTTTAAATTTTTCTTTTTTATTTCACTGTGTAGTTTTTCCTGCGCAACTATGGCGACTTAGCGCAAAGTGCCGCTAGCGCCACGTGTACCAGAGTACAGACCATTTTGGTCAATATATGGGTGTCCAACTTTAAACAATTTATATACATTACTAGCTGACCCAGCAAATTGGGGTTGATCGTAGAGGGGTGAAAATTAAGGGTTGTATGTATTTAAAAAAAAAAAAAAGTTTTGTCAAAAAAAATAGGGGTTAACATTTAGCATTTAGCAGGATGAAAAATAGATTTTGTCCGATACCTTCCCAATATGCACACAAAATTTCACCAAAATCGGTCGAGCCGTTTCGGAGGAGTTCAAGTACACCGTGGTGTTAACGTACACCACGGTGTACGTTAACACCACGGTGTACGTTATTGAACTCCTCCGAAATCCGAAATTCTCGTGTCACGACACGAGAATTTTATATATTAGATTAGGACATCATGTTATATTTAACATGAGTTAAAAAATATTGTACTCGAGTACTGATTAAACAAACTGCTTTCGGGTTCTGCCTATACCAAGAATAGCATTATTGTTACCTATATAATAGAGATGTTTACAGTCTCACAATGTATGAGTAAAACATAATAGTCGTGTGACTATATACCTAACTATGTATGCGATAACTAATTACAATGTCTCTCGCGCAATGAAAGTGCTTCGTAAACGTAAAGGTCAGGCCACACCGAGACGCCAAGATAGCGTTACAAAATATAACTTAATTCACTAAACAGTAATGGGGTGTTCTGCGTGAGCGACGAACGCGACGTGATACGAGACGATGCAATGCGATGCGACAAATGTCCTACGTGATTTTCGTCATAACGTTTTGAATCATGCAACGGTGGCAGGCGCGGATTCAGGCAGCAATGGGTGCAATTGCCCCCCCTCCCTGGCTTTCACAATTCTTCAAAACTTTTTATATTTTTCTGAAAGATTAAGTTGTGACATGAGCTAAGATTGCCTCCGCTAAACCACATCCTGGATCTGCGCCTGTGCGGCGGTAATTTCGTGGTGTCGCGTCCGGTTGCCCACAAAACAAAAACGCGTTACGTCTAGTCTCTAGGCACATTGAGAGAATTTAAAAGACGCAGCGCGACGCCGCGACGTCTCGAAACACTAAGACGCGACGCAACGCAACGAGGCTTCACCGGTAGGCGCGTTATGTAAGAGCGTTGGTGCATCTCGCAGTGGCGAGCGAACTGCGCAGAGAAATCACTGGCGTTCGTTAAGAAATCGTCGCGTTGCTTCACACCTTAGGTGTGATTTGACCCTAAGTAGGTACGTCTACGTTGTTACTTCTCACACATTCACTTTCAATGCGTGCTTCTTTACCTTATTAAGAAAAAATGTCGCGTTTTAAATGATTATGTCTTAATTAAAATGTTTTAATAGAGGTAGGATTATTTCACAGCTTAATTGCGGATTTTTCTTTTAATGATACTATAATGACTGGCGCTAGTTAGTCTCGTGGTTAGTGACTATGCTAAGCTGAGTCACTAAGGTCGTGAGTTCAATTGCTGAAATTAATATTTGTGTGATATGCACTACAATACAATATATATTACTTGTAATTATACTAATATAATTTAGCTGAAGAGTGTGTTTGTTTTTTTTAACGTGCTAATCTCTGGAAACTACCAGTCTTTGAAAAATTATAGTCCAATTATTGAAAATGGTTATGGGCTATCATTACGCTATGACTAAAAGGGAGCAGTAACAATAAACGTGACACGGGATCGATTTTTGTTTGCATGTATGTTTGTTTGTAACCTTTTGACGATTAAACGGCTGAACGGATCTTAATTAAATTTGGCAAGGAGATAGATGGTATCCGGGGGAAGGTCATAAGATACTTTTTATCCCGAAAACGACTACATCCACGCGAAATAGCTAGTTTTCTGACAATTATTAAGAGCTGAATTTTTGTAAACCAGGACTTTAAGATGGAGTATCCCTAAGATATTTTTTTATTTTATTTTTTAAATAAGCACCAAAAGACCTGTACTCACACAGAAGAACACAACTAATCCGCTGTGTGTAGTTATTTGACTGTGGTCTTCTATGATGTGTCCTTCCTAAGTCGGGCTTGCCCGCTGTATGGTCCCCTACCTCTCTTAGTATATACCTACTATAAGAGAAATAATCTAAACACAACTCTCCATTACTTCACTACATACCAATTGAACCACGATCACGTACCGAATGCAATCACATTGAGAAACTACAGCGACTGCAGTGTATTTGATAATCAAGTCTCGTACGTACGGTGACGAGACCACTTCGCTGACTCGGCATAAATATGTATAGAAAGACAGAAATTTAAGTATAACAACAGCTTTATGTTTTTATACTTGACTAGTAGCCCGCCTCGACTTCGTCCGGGTTAAACTATTTTCAGCGAAACTTTCTTTTTTTACATAAGAACCTTCTCCTGACAATAACAAACACAACAAAAAAATAATAACTGAAATCGATCTAGCCGTTCACGCGTGATGCCGTGACAAAGGGAAATAGGGATTCATTTTTATATATAAGACTAGCTTCCGCCCGCGGCTTCGCCCGCACTTACAATTCCTCGGGAACATAGGCTTTTCCCGGCATAATAAGAAGCCTATGTAGAATTGTAGACTATAATCTATCTCTATGCCAAATTTAATTTAGATCTATTCAGTAGTTTTTACGTGAAAGAGTAACAAACATACATCCATACATTATTACAAACTTTCGCGTTTATAATATTAGTAGGATGGGTGGCAAAATAGCAAGAAGGTGAAATAGTTGCAAGAGAGGTAAGCTCCCGCCTTACAAGCGAGCAAACCCGACTGGGGAAGGACGTCCACCTTACAGAAGACCACAGCAAAATAACTAAACACAGCGGTGTAGTTGTGTTCCTGTGTGTGAGTACAGGTTTCTAGCGGTCATTTGGGGATGCGTTTTTCCTATCTCAGGGATACTCCAATATAAAAGCGTGGTATTCAAATTTTAGGGTTTTAATTAAACTGTTTGGTTGTTTAGTGGCTTTAGTGGTTACCTCGTCATTTACAATAGCGCGACATGTTGGTTGTTCGATCACCACACGGGACAAAAAAAGGGGTAATCCATGAATGGTCGTCCCGAATCTGGGAATACATTTTTTTATCTAATTTTTTTGGAACTAAGTATTTAACAATACTATGTCGCTCCATTATAGCTACCTTATGTTCTATTACATGTTTGTATATAAAACTTATACAGATCTTTGGCCGCGTCAGAAATAGGGTTGGATAAAATACCGTTACAAATATCGACTTTACTACTACTAGGCCCAAATAATGATTCCTTACGATAGGCGTCTCGAGCACATTCCATCAGTTCTGGGAATACTTTGTGTCTGTTAATTGTAGGTAAAGTCCCTCGCAACACAGGGCTTTTTCTCTAGTGCTAGAGCTGTCTTAAAAAAAACATTATAATAATTAGAGAAACTAATCGAGTAGCTATGTGACAAATATGTCTTGAAGAGTGACAAACAGTCGGCAGTAGCGATGACGCGGCGTTTATCTCGTCAATCTGTCGATGACGATGCGTGATAAATTGATTTTTAATTGTGATTTTGTCACGCGATGGTGTGTAAAACTAACTTTTTATTGCATGTCATTGTAATGTGCGTAAGCTTAAATTTCACACTTATGTAATATTTATCTTTGTATTTACTAATACAATGAAGAGTTTGTTTGAACGCGCTAATCTCAGAAACTGCTGGTCAAATTTGAACATATATTATTGCATTAGATTATGAGAAAGGTCTATTCAACATCACGTTACGACCTATGTCGATTATGGTAGTAACAATAAACGTGACACGGGAAAAAATCCAAAAAATGAATTAAATATAGATATTATATACTTTTGAAAGACTTCGCCCGCGCTAGGGAACAAGCCACGTGTCACATGAGACTTTACAAACATACAATTTACGGACACAAATTGCACCCAGACTCGGAACAAATATTTATTTATTCACACATTTTTTGTCCTGCGTGGGCGATCAAAATAAAATTGTATTGTAAGCGCGTGGGAATCGAACCCATGACCTCAGACCTCATCACTAATTAGCAGTCAGGGTCACTAACCACTAGACCTAGGCTATTAGAAGTCTAAAAAGCTTACTTTTAAAACGAAAGTAAAATAATACAGCAGTATTTAAACTATCAACAATATCAATATAAACGCTTCACAAAGTTTTAACATCAGAATAATTATATAAAACAAATCGTTTTCCCTTCAGTTTCCGACAATACATAATGTTGAATTTCCTTTACAAATAATTACATAACAAGGTTATACAACTCACTATTATACTTTTATAATAGATTAATGCATTTTTGTTACGCTTGCTTGATTTAAGAAAATAGAGAAAATCATTGAGGTAAACAAATACGGTCCTTCCACGACAACGCGCGGCGGCAGCGGCAAACGGCGCCGCACTTGTTTACTGTGGCCGCACTGTGGGTTGAAAATCTACTTTCATAGACTTAGGGATTTTAAGTTCTAAGTATCGGTTTTTTTGCCGGATAATGTTCCCATTAGTTGTTACTTACTATATAAAAAAAAAATACTTAGAAATTAAAATCCCTAAGTCCGAGTCTAAAGTCGATTTTCAGCCCACAGTGCGGCGATGACAAATTTATTAAAAATGCGTGACGCTGTGCACGGCGACTCGTAGCATTATATAACGTTTTAGTGCATTTCGCACCCGCAGGAGAATAGTGACGTAAGATGAGATACGGCTGTTTTGCAATTTCCATCTTATGCGTCATTACAGTTAAGGTTCAAAATTGACAAATGGTATTTCTCAACTCACGCCTGTTTTCCACTGATGGTGCGATTTGTTTGCTGCCACTGCAGCGACGTGTTCCTGTTCGTGGCCGGGTGATCGAGTACCAAACCCATATAATACGTATCAACAATAATGAAAATTAGAAAATGACCAGTTTAAAAAGTGTCAAGTTTAGAATATGATCAATTCGGAAGATCACGAATTATAATCAAATCTATTCAATTATGCTGACTTGGCTTTGTAATCACTAAACTTTTTTATACTACTAAGGTGGCAAACAAGCATACGGCCCGCCTGATGAGAAGCAGTTACCGTAGCCTATGGGCACTAGCAACACCGGGGGTATCCCTCGTACGTTGCCGACCCTTTAAAAACCTTATAAGTAACTTATTATCTTATCTTGTGACGGGGCTTTCGACCAGCGCACCTCGACCCTTGGGGTCTTTTGTACCTAAGTAACTCTTTTCTATTACATTATTTCTATTATCTATCTCTTTCACACTGACAGAGATATTAATATTACTTGCATTGACAATATCGATGTTGCGAACATTGTGAACCTGAAATTGAGTTAGTAGTAAGTTTGCACGATTACTGCTAATTTAGTGGAACGTGGAGTAAATTGTAAACATTGAGAAACAAACAAAGGTGTAGCCGGACGGTGCGGCGCTCGGCGGCGTATTCGCGATGGTTTATTGATGGTATGCCTCATTAGGAAGGGTCGGCTAAGTTAAGTACCACAGAAGTAATAAATATTATTGTGGCGATCTATGTTTTGGTTTGAATAGTAACTACTATAGATATTGAAACTTTTGTAATCAAAAGTTATGCGTAATTTGAGTGCTTCGTTAGTCTTAGTGTTGTTTAATACGAAATCTGATCTGATAGAGGATGTCTGACGTCAGTCAGTTTGACTGCCTCGGTGGTCCAGTGGCCGCATTATGCGCCTGCTGTGCACGAGGTTGTGGGTTCGATTCCCAAACAGGACAAAACTTTGTGTGACCTACAAAGAATTGTTCTGAGTCTGGGTGTAATTTGTGTCCGTTAATTGTATTTTTGTAAAGTCCCCCGCGACACAGAGCTTGTTCTCTAGTGCGGGAGTTGTCTTTATTAAGAAAGAAAGAAAGAGTCAACGCTGTCAAAGATTTACGCCTTTTAGGGCCTATCGATAATTTCAATGGATACTTCTTTTCTTCTGGACATATTCATTAATTTTCTGCCGTCTAGACCAAAGAGTGTGTACCTGTCTCTTTTCATGTTTTCTAAACGACATGTCAATAAAGTATTACAGTGTCTAAAGTCAATTCAAATTCATTCAAGCAATAAAATAAAAGAAAATACGCATTGTATTTCGGTATGTAAACATTGGCCATCAATTTTAGTAGCAAATTCGCGAAACGTTGCTCAAGCACGCGTATCAATTGTGCAACATATTTAATGCCTAATACTTATTGGTATATACATTGTTTTGAGTACAATGCACTCTTCGACTTCGTGCCCGAAGCACGTAAAGCCGTCAGTCCTCCTAATCCCTCATCGATATCACCATCCCATCGAACTATGAGAGTTAAGGCAGTTCATCCTCATCATCACCATCCATTTTAAAACCTCCGTCGTGTCGTACTGTACGGTTTCAGATGAATTTCCTACCACGTACGATTAGGTTGTGGAATGAGCTCCCTGCCGAGGTTTTCCCGAGAGACTATAGCATGAAGTTCTTTAGGAGTTAGGTAGGTATATGGTTTTTAAAATATCACATGTTTTTACTAAAAGGTTGGTTAACCCAGTGTCCATTATTGTGCACAATAGGTATACGGCAAAGGCGAGTCTGTTGTCGTCTACCACAGTAAGAACCCTCCTAAAAGCTTCTGAAGATTCTGCATATACTTGAGGGTAAAAACGTCATGATCTGTATATGAATTCTATACAAATTTTCTACATTTAATAAATGTTACGTCATAGTTATTTAGTTAGTAAAGGCTATAAAACTAATGTTTATTGCTGTAATGGAGTAAAAAATAACTTCTAATATTAGTAGCTATAGTGACTTTCAGTTGAACTTGAATCACTTTCGCTTAGTATTTGATCGATATCGGTTTTACGATTGACTGACCCTCGTTATTATCTTAAAAAAATAAAACAGCTTTATAATTAACGATTGACTGCTTTGGTGGTCCAGCGGCCGCAGTATGCGCCTGCTGTGCACGAGGTTGTGGGTTCGATTCCCACACAGGACAAAACTTGGTGTGACCCACAATGTATTGTTCTGAGTCTGGGTGTAATTTGTGTCCGTTAATTGTATGTTTGTAAAGTCCCCCGCGACACAGAGCTTGTTCTCTCTCTCTAGTGCAGTTGTCTTTAAAAAAAAATCAACTACTTTACAAAGTCGAGTTTGATATATCTAACAATCTTTCCTTTTGTACTATATTCTTAAACAAAATCATTTGATTTGATTTACATGATGAGTTAGATCTTCTTTTCATGTCAAGTTTCAATACACATTTCCTTTATGTAAGTTATAGTCACCGTCTCGTCAAATAATTTTGACGTGTTTTCAACATGAATACTTAAAAAAGACAACTCCCGCACTAGAGAACAAGCTCTGTGTCGCAGGGGACTTTACAAACATACAATTAACGGACACAAATTACAACAACTCTTTGTGGGTCACACAAAGTTTGTCCTGTGCAGGAATCGGACCCACAACCTCGTGCACAGCAGGCGCATACTGCGACCACTGGACAACCAAGGTAGTCAAAAAACTTAAATTATGTATGACGGGGATAGAAGCAAACTCTAAAGATATTCGTCTACTACATTGTACGCATTGGGCGGATTCTTATGGGTTCCCTATCCATTTGCCTAAAATTTTAAGACCTAATATAACTTAGCATATTTTTGTTAGGCATAATTATATTTTCGCATAATATAATTACGCATAACAGCTTACGCATAATGTTTTAGGCATATTTTTTCAAACCATAACAATGATTAGGCATAACTTTCTAATGCATAAATATATTAAGCATAAAGTTCTATAGCATAACTTTTTTAAGCATTATATCCTAAAACATAAATTTATTTACGCATAATTACATTAAAACATATTTTTATAGGTATAACATTGAAATAATTATTAACACCTAGAATATTAGACACTATACAATACTGCTAACACGTTTATACAATATTGCTCTAATGAAATTTGTAGGCACTTGATATTGTAGGTAGAATAGAAATTATTTTTTATTTTTCTAAGAAGACGGTGGTGTCGTAAAACTATTGTGTCACTAAATGTATTATTGCAAAGTTGTAATTTTGATGATTAATTTAATTGTTTTTTTTTAGTAATTGTAATAAATAAAAGTTGATTTAATGATAATTATTTGGTTTTATATCCTTGCCCATGAGAGCATGTTCGTTTCTGGTGGTTTCATAAGAGGTCACAGTTCTAACCTAACCTAACCTACGCATTTTTAAAGAAGAAAGTAACCCAATCTATATTATTCTAATTGAAATTCTATGATCTTCATAGTATGCCTAGTCAAATTATGCCAAGTAAAAAAGATGAGTATACTTCTAAACTAGTCTTTTTACAAGCAATTGCTAAAAATATACACCTAAAATAAATAATTATACATAATTAAGGACCACTGTTTCAATAAATTAACTTCTATCTGAGAAATAACCGCCATATTTATTCTCATAATAGGTAGAAGTTAACTAATATATTCTTCAGATAAAAGTTATCTCGCGATTGAAAAATCGTTTAAGTTACATAATGTTATGTATAATAAATAATTTGCATAAAAATTATTTTTGTTATTTACCTATATTAATTATATGCTTAAATATTATTATGCTAATAGTCATTAGGCCTACTAACGTCATGCTAATAGTCATTAGGCCTACTAACGTTATGCGAATCTAATTTATACCAACACAAATTAGTCTTTAACATGATTGTGCCAACATAAAAGGTATGCCATAAAAAATTAGGCCGAAGTATTATTATGCCAAAACAAATTGTGCCAAAATCGTTATGCCGAAGTATATTAAGACAAAGAACATTATGAGAAAAGAAGGGATCCCATTCTTATGGTGCGTTAGTGATCATCAAACGAACTTTACGAATTAAACCGTCATGTCATCGGCGAGCGTCCCGCCGGTAGTACAAATGATACAATTGCACGTATAGGACCCTGTCCTACCTGTTGTCGTGGGTATTTTGTCTCTCGCGATACAGCTTGTTTTCTACTGCGGGATTTGCCTTAAAAAACACAATCTGCATAGGTATCTGTAAATATTCTTTGTGTCTTTTCTTACATATAACATACATTCGGGAAATCGAATGACATCAGTGATACGAGTCAAGCCGAATCTCACGTCATTGGCTGATGCGGTTTTGTGAAAGCATACCTTGAAGTGTTACCAGGTATTCTTTACAATCCTTATAGACAAAGACAAATATATTTATTGCATGAACTGTGTAGGTATAGTACATTTCACGTAGCATGGGATACGTTTGAAATTTGGAGAAAAAGATCAATGAAAATAATAGACGATTGATTAAATACTCTAAGGCCAAGAGTCTAGATCCTACTAATATTATAAACGCGAAAGTTTGTAAGTATGGATGGATGTTTGTTACTTTTTCACGTAAAAACTACTGAACGGATCTGTATGAAATTTGGCACAGAGATAGATTATGGCCTGGAATTACACACATGCTACTTTTTACACCGATAACCGACATCCACGCGGGCGGAGCCGCTGTTATTTAATAATTTTTTTTTTTTTTTTTAATACTACCAAGGTGACAAACAAGCATACGGCCCGCCTGATGGTAAGCAGTTACCGTAGCCTATGGACGTTTGCAACATCATCTAGTTATTTAATCATTTAATTAGCCAATTAGTTAGATATTCAAATGTCAAACGTCCCAGTACCCATGCTATGTGAAATATTCTATATGTAATGTACAGACTATATGGCATGTCCAGGCAATGTATGAAATGAGGCATCGATACAGATTGCCAGTAACAGTACAGGTAGAGAAACGAAAGACAGCGACGGGGAATGGCGCCTATTTGTAATTAAAAATTTATAGACATCGGAAATTGATAATTCTGTTCAACGATTGGAACCTTTCAGCATAGACAAGCAAAGCAGCTGTTCTTTTTTGTTGTTCTTGTATGAATTTTGTTATGTTTGTGTCAAAACAAACCGTTTAGAGCTACCAAGGGCGATAATACCACAGGGTAACCGCCATTAACCTGACATCCACAGGGATGTTAGATTAACAGTTGTTAGATCACGGTAGAGGTCTACAGAGGCAATTGAAACTAATCTATCATAAGATAACACTAACCACTCGATATGACGAAGATGCTGAATTAAATTTGCGCTCAATTAGGGATGCTTTTTACACGTAACGTATTCCTATCCGCGGAATACTTCATCACACAACCTTTCAAAACATACATCGTCATCTCAACCTATAAACGTCCCACTACTGGGCACGGGTCTCCTCCAAACATTTGGAGGGATATTAGCCTACTATACCACGCTGGCCAGACGGGTTGGTATAGGGTTTTGTTTCAAGTTTTCCCTCTCTTACGGTGGATAAGTATTGTCTGCTAAACTTACATACATACATTCGGTGTTAAATTTACCGGAGCTTTACGCTAGTGATACTTCTGGTATTGCAACGTCCATAGGCTACGGGAACCGCTTAACATCAGGCAGGCTGTATGCTTGTTTACCACCTATGTAGTATAAAAAACCTATTTTCTGTCGTCCTTTCTCCTGTACTTGACATTTTGCACACTACTGTTGTAAGTACATAAGACATATTAATTAAAAGTTAAATACAAGATCTTGCATATATAAACAAGTTTGTAAATATAACCTTTTATATAAATTAAAATTTATATTATTAAGCGTTTCTTAATATCAACGAGACAACTATTAATGACCTTGTTAAATGAAGATGATATAAGCGAATAATATTACCTACTAGCTGTTGCCCGCGGCTACGCCTGCGTGGATGTCGGTTGTCACGATAAAGAGTAGCCTAGAACTATTCCAGACTATATATAATATATAGATCTATATTTGTGCCAAATTTCATCCAGATCCGTTCAGTAGTTTTTACGTGAACGAGTAACAAACATCCATACTCACTTTCACGTTTATAATATTTGTAGGAAATCCTCTTTAGCATTTTTTAGACAATTTAAAATTTATCGTATATTTAAATATGTTCACAAACAAATTACGCGGAAAAAGCTGCAGGCTAAGATATCACACGACTGATTGCGTAAATATACAATGACATCAACATCGTATCTATGACCCTACTAGAGGCGTTGCCTTTGACATTTTGACATCATTATCATAGACACGAGACCTTGACAAATGAATCATTGCACAGCTCACGGCAGGTAGGTAACACAGAGGTCGTCTATTCGAGACCCGGCTACATTAATAATGACATTTAGACTGCCGCATGTCATGCATTATTTAAAGAATTTGATTTTTTGACCCGCAGGGGTATTCCGTAAGACCGAATACCGAGCGACCGCGAAAACGGAGCAAAATCTGGCTGTCAGATTGAAAATCGGAGCAAAATCTGGCTGTCAGATTGAAAACCGATATTCCGTAAGAGCGAAAACCGAGCCTTTTTGACGTTTAACAATCGTGTGTGCCGTCACCGAGCAATCACAGCTGTCAGTTTGCGATCGCTGTTTCTTAGAGAGTCAGCCGGCCGGTGCCGTACGTGAGTCGTTCGATCTAGAAAGAGGGACAGAGCTAGACGCGGTCAAAGTCAAACTCATTTATTCATTTAGATCAAATACATGATACTTATGAACGTCATAAAAACAAATGCCAGCATACTTTTTTCCTATATTCGGTATATAGCTCCATACCTCTTTCTCGGTCAAACAAAACAGGTCATGGTACGGCGCCATATCCTCATATAATATTTAGTTGTCTTGATAGTTTACTGGTTGGTAAATGCTACCGTTGATCGCGAGGTCCCGGGTTCGATTCCCGGTTTGGGTCAAAAATAGTTTATATTGGGTTTTACTGTTAAAAAATGCCAACAAATACCCGTTGTTTGGAAATTGGTGGTGTTTACTCTAGTGGCTTTTAAATCGGAGACTGATGCTGAGGATTTCTTGACAAAATTAATCTATATTACTTTTACCCGAAACGGGAATTGAACCCACAGTACAGCAGTCATACATTTTACACTAGTTACCGCAGCCTAAGTATCTATTGACAAAGAAAAAACTATTAGCAGCCATATATAATAAAAAAGTCAAAACATAATTTAGTTTCCTTTGTTCAAACCACAAAAATACATTAACACGAATTTTAAACAATAAAACAGCCTAAATTAAAGTAACCCACTTAAATTTTGACAAAAAACACTACACACAAGTATTTAACCTCTTTTTCTTACACAATAGGTTAACATTATTATTATTAGGCGTGTTCGGAAATCATATTGTAAAAAAAACACACGACTACTTGCGACCTTAGCGGCCGCCATATTGAATAATATGTATTTTAAATAAAGAAGCAAAAAAGTAGTAGTAAGTACAAAGAAACTAAATCTGTCAGTCAGTGGCCTTTTCATGACTAAACGGCTGAATCGATCTTCATAAAATTTGGCAAATAGATAGATTATCCTGCCAATTTTTTTCACGCTAATCTCCAAAACCACATAACTGATTATAAATAAATTTTGTAAATGAGTCTTGCTTGGTAACAGGATAGTTTTAATCTCGATAAGTGGCCCCTAGTCTTTTGAGCGGAGCTGCAGGTGAAAGCTCGTTTCTTTCAAAGCAAATGTATGGGATTTGATGCGAGTTTACGATATCACGTCGTATTCGTATGCCAAATCCCATACATTTGCTTATTTGACTTTTTGATTCGACTACCATTTATGCCACTTGTCTAGAGGGCCAGGACCGAATGCTGTGAAAATCTTTTGGGGGAAGCCTATGTCCAGCAGTGGACATCTTTTGGCTGAGATGATGATGATAATGGCAATAAACACCTCCCCTATTACATGGGAACAAACATAGTTATCATAGATCTCTGCCTACCCCTTTAGGACAAACGATTTGTTGCTATGCAATGTATGTAATCATATCAAAAAAACATATTCCAATAACTTTCTCTAAATAAGAATATTTATAAGGTATGTTAGACATATATTTTGTTAATTTTATGTAAACGCGTCCGGGTATTGTAAAATTTTGCATAAAATGTAGGCATACCATAATATAGAACCTACTTTTTATTTTTAACTGGCTTGCAATCTAAGAGTTAGTGACCCTGACTACTAAAAAGGAGGTTGTAGGTTCGATTCCTACATGGGACAAAAAAATATGTGATTCATAAATTTTTACTCCGTTAGTGAGTATGTTTGTAAAGTCAGATTTTTTACAAGACCCGGGTATCGAACGCGGAACCTATGCACGGTATTTCAAGACCGAGGCATGCCACACAAATAATAAATAAGTAATAATTGCTTATTATGCCTATGAGGGGATCGACACTGCACTGTTGCAGTAGCAAAACGCTTAATTAAACCACTGCGCTATCCTACTAATATTATAAACGCGAAAGTTTGTAAGTATGGATGGATATCCATCCATCCATACTTACAAACTTTCGCGTTTTAGTTAGTTTTAGTTTTAGTTTTTACGTGAATGAGTAACAAACGTCCATCCGGACGTTTGTTACTCATTCACGTAAAAACTACTTAACGGATCTGGATAAAATTTGGCACAAAGATAGATTATGCGCTGGAATAATACATAGGTTACTTTACTCTCTACTAATTTTTACAGCGATAACCGACATCCACGCGGGAGGAGCCGCGGGCAACAGCTAGTCAATAATAAAAAAATACAAATACGATTCAATATAATTTCCATGAAAAATAAAAATACAATTTTCCAAAGAACATATATCTCGGAAATAACCATATTCTTTTGATATATAAATTGCATCCCCTTTCACGGGGTACGTTGGTACGAGCCAAATTGATACGCAACAATACAGTACATTCACTGAGTCACGGGGTCGACGACCTCTGGCCTATTTCCACTTGTTTTATTATCATTTTTGTATGTAATACACTTACTGAATGTCTGTTTGTCATCCGTGAACCGTTTTAGTACAAACATTTAGTTTAGAAGAAGATTTCTATTGTTTAGACTATGTTCTCTTTCCATCCTCGTTTACGCCATCAATACGTTTATACCTTCTTTTTGCTAGTTTTTTTTTATACTACCTGGGTGGCAAACAAGCTAACGGCCAGCCTGATGTTAAGCAGTTACCGTAGCCTATAGACGCTTGCAATACAAAAGGTATTACTTGCGTGTTGCCGACTTATATTTTTACAGATGAAGTATCACTGGGATAGGAAAACGTTTCTTTCAGAACGCATCCCTAAATTTGCTCTGGAGACATGTACTCACACACAGGAACACAACTACACCCCTGTATGTAGTTATTTGGCTGTGGTCTTCTGTAAGGTGAAGGTCCTTACCCAGTCGGGCTTGCTCGTTAGTGTATTCGGTGTGCCCTACCTCTCTTAAATCTGAAATTTATTTCTTAATACTTATAACAAAAATCTATTTTAGGAAGTACTTTAAAGCAGAGTGTATTTAGAGTGCTGCTTGCATCTTACAGCAGAAGACCGTAAATATAAGCTCGATCGATTTATTTGATTCCAAAGAGAAGAAAGAGAAAGAAAGAAAGAAACTTTTATTCGCCTCGCACTTAAAAAAGAGAAGATATTATATCATAATTTTTGGTTATATTCCAATCTTTTTTGACTGTCTCGGTGGTCCAGTAGCCGCAGTATGCGCCTCTGGTTGTGGGTTCGATTCCCACACAGGACAAAACTTTGTGTGACCCACAAAGTGTTGTTCTGAGTCTGGGTGTAATTTGTGTCCGTTAATTGTATGTTTGTTAAGTCCCCCGCGACACAGAGCTTGTTCTCTAGTGCGGGAGTTGTCTATAAAAATAAAACTTACAGTTTTAAAGCAGCGTGAGCGTAAAGACTGAATCTTTGCGTGTTCTATCAATTAATTATTCCTCTGGCAGTGTTCTAAAGAACTGTTTGATCTGATGCCGTGGTCACTGTCGTACCTCAGGCGCGATAGTTTCATCCAGTACGGATCCAATCCATTAATTAATTTCTCCTAATTGTTCTCAACCGTGAGCCTAGCCCATAAAAATCCTAATTAGGAGCCTAACTAACTAACTTTAAGAATAAGTAGAGATTATTTACACTAACTGTGACGAGATCCGAGTTAGGCTTCTAAAATTATGATAGTGTATACCCCTGTCCTCTATACCGTTGCGATCAGTCATACCAACAAAATTATAATGTGGCAAAATGTCATCCGTACATTCCGATTGCGACGCACTCTCTCTGTGTTACTAACTCTTGCAAATTATTGATTATGTTAAATGTTAGATCCTATGCAATATCAGCAAGCCGAATCTGAAGAGTATATTAATCATGCAATAATTATCAGAGTTCGAGTCTGAATATATAATAATACTAGCTGTTGCCCGCGGCTCCGCCCGCGTGGATGTCGGTTATCGCTGCAAACAGTAGCCTAGTGTTATTCCAGACCATAATCTATCTCTGTGCCAAATTTCATCCAGATCCGTTCAGTAGTTTTTACGTGAAAGAGTAACAAACATCCATCCATCCATTCTTACAAACTTTCACATTTATAATATTAGTAAGGATATTGGATTTATTCTGACAGAAAAACTTAATAAATTTGCTAAGTTTGAAAAAAGTAATGATATTTACATCGTGCTTTGGAAAGCACATAAAACCTTTAGTTGTAGGTACGCCTGAACTCTCTTCGGTCGTATCGGTTTGCCGTCACGGACTATGAGAGTGAGGGAATAAAGAGTCTACCCTGTTTGCTCATTATCTCAACCTATAAGCGTCCCACTGCTGCTCTCCTCCATACATTTGGAGGGATATTAGTCTACTATACCACGCTAGCCAGATATTTGCTCAAACTTGTGCAATACAATACATCTTGCACCATCGAATTCATTTAGTCTGGACATTAAGATTGCTTCCATTCCAGAAATACATTAAACAAAATTGTATATAAAATATCACATATGTTGCGTGTATGTTCTATAATGGTCATATTTAGAGGGAGCAACGCACTAACCGTAACCAGGTCGGTGGTGCGCGGTCAATCATGAACAACCCACTCCCTTCTAACATTTATAATCAATCATTTTTTGTTTCCCATTCCGATTTAGGTTAAGTAACTATGACACGGCGGTATAGCCTTCATTATTGAATAATTTAGCGTTTTTTGGGTTATTTGGATTACAGAAATGTTAGGGTGTTATGGAATTGAGGTTGTTTGACTAAGTACGAATGTAGGATGGAAAATGAGGTGATTTCCGTTTGAATAAAGAAAGAAATAATTTTTAGTTTTTGTTGTATTTTTAGCGTTATTAGGTGGAATACTGTTCGAACGTCGTAGTAGACTGCGCCGAATATTGTGGGTTATGTCCCAAGTTCGACCCGGGTTGGGTTAATAATATATATTGAGTTTTTCCTATTGGGCTTTTCTGTCAACAAATCAACACAGACTGCCTCTCTAGAGAAGTGGCATTATAAACGGTAGACGAATCGAAAGCAAACATTATGGGATTTGACATAAATCTATACTATTAATATTATAAAGCTCAAGAGTTTGTTTGTTTGTTGTTTGGTTGAACGCGCTAAACTCAGAAAGTATATAAGAAAGTATATAAGTATATATATATTCAAGCTGCTTCCCTTAGAATTCCGCCGCAAGAGCACTGATCTTTTGTGCCTTCATAAGATTGTTCATGCCACGATAGACTGTCCGGAATTGTTGTCGCTTGTAAACTTTAATACTAGATTTAGGCTACGCCACCCTCACCTCAAAAGTTTTACTCTAGATGTGCACCTCAATAATACATCATTTTACAACCCGATAGTAAGGATGTGTCGTTTATACAACGAATTACTACCGGAGCACTACAAGACTTTAGACATATTTAACAGTACATTTTCCAAATATAAAGGCAATGTTAAACATATTCTGTCAAATGTTTTTCATAATTGATTAATTTATCTTTAATTTTATTAATGATCCTATTATTTTTCTCTTTATCATGTAAAAAGAAATCATAGTTATTTTAAAATTTTATAACACAGACTAAATAGTAATGCTGTTTGCACATACTTAGGAGCATAGTTAAGCACAAAATTGTAATCATTTATATCGTCATCTATATTGTACTATGTTCTGTTTTGTGTACCTAAATAAATAAATAAAGTACTGGCTCGATTAGAAAAAATATTTTTTTGTTGAATAGTGCATTTATTCAGTAAGGCTATAGGCTATATAACATCACACTTTGGTCAATACGAGCGGAGCAGTAGTGAGATTTGTTGCAAAATCGGGGAAAATATTAAAAATTACAACGCGGACAAAGTCGCGGGCGAACCCTAGTTTACGATATAATGTCGTAAACTTACGTCAAATCAACATTTGCTTTTTATTCTAATCCATTCGACTATCATTAATGCCGATTTTCTAAAGGGGCTGAAACCCAAAGCCTTAGTCCGAAGCCGAAGTCTTAGCGGTGTTTACACTCCCGTGCCTCGGAAAGCAAGTAAGGCAGTGGCCTTACACTTGATCTCTCTGCGGCTGTTACAGACTATAAGAGTGTCGGAATAAAAAGTGCACCTGTGTCTGCACACACACTTGTGCACTGTATCTCCCGCGCATGATTCGTCTCTGTCAAGATTAACCGCCGTGACCGCAATTCGGTTAGGAGGACATTATATTTCGAAAATATTTTATCATTATAGGTTAATGTGAATGTATTACAAGCTTCCTAACAAGTTAATTTCACGTCCTTTTAATCTGTAAGTCAGGCTTAACCCCAATTAATTGGAAAGATTTACTATTTTCTTTCTAAGTGTAGTTCTAGTAGGTGTATAAAATAATTTGTTCGTTCTACTAGGTATCGTGTGTAAAATAATTTATTAAACAATGTCGATTCTATAGGTACATGTTTAGCTAAATACTATTATTAAATAGTTTTTTAAGCTCGAAAACGACGAGCTACGATCTAACTGCCTACAGATTTCCATTCAGCCGATAACAAGCATGGCGGTCTTACCCATTAACATTAAGGTGCTCGCATTGCTTGCATGAATGGTGCTCAGGTAGAGCACCATGCATGCATGCAAGCCCGACTGGGGAAGGACATCAACCTTACCGTCCTCACAGCCAAATAAACTAAACACTTGAGTATAGGTCATAAAAATGGATGCCATCTGATCCTAACGATAAAGCTTTTAATATAGCAACCACACAACAGGTAAATAAAACATACTCAAATATATATACATACATATCCTTACTAATATTATAAATGTGAAAGTTTGTGAGTATTGATGGATGGATGGATGGATGTTTGTTACTCTTTCACGTAGAAACTACTGAACGGATCTGGATGAAATTTGGCACCCAGATAGATTATGGTCTGGAATAACACATAGGCTACTTTTTGCAGCGATAACCGACATCCACGCGGGCGGAGCCGTGGGCAACAGCTAGTATAATATAAACTTTTCTCTTGGATCACAGACAACGGGAGCGAGTGTGTTATATAGGTACTATGTAAATATTACTGCTACTATGATTCAATACCACAGATAACTGTAAACGACAATTTTGTCTCGTAATGACCGGTGTATTATATATGGACATGAAAATGGATGATACAATAATTATTGTTGTCATGCCATTGACCATGTGTTGTTACAAGTTATTTATCTGAGATTAGCTAGCTAGCTGATTTAGGCCTATGTCCAGCAGTGTACGTCTTTTCATCGATAAAATTAGTTATTAGACTTTGCAGTGTGTTTGTATAAAAGTCGTAAAATTCAGACATTTTTAAAATTAAAAAATCGCTTAATTTCGTCTGCAAATTTAATATATAAAAAGTAAAGCTAAAAATCTTCTACCACTGAATTCTAAAATTCATTGACCGTTTTAGGCAAAGTTTCTATTTTGATCTGTGACGGACATAAAATAAAAACTAGAATGATAAATGAATTAACGCGCGCTCAATGCATAAAATAAAAAAAAAAAACAAACAAACGAAGCATGGACCTTGATTTCGTTGTCGATTTTTTATTTATTTACATTTTAGTTACACTTAATTTTATCATGGATCTTTGAACGCTAGATAAAATATTTCGAAAATATATGAGTTAGCAAGTTTATCGCCATATGCATCAGTTCTTTTTGGAAGTAAAACATATAAAAAATATAAGATTTGGTCATTAAAATGTTAATGTAAATCTAGCCGTGTAAAATGGGCTTCGCAAATTAAATTCCTTTTCGCAATAAACCGTTTCGGATAATGGAGGTAATAATTTGAATGAACGAATTCACTAGTTATTTGAAACAATGAAAAAAAAACTATGATATGTTCAAGGAGACTCAGTTCATCCATTACGCATCAATTAAGATGTAATTATTCAATGAATTATTCATTTATTCATGAACATCAAGGTAAAGCGCTACTTTAAGCCAAATCTTTATTAAATAAAAGATTTCAATCAAAGGATGAGTGAAGATTTAAATATGTATAAACCAAAAACAAACATACTAACCAGGTACATAAGGTACAAATAATATACATAAAATAAACATACTAAGTACCGTATAAAAAACCGATATAATAACGTAAAGTTACATAGGTATCCAGGAAAATTATTCAACTCTCAAGTTAAATTAAGTACACAATATAACAAATTTCCTTCGAGCATCTATCCTATAAATCCTCACAACGCACGCTATTACACATTACTAATTAAAAAGCAATTTATTTACGAAAATACAGCATTTTTCACATAAAAAAACCGTAAAAAATCGATTTTAAAACCTTTTAGAAAGATATGTCACATCGATATTTTAACTCTCGACTCACTACGGTGCGGCACTTCACGGTTCACTATTTATTTTCACTAGCAAAGGCGACCGCGCGCGTTCAGCCTCGTATACGGCCAGTTGCAGACTGAGGTGGAGGGGCGCCCGCCCTAACCTATAGACCGTGTACATACAATCGTAGAGATATTCTATTGAAGATACGCTATGCACAATAAATACTATTGTTATTGCTGTAAGGATTCGATTGTTTAATTTTCTTAATGATTATCGAAATTGTTTAAATGCCTATTTTATTTGTTTGGGTTTCGTTTTTGACTAGTCTGAAGCATAACAGAGTGTTATCATGTGGGGAAAATAGGATTTTCTATAACTTATTTTACGTTTCTTTAAACATAAAATATCGCTGAAAAAGGTGATTGTGGCGTAATAATAAACTTAGTGTAAATAAAAGATACTTATCTTTTATGTTTTTCAGATATTTTCCAGACAAAATAAACCTGATTCACACATTAGTTTTTGAAACATGTTTATTAGTTCAAACATAACGCTTAGAGTTTTTTATTTCATCAGGAATAAACTTACTTTAAAGTAATTTATAAATAAAACGACTGACCCTCGGCCCTAAAAACCTTAGGTACATAAGATGGATTATTTGAGGTCAATTCGTGGCGTGAATCGAGATGGAATTAAAATAAGATCATCGCCTCTTTAGCTTTAGACTTCACTAGCTATAGAAACTCTTTCGAGCATTATAAGCTCTGAGACCTTCAACATTGGGAGTTTTGTCAAGTAGTCTTTCTGAAACTTGGACTTTTTGACGAGTGGTATATCTGACATTGACTTTCATGACGTCATTATATTCGTAAGATTTAAAATTTATTGCTTATGTTCGAATTTTAAATTAAACTCGATAATTTATACCTTTAATGACGCTATGACATTCAAAAATCATCGCTATAAAGACGTACAGATAGTAACCCTCAGACTAATAGAATAGTAACCATGTAGAGATCTTATTTTCAAGATTTCTACAAAAAATTCTGATAAAAATAAAAATAGTTACAATTTATATGTGCTACACGTTACCCGTAGTGTTAAATAATGATGATGTAATGTTGTAACCCAATTGTATTGCATTTGTAATGATTCAGTTTGTGAGTCGACCTATTTGATACAGGTTAGTTTATACGCGTTATTACTGTATTATTAGGTGTTATAGATATGTAGAGGGAAAACTGAACACCGGTGATAGACGAAAGATACGATTTTGCAAAAGAGCATAAAAAGACAACTCCTGCACTAGGGAAGAAGCCCTGTGTCACAGAGGACTTTACAAATATACAATTAACGGACACAAATTACACCCACTCATTTATGGATCACACAAAGTTTTGTCCCGTGTGGGAATCGAACCAACGACCTCCCACGTAGCAGTCAGGGTCACTAAACATTAGACCAAATGGGCCTGAATGCACATTCGCTGGCCTAATGTCGGTTAGTGAATGTAACATGTCTTTAAAATTTCTTCTAAGACATGTGTGTTTTCTCACGATGTTTTTCTTCATCGATTTTGCAAATAAGAATTTTTTATATTTTTATATGACGTGGCAAACAAGCGTATAAAAATTCACATACGAAGGCCTAATTCGGGTTGGTGAATCGGACATGTCTTTAGAATTTCTTCTAAGACATGTGGGTTTCCTTACGATGTTTTCCTTCATCGTTAGCAGATGATGAATCATTTGATTAGTACATATATAAACACCACAAAGTGAAATTTACATTGGTACTGCAACCAATTACCGATAGTAGGGTGTTACCTTCGAATGGTAAGCAGTTACCGATGCTTGCACTACCAGGTGCTTAACAAACACGTTTAGTTTTGTATTATAGGTAACCCTGGGTAGAAATATTGAAAAACGTATCTCTGCATTAGCAATGGCGACTTATACTCACGCACAGGAACACAACTACACCACTGTATGTAAATTATATGGCTGTGGTACATGTCTTAGAATAAATTTTAAAGACATGTCCGATAGAGAAGAGGAGACCCGTGCTCAGTAGTGGGACATATATTTATTATTATGTCTCTCTTTATCACGGGTATTTTTCCATTATCAAGAAGAATACCCGGGCCTTTGGAAGGCTTACGCGACGACATAGATCCAACACGCAGAGGCCCTTAGAGAATGTTAATCTAAAATGGGATGAGACACTTACTGTAGCCATACCATAGCTGCACTATAACAGTACAACCATGATACGACTAGAGTAGGTGTAGAGCTATTATAACACTATTTTGGTATCTAACATTGCTGGGCTATGGGGGTATTATTATTATTAAAATGACAAATCATAGTACAACATGAACATTAGGACACGTACAGAAGGCATGCAACCGAGTGCATATTTAGGGCAGTTGCATTCAACACCCGATGTCCACTAGAGCGTCACAATATTACACAACACTAAACAATGGTTGCATCAAACACGCATGGCGAACAACATAGGTTCTAGAACTGTTGGGAATATTATGAGTTAGGTTTAGAAACTGACTAACTTTAAAAGAGGTAGGGCACTATACTAGCGAGAAAGCCCGAATGGAGAAGGGTAGATAGATTTTTCTATTTTATACTTAGTACTTACCTAGAGACGTAGATAGATACATAGATAGATAGATAATTCTTTATTGTACACCATAATGTAGGGCACCATACTAGCGAGAAAGCCCGAATGGAGAAGGACCTCCGCCTTACACAAGACCACAGCCAAATAACTACACACAGCGGTGTAGTTGTGTTCCTGTCAGTGATGTAAGTACAGGTCTGCAGCGCTCATTTAGGGATGCGTTTTGAAAGAAACGTTTTATTAATAAATAAATATTATTATTATAAATGCAAATATTAATAGGAAGCTACATTATCTTTAAAGACGGGTGAAGCCGTGAGTGAAAACTAGTAATATATAGAACAGAAGTTACAAGAATGACTCATAGTTTATTATTCTAATGGGAAATCAATGGCGGACGCACAATAATACATTAACTATTCACTTAGTTCACGGTCGGTTATTCCTTAGAAATTTAGTGATATTAACTTCTATATTATAATGTCCCTCAAAAAGAGACGGTGGTTGATGGACTTGTCAACGTTATATAATATTTGTGGTAGCGAATACGACTGTAACAGCCTAATGAACCAAATACAATTAAGAATTCCGAGTAGTTCGGCTCGTATACGCGCTGCACATAACTGTGCTCTTTTTGCACCTAGGCTATGTAGAACGAATGCAGGTGAGAGAGCTCCCCTTCGCCGTATAATGAAACTATACAACGAATATTTTACAGATATTGATTTGTTTGTGTTATCTCCTAGAAAATTCAGGGTGTGTATGGTTGAGAGACTCAAAGAAATAGTTGAGGACGAAAATGGTTGATACTGTAATGTGTATATTAAATTGTAATTTATGTCAGCAAATAAATAATGTAAGCAAAGCGAAATATTAATTTGTAAAACACAGATTTCAATGTAGCAACTGTTATATTATATTGTGCGTCATACTCTTTTTACTATAATCTTTAGCGGACAACGTTGTTGGTTGTACATGTACGAAGCATTGTATTAGTAATAAGTATTTATATTTAGCACTGTGTACAATTGTTTGTTGTCCTAAATAAATAAAAAAAAAAAAAAAAATATATATATATATATTGACTGCAAGGTTGGTTCAGTGGCTTAAGTGGTTACCTTGCCATTTACTACTGCGCCGCGTGTTGTGGGTTCGAACCCCACACAAAAAATTGTATGATCCATAAATGGTTGTCCCGAGTCTGGGTGTACTTTGTGTCCATTAATTGTCAGTGTGTAAAGTCCTAGGTGGACCGACGACCTAAAAAAGGTCGCTGGGGCGCACTGGATGCGGAAGGCGGAGGACCGTGTGCTATGGCGCGTGTTGGGAGAGGCCTATGTCCAGCAGTGGACTGCGATAGGCTGATTGATTGAAAGTCCTCGCGACACAGGCCTTACAACCTATTGCGGGAGATTTTATAGCATCTGACTCTGTCTTTTCCTGTTTTTTTTTCTGTGTCTCTTAATATTATGACTTTCACAAGTGTTACCTTGAAACCTAAATGGATAAATGACTTTCGAGTTCGAGTTTCATCATAAAAGTGACAGAGAATTTCACCTCTTATCTACTTTAGAACAATTCTAGAGAAGTTTCTGGAATAACTCTAATTAAGGTTAATCCCTTGAATCTCGGAAATCATCAATTTGATAATAATTTTGACCTCCTTAACGAATTTCTATTCTATCTTCTAATCTCGACGGCGACTAGCCATCTGCGAAGGAGATATTATTGGGCACAAGTGTGTGCGCAAATAAAGGTGCACTCATTCTTCCCTCACACTCATAGTCCGATGGTACGCCAATCCGACGGGAATGGAGAGAGATCAGAAACAAAGGCTTTACGTCTTTTCTGAAGCACTGAAGAGCTAAAGATAGACAATTACCAAATCCAATATCAATTTTTGGCCTTACCCAGGAATCGAACCCGCAACCTATTGATCAGTAGTCACACTTAACGTCTGCTTTACCCATGAGCCAATGCTTTGGATATATTGTTGTATTAAATCAAAACGAATGAATGAAAATATTATCATATCAAACTGAATGTATATTCACTCGTTTATCAGACACACCATTCGAGTTATACATTCTACTGCACTGGCAGGTAGTTTAATAATAATAAAAGCAACCCATAATATGTCCCACTGCTGGGCACGAGTTTCCTCTCCTCTTTCAAGAGAGAAAGTTTAGACCTTAATCCACACACGCTTGCCTAACGCGGATTGGTGAATCAAAATGCCTGTAGAATTTCTTCTAAGACATGTTTCGGGTTATCTCATGATGTTTGAAAGGTACAGTAACTTTTGATTTTAGTATTAGATACATACAATCAAGTTTTATTTATTGTTTATATTAGTTTATTGTCTAGATCAGAAATTTGAATTTGCCAAAAGTTCAAAAGTGTTCGAGAAAATTCGAATAACAGACAACAAATGACAGGCGACAATCCTTACTAATATTATAAATGTGAAAGTTTGTAAGAATGGATGGATGTATGGATAGATGGATGTTTGTTACTCTTTCACGTAAAAACTACTGAACGGATCTGGATAAAATTTGGCGCACAGATAGATTATGGTCTGGAATAATACATAGGCTACTTTTTGCAGCGATAACCGACATCCACGCGGGCGGAGCTGCGGGCAACAGCTAGTTTAAATATAAAGCATAGAGAATCAATACCAAATCGGTACAAATACAATCACTTACGTTTTGATACAGGTTTCTTTAACACATAACTGAACAACCCCGAAAATATTAAAAAGCGACACATCACAGACTCATTACCCTTAATTAGTACATTAAACTTATCTGAAAACTAAAATAACGACCACTCACGCACACAACTACCAACATGAATGAACTCACTAATCTATCCACACAAATGTCACCCTTATAAACTATAAGTATTATAGGAAAAAGTCACGTTTTATCTTTAAAGCGATTAGGTTGAATTTTGCGTTAAACTTTTATGCAGTTGTGACGTTTTGTTTTTAGAGGGTAAGTTGGAAAATCCGTTGTATAGAATGAGTCATGGCTGAAATGCTGCGAGTCATAGGGGGTGGAGGGGTTGAAAAGGGTAGGAGTAGGGGGAGTGGCGCTGGAACCCATACATTTCTTATTAATCAGGTGTGAATAACAAAATATGGAAACTGGATTGCTTTTACATGGCGATTTTTTGTTATGGGACTTTCATTAAGACCTTTTTCAGTTACTGTATATAAAACTTAATGTGTTACCCGATGTTTTGAAATTGTATTTTGATGTGGCAACACTGTTTGGTATTCATTAGCGAGGCCTTTTTGTGAAGGAGCTCTTTAGAATTATTTCGATTGAAGGGACAAATTCTATGGTTTGTGTTTGAAAGGTTAGGTTGAAAAATATAATAATTTACGTATTTAAGAAGTAATACTATCAAAGAGAGGTACCATACCTATAGGCTGCGGTAAGCGGTTACCGCAGCCTATACATGCTGCAATACCAGTAGCATTACTAGAGCGAACTCTACAGTTACCTACTCTAAAATTACCACTGAGAGAGAATTATACAAAACTTACATTGAAAACCCATTATCATTTCATTTATTTTTAATTTCAAGTGCTTTCCATTATAAACTACACATAATTTGCAACGAGGCAGTTTACTTAGATTACCTGGTTTATATTTCCACCGACAAACATTAGACCATTCGTGTTAGGGTTAAATTCTCGGCTCTCTTGACAGATAAGAGGAGTAGGACAGTGCCCAGCAGTAGAACATGCATATATGGTTTGCTGTTTGCCTTATACTATACCTTATATATATATATATATATATATATTATACTACTTAGGTGGCAAACAGCAAGAGCATACGGCCCACCTGATTGTTAAGCAGTAACCGTAGCCTATAGACGCTTGCAATACCATAGGTATCACTCGCGTGTTGCCAACCCATTTATTAACACCAGGGCTTTAAGATGGAAGTAACCCCGGGATAGGAATACGTTTCTTCCAAAACGCTTCCCTAAATGAGCGCTTGAGCACACTCACATACAGGAACACAACTACACCGCTGTGTGTAGTTATTTGGCTGTGGTCTTATGTAAGGTAGTATGGTGCCCTACCACTCTTAAATTATAATTATACATATTTTTGCTACCATCCTATTCTTTATCAAATGTACGTACACTTTTTTTACCCTTGATTTTCCAGTTTGGTCCGATTATCATCAAAAGAAAGTTCTGATGATGGGATCCATGAGAAATTGAGGGAACTCCTCAAAAGTTATAGGCACACATATAGCAATTTCAATATTTTTAACAACTAATCAATCATTTGCATTCAGAAAGTGTAATTTGGTGAAGTAAAACTGATGAAGAAGACCACAGATGGCCATCTGAACTTTTCAATAATAAGTATTTTACTGATGGCGATTAGATAAGTTTCGGTTATTGTTGCTAAGCAACTATTAATAAGAAATAATGACGTGAATGAATTGAGCGCGGATTGCACAGATTAAATATTGCTTTTAATACCTACTTGACCTGTGTTCAGCCCGACGCTCAGTCGATTTTATTCGATTGTAACAAACAAATATTTGAAAATTTTACAACTTGCCGTACTGAAGTCGGTTTTTTTTTGTTAAAATTATACAAACACAAACTTAAATATACTCAGATTGTCCCACGTGGAAACCGAACCAACGACCTTCTTCTTATCATTCAGGGTCACTAACCATAATAAAAATAAATCGAACAATAAAAACGCTTAGACAAGAACAAAATAAGATAGTGTTCAAGTGACGTATAAGTTGCGTAACTTGACCGCCAAACTTACGCATTGTCCCATATTCTGATCCGGTGTGATCATGTTTTTGGATCATTTACTATTTCTACAAAATGCACGGTTGGTGCATTTACTAAGGGGTATATACACATAGACTGGCGTTATTTATTCGATACTGAACGATTCGAATTCGATTCGATTCGAACTGACGAAGAGTCTGTGTTATTTTTAACAAGCTTCCGCCCACGGATTCGCCCGCGCGTACATTCCCTCGGGAACAGAGTTTTTTTCCAGGATAAAAAGTAGCCTATGTGTTATTCCAGACTATAATCTATCTCTATGCCAAATTAAATCCAGATCCGTTCAGTAGTTTTTGCGTGAAAGAGTAACAAGCATCCATACATTCTTACAAACTTTCGCGTTTATAATATTAGTAGGATTCTTCGTCTTTCGAATTTCTTAAATTGGCCGCCATCCATCAGGATTAGAGAAACACTGACTGCAGAAGTTCTTACAACTGGTAAAGAACAAAAAATTAAAACGATTAATTATAAAAAAATTAATAGGACGTACTTTAAAGTTTACTTTATCCAACAAAAAATAAAAATTAATATTAGACTATTCTGTAAAAAGTTACACATAAAAAATACAAAATATCCGGTTGACTTGAAAACCCCCCTCCGTTTTTCGTCAGTTAGTCCTACTAATATTATAAACGTGAAAGTTTGTAAGTATGGATGGATGGATGCTTGTTACTCTTTCACGTAAAAACTACTGAACGGATCTGGATGAAATTTGGCACAGAAATAGATTATGGTCTGGAATAACACATAGGCTACTTTTTACAGCGATATCCCAACATGGCGGGCGGAGCCGCGGGCAACAGCTAGTATGTAAAATAAACTTAAATCTTAGTTACAGTCTTGTAAGCTAAAAACCAAGTCAAAATATTAGTAACACAAAAGATTGACACGGCTATTATATCACTCAATTGATTTCAATGCCAAACTGACCCCCCAACACACTCGTGAGTAGGCGAGGAGCACATTGTTAACTTGAACAGAAAAAAAACAAATGAAGTATAACGACAATAGTCGTGACCGGCGTCTGCGCAACACTACGTTCTAAACACAGCTTAAAATAAAAACAGCTAGTTGACATTGATTTCTCATAACATTTTTATTTTAATAATGAATAATAATAATACGTTTTACGCTGACTTGTGTTGTGCAATTGTCCATGAAGTCGACGATACACTACACCCTTCGGCCAAAACTCTTCTTAGAGAAACATCTCGAGATGTTGAGTCGGCGCCCTCACCACTAACGAATTGAAGTAGCTGCTGTGACGCGATTCCAACTTCTCGACTCTCAAAGTCCAGTTGCTCTTTATCTTTAAGACCGGTCTATTGGTCTAGTCACTCTAGTTAGTGGTAGTCTGGTTAGTGACAGACTGCTAAGCCTGTGGGTACGATTCCTACACAAAACTTTATGTGATTTATAATTTTATTAATGTTTGTTCCAAGTCAGGGTGTAATTTTGTGTTCGTGAATTGCATGTTTGTAAAGTCCCACACACAGGGCTTGTCCTCCAGTGTGGGAGTTGTCTTTTAAAAGAAGAAGAAATATATAATTTTATAAACTTCGGCAAATATTGCGAAAAATAAAATCATGACTAATTTATGACAACGAAGCGAACGAACGATAAATAATCGAATAGTAATTTTTCCATCTTTAAATTCGATTCGATTCTGTATTTGTTAAAGGTTCAAGAAAGCCTTTGGTTGGCTGTATGATTTGTCCTGAACCCAAGCGAGACCTATGCCCAAACGTCACCACCTATTTCTTGTAGTTTTCATACATTTTATATCTCGCCACACACGGTTGACGCCGGTGATTGCCACTCGCCACAAATAAAATGTATGGTGGCAAGCAGTGGTTTGTGTCTGTCGCCTGTGGCCCGTGTGCGGCTACCCTTAGAGTGACTAAAGAATAAAAGTAGTATCAAATAGATAAAAGTTGTATCCCAGTGTGATCATAATTTTTAATGTTTGTATCAATTGACCTGGCGGTTGTTTTCTTAAGCTGTGGCAAAACTACGCTCTGCTCTACATAATGATCTGATATGATTGATGGTAACAGTGCAAGGGTATCAGAAAAAAATAGTTTTGCAATAAAAGCACGGTTGGTTCAGTGGCTTAGGTGGTAACCTCGCCATTTACTACTGCGCGGCGTGTTGTGGGTTCGATCCCCACACGGGACAAAAATTGTGTGATCCACAAATGGTTGTCCCGAGTCTGGGTGTACTTTGACTGCCTCGGTGGTCCAGTGGCCGCAGTATGCGCCTGCTGTGCACGAGGTTGTGGGTTCGATTCCCACACAGGATAAAACTTTGTGTGACCCACAAAGAATTGTTCTGAGTCTGGGTGTAATTTGTGTCCGTTAATTGTATGTTTGTAAAGTCTCCCGCGACACAGAGCTTGTTCTCTAGTGCGGGAGTTGTCTTTAAAAAAAAAAAAAAATACTTTGTGTCCGTTAATTGTGTTTGTCCCCCGCGACACAGGGTTTGTTCCCTAGTGCGAGAGCTGACTTTAAAAAAAATATATATATTGTTACTACAATATGCTTCAAGAGAGGGGTGGGGATGGAGCTCCCGTTGCTGCTCAAGGTCTATTTAGCTGCAAGTTCTGGATCCTATTAATCACATCAAGGACGGCAATTCTACTGGACTGGAGAGAGATCAGATGCAGGACCTAAGATTTTACATTCTTTTCCAAAGCACATGGAACAATTTTACTGTAGTTTTTAGGAAACGGTCACCCATCTGCAGATCATGGCAAGGTTGCTTAACCTCACAATTGCTTGTCTAGGTACCTACAAGTCCCTCAATTGCTAAACATTTATTAAGCAAACAAAAAAATAAAAGTTCACCCATCTGAAATTTCATAGTTAGAATATTGCTTAACCTCGACAGATCAATCTTCGCGGCTGTATCTTTATTGATAGTATGTATCTACGAAACACCATTCAATATTTTAATTTTGTGTCAAAATACTTTGATTAGGCACTTTAAAGTTTATGCTGACACACATACAAACAAATCAATGTAATTATGTATATACCTGGTTATAAAATGTTATCATGATAATATACGCAACTTAAGGCCATAGGATTATATTTGTTTTTAAGTACTAATAGAAGCTATTAGCACAACCAATCAATCATTAAAAAGTCGAAATAGGTTCATCCTTTTAGGAGCTACGATGCATTTGGGGGATAAACACGGAGGTTAGAAAAATCTTAGATAAAATGGAAAAATGATTTAATTTTTTTATACTACTTGGGTGGCAAACAAGGATACGGCCCACCTGATGTTAAGCAGTGACCTAGCCTATGAACGATTGCAACACCAGGGATACCCCTGGTAACTCGCGCGTTGCCGACCTTTAAAAATCTTATAACTTAAACCTTATAACTAATTTAAATCCCATGCTATAATCTTTTGAGCTTGCTACTGTTTATGAATTCAGTTTCAGTTTGATTACATCAGAGTCATCAGACATTATAACTAAAATAGAAGCTACAAAAGGCACGAGTACATAATTTAAGCAGTGGCAAAAATAGGTACTACAGCAAAAGTGAAGCAGTAGCAAAGACAGTAGCGCCACGATACATAAAATGGTCGCTATTACCTACTTTAGCGGCATAGGTACAATCTGTTAACCAAATGTATCCAGTTCCAGCCAGACAGCCAGCCGTCACAACTAAACGAAAGTATGACCTTTGTTGACCTACTAGTGACGTAAGCATTAAAGAAAGAGACGACAATATTACGCAGTGACTATGTAAAAAATTACGAATTACTAGGGGCTCATAGCTTGTAGGCGTTCAGAATATGAATCTACAATGCACCAAGTACAGACGTCAGAGGGGGTGAGGTGGTAGGCGGGGAGGTGCGGGGGTACGGCGCCAAGATGTCTGCTGATAGGGCTGCCTCGCGTGACTAAACCGGACTATTTCGGGTGAAATATACGTACAGGGTTGCCATTCCCAGTTATTGGTATTTAGTTACTTCGATATAATGTAAAAGTACATAGATTTAGAATGGCTAGTGGATAATTTGTAATCAATCTATGTATTTTAAAGTGGCAAATAGTATTTAGTATCGTAGAATAGCTAGAAGATCTAGAAGCGCTAGTAGCCGAGTGAGAAAGTAACCGACCTGTACGCAAGAGGTGATGGTTCGATCCCCGGTGGCAGTATTAATGTAAATTTTACTCTCTGGACGTTATATTAAATCATTAAATTTAGGACAAATTAAATGATCTATCATCTGCTTATGGTGAAGGAAAACATCGTGAGAAAACTTATGTCTTAGAAGAAATTCTAAAGACATGTCTGATTCACCCACGCTAATGCGGGTTGGTGAAGACAAGGACTAAAACCCTTTCTCTCTCTTGATATCGGAGAGGAGACCCGTGTCCAGCAGTGGGACAATAAACTAAACTGTCTTTAAATCTGTCTTAAAACCCCTTTTACGGGAATCACTTGGACGGAAGACTCGTCAATATAGACTGTAATAAAAGAGAAACATTCAGTCCGTACGTTGACACCAATCTACGATAGGATACATTGAGACCAGCCGATAGGATAATAAACTGTTCAGGAGACGTTTAGGGGAATACACTGATGGATTGTATTTTGATTGTAGTGCTGGAAACAATTCAACTGTATCTATGCTATAGGAAAAGCAACCATAACAACTATACGCTTTAAGAACCTTTTTATTAAATCAGTTTGGTTGGTTGAAACGTATCCAATTGCATTCGTTTATCGATCTCGTATGGGTGGTGATTAATATTACATTACACATTGGTAACCTCTTCGTAATTTTCATTTTTTTTTATACTACCAAGGAGGCAAATAAGCATACGGCCCGGCTGATGGTAAGCAGTTACCGTAGCCTATGGACGCTTGCAACACCAGGGGTATCATTTGCGCTTTGCCGACCCTTTAGAAACCTTAAATTATAACTCCTTTCTTGAAGAACCCCATGCTATAGTTCTCCAAACCGAGTTTCGATCACGGCGGCTTATCTCAAAGGTGACTAGCCATCTGCGCGGGAGATATAAAAGTGCACCAGTGGGTGCGCAAGTGCACTCTTTATTCCCTCACTCCTCTTTTACTTACCTCCCTTTAGTCCGACGGGACAGCGATCCGACACGATCGGGGAGAGATACGGCGTAGGACCGACGGCTTTACGTGCTTTCCGCGGCACGGGGGTGTAAACACCTTCAATCAATTTCAAACGCCGGGCATGTATTATGAATTTCTTGGCAGAAAAACCTAGTATCAATTTTTAGCCCGACCCGAGAATCGAACCCGGGATCTCGTTACACACACCGATCACTAAGACTCCGAGGCAGTGGCCAGAGTGGCAGAACTTGAAATACATATAATGTAGTTGTTAAGTCGGTTGACCAAGACGGCTTTTTCATATCCAGAATTCCTAATGCCGTATTAGATTAGTGGTCATTGATTGCGACTGCTAATCACGAAGTCCTAGGTTTGGTTTATTCCCGAGTCGGGTCAAAAATAGATATTAGGTTTTCTGTCAAGAACTCCACAACAAATGCCTTGAGTATGGAAATTGACTGTGTTTACACTGTACCCGTGTGTAAAACCGTTGGTCCCACGCCTGATCTCTGTCCGGTCATGTCGGATTACCATTCCATCGAACTATGAGAGTAAATGAATAAACAGTGCACCTGTGGTACTCCACACTTGTGCATATTATTATCTCCTGCGCAGATAGCTAGTTTTCGTCAATGATAGCCGCTGTAGTGACTAAAACTCGAGAATCCCCACATTATACAAGAAAAGAAAATCACAATGTACACAAAAAAAATTAATAAACCTAACGCGTAACTTTTGAACAGCATAAAAATAAAGTGTCCCCATCACTTAGACTTCGAGCCGCACAATGAGGGCATTGACACTTGATGGTGACGATAACAAACTAAAGGTTTTAGTAAAAAGACGAGCTAAAAGGCAGACATGTTTTATAATAAGGGTGGCCATTTTGTGTGCTACATGAGACAAAATGTCCAAGTATTAAAAGAATATGCTGTTTTTAAAGTCAAAGTTAAACAAATGCATGTTTTTTTTATTCTTCTTGGGTGGAAAACAAGCATACGGCCCGCCTGATGTTAAGCAGTTACCGTAGCCTATGGACGTTTGCAATACCACAGGTATCACTTGCTTGTTCCATCCATCCATCTCAGACACAAGACGTCCACTGCTGGACATAGGCCTCCCCCAAGATCTTCCACATCATTCGGTCCTGAGCTGACCTTGTCCATCGGTTGCCCGCGACCTTTACCAGGTCGTCGGTCCACCTTGTTGGATGCCTGCCCACGCTGCGTCTTCCAGTTCGTGGTCGCCACTCTAGAACCTTTCTGCCCCAACGGCCATCGGTTCTGCGAGCTATGTGCCCTGCCCATTGCCACTTAATTGACGCAATTCTTCGAGCTATGTCGGTCACTTTGGTTGCTTGTTGCCAACCCATTATTTTACACCAGGGCTTTAGGATAGAGTATCCCTGGGATAGGCATACGTTTCTTTCAAAACGCATCCCTAAATGAACACTGGAGACCTGTACTCACACACATAATCTTACTCAACTACACCGCTGTGTGAAGTTATTTGGCTGTGGTCTTATGTAAGGTGGAGGTCTTTCATCAGTCGGGTCTTGCTCGCTAGTATGGTGCCCTACCTCTCATCAAACATTAAGTTCTTATTAGACAAAGTGCTCCTGTTGACACCATTACGGTACCTACCTATATCGAGTGCGTACAATACCGCAGATGGTGAGGATATACCTTCGTGTACCTACTGATAAGATCTACTCGATACAGGTTAAACAAACATATAGTCTATACTAATATTATAATGCTAAAGAGTTTGTTTGTTTAGTTGAACGCACTAATCTCAGAAAGTTCTGGTTCGATTATGAAAATCTTTTTTTGTTGAATAGTGCATTTATTCCGGAAGGCTATAGGCTATATAACATCAGGCTATGATCAATAGGAGCAGAGCAGTAGTGAGATATGTTGCAAGAAAGGGGGAAATATTCCAAGTTACCACGCGGATGAAGTCGCGGGCGACCCTTAGTTAATGTATATATACGAGAGGAAATTGACAATATTTTAATAAGTCGCTTGTTGATGATGGAAAATTTGATCATTAAGAAGATAAGGGTTTATGATGATAGTAATGTGTTGTGTTAGTGTTCTAATTGGGTGTACTAAAACTTTTACATTTCTTTTTAAAAAGACAACTCCCGCACTAAGAAACAAGCAGTGTCGCGAAGGACTTTACAAACGTACATTTAACTGACACAAAGTACACCCAGACTCGGGACAATCATTTATGATATACAATATTTTGTCCCGTGTGGGGATTGAACCCACAACACGTGGTGCAGTGGTAAATGGCGAGGTAACCACTTTTAAGCCACGAAGCGACGAAAAAGAAGTTACGTCTTGAAGCTCTGGGTCCTTACTACAGTAATATTTACATTTAGTGTAAATTTGTTGATAATGTTGCTGTATTATTGTGTTTTAAATAGTTTAAGACTCAGCTTAGGCGTGAGCAAACCACTTTTCAATGAAAGTCAATTTTGCGGCTTTTGTCGCGTATTAGTATATATGCACCCCATTGTTAAAACACCTACGTGCTAGTTTACCTTTACACAAATGCCTCATTCGTTTTGTGACTAATTATTCTGTGAAAACTGATTAATATCACAGTATCAACTTACCTTGTAAATAGAATTGACCCTGATTTGATGATTAAACTTCACAGAACTTTATAATGTTTTTATGAGTCCGCCACGGTTCGATACCTAACTTCTAACAGAAAATGATAGTGTACGCCTACACTCTTTGATTTACATAGATATTATATGTATATAAAATAAGTGAATATGACTGTTTTTCATCCTAGAAACAAATGCAATGGTAGTAGGTTCAAAACTTATTTTGAGACGTCACCCGTGAAGTCCACATGTGGAGTCTGTAATAACTACCATTTTCATTTTCATGATCTGCTCTAGAAAATCCGTTCCGGATCGGACCAAAAAAAAAAACTAGATCACATAAAAAACATAAATAGGCTACTATTCAATTATTTTAATATGATAAACTAGACTAATTCGAATAAGTATATAGAACAGTATTTCGCTAAATAATGGAGGGGAAGAAGGAGCATTCAGTGGCTTTCAATGGTTCATCTTCCAATAAAGCAAGATCTTTTCTTATATTGAAGGAATTGCACCGATTTCCGCTTCCTCCTAGATCGGAATAACATAAGCAAAACAGTTTAACACATACCTAAGAAATAATAAATAATATCCCTACCTTTTCTTGTTCGTATGTACCTACCTAAATAATAGATTCTGAGGGAGTCGCAGTTCTAACCTAACCTAACCTACTGATTATTTTAATATAATCAGGTATTTCTGCTGGTCCGTGTGGTCACAGATCACCACCCCGTGCACTCCCGTGGCTGTCGTAAGAGTCGACTAAAGGAGTAAGTGTTATTCATAAGCACTTACCTATGAAGCTGGAGTCGTCATCGACGCGGTGGTCGTGCAGCGCGTGCATGACGAGGGCGGCGAGGAGCGCTGGTCGCGCGGCGGGCAGGCCGGGCGCGAGCCCGCGCAGATACACCGGCGCTGCGCTCAAGATCGCGCCGCTTAGCATCACCTAAGCACCACCATACACCATCACCGCCGTACACCTTCTGGAAACAAACTATATATACTTTATTTATTTATTAAGAAAACAAACAGCGAAACAGTTCGTTTAAACATTATAGTTTTGTACAATGTTTCCCTTAATAACTTAATATCTAACAATTCAGCTTATGAACAGATTTTAGTATGCAAGTTAAAGTAACAAAGTAGTAAAGATTTACAATTAACAAACTATGTTTACACATGAACACATAAGTACAAACACATAGATTTCAATGATTCACAAAAAGTATGCATGTTTACAATGGGATAAACATATAAGATTTGAAAATTGAGGTTTAGGTACTCAATTTTCAAATCCTAAAAAAAATAAAAATAAGTGACTGTAGGGCAGACCGGGGCTAGTTGCCTATAGGGGTAGGTAGACTAACGAATAATAATTTTAACTGTGTACCACTATTGCGTCATCCGATCGCATAGGAACGACGCCCTCCGCGTACCCGCCAGTGCCCCGCGACGTGCCGTCGCGACTGTACGTATAGTGGGAGCTGCGACGAATTTTTTAAAATCATACCGCGTAAGTAAATATTCCATTTTACATATTTTTCTTTTCTACATCGTATATCGAGTTAATACAGTATTTAATTCGAGTGTTACAAACTTTGTAATACTTCTATTTGTTGTGTATGCGTGTTTTTTCTCAATATAACTTGTACTTTTTTGTGGGTGTGACTTTGAAAATCAAAATGGCGCCTGGGGTTGGTTGACTACACGGCTGTGGGGGCTGGCTGACTAGTTGGTCAACCAACCCCGTTCATCTTAGTTACAAGCAAAGGCAAGTTTTGATGATTCTTACTATTGTTTTTAATTACAGAGCCATGAGGACATACAAAAGGAAGACGGACCGTGCTAAAACACCCAAGGACATCATAGAAAAAGCTTGTCACGAAGTAATTTTCAATGAGAGAAGTATTAATTCTGTGGCTCAACAATACGATATTCCGTATAAGACATTCCACCGCTATGTTCAAAAAATGAAAACCATTTTGGATAAGCATCCAGACTTAACAAGAAACAATCTAACTTTAGATTATGTTGGGTACCCAAAAAATAGACAAGTTTTAAGCGACGACGAAGAACAAGTTTTGGTGGACTATTTAAAAAAAGCAGCAGATATTTATTATGGGCTAACACCAATTGAGACAAGAAAACTTGCATTCCAATTTGCTATTAAAAATGACAAAACCTTCCCTGAAGTATGGAGATTGAAAAAAATGGCTGGTGAAGACTGGTTAAGCCATTTTTTGAAACGTCATCCTACTCTATCAATCCGTTCTCCACAGGCGACAAGTTTGTCACGAGCTACATCGTTCAATAGAAGTAATGTGTCTGCTTTCTTTAATAACTTGAAAGAAGTTTACCGGCGCCTAAATTTGACCCCAGGTGACATTTGGAACGTGGATGAAACTGGTCTTACCACTGTGCATAACCCTGGTAAAATAATTGCCCGTCGTGGTGCGAAAGGTTTGGGGAAAATGACATCTGCTGAACGCGGTACATTAGTCACAGTAGCTGTCGCAGTGTCTGCAATTGGAAACATGGTTCCACCTTTCTTTGTTTTCCCGCGGGTGAATTATAAGCAACACTTTATTGCAGGAGGGCCAGTAGGTTCAGATGGTGATGCCAATTCTTCAGGCTGGATGAAAGAAAATAACTTTATTAAGTACGCCAAACATTTTGTAAAACATACGAAACCTAGTGTGGAAAAACCTAGTCTGTTATTGTTGGACAATCACGACTCACATTTGTCGATAGAAGTCTTGGATTATTTTAAAGCTAACGGGGTCACTGTCTTGTCATTTCCTCCACATTGCAGCCACAAGCTCCAACCACTGGATAGATCGGTCTATGGACCACTAAAGAAACATTTCAATAGGGCCAGCGATAATTGGTTAGTTAATCACCCAGGAAAAACGATCTCAATTTACGATATACCAGGACTAGTAAAGACCTCATTGCCGTTAGCTGCCACCATTGATAACATTCAGTCTGGTTTTCGGGTCTCAGGGATTTCACCCTTCAATGAAGACATTTTTCCTGAATCGGAGTTCAGCGGATCATACGTAACTGACAGGCCAATTCCAATGCCAAACGAAAACGACAATGATGCCACAACAAGTTCCCAATTGGAACCACCTATATCTCCTTCTGAATCACCTTCGATACTTGACGCTAACCTTATCCAATTTGAAGACCAAGGGCTAAAAACTCCAGAACCTATGCAACCATCAGACTCTGGCAATATTGACAATCATATTTTGCAATTTTCTGACATTGTGAATATGCCTTCCACTTCTTTTGTGTCCCCAGAAGTTATAAGACCATTCCCCAAAGCTGGACCTCGTCAAGATAATAGAAAAAATATCAGGAAACGTAAAACCACAATCTACACAGACACTCCTGAAAAAGAGAATTTAATGGAAATAAAAATGCAGCAAAAACGTAAAGATACATATAAAAGGAAGAAAAATAATAATAAACCGCCTATGAAAACCAAAGATAAAATAAAAACGAAAGGAAAGGGGAAAGGAAAAGGGAAGGGAAAGTCTAGTGAAAAAAAGAAAGAAGAAGACTGTGACTTATCTGATGAAAGTGAAGATGACACTATATGTTTAGAATGCACTGAACTTTATGCCGATAGTTTGCCAGGAGAGGAATGGGTTCAGTGCAGAACGTGTAAGATGTGGGCACATTCTAAATGTGTTAGAGGTAATTCGTTGTTTTACGAATGCAAACATTGTATTGATTTGGATGACTAATTAAGATATTGATTTTGAAGTTTAAAGTTAAGATGTTGATTTTGTAAATGTTTTTTTAAGAAGATGTTGCTTTTAAAGCCTAATTAAGGCCTTTGTTTATTGTGAAGAAGATGTTGATTTTGAAGCTTAATTGATGTTGATTTGAAGAAGATTTTAATTTTGAAGAAGATATTGATTTTGAGGAAGATATTGATTTTAAAGCCTAATTAAGATGTTTATTTTGAAGATATTGATTTTGAAGAAGATATTGATTTTGAGGAACATATTGATTTTAAAGCCTAATTAAGATGTTTATTTTAAAGAAGATGTTGATTTTGAAGCTTAATTAAGATGTTGATTTGAAGAAGATGTTGATTTTGAAGAAGATGTTGATTATAAAGCCTAATTAAGATGTTGATTTTGAAGACTGATTAAGATACTCAAAATAAAACGATTTTATATAAAAGATAATAATTCTGAGACTGATTGTTACATTTATGGATAGTTTAATTGTTTAAGTTGGACCAAAGAAGGTGTTTTTGTGAGATGTTTTGTTTCATTATACAATAAATATTTTAATTAAACCATTGTGTATTAATTTATCTACATTTTATTCATATCAAGTAAATTATTAAGACATTACCTTGTCAATCACTGGATAGGTCAACATGCCCCTAGGGCATGGTCAATTTACCCCGGATCCGGGTAGGTTGACCAAGAGGAGAATGTATAAGAAAATGATCGTTATAATCAAGTAGATTAAAATATGCCCAATTTTCTTCCCAAATATACGTAGCTGAAAGTACTATCAATAAAATATTAAAACCATAAAACTATATGTCCTAAAACAAATGAGCTGTATTACAAAATGTAAAAAATTAGTCAACTAGCCCCGGTCTGCCCTAAGTTAGGTTGGGCGTAGTTGTAAATTTTTCAGTTACTTGATATTTGAAGGATGTCTTTGAACAGCAAAAGAAATCCATCTCACTAAACGTAGTGTTATAGATGCGGGCAGCGCGGGTTATACTCTTGTTTTTATAATTACTCGAGAGAGAGAGAGAAAGAGAGACACAAACTACCATTACACGTACTAGTATAAACATGTCCTGAAACACAGGCCTTGAGCCTATCTTAGGCACCAGTATCCCACAATAATATTGATGATGAGTGTATGTATACCTTAAAATTGTAATGTTTGCTATATTGTAGTGAGAAAATAAACTTATATTGGTATTTACTGGTAGAGTAAGTGATATTACGACGTTCATAAGTATCATGTATTTGATCTAAATGAGTTTGACTTTGACTTTGACTCTCCTTTGATGCAGACGACTTGTGCCAAATGTGTTAATTACAGTTATTCTAAGTTTGCAAGAGTTTACGCAAGCAACACGAAGCTAAACCGCGTATTACCGCAGACGACCACATAGGACGCAAGCAGGGCAGCCGTTGTTCGTCGCGTAAAAGCATCGCGTTCTTTGCTCTCGTAGGACACTGGGCCACAGTATGATATGACGGCATTTCTAGAGAGATCAGGCGTAGGACCTAGCTTTACGTGTTCTTCGGGACACAGAGACTGTTTTGGAAAATGCCACTCATGTAGGGACTGACCGCGGCAAGATTGCTTGTCCTTACAGTCCTATCAATCTATGTACCCCTTGTACAATCGTATTACATCCTTACTAATATTATAAATGTGAAAAAATGGATAGGTGGATAGATGGATGTTTGTTACTCTTTTACGTAAAAACTACTAAACCGATCTGGATGAAATTTGGCACAAAGATAGATTACGGTCTGGAATAACACATAGGTTACTTTTTACAGCGATAACCAACATCCACGCGGGCGGAGCCGCGGGCAACAGCTAGTTTATCATAATACAGCACAGTACAAACATATTATCTATAGGTATCAAAATGTAGCCGCAATTCATGTACAACATACAAAAAATGTAAATCCATTTTAAAGTATTATCTTAATGCGATATTTAAGAGCTGTCGAGAAAACCCATTTTAAAATAAATGTTTCCTTTTAAAAGAAAATTGCCGTATTCAATGGAGTTGAACGAATGATATGAAAATATTCAGAGAGACAATTTTGTGAAGGACACGCGCAGAAAATTGAGGATTTAATGATCCTGAGCCACAGATTAAAAATGATAGAATTATTAATTGCTTAGTAAATTTGCTTTAGAAAATGAGTTTTGGTATTATTACAAATATCGAAAAAGAGACCCTTAAATAACAATCCACGTCCTGGTTTCGCATGGGTGGATATTTATAAAGTTTTTGTAGAGATCCCGTGATTTTTAATAATTATATATAGCCTATATTACCCGCTGATAATGTAGCTTTCTAATGATGAAAGAATTTTTAAAATATGCCAAGTAGTTTTTGAGTTAAAAGTGGTATGTTGGTTTCCGTTCCTTTTCTTTACTACTAATATTGTAACTTGACCAAATTGTAAATGTTATATTCTGGCGATTAAAAAGAGCGACCCGAGTTTCTTGCCAATTCTTCTCGAGGCCCAACCCTAGTCAGCGAATTGGCCGTAGGAAAAAAGTATGCTGGCATTTGTGTTTATGATGTTCATAAGTATCATGTATTTGATCTAAATGAATAATAAATAATAAGTTTGACTTTGACTTTGAAAAAGAGACCCTTAAATAACAATCCACATCCCATGGTGGGACCTTTATAAAGTTTTTGTAGAGATCCCGTAATTTTTTTTTATAATGATATACAGCCTATGTTACCCGATGATAATGTAGCTTTCTAATGGTGAAAGAATTTTTTTAAATTGGCCTAGTAGTTTTTGAGTAAAATTGTAACAAACAAACAAAAAATATAATCTTTATGATATTAGTTTAGATAGATCCAATTGAAAGCAAACTGAGTAAGTTAATCCTTTTCAATAGTCGTTATTTCCTTGTTTATTATAACGTTACTTAACCTTTGACCATTTTTTTTAAATAAATTCATTTGCTGATATCTACAAATGAAATCCAGCCAGGTGTCACCCACACCATGGCATTTTGGAATACATACTTAACATTTTAATAACAAATCAATAACAGTAGACATTAAGTGAGCTCATCAATCACCACCGTATTGTTTATTCACCATAACTATTGTTTTGGTCAGATGTTCTATGGCAACCGAATCGTAATATCATGTTATAAGTAGTTGGTTATACTTTACCGTGATAATAGTAACGACTTATTGAAACTCAATGATATTTTGATGACAGGATGTATGAACTTATATCTGAATTTGTAGTTAGTCAGTGTCAATTCATTTATTTTAAAAGTGATATGTACTTGAAAGATCTTAAAAACTAATATTTAAATAGAAAAAAAGAACTGCACTTTAGCTAACTTTATTATTAACTAGCTGTTGCCCGCGGCTCCGACCGCGTGGATGTAGGTTATCGCTGTAAAAAGCCTATGTGTTATTCCAGACCATAATCTATCTATGTGCCAAATTTCATCCAGATCCGTTCAGTAGATTTTACGTGAAAGAGTTACAAACATCCATCTATCTATTCTCACAAACTTTTAAATTTATAATATTAGTAAGGATGTATGGCATTTACATTATTTTGTTTTTTTAACGACTCCCACATTACTTAACATTCCCAGCACAGAGGGGGTTTTAAGTTTTATTTTTCATTAAGTGTAAGGCAGAATATCTCTCTATATATTGAGGACACTGTCACAATCATTCAAATATTAATCGGCATATGAGTACGGGCTGACAACGTAGAGAGCGGCCGGCTGATTCTCTAAGAAACAGCGATGGCAAACTGACAGTTGTGATCGCAAAATTGACAGTTGTGATTGCTCGGTGACGGCACAATCTATTTACTAAACGTCAAAAAGAGCACTTACGGAATACCTATTTTCAATCTGACAGACAGATTTTGCTCGGTTTTTGCGGTGGCTCGGTTTTTGCTCTTACGGAATACCCCTGCGGGACGTCCGCGACCGGTGACGTTCGAAGTTCGAAAACCGAATGTGCGCGAGCGCCCTGGTCTTGAGCGGTAGGTTTTATTTTGACTTAATTCGACAGTCTCACTACTCGTATACAGATACAGATTCTTTCTGGGTTTCACAAACATTTATGTCACGTATGTCACAGTCACAAAGTCCACCCAGATTTGGAACAATCACTTAAAGATAACACAACTTATTTACATGGAAAATTGGATGCAAAACAATCATTATGTGAATCACATATTTTTTACTCCAACGTAAAATGTTGAAGCAAACCTTCCACACATTCAAAATCAAATCACATCTGTTTGTCACTAAGAATACCCACCTATGTAGTACCTACCTATAACAGAGAGATGCCCTCACCTGACCTAGAAAGCGAAGTGCTCCCACTCATTGTTACGCCAACAAAAGATCAGCTAGAGTGACGCTAATTAACGTGCTTCACGTTTTGTATTGTAATCTAACACAAAGAAACATCTTGATTAAGGAATGGACAGAAATGCATCTTGTGTTTCACTTTAAAGGCTTTAGGAAATAATAACATTATACATTTTTACCCGAGGAGGTCTTCTTCTTCTTATCGTTTGGTTAGTGGCCAACCTGGTGACAGAGTGTTATTTAGATCGCCCATATTTAGGCCTCTGTCGTGATCTAACGACTGATAGCAGTCGGGACCGACTTTTAACGTGCCCTCCGAAGCACGGAGACGCTCAGATGAAATACCACTATGCGGTCACCCATCTATAGGGTTACCGCGCCCTTGGTAGCTTAACCCGCTGATTGTTTACCGAACAGCGAGTGCATCCAGCTATGAGCGCCTCACCCGAGGAGGTTGAAAACAGGGTAGTTAGGTCCCATGTAAAATAGAGTGGCCTCTGGATATAACATTTTGTTTTGTAATCAATACTTAAACGGTGATTCATAGCAAAAAAACATAATTCAATTTCTCTTCCTAAACAAATGCATTATTTCTCTCTCCTAAAGCATAGGACATAGTAAGAAGAAGTAGTGTTGAGAATCAGACCCTCTTCAAACCGGTCAATTTAAAAATAGGACCATTTGCGAATCGGAGATTTTTTTCTCACTGGACTTTTGCAAACCGTACATTCTGTATAATGGGTATAAAACATGATGCTACTTCTTCTTATCGTTTGGTTAGTGGCCAACCTGGTGACACAGATTTATTAAGATCGCCCATATTTAGACCACTGTCGTGATCTAACGATGTGACGTGTCGTGTACTAAACTCTCGACTGTTAAAGTCGGTCTCGACTGTTAACAGTAGAGACCGACTTTTAATGTGTCCTCCGAAGCTCGTAGACGCTCAGATGAAATACCACTATGGCCACCCATCTAAAGGGTTACCGTGCTCTTGGTTGCTTAACCCACTGATCGTTTACCTAACACCGAGTGCACCTGGCTATGAGCGGTTACTAAAAATACGGATTCTGTCTCCATTAACAACATAATAGGATTTTAATTAATCTTACGTAGGACAAGAAAAAATAATAAAATCTTTCAATATTTTCCCTTAGTATCAGATCTTTTTAATTTGCAACTCTGGAAGCTCATAATGAGGGTAAAATCCTCGTTAATCTTATTACCTGACTACCCTACCGGGGCTGGGATAAGGGGATGCTTGCCGATATTGAAGGGAGGAAAATTAAAAGGTTTTTTTATACATTTATAATTGAGTACATAGGTGGATTAAATGCTTTTGTGGTTTAGGGACAATTTATTGTAATTTTTAATAAAAGACAACTCCCGCACTAGGGAACCGGCCCTGTGTCAAAGTCAAAGTCAAAGTCAAACTCGTTTATTCATTTAGATCAAATACATGATACTTATGAACGTCATAAAAACAAATGCCAGCATACTTTCGCCAAAGTCTACTGTCGCCAAAGAAGCCTAATTAACATAAAATTAACAGACACAAAGTACACCCAGTCTCGGAATAACCATTTATGGAACTCACAATTTTTTGTCCTATGTGTGAATCGAACCCATAACTCGTCGCGCAGTAGTAAATGGCGAGGTAAACACTTAAGCCACTAAACTATCCGAGCATATTGACGTGCAACATTAAGTCCGAACCACAGCCCGGCCGGCTGATTATCTAAGAAACAGCGATCGCAAACTGACAGTTGTGATTGCTCGGTGACGGCACACACGATTGCTAAACGTCGATCAAAAAAGGTTCGGTTTTCGCTCTTACGGAATACCGATTTTCAATCTGACAGCCAGATTTTGCTCCGTTTTCGCGGTCGCTCGGTTTTCGCTCTTACGGAATACCCCTGCCGGTTATGAATCTCATCTAAACAAATATGTTGCGTCCGTAGGCTATGGTAACTGCTTACCATCAGGCGGACCGTATTCTTGTTTGCCTCCTTGGTAGTAGGTATATAAAAAAAAGTATCTTATGACACCAACTAACCTTTCAATAGCTATTTTAAACCCTAGGGTGAACGTATTGACCAGACTCCGGGCTGATGCTCAGTGCGTTTAAGCTTGATATAAATTTACCCGATCGGAGATCATACAATTGCAACCATCCATGGGCTATGGTAACCGCTTATCATCAGGCGGGCCGTATGCTTGTTGACCACCCAAGTCGTAAAAAAAAAACTTAAGTTCTCAACATCTCGATTGTCACGCCTCTCTCTCGATCTCCCTTTAAAGTCATAATCCGAATTAAAGCAATAGGAGTACCCTCCAATTACTTCAATTCGGATTTCTCAATCCTCCTCTACATTCATCACTCTTTTCATACAATAATGTCGATTCATAAGCACATCAGTTACTTGGTCGAGGTGCGTTCGCCTTGAGCAATCCGACTAATATTATAAACGTGAAAGTTTGAAAGTATGGATAGATGGATGGATGTTCGTTACAACGTTTCGTAAAAACCACTGAACGGATCTGGATGAAATTTGGCACAAAGATAGATTATGGTCTGGAATAACACATAGGCTACTTTTTACAGCGATAACCGACATCCACGCGGGCGGAGCCGCGGGCTACAGCTATTATTATAATGATATCCTTTACACAAGGATTGTTTAAACAATGAAGGTAAATTCGTGAGTAATTCAAAGCAGCGTTTGTTCTCGGCGTATAGACCTACTCAAACAGAAGCTTTGGAGTAAACCGACGGTAAAGTTTGAATAATACAGTAATCCTACATTATTGGTTAAAACCCAGATGGAAACTTATATTTATAAAGTCACCGTAGGTAAACTTTCTAGTCTATTGTGTGTGTCTACATTTTTTTTTACTTGGCCGGCAAACAAGCATACGGCCCGCCTAATGTTAAGCAGTTACCGTAGTCTATGGACGCTTGCAATACCAGAGGTATCACTTGCGTGTTGCCTATTTTTTACACCAACACTTTAAGATGGGAGTATCCCTGGGATAGTAATACATTTATTTCAAAACGTATCACTAAATGAGCGCTGGAGACCTGAAAATTTGGGTACGGGACCTTAAAATAGTGTTAATAGAACATCTATTGGAGGAACATACTCAGAAGGGAAATTTACTACGCACTTATTGGCTCGCAGATCAGTAAAGAAAATGTACATTTTATATTCGATGTAAAACCAATCGACGTTCGACGTAAAGACGTTTACACGTACAACCCGTCACGTCGACACGCGCTTCACCCTCCGTCTGAAGTATTTCATCATTTCCATCCCTTATTGTATTTCATCCCCTACGTACAAATCTTAATACATTCTATATTGTGTCAATTTTTATTATGTTATTGAGGGAAATTGGTAGCTGCTAACTGGTGTACGGTACACAGAAATAACCGATGTTTTTTTATACTATTTAATCGGTGAACACACATACGGCCCGCCTGATGGTAAGCAGTTGTCGTAGTCTATAAAAGCTTATAATACCCCCAAAAAAATACGCCAGGCTTTTGTGATATGCCTAGGAAAGAAAAATGTTTATTAAAAACGCATCCATTAGTTACACATAGATCTTTTCAACTAAGCAACGGATTTTTATGTAGTTTTCAGCAATAGATAAAGTAATTCAAGAGGAATTTTAGATGTATAATATTTGCATAAAGAAATTCTAAAAAAAACGAAAGACTTTTCTAAAAAAAACGAGAGATTTTTCGTTTAATATTTTTTGTTTTATACAATTCATTCAAAAACTACTTGATTAATTTTAAAAATTCTTTCCCCATTATAAAGCTACACTATCAGCGTATAACATAAGCGTATATTTTATAGAAAAAGATTTCAGGATCCCTACGAAAACTAACAAAACGTCCACCCGTGCGAAACCGGGACGTGCTGCAAGTTTTATTTTAATAAAACAGTTTTCTATTGCAGTATTTTCTTGAAAAAAGTAATTTATTTCAGTAGGTATGTATGAGAAAAGACATCGACCTTGCAATATTGTCTCCCCTATGGAGATAAAGCCACCGTGTGCCTGTCAACTTTATTATTAGCATCGCCCTTGACAAGTTTGTATTGTGACGACTGACGACTCTTGCATATTGTACACTTGACAAAAGAACCATATATATGTAGACTAAGATACAGAATCTTTTATTGTGTAAGAAGTAGGTTGATTGATATCAATCAAATACCTAGGTTACCGTAGCCTATAGACGCTTGCAATACCAATGATTTGCGTGTTGCCCACCCTTTTTTTAAGCCAGGCCTTTAAGATGTAGTATCCCGACGACCTGGTAAACGTCGCGGGCAAACGATGGACAAGGTCAGCTCAAGACCGAATGATGTGAAAAGCCTTGGGGGAGGCCTATGTCCAGCAGTGGACGTCTTATGGCTGAAATGGATGGATCCCTGCGAAAGGAAAACGTATCTTTGAAATGAGCGCTGGAGACCACAGGAACACACCGCTGTGTATTTTATGGTTGTGGTCTTCTATAAAGTGGAGGTCCTTCCTTAGTCGGGTAAGCAAGCCCGACTGAGGAAGGACATCCGGTATGGTCTCTTGCCTCTCTGAAAATTCTTGTTTGCCACCCAAGTACCTAGTGTAAAAAGAAAACCGACCTAATCAAAAGTACCAACGATTCATACTAAAAAAGAATTGGCCCAAATCAATAAACAAAACAAAATCAAAATACAGCCATTTTCTGAAAAATTGCGATTTCAAAAAAATAAGCACCGAACGAAGCTTATTCGCCAAGGTAGTACCAATACATAATTGCTACTATTGTATTTATATTGGCAGAGTACAATAACCTAATTTCCCACGATAACGCGCGCGGGGTAATACCAACTACTACCCCATAAAACAGAGGTAGCTGCGGTTGCCCGACGCATACGTCACATAGACAAACAGTGCGGTCAGTCGGGGTAACCGTGGGGTAGCTGTAGACTTAAAGCGATCGTTGGGTAGTTCCGGAGAATGGGGTAAATGTTTGGTTTGTTTATATACTACTAACGGTTGCCCGCGGCTCCGCCCGCGTGGATGTCGGTTATCGCTGTATAAAGCTAAGCTAACGCTGTAAGTAGCCTATGTGTTATTCATAATCTATCTCTGTGCCAAATTTCATCCAGATCCGTTCAGTAGTTTTTACGTGAAAGAGTAACAAACATCCATCCATCCATACTTACAACTTACTTCGCATTTATAATATTAGTAGGATTCGGATAAGTTATGTTTTGAATATGTTTAATGAATGGTTACATGGGTAGTTTAAATGAGGAACTCTGTTGGGCAATAGAAGTATAAAAATAAACTTAGATTGCCATCAACACGCTAAGAAGAAGGTCATGCTGCCTAAACCTCTGATGACACGTCTTTAGCAGCGACAAACACTATATGTATATGGTATTGTTTTTATAGATAAATCTCTTACTAGGAAACAATTCCTGTGTCACCAAGGACTTTAAAAGCTTACAATTTACAGACACAAAGTACACTGAGACTCGAAGCAACCATTTGTGGATTACACATTTTTTCCCCGTCTGGGGATCGAACCCAAAACACGCTGCGTCATTTTAAATGGCAATGTACCAATTACAAGCTACTAAACCAACCGTGTAGTCAGTCAATTTAGACGCTGTTATCTACAGAAGTCTCTTACCCAATTTAGTAACTAAGAAAATCTCATTCCACTGTACCTAATATCCTACTAATATTATAATGCGAAGGTTTGTAAGTATGGATGGATGGATGGATGTTTGTTACTCTTTCACGTAAAAACTACTGAACGGATCTGGATGAAATTTGGCACAGAGATAGATTATGGTCTGGAATAACACATAGGCTACTTTTTACAGCGATAACCGACATCCACGCAGGCGGAGCCGCGGGCAACAACTATTTCATTGTAAAGCTAACTAGATGTTGCCCACCTGCGTGGACCGTCAAATCAATCGAATACTATCTATCTATACGCCAAATTTAACTAAGATTTATTCCACCGTTTAGTCGTGAAAAGGCAAGAGACCGAATTAAACAAAAACATGTATTTAAATGCAAAATAATGAAAGTTTTTTTGTCCCAAAATACAACACCGGCAGGAGTATTCCGTAAGAGCAAAATCCGAGCCACCGCGAAAACCGAGCAAAATCTGGCTGTCCGATTGAAAATCGGTATACCGTTAGAGCAAAAACCGAGCCTTTTTGACGTTTAGTCAATAGATTGTGCCGTCACCGAGCAATCACAACTGTCAGTTTGCGATCACAACTGTCAGTTTGCGATCACAACTGTCAGTTTGCCATCGCTGTTTCTTAGAGAATCAGCCGGCGGTCCTTTCAGTGTAAAACAAAGACAAGCAAATCCAAATAAGATGTCCGCTGATCAATACTCTACCTACCTTCAAAGACCTTTCATAGCACCTGAATTTTTAAACAAATTTCTTGGGGTAACTCCGATAAATTTGAATAAAGACAAAAATGATTATTGATGGGTGCCGTTATGCAAAGTGGGGCGAAACTGCCTCGGACGAGACTGGCTTTTAATTTATGGACAAGTTTGAAAAGTTTTAGTTAGAGACAAGTTTAGGAAGGTCTTGTACTTGGAAGAGTATAGATGCCTACTCGTAAATTGGACTCGGAATCGGCCTGTAACTCATACCAAATTGTAAATATTATACCTTGGCGATTAAAAAGAGTAGCCAGAGTTTCTTGCCAATTCTTCTCTAGGCCCTACCCATGTCAGCGAATTGGCCGTAGGAAAAAAAAAAATGCTGACTTTTGTTTATTTTGACGTTCATAAGTGTCATGTTTTTGATCTAAATGAATAAATGACTTTGAGTTTGAGTTTGACTAAACTATGTAGTCATTGTGTTTATTATGTCTTATTCTTTATTATGTCTATTCATACATCTACCGGTTTTTTTAGATTAATCGGATAATCGTATTAATAGTTTATTTTTATTCGCACAATCACTCTTTTACTATTAAAACCCTTAAAACTAACGTATTAATAGATTATCTTAACAGGGTTATTATTTTATCGTAATTTCTCAGTGTTGTTGATCTTAGATATTTTATTTTCATTTTCAAAAAGGAACTGATGATCCTATATGTACAATATATATTTTATATATTTACACTTATTAAAAAAGAAAAAAATAATTATAGCAAATACACGGAAAAATATCGGCCAAGTGCGAGTCGGACTCGCGCACCGAGGGTTCCGTACAAACCTGTAGGTATATAAGTTAATTATATGATGTAACAAAAAATTTACGATTTTCGCAATTTTTAGGAAGTACAGGGTACTTCCTGTGAACTCAGAATCTTGAGTTCCCGTGCGAGTGTCGAAAATTTGCATAAACTTGACTGTATGACAGTCCGTCTGTCAAGACCCTTTTTCGGACGGATGGTTTTTCCTTTCGAGGTACGGAAACCCTAAAAAAGGGGAGAGACTGCTTAAAAGGCTTCATATATTTTATTTATTTTCAAACGAGGACTTAAAATTTATATTATCATAGACACCTTTGTTTTTTGAGTGGAAAAATGCGGTCGATAGTACGCGGCTGGCGTACTAACCAAAACGACATCTACCTACATAACATTACCCAATACGAAACCATAAAAGTAATTAAACCTTGGTACCTTCGGAGCTGTAGCTACACCGCGCTACCGCCGCGCCGCCGCCCTGCCGAGGGCTACAGGAATGTTAAAACAAATAAATCTAAAGTAGGTTGTATGTACACATTATAGGTTGTTTAATAGGTCACTGTATATTGATTCGATTCCGATCGCGTATAATTATAAGGTAGGAAGTTTTATCTTTGAAATACGTTGTGGCACAGAATACTTAATAGTACAGGGTTGTGGCGATCGATGTGGATACTATCACAGACAGATATTATTATGAAAGAAAATAAAGTAAAAAAATATTTTTTAGAAATCGTAAAAACAAGGCGCTTCATTTTGCCAGTATTATCAGAATAAAAATAACAGAGTCCTCTAACTATACAGCTTGGTAGAAACAACTTCGAGAAAGAAGTCAATCCTAGGATTTGTTGTGGTTGGGCAGCATTTAGCAAACTACGTCACGTTTTCTCTTCGCCTTTACCGCAATGTCTGAAGACGAAAGTTTTCAACCAATGCGTTTTCAATCAATGCGTTTTCAATCAATGTGTTATGGCGTACGGTGCCGAGACGTGGACGCTCACAGTGGGACTAGTTCACAAATTGAAAGTCGTACAGCGGGCTATGGAGCTATGCTCGGCGTCTCTTTGAAGGATAAATTTCGCAACGAAGTATCCGAATAATCCGACAAAGAACCAAAGTTACCGACATGGCTCACAGACTTAGCAAGCTGAAGTGGCAATGTGCTGGTCACATCTGTAGAAGACCGACGGCCGATAAAAATCTACTGTTATGTATCGCATATGATTCATGGGACAGGGATTCTGTTTAAGAGGAAAGCCGGCAGAAGAAGGACTTTATAGCCAAATAACTAAACACAGTGATGTAGTTGTGTTCCTGTGCGTAAGTAAGAACAAGTCACCAGTGGTCATTTACAAAAGCGTTTTTAAAGAAAAATATTCCCATTTTAGTACAGTAAAAACCCGTTCAGCTGCTTTTGAAGAATACACAAAAGAACTAAAATATTTTATAGATATACTTAGATATTCAAAAGTACGAAAAAACACAAAATATCTGTGCCGACTTGTATGTTTATATTGATCGATGATTCTAATCCTCTTACGAAGAGTAAACAAAGAATTACCATAAGGGATATTGACTTTTATCCTTAACGGGATCCTTTGAAATAAAATGGTAACAAAGGTAACGGTGAATCCTATTTACCTATTCACGAAGTAAGTTTTCTTTTACACTACTTAGATGGCAAACAAGTATATCGCCCGTCTGATGGTAAGCAGTTATCGTAGTCTTTAAACACTTACAATATAAAATTACTCGCAATCCACAAATTTGAAACCGGGGTTTGGTGATGGGGTATCCTTGAGGACAACACGTTTTTTTAAAGAATGAAAGGCTTTAAATGAGCACAGCTACAGAAACGTGTGTTTTAAAATTGGCTCTGGTCTTCTGTAAGAATTTCCTTACCCAGTTTGGACTCCTAAAACGTCGTCTTGCCTTTTTAATAATAATAGCAAGCTGTTTATCTCCCACTGCTAGACACGGGTCTTGTCTTCTCTTTCAAAAAGCAGAGGATTTGGTCCTTATTAAAAACATCCATTGCAGGTTGGTGGATCGGATATTCTTTTAGAATCTTCTGAGGCATGTGGGTTTCCTTACGAAATCTTCCTTCACCGTTGCGGGTGGTATGAAGAGCGCCGCCGGCGTATGACATTCTATACGTATATTCGTCCAATAACAGCGCAATACACCTATACTTATATTTAGTATCGAAACGAAACTAGTTTTTTAACCGAAATCGAATTGGGGATTAGGTATGTCAATTCCATTCGAAAATGAAACTGCGTTCGGAAATTATGGGTTTAGTTATCAAAATTGTAGGACTCAATTTGGAGACTAGAGTCGTCTAGAGTTGACAAGTTACGTGACGATCACGTGTTTGAAATGTTTGGATTTTCAGAATTTTAGGATATTACTTACTGCATTTGTGGCGTATTGGTTAAGGTTATTAGGACCGCGCTACGTATTGTGGGTTCAAACCCCATACGTAACAAATATTTCTATCGTCTGCAGATAGGTTTTCCGGGGTATATTGTGCCCGTTAATTAAATGATTATAATAATATAGGGACTTGGGGACTACTCCCCAAGACAAAGAAATAATTTTACAATGTTGGAGCCACCTTTAAAAAATTAATTAGAATTAAATAGAACCACATTTGATGATTTTGAAATTTAGTAGTTTCTTGTAGGCAACATCAAAAGCTCGCCGAATAAACCTATACATCAAAGTCAAACTCATTTATTCATTTAGATCAAATGCATAATACTTATGAACGTCATAAAAATAAATGCCAGCTTTTTTTTCCTACGGCCAATTCACTGACTAGTAGTAGGATCTCGAGAAGAATTGGCAAGAAACTCTGGCCACTCTTTTTAATCGCCAGAGTACCTATAACATTTACAATTTGGTATGAGTTACAATATTTGTGGTAACAAAAAGGGACGGAAACCAATATACCACGCTCCTTCATCCTCCGTCCTTATAGTGATTCAGTTTCGATCTTAATTTGAAATTCGTTACATGTCAAACTTTTTACCTTGCTATAAAGTTGTCATTGATCGCACACTGAACGACGTATAACAGACTTGAGACATGTATGTATTAATATTAAGACAATTTTGTCTCAATAATATCCATGTTTATCAATATAATATAGGTCGGTATCTTTTATATCAATGATATGAGTCCTTAATTAATATCCTACTTAACTCCCACCTATCGTCATGCTGAAATCAAGACTCGAAGATACATTTCTTAAGCTAATGCTACACAATACCTAACGGTAGGTATTTAATCCTCCTTAATAATAATACTCCAGTACTTGTTAAGAATTCGAAGTCAGTTAATTGCTACACATTATTCTTATGGTTTCATTACATTGATTACTTACTATGATAATACTGGATAAATTAAGTGGCAAAGCCGACATAGAAGAAATGCTTAAAGAATCGTGTTCTCCTTTTATGTAACGCAATTAATAACAAATCGAATTGCTCTTTCTAAGACGCAACTCTTATCGTAAAACAAAAAGGTCATCTTGACGATATCTTACACAATACCATCCCTTAAATCTATTTAAATAAATGCATTTAACCATTTAAATGAACAAACATCTTAACAAAATGAATAAATAAAAAGCACTCACCTTTTTGCTTGATTCGTACACTTACACAATCTTGATTAAAGAAAAAAATATTACGTAAGCACTGGCTAGTTCGAATTGTCTTTTAGTTCAAATTCAAATTTAGTATCGCACTCTAGAATATCACTTCATTTAATTGTATTTATTGTTCATTTACACGCGTTAATAAATGTATGTTTCTGTATCGAAATATGAAATAAATGGAAATAAAATGGTGGCGAACGCTATGTCGTATTGGGGTTAGTTAGTCGGGTGCTTACTGCGCATGCCCGAGCTACCCTCATCCCTCTGTCCTGATTATGTTGCGTTCCAAGATACGTGAATTTTAGGGTGCTGTTTTGATAACAGATAACATTTTATTTTTAGCCTACAATGTGTGTGTATAATTTGAAAAATATAAATTTAGCATTTATTGTAATTCATATTGCCCTGAATATGAAGTAGTAATTTATATATTTTTAAAGTGATATTAAAATAAGTAATTACCTACTCAAAATTATGTTGCCAGAAAGAATATCAGAATTGTATTTTAAAATCATCGTATTTAGAAAAGGTTCATTGTTAATGTACGTACATATATGTTTTTACCTAAATTTAATTTTGTATGGTATATTGGTTTCCGTCCCTTTTTGTTAACACTATTTTTTTAAACTCATACTAAACTGTAAATGTTATTCTCTGGCGATTAAAAAGAGTGGCCCGAGTTTCTTGTCAAATCTTCTCGAGACCCTACCCTAGTCAGCGAATTGGCCTTAGGAAAAAAGTATGCTGGCATTTGTTTTATGACGTTCATAAGTATCATGTATTAGATCTAAATGAATAATTGAGTTTGACTTTGACTACATAATTTGCTTTTTTCTTTATGTCTAACTATTGAATATTTATTGGTAGATATGTAAGTAAGTACGGTACTTAGATATTATTTCTCCTACTTATTTGCAGGCGTTTCGTATTTTATTATTCAATCAAGTTTTACAGCTAATTATAATTACAATACCGTAAGTACGTAATAAAAGTAAAGTATAGTAGGCTAATATCCCTCCATAAGTATGAAGGAGACCCGTGCCCAGCAGTGGGACGTTTATGGGTTGAGATGATGAAGTACCTATATGTAAAAAAAACCAAGAAGGCGAACAATGACACACACGGCCCGTCAGATAGTAAGCAGTTACCGTAGCCTATGGACGCTTGCAACACCAGGGGTATAACACGCGCGTTGCCGACCCATTAGAAATAGAAATAAAAATTATAATTGTATTTTTTCGTGGATGTTTTTTTGTTCTATGGTCACCCAGTAACCTATGTATATTCAGTTATATTGTACCTACCTTTTCTGTGTACCTAACGGTAATAAAATATTTTGGACAGGTACGACTCAGGATTATCTCTTATGTACATTCAGACATTTAATATTAAACGCTTAGGACATTATATTACTCTTTCTGTATGATTAGCTTTTTCAAAAGCAATAATGATGAGAAATTTTAATAATGTAGTAGGGCGCCTGGATACCAGCTTGGACCCATTGATTCAAACCAAAGACGCTCTGTGAGGATTGTTGATGATCCTAAGCTCACAGGCGGTATTGATCCACTAAGTCTAAGGAGAGACTTTGCCTCCTTGTGTGATAAATTGGTCGCCTGTACAATTGGCTGTGTTCTGAGGAATGGTTCGAAATGATGCCCACGGCCACATTTTATCAACGCACCTCTCGCCACCGACAGGGAAGTTCATCCTCACATCCTTGCACCTCAAACATGCCGTACCGTAAAATTCCAGAGGAATTTCTTACCACGTATGATTAGGCTGTGGAATGGGCTCCCTGCCGAGGTTTTCCTAAGAGACTATTGCATGGGGTTCTTCAAGAAAGGAGTTTTAAGGTTTTTAAAGGGTCGGCAACGCGTGAGTGACACTCTTGGTGTTGCAAATGTACATAGGCTACGGTAACTGCTTACCTTCAGGCCGTATGCTTGTTTGCCACCTTGGTAGTATAAAAAAGGTATATTGCCTCAGTATCGCAATGGTCTTTTTTATACTTATTGAATGGCAAACAAGCATACAGCCCGCCTGGTGGTAAGCAGTTACCGTAGCCTATGTACATTTGCAACAGGGGTGTCACTCACGCGTTGCCGACCCTTTAAAAACCTTAAAACTTCTTTCCTGAAGAACCCCATGCTATACCAGAGGTAGGTAGTTGCAGTACCAGAGGTATCATTTGAATGTTGCATTTTTTACACCACGGCTTTATCCCTGGGATAGGAAAACGTTCCTTTCAAATCGCACCTCTATATGAGAGCTGGAGACCGATACTCACACAGGAACTCAACTACACCGCTTTGTGTAGTTATTTGATTGTAGTCCTCTGTAAGGTCCTTCCCCAGTCGGACTTGCTCGCTAGTATCGTGCCCTATCTCTCTCTCTTTCTCTGATCATACGTATGACTACAAATAAAATATTAAGTAAGATTGCTTCATTTGATAATATGATTTTATAATGGTACCAAAAAAGGTAAAGCAAGCCCAACTGGGGAAGGACATTGATTACGAAAACCTCAGCCAAATAACTACACACGGAGGTGTAGTAGTAATAAATGAACCTTTACAATATACACTTTGACTGTCTACATTTACTATTATTATGTAACCTGTTTCATTTTTTGATGACAGGTAGCGCCATCTATTGATTCGAAATAAAAATAATAGCAATAATTTTGTCTCGTCTAGTCTTTGTTTTTCTAGCATGGCTATCAACTTTGTTTAAATTTATGTAGAACAACATCTTTACACATAACAAATTAAAATGATATTTAATTTTATTTATTTGTTTTCAACAATGGTATCAGAAATTAATGGGAAAGTATAAGCTCGTCTCTTATTTAAAAGAAACTAGTAAACCCGCCGGGACTTTGTAGGGACTGAATTGAAAAAAATCTTACGTTTATTTATATACTAAATTATAGCTTACTAGATCTAGTTTTGAGTGTACGTTGACGTTGATCGATTTCATTATATTAAGAATAAGATATATCACAGAAAGGAGGAATGACGAAATGGGTACTGAAAGGGCTTTTAGAGTATTTTACTTTATTTTCAGAAAATGTTTAAAAATGTATGAACTCTGGGCATCTATTTATTAAGCTTTTATGTTGACTCCTGACCTTATAAAAGTTAATGCCAATACTGCGATAGGCAGCTGAATTTTGAGCTCTTATTTGTCAAGAGCTCCAATTATTGTTAACACTAATATTGTAACTGATACCAAATTGTAAATGTTATACTCTGGCAATTAAAACGCGTTTCTTGCCAATTCTTCTCGAGGCCCAACCCTAGTCAGCGAATTGGCCGTAGGAAAAAAGTATGCTGGCATTTGTTTTTATGACGTTCATAAGTATCATGTATTTGATCTAAATGAATAAATGAGTTTGACTTTGACTTTATTTTAATACACAAAAATAAGAGGGTTATTGCACCATACAAGCAAGCCATCCATCGATTGGGAAAGGACCTCCACATTACAGAGATCACAGCACAATAACTATAGACTGATGTAGTTGTGTTCCTGTGCGTGACTACAGGTGTTCAGTGCTTAAAGATAAACTTCTATTTTCCTTGTCAGAGTTACCCATCATACAAAACTCTGGTGTAACAAGATGTAGGGTCCTCAACGATCGAGTAAGGCTCCTGGTATTAAAAGTGTCTGCTTACCATCAGGCGGGCCGTATGCTTGTTTGTCACCGCTAACCGTAGTAGCTACCGCTAGTCGTAGTAGTAAGAAAAATAAATTATGAGAGGTAGGGCACCATACTAGTGAGCAAACCCAACTGAGGAAGGACCTTACAGAAGACCACAGCCACGTGACTACACACAGCGGTGTAATTGTGTTTCTGTGTGTGAGTACACGTCTCCACTACTCATTTAGGGATGCGTTGGTTTGAGAGAAACATTTTCCTATCCCAGGGATACTCCATCTAACAGCCCTGGTGCAACACGCAAGTGAAACCTCTGGTACTGCAAGCGTCCATAAGCTACGGTAACTGCTTAACATCAGGCAGGCCGTATGCTTACTTGCCACCCAAATAGTATAAAAATAGATAAATAAAACAACAACAAAAGTACATGAATAAAATTTGTATTTCACTTCAATACATTAATATAGTGACCGGTTTAATACAATAATTGTGTTTCGTTTAATAAAATATAAACTATTTGCTATATTATTGAAATAACTCTCGAAAATACATTGGCTTAACATCGGATAAACTTAATATATCTATAACATTCGATATTTGCCCATTAAGAATGTTCTAGAACTACGTTATAATATACCTATTTATAATTAATATTTATTTTTTTACGCGATTTCTTACAGCAAACTCCCGACATCCTGTAAAATATGTCTCAATTAGAAGAAATTCTAAATGCATTAGATATAAAGTAGGGTATTAGATTCAATAAGCCCTTAACTTCATTCTATTGTCTATGAGTACCATGATCTACTGTTGGCTGAAATTAATAAACAATCTATCCTTAATCGATAATTATAATACAATGCATCATGTTTGTCAAAAAAGCATAAATAAAATCTTATTATATTTTTGGAGTAAGTTGTTTTATTAATTTGAGCCGTAAATTGTCAATAAAACAATCAAATCAATAAATCCTATCAATCGTGTGAACAATGATCAATTTGATTGACAATTATTAGGTATTTGCGGCACCTTACATTCTTACGTTTTGAGTTACGGCTGTCCTTCTATACAGTAAAATAGCTATACATTAACACCAATAAACATTTCGCTATTGAAATAAGATTTATTAGTTTTCTTGATAAATTAAACAATTCCTACAGTTTCCTAAAAACTATCTATTCAAAAGTATCGTACCTTGTACCTAGCACCAGAATTTATTTGGTCATGCCCTGTTTAGCTCGTCGCTCCCATTCCGCACGCATTTGCAGAATACCCTTAAACTGTGGTGATGCATCTGCTTCGCCACTTTCTCCCTTCTCTTGCCCATTTTCATGTTTCTCCACATCCCCATCTTTTTCTATCACAGCATTATCTTTTTTCTCCTTTTCGACCGACAGTCTGAACTTTTCGTCTTTTTGCCATGGCCTTTTTGTTAACGTATCAGCTTTATAAGCTTCGCTTTTAGCGATGTTTTTGATATCTTCTCTGTCATTAGAAGGGTCTGGGAACGTCCTATTTCTTAACCTCTTCTCAGGAGTTGAATCTGAAACTTCCTTTTTATATTTATTGACTTCACTGTTTCTGTATACGGGTGCACTGTCTCTTTTTGGGTTAGCAACGCTGGTAATGCTGACACTTCGTTGATAATGTGGAACTCCAAATTGACTGACTCTAGCGGCGATGTCCACCAATCGTTTTTCTTCTTCTTTAACTATATCCTCATTTTCTTTATCACTGTCCCTTGATTTTATAGAAGCGTTGAATTCATTTTTCAGTATTTTGCTAGTTCTTGTTGGAGCATCACCATCTTCCTTACAAGCAGCTATATCCTGAGCAATACTATCAGCCTCAGAGTCTTTTAACTTCAAAGAGCGTCTAGCAAAAACTTTCATTAACTCTGGTTCATCGTCATTCTTTCTATCTCCACGAAGTTCTTTAGAATGTATGACAGGTTTCTTACGATATATAACAGTTTCCTCATGTCTATCAGGCGTTTTAATGTCAATACTGTCTGTGCTCTGGATAGAACTCTTGCTTCCAAAACTTGAATGGGATTTTTGATCAATAGATATATTGTCATATATTTTTTCCGTGCTTCCATCGGTACTCATAGAGTTAGTTCGTGGTTTCTCAGGCCTGTCTTGAAGCTCGACGCTAGTGGCTTTCCTTTTGAAGAATGCTTTTGGTGTTGAAGGACTCTGAGGTGCAACTGGCATCACAGATTTACGAGCGTTCGGTGGTGAACTTTTCTCTTCGGTGTTTTCAATCAAGTGTTCAACAACTTTGTTAGTTTTGATCGATTCTTTTCTGACTGGGATGTTTCGCGTCTCGGTTACTTGGAAACTTTCTATATCTTGCTCTTTCTCAGTCTGTGGACTATCAAGTTTCTTTGGCGTTACATTAGCTGTCAAAACAATGTTTGTAGCTGGTTTTGCATCGACCTTATTAAGCTGAATGTTGAGGAATTCTGGAATACCATGTTTGGACCCAGTTTTCTGAATTTTCTCATCACTTTTATTCTTCGGGCCTTCAACCGTTTTGACTGGAGTCTGCTCTTTATTTATATGAGTTACTGATATGAAACTTTCAGATTCCTGTTTCAATTCCTTGGTTTTAGAGCTTAGAGCACTTTCAACAGAGATAGTTTTCCTTCTGTCGTCAATAGGTTTCTCTGGGCTACTCTTAATGCTATCCAAAGAACTAGACTTGAGTATTGGGGCAATAATAGGCTTAGGCGAACTAATAATATCATCGATTTTAGCCTCTATTTGAGAAATATCGCTGTCACGTTTGTTACCCATTGTGATATGAATACTATTAGTAAAGAGTTTCCTGTCCTCATTATTGTCAGTTTTGAGACTGTCCATGTAACTGCTGTCGGTGCTTGGCAAGCTATCATAATTATTATCTGCACTGCCGTGAATTATACCGTAGTTTCTTGCAGAAATTCTTTTGGAGAAATCGTTTCGTTCGCTCATGTTTCTCCTGTAGTTAACTTCCCAACTTTCTAGCGAAGGCTCTGATATACCCACGATGGCTGGTAGACTAGGCATCTGGTTCTCTTGGGAGCTTATTGACGTAGTTTCAGAAGCGTAGCGGAAGCTGTGAGATTTCCCGATACTGCTGCGAGTCTCAACATACTCATCTCCCAATGACCTCATACCCGAGGTGGCGTAAGACTCTTCAGTTTTACTCGTGTGGCGGCCGGATTCACGTTTACATTCGACCAATTTCTCAGTAAAATCGGAAACGTGCTCGGACGACCTATGTTTTATGTTGTCAGAACTCTGATGCCTAATTGTTTTCGGAGGGGAGGTTGAAACCACCATACTTGGGTTGAAGTAAGGAATATTTTTAGGCATACTGCTACTGTTAAATAAGTTAAAATCATGAACATTTTTGATGCGCATCGCTCTGATTGGAGGCTCATCATCTGATATTGCTGGGGAGTCCTCCTGTGTTCTGTTCAAGAGTTCATTACTAATAAATGCTTTTGAGGAGAATGGGTCTACTAGTCGTTGGACAGACGTGGGTCTCTTAGCTTTATCAAGGTTTAGGTTGAACGAATCCCTTTTGTCTTCAATAGTCTCTTTCGACGACGTTCGTTTAGTTCTCTCAATCTTTTCACAGTATTCATCGCGTCTACTAAACCGACTTTTCATTTCTTGGTTTAACATTTTGTCGGTTTCTTCAGCGATTTTGAGATCAGTTATATTATATTCGACACCAGGGACTTTAGCAGCGCTGTACACATCTTTGTACGCGCTGTCTTGGACATAAGCACCTTTGCTATCCAACCTCTTGTGCATTTGGTTGGCGAATGCTTTCTGGCCAGCACTTTTGTGGGTTCTCTCAGCGGGTACAGGCTTGTACCCTTGTCCTTCGTGGAAGTTTCTCTCTATATCAACAGATTTATATTGCGCAGTCGTTTTCTCTGTTTTAGACTTTTTAACTTCTTGTTGACCATCTCCGTCCGTTTGGTCCTTTTTGGATTTCTTACCACTCTTTCTAAGTAGTAGTCTACTGAAAAACGACTCCTCTTTCTTAGACCGTATTGCTTCGTTTTCTGTCTTCTTTTCTGACTTAGACTTTTTCTCGAGGCAAGATTCGTCGACTTTCTTCTCCATACGATATTTAGTCATCCTGTCCTCTGAATGGTAGGTTTGGATGGTCTCCTCATGTCTTGAGGAATTTTCTCTAAGGGCCTGCCCTTGAGAGCTGGATTGGCTTCTCTTTATTGAGGACCGCGGAGTGTTGGATTCTGCTATGCTAAGTTTAGCAGGAGAGTGGCCTACGAGATGACTGAGAGCCAACCCAGGAGGTAAAGAGGATGACTTCATTTTGGTATCGCTTGGAGTCTCTAGAACTCTTTGAAGTTCTCTGTTGACATGCTGTTGGTGTTCTTTGACGATTATATGATGCTTCGTAGTGGTCGATGAAGAGAATGATTCTGGAAATAAGAATAGAATATCTGTTAATGAAAACTGAGGGACAATGTAAATGGTTTGTGGTATGAATAAAGTTGATGTTAGAATACTAACCAGTAACCACTTCTGAGGTTTTGTGGCTGACGTCAGGAGTAGTGCTTCGTATCATTTCTTCGTTCAGTTCGGGCGTTATGGGCAAGGCTGATGCGGCAATCTGGAATTTTCAGAATTAAGATTAAGTATAGACAAGAATAGACTATGTATTAGGTGTTACTGTGATGAATGACAGTTGACTTTGTTATGGTTAGTCAATAAATCCATTGAGCCGTAAGCTAGTTATATTACAGAAAGCCAAATATGTATCGCTCATACTTCAAATAAGAGCATGATATTAGAGATGAGATAATAATCTAGGTCTAGAGAAGGAGCGTCATCTTTTAAGTTTATTGATTATGAATTATACAAGGTGTCTCAAAAGAAAGTTCACATTTAAATCTTTTTTTAAAAGAAAAGTCTTAGCTTTATTGAAAAAATGTTTATTTTATATTGAAGTACACTGTTTGGGAATTTATTTTGAATTGTATTACAGGTACGATATAGTGCTAATATAACGTGAGCTACGTAAGCGTTCGAAGTGAAGATGCAGTGTACATACTTCATAGATCAATACTAACTGGATTGTTTTTCTTCCGGCGAGGAGCTCCGTGCGTACGGCGCGGTCGCACGGCCATCTTGTGTTTAGCGGCCGAGTGCGACAGTGGCGCCACGCCCGATGGTGGCTCCGACGTACCTGAAACGTTCAAGTTATTTATAAGTTTTGATTTGATAGTATAAAGTGGGATGACCTTACTCTTAGTGGACTGATGAACTCCATCATCTCAACCCATAAATGTCCCACTGCTGTGCACGGGTCTCTTCCATAAATGTGAAGAGATATTAGCCTACTATACCACGCTGCCCAGAGGGGTTGGTTTAGGGTTTTTCCCTCTCTTACAGAGGATATTGTCTGACTTACCCCCGTAGTCGACTCTTACGACACCCTCGGAGCAGAACAGGGTGGTGATTTGTATTCTTAATCCGTCACCACACGGACGATGAACCTATCTGTGCTTAAAAGCACTGGATGCGGGCAGCTCAAGTGCTCATTGTGTAAACATGTAGGTGGGCCCTTCAATGGCCAATATAGAGCTGCTTTCATCCAGAGCTTTCGTTTATCGTTTGTCTTAAATGACGATGATGATGATGATTGACAAACATGGTGAATTACTTCTCGTTTAATTTGCACAAAATCTGTCTGAAATACCTCCATATTAGAGGACAATACAATATTTGAGGACAACTAACACAGACATTTAATCCCAAACTAGGCAGAGCCTTATGGTAAGCAGACCACTTATAAACATACCTATATATTTCTAAATAGACACATTATAAAGATAAATTATACACCAAGATACAGAAAAAAGCATCGTGATCATCACACATAGATAAGATCTGGGTGGAAATCGAACCTATGACCTTCATGATAATCTAATGCATTTAGTGTTTAAAGATGCGTCAATGGTTACAAAATAATCTATCAAAGATCATATTTTTATCAGCGAAGATAAGATTGGAATGGAACCATTTCTCCGCGAGATGAAACGATGATTTGCGAAGGCTGACTGTCAAAAACTGAATGCGTAGGTACCTACTATAAGAAATCGTACAAACGTGCCTAAAAGAAAAATTTCTATAATTTAGCAATCGGCTACTAAAAACGGGTGAAGATAGATTTATAATTCTAGATCAACTTATTCCTCCTATCATTATCATCTTAATCGATAGATTTCCACTGCTGGGCATTGGCCAGCTGTGCACATCTTACTCAGCTATCCGCCTTACTCTTAAGGCTTTCCAAAACATTAAGACAATTTGTTCAAAAGTAAGAAATTTGATCGACTTGACGTATTGTCTAGACTTCAAAAAATCTTTTTTATTTATTTTTCATATCACTTACGATGGCTGTAGAGTGTGTATGGGAAGTATCGTAAAAAAAGGGGAACAAGAGAGATTCCTATACTGCGAGTATATACACGCCTTTGTCCTCGAAACGGTAGGCAGTGGTTTATGACCACGTTTCGCCAGCTACAGGATTTCTATTTGCTCCTAATGGTAGAGAGGGTAATAAAAAGGGAATGCTTACTATATAGATCGAACTGATCGCTTCTGGAGTGTTCGTGTGAGTGGTGGTGGCCGCTGGAACTGTCCTCGTCCATCTCCGAGGAGCCAACGCTGAGCAACGAGCCATCGCTGCACGACGACTGCGATATGCCCGCATGGTGCTGCAAAATAAAAAAACGTATATGGTTACTTTAATGTCTATTATAGTATACAATTTTAAAGTCACAAATAATATTGGTGACTGCATGGTGGGTTCAGTGGCTTAAGTGGTAACTTCGCCATTTACCACTCAGCGTGTTGTGGGTGCGATCTCCCGCGGCACAGGGCATGACCTAGTGCGGGAGTTGTAAAAAATGAAAAATAATCATAAAAAATATATTTTGTGAATTATTTTGTCATCTCCTCGATTCGCACAGTGTAATTTGACATAGTGAATTGAATAGAAGCTTTGCTACATGAATGTAAGGTCAGGTAAAGATTAATTATTGGACAGCTACTTGGACAATCAACATAAAAATATCCATAAAATATGTGTAAATGACATAGAGCCCCCCTCGACATAGAGCTCGTTCCCTAGTTGAAGAGTTGTATTAAAAAGTTCTATGTTTGATAGTTGTATTTTTTAATCGATGCTTTATCTAATATGTTCTGATTCAGATACCTTTTATATTGCTTTTCATACATTGCGTTAAAAAAATCTGCATGAAAAATAAAATTTCCCGACATTAGGAATATGTTATCAATGCAGATAATCGTTGGAAATAAATCACACGCCGGATGCAAGCAGCATTAACATGTTCAACTGTTGAACACAACTGTTCTACCGGAACGTTAGCCGTAATAATAGCTTTGTTATAAAACATACCAATTGCCTAATATTTCTGTGCGTATTAGCTAAATCTTTTTTTTTTTTTTTTTTTAAAGACAAATCTCTAGGCGAGACAGAGCATGATACAAGCGAGCTAGTCCGATAAGAGATGGAGTTGTCTTTCATCTGTAGTTTGTCAATTTGGTATTAAAAAGATTGCAAACGATGTGCGGTAAAAATGGAATTAGAACTCATTGGGTTCATCAATCGTTGCAAATTGAAGCATCTTAGGAACAAACACATACAAAGTCGAATAGGTTATATAGACTACAAAATTGACAACCATAGCTGCAGACACGGTTCTAGAGCTCTCTCCATGGATAGTTTCAATAGCGTAATCTTTGCCTAATGCCGTAAGTAGTAGGTCGTTTTGTTTTTACACATCTATTGCACAATATTATAACAATATTAATAGCCTCTAATTACGTAATTACATAATAATGTATTATTTATTACTGTCAAGTATTTCCCTCGAGAATTGACGCGGACAAATAAATAAGTATTGATAAATAAAATCCATAACATAAGCCGTCCGGGGATTTCCCTTGTAGGAAATTTAACCCTTAATAAATACCTTAACATGCGCATTTTGTAATCATCGCAATCATAATGACATCGCTAGACACAATGGGCGATAAAGGTCGCGGGTTTGAAACCAACAATGAAATTAAGTCATTTGAGTCTCCGAGCTTCTGTAGAAGTTTTTGATAAGAAGAACCTATGCTTCGCTTTGTATATTTAAGGAAAACAACCGTGGTTTGTTATAATCAAATAAATTGAAATAACTGCGTTCTATTCATTGACGAATTTATATCAATAAAAGTTTTGACATTATTTGTCATCATAATAATTATTCTGACATTATTAATGTACTGAAATTTTATTGATTTATTTTTATGCCGTCTTGTATTATTGAAATTGTAATTAACATAAAATTCATATTCAAACTACTATGATTTTATTATTTTGTATGAATCTAAATATTGAATAACCCCAGCGCGTGTGTGGATTAAGGCCTAAACCTTCTTTGCTCTCTTGATAGAGAAGAAGAGCCCCTTGCCCAGCAGTGGTATATATTATTATATCGGTTGCTATTATAAAATAGTCCCTTACCAATAATACATGACTATGAGTATTAACCTTGATGTGTGCACTAAGCTGCTTCCTCCGCGGAGGTCTCTTCACCGGCACCTCCTCCGCCGTCGTCATATATAGCATCATCTTAATAATATCACTTATTACACATACATTGTTTATTTACTTCACTTAATCATAACTTCACACTAATACACTTGTGATTACACTTATTTTTACGAAGAAATTTACACTGAAAATGACGTCGACGATTAGTCAGTTTTTCTTTTGTGAGATTAAGGTTCTTGTTATATTTATTAATAATATATGTATTAATCATAACATAATCTTTATTTATATATTATTTTCCTCTCTGATACAATTTACGTATATTATGAGTATTATGATATGATAAATAGTATATGATTCAATGTTTTTTTTATTCAGACTACCCGGCTCGGTTGCCTCTACCTCTGGTTAGACCAGCTAATAAAAAAAAATGACAATTTGCATTAATAAATAACTCGAATAAATTAAATGCAAATTGACATTTTTTCCCACCTGGATATGAACCATCTTGGTTGGACTGATACTTGTAAGCCTTTAAAAATATTTCGGGCTCAGGTTTGTAGTAAAATTTGTTCGGGTCATTCATAAACGATTTTAACCTGGAGTGCAAATGTGACTGAACTGAGCCGCAAATGATGGGACACTTAATGTCATGTCCCGCGTGCCCTGATACCTTCTTCTTTCTGCACATTAGATGTACTTATGGACGCTACTGGAAATGTTCAACTCGTATGGATAAGTTCTGGGCCGACATAATTTAGATTGTCATCAGGATCGACCCTTGTCGAGGCATATGAGGGAGGCTTACGATCAACAGGCTGAAATGATGATGAAAAAGAAGATTTTCCCCCTTTTAGTCATGTGAAGAATGACTTATATGCAATGTACTTTTTTTGTAATACCGTCAAGTGTTATGATAATAATAGTTAGATCTGGTGATTGTATCATATCTGAACAGTTCAGGACTTGACGTAAGAAACTCCTTGTATCAAGTGTTGTCTTGCTAACTTTGTGTTTATATTATGTCATGTGGTAGTTACATTATATAAAGATAGAGAGGTAGGGCGCCATACCAGCCAGCAATCCCGACTGGGAAAGGACCTCCACCTTACAGAAGACGATAGCTAAATAACTATACATAGCGGTGTAGTTATGTTCCTGTGTGTTAATACAGATCTCCAGCGCTCATTTAGGGATGTGTTTTGTATGAAACGTTTTCCTATGCCACGGATACTCCATCTTAAAGACCTGGTGTAAAAGAAATGGGTTAGCAACTCGCAAGTGATACCTCTGGTATTGCAAGCGTCCATAGGTTACGGCAGTAACTGCTTAACATCAGGCGGGCCGTATGCTTGTAGTATAAAAAAGTGATTGGTTTTTTCTTTTACTATATTATTTATTTACTAGCTTTTTACTCGCAAGTACGATCCCAAGGAAAGAGTGATATTTTCCGGGATAAAATGTAGCATATGTGCTATTCCAGGATAAAATGTGTTTCTGTGGCAAATTTCATCCAGATGCATACCGTGGCTATGGCCGTTTTGGCTTATTGAGTAACAAACATCCATCCAAATTGTAGCATACGTAAACAAACTCCCGCACTAGAGAACAAGTCCCGTGTCGCGGGAGACTTTACAAACATACAATTAACGGACACAAACAAACCCTATCTTTACCTACTACCTATAACTACATTTTTTTCTATTGTCCTCAATATAATGTTTTAATAATAATGATAAATATTATATAGGGCATTATCATGATCATAGATAACGTATCAAGTGCATGGCTGATAATAAAAGTATCGCATGTAATGCTCTTATCAATGCCAAAGTCACTGATATCATATTTTGATAGAAATATATTAATTTTCACACGTGAGACATACGACAAGACATCTTGATTTTTCTATGTCGCGGGCTTAAAAAGACCACAGCCAAATACTGTGGCTGTGGTCTTCTATAAAGCGGAGGTCTTTTTGTGTGTCCAGAGTGCATTTAAGCAGGTTTTGCTAAGAGATACCCATAACACAAAATTCTGAAGGTAACTAACTGCTTGGTTGGTTTAGTGGCCTAACTGGTATAGGTATCTTGCATTTTACCACTGCGCGGTGTGTTGTGGGTTCGATCCCCACACGGGAAAAAAAATTATGTAATCGATAAATTGTTTTCCTGAGTCGGGGTGTACTTTGTGTCCGTTAATTGTATGTTTGTAAAGTCCCTCGCGACAAAGGGCTTGATCCCTAATTGGGAAGTCGTCTTTAAAAATAATACTATCACTAATCCTTACTAATATTATAAAAGTGAAAGCTTGTGAGAATGGATAGATGTTTGTTACTCTTTCACGTAAAAACTACTGATCGGATCTGGATGAAATTTGGCACAGAGATAGATTATGGTCTGGAATAACACATAGGCTACATGGCTTTTAAAGCGATAACCGACATCCACGCGGGCGGAGCCGCGGGCAACAGCTAGTAATGTTATATGTTTGTTTTCTTTCCAACATTTTATTTTGTGTGCAATGTGTAAGAAATTATATTAATGAATTAATATCCGCCGGCAATGTCAGGGGCATACTTAAACAACTGGCTACCGTTGAATTGTTTGTTTTGTATGTAAATCACATTGCTATAGAAGACTGAAGTTCTGATAAGATTAGACCAATTGACGTAAGTAAGTAGGTACCTTTATGAAAGCGTGATGTGCTATTCTTTATAATTTATATGATTCTTTTACAATACCTATAGATAATGTTATCACAATAAATTTGCATATTATTGCGTATTAAATATAGACATTTATCGGCGATTTTAGGGGATGCGGATATACTAAAAAAGAGCCAAATTATAAGTAGCTTCTTAGTCTAGCTAGCCTTCTTGCGTGAAGAAGTTGATGAATGTAGAAAAAGCGAAAGAATTATGGCCGAGCTTATGTTTTCTTAACATTTTGAGAGATTGATTCAATGAATCAGACCTTATGCTAGTTACCCAATCTAAGCAATCAGCGTCCCATAGTCTCTGCCTGCTTCAATGGGTAACACTATGTATTGTTTGGGGAGGCTGATGTCCAGCTGTGACAATGTTGGTGATGCCGACCCACAAATACACAAGCAATTCAATAGATATGAAGTCTTGTCGTATATCTAAAAAGAGATAGCGGGCTATACTATCAAGCAAACCCTGACTGGGGAAGGACGTCCACCTTACAGAAGACCACAGTCAAATAACTACACACAGCGGTGTAGTTCTTGTGTGTGAGTCTTCAGAGCTCATTAAATGGATGCGTTTTGAACGAAATGTTTTAGTATCCCAGGGATACTAACTACATCTTAGAGCCCCGGTGTAAAAAAATATTTGTCTGTCAGACATTAATTCACAAAACTGTTAATAACTTGTATATAAATTAAAATAAATGACAACGTTCATAATTAACCTCTAATATAACATCATTTACACAAATAGTAACGTGGTAACTTTCACACAAAAACTAAACAAATTAACACTATTCTACATTATCATACATTTTACGTAATTAATTACTCTTTTAATTAATTTAAAATCCGCTTTTATACAATTACCATTTATTTTACACGACTGTCTAAAAAGAGGTGTGTTAGTTTTAGGTTTAATTTATGTTTTAAGAGTACCTAAACCTAAGTTTTACTGGGAAAGGACCTGCACTTAGATTTGTTCCACATTCGCCTCACGAAATTTTGCCCCACATTCGGGGCTAAAACGGAATAAATTTGTAGGACAAATACGGTTTTTTTAACGTGGGTAAAACTTCGTGAGGCGAATGCGGTACAAATCGCATCTTACAAAAGACCACAGCTAAATTATAACACAGTAGTAGTGTTACTAGATGTAGGGTCGACAACGTGCTAGTAATGCCCCTGGTATTGCAAGCGTATATAAGCTCCGGTAACAGCTTACCACCAGGTATTTCTATTGGTTTCATTTCTCGTGGGTAAAGTTTTTTAAAATAAAATATAGCCCGTGTGCTATTTTGATATATAATATACCTATTATAACATTTCAATTTCATCGAAATCCGTCTAGTATTTTTTGCGTTAAGGAGTACCTGATATCCAGTTAGTTTGTTTAATTTTGTAAAAATGGTTTATAACAGAACGTAAAGTTATTGTTTTACTAATTATTATATTTGCAATGTCAACGATAAGAGATTAATTATAATTTGACTGTGTGTTATTATGATCTTCTCGATACAGGCTTGCCTAGTGAGAGGATCACCAGTAATGTTACTGATATTTTAACTCCAGCATTTGACTAGACTATACCTAATTTATTTAAAATTGTGATTTAAATGTAAAACTGTGTCAAAATGCTGAAATAAATAATTTTTCATATATTTTTTTCATATGTAGAACCATAACCATGAACCTACATACAATGTAGAGGGGCTATAGTCCAATCAACTACGTGGTAGGTCGTACTTCTGCGATTTGCAACCAAACATTAAAATGCAATAAATATTTATAAATATACTATAAAAGTAACACATTAGTAATAATAATAAAATAATAATGTATCCGTCGGCGGGCTTTATTATTAAAACTATTAAATAATAATAATTAACATTATTAAGTTTATACATTTGAGTTTATGATATGTTGTTCTTATGGGGTTTTAGACAGTAACTTACAGAATATAGCGCCATTCATCACGCCTTTTTTCGTGGGGTAGGCAGAAGTGTATGTGTCACCTACGTTTCCTAGCTTTTATCTATATCGTGACTATTACGTGCCTGCAAGGTCAAGCCATTTGATAAGAGACAAAGTTAATAATCTCCAGCTATTTTGATCTTAGGCATAAATCCTATAAAAAGGAGAGGTAGCCTTTTGCTATATAAATACCACCCAGACTTCCTCCAGAATTGCCAGACTGCCTCGGTGGTCTAGTGGCCGCAGTATGCGCCTGCTGTGCACGAGGTTGTGGGTTCGATTCCCAAACAGGACAAAACTTTGTGTGACCCACAAAGAATTGTTCTGAGTCTGGGTGTAATTTGTGTCCGTTAATTGTATATTTGTAAAGTCCCCCGCGACACTGAGCTTGTTCTCTAGTGCGGGAGTTGTCATTTTAAACAAAAAAATAATAATTCCAGCTCACACTTAAAGTTTCCCGAAAAAAACAGAATACCTGTTTTTGACCCTGGTTTTGAATATGGGTTCTCTGCAGCAGTCATATCTCGTACGTCTGCCTGCTACAATGCTATGGCTTTGAAATTTTGCATACCTTTTATTATAGTATCGGCATACCTTTCACAAAGTTAACTTGAAGGTGACTTAAGTATTGGCATGTGACGGAAACCGACGCAGGAAATTCTAATAAGGGGAAGTTAGGATTGGGTAACATAGCGGTAATTATTTACCAGTTTATTTATTGATTGATTTAATGTTTTTTTATGCAAACTTAATAACAAACATAAATACCTGCTTATAATTAGTATGATCGTATGTTATTTTTCTTTTTTTAAGACAACTCCCGCACTAGAGAACAAGCTCTGTGTCGCAGGGGACTTTACAAACATATAATTAACGGACACAAAGTACACTCAGACTCAGGAAAACTCTTTGTAGATCACACAAAGTTTTATACTGCGTGGGAATCGAACCCACAACCTCGTGAACAACAGGCGCATACTGCGGCCACTGGACCACCAAGGCATTGACACTTGTCTTGCCAAAAGCTTCATTTGCGTGTTGCCAGTTTTGTCGCAAATAAATGTATAAATTTGCAGCATTTTTTTTTCTACTGCTAAAGGTGGCAGACGAGCCAGCGCCGCCACCTCGAGTCCTTGAAAAGTCAAAGCCGCTTTTCAAGGAATCGACTTCAGAAATGCCAGAGGCACTGCTTACCTACTTTTAAGTTAGAGCTCTCTGTTATAGTATATGTAGAGTCGTAGCGCTCAGAAAACGCTTCTCAGATAAGCCAAAAAAACACAAGACTAAGTAGTCTTGTTCTGTGCAGTCTATTTTGTCTGTCTGTTTGCGTAGTTATAGCAGATTTACTGCATGCTTGGTTCAGTGGCTTAAGTGGTTACCTCGCTATTTACTACAGCGCGGCGTGTTGCGGGTTCGATCCCCGCACAAGACAAAAATATGCGAGATCCATAAATGGTTGTGCCGAGTCTGGGTGTACTTTGTAAGTTTGTAAAGTCCCCCGCGACACAGGGCTGGTTCCCTAGTGCTGGAGTTGTCTTTCAAAGTCTCTTTCATAAGAGTAAAGAGTTCTTTACCTTGTGGTAACGTAGCTAAATCTTCAAGGAAGGAACTACACCAGTTTGGCTAACGCAATTTAAACGAGAATCTCGAGACCTCAATAACAAATAAAATAAACAATAAACATAAATCGACGAGCATGCATGAAGAATGTTATGATTATGACTATGAATGAAGTGAAAGAAGTATGTCAAGATCATATTAAGTGGAAATCCGTAATCTCTGCCTACCCCGTGAGAAACAGACGTGAGATTTTTATATATCAAAATATTGCCATGTTGGCTGCATTGGAAATTTCCATGATAAGTAATTATAACTTATAATAGATAGGTTATACAATAATGTAAATAAAATATGGATACTGGTGCAGACCGTACTGACAGGGACAGGCGCTTGCGGGTAGGTAGGAAGGGAAGCGGGCGGGGGAATTCAATCATGCCACCCTAAGGGTGCTTTTCTACCAGAGATGTGCTATGCTACGTTGCTATGGAATTATGGATGCTTATGATATCCACCAATCATATTTATTGGTCCTCATAGCATAGCACTGGTGGAAACTTTTTAGCTTTTTTTTTATAAAAAGATAACTCCCGCACTAGAGAACAAGCTCTGTGTCGCGGGGGACTTTACAAACATACAATTAACGGACACAAATTACACCCAGACTCAGAACAACTCTTTGTGAGTCACACAAAGTGTTGGCCCTGTGTGGGAATCGAACCCACTGGATTTGTATCCACTGGACCACCAAGGCCGTCAATCCCTAAATGAGCGCTGGAAAAATTGATTAAACTAAGTTACTTTTTTTTTACTGAACGCATGCGTGCTATGGACGCAAGCTATGGATAGGTACGTGCTGTGGAAGGTCGCGAGTAGTGTAGCTATGTGCAGAGCAATGTACCTACAGCTCAAGTTCTGCGTCTTCCTTGCACTGATACCTTGCAGCGGCACATCTTCATAGCACATCTTACTGGCTACGCTCCATAGCTTAGCATACGTGGAAACCGTCACATAGTTTCGTAACTTAGCTTTTACATTCTCGCAGCATAGCTACATAGCACATCTCTGGTAAAAACCCTTACAGTTTTGACAACTCAAAAACCACAGATATGTATAAAAATTACATATAATAATGATAAAATATTTTTATTTCTCTCTCTGTGTGTGTGTATGTGTTTGTGTGTGTGATGATGCTCTTCGGTCTCTGCAAAGTCTAGATCATGAAGCCACTTGAAGCCACCGCTTTTCTTTTTTTTGTCATCGGGTATATATTTAAAATTTTGTTTGCCTTATTGTATACAAAATTAGCCAGAAAGTAAAAACACCATTGGGCACGACTTGTCCTAACAGAGATCGAAGGATAAACAGTTTGCTTTCGACGTGAAGTTGCAACTATGGTAGGATCATATGGGGTCTATAAAAATCGGGTTATACTCCACCATTATACGTTATTATACTACACGTACGTTTGTAGATAACTCTACACCATAGCGGTTTCCCAACTATGAACGAGCTTTATTGTTTTAGAATAAAAAAAACTTCATTGTACTGTATGTACAATTAAACCCCTACATGACTATACATTGCCACTACAAAGACCATTTAAATTTGCATTTAAACAAAAAAGCCCTACATAAATGTATGTACACATACAATATATATATGTAGATATATGTGTAGTTAATTGTACTGCTCTGTTGGTGTTGTAGAGGTGGCCAATGGGAAGCGGAAGAGGGGCGACGGCATATCTACATCGAACAGGATGTCATCTGTTTGTCTGTGTGTTATGTAGCAGGTGATATGTTACTACTGTATCTTTTTTTTGTACTATTAAAAATGTTGACGTTATTTGGGTCGGTAATACGCGGTCTGTAAAACCTGTATAGTAATTTGGCTGTGGTCCAGGTCCTTCTCCAGTCGGGCTTGCTCACTATAATCAATTACACATAGCATGGGTTGATGTTTAGCATTTAGAGATGTAGTAATGATAATATCGATTTTAAAAATATCGATTTAATAATTTAAACGAATTTACTTTGAAATAAGAATCGATTACACGATTAAATTTAAAAACACTTTTGGAATACCTTTTAAACCTTTGGATGGACTAGCGATATATTCAATACGTCAAGCAAACTACCCAAAATATATAATCCTACTAATATTATAAACGCGAAAGTTTGCAAGAATGTATGGATGTATGTTTGTTACTCTTTCACGCTAAAACTACTGAACGGATCTGGATTAAATTTGGCATAGAGATAGATCATAGTCTGGAATAACACATAGGCTACTTTTATCCCACAAAAATATCTCAACAAAGGAACAGGGATTTTTCGCGGGCAAAGCCGCGGGCGGAAGCTAGAAGTGTATATAAACTTGCAATTCAAATGGAAAATTTCTAAATATTCAAATAGTTTAAAAATAAACAAACATAATACCTTTTATATTATTAGCCGTTTTATCGTTATCAGTCATTATAACTGGTTTAGTGATAATATTGGACACGAGGTGATAACTAATTGATGTTTTATCGGCGACCATCTGTGTCGTGTCGATTGACATGTAGCATGTAGCCCTTGTAGGCTACAGTGCAAACAAACAATATATTGCAGACTCACTGTCTCATTTCAGTAGGCTATCAGACAAAATTGCTATGCATGTAACTTTAAACAAACGGTAATAAATAACATAAATAAGCAGGCGGCAAGCGGTAGTACAGACTTCTGTTATCTGTTAGTATTAAAATTTCTGTATGTAGGTAGAGAATTAGAGATTTGTAAAAAGGACAGATAAGGAATTTACACTTCGCTTACTCTCACATTTGTATCTTTCTCCACTGCCACACTGGTTTGCTGGTAGAAAACTCAATCTTGAGTTAAGCTCGCCTTTGTACATGTTATATTTATTATATGTGTTTGTTTTCTTTGTTACTGTGTACAATAAAAAATTTAATAAGGAGAGACTACATTATGAGAAGTAACGCACTATACTAGCGAGCTAGCCCGAATGGGAAAGGACCTCCACCTAACAGAAGAACACAGCAAAATCACCTATACACGGTGTAGTTGTGTTCCTGTCTCCAGCACTCATTTAGTGATGCGTTTCGAAAGAAATGTTTCCATAGGGAAACGCACTGGGATAGCCCAAATATACTCAATCTTAAAGCAAGTGATACCTTTGGTATTACAAGCGTAACTGTAACTGCTCAACATCAGGCGGGTCGTATGCCTGTTTGCCAACCAAGTAGTTTACAAGAACATAACATTTTGATGTTACACTTTGTATTTCTTTCAAACCCGTGACTAATTTTACATTCCGCAAGTTTTCTGGTTACACTATGAATCAGACGTAATCCTATCATCCAGAAATTCACCATCATCTCAACCCATAAACGTCCCACTGCTGGGCACGGGTCTCCTCCATACACTTAGCCTACTATACCACGCTGGCCAGACAGGTTGGTAGATATTTTCTTCCTAACTTACTCCATAAGTCGACTCTTACGACACCCTCGGGATGGAACGGGATGGTGACATTTGTATTCTTAATCCGTCACCACATGGATTCCCAGAAAGGTACTTTTTTTTTAAACTATATAGACTCTCGTAGCAATGAACTGTTACATTAAATATTGTATAATACAAATCTTTACTCAAGATGTCACTTTTCAACTGTGAAAACAATTGAACCGTGGAAAGTGCATAGAAAGCGTGCGCAAGAGATGTTATAACAACACCAATATATCAAGATGTTAAGTTTATGTGTTTTATAACAAAATCTGCGTATCATTTACAGGTTATGGGCTTTTAACTTTTAGCTTTTATAATAATTTTTTGGTGGAAATATAGTGCAAAATGTCTTCACATATTATTGCAAGCATTAATAAGCTTAAAGGCAGAGAAAATTATGAAGATTGGGCGTTTGCGGTGGAGAACTACCTCTTATTGGAAGGGCTGCAACAGTGCATCAATACCGGCGGAGATGCAAACGACGCGAAAGCAAAGGCCAAGATAGTTTTAACTATAGATCCCAGTTTATTCGTGCATATTAAGAATGAATCAACTGCAATGGGGCTATGGCAGAAGCTGAAGAAGCTGTTTGATGATAATGGCTACACGCGGCGCATCGGATTGCTTCGGAACCTCATATCTATTCGTCGAGAAAACTGTGAAACAATGTCTCAATACGTGACTTCGCTGCTAGAAACAAGTCAACGATTAAATAATACAGGTTTTAAAATCAGTGACGAGTGGATTGGCTCTTTATTACTAGCCGGATTGCCTGAAAAGTTTGAACCGATGATCATGGCGGTCGAACATTCAGGGATTGAGTTGACGGCCGACGCCATTAAATCGAAATTACTAGATATGGACGACGGAAGTGAGGTTGGTACAAGTTCTACACAGAATGCGTTTGCGTCGAAAGGTTGGCAGTACAGAAATAAAAACCAAACTCACGCGCATAGACAAACGTCATCACAAAACGTCAAATCAAATGTCAGATGTTTCAAATGTAAACAATACGGTCATTTTATGAACAAGTGTAAAAATACTCCAAAAGGAAACGAATCTAATGCATTCAGTGCAGTATTTCTCAGCGGGAACTTCAATCAAACGGATTGGTATGTTGATAGCGGTGCCAGCTGTCATCTAACATCGAAAAAAGACTGGTTGTTGAACACAACAAATCAACACCATGTTCAAGAGATTATCATCGCTGATAAAACGAGGATTTCTGTTGAAGGCTGCGGAGATGTTCAAATATCTACAGTTGTTGGAGATACCGAGCACGAGAACACAGTGATGGGAGTATTATATGTGCCAAATTTAGCTACGAATTTGTTATCTGTCAGCAAGTTAATTAGCAACGGAAACAAAGTGACATTTGATGAGAAGCACTGTTATATTTATAACCAAAAGAGTGAGCTAGTGGCTACTGCAGATTTGGTTGGAGGAGTGTATAAGTTGAGAATCAAGCAAGTGGATTGTTTGTTGACTTCAGTGTCCGGAAGCGTGTGGCATAGAAGATTTGGTCACTTGAACAGCAAAGATCTTAATGTGATGAAAGATGGTGCTGTTAAAGGAATGTCATTCTTGGACAAGGCTCAGGTTAGTAAAACAAACTGCATAGTGTGCTGCGAGGGAAAGCAGGCCAGGTTACCATTCAATCATGTTGGTAACAGAGGCAAGAAGCATCTCGAGATCGTACACGCAGATGTTTGTGGACCTATGGAAGCTAGATCTATTGGAGGAAAGAAATATTTCCTGTTATTTGTAGATGACTTCAGTCGGATGGCTTTTGTATATTTCTTGAAGACAAAAGATGAAGTATTCTCACAGTTTAAGGCATTCAAGACACTAGTGGAAAATCAGACAGGTAGAAAGCTCAAAGTGTTCAGGACAGACAACGGTACAGAATTCTGCAATAAAGAATTCGATAAATTCTTGGAATTTGCTGGAATTGTTCACCAGAAGACTTGTCCATACACACCAGAACAAAATGGTCTGTGCGAGCGGTTTAACCGTACAGTGGTTGAGAAAGCAAGATGTTTGTTATTCGATGCAGGATTGCCTAAGCGTTTCTGGGCAGAAGCAGTGAACACTGCAGTTTATCTGCGAAACAGATCAATCGCATCAGGATTAAATAACAAAACGCCCATGGAAATTTGGACGGGAGCTAAACCAGATGTCAGTAATCTACGTATCTTTGGAAGTAAGGCTATGATACACATACCGAAGGAAAAACGGTTAAAACTGGACAGAAAAGCAACTCAGTGTATTCTTGTCGGGTACTCAGACAATGTAAAGGGTTACCGAGTTTACAATCCCAACAATGACAAAATAATAATTGCGAGAGACATTGTTGTGATTGAGGAGGGGATTGAACAGAAGCAAGATATAATACACGTTGATATTAATGAGAGCACTGATGATATTGTTCCAATGAAAATGGAAAGAGAAGAATGTACCCAAGAAGTGGGGGACATGGAACACATAATAAAATTGGAGGATCAGGCGCAGAAAAGAAGTGAAAGTTCTGATAGTGATAACGAGGACTTTGTGGACTCCAAGGCAGAGATGACGGGGCCAGAACCAGCAGGGCCTGGGCGAGATCACATGTCTCAGCCAAGGCTACCCAGCGAGTCTCCAGTGGAGGTGCCAACTAAGCGTATTCGCCGACGACCTGATTGGTATAGTGCTAATTATGTGTGCAATGGTCAAAGCAGTGATTTAAATACCAGTGAAATAACAATAGATGAAGCGTTAAATGGACCAGAAAGTGAACAGTGGAAATTAGCCATGCAAAGTGAATTTAACTCTTTTCAGGAAAATGATGCCTGGGAATTAGTTGATATTCCGGCCAATGAGCCAATTGTTCAATGTAAATGGGTTTTTAAACGCAAATTAGATGTTGATAATAAAGTGAGGTACAGAGCCAGATTAGTTGCTAAGGGCTTCACCCAAAGGTCAGGCATTGATTTTGATGAATGTTTTTCACCTGTTGTCAGACACTCAACATTGAGATTGTTATTCGCATTGGCAGTTCAGCTTAACTTAGATATTTGTCATTTAGATGTAAGTACTGCATTTTTAAATGGTTTTTTAATTGAAAAAGTTTACATGATGAAACCACCAGGTTTTCAGGATAGTAATGATAATGTAAACAAAGTTTTGAGATTGAAACGTGCTATTTATGGCTTGAAGCAATCAAGCAGGGCATGGTATCAAAGAGTTGATGAATTGTTACAATCTTTAGGTTATAGAAAATCTGAACTTGAACCATGTTTGTTTACAAAAATAGATAAAAATGTAAAGACAATTATAGCATTGTATGTTGATGATTTTTTTGTATTTTCAAATAGTGAACGGGAAACTAGTTTTTTAAAAGAAAGTTTGTCATCTAACTTTAAAATTAAAAATTTAGGATGTGTTCAAAATTGTTTGGGAATGAGAGTGGTTGTAGATAAAAAGAATAGTACTATAACTTTAGACCAAGAAAATTATATTGAAGAGTTATTGTTAAAGTTCAATATTTCGGATTGTGAGTCTGCAGATACACCGATAGAACCTAAACTGAATTTGACTAAAAGTGAGAAATGTGATAAAAAGTTACCTTATCAGCAATTGATTGGTTCACTTATGTATATAGCAGTACTCACACGTCCTGATATTGTATTTTCTGTTAACTTCTTAAGCCAATTTAATAACTGTTATGATGAGGAACATTGGGCTTATGCTAAAAGAGTGCTAAAGTACTTAAAGAAAACTAAATCTTTTTGTTTAAAGTTTTCAGCTAATGGAAATAGTAAATTAGAAGCTTTTGTAGATGCAGACTGGGCCAGTAATATAATTGATAGAAGATCCTATACTGGATATTTTTTTAGGCTGTCAAATTGTGCAATATCTTGGGAAACGAAAAAACAACATACCGTAGCATTGTCTAGTACGGAAGCTGAGTATATGGGTATTTCAGAAAGTTGCAAAGAAGCAGTGTATTTGCAAAATTTATTGTTGGAATTAACTAATGAAACTTATACTATACCAATATTTAATGACAATCAGTCAGCCCATGAGTTGTCAGCCAATCCTATTCATCATAAGAGATCCAAACATATAGATGTGCGGTATCATTTTTGTAGAGAGAAAATTGCTAGTAAAATTGTAAACATTAAATACTTACCTACCTCAGAGATGCCCGCAGATTTGCTTACTAAGGGTTTATGTAAAACGAAACATTATAATTTTTTGGAAATGTTTGGTTTATTTGATAAATTAAAATAATGTAGATTGTTACAAGATGTATTGCAAAGATGTATACTGATAAGTATAGTGTGGTAAATTTATGCATCTAGTATTTTGTTAAGTGGGGGTGTTAAGTTTATGTGTTTTATAACAAAATCTGCGTATCATTTACACAAGACCTATCACTCATAACAAAACATATGAAACAAAGGGTCTAAATAAAATGGATGTTAATAATCCAATTTATATTGACCTGTTAGAGTAAACTGAATGTTTTGAGCTAAAGGTCTAAATAAATTGGATATTGTACAACGAATGATTGGTTTTAGCGGTAGGCTTCACTGGTCCAGTTTTATTGCGATATTTAGTATAATTTATTGTTGCAATTGCAGGTACTGTTTTATAATAATTTTATTACTTCCGATTTAAGTACAAAGTACATATACCTACTTACAAACTTTGTATTCATTAGTGCATTTCTACCTTGCTATGGAAGAACGACGTAACTGCATGACACTTGCTACGGGAAAAACGCAAGTAAAGTCAACTATTAAGTATTCTATGGTAAAGTGTACAATTTAAAACTTATTTTTCCCCAAAACTAGTCTTGCTTTTCCATGGTTTTTATAAGAACAAATAAATCGATATATGCCCTGTGCGTGGGTACAGGGCTCCAGTTCTCATTTAGTCATGTATTTTTTTTAAAGAAATGTTTTTTTGTGTCTCTTATCCCAGAACACAAGTATTTGGGTCGGCAACACGCGACGCCGCTGGTATTGCAAGTAGGTAATCATAGCCCGTCTGGCTAGCGTAATATAGCAGGCTAATATCTCTCCAAGTGTATGGAGGAGATCCGTGACCAGCAGTGGGACGTATATGGGTTGAGATGATGATAATGATAAGCTTTTAGATAGGAATACGTTTATTTCCAAACTCATCCTTAAATAAGCGCTGGAGACCTGTAGTTATTTGGCTGTGGTCATTTAAAGGTATAAGGGAGGTCCTTCCCCAGTCGGGCTTGCTCGCTAGTACGCCACCCTACCTCTCTTAAATTTCTTCCTCACACTATAGTTTAACATCCAACTACAGCAATAATTATGTAACTTTTTATGTTTTTGTCAATTAAATGTCAATTCTTGACACTTAATTGACAAACTTAACACGCCGCCGCACCGCTGCGCATTGGATCGATTACACGGATATTGTAAAAAAAACTGCCTATAAAAACGTTTTCTTTAACACTAGTAACATTTAGCAACTAACTACATTTAGCTTCGCAATCGCATTAAAAAGCGGAATAACGTTCAGTTTTCCGTTTAATTAAGTACCTGGACGACGCTTTGCTCGGTTTTTTTTTGGAAATTAACGTTTTCTACATACAAAAGAGGTAGGGCACCATACTAGTGAGCAAGCCCGACTGGGGAAGGACATCCACCTTACAGAAGACCACTGCCAAAAAAATACACATAGCGATGTAGTTGTGTTCCTGTGTGTGAGTTCAAGTCTCCAGCGCTCATTTAGGGATGCATTTTGAAATACACCTATTCCTATCCCAAGGATAAAAGCCTTGATGTAAAAAAATGGGTTGGTAACACGCAAGTGATACCTCTGGTATTGCAAGCGTCCAAAGGCTACAGTAACTGCTTAACATCAGGCAGGATGTATGCTTGTTTGCCACCCAAGTAGTATATATATATTTTTTTTAATCTCAAAATGAAACCTACATATGTCGATTAATCAAAAAGATTGATTTTTCGTTTGTTTGTTACAATAACTCAGAAACTACTCACCGGTTTTTTCACCTAGTGCAGGAGTTTTTAGCTGTGGTCTTTAAAACTGTAACGTCTTTACCTAGTAGGGCTTGTTCGATTGTGAAGTGCCTTTTTTTAATTAGATGGAATTTAAAACAAGTTCCACGGTACCGTAGGAAATAAAAACTTTAATCGTACAAACACAAAAACAAATCGTTAGAAACTGAACACCAAATATTTCCGTTGTGTCTGTTTGTCTGTCTGTCAGAATATAAAATATGTATTGTATTAAGCCGGATGGTTGTTTCCTAGTTTAGTAACACACTTTCCAATGTTGCAACCGATTACATGATGATCTATCTATCAGTAGGTACTATAATAAGAGTTTCAGTGGACTTTGTCTGGATATTTTTATTCACTACTAGCGACCCGCCATCGCTTCGGTTTTTTTTTAAATTTTATGTAAATACTTTCTCATTCGAATCAGAAATGAGGAGATCCGTAGGAGAACCAAAGTAACCGACATAGCTCGAAGAATTGCCTCCATTGAGTGGCAATGGGCCGGGCACATAGCTCGCAGAATTGATGGCCGTTGGGGCAGAAAGGTTCTAGAGTGGCGACCACGAACTGGAAGACGAAGCGTGGGCAGGCCTCCAACAAGGTGGACCGACGACCTGGTAAAGGTTGCGGGCAACCGATGGACAAGGTCGGCTCAGGATCGAGAGTTGTGGAAATCCTTGGGGGAGGTCTATGTCCAGCAGTGGACGTCTTTTGGCTGAAATGATGATTATGAAATACATTCTTAATAGTTATTCTGTTATTTAGGATGGAGACAAATCCAACAAAATAAAAACCATGAAAATCGGTCCAGCCGTTCTTAAGTTATAAATGTTTGAACAAACCTGACTTTGTTTTATATATTAAGATTGTATACTACCTACGTGGCAAATAAGCATACAGTCCGTCTGATGGTAAGGAATTACCGTACCCTACGGAAGCTGGCGTTACCTGAGCCATTATATGCGGGTTGCCAAAATATTTTAACACCAGGGTTCTGCGTTTAAGTTAAGACAACCCTGGGATAAGACTGTAGTACAGTCTTTTATTTCAATAGTTATTACAAAAAGAAGATTTTAAGGGTGTTAGGTGTAGCTTCTTTCGTTCTTGCAGGTCGGAAGAATGGGACGGCTCCGCGGCGGTAGATCCTTTTTAATTGTATGTTTGGTGTACTTTACGGGCACAAAGTAGCAAAAGCAACACATGGCTTGTTTGCTAGTGCGAGAGTTGTCTTCTAAAAAGTGGAAAATGTAATGGGTCCAGAGTGTCGACGAAAAAAACACAAATGAGACGGCATCTAATTTGTCTACTCCCAGATAAATTGACTAACAGAAGTAAGAATTATACACTACATTATTTACTATGTGCAATTCTTATACATATGAAACATAATCACAACTACGTAGATGACGCGTGAGTGATGACTCAGGTATTGCAAGCGTATATAGACTACGGTAACTGCTTATCATCAGCCAGGCCATAGTTGTTGTTGCTTGTTCGTTTGCTAGTATAAATAACACAATGTTTTTATCAAACATTTATTTGTTTGTGTCAGATTGTAAGAACATCGGGTATAATACTTCTAATGCAATTATAACAATAACTATATAACTATATAAGCTCTGTGTCGCGGGGGACTTTACGAACGTACAATTAACGGACACAAATTAACCCAGACTCAGAACAACTCTTTGTGGGTCACACAAAGTTTTGTCCCTGTGTGGAAATCGTACCCACAACCTTGTGCACAGCAGGCACATACTGTACCCACTGGACCACCAAGGCAGTCACGTGTTCCCTAGTGCGGGAGTTGTCTTTTAAAAAGAAAAAAATAATATTTCGGTTCAGGTTTGGGAGTACTAAGAGAGAGAGAGAGAGAAAAAGAACGAGCGAGGAGGACTGTCCATTCCACCTGGTTGCTTCTTTTTTACACTACTTGGGTGACAAATAAGCATACGGCCCGCCTGATGTTCATCAGTTACTACAGTAATGCAAGCGTCTTTAGGCTATGGCCTATAGACGCCTGCAATACTAGAGGTATCACTTACGTGTTGCTGACCCAGGGTATCCCTGTGATAGAAAAAGGTTTTTTTCGAAACGCATCCCTAAATGAGCGCTGGAGACCTTTCCTCCCTCCTTCTCAGCAGCAAGACGTCAAATGCTGGACATAAGCTGCCCCAAGGATATCTACAGCGGTCGGTATTGAGTAGAGCTTTGTCCATCGTCCACCTTTGGCCTTACTGGACATTTTCACACAAAGCAGCACAAGAACTTGACACACCGTGCCTGATTGTATTCAGTTAATAGGCAATCTATCTCAATGAATTTAAATAAAATACATAAAATACAGAACCGAGTTTTTCTTTGGCCCCAAACTAAGCTTATCTGTTCCTTCGACGGATGTAACCTTCTTTTTTATAACAGCTACTGAACTCAATTGCAAGTAATGTTACTCGACCAGATTCACCAGATTCGGACAGATCCAGTAACATAATAACCTCAAAATAACACAAAAAAAGATTATTATCTAATCTAGCCTTACTTGTCTCCAAAACATGTCACTTATATAAAACAACTAGTTGACTCAACATTCTTTACATCTCGCTCTGTATTCATATTAGTAGAAACCCAAAATCATATTTTACATAAGTGTTCAAAATATATGGTATTTACCATAATATGCTTTATCGACAGGATGCGTAGGCGCAATACAGACGGATCTACGCCGACATGTTACCGTTAACTAGGTCAATGACTTGTTTCGTACTTCTGTAGATAACAATGGTATATTAAGTATGATACTTAATATTTTCTTGGCTGAAAATCAGTGTTATCAAAGATAGAAAGATAAATAGACAAGGATCGATCGAGGCTAAAGCTAAGTTTTAATGAAGAAATAGAAGTTGCGCAAGGAAAATCAGGTATAATGAATAAAATCGAAATAGCTCCAATAAAAAAGCAAAGAAAAACACGAATCGAAGAATCTGATTTAAATATAAGTATAATATATAATGAGAATATGAATTGATACATACATCATTTTTTTGTAATAGTAACTCAATAAGCACATGCTTGAAACGCAGCACTATCAAAATATACTTAATTTAAATTTTTACTTCAGGGATGTAGATTTAGATGGACCGAAGTGAGTCAATCAAGATCAGATCATGATATTGAAGGTACCAATGTCAAAAGAAAAATAAATTCAAATACATCGTTACACAAGCCAAGGAAGGCAAAATGAACAATTAAGACGATTTTTGCATTAACAAAGTAACAAACGGCGATAAAGAATCATAACATTTTTAAACCTATTAGCTACATATCGAATCTCGATCAGAATCTGCGCTAGCGCTGAAGGAACATAACGATTAGTAACGCTCTACCCACCCACTGCACGCACTTGAATGTGCGGCATTGTGCTACAATAGTTAGAGATTGGGTAACACCGCGATCTGTGTTAGGGTTCCTTTATAACAACCTAACAGATAGATAGACAGTTCTTTATTGTACACCATAAGATTACACTTTTTATTGCACTCATTTTACCGTCTACTAATCAAACGCCTATCAATACTCACTTACAAATCAAATGTTTATTTGCTGAACAAAGGTATATACAGTAAGAATATATTGTAGTGTTGTTGACAATTATTTTGTAATACGTCCTCTTTGCTTAAACTTTTTTATACATAAATATAATATATATTTGATTTTCGTCTTCCGCATTGTTATGGACGGAAGTCTTTTTTTTTACTTGCTGATTCTGATGTTTTTTTTTATATTCAAGTTCTTGCGGTAAGGCTAATATAGCTCGGTGTTTGCATGGCTTCATCGCTGTCTCAGTAAGTAGCACATCTGTCACCAGTTACTTTCAGTGCATTGAGTCTTATCAAACAAGGAAACCTTGAAGAAACAATTACATTCCATGAAAATACGATTTCATTTCCGTACATTTTATCTTTTACATTACATGTAAATAAGGTTTTAATGTAGTGGACTGACAGAAGTTAGTTGCAAAACAACATGACGTAAAAACAAACTATAATAGTTGAAGTTTGAAAAATCAATCCTTCAATCGAGCTACATCAAGTCACTTATGAAAATGATGTAGGATAGGAACTGAATTAACTCAAACAAAGTCGAGACAAGCCTAGTTGTGAATAATAAGATATTATCTTGTAGTAAAGCGTTGTAATCAAAGAAACCTCATTCAGGGGAACAACGGAGGAAATATTACCTATTGTTCATGAACTCAATATTATAGATCATACAAAACATAAAAGATAATGTGCTGCGGTAGGTAAAGGGTGACAACACTGTTATTTAGATCGAGTAGCTCACATCTGATATCAATATCAAACAGGCAATCTTTTTGATGACGAAGAAATAAGATGGAAACACAGCAACAAGAAGATTATATACGTGAGTCATAGATTGGAAGATTTCAGATAGTCCTGATAAAAACGAAAAATAAGAAAGCGTCTCTCGATTGACGCAACATTTTATCTAAAAATATTAAAAGATAACGATTCCTTTAAGATATCTTAAAAGAAAAGCAATGGCTTGGGCAATGCCTTTACGAGTTTCAGGAACTAAGTTATAATTAAAAAAGAACTACACAGACTAAAGTAAATTAAAGAAGATATCATAATAATATAATATATTCTCTCTATTATATTTGACTCGAGCGTCGAATCTTCTTATTCTATTCGGATAGACTTGTTAGACTCTCATCATATGAATCAACAGTAAACCAAACTTAAAAGGCCTGTCTTAACTTGAGACTGGAAAACACCCATGTTGTAATGATCGCGGAACATACTCTGGTAAGTTGTTCCACTTTTACTTAATCTGGTTATTATATCAAAATATCCCACGAACAGGTGTTAGTCACGATTTAATAAATGTCCTCTATGCTAATGCTGATTAAAGTGTGCACGGAACCCACATACAAATAAATCATGCTCTATTCTATTTTACGTTGGCAACACCTAAATCGTTTAAGACAATGGCGTTAAGCAATTAGTCTAATTCGTTTCGAAATTGTTAATTCGTTTTTGTAAATAAAACTTGGGTCAAGGACAATGACAGATTCTTTCGATATTACTTATTAATTAGCTGTTCAAGTAGTTGGAATATCTTCATGCTCTCATTCCTGTGAAGGAAACCCAGTTCTTGGAACAGGTAAAGGAAAAAAATGCTGTCATTTAAACCAATATGTATGAATAGTATTGAATATTGTCATAAGTGACCATTGTCGGATATGAGCGTTGTCAAAATTAGGCATTGAACGAATTTGTCGTTTTTAAAGTGGTTTAACATTTCGAAAATTGGGCATCCATCGACTAAGCTTTTAGCCGCCTTACTTAAACAGGATTTTATATAAGGCCACAGTCAAATATGTCTCCACATAATGAAGCTGTGTTCTTATCTGCCGATATACAGCTGTAGAAACAGCAACACCCGATTGATGAACCTGAGCCTCTAAACAAATGGCAAAAACGGTAGTCGAATCGAAAAGTCAAAAAAACAAATGTATGGGATTTTGACGTAAGTTTACGACATTATATCGTAGCTAACTTACGTCAAATCCCATACATTTGTTTTTTTGTCTTTTCGATTCGACTACCGTTTATGCCACTTGTCTAGAGGCTCTGATATTGTAAGCATCTATAGTCTTTGGCAATCGTTTGTCCTCAGAGGATAACATACACGAAAGAACTATAAACTTCTTATGCGTAAATGCCTTGCGCTATTAGGCACAAAGTAATTCTTTTAAATTAGTTGCAAATTGAATCAAGCACGCTTGACTGACATAATGGCTACATTATATCGACACTCATCAAGGTGACTGGCTGGAGTGGCTGGTAGCCAAAGTAACACGCCTACGCAACTAGTGTATGTTCTTGTACTGAGATTTAAATAAGTGAAACTGACTATGGAATTCCCTTTTCTTTTTAAAAGCATAGATTACGTAGATTGTTTTGGTGCTATAGTAGTTGTGCGATACGGCCGCTGATCTCTCTGGCACAGGTTTGATAAGTTTATCTCTTTTTATTATTAAAAACATTTTATATTTCCAGTCGATAACAAGATGAGGTCAAGGAATTCCCGGGTCGTGTAAATTTTTACTGGGTATTTATCTAAAAAAATCTCAGTTGGTGGTGTTTTTTTTTTCTTTTTATTTAACACGATGATGAAATTTGAATTTATTTCGTTTAGTTTATTTTGTTACAAATATTTAATTGTAGATATTTAATAGTTCAATTTGATATCAACTTGGTTCTTTATTACTTCACCCCCTCCCCGGTCCCATTATACGCCTGATTGGAAATAATACATCGCAACGCAAAGACAATACAAACAGACATTCATTCTATCATGTTTCTCTATTTATAACCTGTATTGTGTTGTGGGCATATCACGTGGTCCCACGTTTTTGCCCACACCGTTAGAGTCACGGGCAAACTGTCAAGTTTAGTACTAGTTGTAACAGTAAACGCATAACACTGCAAATTATCCGCAGTTGAGTAACTGTGCTGTTGCAAGTGAAATTGAAACAACCAGTACTTGTTATGGATGACAAAGTAGATTTAATAACTTTAAACTATAGCGTTGCGTGGTATACAATCTAACTAATATTATAAATGCAGTGGATGGATGGATGGACGTTTGTTACACAATTACTTTGATACTCAATTATTTGACTGCACGGTTGGTTCAGTGGCTTAAGTGGTTACCTTGCCATTTACTACTGCGCGGCGTGTTGTGGGTTCGATCTGTGTCAAAAATTTTTGTGATCCACAAATGGTTGTCCCGAGTCTGGGTGTACTTTGTGTCCGTTAATTGTAAGTTTGTAAAGTCTCCCGCGACACAGGGCTAGTTCCCTAGTGCGGAAATTGTCTTTTAAATAAAACTAAAAAAAAAAAATACACCAGAACGGCTGAACGGAGCTGTATAAAATTTAGCAGAGATAAAAAAATGAGGCAAATAGTAAATACCTATTCTATACTATAAAAATATGTATATCTATAGTATGGAATAGGTATAGGCTACTTTATGCCGTGGAATAGATTTGTTTTTGTCAAAATAATAGGTACAAATACGAGTACACACAGTGGTATAAATGTGTTTATGCGCCTGAGTACAGGCGTACTTATAGTCATTAAGGAATATATATCTAAAACACCCATATCCCAGTAACTATTACAAATAATATGTAATATGTTTGTGTGTATACCCTTAGGTTTTGTAAGCGTTCATAGGGGGACTGTAACTATGCTTGTTTGCCACCTAAGTAGTATAAAAAAAGGTTAGACCTGACCTTCTCTGTATGCAGGTGGTAAGCGTGACTGTTCAAACCCCCTATATGGAGATAACGGTATTAATCTGATATACATAATTAACATATTAATATTAACATAATGTAGTGTGCGTGACTACAATCATATGTCATCGGGAAAAAAAACGTAAATTTAATGATAGGTTACATAACAAGACTATTGAAATACCAATATAGAAATGGCACTACTATAAATCAGTTTAATGTATTTATTAGGGTTGTCACCTGAAATAAGGAGGTGCTTTCGGATTTAAAGAATAAGGATGTGCTATGTTAATTGTTTGATTATTAAATTAATTAAAATCCATACTAATATTATAAAAGCGAAAGTATTTGTTTGTTTTATGTATGTATGTTTGTTACTCTTTCGATCTAAGAAATTTTGAATTGTACGCCATTTTATTTATTTCTTTATTTATTTAAACTTCATATACACAAATTCGTATAAAGGCGGACTTAATGCCAGAGGCATTCTCTACCATTTGCCATTTTCTAACAAAACAATTAATGTAAAGTAAAATAGCCAACAATTGGTGACCTAATCTCTAGGAGCGGTTTCTCCCAGGCTATTCAATATAATATATATATATATAGATAACGAAAAGCAATTAAATCGTCGGATCTCAAAGTCATAAAAAAGTTCATTGACCATTTTACACTAATTTCTTTTAATTTCTATAATGAAATCTAGCGCGCCGTCCAAAGTCCGTCATAAGTGGACATTTAATTAGTTTTCGTAAGGATCTCTACATTTTTTGAAAATTAAATATAGCCTATGTTACTTAGTGACAATAAAGTCTTCAATAAATAAGCATTTAGCAAAGAATTTTTGAAATCAGTCAAGTTGTTTTTGAGTTTATCCATAACAAACAAAAATCTTTTCGCTTTAAAATAATAATGTTAAAGAGAAAACGATTTAGAAATGTATGCCAATTCGAAAACCAAAATTGTTGAATTGTTGCTAAGCTTATTCTAATGACATTTTGTATCGAGGTATTTTAAAGATTTATGAAATTTGATATAAACAAAGTATTAGAATAGTACATATACTACATAGCAAAGGTAAGGATGCCTTTTTAACGGTTTTCCTTTTTTTCAGAACTACAACCAAATAACTACACACAGCAAAGTAGTTGCGATCCTGTGTGTGAGTACAGTATCCAGCGCTCAGAATGCGTTTCTTACGTTTGCGTGACAACCCTGTGCATATGCAGTGACGATATTATTTGCTTTCTATTGTCGAAATGTAATTTTTTTGCAATGTAGTCGGTCGGTCCCGACTATTAACAGTCGTTAGATGACGACAGAGACCTTATGAGCGACCTGAAAAACTCAGGTTGGCCACTAAAAAAACTTGGTGATAGAGTCGTTCACTTGATAAAAAGAACTAAAGTACTTATCATGTACTAAACAACATTATCATGTAATTAGAAGGCGCTAAAGCGATTAGTGTTACGTGTTATTGTTGTTTAAAAGAAACTATTACTTCTAAATGATATTATGTATCTAATCTATATCTAAGTATATTGTTTAATATGGTTATATACCTATATATAGCTACTAACTGTGCCCGCAGCTCCATCCGTGTGGATGTCGGTTATTGCGATAAAAAGTATCCTGTCTTCCCTAAGATACCGTTTATCTCCTTGCCAAATTTCATTAAAATCCAGCCGAAGTGCAGCCGTTTAGTCGTGAAAGCGACGCAATCAAACAAACTCATTTTCGCATTTATTTATAATAGAATAAAAATATAGATTAGATACATAAATGCCTATACGTATATAAATGCCTATATCTATATAAATGCCTATACCTATATAGAGGAATTTCGAAGTATTCCTCTTTCGGCACCAATTTTTTGAGCATCAACGGTTTCGGCACCTAACCTATTCCACCTACAGCACCAATATATTGGTGCCAAAGGTGAAAGAGGAATACTTCGGAATTTCCTCCCACGTACGATAAAAATGAGCTCCCGAATGAGGTTTTCCCAACTGAGTATAAGTAGCATGTAGATAAAAGGATTTTACAGAGTCGATAACGCGCACGTGGTACATCTGCCCCTCTAGACAAGTGGCATAAATGGTAGTCGAATCGAAAAGTCAAAAAAGCAAAATTTGACGTAAATTTACGATATAATGTCGTATATTTACGTCAAATCCCATACATTTGTTTGTTGAGTTTTCGATTCGACTTCCATTTATGCCACTTGTCTAGAGGAGCTGGTGTTTCAGGCGTCCATAGGCTACGGTGATTGCGGCTTGGATCCAGAAATGGAAGATTAAGCAAGCTACTGTCTGTAGATGGGTGACCATTTTCTAAAAACATAGCAAGGCTCCTTCGTGCGTCTGAAAGCATGTTAAGCCGTTGGTCCTGTGCCTGATCTCTCTCCGGTCGTATCGGATTGCCGTCCCATCGGACTATAAGAGTGAAGGAATGGTGAGTGCATCTGTGTTTGCGCACACGCTTGTGCACTATAATATGTCCTGCGCAGTTAGCTAATCTCCGTTGAGAAATATGTCTGGACTGGTTATTATTATATGCATTCTTTTTCATTCACGTGACAACCCTGTTCGGGAAATGCAGTGTTAATATGCTTTCCATTGTCGAAATGTTTACTTTTTGCAATGCGTTTATTTCTGTTTATTAGTGTAAATGTTAGTATAAATCAAACAACAACAAAGTGACAGCTATGCGTGTGTTTGTCTGTTTTGTTCAGATTGTGTTATTTCAATGAGGAATATATAATAATTTACAAATAAAGAAATGAGTCGTGAACTCTCATGAACGTGAGTGTATTATATTTTTGTTTAGACAATGTGACAGATGAAACAATTTAATTGCCTTGGTAGTCCAGTGGCCGCGGTATGCGCCTGCACGAGGTTGTGGGTTCGATTTCCACCCAGGACAAAACTTTGTGCGGCCCACAATGAGTTGTTCTGAGTCTGGGTGTAATTTGTGTCTGTTAATTGTATGTTTGTAAAGTACCCCGCGATACAGAGGTTGTTCTCTAGAGCGGGAGTTGTTTTTTAAAGAAAAAAAAGTTGTATACATTGGATGGTTGCAATGGTTAAATTGGATGGATGGATTTACGCTTTCTGGTATTTTCTAGTCTGTATATGTCACAATGTTTTTTAGGTCACGGACAAGGGTGGATAGGTATTTTATTACCTTTGAAAATATTATTGAGAGCTCATAAATAGATAGATACTTCAGCGATAAAGTGATAATAAATTTCTAATACGCAAATAAATAAGACTACACGTTGTTCTAGCGATTATGATGGCAACAACACTCGCATCATTGAGTGTTGCGGGTTCGATTCCCACACGGTACAAACAGTGTACATACGTTATTCTTGTATGTTTGTAAAGTATCTTACGGTGCATGGCTAATTCCCTAGTAAGTTATAGGTTTTTAAAGGGTTGACGCGAGTGACACCCCTGGTGTTGCAAGCGTTTATAGGCTACGGTAACTGCTTACCATCAGGCGGGCCGTATGCCTGTTTGCCACCTTGGAAGTATAAAAAAAAGTTATAATTTTAAATAATATATTGTCCTCCTAACCGAATTTCGGTCACGGCGCGACTTCTGTTACCAACGGAGACTAGCAATCTGCGCGGGAGATATTATAGTGCACAAGTGTGTGTTCAAACACAAGTGCACTCTTTATTCCCTCACTGTCATAATCCGATAGGTCGGCTTCTTCTTATCGTTTGGTTAGTGGCCAACCTGGTGACAGAGTTATTTAGATCGCTTATATTTAAGCCTCTGTCGTGATCTAACGACTGATAACAGTCGGGACCGACTTTTAACGTGCCCTCCGAGGCACGAAGGCTCAGCAATACCACTATGCAGTCACCCATCTATAGGATTACCGCGCCCCTTGGTAGCTTGACCCGCTGATCGTTTACCGAACAGCGAATGCACCTAGCTATGAGCGCCTCAAATGGGTGACGCCTCAGATAGGACGGAAATCCGACACGACCATAGAGAGATTCAGGCGTAGGACCAACGGCTTTACGTGCTTTCCAAGGCACGGGGGTGTAAACACCTATTTCTAAACTCCGGGCATCTATAGTGAATTTCTTGACAAAAAAAAACCCAAATTTTGGCCTGACCCGGGAATTGAACCCGGGACCTTGTGATCAGCAGTCACACATATTGACCACTGAGCCACCGACGCAGTTAAAATAATACTCGTATAAAAGGTATTTATATAAAAGAGTTTCAGAGTAGGAACAAATTTATAAACATTCTACTTCCTACTAATATTATAAACGCTAAAGTTTGTAAGTATGGATGGATGAATGGATGTATGTATGGATGGATGGATGGATGGATGTTTGTTACTCTTTCACGTAAAAACTACTGAACGGATCTGGATGAAATTTGGCACAAAGATAGATTATGGTCTGGAATAACACATATGCTACTTTTTACAGCGATAACCGACATCCACGCGGGCGGAGCCGCGGACAACAGCTAATATTCTATAATCAGACTGCACAATCGTAAAAAAAAACTATTGGAACTAGGAAAAGTTTAAAAGTATTTTACTTTCCATTTTTTCGACGTATTTATACAATTTCACATTGACATGATGTATAGGCACATTGTATGATTGTCACTGTCGTCTGTTAGCTGTGTGAAATTCTGTCATGTGTGTATGAGTGTGTGTGTATGTCGAATACATACTTATAGTATTTTATGTTTGTATTTGAAAATTTAAATCAAGTTTTGAATTCTACTGTTGAAAGGTAGCTTAATTTATATATGAACTAGCTGTTGCCCGCGGCTCCGCCTGCGTAGATGTCGGTTATCGCTGCAAAAAGTAGCCTATGTGTTATTCCAGACCATAATCTATCTCTGTGCCAAATTTCATCCAGATCCGTTCAGTAGTTTTTACGTAACAAACATCCATCCATCCATCCATCCATTCTCACAAACTTTCACATTTATAATATTAGTAAGGATTGTGATAATACAAATTTGAGAGTATATTGATTAGATGGCAAACACGTATATGGACCGCCTGATGGTAAGCAGTTACCGTAGCCTATGGATGCTTGCAACACCTGGAGGAGTATTACTCATGTGTTGCGGTAAATAAACTATTTTCCATACAGTGAAGATTTCTTCGTTGTGTTCACTAGCATTACTACTTTAATCGGTAAAATTGACCGAATTCTTTCCTTTATAAATTATAAATGGTTGAATATTATTAATCAGAACTTATATATTTTTTATCACGCTGCAAAATACTATTTTTATAGTTATTTTTATGAATAATAATAATAAACATTTATTTTCAGAATAAGTTCCATAATTGTTAGTAACAATATAAACTTATAAACTAGTGTTAGTAACATTTATTGTTAAATTCTAAGTTAGGTGAGGCACGCCGATCCTGGGGAATGTCTACTTAACTGCGTGCAGTCGTATCCACCGCCCCAAGATCGGAGAGTCCCACCTATCCGCCAACGTTCTAAGAATGGTGTTAAATAATTAATTTGGTACAACCAGGTGAACTATGCAGGTGGACCACGAGCGAACACCGATCTATTGTTAATTGACGTATCAATTTTGAATATCGAATAGCCTACAAAAAAAAAAAAAACAGTTTTCAATTTGTAAACAATAGACATCTACCATTTTTTTAGAACAATTTAAACACCTATATCTTCCTTCTTGCAGATATTCAAAACAAGAACCATTATCTCACAATTAAAAAAAACAAATGAAATATTTTAAAATTATACCTAATGAACTTAATAATTAATCTCACCGTTACCTAAATATGAAAAAAGAACACTTAAACTTATTTTTAAATTAACACAAAACTATTTAACTTCACAATATAAAATCCACACGCAAAAGTTCAAACAAAATTTTCTCCAACGCGCGAAAATGAAACGTCAAAAAAATACAGATAATTAATTTGTTTTTTTTTTCACGCGCGCACAACGCAAACGTCGCGGCAAGACTGGGTCGCTTGTTGATACTCTGTACAAGCCTTAAATGGTTACAACGCGATGACGTACGCTGATAGAAGTTCGTATACAATCTACATACAAAGAAGGTGATGCTGCATACATGTGTGGGTGATCGTGACTCCTAAAAGGGGTGTGTGAGTCAAAATTTTGTAGAGTAGATGACCCTAGATTTTTTTAAGGACATAGTGTCATGGCGTATTCTGTTTTTATCATATAACGGGAGTTTGTATTGCGTTTATAAAAAAATAGCTTTTACTCGTGGTTTTATTTGCGTCTTTATTAAGATTTAATCCTAGGAATCGACTTTGAACTATTTGGAATCGTTGGAATATTTGTAGATAATTGGGTCCACGTGGAAAGCCTTAGCCTTAGCAGTAGACTGCAATATGCTGATAAGCATGATATAGAAGCTGTTTACAGGGATCCCCAAAAGTCGATCCAATTTAAGCAAGTCACAAGCAAATTTACTTTTCATAAATTGAAGATCTACTGGCCTATCCTACAGTTACAAAGAACATATACACGATTTGTTCCGCATTCGCCTTAAGAAATTTTGTCCCAGTAAAAAAATCCGTATTCGTCCTACATTTTATTCGTTTTTAGCCCCAAAAGTAATATATTTGAGGCTAAAAAGGTCCTTTTTAACCCCAAAAAGTAATATATTTGAGGCTAAAAGGTCCTTTTAAGCCCCAAATATATTACATTTGGGACTAAAAACTAATAAAATAAAGGACGAATTCGGTAGTTTTTTAAACGATTTTTTTTCTATGTATAAAAAGCTTTCTTTATATAATGTTAGAATAATTATTGTCTCATGGGCTATAATGAAAGTGTCGCCCAGTCCCCTGGTGTGTGAACGCGTGTGAAAGCCATACAACAGTGAATATTTACCGCGACCCTGACGGTCACGGCTTCAGTTTGCGTCACTACATGTCATAGTACTATCGATTTGTTTTATCCAATTACTGACTTACTTCATGCTTTGAATATGTGATTCGTATATTATTACTACTCATTTAAGAGAGGTAGAGCACCGTACTAGAAAGCAAGCCCGACTGGGAAAGGACCTCTATCTTACAGAAGACCACAGCCAAATAACTACACACAGTGGTGTAGTTGTATTCCTGTGTGTAAATACAGGTCTCCAGCGCTCATTTAGGTATGCGTTTTGAAAGAAACATTTTAAGCCCATCATAAAGACCTGGTGTAAAAAAATGGGTTGGCAACACGCAAGTGATACCTACTTCTGGTATTACAAGCGTCCATAGGCTACGGGAACTACTTAACATCAGGCAGGCCGTATGCTATTTTGCCACCTTAGTAGTATAAAAAAAATGTTTTAAAATTTGTAAGATGACAACTTTATTACCTAGCTTTAAGGTTGCCACTGACCTGTCCCCTCACACAGGAACATAACTACACCACTGTGTGTAGTTATTTGGCTGTGGTCTTTTGTAAGGTGGAGGTCCTTTCCCAGTCGGGCTTGCTCACTAGTACAGTACCCTACCTCTCTTGAATATGAATCGCTATAAGGACGACAAGGAACAGCCTTAAGCCATGCACATTTTTTGCAATTACATTATTTTAAAAAAAACGGCATTGGTATGCAACGGTAACAGCCAGTTGCACAACATTTCTGAATAAGAATAGATTGGGTTTTTTAATATAAAAACGGGACATGTAGTCTTAAAAACTTGTACTTAATATAATTAAAGTGCCAACTACCAAATATGGCCGGTGGTCAGTAGGAATGTCATATTACTTGAAGTGGATGTTCGAATTATTATTGATTCTCACGATTATCAAGGTTAGTTAGTACGATTGTAGCGCCATCTATAGGTGATAATTGAAATGTATGTAAGACTAGCTGTTGCCCGCGGCTCCGCCCTATCGCGATAAAAATTAGCCTATTATAATTATACTCATCTCTATGTCAAATTTCATCCAGATCCGTTCAGAAGTTTTTGCGTGAAAAATATACATTCTTACAAACTTTCGCGTTTATGATATTAGTAGGATTAAGAGAATCTGCATTGTTGTACTGATTAAGGGATGCGTTTTGAGTTAAATCCTGGCAACACGCAAGTGATGTTCCTTTGCCTTGTTGTACTTTTTATTTATTTATTTAGGTACCACTTATATTCAAATTTCAAAATTATTTATTCTCAAGTATCAAAACATTGTAAGCGTCTGAAAACTATGTTGCCGGGTATAAGGTTATTACGTTATTACTATTTAATTGGTTTTTCCGTAAGTACCAGTATTTTTTACCGTAGGTACATATTTTTTTAAATTTTATTCATACCCATATATTTTTTGACAATGATATCGATATAATTATCGAAAAATGTATAGATATGAATAAAATTTTAAAAAAATAGTGTGTGGAAGTAATTATTGGGCTTCATTGATAAAGACAAATAAATAAATAATTATTTTCCACACACAGAGCTAAAGTAGGTACTTAACGCCATTACTACAAAAGAAAACTCAACGCACCAAGTTTCTATCGCAAACGGTGCCATTACCATAAACTGCATTCCTTATGAACATGTGCGAAGTCAGTTTAAAACCGATAAAGTGACAAAGAGAGACCGTTGCAACGGGACCAGGGGAAACAATAGACGGTACCTATATAAGTACGTACCTACTTAGGTTATAACCGCACTAGACGAGGTAGGTCTAGACTCTTGTTTATTTTACAGGCTTTGAACACTGTATTTTATTTATTGGATTCTTTTTTTAACTGTTTAAAAAGACAACTACTGCACTAGGGAACAAAGTCCTGTGTCGCGGGGGACTTTACAAACATAAATATCACACACACAAATTAGACCTAGTCTTGGAACAAACATTTATGAATCAAATCACACAAAGTTTTGTCCCGCGTGGGAATCGAACCTACTAACCACTAGAACAACAGGTCAGTCAAAGATTGGTGCATGGATAAGAATATTTTTCGCGGCTCTGCATGGATGACGCTTGCATTGCCGCAATAGGAACTACCTTATGTAGATCTTTTCTTAAGATACCATAATCTCCTTGCCAAATTTCAAGACCGGCCGGCTGATTCTCTAAGAAACAGCGATGGCAAACTGACAGTTGTGATTGCTCGGTGACGGCACAATCTATTGACTAAACGTCAAAAAGGGCTCTTACGAAATACCGATTTTCAATCTAACAGGCAGATTTTGCTCGGTTTTTGCGGTGGCTCGATTTTTGCTTTTACGGAATACCCCTGCCGTTTAGCAATTTACATGTGGAAAGGATAGAGACATACACATGGAAAAACAAAACGTAGCGAGACGGCTGAAGTAGATATAGAAAGAAAGAAAGAAATATTTAAATTAGCTCTTACCAGCAGCTTCATTCGCGTGGATCACAGGCGTCGTTATACGGGAAAAAAATAGAGTAATAAGACTAATAAGCCTTTACGAGGAATAAAATTATATCGCTGGCACACTTTAAACTAAAATGAGCAAACTTGATAACATTTTGTTGACAGGATATAGAAACTAATGGGCTTGTGATTAGTCAGTTTCCCGTTAATTAATAGTAATTCTAAATGTACTTACTTATTTTTTATTAACAAAACTGAAACCAACTTCAAAAACCTAAAAATAACTGAATACTGGTTGAAATCGGTGCCAAGCTTAATATTAACAGGTGACAGGATAAACCTAGCACCAACTTCAATCTGTATTCAGATATTTTTAGATTTATGAAGTCGGTTTCAGTTTATTTTTAATAAAAATAAGTAAGTACATTTCATTACCATTAGGTTTAAAAAAAATCTATTTTTAGTGGTAAAATAAAAGTAAAAAATATACGGAGAAAAAAAAAACATTGTTAATACCTATAACAATTGAGGGTTGCCCTCGATTTCCCTAGGATCCCATCATCAGATCGTGACTTGGTGCCAATGGGATCACGAACTGCAACGTAAGCTTTAAATTTAGAGCTTAAAGGCTCGAGCCTTTTTGATCACTGTGAATGGAGCCCTCGTACTCATTGAAAAATCCCTGCATTAAGAGAATGCAATTGTTTCGCTTCAATAAAATGAAATTACACTTCGCTATCAAGCCATAGGGGCTTTTATCAGTTTCATCAGTAAAAACTTTCTAATGGAATACTGTGCTCATTTAAGAGAAACGTATATTAAATAACATTTTCATATTCCGACCCTGGAACGCCAGAATGTTGTGTAACAAGAAACTCAGGCCACTCTTTTCAATCGCCAGATATGTAGCGCAATTTGTGAGCACAGAAAGTGCACATACAAACATACAAACACAATTGGGTGAAAAACTAGTAACTGGTAGGATCGAGAAGATGAGCGGCTTGTCTGTCGGTAGCCGGCCGCTTTGCTTTGTCACCATAGCAGTATCCTACTAATATAATAAACGCGAAAGTTTGTAAGTATGGATGGATGGATGGATGTTTGTTACTCTTTCACGTAAAAACTACTGAACGGATCTGGATGAAATTTTGCACAGAGATAGATTATGGTCTGGAATAACACATAGGCAATTTTTTTTTTTTACAGCGATAACTGACATCCACGCGGGCGGCGCCGCGGGCAACAGCTAGTAAAATATATAATTATAGTACATTAGCGCTTATTTCTAAAATTCGTACCTATCTCCTTAACTTTAAACAAGAATTAATTTTCTTCTATGTGTCTAGAACTGAGAACTTTGTAATTTGAAGACTTAATTAGAAATTAAGTACAGAGAAGTTCGTAACTAAATCCTAACTCAGTTAGAGATCGAACTTAGGACCTTCAAAGTGTTTATCTTGAAGTTCTCGCTAGTTATTCAATTAGTTCGTTCATAACTAAATATACTGTACTTTGATTTAATTTATCGCTCAAATTATAAACTTAAATATCGCTCAAATATAACTCCTCTCGCGTGGATGTCAGTTATCGCAGTAAAAACTACCCCTTGGATAATTTTATTAAGATCTGTTCAACCGTTTAGTAGTAAAAAGGTAACATACAAACGAATAGAGTTACTTTCGCATTTATAATATTAGTATGGATGTGTCGCAGAAAGTCAGTATTAGTTAGTGTCTCACTTAATGAACGACATGACTGTGACAAGTCATGTCGTTCAGTGAGACACAAGCGGCATGCTGTCAATGTACCAACATACCATTAACAGACACAAATTACACCCAGACTCAGAACAATTCTTTGTGGGTCACACAAAGTTTTGTCCTGTGTGGAAATTGAACCCACAACCTCGTACACAGCAAGCGCATACTGTGGCCACTTGACCACCGAGGCAGTCAAACGACATTAGCGAAAGGATCTCCCTCAGGACGTCTGCGCAAATCCTTGGAGAGCTGTTACCGATGCTATACAGGCGCATGTCTTGTACAGAGCTGAGCCGACCTCGGCTGCGCACTTTCACCGTTGCGTCTGCTTCTGCGCAACGTTCAATCATCCACACGCGCGCGCGCACTAACATTTATTTTATATGTGTTGATTTCACGCCACTTGAAAAAATAGACCAAGTTATATTGAACTTGTTGTAAAACATGTGAAATCTATTTGCCTGTTATGTGCCTATTACGCCATACGTATAATCTTTCGTGTGAGGGACACGTAACACGAGGTGCTTTTTTTAAGAGAGGCAGGGCACCATACTAGCGAGCAAGCCCGACTGCGGAAGGACCTCCACTTTACAGAAGACCACAGCCAAATAACTACACACAGTGGTGTAGTTGTGTTCCTGTGTGAGAGTACAGCCTCTCTAGACAATTGGCATAAACGGTAATCGAATCAAAAAAACAAATGTATGGGATTTGACGTAAGTCTACGATATAATGTCGTGAACTTACGCCAAATCCGATACATTTGTTTTTTGACTTTTCGATTCGACTACCGTTTATGCCACTTGTCTAGAGGCTTAGGTCTCCAGCGCTCATTTAGGGATGCGTTTTGAAAGAAACGTATTCCTATCCCAGGGAAAGACCCATGTCTTAATGGCTTGGCAGCACTCAAGTGATACTTCTGGTATTGCAAGCGTCCATAGGCTACGGTAAGGCGGGCCGTATGCTTGTTTGCCACCTAAGTACATTTTTGGTTTGAAGGGCACGTTGGTATATCAGTCATGGACGAAGGATCAGGCATGGAATTCAGATAGTCAATCTTTTATTATATATTACAGAATGCACTGAAATAATTATTTCTACATCGATACATACCATGACGCTTTTTCCCTCTAACATATAAACAGAAATGTGTAAAACCCACATTTCGCTTAGCTGTAAAATATAATAATTTTACACTAGTTTCCGCCCAACACAATGCCACGGGAACAGGGTTTTTTTCGGGATAAAAGTATGCTATAGATTATATTCTATCACTATGCCAAATTTCATCCAGATTCGTTCAGCTGTTTAGGCGTGATTGAGTAACAAACATCTATCCATCCATTGTTAAATATCCTACTAATATTATAAAAGCGAAAGTTTGTAAGTATGGATGGATGGATGGATGTTTGTTACTCTTTCACGTTAAAAGTACTGAACGGATCTGGATGAAATTTGGCACAGAGATAGATTATGGTCTGGAATAACACATAGGTTACTTTTTATAGCGATAACCGAAATCCACGCGGGCCGAGCCGCGGGCAACAGCTAGTTCGAAATAATATAATCCACTCTTAAAAGTAGTACCAAAAATAACCGAGAAGACGATAACCTATCAATATGGCTACGATATGAGAATTGGCATTATCATTACGTATGGTGACGTCACACTTTATCTCGCAGTATAACCAATTGAGATTAAACAGCTTAACCCGTGTAATACACATAAAATATTATTAATCTTTGTTTGTCAAGTTGAGTCAAGTAAATGTTAGATACATCAGAGAAGTTGGTTAGAACTGGAGAAGTTGCTTAGAACTGGAGAAGTTGGTTAGAACTGGAAAAGATGATTAGAACAGTGAAAAAGACGGTAAGAAGAAATAAAAATACAGAATTGCTGTATTACCAGTTCTTTCGTGTTCCTCTAACAGTCTCTTCATCAACTTACTTCTCTATTTAAATTTATGATTTTACTGTTTGCAATTTTTAATAACATAAGTATAATACGACCCTATCTAATGGTTTTAAATTTTCAATTACATTTTATTTGTATTTAATTTTAATGTTTACAAGATTACTTTGTTTTAAATTTAATTTGTTATAAATTAATAAAGAAAACAACGTTGTTGTTTAGGTTAAAATACAAAGACTCATTTACCAAAAAAATAAATACCATAAATAGGAAAAATATTTTTTATTTAAAAAAAGAAGTACGATTGGCGCCGAAAGAGACCTCTGGTTTTGTAATCCATTATTACGAATGACATTAATCAGATTATCATATTGGTTATCATTATCCCTATAATTAATCTTAATGCTAATTGCTGTTACGCTATCCAAATATCTTTAAAACAAAGTTATTCACCAATCATAAATTACTATGTCGGTATAATTTTATACAATAGAATCTATGTTACTCTTTGGTCGAAACGAACATTTTAAAAAGCGCCACCTACAAATATAAGACTGTAACAATTCGAAATGTGCAACGAAATAACATGTCGTTGTTCTTAATACAGTGTACAGATGGCGTTACTTGTACTTATGTATGTTTCAATAAAATATTAACTATTTCTTTTTGCATTACATTGATTCCGATTTTAGCGTATTTAAGACTTTTATTTTAAATAAAGAATTCACTTCTTAATCACAAAACAGGCTCTAAAAACTTCAAATTGTTTTTCATAGATGGCACTGTTCTTAAAATTAATTACAACCCAATCACCATATAGACATTCAAATTCTTTACCTTATCAGCTTTGCCAGTGGGTGGTGACGCAGGTGGACTCCGCGGTAGACCTAGGTCCTCATCATCATCGCTACCATCACCACGCCCTCGCCGTCTCACTGCCGCCACTAGCTCCGCCTAGCGACAACAAAAGGAAACATTATTAATAAAGAAAATACTGAAGCAAATACACAGTATTAATTTAATATTAGGTATAAGCTAAGTATACAGGATAAATACAATGACATAGAATAATACATTTATTGCGGAAGAATGTTCTGTAAACTGGACACTCATAATAATTTTTGATTGCATACATATATATAGGTAGGTAAATTATGAGCAGTTACCTAGGTATATTCCTAAAGGAAATCCTATTAACAATAACATAGTATATAATATAGTAGCAAAGCCTTTGGCACCGAGGAGCTAATTAGTGTTATATTACATTACATGGACTTTTTTCGGGACAATCCCACCCACATGCCCACCGTTGTGACTCCTGTGAGCACAGCGAAGTAACCAACCGATACACCGAGCTTCGACACTCGTGCGTTCCGTGGACAACTAACCTACTGTCTTGGAAAATGCGGACTATTGTCACGGCGCACAGTAATTCACCTAGAACAAGCTAGGTGGACAAAAGTCACTTTAATTAATCCTCTAATTAGTGATTACTTGTCATTAACAACATCCCAAAAGTCATAATTCCAGGGAAAATAAATGCCAAACATCCCACAGTAATGAGTCATATGGGTTGAAAGTAGGTGATAAGGAAAATGTATTAACGTAAACAATTTAGTTGCAATTTTGCAGTGCTTTCGAAAACATCTATGAAAACTTGTAGTGATTACTTTAGTACTTTCTATAATGGATTTTACTCTAAAGGGTAAGTATTTTTATATTTTGTTTCTTATTTGATTCAAGGAAGAGTCTGTGTGTTTGTGTACTAATTTAAAGACAGTGTTAAAAAAATAAGTTACTTTTCATATTCCTCTAACTTTCATGGAATGTAACTTTTTGTATCCACATGTATCCAGTCTGGTTTTTTTATATGTTATAGCTACATTGTTAAGCTTTAAAATGATATATAATTTGTATACCCCAAGCAACCCCCATAACTCATTTTGTTTTATTTCAGAACAAGAGTACTCTATTTCAAAAATGGTGTTTTTTGAAGAATGGCATAAACACGCCAAGGAAGATTAAAATACTCATCTAATGAATTTTATCAAGCTAAAATTCAATATTCCGAATATGACTCCTGAATCGGAAAGGAAAATACAATTAAAATTTCAAGTATTTCTTCGAAATTTTACGAAAAGTGGGTCGCATCAAGAATGATAATGGATCGTTTTTTAAATAAAAATAAAAGTTGCTTAGAAGGTGCTGACATACAATTCATCGTCCATATGCATCGACCATGTGCTTCTTCATCGTCATCTACAGAGAGTCGACTGTAAGGTCGACCCAAAAAAGAAGAAAAACTTTGAAGATTACAACGTCATACAAGACAAAAAAACGTAGGGTGGAGGACACAGATATAGGTGGAGGACTTTGTACATTCGCGCAGTGCAAATGAATTGGCCGTAGCTGCAGAAGTAGCAAATCGTCTATCGGGACACAGAAATGTAGCCACTTTGATCAGGAAGAGTATCGAACCTTCCGATAAAAATACAAGCCAATCTGGCGGCGATTTTTGTACTGGTGGTAAACAATTAAACGGTAACGAAGCATTAGTATACTATATAGACACCAAATGCACAAGTGAATCGTATATAAAGACGCGAAAATATACTTTGAAGGCGGGACATAAAGTGTTCCCATCATACCATAGCCTACATAAGTCTGTTAACCTTCTGACGAACATATTTCAGTGACTGAATCACACGCGGAAATTAAACTTCAAGCGATTTTTGACAAAACTGCTAAACGTTTGATAGAAGCGCAAAGTGAAGTTCTTAGCAATGTGTCTTCTAAATTCGTCATTAACATTAATTAGTAAATGGAGTTGTGGTGGGAGTTCGGGGCACAGTACTTACAAACAAAAATTTGAAAACACTGAGGCTACTGAAGATTTTCTGTTTGTAATTTCTTTAATATTGAGTGATAGGCATAATATATTATTATTTGGCAAAATTACTAGAAAGCGAACTAAATCATTACCAGCAGAAGTGCTGAATTTAATTGTCCCACTTTCAATTCCCGTACACCATGTAACGCGTAATCTTTCTCCAAATGACGAAGAAGATTATTTATCATCTGATTCTGAATGTAAATGTGTTGATGACTCAACGGATGATTTATATTAGTTAGTAGATAAATGTAATATTTTTATTCTTTGTTTTAGGAATCTTGGGAAATATGTAAGTAGATAATAAGTTTTTCAATTTTTTTATGTAGATTTAATATTTTTATATTGTTATTTTATTATTGTGTTGCCAATATACTTATTTTTTACATTTTAAATTATTTTTTTATTTAATTACAAATTTCCTTTACAAAGTGTCCCCATACACCCCATAACTTTATGGTCATCCTATTTTATGAATATCAACGGTAATTTAAACAATAAAATATGAAAATTGATCGCTAAAATAAGTGATTTATACGATAAAATATTTTTGTCCACCTAGCTTGTTCTACGTGAATCACTGTGCGGCGGCTAATCTCAACGGAGACTTGCCATCTGCGCGGGAGATATTATAGTGCGCAAACACAAGTGCACTCTTTATTCCCTCACTCTAATAGTCCGATGGGACGACAATCCGACACGAACGGAGAGAGATCAGGCGAATCAACGACTTTACGTGCTTTCCGAGGACGGGGTGTAAATACCGCCAATTTCCAAACTCAGGGCATCTATTGTGAATTTCTTATGAAAAACCTCCCGGGAATCAAACCCGGGACCTCGTGATCAGCAGTCACACACTTCGACCACTGAGCCGCCGAGGCAATTAATTACGTACTGACACATTAGCGAACACAAACATCAAACTTGAACATTTAGTTCGTAAAGTAGCGGCTTTACTACCGGTGCCCTTAGGCGAAGATTTATGGTCCCCCTGGTGGTTGCTTGTACACGGCTTAATGAAACAGGTGTTAAATTAAATAAGATAGGTAGCGCACCATACAAGTGAGCCAGCCCAATAGAGGAAGGACCTTCAAGTTACGGTGGTAAACAAGCATACGGCCCGCCTGATTTATTTATGCAACTAATAGCAAAAAAAAATACAATATACACTTATGTAGCATTAGAGAGCCATTCATATTGACAGCCTTAGTGGTCCAGTGGCCGCAGTATGCGCCTGCTGCGCACGAGGTTGTGGGTTCGATTCCCACACAGAACAAAACTTTGTATGACCCGCAAAGAGTTGTTCTGAGTCGGGGTGTAATTTATGTCCGTTAATTGTATGTTTGTAAAGTCCCCGCGACACAGAGCTTGTTCTCTAGTGCGGAAGTTGTCTTTTTAAAACAAACAAAAAGTCTCCACAGGTAGAAACAACATATCTTTAGCAGTTACCGTAGCCTATGGACGCTCGCAATAGCAGATTTATCACTGTTTTCATGTTGCCGATTTTTCACCTAGGCTTTGAGCTGGATCTTTTAGGCAAGTGAGGCCAGACAAAAATGGTGTACCAGTTGTTTCACCTACCCACATAGAATTGTGTCATGAACAAATTGCAAAACAAACTGCCCAGTTTATATAATACAGCAATAAAGGATACGAGCGGTATCGGTGGCCATTTGTTACTTCCTTTGTATTATCAATTAATTTAACACAATTAAATGTACAGTATCACAGTAGATACGGTCGGCAACGGAGTTAGCTGTACGGGGCCGCTATACGACGATAAGTTTTTTAAGAAATCCAATGCATGAATTTGTGTGAAATATATTTTTATCTGTAGTAAACCTACAGTCTAAGTGTACACTGTTACCAAATTCCACAGAAATATATACAACTAGCTGTTGCCCGCGGCTCCGCCCGCGTGGATGTCGGTTATCGCTGCAAAAGTAGTAGCCTATGTGTTATTCCAGACTATAATCTATCTGTGTGCCAAATTTCATCCAGATCCGTTCAGTAGTTTTTTACGTGAAAGAGTAACAAACATCCATCTATCCATCCATTCTTACAAACTTTCACATTTATACTATCAGTAAGGATAGTAAGGATGGTTTTATTAAAAAATTAATCTTCATGTAGCAGCCCTGTACAGCTAACTCCGTTGCCGTGTGTACATTGTAGGTATAATATCAGTCCCTTACTGGAATAAGGGCGGCAAATTATTGTTGATAAGTATTGGAATTGGACGTTCTGAAAGAGAAGGCAGTTCTCTTCTAGACAAGTGGTGTATGTATGGAATTTGACGCATGTTTACGACATCCCATACATTTTGCTTTCTATTCGATTCGATTATCGGTTATGCCACTAGTCCATAGGGGCATCTCGGCATTGTTAACCTAAACGCATTTCAATTAATACTTAGGTATTTATTTATTTTTTTAAACACCTCCCGCACTGTGTCGCGACTGTCACGAGGAACTTTACAAACATACAATTAACGAACATAAAGTACACCAATCATTACACAATTTTTTGTCTCGTGTGGGGATCGAACCCACAACACGCCGCTCAGTGGTAAATTAGTGAGGTAACCACTTAAACCAACCGTGGCAGTTAAAGATTTCACAAAAACCTAATTTAATTAAAGGTGGTATTTCTTTTTAATCTATTACATCCTACGAATATTACAAACGCAAAAGTTTGTAAGAATGTATGGATGCATGTTTGTTACTCTTTCACGCAAAAACTACTGAACGGATCTGGATTAAATTTGGCATAAAGATAGATTATAGTCTGGAATAATACATAGGCTACTTTTTATCCCGGAAATATCTCTGTTGCCGAGGGATTGTACGCGCGTGCAAAGCCGCGGGTGGAAACTAGTATGGAATATATTCCAGGGTTACATAATAAAAAAATGGGTTACATTAATACTTGTAGTTGTGAGGTAGTTACATAATATATATCTATTTTTTTTCTTATTTAGTTTTTTGTAAAAAAGACAAATCCCGCACTAGAGATCAAGCTCTGTGTCGCGGGGGACTTTACAGACATACAATTAACGGACACAAATTACACCCAAACTCAGAACAACTCTTTATGGGTCACACAAAGTTTTGTCCTGTGTGGGAATCGAAACCACAACCTCGTGCACAGCAGGCGCATACTGCGGCCACTGGACCACCAAGGCAGTCAACATCGACGATTATTAATTTCAAATGTTATATTCCGCCACTTAGATCTGTTTTTAATTTATATGAAACTGATATACGTAGGTACTAACATTAAATCATTAGGTATTTTCAGTGTATAACGCGACAGACAAAAGAATTTGTACACGATATAAGGAAAACGGAAATATAAACATATTTAATTAGGTACCTCAATAGCGTATTAGATAGTTAATAACGCATCATATTGTTATGCTATTGAAACAAATAAATTTGACTGCTTATTAGGTTTAATGGCTGAAGTTACCACTGCGCAGCGTGTTGAGGGTTCGATTCCCAAACGACGCGACTCAGAGCTTGATTTCTAGTGCGGGAGTTGTTTTTTTACCACGCCCTTGGGGTGTGGAGCGATCTTCGAAAAGTATCTGGGAGCAGCTGGATGCGAAAAGCCGAGAATAGTGCCAAGTAGCTAAATAATGATAATAGTCCCATTTAGAAAAGCCTATCACCAGCACGATACTCTGATGATGGGCTACGATAGGCTGATGATGTTGATGAAAACAAACAAAAAAAACAAACCCATAATTGCGCTAGTTTCCCCTCTCTAATCCACCGGAATTTTCTTTTCCATCCTTGACTCATAACTGTTACAAGTCTATTAGACCAACACTTCACTATTTTGGCATTATAAGCACATCACTACACTTTGAAAAAAAAAAACAAACCAAAAACACTTAGCACATATTTCGTTTTATTTTCAAAATAAAATATTTTAATAGCACCTTTTTTATACTATAATAAAATTCTATTATTGTTTTTAATTTATTCACGTTCTTTAATCAAACAATTATTTTGAAAAAATATTTTATATATTTTTTTTATTAATTTCCACACGTACGTTCTATCTGTCAATGTTTTTAAAAATGAATTCTACACCATTCCGCTTTAGGGTTCACAAAATAAAACTTGAACTACGTTTATTCCTGTTAAAATCTATTGATGAACTAACTGGTATTACTAAAATAAGCCATGATACATATTAGTCACTCATTTAGCTGTAACTCACACAATACCAAGAGATAACACAAGGAATATTATTGGAATTAACACGATGTTTACCTAGAAATCATTAGCGCTAAGTATACATCTTTAACTTTTGTATAAACAGACCTTTGGGAAAGGATTATTCCCATAGACATTAGCGATAATTTAAATATGTTTCGGTGTGGTATTTAGGTTATGGAATTAATAAAAAAAAGGTAGAATTTGTGTCAATTACAAACGGAATGTGTACAGGATTTTTTAAAAACCTGTATACACACAGCTACACCGCTGTGTGTAGTCATTTGGCCGAGATTTTCTGTAAGGTGGAGGTACTTATATGTATCTATATATATTTTCCATATATTGTGTATTATATTTATAGTTATAAATAAATACGTAGTAATGAATTTATTTCACTTCTTTTATATGACTAGCTATACCACTGCCCCCTATAGGCGTATTAATTATTGCATCTTTTTTGTCCATCCTAAGGTTGCCTGTAAGAAAATGCTTTTAGCGATAAGGCCGCCCATTATAATGTACCTACTTTACTTTACTTTTCAAATGTTATGTAAGGATTTATATGTATTTTGGTGTACAATAAAGAGTTATCTATCCATCTATCCTTCCTCAGTCGTGCTTGCTCACTAGCACGATGCCCTACATAGTTTTTTTCTGGATCTTTAAAAAATTGGATGACGGATACTCAGTCAGCAGCAGGTCATCAGATAAAGATGGATGCAGTTACATATACTACACAAAACGTAGTGTTGTAACACGTAACAATGGCCGACTCCGCCTTATCTTTTGTTCACAACTCTCACATTTCATTATAATTATGTGCGAATTTTTGTTTTTACATTTAAGTTTAATTTAGGTTGATTTTAATAGTGTTTAGATTATAAAGTTATTATACAATGTTGTAAGCTGCAGACGAGTGGGAAAGTAGACTGTAACACATAGGTATAGTGGGAGTTTGATTCCCGATTGTGGTTTTAATGTGAATTTCACTTTGTGGAATGCAGAGACTATGGTACGCCAATTGCTTCTATCCAAACATACTTCCTTCGCCTCCTCTACATTCATCAACCTCTTCATGCATGAACGTCGATTCTGGGGTACTTTTAATTTGGCCCTTTTTAAGCAAAGCCCCTACTTGGTCGCTGTATGTTCTCCTAGGGCGGCATATACCGACCGAGTGTAAGAAATAATCCCCCTTTATAGTATTACCTATACTTATAATCCTTACTAATATTTTGTGAGTATGGATGTGTGGATGTTTGTTACTCTTTCACGCAAAAACTACTTAACGGATCTGGATGAAATTTGGCACAGATATAGATTATAGTCTGGAATAGCATATAGGCCGACATCTACGCAGGCGGAGCCGCGGGCAACAACTATTCTTTATAGTATTTCCTATACTACAAAAGACCGATACTATGCCTGTAGGTACATAAGTACATGCTACATGCATTGTATAGGTCTTCTATAAGGTGGAGGTCTTCTACAAGTAAGCTGCGTTCTTGTTCACAACATCGCGACTATTTACCAAAAGGATCAAATTGGTTAGAAAAAGCTGGTAAATCAATCAAATAACTTAATCAAAATTAATCAATAATTTATGAACTTAATCAAAAAATAACATACGTTTCCTTAATTACATTTTAGTATTAATACTGTAATATTCATGTGATACTAATTTTATGTCTCATTGTTAAAAGTAACACTATAGTATATAAGTACAGTATATCTATAAATAATTATAGATAATGTGCTTATATATATTTTGTTTATTTTTCTTGTAAATTGTACTCTAATTTGAACATGTGGTGTTAACCTATAATTAATTGTTACACTTGTTACTTTTAATAGTTTTATGTTTAAAAGCATGTATTAGTGTAAACAATTGTTGGTTGAACTAATAAATAAATAAATAAATGGCGATGCCGCGCCGTGCCGTTACCGTAGTTGTAACTCAATGAGACTACGTAACCGCAGATTAACCTTGCAGTTTAACTAGACTATTTGTTGCTTATTGAAGTACCTAATATGTGCCACTCGACCAATATAATAAGGGGCAAGATTATAAACAGTATAATAATGCCGAATATCGGACACGGCGGCTAATCTCAACGGAGACTAGCCATCTGCGCGGGATATATTATAGTGCACAAATGTGTGCGCAAACACAAGTGCACTCTTTATTCCTTCACTCTCATAGTCCGATGGGACGGCAATCCGACACGACCGGATAGAGATCAAGCGTAGGACCAACGGCTTTACATGCGTTCCGAGGCACGGGGGCGTAAAAACCAATTTTCAAACACCGGGCATCTATTGTGGAATTCTTGACAGAAAAAAACAATATCAACTTTTTGGCAAGACCCGGGAATCAAACCCGGAACCTCGTGATCAGCAGTCACACACATCGACCACTGAGCCACCGAGGCTCATAAACAGTATACCACTTTACCAGATCTAGAAATCAAACCTGGGATCTCAATACGGCGGTTGTAACTACAACCACGGTGCTACAGAATGGTGAGTCAGATATCATAGAATGCCTTATAATAATAGCAACCCATATATGTATGTCCCAATGCTGCGCACGGATCTCCTCTCCTCTATCAAGTGAGAGAGAGAGAGAGAGAAGGATTTATGTTAAATGTTTGTATTACCACAGAATACTTAAAAGTATGACTAGTACAAGTGTTAGATACTTATAATAATAATAGATTATAAGTATTAATACATATTTACTGTAACTAATAATATATATAATTTATGGAATATTTCTAGAATGAAGATATTTATATACGATGGTATATCATTTTCTTTCCTTAATTTATTCGAAGAGTCTTAATTGCGTTATAGCATTCAGGTGAAATATCTATTACAATGTTAACTTTAAGGTCGAAATACCTACCTACAAAGTCTAAAAACTTAAGGTCAAATTAGTATTCAACTGCGTCACTCTTCTGTATAAAAATCGAAAAAGTTAACTGTTATATAACAATACCGTCACATTTAACGTTTATGAACGCTAAAATACGTAAAACTTACAAAATCGTAAAACCGTAAAAGTCCGTAAAACGGTGAACATAAAAGTATTAAATAATACAAGCAAGTTCTCAGCTCGTATCCTCTTAAGACGAGGAACAAATCAAAAGCGGCAGCGTATTGTCATAACGGTTGTTTTATTTATAATATTTGTTTTTAAGAGACTTTAACAAACTTTTAGCAATGAGATCCTTAAGTAATATTATATAGAGAAGAAAGCTAAAATATTTATGTTGTATCTCAATATTATAAGTCAATTTATGTAATTTTTATTACCCGACTGTAACGATGAACAAATAATAAAAATTTAACTAATATTTATTTATTTACATCATCTTCCCCTATGCTACTATTACAGGTAAAAACCTAATGCAATAAGTATAACTAAACATTATCTATATCTAATAAATATCATATCTACCTATTGTAAACTTATTTTTAGGGTAAGAAATAGTCTATAAAACATTATTTGAGAAGTTACCTATATTGTACGTAAATATATAATAATAAAGCTAGAAAGTAATCATCAAAATTCATGATTTAACAATGTATCCTAGCATTTGGGTTTATTGGAATGGTGATGAGATGCACTTCGGTTATAGGTGATCTTAATCTAACGTGAAAGTGAGCATCAAAGCAGACATGAAATAGTTTCCTTGCCCTCCATAAAGTCGACGTGCGGCAGCTTCTGTACTAAATTATCGAACGGGACGACCGTCTTTTCATTTAACCCGCTATCTTCCTCTAAGTTACACCAAACATATGGCAGAAACGAGCAAAATTTCACTTTCGCGATAAACAATATCATAATGGTTACAGCACTCGCAGGACATTGTGCTACATTGTAAACTACTACTTTGATACACAGTACTATATCTATCAATTAATTCACCCTTAATATGAATAACGACTGTTCTGGTCAACATTAAGAGAGGTAGGGCACCATATTATAATAGCGAGCAAGCTAGGGAAGGGCTTACATCTTATAAAAGACCACAGTTTTGAAAGAAACGTTTTTCTATCCCAGGGACATTCCATCTGATATAAAAAAATGGGTCATTATCACGCAAGTGATACCTCTGTCTGACTGTATTTGCCATTTACCTACCACAGCGTGGGTTCGATCCCCACACGGGACAAACATTTGTGAGATCCATACATGGTTGTCCCGACACTCGGTATAGGTACTTTGCGTCCGTTAATTATATCGTCGTCTGCCAGTTCCACTAGTATTTATAATATACATATATAGTAGTGGACCTGGCAGACGTCGTCCTGCCTGAAAAAGCTGAAATACCGACAGCAGCGCCACCTACCGGGTCCAATTGTGAATCTAAACTATCCAAAATTTTATCAAAATCGGTCCAGCCGTCTAGGAGGAGACCGACAGCAGCGCCACCTACCGGGTCCAATTGTGAATCTAAACCATCCAAAATTTCATCAAAATCGGTCCAGCCGTCTAGGAGGAGTTCAGTGACATACACACGCACACAAGAAATATACATATATATAAAGATATATATAGTTTGCATTCGTGATACAAATGCATGTAAAAAAAGCCTGCGATGAAAGGATTCTTATTAATATTCTTAGTTAAAAATTAAATTGATATTGTAATGTTTGTAAAATATTTTGTATGCCTACTATAAATAATAACAGGTTATAATTATTGTAACCTGTTATTATTTATTACAAACAGTAGTTATATTCGGTTCAGAGATTTATTATTACGTACTATTGAGTATTCTGCGTTATTACTACAATGCAATTTGTTTGACAGGCTTCGTTAAATACCAAATAACTAATTTATATGCTTGTATAATAATATGAGTGTTTGAAAACAATAATGGTCTCTTTTAATTTGCGCCACAACACCCGATCCTGCGCATTTCTAGTATACCCCAGCAACCTGTGTCTTCTTATGGTCTTCGGACCACCTAAAGGTGAGACGACACGACCTTTAGGTGAGACGACATGCGACACGAGGCCGTCTCTAAATCAAAGTTGCGGGACCAAAGGTCACAATATAAAGAATGCACTGGTTTTAGACCAGAAGTGAGAAAACGCGATGCAGTTTGATAGAAACTGTCTAGCCCAATAGGATCCTTCAGTCGACTTTTGTTACCAAACTGAATGAGTTGCCTAAGGTGGACATATGTATGTATATTATATCGGTCTAAGTATGACATGTTCATTAAGTTATTTTTTTCAAACTTTGTAATATGAATCTCATCAGCCCCTCCAGACAAATGGTATAAACGGTAGTCGAATAAAATAAAATAGAAAGAAAATGTATGGGATTTGACATACGTTTACGATATAATATCGTAAGTATTAGGAAATAATTATTATATAATTGAATAATAAGTATTATGTAATAATGAACGTGTTGTCATTTTTATAATCATGTATTTAATAGCTTTAAATAGCAAAATTTGTACGCCACAACCTGGCAGAACCGATGGCCGTTGGGGCAGAAAGGTTCTAGAGTGACGACCACGAACTGGCAGACGCAGCGTGGGCAGGTCTCCAACAAGGTGGACCGACGACCTGGTAAAGGTTGCGGGCAACCGATGGACAAGGTCAGCTCAGGACCGAACGATGTGGAAAACCTTGGGGGAGGCCTATGTCCAGCAGTGGACGTCTTATGGCTGAGATGATGAACCTGGCAGAATATGAACGAACCTTATTATTAATTTTAAGATCACTTGTGTACCATATTCGAACAAATAAATGATTGATTGATAAACTTACGTCAAATCACATATATTTACTTTCGATTATATTCGATTCGACTACCGTTTATGCCGCTTGTCTAGAGGGGTTGATCGTCTTGCGATTAAGTTGCAAAATGCGAGGCGAGCGCTTTTAAATATCCTTCCTCGTTCCTTATTCATCACAAAAATTGGGCTCCAATTAATTATGACAAAATTAATGATTACAATCGCTCATACCCCGTAGAGACTAATTACAAATAATTAATTACTTCAGTCTAATTATTTCCTACAGTTTTGTTTCGTGGGAAGTTAGATAGAATTTCTAGACTAGCATTTGGGCGTGGCTCTGTCTGTGTTAGTTTCATCATGCAAATCTTTAAATGTACGACCACTCCGGTATATAATTTTGACGCTGATGTTTATTAACTTAACTTTCAATGTACTCGTACCTATTTTGTTGATTGACAATCGATGAATTTTAGAATTTCGTTGTTACATTAATAATTTATGATCTTTATAAGTCCTAGGTATCTAAATTAATGAATTGGTTTCAAGTTTATTAATCCTTAGGTATAACTGAGTGTTGAAACTTTACCGACAACAACGCACAGAGAGCAACGATGCGTTTTTATCTAAAACTCGGTCCAAGTCGCGGGCAATTACTAGTCTGTTGATTATACAATAACACCGTTATTATTAATGTCTATCCGTCTATGTTACGAATCATGCGGCATGCCGCACGGCAGACATTTTCCTTGTTGTCGATGCCGTTTTATGTCGCACGCTCCAAAGAGTTTGTAATAAGAATAGAAAATATAATAAACACTCTATGGTTACCCACGCATTACTAAATAATTTTAATTGTTTTATAGCTTACTTTTTCTTTTTGCTATTGCTAAAGATACCCATTAGACAAAGCACAGCGTTTCATACAGAATATAGGTAATACGTAACTTTTAATAATACTTCTAATATCCTTACTCCTTACTAATATTATAAACGAGAAAGTTTGTAAGAATGTAATTATGAATTCACCAGAACTGCGACCTTGCATGTATTTTATTAATACCTTGAAATGCAAAATCTGTATTTTTGGTTAATTGAAATAACTTATATATTTCTAGCACTTACTACATTTAGTCAGGAAACTGAGAGTTTGAAAAATATATCTATATCAACCCGTCTGGCCAGCGCGGTATAGTAGGCTAATATCCCTCCAAATATAATAATATGGAGGAGACCCGTGCCCGAGAGGAACGTCTATCGGTTGAGATGTATACTACACACTTATACAAAAGACTAAAGTTTAAATAATGAGGTTTGACTATTGTATTACATACATTGAACATAATAATAAATTAAAATAAAATTGTACAAACGTTTCATAAGTATACTAGTTTTATTTAAGTTATGTCGTAATTTGTTACAAACATTAACATAATTAGAGTTAACAAGTTGGTGTGTAGTCATGTCTATTGTTTTACTTAAATGTAATAAACTGTGTACGAATGGAAACCTGTCACTTGGAAGATTATTTAGTCAGAAACAACTTAATGTGTTAAAGCACATTACAGACGGAGCAATAATACATCTCAACCCATAAACGTCCCACTACTGGGCACGGGTCTCCTCCATAAATTTGGAAGGATATTAGCCTACTATACCACGCTGGCCAGACGGGTTGGTATAGGGTTTTGTTTCGAGTTTTCCCTCTCTTGCAGTGGATATTGTCTGCTAGACTTACTCCCTTAGTCGACTCTTACGACACCCACGGGATGGAATGGGGTGGTGACATTTGTATTCTTAATCCGTCACCACACGGACAATACGACGGAGCAATAATATACCTATCTAATACCTTTAAACGAGCAATTCTTGTATAGGATATGAATTTCGGAAACGGCTAGAACGATTTTCATGACATTCAGTATGCAGGGGGTTTGGGGGGCGATTAATCTATCTAGCTAGGTTTCATTTTTAGATTATTACGTTATAGCAAGCTGCAACAGACAGTGGCTATGCTATAATATATATTTGTGTACTCATTAGCTCAGCAGCCGAAATATATCAAAATACTAGGTGTTGCCCGCGGCTCCGCCCGCGTGGATGTCGGTTATCGCTGTAAAAAGTAGCCTGTGTGTTATCCATCCATCCATACTTACAAACTTTCGCGTTTATAATATTAGTAGGATGCTATCTGTCGATATATTTTGGTGACGTCATAAAAATATACGTTATATCTGTGGTCATTTACCAATTACTATAGAAAATATACAGTAATATACCTTGCTATGACTCATATTAATATATAGTATAGCTTCGTCTGTTGTAGGCTTAATATCTACCCAAATACAGCAGGTACTATCGTCGAAGTTTACGCTTGAACACTATTAGAATGATTATTTACACAATATAGTATACATACGCAAGATTTAACATGGTTGACAGATAAATAAACAGAGGGAGGGCACAATACTAGCGAGCGAGCCCGACTGTGGAAGGATCTCTACCTCTTATAGTCTAATGGGGCGGCAATCCGATATGACCGAGAATAAGATCAGGCGTAAGATCACCGGCTTTATGAGCTTTCTGAGGCACAGGGTGCTAACACCGTCAGTTTTCCAAACTACGGGCATCTATTGTGAATTTCTTGACTAAAATATCAAAAACGATATTATAAAGAATTTTTGCGAAATTTTAAGCTTTTGAAACTCCTATACCTAAGGCTTAAAATGTGTACACTATACTAAAGAACGCATTATTAATTTGCCGCCTCAGTAAAAATCTATGAGATTTGTAAATAGAGGTACCACACACAAAAAGTAGGTATAGGTAGGTACCCAGACTATCTGTCAGGTAGAAAATTATTTAGCAAAGTACCTACCTAGTTTGTGGAGAACAACTCTTTCTACCAGCAGATAAAAATATTTAATTGTGTTTAGAAACAAATAAACAATGAAGTTAAGAATATAAGTAACAGATTAATCGTTAAATAGTGTTGTTATCAACGGTTTCGATTAATCACTACATACCGATAATCGCTCGTTACGAATGACCGTTATCGTATCGTATTTTCAGAAGCATAACAAATCGACAGATAAACTAAGTGTCGGAAAAAATTAAACTATATTTTCTTAAATTTTAATTATTTTAATTAAAATTATTTTAGAAACGTTAACGTATTTCCGTTTAAATTAAAATAATGTTAGAATCCTTGGGAGAAAACCTTAGTCCAGCAATTGACAGCTAAGACGATGATGATGATGATAATTTGCACATAATCATAGCATCACACCTTTTTCTCCGAGGAGGTAGGCAGAGGTACACCTCTGGTATACATACCATCAACGTTTATAATAAATCCCATAAAATAAAAGGTGAGCTCAAAAAAATCAGGCTCAGATCCAGAATCACCTACCAATATTGAAGCATTATTCGAAAGATAAAACAAATATCACCTAACCCCGGGTCGAATAGTATTTGGTTTTTTGAACCCGGCAGTCGTACTATCTGCTTATACACCGTCTAGACATTCAGTAATAATATTAACGTATTAATTAACGAGGAAGTAATATTTAAACACTTTACCAGAAACACTTTTGTTGCTAACAGCCAGGCCATGTTCCAAATAGTTCGTATAGCATCCGATAGAGAGCGCGCCATTTTTGTTTTTTGTTGCGTCACCATTTTACAATTAGTACAAATGTGCAAAATTTCAAATAAGGAACTTAAGTAATCTTTACATATACATTTAAATGCTGAAATAAAAATATATACATTTTAATTTCCATTCTAATTTCAAAAGTTTCGAAAGTTTATATTGAAATTGAAATGTAACACAATAGTAGAACGTCTCACTAAGTTACTAACAAGAAATAATTGCTTAATCACTTACATTCGCTATGACTTAACACAAACTTAAGTTAATCATGTTTTGAACACATCTTGGTAAGTTCTACTAAGTTATATTAAATTGTTAATTAAGTCGAGACCTTGGTAGACCTCTGACCCCAAGGGCCGGACCTTACCTTCAACTTATAAGCACATTTCCAAAAGACCAAACACAAACTTCTTACTTAATTAAAACTACAAACAACTACTACCTAGTCCAGAAACCAAACTATAAATCCTTAAATTTAAAACTGGCATGTCTAAAAAATTAATAAATTAAAAACCCGAACTTTTGGTTTAATTGCCTATTCCAAAATCAATTTAAATAAATTTGAAATTCCTGAATCTCTGAAACTAGAATGGAAACCGTCACTCCAAATTTGAAATTTCGCACCAAAAACAAATAAGAATCACTTTTATTTTTTAAAATAAAAATAAAGACAGTGTTGCACGATTGAGAGAACCAAAACCACTGTAGGTTATTATGAGCCGTGTATTTTACAATGCGAAGAGAATTTTGGAAAGTAGAGGCAGCAAGCGAGACGGTACGGAGGATTGAAATTGATGTGTGGCGGCTTGAGATGCGTGCACAATATCGTATTAACGTATTTCCTGTAATGTGATATTACTTATTGCTAAGAATGTTATGAATTTAATTCGTTGATTGATGTTTTTAGATCATGTATCAGTAGAATTTAATTGATTTATGTCTGAGATCAGTTTTCGTTTAATAATTGAATGTGTGAGCGAGATAACGCTTATGTAATGTAATATCGTTCATAAATAAAGCTGTATAAAAACTTTTTTTATACTACCAAGGAGGCAAACAAGCTAGGCCCGCTTGAAGGTAAGCAGTTGGTGTAGCCTATGAACGCGTGTAGAACCAGAGGTGGTCTTTTTCATGACATTGGCATTTAATGTTGAAATAAAATATTTATTTATTCGACAAATTAACATATAAAGTAAGTTAGTTAATGTGCCTAATGCAGCAATAATCTCAACAACGTGAATGCAACTGCAACCAAAACAGCACGCTCTAGTCCAGAAGAGTTTTTTTTTTTTTTTAATTTTAAAACTACCTACATATGACTAAGCCTTTAAAAAGAAGTGCCTTACTCTAAGACTAATAAATTAATAAGTGAAAAAAATTATACCAAACATAATCAATAAAAAATTATTTTTAAAATCCACGACACATCTATCACATCTATCCCCATTAATAAGCTTTCAAACGAAAAACTCATCGAAATCGGATCATCCGCTTAGCCGCTATAATGCCACAGACCAATATGGTCTATATCTCTCTATATCGGAGCAACCATCTGTGGATAACACAATTTTTTAACCTCGTATGGGAATCGAAGACATAGCACGCGACGCAGTGGAAAATGGCGAGGTAACCAGTTATACCACTGAACTTTGCAGACAACATTTTAAAATATTTATAAGTAAGGTTTTTAAAGGGTCCATAGGCTACGGTAACTGCTTACCATCAAACTTATTATTTGAATCGATTAGTTTTATTTATATTACACTTCTAATTAAGTTTAAGATTGTTTGTTTTTACGATATATTTAAAGAGAGAGCATTACTGTTAGTTATGCATACTTTAGCTCATACGAGTATCAGCAGTGTGAGTAGTTTCAATTTAGTGCTTGTCAATAATCTTGGCCTTCAACCGGTAAAAATGTTGTGAAATAAATATAATAACGTAAAATGGAATATGTTATTTGTCAACAAAGAATAATGAAGATACATAAAATATTCTAAAATGTAAATCTATTTTCCTAACATTTTTTAAATTTGCAATCATAAATGTAAACCTTCTAAAGATCCGTTTAGTAGTTTTTACGTGAAAGAGTAACAAACATCCATCCATCCATCCATCCATTCTTACAAACTTTATATAATATTAGTAGGATTTATTTAATACCTATAAATACAATATCTGATTGTTTGTAAGTAGGTTAGGTTAGCTTACTTTAATGTTAATAACTATTCATGTGAATATCTTATAAAATTAATAATGTATGCTTATTTTGCCTATTTAATACTAATAAAAAATAGCAACGAAAATATGTATATTTTTTTATCGAATTATAGACAAAGACAAAGACAAAGACAAAGATACTTTATTTGAGAAAACATGTGTAGGTAATAACAGTACATAACTATGATGCATATTATAAGTTGTTAAAATAGAAGTTTGTAACAACATGTTTGACCAACGCTGGTGTACAAATATAATCAATAGAAATTAAAGTATTTATTTAATAATTATGAAATATTGTTAATATAATAGCCATTCTAATTTATGTCAAATATATTTTATATAATACAATTAGATCAATAATTATGTATGTTAGTGTCATAAACATAATTAATTAGATAATCATGAATTGAGAAAAAAAAAAAAAAACAAAAATTAAAGATAGATAAAATTAGTTGTCACAAAGATTTGTCATTTAGGAAATCGTCAATATTATAATAACACTTATCAATCAAGACCTTTCTTAATGATTTCTTAAAAAGGATGGTATTCATTTCTTTAATATGATTTGGTATTTTATTATAAATTAAGGGAGCTTTACATACTACACTTTTATGTAGAAGTGCTGTTTTAGCAGGGTGAATACGGAGCCTAGTGTTGTCTCGGCGATTTCGTTTTATGTCATCAGATAGACGTGGAAAAAGGTGAGAGTTGCTTCTTACAAATACGGCTACTTCTAAAATATAAAGTGACGGTAGGGTAAGGATTTTGTGAGTGATAAATAGCGGCTTACAACTTTCAATACTTTGTATGCCGAACATTCCGCGTATGCATCGCTTTTGCATTTTAAATATCATCTCCTTGTTTGTAGAGTTGGCCCAAAAAATAATGCCATATCTGAGAATAGACTCAACAAGACCATAGTAAGCCGAAATTAGTGCATCAGTATTGATAACTGGTGCAAGTTTATGTAAAGCATATGACAGACTGCTAACTCTTTTACATAATGTATCAATGTGTTCTTTCCAATTAAGCTTATTGTCTATAATTAATCCAAGAAAACGGGCAGTAGTGACTTCTTTAATAGTGTAGTTATCATGAACTAAATTCACACTTAATGAGTTTTGAGATCTTTGTCCGAAATGCATAATATTTGTCTTATTTAAATTGATTTTCAAATTATTATTATCTAGCCATGTAATTATATGAGATAGTGAATTATTTATGTCAGAATTATAATTATTTATGTCTTTACATTCAATTGTAATAGTGCTGTCGTCAGCAAATAATGTCATAGGTTGAATCGTTACATTTGGTAAGTCGTTAATATAGACAATAAACAAAAGTGGCCCCAATACACTTCCTTGGGGAACACCATATTTAACGTGACGAGTCATAGATGTGAATATATTTTCGTTTTTGGTTTTAAGATTCACTCTTGAAATGACTGTTATTTGTTGGCGGTCAGTTAAATAGGATCGGATCAAATCTAAAACGTTCCCTCTAATGCCGTAAGCTTCAAGTTTATTGACAAGTATAGTATGATCCACACAATCAAATGCTTGCGACATATCGCAATAAATAGAGCAAACGGGCGAAGTTTTGTCAACGTTAGCTATTACCTTTTCAATAAATTCGTAAATCGCCATGTTTATGGTTTTTATTTTGCCGGAAACCCTTTTGTTCGTTGCACAGAATATTATTTTTCTCTAAATAGGTGTTAATTTCACTGTAAATGTACTTTTCAAAAATTTTAGAGAATATTGATAATAGTGCAATGGGTCTATAATTCTCCAATAACTTTTTATTGTCTTTTTTGAACAAAGGCTTAATGATGGTCAATTTAAGATGTGTTGGAAATATTCCTGTTGATACACTTAAATTTATAATGTGACTTAAGTGGTGGCAGATATCATCGTTTACGGCTTTAATTATATTAGTGGCAATGCCATCGTATCCTACACTGTTTGTATTTTTTAGTTTTTTTATTATTTGATTAATCTGAATGGGTGAGCATGGTGCAAGAAATATTGAGTTCATTTGGCGATTTATTAATTTATTTACATCTTTCCCAGCATTTGGAATGGGTTGGATTTTGTCAGTAAAGTAATTATTAAATGCGTTAGCTATTTCTTTAGGATTATGAATGCAATCGTTTTCGCTTATTTGTAAAGTATCTATGGATTCTTTTGGCATATTAAGCCTTGTCTTGTTAATGATTCGCCACGCCGTTTTACATTTGTTGCCAGATTTTTTTATTTTATAGTTGTTTTGTGCTCGTTTTGTTAGTATAATAATTCTTTTTAATAATTTACTGTAATTTACGTATTTAAATCTATTTTCTTTTGTAGGATTTTGTCTAAGTTTCCACAAAAGATCTTTCTTCCTTCTGCTGCAAACTTTAATACCACGAGATATCCATCTTTGTTTATTGTTAACCTTTATTATACATCGTATTTTAGGAAAACATAGATCATAAAATAAACGGAAATCGTCAATAAAACACTTGTACGCTTCGCTTGGTTCAATGGATTGGTAGATGCTAGAAAAGGATAAGCTTTTGATGCACATTTTAAACTTATTAATATTATCTGCATTATAATCGCGTTTTAAAGTGCGCCAGAATTTTAAAGACAGTACTTTTTTAACAGTTAATTTAATTAATTGAGCAGTATGATCTGATAGTCCTAATTCTAAAATTTCACAAATACAATCCTTTTTAAAATTATGTGCAAAGTTGTCAATACAAGTTTGACTAGTTAGTCTTGTGGGTTCGTATAATGCTAATCTAAAGTTATAATTTAAAAGTAAACATTCAAAATCTAGTGTCACATTGTTGCGTTTTAAAACATCAATATTATAATCGCCAGCAATAATAATATTTTTATAATTACATTTTGAAATATGGATCAGTAATTTCTCAAGTTTGTGGAAGAATGTATACAAGTAATTTTGCTTAGGTACTCTATATATACAAATAATAACTATATTAAAGTCAAGAAGTTCGACTGCACAGCATTCGAATACATGATCCACAGAATATTTATTAATTTCTGAGAGTATTCGGAATTTCAGACTGTTTCTCAATAAGATACATGTTCCTCCTCTTTTACTGTTACTTCGGCTATACGATGAAGCCAGAGTAAAGTTCGGTAGACTAAGATTTAATTCATGGCCTTCCATCATAAAATGCTCGGTTATGCATATAGCATCAACAATTTTATTATTATCTTTAAGTTCTTCTAAATTGATCAGTAGTTCATCTGATTTGTTCAATAGTCCTGCTATGTTCTGATGGAGGACATATATATGTTTTTCAGAGAAAAAACTGCGAATCTGCTTCCTTTGTATCATTTTCAATAGGTGTTACTGACATGTCAGAATTGTAATTAGTTTGTATGTCAGAATTGTAATTAGTTTGTATGTCAGAATTGTAATTATTGTGTTTGTCAATTTGTTCAAATGTGCATATGTCAATCAAAATATTGTCCATAATTCGGTTATATATATTTTTTATGCCATTTTTATTAATTTTACCAGTGAAGTATGAAAACATGTCCAGTGATAGATCACGGTTACTGTCAAACAGATATGCGTAGTCATTATTTTGTAAGTCCAAACAAAGAAGATTGTTAAACATTTCAACTTTGAAATTATAGATTGGTGCTCCTGTTATATATGTAGGTGTACAGATGATTTTATTTGTGTTTGTCACTTTTTTTAGCGTTTCCTTTAACATAGTTATAATGTTGATATGATCGCTTTCTGCTTTGATGTCATTTTCACCGATGAGAATTATATTTTTATTATATTATTGATACTAAGCAACTCGACTCCGAAGCAGATTAAACAAAGATGATTAGTATATTTATAGTAAGTATTAATAAATGTCTTACTATACTACTTATATAATAATTCGGCCATAGTCCAAGGTAGAAGTTCAGAGCAATATCACAAAAGTTACACGAAGCTCATAACACAAAACTAAATATAACACAAGTTATAAAACTTCGTACGTGGCCGTGGATGCAAACAAGAACTAACTGTTATTGCTGGCTCGGATTAAACTTCTTCTGCAAATAGGTATATAAATATTGTAAAACATAGATAGATAGATAGATAGATAGATAGATAGATAGATAACTCTTTATTGTACACCATAAAATTACAAAAGGTTACTTATAATAACGAACAGTTAATAATGCAGTACAATGGGCGGCCTTATCGCTAAGTGCGATTTCTTCCAACATAGCTCTGGGGTGCAGTCTATAATTTTATTCTATAAATTGCCAGTAGAATTTAAAACATTATATCCTTACTAATATTATAATGTGAAAGTTTGTAAGTATGGATGGATGGACGGATGGATGGATGGATGGATGTTTGTTACTCTTTCACGTAAAAACTACTGAACGGATTTGGATAAAATTTGGCACAGAGATTGATTATAGTCTGGAATAACACATAGGCTACTTTTTACAGCGATAACCGACATCCACGCGGGCGAAGCCGCGGGCAACAGCTTGTAGTTTGTATAAGTTAAAAAACAAACTCCGTGCACTACTTCTGGAAAAATGTTACTATAGCATAGAGGAGTACTTAGAAGATAAATGTTTGTGACATTTTCGTAAACAGTGATGATTGCCAACTACATATATCTAGAAAATAAGTTTAGTATCAAATGAATTATTTATTATTATTTTTAAATATCCTTTTCTTATTCCTTATTATATTATCATGTAACGCATATTATGTTCAAATCAATTTTCAATCAATTTATTTAAATAAAATATATAAAATACTTGTTTCAAAACAGAGTTTTTCTTTGGCTCCAATCTAAGCTAATGCTTGTGTCTTGGACCACCAAGAAAGGATTTTACATTTTTTTACTTTTATGTACCAAGTTGGCAATCAAGGTTACGGCCCGCCTGATGTTAAGCAGTTAAAGTAGTCTATGAACGCTTGCAAATAACCAAGTAGTATAAAAAAGCGTACGATACCTAACCTACAGAGGGACAGATCATCATCATCTAAACCCATAAACGTCCCACTGCTGGGCACGGGTCTCCTCTATACAAAGAGGAATACTAGCCTACTGTACCACGCTGGCCAGACGGGTTGGTATATATAGGGCTTTGTATCGAGTTTTCCCTCTCTTGCAGTGGATATTATCTGCCTGACTTAAAAACTCTTAGTCGATTCTTACGACACCCTCGACACGGAAAGGGGTGACATTTGTATTCTTAATCCATCAACCACACGGACAATTGAGGGACAGATACCAGAAAGCAACTTTGTTTTATACTATGTCAAGATTAGTTTAGTACGGGTTGCCTGGATATCATAGTACAGGCTCTATCTAGTTTAGTGCAGGTTGCCTGGATATCATAGTACAGGCTCTATCTAGTTTAGTACGGGTTGCCTGGATATCATAGTACAGGCTCTATCTAGTTTAGTACAGGTTGCCTGGATATCATAGTACAGGCTCTATCTAGATTAGTACAGGTTGCCTGGATATCATAGTACAGGCACTATCTAGTTAAGTACAGGTTGCCTGGATATCATAGTACAGGCTCTATCTAGTTTAGTACAGGTTGCCTGGATATCATAGTACAGGCTCTATCTAGTTTAGTACAGGTTGCCTGGATATCATAGTACAGGCTCTATCTAGATTAGTAGGTTGCCTGGATATCATAGTACAGGCACTATCTAGTTAAGTACAGGTTGCCTGGATATCATAGTACAGGCTCTATCTAGTTTAGTACAGGTTGCCTGGATATCATAGTACAGGCTCTATCTAGTTTCGTACAGGTTGCCTGGATATCATAGTACAGGCTCTATCTAGTTTAGTACAGGTTGCCTGGATATCATAGTACAGGCTCTATCTAGTTCAGTACAGGTTGCCTGGATATCATAGTACAGGCTCTATCTAGTTTAGTACAGGTTGCCTGGATATCATAGTACAGGCTCTACCTAGTTTGGTATCAGATGGTCACGTTTGAGTTATCCGCAATATATTATTACTATTTAAGACGTGGGTGTCACAGGTTCGTAAACTTAATGCCAATTATTTATTATTTTCATTAACATTTTAGAACCGGTAATATTTAAGCTATCAAAATGTTTCCTGTGCGCATATTTAAATGTATACTAATTCTAAATCTTTAAGGTCTATTAAGCTTAGATCTGTCTAAGAAGTAAGCATTTTTATTTACAGTTATAATAATAATAATAGCAACCCATATATGTCCTACTGCTGGGCACGGGTCTCCTCTCCTCTATCAAGAGAGAGAGATAGGGGGTTTAAGCCTTAATTCACACACGCTGGCCTAATGCGGATTGGTGAATCAGACATGTATTTAGAATTTCTTCTAAGACATGTGGGTTTCCTCACGATGTTTTCCTTCACCGTTAGCAGATGGCGAATCATTTGATTAGTACATATAAACTCCACAAAGTGAAATTCACATTGGTACTGCCGCCCGGGATCGAACTCGCATCTCTTGCGTGCAAGTCGGTTACTTTCCCACTCGGCCATGAGTGCACATGTGCACAAGGACATGTGCACTCATTATTCCTTCACTCTCATAGTCCGATGGGATAGCCATCCAATAAGACCACGCTGCTGGGCACGGGTCTCCTTCTTACAGTTGGAGGGATATTAGCCTACTATACCACGCTGGCCAGACGGGTTGGTATAGGGTTCTGTTTCGAGTTTTCCTTCTCTTGCAGTGGGTATTATCTGCTTGACTTTCTCCCTTAGTCGAGTTTTACGACACCTGGGATGGAAGGGAATGGTGACTTTTTATTCTTAGTCCGTCACCACACGGTGAATTCTCTGCTTCGCTGGTTATATGTAATACATAAATTATAATAATATGTAAATCAGTAAAGAATAATATGGGTCTATTAAAATATTTGAGATGGCCTTCGATCCGAATACAATTAGTAATTTATTATATATTTTATAAACATAATAATATATGTAGGTACCACGCCTTTTTTTACCGTAGAAGGAGACAGACATGTCATACCCATATTTCACGTTCTTTTGGGTGGCAAAAAAGCATACGGCCTGCCTGATGTTAAGCAGTTACCGTAGCCTATGGACGCTTGCAATACGAGGGGTATCACTTGCGTGTGGCCAACGTATTTTTTTACACCAGGATTTTAAGATGGAGTATTTCTGGCATAGGTAAACTTTTCTTTCAAAACGCATCCCTAAATGAGGAATGGAGATCTTTTAAATCGGGACAATCAAACCCACATGCCCACCGCTGTGACTCCTGTGAGCTAGGATTAGCAGCGGAGTAACCAACTGATACACCGACCTTTGACACTCGTGCGTCCCGTGGACAACTAAACCTACTGTCTTGGACACCGCAACGAATTTAATAAGAAGAAAATAGGAAGAGTTAGAAAGAAAATTTCCACTTCCCTTCATAGCAAAGCGGGAAACAAAATAAATCTGTATAGGTTTGTAACCTATGAAAAGGAGCACCACAGAGATGACCTTAAACTACGGGTCCTATTTGAGCTAAGTTTGATTGCTATTAATATGTATGGCAAAAACGTTAACGCACGGAAATTCCGTCCAGTTGAGACTAAATCCCCATAGTAATAGCAATGGAGATCAACAAAGCTTAGCTCCATGAAAATTAGCGCACAGTGAAATTTTCTAGCTTGAATTCGATCAGTCCCTTTGGGCTAAAAATAGCACTACACTTTATCTGTTGGTGAGTAAAAGAAACACAGTCATCCAGAGTTTCTTAGTGAAACGCAGTGCTAGCAACATTGAGGCATCTGTATCTGCTGCAAATGCATTTTCCATCTTTTACAAAATGGCATGGCAACGCGCAGAAGTTTTTTCTAACATTATAAGCGTCCATAGACAACGGTGTTTATTATCAAACGGTACGTAAACTTGTTTGCCGCCATATTGAATATTTTAAATAATACGATTTATTATTCTTATGTTGTTGCCAAACATGGCGGAGTGCAGATTTAGTCACATTCTAAGTATTAATCGAAAATAGCCAAGTGAAAAAGTTACTAGCTTGCAAATGTGAGGTGTGAATTCGATCCCTGGTATTCTTTAATATACTTTAAAATTCCCTGTGCTAATTAAATAAAACCTACATGCCTTAGAGAAAATTATAAGGTGATACACCTACTCGCATAAGGCCAGCGTACCCTAGGATTCCAGCTATATCCTTGGCAGATTTCATTACGATCCGTCCAGCCGTTTAGCCAAAAAGACGCAAACAGACAGACACTACTTTCGCATTTAAATAATATTAGTATGAATTCATTACTTTTTATTAAATTGTGTCGGATGCAAATGGAGCTCGAAGTCAGTGTCAACGTGTTATCTGTCCCTACCTATCCTTCAAAAACAAATAAATACATATATAAATATAACATTCACAACCCACATACCACCCACACTTGTCGCATTTCATTATACTGACTCACTTACATAAAACTTCAATATTTTTGTTTTAATATAAGGTTTGTGGCTACCTATAATAATAATTGATTTACATCAACATCGTGCGGTGCGTTGTGGGTTCGATCTTCGATTCCCACACGGGACAAAACATTGTATGATCTATAATTTTTTGACTGCGTTAGTGGTCCAGTGGCCGTAGTATGCGCCTGCTATGCACGAGGTTGTGAGTTCGATTCCCACATAGGACAAAACTTTGTGTGACCTACAAAAAATTGTTCTAAGTCTGGGTGTAATTTGTGTCCTTTAATTGTATGTTTGTAAAGTCCCTCACAACACAAAGCCTGTTCTTTATGTGTGCGGGAGTTGTCTTTTTTAAGAAATGAAAAAAAAATAGTTGTCCCGAGTCTGGCTGTATTTTGTGTCGGCTTAGTAAAGTTCCACGTAATGCGGGTGAAGTCTTTTAAATAAAAAAAATCCTTTACTGACTGATTGAATAACGCAGAGCCTAAGCCATTATAAACTTGAAATTTTGTAAAATGGTTCCTTAAATGACGTTAGTAAGCAGTAAAAAGATATTATTGGAAATTCAATTCCTCAACAAAATATACATATATCGAAGCCTAAATGGATAAAACAATTATGCAATGCAATTACAGCTAAATAACTAAACACAGCAAACTAAGTGTAAGTCTATAGTGCTAATTTAGGTATTCATTATTGAAGACACATTTTCCTATTCAAACCCCATCACAAAGCCTGGGATTAAAATTTTTAGTGTCGGCAAACGTCCTTACGCTAATAAATTGCATGTGCCGCTAGTGCTACTACTATATCATAAGTAAATCTGAAGGTTTGTGAGGATATTTACTACTCCTTAACGCGGACGGACAGATTTCGATGAAACTTCACAATGTTACATCAAAATAGAACATAGAACAGGCTTTATTTATTTTAATGAAGCAACGTCCACGCGGGCTTAGCTGGTTTTGTTGAATCTTAAAAATAGTGTATGACGTCACACTAACATTTTATTTCCGAGAAATTTACAAGCAAAACAAATACTTTTAATTTATAACAAACTCAAACAAAAGGTCATTCCTTTGTTTGAAGCAAAAAAAAAAACAAACACGAGTAAAAAGTTCTGTTTATACCGAAGTTATCGATCAACCTCTATGGTTCATAATGCGTGAGTCAGGACCGAACCCATATTAAGTCTGACTGGAAATAGACTGACTAATTAACATGGAATTTAATGGTCTTTGAGAGACCTATATACATATAATGTTAAATAAGTATATGAGAATGAAGTTGTGTATTTGTTTTTAATAGTTTTAATACTACTACTGCAAACGATCATATTAACGATTCGCCTGATGGTAAGCAGGTATCGTAGTTAATGGACGCTTGTAATACCAAAAACATAAAATTCAGGTCTTTTGATGAAGCGTGGCATAGGAAAACGTCAAATACATGAGCACCTGGGGGAACCATGACGTGATAAAAGTGAATTGTTCGAGGGATAAAGAGACGGTTCTATATATGCTTTATAGCTCCACTCCTCTTTCTCGTTTGAACGACTCCTGAAGCCTTAGCCCCCTGAAAACCTATACTAACTCAAAAGAACACAACTACACCACTATGTGACTGTAGTTACTTGGCTATGGGCTTCTGAAGTAGAGGTCCTGCCCCAGTGACCGAAAGACACAGCGGGAGGTCACAGCGGTGTAATTATGTTCCTGTGTGTGAGCACAGGTGTCCAGCGTAATCATTTAGGAATGAGTTTTGAAAGAAACGTATTCCTATCCCAGGGATACTCCATCTTAAAGCCCTGGTATAAAAAAATGGGTTGGCAACACGCAAGTGATACCTCTGATATTGCAAGCGTCTATACGCTACGGTAACTGCTTAACATCAGGCAGGCCGTATGATGGTTTGCCACCCAAGTAGTATAAAAAAAAATAGAATTAAGTGTGTTTTGTCAGCAATATAAACTTTTATCTCTTGCCATCGGACTATGAGAGAGAAGGAATATAGAGTACACATGCGTTTGCACATAGACTTATATATAACTAGCCGTTGCCCGCGGCTTCGCCCGTGTGGATGTCGGTTATCGCTGCAAAAAGTAGCCTATGTGTTATTCCAGACCATAATGTATCTCTGTGCCAAATTTCATCCAGATCCGTTCAGTAGTTTTTACGTGAAAGAGTAACAAACATTTATCCATCCATTCTCACAAACTTTCACATTTATAATATTAGGAAGGATAATATGACCTGCACAAGTTGGCTAGTTGAGATTCGTTGAGACTGGACAGCATTAACCGAGAACCGGTCTTGAGGACATTATTAAATGCATAGTTAATTAATGAGTTTGTTAACGGTATCTAAAATAAATGTGATAATAACTTGTTTTTATCCCAGGGTTACCAAACTCTGGTGTAAAATGTAGAGTCCTCCTGGGGCTTTCAATGACGCCTTTATAGGGATTTATTTTCGATCTTAATTTGAAATTTGTAATGTGACAACTTTAGCCATACTAATAATTATTATGAACCCGCCCCGACTTCGCCCGGGTTAAACTATTTTCAGCTCAATTTTCTAATTTTTTTACATAAGAACCTTCTCCTGACAAAAACGAACAGAGCAAAAAATTTAGCGAAATCGGTTCAGCTGTTCTTGAGATTTGCGCTTAGCAACACATTTAGCGATTCATTATATATTATATACTAGTGGACCTGGCAGACATCGTCCTGCCTGAAAAAGCTGAAATACCGACAGCAGCGCCACCTACCGGGTCCAATTGTGAATCTAAACCATCCAGGGCCCTACCCGAACACACACACAAAATTTCATCAAAATCGGTCCACCCGTCTAGGAGGAGTTCAGTCACATACACGCGCACACAAGAAATATATTTATTAAGATTAGAATGTAACTCCGTTTATTTGTTTGTTACCTATTTACGACTAAACGGATGAATGGATCTTAATAAAATTTTACATGGAGATAGGGGCTATTTTGGGGAAGAACTTAGGGTACTTTTTACCGCGATTACCTACACGCGAGTGAAGCCGCGGATAACAGCTAGTTATTTATTGTTTGTTTGAACACGCTACTCTAAGAATCGTTGAAAAATTCGTTTCTTTGACTACCAATTTTTTCAATACAGTTATAGGATTTAACTTATCACGCTACGACACAAGAGGATCATGGCAGAAACAAGCAATCCAAATTTAAAGCGGGTGAAACCGCGGGCCACAGCTAGCAGGTAATAATGACGATGTATTTACAAAATTAACTGTAGTAAGTCGGTTATAGTCTTCTTCTAAGGTTACTGGAAAATCTGGTGACAGAGATATTTAGGCCTCTGTCTTGATATAACGAATGCTTACAATCGAAGCCGACTTTTAAACGTGCCATCCGAAGCACGGAGACGCTCAGATGAGATACGACTATGCGGTCACCCATCTATAGGGTTACCGCGTCCTTGGTTGCTTAACCAGCTGATCATTTACCGAACAACGAGTGCACCTGGCTATGAGCGCTAGTTATATTGTAGAACTTTGTTGGAATAGTCTTATATGACGTCATAACAAGTAAATTTATATTACCAACTACTTAACTAATAGAGATATGTATAAGTTTATACTGTAATTAAGCCAATTACCTTATGACAGGGTTATAGTAAATTGATTATTATAATTAAGTACCTAGTTATTTTAATACGTATATATATTTCCTTGTTTTCAATTTAGAGTTTGAATTTCTGCTACATTGAATTCTAAATTAACAAATTTTGACAATTCAGTGGCCGTGCTCCGATGTCTTTATGGCGATATATTTTCGATCTTAATTTATTTTTTTCGAGTAATGACGATTAGTTATTAAACCTTCTTTTTTATTAAAATGGATAATGAATTGCTGAGTGTAAGGACGTCATGGTACAGTCACAGAATTGTCGAAATTACGAAAGGCTAAATTTGATTTTAATTTTTTTCTCTTATTTAATACTTCTCATGGCTTTTAAATTAAAAATCACATCGTTCCTTAAATTATGTTATTCTTTTCAATATTTAAGTTATAGATAAGATTCATGATTTATTTTAGCAAGATTTTGAAGTTTAGAATATTTTAACGATTTTATTTTTTATTTTTAACGATTAATAACACAAAATAACCTTTCACAGATAACACAACACAACATTCCAGATTTTGAACTTAGAACACACAAACACAATGACACATTACACAATTCGATACAGTTCGATTTTTAAATACAAAATTTCAATTTAGAACGGCGAGCATGTTCGCGCGCGCGATACCGACTGTGTGATTCATCCTAACCGATAGAGAAAAAAAACTTGAATAAAGGCTGCTACACACTATACTCGTTTTGCAAGATCGTCTGCTTATTTGTTATGATTCTAATCAAATTTGTGCGGGGTTCTTTGGCCCTACAATTACTGTAATAGGAACCTATTTACGTCGTGCTAGATGTTGCCCGCGGCTTAGCGTTTTAAATTCTCCATGCTCGACATTTTCCTTGAAATTATTGTAGACCGGTACCTATATACCCGCAATAAGCTTTCCCCTAATACATAGACTTGACATAGCTGACGAGTAACGATACGTGGGTTTGATATATAAAAATGTTAAAAATGAGTAATATTTTTTATTATTCTTACAAGCTTTTAAGCAGTTTTCATTTTTTCTTTTTGGAATTGAGATACATACTTAGTTTGCATCAAGCTAATATCACCAAAATTAAATCAACATTATTTCAACGGTATACACGTTATAAATAATAATAATATAATAATATATTTTATTTATTCATGGCAACAAAAATGGCATGGCGATAAAAATGACAAACATACAATAAATATATACAGCATGAATATACGTTAGTATTAGTAAGAACTTAGGCACAAGCTGACCACAATGACGTCACACCTCAACACAAACTTGTATCGTGTGTATAGGTCTTAAGAGGGTGCGCACACGCAGCCTGTTCTATACTGTGTGCGCAAGAGAGCATAACAGAACAACGGCACTCGCGCCGATCGCTCGCGACTACGTATAGGATTTCTGTTACCACATCTTGTATGGTCCAGCACACATCGGCCAGCTGGTACGAAGTAACTGCGTTGGTTATTTACATTCGATTTATATTCGAGTAGTATATTGTAGGAATCGGTGATAGCCGAGTACGAAAGCAACCGACTACGACGACAGTCTAGTCACCTAGTGGTTAGTGACTCACAAACGTTACCTCTTTATAATATCTATTATCTCTTTATAATTTCTAATATAGTATAAGTAGATATACCAATTATTTTTTTTTGATTGATTATCCACAAAATTAAAAATTGACATTGGTAGAATTGGGATGGAACCTACACCTCATATTTATTTATTTTAATTTTTTTTTTTGGGACAACTCACACACCGCCATCTGATCCCATACTAGGCATAGCCTGTACTATGGTAACCAGACAACTGACAAACATACTTATATACATATTTCTAAATAAATACATATTATAAATAAATTACACCCAGACATCACACAAATATTTGTCCTGGGTGGGAGTCCAACCCACGACCGACTTAGCAGTCAGAGTCACTAACCACTGGACTAACAGGCCAGTCTACTACTTTGGCTTGCTAGTGCTCGAAGACAATCTCCAAACCTCTCAAAGACTTATAAACTATGGCACACCAAACCCAATGATATTACATTTAGAAGATTGCGCAACGAACAATGACATCGTACTATTTATTAGTACTTTCTATTTGTATATACATATATGGTACATAAAAGTTGAATTTTGTGAAACTAGTGAAGATTAGTTTGTTTGTGTTCATCATCATTAAACTGCAAAATTAAAGTAGAGGGACTCGAGAAATGAAAGGAACAATCCCATACATTTGTTTTTTTGACTTTTTGATTCGACATTAGTATTCTTAAACCGTCACCACACAGATAATAAAAAAATATATATTACATTAGATAACTTTTTTTATTATTTACAAGTAATTTACATTTCATACTATAATATATTTACACTTATTAAAAAAGGAAAAAAAAATATATACAGAAAATACAATTAGATTGTTTAATAGGAAGTGAGTCTATACGGTATAGCCATATACCGATACCGGATAGTACCCGTTATCTCAGCACGGCAGTCATACACTACTATTTCTGTTCTGACCCTCTAGACAAGTGCTGGTACTAATGTCACCACCCCGTCCATCCCGTGGGTGTCGTAAGAGTCGACTAAGGGAGTAAATTAGGCAGACAATATCCACTGCAAGAGAAGGAAAACCCTATAGCAACCCGTCTGGCCAGCGTGGTATAGTAGGCTAACATCCCTCCAAATTTATGGAGGAGACCTGTGCCCAGCAGTGGGACGTTTATGGGTTAAGATGATGATCAAGTGTACTGTGGTCTACATGGCTTATTTTGGGCCAACAGGTAGAGAGAACTTTAGTCAAAACGTACACAATACAGAATACTTTTCAAACTAATCACAAATATACGTAACTTTTAATGTAAACTCAAAATTAATTATAGGTCTAGAAGTGTAGGCCGCCATCACTCTATTGTTTCAAATGGAAGCGCCACCTAGTGTCGACGTCGCGTAGCTATCGTTTCGCTCTCATAACCTATCTAGATAACTGGCGCGTTTGGCAACGTGCGAATGATTGTTTCTTTATTGCTGTATGTCTTCTCAATAGTAGGTATACTAAAGGAATGGGCATAGTTAAGTGAGTAGAATGTCAGGTAGAAGTCATCCACTAGGTCTAAGGAGACACGTCGCATTATTGCGTGTTCTGATGATACTGTGGTACATATAAGTACATAATATTTTAAATGTGAAAGTTTGTAAGAATGGATGGATGGATGGATATTCGTTACTCTTTCACGTATAAACTACTGAACGGATCTTGATGAAATTTGGCACAGAGATAGATTATGGTCTCGAATAACACATAGGCTACTTTTAACAGCGATAACCGCCATCCACGCGGGCGGAGCCGCGGGCAACAGCTAGTAAGTACATATAATAACTTGTCCGGACTGACTGACTGACTGACTGACTCGTCAACGTAGAGGCTTAAATACTGAAGCTACGAATTTAAAATTTAAATGCACAAATAATTTCTTGAAAGACGTAAGCACTAAGATGGAATTTTCGAAAAACTTACGGATTTAAAAAAAAGGAACGGACGGTTGCATGGCAGTCCGTCACTGTCAAAGTAAGAAGCACTAAGCGTCTTCAAATTTTGTATGTAGTTTCTAGAACGTGGACAATGAACTATGCTTCATGTTTTATTAACCTTCCACCCAGTGCCCACTACCAGCAGAGCTATGATTCCAAGGAAGGAGTTCAAGGTTTTTACAATTTTTGAACAACGAAAAATTGCAAAAGTCCAAGGGCTAGACGGCACAAAGCTTGGGAACAAAACTCTTCGTCTTCTTGTGAAACCTTATCCCATCTTCATCGAGAAACCCACAGTACCAATACGATTTTCTTTTTATATAAGGACCTAAAATGTTATTCTATTGAGATGCATTTTAATCGAATTCTTCTTAGGTATGTCATCGACATACATTATAGTAGGATCTTTGCTTCAAAATATTCAGCGAACTAAAAATAATCTAGCTCGTACGTTACCATAAAATACATTAAAGAATCCATATTTGACATACGAGTATATAATAAGGTATAATAGCTTATAGTAATACGCGGAGGTGGCGCAAGAGGCTTGTGACGTAGGCTGGTAAGAGGCTTACGTGACGTCACAGGTACTCCTCGTGTAAAACCTCTTTGTAACGAGATTCCGACACGTATTATCTTTATAAATAGGAAATATCACACTAATGAAAAGCCTGATAGAAATTTTGATGATTTGATTTTACGCAATGTTGCTAGATTGAAAATATTGTTTTTTGGGACAGTGCGGGGCTCTTAGCTAAGAAAGATTTGCTGCGCAGATTTATAGACCTGCGCATTTTTTTTAATACTGGGAGCAGGCAAACAAGCATACGGATGCCCGCCTGATGGTAAGCAGTTACCGTAGCCTATGGATGCTTGCAACACCAGGGGTATTATTCGCGCGTTGCCGATCCTTTAGAAACCTTATAACTCCTTTCTTGAAGAACCCCATGCTATAGTCAAGCAAGCTTGTCTCGGTCAATCGATTAATGGGTGACCACATCAGCACCTTTCAGCCTCGAAGAGTACATTAAGCCGTCGGTCGTGTACCCGATCTCTTTTCAATCAAGCCGGATTATCATACCATCGAACAAGGGAATAGAGTGTAACTGTTTTGTTTTGTTTACACATACACTTGTGCACTATAATAGAAAATCAAGGATGTTTTCAAAAATCCTTCAAGAAAAGTTACCGCTTATGAATCAAATCAAAACGTTTATCTGTCAAAACACGTGTGTACATACATTTTAGGCATGCAAGCTACAGAAAAAGATAGCGCCAATCCAGAAGTCCGCATAACGTCCGGCGAAGCACCCCAACCTAGACGCGACTAGTCGCTGCAGGAGATTATTGCGAGTGTGTACTTTTTGTTTGATGTTCCTGCAGTTTTTAAGGAACGTAAGTGACCTGTCCAAGGTGACACCGAGATATTTAGGAGAGTCACTATGCTCAATGGGCACCTCGTCCCAAATGATGTTTAGTTTACGGCCCGCCTCTCTGTTGCGTAGATGAAATACGCAAGACTGGGTTTTACTCGGGTTAAGCTTCAGTGAATTAGCACGGTAACACGTAGCCAAATTGCCTAGAGCGCCTGACAGGTTGACCTCGACTTCATCAAAGGTGATAGCTTGAGACGTAAGGGCAAGGTCGTCTGCATAAAGAATACGGGACGTATTTAAATTAGACATGCAAGCTGGTAACAATAGATTTGCTCAGACATGTTTTAGCCTCTAAAGGCATACAAATATTGAGCTAGATATTATTAAATAATTTGCAATCAATTTGACTGCCTCGGTGGTCCAGTGACTGCCTTGGTGGTCCAGTGGTCGCAGTATGCGCCTGCTGTGCACGAGGTTGTGGGTTCGATTCCCACACAGGACAAAACTTTGTGTGACCCACAAAGAATTGTTCTGAGTCTGGCTGTAATATGTGTCCGTTAATTGTATGTTTGTGAAGTTCCCCGCGACAAAGAGCTCGTTCTCTAGTGCGGGAGTTGGCTTTAAACAAAATTAAAAAAAAACAATACGCTGTATGCTTGTTGGCTACCTTAGTCAGCACAATTTTGTAAACAAATATGTACTGCCTCTGAATCGCCTTCTGAACATGCTTTTCTTTCTCCGACTTGAATCAGAAGTCTTTTAAAAGACTCTTGGACCAATCATGATCATTTAAATCTATGTAGAAGATACTCAGCAGTACCTACCCAGTTTTAGTCCAATGGACATAGGCTTTTCCTCTGCCTTTTACATTCAGCTTATACCAGCAACCTTCTAGAGATATAAAAATGTAGATAGACTTACCCGATGCGATGTGGCGAGGTGTGAGAGATGCGAGGGTGGTGCGCGCTCTTCACTCGACTCATCACCGGAACGTTCACCGGTGAACACGGAGTCATGCGACACGGACAGACCACTGCCGTATGCGCCTTCCCTGATAACAAACAAATAAATGTATTAGACAATAATCCTACTAATATTATAAACGCGAAAGTTTGTAAGTATGGATGGATCGATGGATGGATGGATCGATGGATAGATGGATAGATGGATGGATGGATAGATGGATGGATGGATAGATGGATGGATGGATGGATGGATGGATGGATGGATGGATGGATGGATGGATGTTTGTTACCCTTTCACGTAAAAACTACTGAACGAATCTGGATGAAATTAGGCACAGAGATAGATTATGGTCTGGAATAACACATAGGCTACTTTTTACAGCGATAACCGACATCCACGCGGGTGGAGCCGCGGGCAACAGCTAGTAATAATAATAAAACCATTTATTAACAATCTACAATACTTAATATTATTATTTAACATTACATTAGACATCGGTAGCTTCGGATTGTTTTGCCCTCCCCCAAATTAGAGATTAAACAAACAACTACCTAAAATCGGTAGGGCACTCTACTAGCAAGCATGCCCGCCTTATGAAGGACCTCCACCTTACAGAAGATCACAGCCAAATACTCATACATAGCGGTGTAGTTGTCTTTTTTCTGTGAGTATAGATTTCCAGCAGACAACTACACCGCTGTGTGTAGTCATTTGGCTGTAGTCTTCTGTAAGGTGAAGGTCCTTCCCCATTTGGGCTTGTTCACTAGTATGAAAAACTGCCTCTCTTAAATTGTCTATCCAAGGCTACCTATAAAACGAAACTCTGGTGTAAAATTTTAGGGCATGTTTTTGATACTGTAAGATACCGTATGTCTTACGGTAATTGCTTACCGTACGTATGTTTGTAAGAACCTCGCGACACATCAAGTTGTTGTTGCCTAATGCAAAAGTTGTTTTTCGTCTTCAAATGCAGCACAGGTATAGCTTGACTTACTTTTGGTACTGCTAGCGACATCTATACTTAAATTAAAATATTTTCTCTCGTAAATAAAACACCGTCAAAGTCACCGTCACTTAATAAAGATAAATAAAATATTTGATTCTACACACAGTTAATTTATCAATCAACAATTTTTTTATATAATTTTAGCAAAAATTTCAACTGACTAGTACAATGAAGAAATCATAGATGGCGCTGTATCTTCAAAACTACTACAAAACTTTTAATAAATTTCCATGCAAAGAAAACCGTGATTATTGCCCACAAATAGATATTTTCATGTCCGTGTGGTGACGGATTAAGAATACAAATGTCACCACCCCATTCCATCCCGTGGGTGTCGTAAGAGTCGACTAGGAGTAAGTCAGGCAGGCAATATCCACTGTAAGAGAGGGAAAACTCGAAACAAAACCCTATACCAACCCGTCTGGCCAGCGTGGTATAGTAGGCTAATATCCCTCCAAATTTATGGAGGAGACCCGTGCCCAGCAGTGGGACATTTATGGGTTGACATGATGATGATGATGATGATGAGATATTTTCAACAAGTAAATTTCATTTTAATGGAACCCATTATGTAATAATTACTACTAATTTAGTAAGTCGTACTAAGTATGTAATTTTTTTCCATTTGTAATAATTTATCTTAATACCTCAGACTAATTATTCTATTAATCTGAGCTTAATGCTTTAGTTAGTTTGCAGTGTGATAACAAAAAATAATCCTAACTACTTCATTGTTCAAATTTGACATCATATCTGACAGTGACTATATAAGGTACAAACTTTCTCCTAGCATGGCGTTCAGCATCAAGCAGCTCGCTGGTGGAGCTGCTCTTAGGATCGGGCGAGGCGTCTGCGCGTGCGCCGCTACCTCGACGTTTGAACATGCGGCGCAGTCCGCGCAGGAAACGGCCCGTACGACCCTCGCCTGGAACATACACCAACAACATCAATTAATGAGGTGGCGGGTCTGGAAGTCTTTCTTTTTCTTTTCTTTTTTTTTTTAAAAACAACTCCCACACTAGAGAATAAGCTTTGTGTCGCGGGGGACTTTACAAACATACAATTAACAGACACAAATTACACCCAGACTCTGAACAACTCTTTGTGGGTCACACAAAGTTTTGTCCTGTGTGAGAATCGAACCCACAACCTCGTACACAGCAGGCCCATACTGCGGCCACTGGACCACCAAGGCAGTCTTTAAATTGACTCCGGACTCAGGTCGGCCGGAGCAAGGAATACTTGTTCAGGTAGGGTTTTGACGATACAGATCTGGCTTGTTCATGCGGTGTACCCAAACAATGGCCCACCTCACATCATGTCCTGCATGCCCTAATACCTGCACGCAGAAGGACTTGATGGCTGCCTCTGACAATGCAGTCAATGTAGCTGAATTTTGGGCCGCAATAATACAAATTTAACGATTTTTGCCACCAAAACGCTAAGAAGAAGAATGAGGTAAAACACCAGACCATAACATATATGCCACTTGTCTAGAGGACAGAGGAGTGGCATATACGGTAGTCGAATCTAAAAGTCAAAAAAGCAAATGATTTGATATAAGTTTACGACATTATATCGTAAACTTAAGTCAAATCCCATACATTTGCTTTTTTCAGTTCGTTAGGAGAAAGTATAATTGGGTTCTTTAATAAGATAATTTTCAGTAACACGTGCATTTAGAGCATGTAAAGCTCACAAAAATCACTTTAGATCGAGTCGGATTACCGTCCCGTTGGACTAAAAGAGTAAAGGATTACTTAGTGAACCTGTGCTCGCACATAATAATATAATATGTTTTTTTGTTATAATAAGGATGGAAACAAGCATACAGCCCGCCTGATGGTAAGCAGTTACCGCAACCTCTAGACATGTCATCACTGGCGCGTTGCCTTTTATAAATCCTTTCTTGAAGAACCCCATGCTAGTCTCTTCCACAATCTAATCGTAAGTGGGAGGAAATCTCTCTGAAACCGTACAGTTGAGGACGATTGAGGATTGCACGATTGAGGTGTTGAGATGTGAGCATGGACTGCATATTTCGCTACGCAGGACTATTAAAGGTATCCGCAGAGAGACCATGTAGTCTCATAGGAGGAGGAGCACTAACAATAGAAGTGAAAGCCTTTTAATGGGTCTGTATTATTAAAGCAATGTGGAAAAAGTCGAGCCCAGAGGCCGGAGCAGGATTCGAACCTGCACTTCTCGGGTTCCGGCCCAGCGCACTACCAAATGTGCCATCCGAGCTCCTACTCCGGAGTTCGAACTTGTCCACCGCTTTTTTTTTACGTCTTGGAGTGACGTCAGCTTATTGTATATATTTTATTATAATGTATATATATATATATATATATATATATATAATTACCATGGTTGTGTGTGTCAGTGTGTGGTGGTCGGTAAGGCGGCTCGAGCGAGCCCTCGCGCACACACGACATGAGCCCCGCGCCGCCGCCGCCCGACATCCGACCCCGAGCCTGAAACACACGATATACACATCATCATCATTTAAAATATAATAGGTACACATAGTTCAATATCTATTAAATAATCAACAACAAGAGAGGTAGGGCACCATACTAGCGAGCAAGCCCGACTGGGGAAGGACCTCCACCTTACAGAAGACCACAGCCAAATGACTACACACAGCGGTGTAGTTGTGTTCCTGTGTGTGAGTACAGGTCTCCAGCGCTCATTTAGGAATGCGTTTTGAAAGAAACGTATTCCTATCCCAGGGTTACTTCCATCTTAAAGCCCTAGTGTAAAAAAATGGGTTGGCAACACGCAAGTGATACCTCTGGTAATGCAAGCGTCTATAGACTACGGATACTGCTTAACATCAGGCGGGCCGTATGCTTGTTTGCCAAACAAGTAGTATAAAAAAAAAAAAAAAAAAAAAAAAACATAGTTCAATATATATTAAATGATCATCAACTAGCAGCTCGTGCCAGCTTCGCAAGGGTGGACATTTTTTTTTCTACCAAGGTAGCAAACAATACATACGGCCCGCCTGATGGTAAGCAGTTACCGTAGCCTATGGACGTTTGCAACACCAGGGGAGTCACTCACGCGTTGCAGATAATATCCACATATCACATTTATTCAAGAGAGGTAGGACACCGTACTAGCGAGCAAGCCCGACTGAGGAAGGACGTCCAAATTAACCTCCAACAGAAGACCACAGCCAAATAACTACACACAGTGGTGTAGTTGTGTTCCTGTGTGTGAGTACAGGTCTCCAGCGCTCATTTAGGGATGCGTTTTGAAAAAATGAAACGTATTCCTATCCCAGGGATAGTCCCATCATAATGCCGTGGTGTAAAAAAATAGGTTGGCAACACGCAAGTGATACTTCTGTTGTTGCGGGCGTCCATAGGCTACGGTAACTGCTTAACATCAGGCGGGGCCGTATGCTTGTTTTGTTGTTTTTAAGAGTAGTTTAGTGGACAAAAACAGGCTTATTTTTGAAAGACATCTCTTTCTTTAAAGACCAGGTCTAGTGTCGTGGTCGTCGTCGTCGTATTTTGCATATAGCACAATTCTCGGACACAAAGTACACCCAGATTATTTTTAGAGACAGACAATTTTTACGTACAGTGCCTAACTCACGCAAGAAACTCAATACAACTACATCACAATGTGAGTGTAGTTATTTGGCTGTGGTCTTTTGTAAGGTAAGATCCAACAACATAATCTCCTAGGATTATAATAAATAGCTAGAGAAGTATTCTGAGATACAAATTATATAGGTAACTAGCTGACCCAGCAAACGTTGTTTTGCTACTAAAATATAGGGGTTGATCGTAGAGGGGGAAAATAAGGGTTGTATGTATTTTTTAATGTTAAATCTTAAAACATTAAAAACAAAAAAAAATGTCTAAAGAATAAAAAAAATAATTTAGGGGTGGACGGCCCTTAAAATTTAGGGGGATGAAAAATAGATGTTGGCCGATTCTCAGACCTACCCAATATGCACACAAAATTTCTCGAAAATCGGTCGAGCCGTTTCAGAGGAGTTCAAAGTTCAACACTATGACACGAGAATTTTATATATTAGATAGCACAATTCACGGACACAAAGTACACCCAGATTCTTTTTAGAGACAGACAATTTTTACGTACAGTGCTTCATCACAATGTGAGTTTAGTTATTTGGCTGTGATCTTTTGTAAAGTAAAGATCCAACAACCCAAACTTCAAGAATGATTATAAATAGGTATTAGGCATATAACCGATGGACAAGGTCGAATCGGCTCAGAATCGAGAGTTGTGGAAAACCTTGGGGGAGGCCTATGTCCAGCAGTGGACATCGTTTGGCTGAGATGATGATTAAGCATATATCTTTCAAATAGCTAGAGAGGTATTCCGAGAAACAAATTATATAGGTAATATTACATTATCCTGGAATAATGTGTATTTCGACAAACGCGTTATAAACACATTTGATCCCGAGATTATACGTCATGATTAAACACCATAAATTACTTAATTAAACACTTCGCGGTAAGTTCTCAGTCTCAGAGATTAAGGATCAAATAAATTCTTGTTAAAATTTAATTATGATAATCTGTTTATTAAAGAGATTCCTCTTATATTTCGCTAATCTCTACCACAGTTAATGAATACGCCAGACTCTGTTATAAATTAATTAAAAGACTGAACCGCTAAAGCTTAGGTGATCTTTACAGATGCTAAAATTCTTTATCCAATTTACTTTTTATCATAATTTTAATCTTCCAATTTTAGAATTTGGACAGACTACTTAGTTTGCCGGACCCTGAAACCCCTTTTAGTAGTAAGGACAAAAAACTTTCTTTTTACTACTTGGATGGCAAACAAGCTGCCCTGGTGTTAAGCAGTTACCGTAGCCTATGGACGTTTGCAATACCAGAGGTACCACTTGCGTGTTGCCAACCCATTTTTTATACCAGGGCTTTAAGATCCATGGAAAAGGAATACCTTTTTTTTTCAAAATGCGTTCCTAAATGAGAGCTGAAGATCTGTACTGACACACAGGAACACAACTACACCGCTGTGTGTAGTTATATGGCTGTGTTCTTCTGTACTGTATCAGTTTGTCCTGAACAGATGGTAAAACATACCTACATGTAAAATCAAACCGTGAAACTCGAAATGGATTAGAGCAAGCCCAACAGGGCAAGTCCTTTATCTTATCTTCTCTCGTGACAGGACCGTTCTTTCGGCCAGAGCACTTCGACCCTTAGGGTCTTTTTTGCATGCCCCTTCCTTACTGCTAAACCTACCTACATCCTGGTCCCTGAATATTTCCTGGATGAGTATCAAGGGAAGGCCCTTACAGAAGACACAAATAAGAGCCAAATACCTACACAGTAGTGAAGCGGAACATCATCATCATCTCAACCCATAAACGTCCCACTGCTGGGCACGGGCTTCTCCTTACAGTTGGAGGGATATTAGCCTACTATACCACGCTGGCCAGACGGGTTGGTATAGGGTTTTGTTTTGAGGTTTCCTTCTCTTGCAGTGGGTATTATCTGCTTGACTTTCTCCCTTAGTCGACATTTACTATACTTTTTTCTTCCTTCTTTTTTTTTTTAAAAAGACAACGCCCGCGCTAGAGAACAAGCTCTGGGTCGCGGGGGACTTTACAAACATACACTTAACGGACACAAATTACACCCAGACTCAGAACAATTCTTTGTGGGTCACACAAAGTTTTGTCCTGTGTGGAAATCGAACCCTCAACCTCGTGCACAGCAGGCGCATACTGCGACCACTGGACCACCGAGGCAGTCGAAATAAGTCGAATACCTATGGGATAGAAGGGGGTGGTAACATTTGTATTCTTAGTCCCCACGGAAACCTAGTGTCTTACAAATCTTAAAACCTAAGATATATAACTGAATGACAAAGAGGTATACCGTCCATCTAAGTGGCCTGTTCAATAAAGTTTCATTACAGCTCGGTATATCTTGTTAAATTTATATCGCAGGTATACGGAATTACTCCCTAAAGTAACGTTACCTGGACGACGATCTATTCTGATGTTGACACTGTTATTTATTTAATTCTTAATTATGTTGAAGCGGCTTAAGCGGTGGTAGCCGAGTAAGAGAGATGCGAGTTCGATCCCGGGTGGCATACCAATGTGAATTCCACTTTGTGAAATTTACCATTTGGCTGTGGTCTTCTGTAAGTGTTAGTTTGGCTTGCTGGCCACTTTAGTTAGTAAGTTTAAATAAATAAATAAAATAAGATTTGTTTATTAAATAAATACATGTAAATAATAAAGATAATAATCGGTACATAAGGCTGTCCCCTAGAACGTACAGCCACATGTTATGGCAACAACACCATATGTTGTGTTACATCATATACATAAATACAACGTTGTACACCTCTTTAGTCACGGTTGGGTATAATAATATCTGTTAATGAATACTAATACGGTCACAATTAGAACTATAGATGTCTGTCTTTAGTATAAAAGGATGTAAGCGACATTGCCATGCGAAATTGATCCTTATTGTGGCATAATTCTGATGAGGTAGCAAGAGCAGGGTGCTGCTGGCCACTGTTGTCTTCTCCTATATCAAGTGAGCAAGGATAAAGATCTACACTCATTGGTCTAATGCGGGTTGATGGATCAGATTTCCCTTTAGAATTGCTTTTCAGACATGTGGGTTTCCTCATGATGTTTTCCTTCACCGCGTCATGTAAGTATATTTTTTTTCATTAAGAAAAAAAACCTCCCGCACTAGAGAACAAGCTCGCTGTCGCGGGGGACTTTACAAACATACAGTTAACGGACACAACTTACACCCAGACTCAGAACAACTCTTTGTGGATCACACAAAATTTTGTCCTGTGTGGGAATCGAACCCCAGTCTCGTGAACTGCGGCCACTGGACCACCGAGGCAGTCAAGCAATATATGGGTAATCATTGATATATACGAATAAATTTTACTGGGATCGAACTCACACTTCATGTGCGCAAGTCGGTTACTTACCCACACGGAAAGCACCGCGCAGTTATGCATACCAAGAGCAATACTAGTAATTTTTAAGAGAGGTAGAGCAGCATACGAGCGAGCAAGCCCGACTGGGGAAGGACTTTCACGTATGCGTAAAAAAAATGTATTCCTATCCCAGAAATAACTCCCATTTTAAAGTCCCTGGTGTAAAAAAATGGGTTGGCAACACGCAAGTGACCTCTGGAATTGCAAACGTCCATAGGCTACGGTAACTACTTAGCATCAGGATGGCCAAATGCTTGTTTGCCATTCAAGTAGTGTAAAAAAAACATTGTCAAATAACCACCACGCTAATAAAAGCAAAATCAATAAAGTACATAGTTTGTCTAACGTATAATTTACTATTAGATAAATATCTCACTTGAAACACGCAATTTCCTTTCCCCTATAGGCAAGAAAGCCTACAAACTACACATTAGGTACACTCGCACTGAAATCTATCACGGCCAAGCTTACTCCATAATTATTTAGAGAAAGCCTGTATAAAACGTAAAGTACAAAATAACATAGCCTTTATTACAGTAATCTTATAAGATAACTAGGGGTCGCCCGCGACTTCGTCCGCGTGGTAATTTGGAATATTTTCCCCAATTTTGCAACATTTCCCACTACTGCTCCGCTCCTATTGATCATATCGTGATGTTATATAGCCTATAGCCTTCCTGGATAAATGCACTATTCGACAAAAAAAATGATTTTTTTCTAATCGAACCAGTACTTTCTGAGATTAGCGCGTTCAACCAAACAAACTAACTTTTCAGCTTTATAATATCAGTATAGATGCTGGTTCATTTGTTGTTATTTTTAAGACAACTCCATCCTAGGAAACTAGCCTATGTCACCGGGGACTTTAAAAAAATATTTTGTCCCTTGTGCGACATTTCTGGTATTGGTGCCGAGGTGACTACCATCACAATCATATCACCATCTCTTCTTATTTCTTTCTTTTTATTTATAAAGGAAAGAAAAAAAAGAGTTGTGATCGACTACACGTGCAGTCAGTCAAATTCAAGACCGCAGTTCGCAGTATCAGACAAAATAATAATAATACATCGTTTATTTCTATCCAAAACCGAAATACAATGTACAAACAACTATGAGCTAAGGTATAGGTACAACATACCGGTTGTGGATTGCTGGTGCCTGAAGTAGGTCCAGGTCTCCACTCGAAACCACGTAGTACAATGTCAATATCTTAGCACATTAACAATACTTAAAAAAATATTGTTCCATTAAAATTTGTTGTAACTTTCGAATGAAAACTAAGTTTAGGTAAAACAAAAAGTAATACTAGCTATCTCCAGCAGCTTTAACAAAAGTAGTTTTCAGTACTAAAGCCTCAGATACGCCAGTATTATCTGTTCTGTGCCCATCTCAAAAGTAAATGCCATCAAAACCGAGGGATTAAATATTAAAATTTACGTTTTATAAACACTGTTACCTTTATATTAAACTAGATTTTATTTCTGTGAATATTCTTCTATCTCTAATTTTAAAGTAAATTTAAAAAAATTGAGCTAACTGATCATTATGACTGGCCTGTTGGTCTAGTGGTTAGTGACTCTGACTGCTACGCCGGAGGTCGTGGGTTCGATTCCCACCCAGGACAAATATTTGTGTGATGAGCACGATTGTTTGGTCTGTCTGGGTGTAATTTATCTATAATATGTATGTATTTAGAAATATATAAGTATGTTTATCAGTTGTCTGGTTACCATAGTACAGGCTCTGCCTAGTTTGGGATCAGATAGCAATGTGTGAGTTGTTCCGAAAATATTATTATTATTATAATCCTTAGCTGCACCACTGTCAACTGAAAATGTATCCGAAAGGGTGCGCTATTACCACGTTGACAGACAATTAAACTTTTTAATTGGACTTAAACTGTTCAACTCTAAATCAAAATATTTCTCAGCAACATTATTACCATTTTCTATACAATTATAAACAAAATCTCTTTGCCGCCAAGTTACCAAGGTAACGTATATGCGTTAAGCACCCATCTCGGAGCTTTCCATGGTCCAAGGTCGCAGCCCACACCACCCAAGGTCAAGGGTAACGTGCCGATCGATACGGATGCTGTGCGAGACAAAGACGGCTATATATCGAGTATGAGGAAGTAAAAGAGAGGGTTATATTACTAGTAGATACGGAGATAGTGTTTTCCTTCTGCGGTACAGTGCAAGGATGGTTTTAGAAGCGTTTTAAATTGTTGGAGGGTCATTGTTTTAAATTTATTGTTAAACATGAGGGTATTTTTACTACCTGGTTTGGTAGTCGTTTGTGTTGTGGGTTCGATCCCCATATGACACAAATATACAGAAAGTATTGTTATGAAGTATATTTTGACGACACATTAGTTTAGTTTGACTACTACTCCGCGGCGTGTTGCGGGTTCGAAACCCACACGGAACAAAAAAAAGATTGATTCCCAAATGGTTGTATGTGTAATGGAAATATGTAGTTTGCAAGTTACCACATCTTATAACTTTTAAAGATTGTTTTTTATTATCTGTCGCCTAAAAAGAGTAGCCCTAGTTGCCAGTTCTTCTTTTGGTTGTACACTTGTTAGCTAACTGGCTGTAGATAAATAATATAAGCTGTCATTGACTTTTTAGTTCCCTATTTATACCTACGAACTTTGTAAACTACATAATAATATGAATTTTGATTTTGTCTGTGGTATTCCACTTTTTCTTCTTTCTTCATCTGTTGCTGTGTCATTCTGCCTGCAGAATAGACAACCATGATAAGTAGTTCTTTAAATTTACTTGAGAAAAGGGTAACAAGAAAAAAAAACATGCGGGGCAGTCTTTGGGGACTACCGATACAGGTAAAAACTATGCCTGCTTCACACGTAACCATTAAGTAACTTGTGAATTGTATCGTCGAGCTATTAGATTATTATTTTGAATAATGAAAGCTAGAACTCTTCCAAATACACTACAGTATGGCTTCATTGAGAGGCTTTGGCCTTCTACACCAGTGGCCAGTCGGATTGGTATAAAGTTTGATATCGAGAAAGTGAAATATGCCTTTATATAATCCTATCTCATAATTTAATTAAGTAAACACGTAATATGACAAATGACAAAGTTTACGAACACGAACTAGATGAGACGGCATTAACCTCACGTCGCCTGAGGCGGTACGAGGCGCTGGCAGTTCATTTGCTTCTATTCCGTAATCTTGTTTATTATAGCACTGAAAGCTCTTCTTGTTCGCGTTATATGAATGTGTAACGCTTCTTAGCTTTTCCTATATAAATAATTGCTATAATCACTTGAGAACGGCTTGGTCGATTTGGGCGTTTTTGTTTTTAAGTTTTCACTGTAAAACAAGAATGTTGGATACTTTCGGGATGGGAAAAACCACTCAACTCGTATGACCGCCGCTGTCAGATAGCAATAAAAACATTTTGTATTACGACTAACAGTATTTTTCATTGTGTCCGTAACAATCAATTAGCCTATCGCAGTCCACTGCTGGACATAGGCCTCACCCAACAAAAAAATATTTTGAGAAAATATCGGCAATTTAGATGATATATTTGTATGAAAATATCAATTACACCCATGCGAAGTCTTGTCAATTGCTAGTAGAATGTTATATACATTCTACTAGCTGTTGCCCGCGGCTCTGACCGCGTGGATATCGGTTATCACGATAAAAAGTAGCCTATGTGCTATTCCAGACAGAGAGATAATCTATCTGTATGCGAAATTTCATCCTGATCCGTTCAGTAGTTATTGCGTGAAAAAGTAACAAACATTCATCCATGCATCCATCCATCCATACTCACAAACTTTCACATTTATAATATTAGTAGAATTAGGTACTAGCCGCTTTCCCCGTGGTTTGACTGTTCTAGATTTCTATAATAAGCATTTGGCACTAGGTTCGTCCCTACATAGGACCTAACATATACTCCCATTATTGTATTAAAGTAAAGCGAAGCTACCACATTACAAAAAATCGTTCGATTTATATTTTACTGAAAAATGCTATAGTATGTTCAGTAAAGCGTCCCGTAACCGACAGACAAAACTTTTTTCATCCGATTATGTTTGTATGGAACCAGTTCTTTTCTTAGGCTTTTCAGTTCCCTTGTCTGAGCCTCTAGACAAATGGCATATTTTAAACAGTAGTCGGTCGAATCGAAAAATCAAAAAAACAAATGTATGGGATTTGACGTTAGTCTACGATATAATGTCGTAAACTTACGTCAAATCCCATACATTTGCGATTCGACTATCGCTTATGCCACTTGTCTAGAGGGGCTGTTCAGTTAGCGACCCTGTAGGTAAGTTAGCTAACATCTCTTTTAGCATTTTATCGACCTGCAAGTGTTACAGAGTGATCCATAGATATAATACCATAGATCCATATGAATAAATGATTTTAATTTTTGATTTCGACATGGCTGACGAAAAACGGTTGTGACATACATCTACCTACCTCCTAATGTGTTATTGATAACAACATGGAAAATGGCATAACAAAAAATATTGTTTTTATAGCATTAGATTTTTTTATTATCAGTGACCCTCGGTGACGTGGTGTCAGAGTGGAAAGAGTAACAGGGAGTGAACCCTTCATATATTAAGCTTGGTGTGTCGCGTATAAAAACGAGTGATTGATGAGAGTACGTGCGTCTATGTAACGTAGTAATATATGTGTGCAATTTTCAACGGGGTTTTGCTTTAGGGGTCCTGCAAAAAGGTGACATCATCAGTCTACATTATTAGCACATAACATTGTACCTATTTCTCTTTGAAGACTGAAATGCCCGCCCACGATTTGCTACTGGTTAACAGATTTAAATGATATTTGTTTTTAGAAGGCTTTATTTTTCGAAATGTCAAACGAAAAATTAAGTTTAACACCTTTTTGTTACCCAATCCTAATGTTTTATCAGGTTTTGCCAAATGTTTATTTCAGATAACACACAAACTACCAGAAGAATGATGAGGCGCAGCACAATAAAACTTTACGTGCTTTTCCGAAGAAGAGGTGTCGCTGTGTTTTCAGCACATGGTCATTCATCAAGAGAGGTAAGGCACCATACTAGCCAGCAAGCCCAACTGGGGAATCATCTCCACCTTACAGCCAAATAACTACACACAGCAGTGTAGTTGTTTTCCTGTGTGTGAAAACAAGTCTCCAGCGCTCATTTAGGAATACGTTTAGAAAGAAACGTATTCGTACGCTTTGGTGTAAAAAAATATTAGGTCGTCAACATGCAAGTGATACCTGTGGTTTTGCAAGCGTCCATAGGCTACGGTAACTGCCTAACATCAGGCCGTATGCTTGTTTGCCATCCAAGTAACATTAACAAAATATATATTTAACGTACATAAAGCACAAACTACCGAAACAAAGACCAGGCGCAGGACCAACGCTTAACGTGTTTTTTCGAAGGAAAATGGTCTCTCTGTGTGTTCCAGCATATGGTCATTCATCTACGGACTGACTGCAGGTTTAACTTTGCAGTTTGCAGGTATATATCAATGCGGTTGTTATTAAGCTACGCGCTCCTCACAAAAAAAGAGAAAATACGTACTTATGTCATCAGAAAGTCGGAATATTGTGGTATATTAATCATGCTCTTCATTGTCCGTGATATACCAAGCCACAGTATTCTCAAATAACCACTGTGCCACAATAAAGGCTCGACGAAGTACAATTTAAATCCATTTGGCTTGAAAGCCGAAAGTTTCGCCGTAGTATGTAATTGCCTCATCGTATGGGAACTAGGGCATTACGACATTACTGTTGTGGTCATGTGTTGCGCGTTTTGTTGTTTAAAATACCGGTTTTTTATGTATGTTTTTGTTTTACGTGTAATACTTACTTGTAAGGCAACATTTAAAAACAGTAAAGAGAGGTAGAGCACCATACTAGCGAGCAGGCCCGACTGAGGAAGGACCTCCACCTTACAGAAAACCACAGCCAAATAAAACACAACGGTATAGTTGTGTTCCTGTGTGTGAGTACAGGTCTACAGCGCTTATTTAGGGATGCGTTTTGAAACGTATTCGTAGGTATTGCAAGCGTCCATAGGCTACGGACTACGGTAACTGCTTAACATCAGGCGGGCTGTATGCTTGTTTGTCACTCATAAAAATAAAATTTAAATAACATTTTTGTGGTACCTGCCCCCCCACTAGACAATGGGCATAAACGGTAGTTGAATCATAGAATCGATTGTATGAGATTTAACATCAGCCTAGGGGATGCCTATGTCCAGCAGTGGACGTCTTATGGCTGAGATGATGAAATATGTATATGTAACAAAATGATTTACTGCCTTGGTGGTTAAGCGGCCGCAGTATGCGCCTGCTCTGCACGAGGTTGTGGGTTCTATTCCCACACAGGACAAAACTTTGTGTGACCCGCAAAGAGTTGTTCTGAGTCTGGGTATAATTTGTGTCTGTTAATTGTATGTTTAGTAAGTCCCCTGCGACACAGACCTGTGCGGGAGTTGTCTTTTTTAAATTAAAAAAAAGAAGAAATTATAATTATCTACAAAGTTTTCCAACATAAATATTGAATGGTGGACATGCACGAACCTATTTAGAAACTTGGTAAATTTATTCCTTCGAAAAGTTTTCAAAATTAAAATCACTGACAACAAAAGTTTATCCGCGACTTACAAGGCCCATTATTAAGTTAACTTTGGCCCAGACCAGGTGTTGTCAAGGTCCCAGACTATAACAATAGCAGACTTTTAACAGCTAAGTTAAATTTATAACAGTTATAATCTATATTATTATTATTATATTTTCAGCCTGTACTGTCCCACTGCAGGGCAAAGGCCTCCCTTTCCTTTTTCCACTCAACCGGCCGGCTGATTCTCTAAGAAACAGCGATGGCAAACTGACAGTTGTGATTGCTCGTTGACGGCACAATCTATTGACTAAACGTCAAAAAGGACTCTTACGGAATACCGATTTTCAATCTGACAGCCAGATTTTGCTCGGTTTTTTGCGGTGGCTTGGTTTTTGCTCTTACGGAATACCCCTGCCGGCTTCGCACGGGTGGACAGTTATTTAGTTTTCGTAGGGATCCTATTTTTTTTTTAATAAAATATAGCTCATGTTACCCGCTAGTAATGTAGCTGTCCAGTAGTTTTAGAGTTTATTCATAACATACATACATACAAATCTTTTCTCTTTATATTAGTGTAGATAAGTTTCACAACATTATATTAATCTGCTGCTTAGTAGTGGTGTTCAAATCGTTCACTACTACATCATAGTTCTTAAAGTAGGGTTAAATACTTGTGTATGCGTTACACATCATCTTTTCCGACCCCGAGGGAAAAGTCAAGATAATCCTTACTAATATTATAAATGTGGAAGTTTGTAAGAATGGATGGATGGATGGATGGATGTTTGTTACTCTTTCACGTAAAAACTACTGAACGGATCTGGATGAAATTTGGCACAGAGATAGATTATGGTCTGAAATAACACATAGGCTACTTTTTGCAGCGATAACCGACATCCACGCGGGCGGAGCCGCGGGCAACAGCTAGTATAATAATATAGTAAAGAACAACTTTAAACGAGCAGATCTATTTTATTTATATGTGTATCTCGGAAACGGCTATTACGATTTATATTTTTTTGTATTTACGAGTAGATAAGGTTTCTGGTAAAGGTCGCGGGCAGCCGATGGACAAGGTCAGCTCAGGACCGAATGATGTGGAAATCCTTGGGGGAGACCTATGTCCAGCAGTGGACGTCTTATGGCTGAGATAGATGGATGGAAGGTTTCTATTTCGAACAACGTGAGAAACACAAAAAGGAATGCTGAGAGAAGCAGGGTGATCCATGTCCTGTTATGTATTTAAAACTAGCCACCATACACCGTTGAACCACTACTAGGGTCTAAAATCTCAGATTCCAGGCCCAGAGCGTTGCGTTTTTAAGCATTTATACATTCAGAGGTATTCTAAGAAGTTTAGACCTCAAGGTTAACTTATAACCATACGACAGTAAGTAGTAGTCTTAATATTGACTCAAATGGTAAAACGGCATTGCTAGGACATGCTCTCATTTGGTGGACTTTGAATAAATATTATTTGTATGTACAGTTTGTACAAGTGAGCTACAGTTGGTCAATCGTATGTATTTGGAATGTGGTAACAAGACATGAGGAGTAGGTGGAATTGGAAAATGGGATTAAATATAATGACCACCATTTAATGCTTTGATACCCTTACTTCTTTTACGAAAAATATATACTTAACACCAGAAAAAAAGTCTATAAAATTACAATAGTACTATTTGAGTCACGACTGCACTTCAAATTGTATTCGAACACCAAATGTAGTAAATGCTCACCAAATCTTGTTTTCCTCTTGTGCGCCAGATCACCAGAAAATACATAGGTTCATTCCAAACATTGGTTATAATTTTACATTAAAATGCTGGTTTAATTTTGGTGATCATTTACTATTTTTATCTGTTATATGTTACTATTCTGATGGTAAGTTAAACATAAGCCTTGGAAAATATTGTAGGTACTTGTACAAGAAATAAGAGAAGTAAAATTGGAGTACTCTGAATGTGGGCAATTCCCTTTCATCATCTCAACCCATAAACGTCCCACTGCTGGGCACGGGTCTCCTTCATAAATTTGGAGGGATATTAGCCTACTACACCATGCTGGCTACACGGGATGGTAACTTGGTATAGAGGTTTGTTTCGAGTTTTCCTTCTCTTGCAGTGGATATTGTCTGCCGGACTTACTCCTTTAGTCGACTCTTACGACACAAACGGAATGGAATGGGGTGGTAACATTTGTATTTTTAATCCATAATGATACATTTAATAGTTATACATACGTATAACTGTTAAATGTATCAAACAAAATTATATATAGCTATACAAACAAGATATAACTGTTAATTATATCCAGTTACGTTGTCAAAAGCCATTTTGGTATTCAAATTTACTATAAAATACGTTTTCTCCCGTAGAAATCAATTAGCATGAATTAGAATAATGTTTAGGAATATTTTGAAGGAGATCATTAAGCGCTGGCTTGTCTGAGTCTCAAGTGTTTTGAGGATTTGTATATTGCTTTCATTCATTTCATTTCATTATTATATTACTTAGATAGCAAACGCCGTTTGCCGTTGTCTGTCTTTAAAAAAACAACTCCCGCACTAGAGAACAAGCTCTGTGTCGTGGGGGGCTTTACAAACATACAATTGACGGACACAAATTGCACCCAAACTCAGAACAATTCTTTTTGGGTCACACAAAGTTTTGTCCTGTGTGGGAATCAAACACCACCAACCCTCGTGCACAGCAGTAGCAGTTGTCTTTTAAAAAAGAAAGAAAAAGAAGAAACTTCTTCATTATTAGACGTGCTACCTGCCCTAATAACTATTAATACCTGAGTATTAATCCAAATACCATAACTACCATACAATAAACTTACGACATAAAAATTCTTCATTTACAGGAAAGGTGGTACTTACCCGGTGTTTCAGGGGTTTGTTTTAACCGCTGTTGCCATGGTAACCGGCCCCGACCAGACCTGCAAACAACAATGTAATTATTCACCATTGATTTTTTCACAAAGGATATTCGGCTTGGGCTAGTTTAGCTCTGGTTGTTTTTTTATACTACCAAGGAGGCAAACAAGCATACGGCCCGCCTGATGGTAAGCAGTTACCGTAGCCTATGGACGTTTGCAACACCAGGGGTGTCACTCACGCGTTGCCGACCCTTTAAAAACCTTATAACTCCTTTCTTGAAGAACCCCATGCTATAGTCTTTTGGGAAAACCTTGATAGTAGCGGTGCGTGACTCCGGAGTAACTGATTAAAAAGAGTATATTCTAAGCGCGGATTATATTGCCGTATCTACTCCTCACAATTCTTATCGGTACCGCGGTATCGATGGATGGATATAAACAATGCGTCGGAGTCATAGGAGTGACGGAGCAGTCAAAGTCGCTGCTTAACATCAGGCTGGCCGTATGCTTGTTTGCCACCCATGTACCTACTGTCCTGTACTCACACACACAACTACAACGCTGTGTGTAGTTATTTGGCTGTGGTCTTCTGTAAGGTCCTTCCCAGTCGGTCTTGCTCACTAGTATGATGCCCTACGTCACTCAACTCTCTACAAAAAAACAAATAGGTATTGCATGTCAATGTCTCTGACTGCCATGGAATATCTATTTGTTAGTTATGCTTTAGGTATAATAAACTAGGGGTCGCCCGCGACTTCGTCCGCGTGGTTATTTGGAATATTTTCCCGATTTTGCAACAAATCTCACTACTGCTCCACTCCTATTGATCATAGCGTGATGTTATATAACCTATAGCCTTCCTGGATGAATGCACTATTCAACAAAAAAATATTTTTTCTAATTGAACCAGTACTTTCTGAGATTAGCGCGTCCAACCAAACAAACAAACTCTTTAGCTTTATAATATTAAGTATAGATTGATTTTCTTTCATATTTTATTTAAATACAGCTTTCAAACTAAATCTGTGTCATACAATCAAGAGCTAGGCGTCTAGAAATGCGACAGTTATAAAACCTAATGAATATTTATACATTAAGAAAAAGTGTTATGAATATTATAATAGCCAAAGTCTGGGCTTTCATTATATCTAATTTGTATCTCACGCGTATAATATGATAATATATTATATGGTTTTATAGACAAATCGAATAAAATAATATTGTGACATAATATTGTTTAATTATTGTTAACTCTATGTTTTATTGTATAAGTATATCTATAGAAATAATCTTATAGATTGATTAAACTCATTAAAAAAATAACAACTTTTTCTGATGCAAATCTTCACTTAGTACAGGGTCCAGAGTTTGGAGAGCACAATTTTTATTATTTTGGATTTGGTATTATTTTTATTTTGATTAATGTTGCCCGCAGCTTCGCCTAAAGTACCCTACTATGTTTTCCCAGGGTATAATCTATTTCCTTGCCAAATTTCAATAGGATCCGTTCATCCGTTTACTCGTGAAACGGTAACAAACTAACTAAAAAACTAGCGTTTTCTTATCCTAGGGATACTCCATCTTAAGCTCTGGTGTAAAAAATGGGTCAGTAACTCACAAGTGATACCTTTGGTATTGCAAGCGTCCATAGGCTACGTTAACTGCTTACCATCAGGCAGGCCTGCCTTGGTCCAGTGGTCGCAGTATGCGCCTGTTGTACAGGAGGTTGTGGGTTCGATTCCCACACAGGACAAAACTTTATGTGGCCTGCAAAGAGTTGTTCTGAGGCTGGGTGTAATTTGTGTCCGTTAATTGTTTGTAAAGTCCCCCGCAACACAGAGAGCTTGTTCTCTAGGGCGGTAGTTGTATAAAAATGGATACACGTTAACGTAACGGTCCCGCAAGGTAAGTGCTTTGCTCCATCCCAAAAAAAAAATACTAAACTTTTCATTCTGTCTACTAAAACGCCCAAAATTCTTAGAAAGACTCCAATATTTACAGTAGCGTAAATAATTCAACAAAATACTCATCATAAAACCAAAGCTAAAAATATGAATACGTTATAAAACCTTGTGCAAATTGAAGAGTACTTGTCAAAGTCAGGAGAGTCCATATCGACTTCTTTAATAATAGGACCCTTAATTGTGGCTTGAATTTTTAATATTACTTGGATAGGATACTTGAGTTGGGTAAAACCTTTATAATGTTCTCATGGGACAACCATACATCCATACTTAATATTATGGGAAAGTAGCTCTGTTGGTTAGTTACCTTCCTATTACAAGAATATAGATGGTTGAACGGATTGTTATGAAATTTGGCAAGGAGATAAATAGTATCCTGGGGAGGAACATACACTTTTATCGTGATTACCGATATTAACGCGAGCGGAGCCACGGGCAACAGCTAGTTGGTTACATTTTCAGTATATGGGAATTTATTCCGAGTCAGAGTGTTTAATATAATAGTTATCAAGCCTTTCTACATAATAAAACCTATTGGAATTTCTAAACAATATAAACTGAACACAAATAAATCGATTGCACTGTGTAAGATAGACGCAAAAACTTCAAATACCCATAAATAAACTGTTGTAGAGACAATGGCGCTATAATCTAACGTTAGCAAACCCACGGCCTAGTCTATACCACTTTTTTCTTAAGCCATTGAACTTATTACCACCAATACTGGTGCTTTTAACAACCACTTTATCTTTATCGCAATAAGGCTCAGTTTTGTTTGTGTCTTTGTCTCTTGTATGTTTGTTTGTGATATAAAGTTGTTTAGCGTTAAGTTCAAGGTTCCACGGTGTTTCCGGATGATTACCGTTTGTGGTTATTGCGTACAATTAAGTGAATCTCTCGATTTAAGTAAAGCATTTGATACTGTTTACGTTGCAGTCAGCATGGATACGGAATCGTTCATCATCATCATCATCTCAGCCAAGACATCAACTGCTAGACAAAGGCCTCCCCCAAGGATTTCCACAACTTTCGATCCTGAGCAGTCCTTGCCCATCGGTTGCCCGCAACCCTTACCAGGTCGTCGGTCCACCTTGTTGGAGTGCCTACGCTTCGTCTACTAGTTAGGAGTCGCCAACCTAGAACCTTTCTGCCCCAACGGCCATCAGTTCTGCGAGTTAAGACAGGCAGACAATATCCATTGCAAGAGAAGGAAAACTCGTAACAAATCCTTATACCAACCCGTCTCGCCAGCGTGGAATAGTAGGCTAATATCCAAGTGTGTGGCGGAGACCCGTGCCCAGCAGTGGGCCGTAGAATTTAAAAAAATCCGCAGTATTATCTTACGTACAGAATAAAAGCTACACCATGTAGTTATATGGCTGAGGTCTTGTGTAGGGTGAAGCTGCTTTCTTAGTTTGTTCACTTGTATGGTGCCCTACATGACTAAAAAATACGTAAATGTAATATAAATTGTATATCAATGTAATATAAATTGTGTATCAATGTGATTGGTCCGACAACATTTGTTCAGTAAATGTGTCTTGAAATATATTCGGGTTTTCTTTACATAGGATTGTAAGAAAAACGAATAAATAGTGTTTGGGTTGTACTTGTGTAAGTAGAGTAAAGAAAACAGTAATACCTGACCATTAAAAGCTTATGTATTTAACCGACAGAAGCTTGTATTGAGCTCTTAAAACCTTTCAATTAACAACAAAACAAGAAGGCTTTAGATGGCGTGATCTAAAAGTATTTGCTTTTTGTAGTTTCTTTTATTAATATATTAAATTAAATACAAGTCATTTACAACAAAATTTATATTTACACAAATTAAAATTAAATTCTAATAATAAACTTTTTATAGTTCATCCTACTAATATTATAAACGCGAAAGTTTGTAAGTATGGATGGATAGATGGATGGATGTTTGTTACTCATTGGATCTGGATGAAATTTGGCACAGAGATAGATTATGGTCTGGAATAACACATAGGCTACTTACCCTTACCGCTTTTTACAGCGATAACCGACATCCACGCGGGCGGAGCCGCGGGCAACAGCTAGTTTATAATATTAGAAAGTTTTTTTTTTAAAGACAACGCCTGCACTATAGAACAAGCTCTGTGTCGCGGGGTACTTTACAACATACAATTAACACACACAAATTACACCCAGACTCAGAACAACTTTCTGTGGGTCATACAAAGTTTTGTCCTGTGCAGGAATCGAACCCACAACCTCGTGCACAGCAGGCGCATACTGCGACCACTGGACCACTGTATGTTTGTGAGCTTTTTTTTATACGAAAGTAGGTAGTTAGTTAGCTAGTTCACGAAAAATAGTAGGTATGATGCAAAACAGTTTCTTTTTCCTATCTATACTAATATTATAAAGCTGAAGAGTTTGTTTGTTTGGTTGAACGCGCTAATCTCAGAAAGTACTGGTCCGATTAGAAAAAATCTTTTTTTGTTGAATAGTGCATTTACCCAGGAAGGCTATAGGCTATATAACATCACGCTATGATCAATAGAAGCGGAGCAGTAGTCAGATATGTTGCAAAATCAGGAAAAATTTCGCGGACGACGTCGCGGGGGACCCCCTACTAGATCAATATAACTTATACCCTTGTCCGGAAAGGTTTAGTGAACTTTAATAGTTTGTTAAATGACAGGCTAAATGTCATGCACGTACATACATGAATACCGTCATGGCGCCATTTAAAGTCTATATAGTCTACGTATCGTTACAGTAAAATGGAAATGTTTAAGGTCAAAACAGGCGCTAGGTTTTCATTGTCGCTAAGCAATTTTTCTTTATTCTACTTTGGGGACAAACAAGCATACGGCCCGCCTGATGTTAAGCAGTTACTGTAGCCTATCGACGCTTGAAATACTAGAGGTATCACTGTTGCCGACACATTTTTTTAAACCAGGGCAGTTGGAGTATCCGTGGTATAGGATTTTTTTTTTCTAAATTGCCAACCCTATGGCATACTATCATATCTTGTTTTCTTAAATACTACGCAAGTAGGTATGTATTTAAATTTAGACTTCCTTATACATATTTCAATATAATATTTACCACAAACATTACATCACTTTTTTTTATTAAAAAAGACAACTCCCGCACTAGAGAACAAGCTCTATGTCGCGGGGGACTTTACAACATACAATTAACGGACTCAAATTACACCCAGACTCAGAACAACACTTTGTGGGTCACACAAAGTTTTGTCCTGTGTGGGAATCGAACCTAAGTAAATGTCATACTCTGGCGATTAAAAAGAGTGGCCCGAGTTTCTTGCCAATTCTTCTCGAGGCCCTACCCTAGCCAGCGAATTGGCCTTAGGAAAAAAGTATACTGGCATTTGTTTTAATGACGTTCATAAGTATCATGATTTGATCTAAATGAATAAATGACTTTGACTTTGAACCCACAACCTCGTGCATAGCAGGCGCATACTACAGCCACTAGACCACCAAGACAGTCAAATCACTAAAATATTCTCCTGTCCCAATTTACCTAAAACTAAACATACTTTATCCAAACCACTTAAAACACAAAAACTCAGCATCTCTAAGTAGAACCATCACTTTACTCTGCCAACTAAGCAGCTAGAGCTCTTGAGAAAATCTCGCCGATACAAAATCTATCACGTTTAAAATAGATAACTCGCAAGTTTAATATTTCTTTGGGAAAAGCTTGCGATAAAAATAAAATGTTGCCTTAGGGATGTCACTCTCAAATATGGATGTATTGAAGCAGAAAAGTTTGCTAGGATATCTAGTATAGTTTCCTCCTTGTAGAGACGTCTAGTTTTAATAAAAGTTTTTTTTAATTTTGTTACTGTGAGTACATTTTATCTACAGATATCTAAATTTATAGGTTTTATATTATTATATATGTCGGGACGTCTATTAAAATATCGTGTATTTAGAGTTAATTATGTCCACTCTGACGAGATCAAGGAGATTGTTACGAGTACAAACTCCTTAGACGTAATACAGAACACTGGTGCTCTATGGGTGGTTGTCATTTGATTCGTTGACTGCTTTGACGGGTGCGTGGAATGTCACATTCTGCGGGACTGGTGGCGGATCTTTTATGGTGCTGGTGGCGATCATTATTATCGGTGGGCATCTCGCTTGGGGCCCGAGTGCCATGTGTTCTGTAGAACGTCCGTAGTTTGCAGTTACTGACCATTGAAAGGAACAATTGATTGTGATTGAAATATGATCGAGCTGTTAACCTCCTCGCCCGAATACCCACGTGCTAGTACATAATTAAGAAACAATGAAAGAAATAAGCTACAAGATAACTCCCGTGCTTCTACATCAGAAGTGGGATGTAAAGGGCCTCTCCATGAGGAGGAAAACGAGAACGTTTTACTGAACTTAGCTGTTGTGAACGTTAGCTTTACCATAGCCGCAGGCATCCTCTACTAGTGTAATGGTGATTTGACTGGTTAAATTCGATTCAGATAGCGCCAACGCTGACCTGTATACAAGCTTGGTGTAATGTGGTAGAGATAATGATCAATAGAAACTGCGTGAGAAGCTGCTATGCGACTGTGGAGCTACATTGAGCGCATGCCGTGAATTGAGATGGTAGAAGACATGAAAGCTGGATTCGTCACATCACTGTTGTGGCAAAGAGATGCCGCAATACGAAGGATACGTCACGTCAGCGTTCTCTCAACGGAAAGGCCGTAGTAGCGGACCGTCGACAACAACAAAGGAAGTGTAAGTCTGTCAGGAGAGTCATCAGAGGGATTCTACTACGTCACTGGGTGAGATCGTACCTTTTCTATTTGGTAGTGAATCCGCTTGCTCCTTGGTCAGAATTGGTGTATTAGTAAAGCTGCCTGGTAGACAGCGCAGAAGTCTAGTGCACTTCGCGGGTATCAGTAGTAACGATTTTGAATGTACTTCTCAAATTCTTAGTTAATAGACATTCAGAGTATTCAATTATCAACCTTATTTCACATATGCCCTGACAGAGCTATATTAATCCAGGGTAAGAATGTAGTTGCTAACTTCAACCATCGAACGACTGACGTAGAATCACGTTATATCATTCCTACGAATTGGAAACTATGGTAGTCCTTCGGGCAGTAGAAAAATATCGTCACTATCTGTATGGACAACACTTTACTGAACCGGCTACTCGTATAGATCTAGATGAAAATATTATGAGTGCAGCTGCTAGCTGCTACTGATTCAATTGCGGTAGTTAGTGAATACACAGCCATTAAGTTTAGTAAACTATTTTAGCATCTAATTGCATAGTGTAAGGAAGAATATCTTTCAAGTAATCGTGTTTAATGTGTTTACACTTCACAATGTATTGTAAGTGACATTGCGTTGAAGTGCGAATATATGTACGCGTGAACGCGTAACCTGGCATTTTAATCGAATCCTATCCTGATAAGGAAAATTGTTGTCTTCACTTGAACATAACAATTGGCGTCAGGGGTAGCACGTCACAGTAGGTACGAGCTTAAACACACTAACGGGTCAAATCAATCCTTTAAATATTCTCATGAAAATCTATGCGCTATACCCGGGGCTATGGGGCTCTAGACGAGGCAAGCGATAGATTCAACAAGGAGGCCAAGACGGCCGGCGGTCAACAATCAGGAAGAGTAGGGAGCTCCATCTGACAACGATAGCGAGACGTCTTCAGTGGTTAGCTCTCGCACCATGACTGCAAGCTACAGAAGCCACTCTTCTGACAATTATAATGTAAGTAGTCTTTAGTAACTATGAAGACTGGCTTATATGGGTCGACGTCTTAATTGTGTAGTGTAGTAGTTGTTAGTGAAAGTAAGGACTGACTCGCATGGGTCGATGTCTGAACTGTGTGGTGCAGCAGTCGTAGGGGCACCAATGAGTGGTTGCCCGGGCCGACTTGGCACGGATGGTATGCAGTCGTAGGGGCACCAATGAGTGGTTGCCCGGGCCGACTTTGCATAGATGGTATAGTCGTAGGGGCTCCAATGAGTGGTTGCCCGGGCCGACTTGGCACGGATGGTATGCAGTCGTAGGGGCACCAATGAGTGGTTGCCCGGGCCGACTTTGCATAGATGGTATAGTCGTAGGGGCTCCAATGAGTGGTAGCCCGGGCCGACGTTGTTCGAACTGCCGGTATTCGTAGGGGCTCTAATGAGTAGTAGCCCGGTCCGATTACGCGTGCAGTGTGGTAGTGATAGAGAGAGCGAGGGTCCGAGAACTTGGAAGTCAGTGATGGACGAGCGAGTTTTATGAGAAACCAGAGGCTGTTTATTTTCTTGCAGATTTATCAACGGCGTCAGTCGCACGAGGACGAGCGACGTGTCAGTCTGGCCGTGTCGGGACGTCTATTAAAATATCGTGTATTTAGAGTTAATTATGTCCACTATTGTCCCCGACATGACGTTAAACTGTGACGCGCCTTCCATATGGCGTTAAACTAAAATGCAGACAACACCACTGCCAGAAAAGGAAAATTCGAAATTAAACCCTATACCAACCCGTCTGGCCAGCGTGGTATAGTAAGGCCAAAACCTCCTATGATAAGACGCCACAAGCAAAGGCCCCCAGTTCCCGGTAGTCCCGCTGTCCGTGGCCACGGTAGCGGTCTCGGTAACAGCGGGATAGGGGGTGCGAAGAATCTCCGGGCTACGACGAAAGGCTACCAAAAACACCTGACCCTGGCGACGTATAACGGACGCTCTCTACGGCTGGACCAACACCTCACCGAACTCGAGGTAGAATTAGGTCGCTTAAACTGGCACATATTGGGGTTATCTGAAGTCCGACGACAGGGAGAGGATACGATAACCCTTGAGTCAGGGCACCTATTCTACTTTCGAGAAGGTGATCGGCCCTCTCAGGGCGGTGTCGGTTTCCTGGTCAACAAAACCCTCACTAACAACGTTGTGGAAGTCAGCAGTGTGTCGACACGGGTAGCGTACCTCATAATAAAAATCACCGACAGGTACTCCCTGAAGGTGGTACAGGTATATGCGCCGACCTCGACATACTGCGACGACATAGCCGAAGCCATGTACGAAGACATAGCCAAGGCACTACATGGTACCACCAAGGCTCACTACAACGTTGTTATGGGGGACTTCAATGCCAAAGTGGGAGTACAAGAACGCGGCGAAACGAAAATCGGATCCTACGGCGTGGGGCGCCGAAACCACAGGGGGCAAATGCTGGTCAACTTTCTGGAGTCACAGGGGCTCTTCTTAATGAATTCTTTCTTTAAGAAGAAGCCCCAGAGGAAGTGGACATGGCGAAGCCCCGATACTGTGACGAGGAACGAAATAGACTTCATCATGACTGACAGGAGGTCTGTGTTTAGAGACGTCTCCGTGATCAACAGGTTCAATACCGGCAGTGATCACCGACTTGTACGAGGCACTCTAAATATAGACTTCAAAGCCGAAAGGCGTCGCATGATTAAGTCTACTCTCAGACCTACTGCGCCTCAAATAACACTAGGGTCCGAAAAGTTCCAACTGGAGCTTCAAAATCGTTTCGATCTGCTGGAAACCGAAGGCACTGTTGACGAGAGAACCGACACAGTGGTCAGAACGCTACAGGATGTGTCTAAAAGGGTGTTTCCCGGAAAAAGCGTAAACAGACGATCTAAACTCTCGCTCGAGACTCTCGAACTTATGAGGCAAAGACGGGAAATGTCATCCACGCAGACGTCTTCGTCAGATGGAAGAAACCTCAACCGGAAGATCCGGAAGCTGGTGCGACGTGACCTCCGATGTTCAAACGCCCGCGCCATCGCGGATGCGATAGAACAGAACAGAGGCACCAAAGTATTCGCTCGCCAGCTAGGTAGATCCCATCTGACGAAACTAAATACTGCGGATGGCAGAACCGTGACCTCAAGATTCGGGATTCTCGAGGAAATTGAGAGTTTCTACAAAGACCTGTACGCATCACGGATGACTAAACCCACGAGACCCAGCGCTGATGACCACAGAGCCCCACTCACGCGCCATTACACGGAAGACATCCCTGATGTCAACCAGGGCGAGGTCAGAGTGGCTCTCGAGCAGCTTAAGAACAACAAGTCGCCTGGTGATGACGGAATAACCACAGAGCTCCTTAAAGCAGGCGGGACTCCAATCCTGAAAGAGCTAGCGAGTCTCTTCAATTCCGTTATACACCAGGGCCTAACACCTCAAGCGTGGAGCGGGAGTGCGGTGGTTCTGTTCTTCAAAAAAGGTGATAAAGCCTTGCTGAAGAACTACAGACCCATCTCACTCCTGAGCCACGTTTACAAGTTGTTCTCGAGAGTACTCACAAACCGCCTCGCCAGAAAACTCGACGAGTTTCAGCCTCCGGAACAAGCCGGGTTTCGAAAAGGCTACAGCACCGTGGATCACATCCATACTGTTCGGCAGATTGTACAGAAGACCGAAGAGTACAATGAGCCGCTGTGTATGGCGTTCGTGGACTACGAGAAAGCCTTCGACTCCATCGAAACCTGGGCAGTTTTGGGAGCTCTGCAGCGATGTCGCATTGATTGGCGCTACATCGAGGTGCTGAGATGTCTATATGACACTGCCACTATGACCGTCCAGCTCCAGGACCAAAAGACCAACCCGATCGAGTTGCGTCGAGGGGTGAGACAGGGGGATGTAATATCCCCCAAGCTTTTCACCAACGCGCTCGAGGACGTCTTCAAGACGCTGGACTGGACTGGACGGGGCATTAACATCAATGGCGAGTACATCTCACACCTTCGGTTTGCCGATGATATCGTCATCGTTGCAGAGTCGCTGGAACAGCTGAGCGGAATGCTGCACAGCCTGAATGGAGCCTCACGACGTGTCGGTCTCGGTATGAACTTGGACAAAACCAAGATTATGTTCAACGAACATGTCACGCCGGGACCGATTTACGTTGACGGTTCGATGCTCGAAGTTGTTCGGGAATATATCTACCTTGGGCAATGTGTCCAACTTGGTAGAAACAACTTCGAGAAAGAAATCAACCGCAGGATCCAGTTGGGTTGGGCAGCATTTGGCAAACTACGTCGAGTTTTCTCTTCGCCTTTACCGCAATGCCTGAAGACGAAAGTGTTCGATCAATGCGTCCTACCCGTTATGACGTACGGTGCCGAGACGTGGACGCTCACAGTTGGACTAGTCCACAAATTGAAAGTCACACAGCGGGCTATGGAGCGAGCTATGCTCGGCGTCTCTTTGAAGGATAAAATTCGCAACGAGGTAATCCGACAAAGAACCAAAGTTACCGACATAGCTCGCAGAATTAGTAAGCTGAAGTGGCAATGGGCTGGTCACATCTGTAGAAGGACCGACGGTCGATGGAGCAGACGTGTCCTGGAGTGGAGACCACGACTCGGTAAGCGTAAGGTAGGGCGGCCCCCAGCTAGGTGGACCGACGACCTAAAAAAGGTCGCTGGGGCGCACTGGATGCGGAAGGCGGAGGACCGTGTGCTATGGCGCGTGTTGGGAGAGGCCTATGTCCAGCAGTGGACTGCGATAGGCTGATTGATTGATTGATTGATGTCCACTCTGACGAGATCAAGGAGATTGTTACGAGTACAAACTCCTTAGACGTAATACAGAACACTGGTGCTCTATGGGTGGTTGTCATTTGATTCGTTGACTGCTTTGACGGGTGCGTGGAATGTCACATTCTGCGGGACTGGTGGCGGATCTTTTATGGTGCTGGTGGCGATCATTATTATCGGTGGGCATCTCGCTTGGGGCCCGAGTGCCATGTGTTCTGTAGAACGTCCGTAGTTTGCAGTTACTGACCATTGAAAGGAACAATTGATTGTGATTGAAATATGATCGAGCTGTTAACCTCCTCGCCCGAATACCCACGTGCTAGTACATAATTAAGAAACAATGAAAGAAATAAGCTACAAGATAACTCCCGTGCTTCTACATATATATATTTTTTTTTTTTTTCAGCCTGTACTGTCCCACTGCAGGGCTAAGCCCTCCCTTTCCTTTTTCCACTCAACCCGCAGGGGTATTCCGTAAGAGCAAAAACCGAGCCACGGCCAAAAACGAGCAAAATCTGGCTATCAGATTGAAAATCGGTATTCCGTAAAAGCCCTTTTTGACGTTTAGTCAATAGATTGTGCCGGCACCGAGCAATCACAATTGTCAGTTTGCGATCACAGCTGTCAGTTTGCCATTGCTGTTTTTTAAAGAATTAGCCGGCCGATCTTGTGCTAAAATAGTCTTTTCTGTACGCATCAAGCTCGTCCCGCCATCTGAGTTTTATATTATTAGTAAATATTTATTAATAACATGCTAGCTTTTGTCCGCGTCTTCGTCGGCGTAGACATTTTGTTGCTATTTTAATATACTTATAAACCATAACATTGTAAAGTTTCATAAAAATCCATCCAGTAGTTTTTGCATGAAACAGTTGCAAACATCTATACATCCTTACATCTTTTAGGTTTATAATTCTTTTTTTTCTTTTAAAAAAGACAACTACCGCACTAGAGAACAAGAGCTCTGTGTCGCGGGGGACTTTACAAACATTAACGGACACAAATCACACCCAGACTCAGAACAACTCTTTGTGGGTCACACAAAGTTTTGTCCTGTGTGGAAATGGAACCCACAACCTGGACCACCGAGGCAGTCAAATCAATAATGTTAGTAAGAATCTCATATAAATAATATCACATCAGTATAAGTATATTATAAAACTAGCTGCTCGTCCCGTCTTCGCACGAGTGGAAATTTATCTCGTAATTTTTTTTTAATAAAATATAGCCTATGTTACCAGCTGATAATGTAGCTTTCTAGTGGTATCGTAGTTTTTAAGTAAAATTGTAACAAACAAAATACCAAACAAAGAATCCAATCTCCATAATATTACTTAATTTGGAATATTTTCCCCGATTTTGCAACATATCTACTGCTCCGCTCCCTTTGATCATAGCGTGATGTTATATTATAGCCTACCTGGATAAATGCACTATTCAACAAAAAAAGATTTTTTCTAATCCAGTACTTTCTGAGATTAGCGCGTTTAACCAAACAAACAAACTCGTCAGCTTTATAAAATTAGTATAGATTTGCTCACAATATTATATTTGAAATAATCTAACGTCCAGTAGCATCCCTAGAATGAACGTATCGCTGTTACCAGCAAGCAACATTATCCGGCTGACATCTCTGGAGGCTACATCCGATTTCCTACCAGACGTTATCCATTCCCCCGAGATGTAACATGGACCACAAATGGAAGAGCAAATGCTACAAATCGTACCTTAATAATAAGTGTGCTACTTAACTAGGGTATTCATACTTGAGTAGGTACCAGTTAGCTTGTTTTGTGGGTAAAAGAATATTTTATGTATTTTTATATTGTTTGTGTGTAAATATAACTTGACATAGCATCACGCTTTTCCTCAGAAGGGGTACGCAAAGATTGCAGTCTTCAAAAAAGCGAATTAAACACTTTAGTTGAAAATAGTAAAGGAATTCTTTTAAACTTTCACGATTTGTACACATATTATAACTATAATAGATAACGGGTCTAAATCGCGTAATATTTTAAAGTTTTGGTTGGGAAACAAAAAGGTATGAAAACCTTTAAAATACAACGCGATTTAGACCCGTTGTCCATTATAGTTATAAATAGTAAAACATTTTTAATATATTCCAAATGCAGTTGTGGACTCTATGCACAGGATTTGTAGTGCGTTGATTATACTTATAAAAGTTGCGAATAAAAAAAAAACAATTTGAATTACCATCAGGCGAGCCGTTTGTTGGTTGGTCATCAATCTTATAAAAATATTATGAAAGAGAAACTAACCACTGTTGAAATATTTACCACCTTTAGTTGTCTTACTGCACTCAACGTGCAATTAACCCCAACATTTAAATGACCCGTATAAAACGTTTACATAAAAATGTCATATAAAAATTGACAAATTGGCCCAATTCGCTTCAGAATATTTTAACTTCTGGGTATTTAGCAATCAGAGAAAAAAAACGGAGTTACCAGTCACCATCCGATGGGCCGCAAGCTTTCACCATCGGCAATAAAATTAAAAAGAGAGTCAAGCAGTCCCACAGCCTGATTGTTTGGGGTAAATGAGATATTTGTCGTCCGACAGGTCATGGCCCATAATCAGCAATATCGTCGGTCAGTGTCAGTTTAATGCTTGATGGTAGTAAGTGTGCTACCTGTAGACTGTAAGAAAGCCGACCAGAATAAATTGTAAAGGTATGTCTGATCCACCAACCACTAAATGACTCGTACTTTTTAAAAAGACAACTTCTGCACTAGAGAACAAGCTCTGTGTCGCGGGGGACTTTACAAACATATGATTAACGGACACAAATTACACCCAGACTCAGAACAACTCTTTATGGGTCACAAAAAGTTTTGTCCTGTGTGGGAATGGAATAATCAACCTCGTGCACAGCAGGCGCATACTGCGGCCACTGGACTACCAGGGCAGTCAATGTGTACACACACTAGCCAATTGCCGGTTGTTGCTAGCTGAAGAGTCGTAAGGGTCAGTTCTCTCAGAGAAGAGAAAAGCCGTACCCTGCAGGAGATATGGGCAGCTCATAATAGAACTAACTTCGATATTGAATAACGATAAGATAAATAGAGCAATAAAATATAACATACTCTTTGTTATTATTTTTTTTTAGCATTAACCACCACCCAGAGCAAAATTCGAACCTGCACCTCTCAGATTCACTCCTAGCGCACTACTAATTGTGCTATCCAAGTTCTTTAAATATTATTACTCTTTTTAAAATCAATTAGTAACTCGCTCTTATTCCCAAGGCGAGGTTCCCAAAATTAACGCAACATCATAATGGAGATGTCGCAATCTATTGTGATATACATAATTGTTAGCCGACCTCTGTGATGCACGAATTTAATATTTTAAATATATAACAAAGGTCACTCTTTCATAATAATGCACTATGTATTGTATAAGAAAAAGGGTAGCAGCTTTGTAGCAATTGTGTGAAGTGTGAAAGAAATTTTCTGAGTCTGGGTGTAATTTGTGTCCGTTAATTGTATATTTGTAAAGTCCCCCGCGATAGAGAGCTTATTCTCTAGTACGGGAGTTGTCTTTTAAAAAAACAAACAAAAAAAATGAGTTGAAGAAAAGAAGTAGTAGTAGAAATTTTACGGTAAGGTACATAGAAATGGATTTTCAATGAAGTATAATCCAGTGCTCTCTTTAAAGAGTTGTATTGAGTCTGGGTGTAATTTGTGTCCGTTAATTGTATGTTTGTAAAGTCCCCCGCGACACAGAGCTTGTTCTCTAGTGCGGGAGTAGTCTTTAAAAAAAAATTACGCAAAGGTACATATGTATATAGAAATGGATTTTCAATGAAGGATAATCCAGTGCCCTCTTTCTTGTTCAAATTGGAGCTATACCTCCATCGAATGGGACAGTACCTCTACCTTATAGAAAAACACAGCTATTTGGTACCTGGCCATTAGGTTTTCCGGTAATAGCACTGTTCTGACAAAAGGAAGGATTGTCTTTAAGGTTGTAAGTACAGCATTTTTTTAGAGAGGCAAAGCTCAAGAGTTAAGCGTATAAGTCATAGTGACTGTTTACTATCAGACAGGTCATAATACGCTTGCAATAGAAAAGACATTAATTGAGTTGTCTTTCTGAAAAAAATTAATTGCTACTGTACTATACCTGCAACACTAGAGACAGTCTTATTTTATAAAATAAGCCAAATAGCCTTAAATAGGTACTATTGAGACGTGGTATTGCCACGTGTCGAGCAACGTGGCCTAAATCCTTACCTATTTCTTTCCAACGTACTTACGTACCACAACATACAATAAACAAAGCTACATTTTTATCCCGTTTAAATCCCTGCTTACTCCGAATATAACAGGCTCCGCAGCTCCATCCCAATCCAATCAGTCCACGACGCAGATATGGGGGCTAGGGAGGAAATATAGCGGCAATTCACATCGATTCAATTTCCTCATTGTGATATGAAGCGACACTGAATGTATTACACATTTGATCAGAAAATTTTACATTATTATGTATATAGGTATATATATATATAATAGCAACCCCTATATGTCCCACTGCTGGTCACGGGTCTACTCTCCTCTATCAATCTGTCTTCAGAATTTCTTCTAAGACATGTCTTAGAAGAAATTCTAAAGACATGTCTATTTCACCAACCCGCATTAGGCCAGCGTGTTTGAATTAAGGTCTAAACACTCTCTCTCTCTCTCTTGATAGGGGAGAGGAGACCCGTGGCCAACAGCGGGACATATATGGGTTTCCTCACGATGGTTTCTTTCACCGTTAGCAGATGGTGAATCATTTGATTAGTACATATAAACAAAAGTGAAAACACAAAGTGAAATTCACATTGGTACTGCCCGGGATCGAAACCCGCACCTCTTGCGTGCAAGTTGTTTACTTTCCCATTTGGCCACCACCGTTTATATTATATGCATATTATACATAAGTATGTTGTATTGCTGTTAAAATGTATAGTAAGTATATTAAACCTTACGTGCATGATATAAAGTTGAATTCATAGTGTAGTACCAAGACAGATACGACACTGACTGATTGACTGCACGGTTGGTTCAGTGGCTACTTCGCCATTTACCACTGCGCCGCGTGTTATGGGTTCGATCCTTACATGAGACAAGGAATTGTGTGGTCCATTTGTTATCGCGAGCAATTAAGCAATTGTTGTCGCGAGTCTGGATGTACTTTGTGTCCGCTAATTGTATGTTTGTAAAGTCCCCCACAACACAGGGCTTGTTCCCTAGTGTGGGAGTTGTCTTTATAAAGAAGAAAATAAAAAATAAAAACACTATTTTGAAATAGACGCAACTGTGCTTGTATTTTATGCGGACAGTTTTGAGTCGCTGATTATCTATGTTGAGTTTTTTAGTCAAAGTTTTCATCATAAAATATGAATAACCTGTCTGTAAAATGTTCTATGATATATTATATTCTAAGTATAGTCGGTCCACCATTGCATACCAAACATCGCCGCAAATAGACATCACCACCTACCAACGAATAAGTTCCGAACTTAACGCAGTGTATACATTCTATGTGCACGGTATACATTTCTGATCTTGTTTAACTCATCAAATAAAGACGCCTAGTTAATCCATTAATGGATTAGCTTACAGTACTTTATGGAGATTTCAGTTTAAAAGATGATGAAGCAAAATTTTTGAATAAGTTTTCGTATTTTATGAATATATTAAAATAGCATACATGTTAGGTAATTGTTTCGAGTTTTTTGCACACTAAGAATTTATATACATTATTGAATTAATAGAACAAATACTTTTAAAGAGGTATTGCACCATACTAGTGAGCAAGCCCGACTGAGGAAGGACCGCCGTCTTGCAAAAGACTACACCCAAATGGTTGTATGGGCTTGAAGATGGAGTACCCCTGGGATAGAAAAACTTTTTTTCCAAAACATATCCCTAAATAAGCGCTGGAGACCTGTACTCACACACAGGAACACAACTACATCGCCTGTGTGTAGTTATTTGGCTGCGGTCTCCTGTAAGGTGGAGGTCCTTCCACAGTCGTCTTGCTGTGTGTACAGTGTCCAACATCGTATAATATATATATCGGTATATATATTTTAAACAACTCCCGCACTAGAGAACAAGCTCTGTGTCGCGGGGGACTTCACAAACATACAATTAACGGACACAAATTACACCCAGACTCAGAACAACTCTTAGTGGGTTACACAAAGTTTTGTCCTGGGTGGGAATCGAACCCACAACCTCGCGCATACTGCGGCCACTGGACCACGAAGGCAGTCAATATATTAATCATAGACACATTATTGCTGTCAACTAAGGTAAAAATCGCTAGAGTTGTCGACCGTCAACTTGTCCGATAGTACATAAGTACAGATAGCTTTATTTTATCATCAATTGAAGGTTTATTTATAACAACGAGTACTGTTTGTCTGGAGGAATGCAAACTCACATCTGCGCATGAGTCACTATGTACCACAATATATTATTGATGCCCCTGATGCCCCTGATGGACGGACTTTATTGCTTAGTAATGGATAACTAGATTGTGATACACTTGCGAGGAATCCTAGGAGCGATTGTCGATTGTCGAGCATCAGCTTTGTCGATAGTACATTAGCATATACTATCGACAAAGCTGGTGCTCGACAATTAAGATAGATAGAAAACTCTTTATTGTACCTACACCAATTACAAATATCTGAAAAAAAATTAAATCATCATCATCTCAAGCCATAAACATCTTACTGCTGGGCACGGGTTTCCTCCATAGACTTGGGGGGATATTAACCGCTGCCTGGCCAGAAGGGTTGTTATTTTACAGTTTTCCTCTATTGCACTTTTACGACACACTCAGGATGAAACGGGGTGGCAACATTTGTATTCCTAATCCGTCACCACACGGACAAAATCTTTAAATAAAGTAAAATAAATAAATATATCGTCACGCTTTTCAACGTAAAGGCCAAAAAGTCAATCACTTTTTAAAACAATAATGCATTTCAAACACCTGCAGCAATTCCATACTAAAAGTTATTATCGATAAAACTAAAACTCATAAAGCAAATATCTACAGCATAAAAAATATAAAATTTTCATTGAGAATTCTCACAATAGGAATTCTTGATTCGAAGCGAGAAATAAGAACGCTTTTATACTTCTATTTGCTAGACTGAATAGAGCTGTGTTAAGTCTGTATTATTAATTTATATTATATTTGAAATTCCTTTCATTAAAGTATTGAAAATACCTAGTATAGATTACTAGCGATCCACTCTGGCTTCGCACGGGTAGCACAAAACTAAATCTGTTGAAGTTATCGCTATCCAATTTTACAAGATAGGTTTCGGGATTAGCAAATTTTCGGGCAATATCTGAAGATTGCCCGAAAATTTAAAGAATTCCTCTTTCGGCACCAATAGGTATGTGGGCTTGGATTCAGCACCAAGCCTATATACCTATTGGTGCTGTAAGTGGAATAGCTTAGGTGCCGAAACCATTGGTGCTCAAAAAATTGGTGCCAAAAGAGGAATACTTCGAAAATTTCATTGAAATTGGCCCAGTTGTTTTTGAGTTCAGACACATTTATATTATTAAACGCCAAAACGACTCGTTTTGATGTACGTTGGTGTTCGTGAATTATTAGTTCTAGATGGCTTGCTGGTATAATCAGATGGCATATGAGGCCAATAACCAGTAAATATTTAATCAAGGAAACAAAACATTGTTTATATCACATTTCTATTGTAATTATCAGATACTTATCTTATAATTACGACAATAGAAGTATGAATGTTATAATTACACTGTCGACGCACTTACGATATTTGTGAAATACTTGTAATATTATGCGGTTTCACTCGGTCATCACACCGCAATAATTAGTGTGACAATTCACCGTGACAGAACTGTATGACGACTACGACAAAACATTGCATTTTTTGTCATATTCACATTTTTATTAGTGAATTGTTTCTTGTTATTGTTGATGTTTTATTTATTTGTTTGACGTTTCTAGGAAATCGTTGTCTTGTTGAAATTATTATTGAATTTCTCGGTTTTTATGCACGTTTTTGTTAGAAAAGCTACTGAATCTAATTGATAATAGAAAATATATTAAGCTGCCTAGCTTTTACAGATAATTACACGATTTTCGATTAGTATTCATCCAAATATTGGCATGTTTTTATATACAAATAAGGTAGCAAATGGGAATAGAACTCACCGCTCCAATCAGCAGTTACCGTAGCCTATGGACGAAGAAATTAAACATATTCCTATTTTTGTTTTTTTAAGGCTACTCTCGCATTGAGTATCGCGTTCTTGATCGCGAACTTACTTACGAGGACTTAATAAACACACAATTCACGGACACAAAGTTCACCCAGACTCGGACAAATGGAACGACCCGTATAGAGATCGAACCTACAACAATGGCAATGTAACCTAAGCTACTGAACCAACCATCATCAAGTCATATAAAACGGTTATTTATACTGACAATAAGAGTCACACAGTGATCTAAACGCGCCATTCCAACGATGTATCGCATAATATAGCTCAGGTTCATGCACCACCTACCGTGAATATTAACAACTGGGTCGCCATCTCTTGTCATTGTTGCGGACAGTTTGTTATTTTCAAGGCGAGTAAGTAGGAAAATAGGGATGGCATGGTGACCAATCTACTGTAAACCGGCTGGGGTATTCGAAAACCGAACGACCGCGAAAACGGAGAAAAACCTGGCTGTCAGATTGAAAATCGGTATTTCGTAAGAACAAAAATCAAGCCATTTTGACGTTTAGCAATCGTGCGATCGCTGTTTCTTATAATATTTATAATTTTAAGACTGGTAGGGCACCATACTAGCGAGCAGGCCCGACTGGGGAAGGCCACAGCCAAATAACTACAGACAGTAGGTAGTGTAGTTGTGTTCCTGTGTGTGAGTACAGGTCTCCAGCGCTCATTTAGGGATGCGTTTTGAAATAAACGTATTCCTATCCCAACGTTACTTTCATCTTAAAGCCCTGGTGTCTTAAAATGGGTTGGCAACACGCAAGTGATATCTTTGGTATTGCAAGCGTCTATAGGCTACGGTTACTGCTTAACATCAGGCAGGCCGTATGATTGTTTGCCCTTTTTTTAATACTACCAAGGAGTGGTAGTATTAAAAAAAGGCAGTCCTACTAAACGCTTACGTATGGTGTACGTCTGCGTGGCTCAACGCACGATGGTGAGAGAAATCTCACATTAACTTGCAAGGTGGACCGTGAACGAGCTGACAGATAAACCAACGATCTGTTTTACATAATATGTAGGCTGATGCGTCAGCAATATAGCTTTAATGTTGATCGTAAGTTTCCGGGTTTGATTCCCTACATACATACTTATCATCATGCATGTCCCATTGGGTTAGGCAGAGACTATTGTCGACATAACTGCATGCTGTATGTGTAAAACGTTTGCCCTCTATAAAAAAATACAGAGACTATTGTACGCCAATTGCTTTGATACAGAAATATTTATTTTGCTGCCTCTACATTCATCAACCAAGAACGTCGGTTCTGGGCACTCTAATTTGGCCCTTTTTAGCACACTTATTCGACTAGAGTGGCCTCTACCGACATCTCCAGTTATTCTTCTAAAAGTGGCAACAAGTTAATCTTCTTTTTCTTCCTATAGTGTCAATAGATCTGGATTCAATTTGGAAGTGTCGGCGATAAGGCTAAAGTGAAGATGATTATTTGATTGAGATATTTTTGCAATCTTCAGATCGTAGGTAACTGTAGGTACATTGATTTCTTTTCCGCAGACATTAAATCCGCAGGGGTATTCCGTAAGAGCAAAAACCGAGCCACCGCAAAACCCAAGAAAAAAACTAGCTGTCAGATTGAAAATCGGTATTCCGTAAGAGCAAAAACCGAGCCTTTTTGACAGTTTAGTCAATAGATTGTGCCGTCACCGAGCAATCACAACTGTCAGTTTGCGATCACAACTGTCAGTTTGCCATCGCTGTTTCTTAGAGAATCAGCCAGCCGCTATAACCTAACGGGACGTTGTTATTGACAACGTGACTATTAAATAATATAGATTATTATTAAACCCCTGCACCATATAACCTATATTATCAAATTTATTTCAAACATTGATTCTCTTTCCCTTACCCATAGCTAATTCCAATCAAGTCAGCCATTAACGGGTGCTCACCGCGTCGAATCGCGGCCGCGGAGGCGTCGCTTTCCCTCACGGCTGAGTGACAATACCACGGACGAGTTATACCATTATATTTGTTAGACAGGCTCTCAGATTTTAAATTACGTGTCTTTGGATAGTAAGGTCAAGTCTATTGTAATAGTAATAATATTATCAAAAACAACCTAAATAGGAGATATAAAATGTAACCTCGATTTGCAATAGCGCAGTGATAGAGTGTAAGCAGGGACCGCCCATTCTGATACTCGTTTAAAGGGTTTTTATAGCAGGTTCCGTCGGGATATTCGTTGAAAGGGTTATTGAAGAGGTATTTTTAACAAAAACCTGTAAAATAAGTGTAACACTTTGAACGGGTTCAAATAACCCTGGGTTAGGATAGGAATTTGTTTAAAAATTGCATACATTATAAGGTTTCTAAAGGGTCGGAAACGCGCGAGTGATATGACGACAGTGGTCCACCCAGCGGCTGCCCATGCTGCGCGGGCTCCATTCCAGTGACAGCGTCCGGGTGCACCGGGAACGCTGTCCCTCCGCGGAAAGGTGCGGGTGAGAGGCTCGATGCCCCGACTTCTCACCCGCAGCCTCACTATGGCGGCATCAGGCGCCCGTATAAAACTATAGAGAGATGGCTGTACAGGTCCGATATATAAAGATAAGTTTTTTAAGAAATCCATTGTATATATATTTTTGTGGCATTAGGTAACAGTGTACAATTAGACTAAACCTACAGATAAAATATATTTCACACAATTTCGTACCTTGGTTTACCTAAAAACCTAATCTTCATATAGCGGCCCTGTACAACCATAATCGTTGCCCGCCGAACCTACACCGATAAGAGTGAATGATTCATCTCCGACTGTACCCATGTAATAGTGGCTGTTCCAAGAAACGTACTAATTGTGACCAAGTTTATCGTTCACTCGGTAATAATACGATTACACTACGTTATAACATAGTTGTGACGTCACAAATACTCGTATATAACGACAATCGATAAGCTCATTGTGTTGTGTTAAGCTAATTTACTTCCACTGATTTAAAAAAAGACTTTTTTTTCTTGCGTGCGATTGATTACGAAATGTATTTAGATATGATAGCTTAAGTATAGATAAATCAAAATTAACGTGAATTGACGTGATCGACTGTAATCGCGCTACCTTTCAAATGTATGAACAATATCTTTTTATTTCCGCTAATTATTATAATGAAGAATGATGCAGCGAGTGGTAAATAAATACATTTTTTAAGCTATTGCATAGCTTCTATCGCGGGCCTTGAGCGTGGTGACCGAATCCAGAAATTCCGTAACGAAAATTTGTTATTTTTTATTTGTTTCGATAAAAAAATATGCAATAGCTTTACCGCGGCAGTCCCCAAGTGCCACACGTCTCAAGAAAAATATATTTTAAATCAAAATAAACAGCAGTTACTTTGAAATACTTTTTCATAAACTGACAAATAGTAGGTAATTATACTATGCACCGAGTGATCTAAGGATAGCACAAAAGCAACCTTTTAAACATGGCATGTTCACCTGCTGTCTGGTTATCATGTCTGATCCCATGTGTGAGTTGTTCCAAGATATTACTATTTAAAAATAAAGAAAAGTGACGTCACTAGATGGCATATCGTAAGTTAAAACTGTACCATACCATTCCGTACGCCTTAGATAAAGATTCCCATACACGTTCATTGTTGTCGACGCGACTAGTCGCATAGGACAGTAATTGTCCGACTTGTTGAGATAAACCACTTCCTCCCACATAATGGGTTGGCATATATCTTTTGTTTAATCTTTTTATTTTATCTTTAGTTTCTCCATGTTTACTATTATAACTATGTCAAATCTTTATCAATTTCTTTTGTTAACGTGCATTCCATCCATGAGATGTGAAGTTTACAAGTTTATTGTTTTGATTTAATATCGACAAGACTGGGTAGTTAGTTATTCACAGAGACAATTACCTCGCCATTTACCACTACGCGGCGTGTTGTGGTTCGATCCCCACACGGGACAAAAATTGGTGTGTTCCATAAATAGTTGTCCCGAATCTGGGTGTACTTTGTGTCTGTTAATTGAGTGTTTGTAAAGTCTTCCACGACGCAGAGCTTGTTACCTAGTGTGGGAGTTGTCTTCAAAAAATAATAAGGGTACTTAAGTTGATTATATTTATGATCGATGGTAGTTTCATTTAATAACACGTAAATCCGTTTTCCGTATTTGATTATAGTTAATGCCACCCAAGTTTCGACAGTTATCTCAAGTACACCTACGCAATAGGGGCGAGCCTAATGCTATAATTATACCGGGCACAGTACCAGTCTTTATGCTGCTACTAAGATATTTTTAAACAAATAAGCCCAATAACACTTTTCCTGACCTAAGAATTGAACCCGGCAATAAACATAAACGCAAGTTTATACTACTGAATCAACTATAACAATCTTTTAAAAACACGCTCAAACTCAAACAACCAATAAAATAATAATAGCAAAAATATTAATTTAAGAACAGGACTGTTTCTAATTAACAATGACACTGGAGAATATATCCTTATTACTTACATTAATTACTTGAAAATTAATATTATTAAGACATTTTGCCGTAATAATCAGACGCCGACGCTAAAGTTCAAACCTTAAATCATAGTTAACAAAAATGTTGAACCCTGCTTATCATAATAGCTTTAACAAACAAAGAGTCCTTTATCTAAACGAGCATTGTACTAATTTGTAGACAGATCGATTGTATCGTGAACGGGAAGACTTACAAGTGCAATGAGTCACTGCTACTTGTAAGGGGCAAGTTCACTGATTGAATTTTACGCTTTAGACACAGTATACTCACTCATATACTTATAAATGTGATATAATATGTTTTATGCGAAACTTCAGCACGTATAGTATGCCAAATTTTAGCAATCAGATACCAACAATTAGTCGAAAAATAATTTGCGAATTTCGAAGCTGTATTCAAAATTTATATACCTACTAAAAATTAATAGGAACCTATATGTAGGTATGTCCCACTGGTGGGCACGGATCTCCTAAAAACAACCCAAAAAGTATTGATAAAAAAGTATGTAAAATTTACATAGGTACTTTAATACATATATGCAAACAGTTTAAGTTAAATAAAAGCATGCAAGGAGACTCGGAAAGAAATTTGGATCTCATTTGATTATCATTTAGATAATTGTTACTATAACACTGAGATTTTCATTTAACACCGACCTACACTGTGAGTCGTCCAACATGCAACTGACAAGTTTTTGTCAATTTACAATCAAGTAAACAAACCGAAGCAACTGGTAAATGGTGAGTCACCGGTGAACTTGTCCACGGTGCAAGTTCATTACTGTAGAGAGTCTACGGCCGCGACTCCACGCGACACGTATCGATTGTTTGTGCGTGTCGTGAATGGCCGGCTTTAATTACATTTTATTACTTACGTAATTCTGATTAACATTTAATTTATAACATTGTTTTAAGTGTCTATTTGTTTAAACTGATACGGCTAATAGCTTTAAAAGCTGCTTAGAATTGCTCTTACAATTAATGTCCTCCTAACCGAATATAGGTTACAATCTTGACGGAGATCGTGTGCACAAAAGGTGCACTATTTATTCCCTTACTATTATAGCTCGATGGGATGGACGGCAATCTGACACGAACGGAGAGAGGTCAGACGTAGAACTAACGACTTTACGTGCTTTTCAAGGCACGCGCGCGTTTCCAAACTTTGGACATCTATTGTGAATATCCCAATATTCAGCTTAACCCAGGAATCGAACTCTGCAATATATTTTTTTTAATTCTACATATTTCCTACTTAGTTATTATTTTTAATTCATTGTCCATAGTGGCAGACTAGGTAGCAGACAATCTGATGGAAAGCATAACTGATGAGCGAAGTTAGCAATTACGCGATCGCAATAGTTTTGTCCAGTGCAATATTAAAAGTTGCTATGCCCAGCAGTGGACTGCGATAGGCTGATGATGAATACCCTGGTCTTTGGCAGATTTAAGTGAGGTCATAAGTCCAACAAGCAGCCCTTCATAATAAAAAACGGTATAAAACAGCAGTACCTTAGGTATCTAAGATATGGAAACAATAATAAACATTAATCCTCAGATAGTAGCAACAAAAACAAATCCCAAGTGCCACTTACGTGAAAGTTAACAAACCGAATTTGTTATAATATCAAATTCATATTATTATAATAACATTGACTTGATAGAAACATAAATATAATCGTCGCACGTTGCCGTCGCGCGTCGCCCACGCCGCACGAAATTCAATATTATTATTCCTTTAGTGCTATAGTATTTAATTAATGTTTTACTGACATTAACACGGGTAGGAATTAATGAGGTATGAAAATATACAATCTGTGGGTAACCCTCCCACTCGTTGGATTGACAATCTGGTCAGAACTGCTGCAGAGAGCAACTTATATTTTATAGAGTCTGGATTTATTTATACTAATAAGGAGGCAAATAAACATAAAGCCTGCCTGATGGTAAACTTTACCTTACCCTATGGATATTTGCAACACCAGATATTGTATCTTTGCCGTAAATTTAGACTCCATCCAACTTTAAGGTCTTAAAAAAAATACAAGATTATGTTATTGTAATATAGAATTAAGTGCGAAATCCTACTAATACTAAAAACATGAGTTTGTAATGGATTACTCCTTCACGAAAAAACTAATAGACGGATTTTGATAAAACTTTTCAATGGTATAGCTTATTTAAGCTTATACATCGCACATAGGCTATAAATAAACATACAAGTTTTACGAGGACGAAGCCACAGGCAAAAACTAGTCTTATAAATAACAAGAACTAATTTTCGACACATATATCGTTTAGGAGAACCCTGTTTCCTCATAACCCTATCTTTGGCCGGGTGCCAGCCACCAGGCAGACAACATCTTCTACATGTTGCACCAACAGTGTACCTATCGGCTCGGCCATCTTGTTACGTCACAACAGATTCCATTTTTAAATGCGTTTTCGTTTTGAAATGTTTGATATGAGACACCACACATATTTTGACTAGCTACCGTCAACTGTGGCATCTTTACTTTCCGTAGGCATCTTTACCTAAGCATACCCTATACTAGTTCCCATTAAATATTTTTTTGTATGTGGCAGTTGACATAATTTTAGATATATTGGTAGATTTAAAAATATATTGTGGTATCCCAAAAAGTTTTTTAGGCTAGCAACTTCATTAGTTGTCAAAATAGTGTGCTTTTTCATTCTATGTGGTCAATTATGTTTGCAGCGTCATCGCATAAAAATTGGTGTTTTTTACAGAAAAACAAAGTGCAGGTAAATGGCTTATATTAAATAGTATAATGATATTGTTATAAAGGTGTATCGCAATTATTAAATCCTATAAATCGTCTATTTCATGAGTTATTGGAAAAGGTAATGTTGTTTGAGGTTAGGTAAAGTTACCTCACTTAGCACGAAGGCAACTTTACCTATGACTAGGGTTGTCAAATTTAGCACGCATAAGTAATCTAGTTTTGTGTGGGAACCGTTTTAAGATTTCGTTCAGCTATTCAGAAAAGTAACTTTACATATTATACCTATCGATTTTTTTATTCGTTTATGAAATATTTTGATGTGACAGAAATACATAAGTGGGTAAAAAACTAATAAGGTACCTACCTATTTCAGATATTATATTCAAGATGCCTCCAAAACGTGTCAAACAAAGAAACAGAAGACGATTGGGCGCTCGTAATTACAAAAATTATTCAGAAGAGATGCTGTTATTGGCTGTAGATTTAGTCAGAAACAAAAATACAACTTCTTACGAAGCTGAGAAGCAGTTTGGAATTCCCCGACGGACCATAGAAAAAAAAGTGAAAAACCTGCATACTGATAAACCTGGCCCGCGTTTCCGTCTATCTAAAGAAGAAGAAGAAAAGTTTGTTAAAGTACTTATAGCAGCAGGTGACTTTGGATGTCCGTTATCACAGTTGGACTTAAAACTGGCGGTTTATGACTACCTTAAAAAAAATAACAAGACTTACATATTCAATGACCAAGTTCCTGGTGATTGGTGGGTAAGACATTTTTTAGAGCGGCACAAAGACCAACTAACCCTCAGGTCTACTCAAAATATTACGAAAGCGCGAGCAGAAAGAACGTTGGATGAATTCAAAGAATATTTTGGAAATCTGGAGATTTCTCTTCAAAATCTACCCCCTAAAAATATAATGAATTACGACGAGACCAACGTTTCTGACGACCCAGGCTCCACAAAATGTATTTTTCGCCGAGGAGTAAAGTACCCTGAGAGAATCATTAATCACTCAAAAGGCTGTATATCAATTATGTTTGCGGGGACTGCTGACGGTGACCTTCTACCGCCATACATTGTTTATAAATCAGAAAATTTGTGGACTGAGTGGTGTAAAGATGGGCCAGAAGGGGCACGCTACAATCGCTCTAAGAGCGGTTGGTTTGATTCCGTTGTCTTTTTGGACTGGTTTATAAATATTGTTGTTCCTTGGGCCAAACAATTAGAAGGGCCGAAAATAGTTATAGGTGACAACTTATCCAGCCATTTAAATCCCGATGTGGTTGAATTGTGTGAGGCTCACCAAATACGTTTCATATTTTTGCCTCCTAGGTCTACACACTTAACGCAGCCTCTGGACGTTGCTTTTTTCGGACCTCTGAAAAAGGAATGGAGGAAAATTCTTCTCCGATATAAAACGGAAAATCCTAAACAGGCATCGTTAAACAAAACCCATTTCCCTCTTCTACTGAAGCAATTGATGGATGCAGCAAACATAAAAAAACAAAATATGCTGAGCGGTTTTAAAGCTACTGGCATATACCCTTTTAATCCTTATGAAGTATATAAAAAACTGCCCGATTACGAAGATGATATCAGATATGACGTTGACCAAACACTGCTTGATTATCTTAAAGAAAATAAACATCCTAATCCAATAAAACGAGGGAAAAACACTAAGTTAAATGTGCCATCAGGTAAATCAGTCAGCAGCGCCGACATCTCATGTTTGTCGATAAATAAGAAATCTACCACGAAACCAAAGACTACTACCAAAGAGAAAACGGTTGTAAAAAAAACACTTAAAAATAATGACCAAAAACAAAAACTAATTAAAAGAAAAAAACGTCGTTTTGAGACTTCTACCGATTCAGAATCAAGTTGTTCAATACCTTGTAGCGATTCATCAGAATATAACCCCGAAAATGATGAAGACACAGAAATAGAACATGGCATAAATGAAAGCATAACGGTTGATAAGGACTGTGAGGAGAATATTGAAGACGTGAATGAAGGCAATGAAGAAATTGCGGATTGCATAAAACCAGAGGAAGATACAAAAATACAAAACGTAAAAGAAAAGAAAGATGAAGTTCTTGGAAGTCAGGAAACAGATATGGAAGTTACGGGTGATTTAGATAGTAGTAAACAGAGTCCTAAAAGCCAAAAAATTGTGACAGTTTTATCGGATATAAGAAATACAGCTGAAAATCTTGCATATTTCAATTTGCGCAAATACGGTCCACTTGTACTTGAAGAAATAAAAACCGATCATATTGTGAATGTGAAGTGTAGAGCAAAAAACAAAAATATAGACAGTTACAAAATAAATAAAAAAACAATTAAATCTGAGCATGCAGTCTTGATTAAAACTGGATCAACTGGTATGAATAAACTGACGTCTTCTAATATGACTTCTGACACAAATTGGAGTGCAAGTTGTAGTAAGGAACCCAAGCAAAATACTACTGCGATTACTTACAATGTGAATGATTACGTATTAGTAAGATATATACTAAAAAAGAAAATACAGTACTTTGTAGGCAAAGTAATTGTAAAACTAGCAGGTAATAAATATCAGGTTTCATTTTTTAAGCAATCTGGAAGAAATGATAATACAAAATTTACCTTACCAAAGAAAGATGACATTGATAGCATAGATGAAGACATGATTGTGAAAGAAGTTCAACTGTTACCTTTAAATGAAAAAGAGACTGAATTTGTATTTTTGGAGGAAGATGATTTAGTGTATTTTGATTATTGATTTTTTGAACAAATTTAGACGACAAAGAGTTTGAGTTTTTGAAGGAATGATTGTTAAAGAAGTTCAGCTGATAGGTGCCATTACGTTAACAAGTGACTGAATTAGTTTATAGTATTATTAGTTTTATGATTATTGTATGTACCTACCTAGGTATTTTGTTAATTGATTTTGGAGAGAGAAGTTTTAGAGTTGTTTTAGTTTTTGAGAAATTATTACGAATATTTTTGATTATAATTATAAAAAAACATGTTTTATTATTTTTTGACAACCCTGATGACATGCGCCCGTTTCTATGATAATTTTGAATTTAGTGGGGCAACTATACCTATGTATTGGTAGTGCTTACTTAAACGAAGATGGTGGTTTTAAAAATAAATACATCACTTTTTTATTGCCAGGACCATTAGTAACTTTACGTTGCGTGCACTTCGGGACACAAATTCAATGCAAACTATAGGTTAGGTAAAGTTGCAAAAAATGTGTCAATTTTACCCCGCTCATACTCTTGGTTATTTTAGCAATAATATGTGAGATTTAGTAGAATTTATTGGTTCAACCAAAAGAGACATACTTGTTTTACAAAATAAATCAATAAAAACTTAAAGAACTAGTTCCATGTTCGAGTAGATTGCATAAAAGTAAAAAAATACGGTAATGTTGCCACAGTTGACGGTACGAAATTTATGCATTTAATATTATTATTATTATCGTTTGGTTAGTGGCCAACCTGGTGACAAGAGTTATTTAGATCGCCCAAATTTAGGCCTCTGTCGTGATCTAACGACTGGTAACAATCCCACTGCTTCGGAGGGCACGGATACGCTCAGGTGAAATACCACTATGCGGTCACCCATCTAAAGGATTACCGCGCCCTTGGTAGCTTAACCCGCTGATCATTTACCGAACAGTAAGTGCACCTAGCTATGAGCGCCTCCATCAAACTGTTAATAATATACAGTTTAAAAAGGCAAACAATTCCGTTAAGAAACAAAATAACTATCTATCAAAAACAACTGAATCTTAATCAAAGGATGATCTTAATCAGAAAGACTAAGATACAAGATAACCTTGTATCTTAGTCTTTTTAAATTTCTTATGTCCAATGCAAAAGAAAAATCTTATTAATGAGAACTCCCGACTCAATTCTGTTACCAAACATTTTAATGAATCCTCCTTCCCCGTAATTCGCCACAACTGAAGACTTACGCATTTAATGAGAACGCCAAAGCGTTATATAAAATCCTATTATGAGAGAACCCGCGAAATTAAGCTAGCTTAATTCAATTTGTTGCAATCTGTTTAGCGTTACCGAATATAGGATTATGTTTCACATTTTGTACGTAAATAGTGTTTACGTCACGATCCCTAGGTTTGCGGCAGACTCGTGTCTCTTATTGCTCGAAATAATTTGAGTAAATTATATTCATGTCGAAATTATACTACAGTAGACCCCTGGTAATCCAACAAACGTTTTGCAGGGCAGTGTCGGACTGTTAAATTTGTCGGATTATAGAGTACTGAGAGCCAGAATTTTTTGAAAAAGTACCGCGTGATCCGACAAATTAAAGATCAAATTGATAAGATTCTATCTGAACTACAAATCATACTGTAAGATTTGACGAATTATGTACCTACATTTAACAGTGACAGGTATGTCGGATTACAGAGGGCGCCGGATTAGACAGGGTCAGGACCAGGATTACTGGAAGTCCACTGTATTATTTTCTTGTGGCAACTTATTCGTCGACCCGTTTCTGCAAGCGTCATATGATTGTTTTTTTTTTTAAGGTAACTCCCACTCCAGGGAACAAGCTCTGTGTCACGGAAACTTTACATACATACAATTCACGGACACAAATTACACATAGATTTGGAACAAACATATATGAATCATACAAAGTTTTGCCCCGTGCGGAAATCAAACCCACAATCTCCGGGCAATTATGAGAACGTAAGTAAAATGGAAATGTCCGAATATGGAACATTTCAAACATTTCCATTTCACTGATGGAAATTGTGTTTAAAAACATTGAAAATAATTAAATCTTAATCAGTAGACTCGTTTTAATATATAAGTTTTCTATCTACAATAGAAACGACCGAAATTATTTGCTTATCATCCCACGTAGCGATACAGAAGGAAATGAACTACCTTCACGCTTTCTTCATACTACATAGGTAAGTACATACACTTTTATCTGTTTAGAAATCACCATAGTACACATGTTACGTAAGGAACGATAATTGTTTGCTTGGAACATTTTTCTTTTGTTTGGAACATGTACAATATAGAAAAAATAATTACCTATCTTCCAATTTAAATAAGAAGAGTTAAGTGTGCAATTTTCTGAAATTCTACTAGAAAGGAAAATGAGATAAGAGTATAATAGGCCATACAACAAGCATGTGGTTAAAAATGTCACTAGCATTAGCACAGATTGTTTAAGAAAAAAATCCCTCTCTCAAAAAATGATGAAAAAGAGGTGTAAATGAAACCATTTTTTGTTGGCATTTATAGACAAAGACTGCCAAAAAATACAGTATTAATCTACAAGATTTGTTTCATAATATGGTATTGTCATAAATTATATATTCATTCTAAATAGTATGTAAAAAAGTCATCGAATCAGCGCAAATTATTGAGATGTAACCACTTTATGATTTAAATTTTTATCAAATAATACGAAAAAAAACATATTTGAAGAAAACATACATACACCTATAATTTGGCAATGTTATATTCAGAATAAATTTTAATTTTAATTTATTAAAAATTAATAGGGCGTCCATTCAAAGAGTACATCTGTTTGTATCCCCGCGCTCGCCTAGAGAATTAGGTCGTGTTTGCTTCGCCCAAATGCTCAAGGTCGTTGGCGATATCCCAAGCCTTAAGAAGTTTGAAAACAGATTAAATAAAAAGATCTAAGAAAATACTAAATATGAGTCTAAATTTACATATACATCAACACGTGTGTTGATGTATATGTTTTCTATGTTTTCTTTTAAAAAGACAACTCCCGCGCTACAGAACAACCTCTGTGTCGCGGGGGACTTTACAAACATACAATTAACGGACACAAATGACACCCAGACTCAGAACAATTCTTTGTGCGTCACACAAAGTTTTGTCCTGTGTGGGAATCGAACCCTCAACCTCGTGCACAGCAGGCGCATACTGCGGCCACTGGACCACCAAGGCAGTCAAATATTAATATATTTAAAGTTAGTTGTGAGTGCTGCTAGTGTCTATAGTCTTTGGTAACTGCTTACCATCAGACTGGCCGTATGCTAGAACCTCTTGACAAAATCTCGATAGTTTCACAAATTAATAAAACTAAATAAATTCCCATTTTTTTTTATATTTCAAAGGTGGCAAACAAAATACACTAACGCATCGCCTATCTCTACCTTAGCTAATAAGTATTATATCACAAAGCAATGATCAATGAATCATGCGCTTGCGTCACATCCTGCGCATGACCTTCACCGTCGATCCATATGTTATCCATCCGTTAGGTACAGACAGACATGCTTAATTGATAACATGGGTGGTATTATATCTTGGTATATGACAGTCGCTTCATAGACTGCATAAGGTGGCAGATGAGCCAGCGATCTACCTGATGATTAGTGGTAACCTTCACTCATGGTCTTGGCAATGCTAGAAACACAGCCAAGCCGCATACCGAAGAATGCCTATTGATTTATGAACCCAGGTCAATCGTTATGTCCCAGCTGGTGTTCATGACTATTAGATGGTGGAAATATAAAATGAGGCATTTAACCTAGATTTATTAAGTTGTGGTAATGCCTACTTCTTTTTTGTATACTACTTAGGTGACGATGACGCTAGTGCCAAGATTTTTGTTCATCCAAAAAGTGCTCAACCTATGTTGGTTTTAAATAAATAAATAAAAACTGAATAGTTAAAGAATTGTTAAGATGAAATAACAATCATAGCGAAAGTATTAGGGCTTCAGTAATATTCAGTATCTGGAGTGGACAAAGCCGACGTAAGCCGGGATAGTCTTTGTCACTGCTAGCTGCGCGTAAGCCGATCAAGTTGGGGCCAGGAAAATAACGATTATGATAAACAACAAAAATGGGGACTTTGGCGCGAATAAGAAGATGCCTATATCCAGTAATGATTGCTGATTTGTCAGTTCAGATTGATTGATAGACTGCACTATGTATACAGACTGCTCGTGAAGTCTAGTTGTTAAGGTGGTCATCTTGTACGACACTGTCCTAAACGTCTTTCTCAAAACAAGAAACAAGCCCTGTATCGTGAGGACATTTACAAACATACATTTTGCTGATACGAAGTAAAACCAAACTCGCAACAAACATTTATTGATAACACCAAGTTTTGTTCTGTGTGGGAATCAAAAGCATTTGAAATTGTCATTTCTGTTTGCCTATATGTTACAACTTCACTATATCTATGTACATGGGCATTTAATTGAATAACTTTAATCTATCCTTAACCGGAAGACAATACCAGACTAATAGTCCAATCAATAAAGCCTCAATTAAACGCAAATTACTATTATTACCGGGTATTAAACGCCCGCTGTTTTTATGGCCACACATGTCAGTTGCCTTGACACACAGTTGATCTCAGTTTAATTGCTTCCGAACTCTTCCGAACGACTCCCGATAAAAACCGAAGGGAATTACAATGTTTATTAAGGTCTTCACACACGGCAGATATAATAACCTCCTGTTCGGATTTTGGTCATGGCGGCTCATATCAACGGAAAATAGCCATCGTCGCAGGAGATATTATAGCGCACGAGTGTGTGTGCAAAGCCTCAGATTCCCACTTTATTTACTCTCATAGTCCGATGGGTCAGCAATTCGACCGAACGCAGAAAAGTTCATTGCGTAACTTCGGTGAGTAAGTCAGCACTAAGAACCCATTTTAGAATATTTTATCAGTAAGATATACAAATTATATTTTTATTCATTAGTGATACTAGTACATATTAAACGTTTCATAGCATCATTAAACATAAGTGTTTTGTAAGCAAAACAAAATTTTGAAGACTGTGTTTAATTTTTTTTATTTGATTTTTTGTTTATTTTTCTTAAGTTCTTTCTTTTAAGTTAATATTTTAGTTACGTGTATGACGGCCTTTAATGTTCCAACGGGCATTATAAACTTTTAAAAGGATTGTCCTGTACAAGGGGGATATTTTTGACGGGACACTTCGCACAAAAAAATTGTCTCTCGTTTGAATTATGGATGTAAGGGATAACATTTTTAATTGGATCCGTCGTTCATTATGCATTGTGTTGTGTCTGGTATCGCTAAACATAGCGAATGATGTTCGTACTTTCGTACCTCAAACCTGATATACAAAGGAGTCTCTCCCCTTTTTTCGTGTCGATGATACGTCTCATCAGAAGTATCACAGCCCACTGCGTGTTTCTATGAGTCTTCTCGCATCCAGCAGCTTTCAGCCTCCTTGTGAAGTTCGTCCCTCCACCTAGCTTGAGAGCACCTAACACTGCGTTTGCCCAGTGAGCAGCTTATAACTACGAGTTCGGCACAGTACGGCTACGTTAACCTACTTGGGTAAAACTGGTAAAACTATAGACAAATCATAGTGAAGACAACCGTAGTGGAGGACTTTTTCGGGCTAGCGAAGAGCGATGGATCTTTGCAAAGTGGCTGCGAGAAACCGAAGATGAAGAGTGGAGTACTTGGAGAGGTCTTTAGCAGTGGACTTAGATTAGCTGATGAGAAGTATTCCTTTTTCAGCACAAATTTTTTGAGCACCAATGTTTTCGGCACCTAAGCTATTCCACTTACAGTACCAATAGGTATATGGGCTTGGTGCTGAATCCAATGGTGCTCAAAATATTGGTGCCGAAAGAATAATACTTCCCTGATGATGAGAAGACTTACGTTTATAGCTGATGTAGTAGTTGTTTAGATAGTAGACCACACTGATAGAAGTGATGCATTTTGTTATCTTTTTGTTGTTGTTGTTACCTGTAACAAGAGAAGTACATTGTTAGATTTACTCACATTGTTATGACTTCCAAATTTTTATATTAGTTTTGAATACGATATCTGTTCAATTATACAACCCATAATATTGCCTAGTTGGTCCTCCAACTAAGTTTGATAAACGGGTTCGATTCCTGGATCACGAAAAGTGTTTTTTCTGTAATTTTCACTAACACCACGGAGGCATATCATCCTGCGTGGCGAGAAACGTTAAGGCATCGATCCTATTCGTGTCGGAACATCGTCCTATCAGACCATGGGAATAGAGAATAGAGTATTTGTGCATACACTTGTTCACCGTGACCTACGTAGTTGGCTAATCCTAGAAACGGGTCACTTAGGCTAAATTCAGTCCAGAGCACTGTTACTGTATGAAGTTTCAAAAAATCACAGGCAGAAACATACATAGGTAAGCACTTAAAACCGTAGTATTGCAACTTACATTAACATAAATACGAAATATGTCAACCCGCAGTGAACCTGCACTACGCTAATGGGCGTGTTTTGGCGGCGTGTTAATTTGAGAGCTGTACACACGTTTGCTAATGACGTAGCACCGCCAGGAAACAGCACTGAGCTGTAAACGCAGCTAGGCAGGTATTTGGGCGTGATGTTGCGGCTACTTGTAGGTAGGTATATAAAATAGCAACCCATATAAGAGAGAGAGGGTTTAACCCTTAATTCACACACGCTGACCTAATCCAGTCATCAGACATGTTTTTAGAATTTCTTCTCAGACGTGTGGGTTTCTCACGATGTTTTTCCTTCACCGTTAGCAGATGGCAAATCATTTGTTTAGTACATATAAACTCCACAAAGTAAAATTCACATTGGTACTACCCGGGATCGAACTCGCACCGATTGCGCTTAGTCGATTACTTTCCCACTCGGGCACCATCTCCTTAGGTAGATATGTGTAACACAAACATGTAGGTTACTGAAACTATAAGATTATTTTATTACTTTAAGAGTAGGTGGGCAGTGAGGAAGGCTCTCCACCTTACTGAATTCCACAGCCAAATAACACACAGTGGTGTAGTCGTGTTTTTATGCGTAAGTGCAGGTCTCCGGTGCTCATTTAGGGATGCTTTTGTACAGAGATTGTGGTATAACTGTTTTGTATCGGTATCACGCAATTGATATCTCAAACATTGCAAGCGTTTATAGGCTACGGTAACTGCTTACCATAAAGCAGCATCTAAGTGTATAATAAAGCTTTCCCGTGCCTATGAAGCCAAGCATGTTTAAATAATATACTCGAATCTAAACATGAAAAAGTAGCCTCAAAAAACGAAGGCGAAGATATTTAAACAACACAGACGAACAACAATTCCGTCCATGCAACAATTACAAAAACATTGGTACAATAGTCACGCAACTCGTACGAATGCTAAATATGCGCTATACACGGAAACAGACAGACCAGATACACCTACAGTTTATTATTATTGTTTATAATGTACATATATATGTACTAGGGGACGCCCGCGACTTCGTACGCGTGTATTTTGGAATATTTTCTCCGATTTTCAACATATCTCACTACTGCTTCGCTCCTTTTAATCATAGCGTGATGATTTATAGCCTATAGCCTTCCTGGATAAATGCACTATTTAATAGAAAAAGATTTTTTCTAATCGAACCAGTACTTTCTGAGATTAACGCGTTCAATCAAACAAACAAACAAACTCTTCAGCTTTATAATATTATAGTATAGATGACACTATAGTAGGTTTAGTGCATTCCGTTTGTATCTGTGCATTCCTAGTTGTGATAGATACGACTTTACGCGCGAATCTTGCTCGACAATCTTCTGCGAAGGACATTTTTTTATATTATAATAGCAACCCATATTATGTCCCACTGTTGGGCACGGGTCTCTTCACCTCTAATAAGAGAGAGAGAGGGTTTAGGCCTTAATTCACACACGCTGGCCTAATGCGGGTTGGTGAATCAGACATGTCTTTAGAATTTCTTCTAAGACATGTGGGTTTCCTCACGATGTTTTCCTTTACCGTTAGCTGATGGCGAATCATTTGTTTGGTACATACATATAAACTTCACAAAGTGAAATTTACATTGATACTGCCGACCGGGATCGAACTCGCACCTCTTGCGTGCAAGTCAGCTAGTTTCCCACTCGGCCACCACCGCTTATTAGGTGGCAATAAAGTACACAGCTCGCCGGATAGTAAGCAGTTATTATAGCTTATGGATGCTTCCAAAACTTGGGACTTTACTTGTTTGTTATTAACCTAAAAATATTAAACACCTGGGTTTTGAGATGGAGGAACCTTGAAATAGGAAAGCGTTTATAGAATTGAGCGCTGGAAACTTGTACGCACAGGTACTTATTATTAGCTTTAGTTAGAATATCCGTATGGTGACGGATTAAGAATACATGTCACCACCACACTGTAAGAGTCGACTAAGGGAGTAGGTTAGGTCAGGCAGTGGATATTGTCAGGCAGACAATATCCACTGCAAGAGACGGAAAACTTGAAACAAAACCCTATACCAACCCGTCTGGCCAGCGTGATATAGTAGGCTAATATCCCTCCATGTGTATGGAGGAGAACCGTGCCTAGCAGTGGGACGTTTATGGGGTGAGATGATGATGATACGTTCGAAGGAAAATAGACTCTAAACCTATAAAACCTAAAGAGATCTACGTCTTAATACACTTTTAATCTACTGACCCAGTTTGAAAGCGTAAAGCGCAGTCTACATAATTATGAAACAAGAATTTTCTGCATCTAGTTGAAGCTGCTTCATACTAAGCGAAAAGAAGTGGAAGGTTGAAAGATTATTACAAATATCTACTAGTTTAATCCCACGGGAACAGTGATTTTTAAGTGTTATTCCAAACAATATCTATCCTATTTATGCCAAATTTCACACCAGTATCGTTCACCCGTTTTGGCATCGATCGAGTAACAAACATCCATACATCCATCGATCCAAAATCTCGCTTTTATACTATTAGACGAAGATTTTGGTACTCGTAGTTAATAAAGGGATAAATCTCTATTTTCAGCTGTGATACTAACAAGTGAAATTCTGTGCATGTGTCTCGAGAATTGGAAATACAAGTGACACTTTCAGTGCCCACCTTTTATCAGGTACCAAGTTGGAGGAGCTTATGCGCTGCTGGAGCGAGACTTGTGGCTAAGTTCTAACACAATTTAGGTTGCCATCGACCCGCTAAGAAGAATACTGGTACCGATTACCATCTCTACATTGTACCACTTTATCTGTATAAAAAAGACAAAAAACGTGAAGTGCATTCACAACAATAGTCGACACAAACGAATATTTAGCCTGTCGCCATCTTACACAGCGGCTGAGGATGTCAAGGGTAGTTCTTAGTTGAACAACTCGTTCGCTGAAGCTTAGCGCTGGAGTGCTGGAGTACAGCCAACAAAGGCGGACGAGGAGACAACTTTGCAGTGTTTACCCAACTTATTATGGACTTCATATTTGTTGGATTTACATAAGTTAATATAATAATGTGGTGTATACAGATGGCAGTTTACTAGGTCAAGGGTATTGAAATGGGTGGCTGGTTTGATCTTGCTGCATCTCTTTCGTAGATGATTTTATGATGAGTAACATAAACGTGTGACGTGTACGTGTTATAGTGCAAATGCGGTCACTATGCCACTACACCAAGCCGAATGTTGCCTGCTCTGGGTTTGACTCCCGCGCGATACAAAGTTTTGTTATCCGTAGATGTTTGTTCTGAGTCTGGGTGCACTTTGTCTCCGTTAATCGTTACGTCCCCCATGACACTGGGCTTGATCTTGCTTGATTGGTGGGGTAGTTGTAAAAAAAAAGAGAATAGAAACATGCTCATCCGAAAATTAGAGATGCATATGCTCAACGGTGGGCTACTCAATTCTATAGACGAAAATATATATAATATAAAAGCAACCCATATAATGTTCCACTGCTGGACACGGGTCTCCTCTCCTCTATCAAGAGAGAGAGAGGGTGTAGACCTTAATTCACACACGCTGGTGTAATGCGGGTTGGTGAATCAGACATGTGTTTAGAATATCTTCTAGGACATGACCGTGAGTTTCCTCACGATGTTTTCCACCGCTTCCAAAGACATATCATCATCTCAGCCATAAGACGTCCATTGCTGGACATGGGCCTTCCCCAAGGAAAAAAATAAAAAGACATAATATATAAAAGGTTTAAAATCAAGATGCAACTAAATTATAAGAAGGTAACTAGTCTAAATGAAATACGGTGCAGTGAGAACTCCATTGCAACATATTAAACATTAAACGAGAAGCTTAACCACGTTTGTTCTCGACAGCTGGCAGACGCTGGAACGAGTTAAATCGTACGAAACGATCAGGAGAAGCGACGTGCCTTGCATTCACTATGGCCTATTCAGACGAACTACTTTTATTTACATTTTTGTACCACTAAAGCTCAAAAATTACACTCAGGAATGTGTCATGCTTAGAGAATTACAATATAAATAATGCACACTGTAGGCATGCGCATGATACACTTGCCAGTAAATTGCGACGTGAGTTCTTAGTCTAAGGTGATAAATAAGCATGCCTTGGACGCAGGGGCGTAGCTACCGCCGTATCTGCCGTATCAATTATACGGGGCCCCCGGGCCACGGGGGCTCCCAAAGTGTGTAAGGAAAAACAATAAAAACTATCTAATTTATTTTATTTTACAAATGACAAAACTCTATAAAGCAAAGCTTTTTTTTAGGCAAGGAGAGTGAATATTTAAAATTTGATTTTTATTTGTAAAATGGTTAAATTATGTTATGATAAATAAATATTTATTTTCACAATATTTTTTTTCTTTTGTGAAAAATCTTTACCCCCATATAAGGGCCTCCAAGCAAATGTTTTATACGGAGCCCCGACAAGACACGCTACGCCACTGCTTGGACGGTCATAACCAGGTGCACTCGCTGTTCAGTAAACGATAAGGGGGTAAAGCTACCAAGAACGTGGTAACCCTATACATGGGTGACTGCGTATTTAGTGGTATTTTGTGCTCATACAAAATGTCCGTGCTTCGGAGGGCACGTTAAAAGTCGGTCCCGATTGTTAACAGTCGTTAGATCACGACAGAGGCCTAAATATGGGCGATCTAAGTAAGTTTCAGATGAGCCACTAACCAAACATAAGAAGAAGAGCTTGCCTTTCTGGATGGTAAGTAGCTACCGTAGCTTTGAGACGCTTATAATGCCAGTAGTATTATTAGAAATGGAAAATGTCGCACTTGCATTTCTTTCTGAGTCAGGCAAAGTACATATTTTAGGGCTTTTCTGTTAGAAAATTCTCAGTTGTAGCATGGAGACTGTAATTGTAACCGATATATGGCAGTAAGCTTCTCTAATAACATATGGTACCTAACATAGCTGACTAATGGTAAATATGTAACGTCTCTGCTTATCATTTATTTATTTATTTATTTATTTAATAAGCACAACCACATCATACATATTAATACATTTATAATAACATTTCTTTGGTATTGTCTCTGATATGTATGACACTTAAGGTGTACATAACATTTACAATAAACTTATTACGTAACTTGACTTAAGTAATTAATTATTAATTAGAAACATAATTTATGTAGTTTCTGTTTGAAACTACTAAATGAGTCGTAAAAAATGTCAATGGTAGGCTCGCGAGCTTGGATAACATTGTACAAATCCAGGGCTTTATAAAGTGGGGACTGTCGTCCTAAATTAGTTTTAAAGTGCGGAATATAAAATATTTTCTTAATATGATGTCTTGGGTAAGAATAAGGAATAGCCAGGGATACTTTTTGTAATAAATAACTACATTGTACTTGATTATTGACTAGTTTGTGAAAAAAGCATAATTCTTGTATACGTCTACGATCACGGAGCGAAGTCATTTTAAATCTAGACAAGCGTAGTTCGTATGGGTTTCTATGGGAGAAGCCGCTGCAAGAAAACGCCAGATGTCTTGTAAACTTTCTTTGTATAACCTCAACTCGTTGTGAATGAACGGCATAGAAAGGTGACCATGCAACACTAGCATATTCGAGATTGCTGCGCACAAGAGCATTATATAGAAGAATTTTCGTATTAAGATTAAAGCCAGGAGTACTTCTCCTCAGAAAACCGAGCATTTGGGCAGCTTTGGACGTAGTTTGATGTATATGCGAAATAAATGTTAGTTTTTTGTCAATAATGACGCCCAAGTCTCGAATTTCCTCGACTTCAGTTAGTAGTGTGCCACCAATTTCGTACTTAGTTTCCAGCGGTTTTTTCTTCCGGGTATACTTAATATGGAAGCACTTATTAACGTTGAGGACCATACAATTTAGGTTACACCAATCTAATATCTCATGAATATCATCCTGTATTAATTTAGAATCAACAGAAGTCGTGACTGTGCGGTAAATTTTTAAATCATCTGCGAAAAGTGACATTTTACAATGTTTGATTCGGAACGTTAAGTCATTAATAAATATCAAAAAGAGGACTGGTCCTAGATGTGATCCTTGGGGGACACCGGATTGTGCAAAGTACGTTTGGGACTCGAAACCATTCACGACTACATTTTGTGGTCTATTATACAAGTAGGATTTAAACCAGTTAAGCAACGTTCCTCATCATTTCAAGGAGGAAAGCGTGATATATATTCTTTTGTTGTTATATATCGTTACATTATCGCGATCATATCGACTCGATTTCCCTCGCTCGTCTGCGAAAGGCCTGCGAAATGTTTCACAGAAAACATTACACACAACATAAAATTCAGTCAGCTGTATATTACAACGCGGATACGAAATCAGTTTAACGCCAAATGCAGACCGATCACGGTTGGAAACGAATTGCCTACGGTATTCGAAATACAGTTTTATTTTTAGCAGAGTTTTTTGGTACAGCATACATGGCATACAAGAAGTGTTGGTAGCCAAGTAGAAAAGTTTAATCAAAGCACGACAATTAACACATCAGAGCCTCTAGACAAGTGGCATAAATGGTAGTCAAATCGAAAAGTCAAAAAAGCAAATGTATGGGATTTGACGTAAGTTTACGACATTAAATCGTAGACTTACGTCGAATTCCATACATTAGCTTTTTTGACTTTTCAGTTCGACTACTGTTTATGTAACTTGTCTAGAGGGGTTGGTGTAAGTTCGATCCAGACTTGAGATGGGCATGGTAAAAATGTGAAGGTACGGTAAGTATGGGTAAAAATATTTTTTAACCATTTTTTTAGGTAGTATTAAAAATATCGGGTATAATAATTCAATGTAATTTGGTTAATTATTGTTAAAATAACCTGTAAAACGCCATTAACAACAAATACTGCAAATGTTTTGCCCAAAGTAAAATTCACATTGGTACTACCGATTCATTGGATTGGTGAATTTCGCTTTGTGGAATTATTACGTACCTAATAAAGTAATGATTTACCATCTGCTAACGGTGAAGAAAAACATCGGGAGGAAACCCACAAAACTCAAAACAAACTCTCTACTCATACTTATTATAATTAAATTGATGGAACTATTGATTTTAATATTATTATAAAAGCAATCTCTATCTAATTATGTTTAAAAAGCTTTCTATATATAAATAAAATATTTCGTCAGTAAAATTTCCAAGTGAAACCTCGCGAATACATTTAATCTTCTTATTTCGTATCTTCGCTCCAAATCCGATTTATCTTTTAAGTCTTTAAAAATGCAACTCTATTAAGATAATATTATGAGAATCTGTTGAACAAAATCTGAAATTGAGCCCAATAGGTAGGCATATAGTGTAAAAATGCTTTTGTGGGGTTGTATTTCAAACATACTATCCTACTAATATTATAAACGCGAAAGTTTGTAAGTATGGATGGATGGATGTTTGTTACACTTTCACGTAAAAACTACTGAACTGATCTGGATATAATTTGGCACAGATATAGATTATGGTCTAGAATAACACATATGCTACATTTAACAACGTCATTCACGCGGAGCTGCTGGCAACAGGTAGTACATACAATAAAATAGCATAATAACAACCAACGTTTCTATAAAACCGCATTCCTAAATGAGTACTGGAGTCATTTTCTTACGCACAGGAGCACAACTACACCCTGTCTTTAGACATGGTGAAGGTCTATTCCTTATCGGGCTTGCTCGCTTGTATGGTGCCCTATCTTACTTCTTACACTACTAGGGTGGTAAACGCCATACGGCCCGCCTGATGTTAAGCAGTAACCGTAGCCGTTGACTGTGGTCTTCTGTAAGGTGGAGGTCCTTCCCCAGTCGGGCTTGCTCGTTAGTATGGTGCCCTCTCTTAAATTTGATTTAAAAAAAAAACCTGTCCTTATATGAGGTTGGTTGCTTTATACAAATATCAAACAGGCTCCGATGCCGCGATGGCTCATTGAGAAATTACAGCACCATTCCATACATTACACTTGCATATCAAAAGATCCCTTTAACTCATATCTTACAACTAAGAAAGTGCCTTACCACCTTCATAATAAAGTTTAACTTCGTTTGCTTTGAAGTTAGTTGAAAATTCAGGTTAAGTGCACTTGGGTACAGGTAGGTGCCTTTTCCATTCTGCTTGTTACTAGATGGGACTTAAAAAGGGGGGGGGGAGACTGTTGAGTCCTGATGCCTAGGGTTAGGGCACTTGTACACTGTACGAGAAGTAGAGTTATTTTTTGTACTATTTAAGTGAAAGACAAGCATACGGCCCGCCTGATTTTATTTTAAGCCGTTACGCAGTTACCGTAACATATGGACGCTTGGCTATATATGTATGACTCGAGTTTCTTGCCAGTTCTTCTTGAAGCCCTGTCAGCGAATTGGCCTTAGAAAAAAGGAAACAGGCATTTGTTTTTATTACATTCATAATTATCATGTATTTGATCTAAATAAATAAATGAGTTTGACTTTGACTATGAATACCAGAGGTAGTACTTGCGTGTTGTTCTATAAGTTTTATTATCAGGGTTTTTGTGTTTTTTAAACAGTTTCCGTTACCCAAATAGATATTTTTTTATTTTCACTGAAAACCTGTACTCTCATACAACTGATGTATATCTTGGCTGTAATCTTCTGTAAGTTGCTGACTTGTATAATGCCCTACCTTTCTCAGCCATCAAATGGCCGAACATGCATCTTTGTGTAAGCACCTTTACGTTGAAAAGTTTCGCCCTTAAGCAAAAGCTAGAATTACTGTTTTATATTTTCTTAAGTATTTATAAGTGTAGAGACAAAATTGGGGTAAGTGCTGTCTTTGAGGGTGGTTTTAATTTAATTTATGTTTATGTTTAATGTTTAAGTATCTCAAAAGCTGCGTATTTGTGTTTATTTTGTAGCGTTTGCAGTTATTATTTATTCATTAAACTCAAAATAAAATATAGTTGTTATAATAAAAATAAATATGTAACAATTAAATTTTGTCTTATATAGTGTTTAATGCTTTTTTCAAAAACTAATTTGAAATGCCTCTGATGGCAACATTATTACCTACTTATTGTTCGAGATTCAAATTAATATCGACAACAAATCGCTATCATGATACAGCTCCAGAACTCTTCTATGTACATTAGGTACTTATCCATATTTTAAATGTAGATACAACTTATAAAAAATCGTTTAAACTTTCACACGTCATATTATAGTATGTTTCACATAGCATAGTACTGTGACGTTTGACATTTTAAGATAATTAACAATGAAAATGAGAGCCGATTAAATTAAAAACCTATCGATTGAATACTCTAGGCTCTTAATCGTTTAATTAGCCAATTCTTTGAGATTTGGTTTGATTAAATCATTTTCTTTCACCTTCATCGTAAAATGTTAAATGTCACAATACCCATGCTATGTGAAATCCTTACTAATATTATAAATGTGAAAGTTTGTGAGAATGGATGGATGGATGGATGTTTGTTACTCTTTCACGTAAAACCTACTGAACGGATCTGGATGAAATTTGGCACAGAGATATATTATACCTACTCTGGAATAACACATAGGCTACTTTTTACAGCGATAACCGACATCCACGCGAGCGGAGCCGCGGGCAACAGCTAGTAGACTATAATATTGTCCGTGTGGTGACGGATTAAGAATACAAATGTCACCATCCCGTGGGTGTCGTAAAGTCAACTATGTAAGTAGTCAGGCAGACAATATCCACTGCAAGAGAGGGAAAACTCTGAACAAAATCCTATACCAACCCATCTGGCCAGCGTGGTATAGTAGGGTAATATCCCTCCAAATGTATGAAGGAGACCCGTGCCCAGCAGTGGGACGTTTATTATTTACGATTAGACAACAAGTCTAAATCATGTAATACTTAAAATGTTTTCATAATAATCATAATCATTTATTTCATTAGGCCAATAAACATGTCAAATTTGTTTAAGGAATACAATTACCAATTAAATAAAAAGTTATAGAAGTCATCCATTAAATTAATTGACAAACATAATTATACAAACATGTCATACAAATAATATAACAAATATGTCACAAAAATAAAAATATGTCAAGTTTTTTTTTTTTTTTTTTTTTTTTTTTTTTTTTTTTTTTTTTTTTTTATACTACTTGGGTGGCAAACAAGCATATGGCCCGCCTGATGTTAAGCAGTATCCGTAGCCTATAGACGCTTGCATTACCAAAGGTATCACTTGCGTGTTGCCAACCCATTTTTTTACACCAGGGCTTTAAGATGGAAGTAACCCTGGGATAAAAAAATCAAGTTTAATTCAATGTCAATTACCTTATGTTACCCGACATTAAACTAATATATAAAATTGGCCAGACTGTACAACAATATCGCATCCTTAAGGGCTAATGATGTAACCGGCTGGCAATGCAACCTTCATGTGACGTCATAAGTCATACAAACAGAGCACGCAACGCATGTAGGTAATTATACCGCACGGTGTAGTGCCGCCAGCGCCATTGGAATTGTTGCACTGCGGAAGATATAATAACCACATCGTTATGGGCATGAGGCGACTGGTTATACGTGAAGTGGAGTTTTTATTTAGATACTCGTTTTATAATCTATATTTATATTATAAAGAGGAACGATTTTATTTTTTGTTTTTTGTTACGATTTATCTTAAAAACTACTTGACCGATTTTTTTTTTATATCAGCGGTAACATAGGCTATATTTTTCTTTTTTAAATTACGGAATTACGAAAACTTAATAAATGTCCATTCGTGCGAAGCCGGGACACGCCGCTAGTGTTTTAAATGACGCTTCAAGACAAAAATGTTGTGAAAAAGTAAACAAATTTTGATTACAATGACAGAATACTTAATAGTACAACAATTAAACAAATCATATTATGATCATAATATTACATGCCTCGTTGGTCTAGTGATCATTGAGTGCGACTCCTGATCATAAGACCCCAAGTTTTCCGTGCCCGGGTTAGGTTTCTTTTACCATGAAATCCACGATACATGTCCGAGGTTTTAAAACATTTATTATATTATTATTAATATTTACACCCTAGGGTGTATAATAAATACGCCTGATCTCTCTCATGCCGTGTCGTGTTGCCAAGCGGACTATGATCAAGATTGAAGGAATTAAGAGTGCACCTGTGTGCTGCAAGGAGTAGCTGCCGTGATCGAAATCCGGTTAGGTGAGAAAATTATCAGGTAAAATTAAACAATGCATATAGGTACGTAGTTAAACAGTTCAAAAGTATTAAGTGTATTAATTTAGACTTAATATTACACGTCGAGTCCAATTGCTCATCCTCAATCATATAGATCAGCCGTCAAGCTTTCTGAGACAGTTTTTTTCCATCATGAAGAGATAAGGATCAAAAAACTATATAATCGATGAAGCGTTTCTTCGCGTGATGCTATGCACTCGTCTCGCTTCGCTCCACAAAATGTTGCGAGTTCAAGGCAAGCGACAGAGATAGCAATACCGATCGGTGTATAGTTAGAAGGAGACGGCAAGTACGATCGCAGAAGGTAAACATTTTATGAAAGTGTACTTAATTATCGGATTGTTGACTGAGACCACTACGTCTACGACTGAATGTTTGGATTATGTTGTGTGTAATCGCTTTGTTCTGTCGACGTTTTGTTTAACTTTATATCAAGCGTTATGGCAAAGTATTTAGTAATGTGAGGAAATGTAGATGAATACCTATATAAATATACATATGTACCACGTTATCATAATACATAATATATGTAGTTGATTATTTTATTTAATGTTTAATGTTAAAAATGCTGGACTTAGCGTACGTTCAGCAAAGCGAACTGGCAATTTTTTGTATCAGTTTTTCACGATTGTGTTTGTTTGGAGGTTGTGTTTGGTTGCATCACTTTCGGCTTATATTTTCATGAATTGTAACTATCAGGGAGAAGGTTGGCCTGAACAAATTATAGTAATTGGCAAACAAGTTGAGATAAAAGTCACGGTGAAACTATTTGCATTAATGATTTTGAATTTGTATGTATCTTTTTGCTATGCCATCGATAGACTACGTCGTCGGGTCCGGGTAGAGCAGTGTCACAGGTCAGCATTTACGATGGCTGGATCTTTAGGGAGACGAATTTACTGTTTTATTGTGGTGGTTAAAGGTTAATTTAGGAATTTATTGACGGATAGGGGAGGGTCGGAAATACTCGGAACATTGTTTGTGTGCATGTGATTGAGAATTTTATATTGTGTGTGTGTTGTTTAACTTAAATTTAGCTGTTTTTTGTTTTAAAAAGATAACTCCTGCACTAGAGAACAAGCTCTGTGTCGCGGGGGACTTTGCAAACATATAATTAACGGACACAAATTACACCCAGACTCAGAACATTTTTTTGTGGGTCACACAAAGTTTTGTCCTGTGTGGGAATCGAACTCACAATCTCGTGAACAGCATTCGCATACTGCGGCCACTGGACCAACGAGGCAGTCAAAAAAAAATTACGAGACACATTGACATGTATTATTAGGTCCTTAATTTTGAAGCCACAGTTTGAAGCTACCTGGCTTTTTTTGTTTATATATTTGTAAAGTCTCCCAAGGCATATTTTTAAAAGATTTCTTTCTCAAATAAAACATTAACATAAGATTGCAGACAGTACCGTTTACTCTGATGTCAAAACATCACAAACCACAAAAATAGAAGAACACATACAAAGGCATAAAAAAGGTACAATCAGAGAGAGTTTCATTATCAACAAAGAGAAAGGATTAAAGACGAAGTACTCTTACAATCAACAGTAAGAAGAAACGGTCCAGTCTTCAGACGTAATGAAAACGTTCCAGGTCGTGATGAAACTTCACAAATTGTGTACTATACAATATTTATAAAGAGACACAAAGGTTTTTCACTTCTGAGAAAACTGGGTACAAAGGAAGGTCAATTATTTTCGCGTGTGCCAATTTTATCTTATACATAAATGTTTTATTGATGCTACTGGTCGAAAAAGTTGTATTATTTTATTTAAAAAATATATTGAAGTGGAAGTGGAACTGGGCCAGACATATCTGCCGTATGTTCGATGATCTGTGGGCAAAGACCACAACCAGCTGGTTGACAGAGAACATTAAAAAACGGCGCGGCAGGTCCAGGAAAAGATGGCGGGATGAGCTTGATTCCTACCGCGCTGACTAAGAGGTGTCGACCGTGACCAATGGAAAAAGGAAAGGGAGGCTTTTGCCCTGCAGTATTTTTTTTCCTAGATTGTATTGTCCCACTGCTGAGCAATGCAAGCGTCCATAGGCTGTATAACATAACATACCTGTATCTGCTTATAATCAGGCGGGCCGTATGTTTGTTTGACACCCAAGTAGTATAAAAAAAAAATTAAAATTATGTCACATCTCATCCATTTGTTTTCTATTCTATTTGATTCGACTACCGTTTATGCCACTTGTAGTTGCCAGGGCAGGGTTTGATTAAAAATGCCAGTTCCTTCATCATTAAGTAATTAATTTGACTGCCTTGGTGGTCCAGTGGTCGCAGTATGCGCCTGCTGTGCACGAGGTTGGGGGTTCGATTCCCACACAGGGCAAAACTTTGTGTGGCCCACAAAGAGTTGTTCTGAGTGTGGGTGTAATTTGTGTCCGTTAATTGTATATTTGTAAAGTCCCCCGCGACACAGAACTTGTTCTCTAGTGCGGGTGTTTAAAAAATTTTTTTGGCTATGGTCTTCTGTAGTGCCCTACCTCTCTTGTTATGTCCTCCGCATTTTTAATGAGTAAATTGATTGTCAAAATGTAAAAAAAAGGTAAGGCACTCGGACTTCAAGTCAATTCAAGTCAGTAAATTTTTCAGTTGAAATGCTCGCTCTTATACCTAGAGCGTATAATCATCATCATCAGCCTATCGCGTCCACTGTTGGACATAGGCCTCCCCGGTCTTCGACCTCTCGCATCCAGCTACTCCCAGCCACCTTGCGAAGATCGTCGTAGGAAAATTTGAAATTATCTTGCAATTTTTGTTCTAAACCCTATGACGACTCTTTTGAATTAGATTTTCGTAACTCGTAAAACAGCATCGTTAAGCGTTATAGTGGCTCAATAACCCAAAAACCTGACATTAATGCCGACGTGAGACAAAGACGGGTCATTAGCGTGTGTCCGTGTGGCTGACACTGTCGCAACGTGGCTTGCCACATTCGGTATCAGGGTTGACGAAACATGTAATAATAATAATTGTAATATTTATATTGCATTTTTCCCCGAAGCGGGTTGCGATAGAAGTAGACAAACAAGCATACGGATCGCCTGATGGTAAGCAATAGTTATTGGATGCTTGCAATACCAGAGGTATCAATTGCATGTTGTCGACTCAAAAATTGTAATCCTACTAATATTGTGAAAGTTTGTGAGGATGGATGGATGTATGTATGTTTGTTACTCTTTCACGTAAAAACTACTGGACGGATCTGGATGAAATTTGTCATAGAGATATATAGAGAGCCGCGTGTATCAAGTAGTATAATATGCCAGGCCAGGGTTTAGCATTTAATAAATATATGTTACAAACAAATAACGTAGCGGGTGGGATTTCTTGTTATAACTGACGTGAAGTCAGTTACAACAAGAAATCCCACCCCACTGTTGAAATTTGCATATAAAATTCTATCTGTTTTTCAAGAAAAAAAGATGCGTTTTTTAAGAAACGTTTTTTCACCACAAACAAATTAGGTTCTACAAATTAGATAGGCAACACGTTAGCGCGAGTGATGTAAGTATTCATAAACTAGGCTTGCTGCTGACCACCAAGCGTACCGGAGCTTGTTTGCTTGTAAAATTCACATGTGATGATCAAAATCAGACAATAAAATAAAACCTGCCGTCCCTACTACACCAGCCACATTATAATATCCGGGTCATCGATGCGTCCCATGCTCCACTTTCATTGTTCGAACATTTTATTGATGTTTCAACTAGTTAATCAATTGTTGCTTTTTGACAGCTCAAAATATCATACGGTACTGTAACGGTATTGTAAGTATATGTTTATTTGGTTATGACTGTATGGATGGTTAAGTGGCTGTGGCTATCTGACACTCAAGAACACCTGAGTGTCAGGTACAGGTAACACCTACCGCTGTGTGTAGTTTATCTTATTGCTTATCTTAAAAAAGACAAATCCCGCACTAGAGAACAAGCTCTGTGTCGCGGGGGACTTTACAAACATACAATTATAGGACACAAATTACTCAGACTCAGAACAACACTTTGTGGGTCACACTCACACAACATTTTGTCCTGTTTGGGAATCGAATCCACAACCTCGTGCACAGCAGGCGCATACTGCGGCCACTGGACCACCAAGACAATCTAAGCAGTTATTCGGCTGTTGTGTGGCCATATCCAACGTGTGACGTGAAAATGACTAAGTTGTCAAGAAAGTACTCGACATAATAAACCAGCCCAGAGGCAGGCCTCAGTCACTCCATGTACTTGCGCGCTATAATTACCTACCGCCCTGCCGAGCGGTCCCGGGCCGTTAGCGGACCAAATTCAGTGCTGTGGGATCGCGCGGTGCGAAGCAATCACAACTGTACGCTTGAGCATTTAGGCACATTTTAGCATTCAGCGGTTGCTGACGCGACAGAGTAGGCTATTATAGCAGTTTTTTTTATTTTCAGTGGTAATTTTCTACTGAGTACAGTATCTTTTACTTAGTAACTATTTAGTAATCTGTGCCAGACGTAGAGGCAGACCACCCACCACTTGGTGGAACAATATTAGGAAACAGAGGAACCAGGATAACCTTACAATTCAGACAACCCAAAACAGAGTCAAATGTAGATACAGGGAGACCAGACCCTAAGTGAATTAGGAATATGGATTGGACGAAGAAGACGAGGACTTCTGGAAAGCCTTTCCCCAGTCGGGCTTGCTCGCTATATGGTGCCCTACAGATTTTCAGAGCTTATTTATGGTATGCGTTTTTAACAAACGTGTTCCTATCCCAGGGAAATTGCATAATAAAGACCTAGTGTTAAATTTTAGACCTCTAGTGTTGCAAGCGCCCACAGGTTATGGCAACCACTAAGGAGAGTCCTAGTGGTATACTCCATAACCCTTCAAATGTGGCATGTTTATTATATTTACGTGTTCCGTTAGCTTAACCCTTAACCCTTCTCTGTCCCCAGTGGACTATAGACTACAATTAATGCTTCTTCAAGAAACATAGGTATTGCATTAGTATTCGTGTGGTGAACTAGGAGTCAATATTTCGTGCATAATGTAACACTGTACAAAACTGTAGTGGGTAAAGATGAAGCTATTTTCCTATTAGTTTAATTAATTAGTTTTTCATATTTAGGTTTAGTTAGTATAAATAAGTTTTTTCATATTATTCTTGTATATATATATATAGCATTAATTTATGTAATATTAAACTAGATTTCAATATTGTACAAAATGTAAAAAGATACAAAAAAAAAAGAATAATAAACACTATTTTCCTATTTAAAAAAATAATTAATAGCTGGCATTGACTGCCTTGTTGATTCTGTGGTATAGGCTTATGATCGTGAGTTCCTTGGTTCTATTCCTAGGTCTGATTTTTTTTTTAACTTTGTTTAAAAGTTTTCTTCACGTAATCTATCACGCCGGCACCCAAATACAAAGCAAACTATTTTAAAATTCAAATAACACTTAATATTTTTTAAACACAATCCATAAAACTAACCCTAAGGTGACAGCGGCATCATAGCGGCGCTAAAATAGTAATTAATGGTCTAACAGACCGGGGTGAACGACCTCGGGCTATATCGGGCGTGTGGATTTATATGGGACTGTCTCGATCTACAGTTAAATCTCTCAGTCAAGTCGCCATCATTTTGTAAGGATACAACATTTTAAGGATCTTTGATAGAAAATAGCTGTATTTTTTATTATCCTAATACGCATAGGTCTCCTTCGAAGATGCATGGGCAGATTTTTTGTATCTTCCTGAATTTTAACTTATGCTGGTAGGTTTGGTGTAAACAGTATGCAATATGGAGTTTCAACTAGGACATTTTTAGGTGAGTTGTCGGGTCTTGGTGTTTATAACCGGAATAGCTCACTTGTATCACAGCCATGATGATCACTTCTTGGTTATTCAATATTGACAATATGCATAAGCGGCGGCGACCACTTACTTTGGCAATAAAACTGACAAAAAAAAATCTTATCTTAAAAAACTTGTCAATCCATCAAGAAAGAAGAAACCAGTGGGTAAGCATAATGAGAGTGCTTTCATTATCAATCCAATCGTCTTTCTACTCTAGTCAGCGAATTGGCTGTCCTCCATACATTTGGATATTAGCCTACTGTACCAAGGTGGCCAGACGGATTGGTACAGGGTTTTGTTTCTAATTTATTAGTATCATGCATTTGATAATATCCACTGCAAGAGAGGGAAAAAAAACTCGAAACAAAACCCTATACCAACCCGTCTGGCCAGCGTGGTATAGTAGGCTAATATCCCTCCAAGTGTATGGAGGAGACCTGTGCCCAGCAGTGAGACGTTTATGGGTTGAGATGAGATGCATTTAATCTAAATTAATAAATGTTTGACTTTAACACTAAGAAATGCGGTGGTTGGATTATCCAGCAAAGTCTCTTCGACACTTAAAGGACAACTATTGCCATTACATCCCAATATATCTTCCAGCCATATTCATGGCTACCCGGGGCACATTGATAGTGACACGAGAAGGGTTAAGATAAATCCACACTAAACAATTTACGACGTGTAGACATTTCAACGTCGCTTCGTTCTATAATGCTGTCTTTATTGCTTTTGGATCTGAAGGTCACTATTTATTTGTCAGAGGTCTTACAATCAGACGCGGATCCAGGATTTAGTTTAGGGGGTATTGGACAGGGTCAGGGTAAGGATTAAAAGACTACAATTATGTACCGCACGGGACATAATTATATTACATATTAACAGGTGTGTTTGCTAACACAGGTGCACGCTTTAGTCCCTCACTCTCATAGTTTCATAGGACTGCAGGCGTAGGACCAACATTTCTTGACAATACATATAGAGAAGAATTTATTATTAGATACCTAGATATCTGACCCGGGAATCAAATTTACAACGACTACTAGTCCAACAAGTAATGTTACAAGGAAATATATTTTTTATGTACCTATCTAGTTAAGATTTATTCATTTATATTCTTAATAACCATAATCGTTCTAGACCTAGACGAGTCTTATGTAGGTATACATGTAGGTATTATTAGTACTAGTCTCAACCCATAAACGTCCCACTGCTGGGCACGGATCTCCTCCATACATTTGGAGGGATATTAGCCTACTATACCACGCTGGCGAGACGGGTTGGTATAGGGTTTTGTTCCGAGTTTTCCCTCTCTTGCAGTGGATATTGTCTGCCTGACTTACTCCCTTGGTCGACTCTTACGACACACACGGGATGGGACGGAGTGGTGACATTTGTATTCTTAATCCGTCACCACACGGACAATTATTAGTACCTACTAAGTGAATTGAGGCTAACATCGTTAACACGAGTTTAACTTATAAATTAATCAATACAACCGTAACATTTAACTAGCATATTATAATTTACATAATTAACTACTAACAGTCGTTCATTTCATCAAACAGTTTGTAATATTAACTTGAACAACATCAAAGTAAATGTTAATTTTAAACGATTTAATTGTACAGAGTTAATCATTATGGTGAACGGTTTCAAATGTATTACGTAATCGTAATGTAATTCCAAGATCGCAGCTCCACAATGGCAGCTCAAGATCGGCCATTGTGGAGACATATGAGGGAGGCCTACGTTCAGCAGTGGACATTATCAGGCTGAGATGATGATGATGATGAATGTAATTCCTACTCACGGGTATTAGTAGTACTGGTCTAAGTTTAAAGAGAACGATCGAAGAAGGGCAAAATTCTACGAAAACTTTAAGAGAATGATTTAATTTTTAAGAGGCCTGATCTAGCTTCTAGGTAATTAGTACCAGGTGACGTTATGATTACCGACTCAAATTCAGCTCTCTAGAAAAGTTTTTTTTTTATATATTACGTGGGTGGCAAACAAGCGTACGGCCCGCCTGATGTTAAGCAGTTACCGTAGCCTATGGACGCTTGAAATACCAGAGGTATCACTTGCGTGTTGCCAACCCATTTTTTTACACCAGGGCTTAATGATGCGAGTGTCCCTGGGATAGGAATATGTTTCTTACAAAATACATCCCTAAATGAGCCCTGGAGACCTGTACTCACACACAGGAACACGACTACACCGCTGTGTGTAGTTATTTGGCTGTGGTTTTCTGTAAGGTGGAGGTCCTTGCCCAGTCGGGCTTGCTCGCTAGTATGGTGCCCTACATCTCTTAAATTCTTCTCTTCTCAAACTTACAGACGATCGCAGCTAAATAGGTATTTACCTGGTTGTTTTGTGATAGTATCTAAAAAAGTGGTCTCCAAAGCTCGTTGGGAACGCCCTAATGCCAGCAAGAGGCACTCCATATCGTTGACTGGGTGGCAAAGAATTAAGGTGTGCCGCATGTACGAAACTTTAGTAGTATAAATAAAAGACAGATTAACTTCATAATGTACTCCAGTACTAGGGCTACAGTATACCAGAGACTTACATTGTCAGATTGCTAACAAAACTTAATGACAAGAGTACAATAGCAAACATGATCAGAAGTGGGTTAGTCGCGTTTATTGGAGCGATAAATAGGTGCAATTTTACAGTCCAATAAACACGACACATGGCATATATGTGGCTCCAAATTTTGTTTATCTCACTTTTGTTACAGGCAAAATGGATGTAGAAATCGATGATGATGAATCCTACTAATATTATAAACGTGAAAGTTTGTAAGTATGGATGGATGGATGGATGTATCGATGTTTGTTACTCTTTCACATAAAAACTACTGAACGGATCTGAATGAAATTTGGCATAGAGATAAATTATGGTCTGGAATAACACATAGGCTACCTTTTACAGCGATAACCGACATCCACGAGAGCGGAGCCGCGGCCAACAGCTAGTTAAGTGATATAAATAAGGTATAAGTTAGATGTTTTCCCTGAAGGCGTAGATGACGCACACCCACGTGTTGCAAACTATAATGGTGCATTTGATGGCACGATTCCAGAAGACAGCGATGTGGAGGAATCTTGAAGCGACTATTGAGGCAGACAGCACATTATATGTAGTTCATGAAATTGTGTAATATTTGAAGGTAAGTAATACAGAGGCTTTTATAAAACAGCTGTCAGAAGATATCCTTTCATTCATCATTGACTTACACGCTTCACCACTTTGTAACATATAGGAAGAACGTGCCTTCAGACTAAGAATCACTTTCTTACTGCCAGGCAGGGCCCCAATTCTGCTAATTTACGGATGGCTCAATTGAATCTGAATTCAATCTCAGTAGTTTTTTTGGTATTCTGCTAATAAATTGAAGACCAATAGTTGGAAAACCATTGGTCCTAAATTATAAGCATTTTTGCTATTACATCATTGGTATTCTGCTAAATTATTTAAAATGAATGGTTTGCCAACTATAATTGGTCTTAAATTTATTAGCAGAATACCAAAAAAACTACTGAGATTTAATTGAGGATCAGTTCAGATTCAATTGAGCCATCCGTAAATTAGCAGAATTGGGGCCCAGGTCATAGGTGCTACTGCCATGTAATAAAATTACTAATATAATTGCACTTGACTACACATGCTACAGTTCGCTTTGGTGTCTACATTTTTTTTCTTTTTTAAAAGACAACTCCCGCACTAGAGAACAGGCTCTGTGTTGCGGAGGACTTTACAAACATACAATTAACGGACACAAATTACACCCAGACTCAGAACAACTCTTTGCGGGTCACACAAAATTTTGTCCTGTATGGGAATAGAACCCACAACCTCGTGCACAGCAGGCGCATACTGTGGCCACTGGACCACCAAGGCAGTCAAAATATAGTCATGTACGTTGAACTTCGTAAAAGAAATAACAATTAGAATGTATAACTTCTAACAAAGTTGCTTTTACTTTTACCTAAGTGTAGAACTTACTCAAACTTACATTAACTCCCTGGAGATATTGAACAAGAATATAAAACACGTATTATTACAAACTTTTTAAAAGTCTTCACGTAAGTTGAAAAACTTTTAACCATTTGAGGGTTAAAGTTGAGACTTTAACAAAACACCTGAAGGGTGAATAACCAAAGTGTATAACATGTACAATATTGTGTTATGACAAGACGAGGTAAATGGACACGAGTTCTTGCCTAACAGCTGAAGAGTTGGCAAGTATTGTACTCAAAATATATGAAGGTCATACATAAGTTTATGTATAATTTTATAATAATTTATTTATTGGAACGAAAAGATTTGCATGGATTTTTGTGCACGGTAATAACTGCATTAGTTTAAAAAACTGTGTCGCAGTCATTAACGCCCACCTCCAGGAAGTTTAGTATAGTTCCAGCTTACAGAATAATAATACTTTGAAACAATAAAAAATAGCTTAGTATGTAAGCTATTTTTTATTGTTTGATATTTATAAGTAATATCTGTAGGTATGAATGGACCAAGATAATCAGAAAGCTATCAGCCAATTCACGTAACGCCGATGTTAAGCAGTTACCGTAGCCTATGGACGCTTGCAGTACCAGAGGTATCATTTGTATATTGCCAACCAATTTTGTGGGAGTATCCCTGGGATAGGAATACGTTTCTTGCATAACGTATGCCTAAATGAGCGTTTGAGACCTGTATTTTTACACACAGGAATACAACTACACCGCTGTGTGTAGTTATTTGGATGTGGTCTTTTGTTAGGTGGAGGTTCTTCCCCAGTCGGGCTTCTTCACTAGTATGGTGACCTACCTCACTTAGAATGTTTTTTTTAAGAAGCCTTACAACAAATTTGTGACGAATAAACCAATAAATAATAATAATAATATTTTTGGGACAACTCACACATCGCTATCTGATCCCAAACTAGGCAGAGCCTGTACTATGGTAACCAGATAATTGATAAACATACTTATATATATATATTTCTAAATACATACATAATATTATAGATAAATTACACCCAGACACAGAACAAACATTCGTGCTCATCACACAAAGATTTGTCCTGGGTGGGAATCGAACCCACGACCTCCGGCGTAGCAGTCAGAGTCACTAACCACTAGACCAACAGGCCAGTCAATAATGAATAAGTGTTAATAATAATGAATATTGTTCTTAAATAGAAGAAGTCACCTTGCTTAGCTATTAAAAGCTATTAAAACAACACGGTCGAGTATTCGTCATGAGCTAGTTACCCATCCAAATGTGGCGAATTCCTTAAAGCGGTTTTCGGTAATATTACCGTTAGCCTTGCCATTTAATAAATGCTTTTTTAAATGTTAATTGCTATGCAACTTTATAATACGAGTATCTATTGTGTATCTTTATTAAAAAAGAGCCCCTATAGAATTGCCATACAAAAATTAAAGATACATATTTTAGAATAAAAGAAACACTATCGTCAATTATACATGTGGTACCACAATGTGGTATTATATTTAGAATTATTTATTTATTCTTTAAAACAATACCTATATATTATAATACAAGTAATTTACAACTAAAACTAAGTATATTTACACAAATTAGAAATAAAAAATAAAAAAAAAAACAAAAAAGAGGGGGGGGGGGGGGGGCTGCTTAATAGGCGTAAAATTTTTCCGCAACGACGTCTACTGAAAACGTGCCCAGGAGACTGGCAGCATTGCCACGCTGAATGGCAATGCTTATTCTTTGAGCCAAATATAAGCCAGCCTTCTGGTCACGTAAAGCGTCGTAGTTGAATAATAATAAAAACATATTATTTTTCAAATTAAACTTGACCGACGGCACGGCTCGACCGGCGACGGCGACGGGACGCGAAGGCGGCGGCGGCTGCGGGGCGCGGCGTCTCGGTGCAACAATTTCAAATAGTGCGCGTATTTTTTGCGGACTGTTTTAAGACGAGCATGATCGATGCATGATCGAATTTAAAAAAAACACGCAATCAACAATGCGTTTTTTTTTAAAATTCGATCATGCATATCGATGCATGATCGAATTTAAAAAAAAAACGCATTAGAAATAGAATGATCGCATTCTATTTCTAATTTTTTTTGAGCTTACTGCCAATTCTGTGCTACTGTTTTTTTTTGGAATAGAGTAACGTTCTATATATATTGTCTGAAAACCCGTAGGTATCTAATGAGTTAATCTATGAGTCTTCTTTCTCATTCATTCATTTCACTATTTGTGCACGTTTCTTTCAATCTTTTGCAAACGTAAATCAATGTGCAATTAGCTTTATTAAATAACAATACTACATTAATAGTAAATACAAAGACTAATTAATGTTTTGACAGTTCACAAGATTAACTTCAAACAGTTTTATCCATCTTACATGGGAGCAATGCTGCGGGCTAAGCTAGTAAAAAAAGGAAAAAAAGTACGTACATATTTATTTTGAAATTCGAATGACAAAGTTGACTACCTAATATAAAAAATACTTTCGGAATTTTGATATGCGTTTAGAAATTTTGTGAAATCTATATCTAAAAAGATTTGTTTGTAAAATACTTGCATTGATATTATTTGATAGTAATTGCCTATGAGCTCCACTATAAATCCTACTAATTTTACAAACGCGAAAGTTTGTGAGCTTGGATGTTCATTACTCCTTCACGCAAAAACTACTGGACAGATTTTAATGAAACTCTATAATCTAGCTTGTATATACCATAATACCGCGGCGATGTCGTTTATCGCGGTAATAACCCTTTGTCCTTCCCCAGGATACCATTTACATTCTTTCCAAATTTCATTAATATTCTTTCAGCCGTTTACTCGTGAAAAGGTGACAAACAAACGAACTGACAAACAGAATTACTTTTTTTTATGAATATAGGGACGTTATACATTCACACGAGCAAAGCCGCGGGCAAAAGCTAGCATTCATCAAAAAGCTAACATCTGTTTATTATTTAACGCACACTATTGTGTGTCATATGGTTACGAGAAGTTGAAAGTTTTTATGCAATACTGTATTCAAATGGCATATTTATGAAAAATAAATTATACTCCACGCGTCTAGAATCTAGATTTATTAGATGGAGACACGTAATTCGAATATATCTGTGCAAATATGGGCTTTTAAAATTTCATCAGTTTCTTTTTATTTTCAAAGACAACTCCCGCACTAGAGAACATGCTCTGTATCGCGGAGGACTTTACAAACATATAATTAACGGACACAAATTACACCCAGACTCAGAACAACTCTTTGAGGGTTACACAAAGTTTTGTCCTGTGTGGGAATAGAACCCACAACCTTGTGCACAAAGTGAAAACTTTCAAAGTGTTTGGTTATTTAACATTCACTCTTAGAATTTTAATCCTATATTTGAAATAAATGAGATTTATTTTGAGACGATATTTAGTCGTTTAGAAAAATAACATTGTGTTTTGGTTTTGGAGCACATGTAACCCAGACGAGAACAATATAACATCTCCAAAGGTTTTTACAGCATACTAAGACCCCTAATGTTACCTCTGTAAGGCTCTGGTAACTGCTTACCATCAGACGGGTAGTATGCTTGCATGCCTCTTTAGTAGTATATACAGTATAGTAGATTAATACCCACACTTAATCGATCATTAGTCTCTAACAAGCTTCTTATGTCCTAGTACTACCTATTTACGAAAAGGTCCTGTCAAATTTACAATGATTAAAGACCCTAATGACTTCTAAATATATCACTTCGGTTAACATCAGAGAATATTGATGAAACTTTGTCGATTTGATGTATTTACTTATCTGCATTAATTAGATTGACTTCAACTAAGTTGAGGTGATTAGTCTGCTTTTTGTCGTACAAATGCGATGTACAGTGTCATTTAACTAACCTTTAAGTAGAAATTAGAAATAGAATGCTATAATAATAATAACGACTCTTAAACGTCCCACTGCTGGGCACGGCTCTCATCCTCTATCAAGAGAGGGGAGGCCTTAATTCACAGTTTCACACACGCTGGCTTAATGCGGGTTGGTAAATCAGATATGTCTTTCGAATTTCTTCGGAGACATGTTGGTTTCCTCACGACGTTTTCACTATGCTAATGAAGAATTAAGGAATTGAAGAATTAAGGAATAAATTACGTTAAGGAATAAATTATAATGGTGAATCATTCGATTAGTACATATAAACTCCACAAAGGGAAATTCACATTGGACTGTCACCCGCAGGGGTATTCCGTAAGAGCAAAAACCGAGCCACCGCGAAAACCGAGCAACATCTGGCTGTCAGATTGAAAATCGGTATTCCGTAAGAGCAAAAACCGAGTCTTTTTGACGTAAAGTCAATAGATCGTGCCGTCACCGAGCAATCACAACTGTCAGTTTGCCATCGCTGTTTCTTAGAGAATCAGCCAGCCGGGATCGAACTCGCACTTCTCACGTGCAAATCGGTTACATTACCACTCGGCCACTACCGCTTTTTTTGTAAATATTTGTAAACCAATTTATGTTCGTGTGTTGACGGGTTAAGAATACAAATGTCACCATACCGTTGCCATCCCGAGGGTGTCGTAAGAGTCGACTAAGTGTCAGCCCGACATTATCCATTGCAGAACAGGAAAAACTCAAAACAAAAACTTTTTCTTTGTTTTATACCAATCCGTCTGGCCAGCGTGATATAGAATCTCTCCAAATGTATGGAGGAGACCCGTGCCCAGCAGTGGGGCGCTTATTGGTTGAAATTATGAAAATTTATTTGTTTGTAAAATCTCTAGTGATATCGCGATAACATAGGGGTTTATATGTAGCAACTATAAGTATATAGATACCTATTATTTCTTGTTAACAGCTGCCCAATTAGCAATATTCACTCCTTTTTACCTGCAAAAAACAAAATAAAATCATTACACACTTATTTAAAAATAGAATCATCTCACTAAAACTCAGTATTAGCTACAAACGAGGATCAAATTGCGCCTGAGTTTTTAAACTGTTCTTTTCTTATGGCTTTCTATCTGTTCATTTGGCAAATTTATTTATTTTCGTCAAAATCACGTATGATAATTGATTTTGATTGATGGTAATTATAGAATGAAAATTTTAAATGAGAGAAATTATGCTAATAAAAAAGAAAACATTAGAAATTATGACATTTAAATAAAACATCAGATAATAATTAATTACAATGTTACGATAACATATCAAGAAATTGAGATTGCTTCATTTGACAACATTTATCTTTATGGTATTCGAAGAATAGGTATGTGTGGATCCAGATTGCTTTGCATTAAAGAAATAATTAGGTTAATGCTATCCTTATGCACTCATTAAGAGCACTGTTTCAGATTCCGGACGGAAAATGAACATTTTCCGTCAGAATAGTAGATAGGTACTAAAAAGTTTGGATCGATTTTTGTAACTCAATCACACCCGCCGGCTGATTCTCTAAGAAACAGCGATGGCAAACTGACAGTTGTGATCGCAAACTGACAGTTGTGATTGCTCGGTGACGGCACAATCTATTGACTAAACGTCAAAAAGTGCTCTTACGGAATACCGATTTTCAATCTGACAGCCAGATTTTGCTCGGTTTTTACTCTTACGGAATACCCCTGCGGAACCGCTCTGGAACGGATCTGGATGAATTTGGCTTTGATTTTTACCCCGAAAAGTCTGTTCCCGGGGCATTGTACACTCGAGCGAAGCCGCGGGCAGAAGTTACTACCTAATATCATATCGTCTATCAAATACCACTGATGATAATTTGCACAAGAGATAAGTTTTCAGCCAAGAACTTCAACTTAATACAGAGTTATCTCTGAATTTATGCGGCCATTTCAACCAAAACATAGCCCATACATTAAAACAATCTTCAGTCACAATATGTACTCTAAATATCCTCTAAATGTCCACTGTCCCCCCTGTCCCTCGTCCAAACAATCAATGCTCAACCTTGCGATCAATTGTCCACGCTTATTGTCAGTCGTACGTCAAATGTAACGCCATTGTTATACTACTAACATAACCCAGTCATTTAAACAAGATGCTTCAAGGTCGGCTAGATTATATTTGGATAGGTCATCATCGCCGTCATCAAGTACAGGCGATACCATCTTCGTAGAATGGTAGACCGCCGTATATTCTAGGAAGCCTCATTGAGGAAGGACCACAAAAGATCACAGCCAAATAACTATACACAGCGGTGTAACGACACAATTGCATGTTTCTGAGTGTGAGGCAATCCAGAAAGACTATAAAAGCTAATTTACCTGCAGCACTTCGCTGGCAAGGATAGAGCCAGAAATCAAACTGGCAAGAAACTCAGTTCATTATTTTTTAATCGGCAAACCTTTTAATCAGTAAATTACTTTAATGGTAGCAGACTAAATGCAGTGGGTATTACTACTCATTCATTGTTTAATTTTTTTTTTCTTTTTTAAAACAACTCCCAAACTAGAGAACAAGCTCTGTGTCGCGGGGGACTTTACAAACATACAATTAACGGACACAAATTACACCCAGACTCGGAACAACTCTTTGTGGGTCACACAAAGTTTTGTCCTGTGTGGGATTGATTCCCACACAGGACAAAACTACCCACAACCTCGTGCACAGCAGGCGCATACTGCAGCCATTGGACCACCGAGTCCTTCAAAATGGTCTTATGGTCTCATGTGTTGAATTCCACAGACTCTTAAAATAATATCCAAGTTAAAAGGGTAATTTGCGGGATGTGTCGAACTATAATTTATACACGTACCGTACCTCTTCGTAACTGACATTTGCCGTCACTACGTCAATTCAAATTTTCAGACTCAATTTAAAAGTAACTTTCAAACTATAATGGAAATGCCCTGAAAATGTCAAGCTAATATGGTCATAAATCTAATGGAGGGACTTGGGACTTCAAAATTGACGTTATTAAACCAAAGCAAAGTCAACCATGAGCCATATTCACACGGTTCATTTTCTTTTAACTTCTAGTGACATTTTAAATTGCCGCTAAAGACTCCTTAATAAAATTTTACCAGCCAGTACTTACCATAAGTGGATATCATTACTTTCACTCCTTAATAAATATAATATTCATAGTGCTACTTATAATAAGTAATTAACAACTGACATGCATCCATTACCCATTACGTGACTTGAGTACTGCTTACTCCATACTCATTCGTACTTTAAACACGTAATAAACCTTACTGATAAAGTTTGTATTAAATACTTCTTTAAGTATCTTTAAAAAAACAATAATACAGTCTATGAAGCACGTGTCTACTATGAGTTCTAGTTAATCATTGTGAAAGATGTTGTTCGAAATTCAATTTTATTCTTACTTATGTAGTAGGACTCCCGTTTGTATCTACTTTTATAGTGCTAGGAGGTCTATCTTCGCTGGTGTATCCAAGTTAATGTAGAGTATCGACGATATACAACCAGTTAAGTAATATTTGTTGCATCAAAACAGTTCTGTTTACAACCTGAGGTAAGACGCAGCGGGGTGCTCTGATTCTGTTCTGTACGTTCTGTTTGATCGGACAAGCATGCGCAAAAATAAATCAAAAATATGAAAACTGCATTTTTGCGCATCGGGCGCACATCACCAAATGAAAAAAAAACCTTGGTTTCGGTATTCGGCGCACTGACTTAGCTGGTTCCCTGTCCCATGAATCAAATGTGATACATAACAATAGATTTTCTATTGTGTCTAACTTGGGACAGCTAAAGGGTTAATGATAGCCACCGTTTGGTTATTTATTAGGCATAGGTACTTATATGAGATGTAGATCTATGTATTAACACAAGTGTATAATAGAGACTAGTTGAAATAATCTCCAATAGTATTTTTACGATAAATTATTCAATTAAGTGTTTACATCATAAAAACATTTTATTAGTCGTGATAAAAAAGCAAACAATAACAGACGCAAAACAATTTAAAAGTAAACAATATGTTTAAACTCTAAATATACTTGCAGTACAAAATACATAACGATTTTGTAAAACCTGTCTGCGTTAATATTTTTTAACAAAGTACAATGTCAAATTTCCCGCGCAAATGAAGAACGCCATATTTTTTCTGACAGTTCAGAAACATGTTATTTATTTATTATAACAACTCATTCGTGTGTCATTCATACAAAATAATAATGACGTTCTTTGTTTAAAATATCGTAGTTAACGAAAAAGAACAATGATGTAAATAACAATGTAATCATTCAGTATTCTTGGAAACTTCAGTTGCTTGTTTGAAACTTTGAATGACATTGTTTTGTATAAGATTACAGTTTATCATTGCATGACATAAGTCGTATTTTGGGTAAAGCTGGATTCACACGTGTTGTGTGAATTTAAAAAAATGTTTGTTTAATTCTTTTAAATTCACACATTTCATGCTATTCTCTGAAACTAGCAGTCGTAGTATTTACAAAATTCTTTTTGCTTTTGACAGTCAAATTCTTGAGAAAGGTTTCAGGCTATTTATTACGTTACTACGACCTAAGACGAGCATGGCAGCAACAATAAAAGTGACACAAGACGAAGACGAAATTTAACGCGGGCAAAACTGCGGGAAACAGAGGTAGGGTACCATACTTGCGAGCAAGCCCGACTGGAGAGAAAAGAGGTAGGGCACCATACTAGCGAGCAAAAAGCGGCTGGGGAAAGACCTCCACCTTAATGAAGACCACAGCCAAATAACTACACACAGCGGTGTAGTAGTGTTCCTGTGTTCACAACTTATCTAAATTAATATTATAAAGAAGAAAGATTAGATTTTTCTTTTTGTTGTTGACGATTTAACTCAAAACGATTAGACCGATTTTAAAAATTCTATCACATTACAAAGCTACAATATCAGCGGTTAACATCCTTACTAATATTAAAAATGTGAAAGTTTGTAAGAATGGATGGATGGATGGATAGATGGATGTTTGTTACTCTTTCACGTAAAAACTACTGAACGGATCTGGATGAAATTTGGCAGAGATAGATTATGGTCTGGAATAACACATAGGCTACTTTTTACAGCGATAACTGACATCAATGCGGGCGGAGCCGCAGGCAACGGCTAGTAGGCTATATTTTATTGAATAAAAAATACGGGAGCCGGGACGGGCCTCTAGTCCGTTATAAAATCCTTTTAAGCAACTTAATTAAAATCACAATTTTGCTCTTAAACACAGTGACCTAGTTCTTTGCCTCTTCAGTGTAAAACAGACAATGTCAATTTCGTTCAAAAACCAAACCAACAGCAAGGTTAAAAGCCTCTCAAAACTGACGGTAGTTGACAACGAGTAATAGAGGATAAATTTACAAGTATTTACGAGTATAAAGGAAATTGGAAAATGGCGTCTATTTCGTATGACGTTTTGAATTGGTTGCAAAAGAGAAATTGATCTATGTAGCGACTGGCCTGTTGGTCTGATGGTTAGTGACACTGACTGCTGCGCCGGTCGTGGGTTCGATTCCCACCCAGGACAAATCTTTGTGTGATGAGCATAAATGTTTGTTTTGTGTCTGGGTGTTATTTATATATAATATGTATGTATTTAGAAATATATAAGTATGTTTATCATTTATCTATAATATGTATGTATTTAGAAATATATAAGTATGTTTATTAGTTTAGTCAGATTGCCATAGTACAGGCTCTGCCTAGTATGGGATGGGTTTATATTTCACAGCTTCTAGGCGAGTTATGGGTCGTTTCGCCCGCCATTTGTTCGCCCAAACGGGCCAAACGACCAAATTAAAAAATTTATAATATTTGATTGGGCGTTTCGCCCGATGGAGATTTTATGACTTTTCATGTACAGACAGATCTTGATGCTGTCCGTCTGTCGTTTGGCCCGCTCGAGCGAACAAATGGCGGGCGAAACGACCTATAACTCTTTTAGGCTGGTCAAAACTACATTTGCGGGTGGTAACCAAGTAAATGCAGCGTGTGTTGTTTGATGTTACGTAGGTGTTGTGTTTTCGTCAAAATTATATTATTATTAGCTTGGATTTTTTTTATGTCTACTGATAGCTATAGTAGGTAACTTGACTGCGTGGTTATTGGTTTAATTGGTCATCTATAATTTACCTTCTTACCTGTTGTTCAATCCTCACACGGGACAAAAAATTGTGTAATCCACAAATGGTTGTTCTGAATCTGGGTGTACTTTTTGTCCGTTAATTGTAAGTTTGTACAGACCCTGTGACACAGGGTTTATTCTGAAGTGTGTTTTAAAAAAGAAAGAAAAACCCTTTGTTCCCTCACATCAGCAGAAGACACACAACCCTACTTCACAGTTTGAGTAAAATCTAAGTAGTTAGTTAAGCAGCCTCTGCTGCTTACCCTTGGAACGTGCATCGATGAATAAGTCAGTTGTTATTAAATCTAAACATAAAAAATCCAATTTATGTCACACAAAAGTAAAAAAGGAAGAAAATCTTTATACAATCCTACTAAGATAATATAAACAAGAAGTAATTCCGATTTGATGAGGTCGTATACCTACTAGACGCAATTTCCTTTTTAATGAAACGACCCCTTAATTAAGGTCCATTTCCTTCAGTAAAAGTCTGCTAATGAATTATGAGACTTAAATGGGCTAAAGTTACCCAAGTTTTTCATTAAATTGTTTTTTTTGCGTACCTACTGAATTTTGTCTTCATTGTCGTTGTTTTTCAATCGCAAGTATATTTTTATCGAAGATCTTTTTACACTAGTCATGTTATAAATTTGCGTTTTCAAAATTTTAAAAACAAATCCATCTCAATTCTTCAATAATGTAAATATTCGTTTTTATATACCACCCCTCTACGATTGTACTATTGTAATTTACACTTTACCAAAAGCTTTGCGTATTACACGCGTCTCGTAAACACACTTTTTTATATAAAGATCAATACTTAATATTCATTATTGAGACAAGTAAAAAAACAGTTATTTCTTTTTGGTATCGCTATACAGTATACACACACTAACAGTATTTTTCAGACTACAGTAACTCTTTACTAACAGACGATATGTATGAGCGTTTTTCACTTCATTAATAAACAAAACATTGTTGAAAAGTTTTTGATCACATTGTAACGTGGAGGCGTCCACTTCCACTTGTTCGCTGCCTCGGGTCCTCATATAAAAAGCACCGGACGCCGCCAGGCCCTCTTCATTTTGAACTGCGAGCTGCTGTGCCAGTTATGTGCACTAATCATTCTCAACAAACCTGGTGCCGAAGGAACCTATACCTGAATGTACTATTTTTGACAAATAAAACTATTTTTATTTATACTAGTTCTTTATTTACGTTACAACAATTAAATAGAGTGAAACAAATAAGACTAAATCTGTTTATTTATGTTTGTCATGAATCTTAGGTACCAAGTTACAAACGCTAAATTGCCTGTAACAAAATGTTGTTAACACGCAGAAGCGATAAACCTTTCTCGGACCAAAGAGGAGCAATATTATTTATTGCCTAAGCTAATACTGTGACTGACTAACACAGCTTTTGATAGAACAGCTAGGCCGCTACGTACAAAAGAGCACTAGCAGCTAATACACGCTCGCAATAGCTAGGGCAACACTAACGTTTAGCCGACCAAATTTTTTCTAACCACGTTTCTAAATGATTGACAACCCTAATGACAGAAAAAAAATTGTTTAAAGAGAAATACAAATCGAAATAAGCATCTCTTGTAGTTATTTGAAGATGAAGACCTATGTAAGGGGTCCATCCCCTGACGGGCTTGCTTGCTTTTATACGTTGAAATAGAGTCACTATCGGCTTACGGAACTATAGGTGTGTGTGTTATGACTACGATTATAAAGAAAAACAAAAGGGGACAGCAGATTTCGTGATTTCGTCGCGAGCGTAAATTCGTATCATAATGGAGTTGGCTGTAGTTTTCTAAACTGTGGTGTTGGTTGAAGTACATCGTAACGTACAGAATAGAAACGACGATGTCCAGATAGTAAGTGTGTTGGTGACACGGCGCAGTAACCAACGGATTATTAACAGTGTTTGCATTACGTTTTCAGTCATTTGTGGATAGATTTATGGGCTTTTGCTAGATTGCTCGTCGATGTCGATATTATTATGTATTACCTAAAGTATTACCTAATCCTAAAGGGTAATAGGTAGGTATTTTTTTTTTATTAAAAAAGACAACTCCCGCACTAGAGAACAAGCTCTGTGTCGCGGGGGACTTTACACACATACAATTAACGGACACAAATTACACCCAGACTCAGAACAATTCTTCGTGGTTCACACAAAGTTTTGTCCTGGGAATCGAAATAGATTGTGCCGTCACCGAGTAATCACAACTGTTAGTTTGCGATCACAACTGTCAGTTTGCGATCACAACTGTCAGTTTGCGATCACAACTGTCAGTTTGCCATCGCTGTTTCTTAGAGAATCAGCCGGCGGGTGGCTAGTACCAATGTGAATTTCACTTTGTAGAGTTTATATGTACTAATCAAATGATTCGCCATCTACAAACGGTGAAGGAAAACATCGTAAGGAAACCCACATGTCTTAGAAGAAATTCTAAAGACATGTCTGATTCACCAACCCGCATTAGGCCAGCGTGTGTGAATTAAGGCCCAAACTCTCTCTCTCTCTCTCTCTCTTGATAGAGGAGATAGAAAGAAAGAAAAGAAAGAAAAGAAAAACTATTTATTTGGACTTCAGAGACACAATAGAACACACGGTAACAATAAATCCTGGTAATACATATATCAAAACAAATATAAAAAGAGTAAAAATTAACATAGGTAAAATTTATATACGGTAATGTGTGTCTCACGGTATTCCAAACAGGTGTCCAGATCAGCGTAATGCCATCCACTGTAATGGTGAGTGGCGCTGATTTTCATCTGGAACCTCGCAACCTCGACCGGTGTCAGAAGATATCAAATTAAATTAGGATATAATAATAATACTTAGTAGGTGTAAATTAATAGAATAGAAACGGAAAAATAGAATTGTCATACCTGCTAGTAATATTATAAATGAATATTAATAGCATTCCAAGAATTAGTGTAGAATATAAATAATTTAATTAAAATGGTGATATATTAAAAAAAAAAAAAAAAAAGATTCAGATTATAATAATAATTTATAATAAAAGCATAAGAATTAGTAATATATAATTTTATCAATATAATTCAATAATAATAATTAATCTAACGTATATAATAACTATGTTGTTAAATACCCAATACACACTTACAAAAACAGTGCACAACAATTATATAAAGGATATGTCCGCACAAAGATTTCCCATATCACGTTGTTTATCTATAAGATATTTACGAACGCGCTGTCTAAAAGTATATAAACTTTTAATTTGTCGTAAGGGAGGTGGAATGTTGTTCCAGATCTTTGCGGCGGCATAGCTAAAACTACCCTTAAATGCGGTGGTAGAATGAGGCTTTATAGAAAGTTGTTGTGCACATAATCTACCTGTAATTTCTCTCCTGCCAGTGACCCAAGTAAGCTTATTATAGAGATATGATGGTTCTTTGTACTTAACTACTCCGAACAGAAGGCACGCCAGGTGCAGCTTACGTCGTGATTTCATTTTAAGCATAGAATGCTGGATTAAATATGGTGTTAAATGGCTTCTAGGAGGCACAGAGAAACAAAACCGAGCACACGCGTTTTGTACACGTTGGATAAGTCGGTTGGTTCTGCCTAGCAGCCGTGGTCCATATACAGCGTCAGCATAATTCAGTTTTGACAGCACAAGTGACTCAACCAACTGAATACGCAATTCCTCGGACAAGTACGGTCTCATTTTATAAAGAATCTTCAAGCGATAGAAACAGTTCTTAACGGAGTCAGCTATGTGTTTTTCAAATCTGAGATCACTATCAATCAATAATCCGAGATTACGGGCCTCACTAACTCTGTCAACCTGCTGGCCTCTCAGTGTTACACTAAGTGACTGTGGTAATTTTTGCAACTGTTTTTTTGTTCCAAATACAACATATTTCGTCTTAACTGGGTTGAGTACCAGACAATTACTATCTGCCCACTCATTAATTCGTCTTAGATCGTCATTCAGGTCGCTCAAAGCCGTTTGGTACATGTTAGGATTAAAAGAGATGTATACCTGTACGTCGTCTGCATATGCATGATACTATATATAGATATATGGGTTGCTATTATTATTATACATGTAGGTAAAAGTACATTCGGCTATGATCCATGCAAGTCAATTTACTACAACCACACGCAAGCATGAAAGTAAATAGCCCCGTGAGTTCTAAATTTTAGCGCCAACTTTGTATTTATAAAGCCGTTTATAGACTTTACAACATTATTATGAACCAAAGTGTATATTTACTAACTCTTAATATGTACAAAGTAAGGGACAAGAACTAACAAACTATTAACAGAGTAACTACTATTACTGACAACACAATCAACGCTTTATATAGCGTCGTTAGCGTGTATTACCAGTTACGACATTTTTATGTTTGTACTTTTTAACATCTTGTTAGAATAGAAATGGCCGCTTCTATGTACATTCAATTTTCTGTAATTTTCAGAGTATCCTACTAACTAATATGACTACTAATAATACGACTGCCTCGGTGGTCCAGTGGCCGCAGTATGCTCCTGCTGAGCACGCGGTTGTGGGTTCGATTCCCACACAGGACAAAATTTTGTGTGACCCACAAAGAACTGTTCTGAGTCTGGGTGCAATTTGTGTCCGTTAATTGTATGTTTGTAAAGTCCCCCGCGACACAGAGGTTGTTCCCTAGTGCGGGAATTGTCTTAAAAAAAAAAGTTTGTAATAATGTATGGATGTACGTTTATTACTCTTTCACGCAATAACTACTGAACGGATCTGGATTAAATTTGGTATGTAGTTGGATTATAGTCTGAGATAACACATAGGCTATCATTTGCGCAGTAACTATATTGTAATTGTAAGTGAAGTGACGGTGAAAGAAAACATCGTGAAGAAACCAGCTTGTCTTAAAATAAATTCTAAAGACGTGTCTGTTTCACCAACCCGCATTAGGGCGGGGTGTGAGAATCAAGGCTTATACCCTCTCTCTCTCTTGATAGAGTACAGGAGACCCGTGCCCAGCAGTGGGACATATGGGTTGCTAATATTTCGTTATAAGAAGCCAAATATGCGGTGTAACCCGAATAGACAACGAAAGATAAAGAATGCATAGTACCCTAATTTAGGGCGCCATACTAGTGAGCAAGCCCGACTGAGGAAGGACCTCTATCTTACTGAAGACCACAGCCAAATTACTACACGCAGCGGAGGAATTGTATTCCTGTGTGTAAGTATAGGTTTCCAAAGAAAGGAATTCCTTTTTTAACAAACGTTTTCCTATCCCAGGGAAATTCCAACATAAAAGCCTATGTTCGTCTTCAAGGCGCCATTTCTCTTTGTCCAATATAGTTTTAACACAAATTTAACCATGAGCGTCTCAACAAATGCAAAATAACAGTTTGTATATTCGAATGTATTCCTATGATTTGGATTTACTTCTGTAAGTGTGTCAAACTCGACATACGACTTGATACGTCACGCACGTAACCGGTGCTGGAAGTTGGAACCGGTTACCAATGAACCAGTGTACTGGGCCTTGTAGGCTTTGCTTGTTTGTTATCATCTTTAGGTGGGTAGGTTATAGTATCAGTAATCAGATTCAAATATGCTTATTGAATTATTTTGAACTCGTAGCCGTTATGCCGTAGCATTATTCTCCTAGCCGTTTTATTCAGAATCATAATTCTGAATAAAACGGCTAGGAGAATAATGAAGATAATGTGAAATCTATTTTTAAATACATACATATTTGGTATGTCGGGCTGGTTTCCGCAATTCCGCGTTCAGTTCATGTATTTTGCGTCCGAGAGGCTGGCAGAAATACATACATAATAATCACGCCGGTACACGGTAGGCTGAGACTATGAAATGCCAATAACTTTGATCAAGACATACTTCTTTCGCTTCCTTTACATTCATCCCTCATCATCATGCAGGAACGTCGGTTCCGGGTCGGGTACTTTTAATTTGGCCCTTTTTTAACACATCACCTACTTGGTCGATAGTCGTATCTATTCTAATCACATTAATACCAAATTGTTAATTTTCAAAATAAGGTCATACAATTCCAAGTTTATTACTCCTTACTCACATTATTGCACAATCTCGTTATATCAGATTCTAAAGTTGAATAAACAAACGTTTATGTGCGTAAAGTAAATTAGCTTAAACCGCGAAACAATAAAAATCACGCATGCTCAGAGCAACGAACCGATGACGTAATAGTGTATCGGGCGGGAGAATGTACTCGCCTTAAAGAGAATACATGTTGCTTAGGAATAGGGTTGCCAGATGAAAATCATTTAGGGGCTCAAATAATAGGTTACCTGGAAAGTTTTCCGGAAGTTCTTCAATTTAGAAATTCAGAAAGAGGACGTTGAAATTTACAAAATTACAGAAAATCTTTCCAAATCTACCAAATGATTTTAGTTACTATGCTTACATAATATATTAAGTCCAAAATAAACTTCAATGGTTATAGGCTTCAAAGTAGCGATAGTGCTATCTCAATTTCTCTTTTTTAAAACCACTGAGGTGGCAGAAAGGATCTCACGAACTAGAAGACGCAGTGTGGACAGGCCTCCAACAAGGTGGAATGATGACTTAGTATAAATTGCGGGCAGCCAACGGACAAGGTCAGCTCAGGTCTCTAGGACCGAATGCTGTAGAAATACAAATACTGGGGGGCGGCAGACACTAGACCCAACAAATCTAGCTGTTTTTTTTATTGCAAAAATAAAGCAAAAAAGACAACAATTTACTTAATTAATAGCTATTTGTTAGATCATTTTGCCTAGGGGGCGGCAAACTCGTACTCTGCACCCCTTTTGGAAACCTAGATCCGGCACTGGCCACGGCCAGCAAATGTTATTATTGCCGAAATACATAAACATTCAAAAAAAAACATATTAAATAAGTAAGTAATTAGATACAGAATGGTTAATAATAAGTTATTGTTGATATTTATTTCTGTACAGCAATTATCATATTTCACCACATGCTGCAACTTGTTGATATTTAGGTATATTTGGCAATCATTCAGTTAAATTAATTAAATTTTACAGTCTCAACATATTTACGAGTTACTAAATAGTATTTTGTGTATAGGTACTATCCTACTAATATTATAAACGTGAAAGTTTGTAACGATGGATGGGTGGATGGATGGATGTTTGTTACTCTTTCAAGTAAAAACTACTGAACGGATCTGAATGAAATTTGGCACAGAGATAGATTATATAACACATAGGCTACTTTTTACAGCGATAACCGACATCCACGCGGGCGGAGCCGCGGGCAACAGCAAGTATTATGTAAAGATTGTTTGTTTGAACGCGCTAATCTCTAGAACTGCCAGTCGGATTTATAAAAATCTTTCCACGTTTAGGGATGCGTTTTGAAAGAAACGTATTCCTATCCCAGGAATACTCTATCTTAAAGGCCTGGTGTAAGAAAATGGGTTGGCAACACGCAAGTGATACCTCTGGTATTGCAAGGCTACGGTAGCTGCTTATCATCAGGCGGGCCGTATTCTTGTTTGTCATCTAAGTAGTAAATAAAAAAACCATAACCTTTCCAAAGGCTATAAACAACAATCCGTCTCCGACCCAGAATGTTGGGTGGGTTTCTCTGTTCGAAGTATGTCACATCCCCTTCAGGGAAAGAAGCATGATGCTATATGTATGAGCCAAACAGTTCTTTAAGAAAGGAGCTATAAGGTTTTTACAGGGTCGGCAACGAGCGAGTGATACCCCTGGTGTTGTAAGCGTCCGTGTATCACTGACCCGTACATTGAGCCGTAGCAACTGCTTAACATCAGGCGGGCTGTATGCTTGTTTGCCTCCTTGGTAGTATAATTTTTTTTTTCAAACAACATAAGCAATATTTTAATGCTTTTCAACAAACATAATTTTCTCATTGTCACGTGTTGGGGTAGCCCTGGCATAGGGAACAGATTACACCACATGGTTGCATCCACTATCTTCGTCTGTGAAACCGATCTTAAGTGGACCGTGGATATTTATTGCAAATTGTTTTACCCACATAATACACCGGTGCATACCTATGTGTTCAACATTCTAATGCGAGTTTCTAAAGAGGTATTTATATTCGGCTTACATTTATACTTGTTATGTCCTATACTATCTATGTTTTTGTCTGAATACTAACGCTGTTTTATGGGCATCGGAATCCCCGGGGCCAGATGCTGTTCGATTTCATGGAGAAAGAGGGACTCTTTATGATGAACTCCTTCTTCAAGAAACACGAACAACGCAAATGGACCTGGGTGAGTCCTGACGGTGCAACCAAAAACGAGATTGACTTCATCATGTCGACGAAGCGGCAGATATTTAATAATGTCTCTGTGATCAATGCGGTGAAAACCGGGAGCGATCACCGACTGGTAAGGGGCACATTAAATATCAATGCCAAGCTGGAAAGATCTCGAAGAAGTAGCGGCTTTTAAGATGTTAAGATCATTTTTGATTGAATAGCAAAAATCGTCTAAAGTCAGCTTCATAGCCTCGGATATTTTTTTTTTCATTTCAAAGACAACCAACAAGGGAACAAACCATGTGTTGCATGGGACTTTACAAACATACAATCATACCCAGACTCGGAACAAACAGTTATAAATCACATATAGTTTTGTCCCGTGTGGAAATCGAAGCCAAGACCTCCGGCTTACCAGATCACTAACCACTAGACCAACAGACCAGTCAAAATCCAATATATCAGATCCTTGACTCAATAGAGACTATAGCATGGGGTTCTTCAAGAAAGGAGTTATAAGGTTTCTAAAGGGTCGGCAACGCGCGAGTGCTACCCCTGGTAGTATTATATTATCTGTGCCCTGGTGTTGCAAGCGTCCATTGGCTACGGTAACTGCTTACCATCAGGCGGGCCGTATGCTTGTTTGCCTCCTTGGTAGTATAAAAAAAACGTAAGTGCCTTTGCAGCAGTCATATTTGGGAAACTGGAACTGAGCTTTATAGATTGTAGTTATAGCCAAACTCTTATTTAAGTAGGACTTCAAGTGACGTCATTCTTCTTCAACATATGACGTCATATGACATTATCAATCCACAACATAGTTGCACAAGCGAATGCACATTGTCTACAGAATCGGTAATGGTTGTGCGTGAAATTGTACTCGTCAGTATTGTGAGAGCAGCCGGTATTAGGGGTTATGTCATTGAGGAATGTAGGATGTATGGCATTAGTCAAGGCACGATTGTTGTATGTGTGTTGCGACTGCAGATTTATTAGGTTTTACTCGAATGCCAAAGAAAGAAAGAATTTATTCGAACATACACAGGATAATAGATGGTAGACATAAGATGGACACATAATAGCAACACAAAAAACGCTAAGAACACAAAAAAGATATATAGGTATATAAGTAGGTATATCCAAAGGGAGGAGGCTAATGTTTTTTGAGTCCAGCTCTGGCGCTTTGTACAGTAAAAACAGGCGGGTTTCATAAACTGTGGTGGTTTCGGGTCAATCCCACCCACACGTCTACCGCTGTCACTCCTGTGAGCCAGGATTAACAGCGGAGTAACCAACTGATACACCGAGCTTTGACATTCGTGCGTCCCGTGGACAACTAAACCTTCTGTCTTGGACCCCGCAACGAATTTAATCAGAAGTAAATAGGAGGAGTTAGAAAGAAAAGTAAAGAGTAGAAGATAAAGAAAACGCCACAGAGTTAGGCTGAGCAGTGGCCAGTTTCTAGAAGGATGTGACTGATTACATATTGAATATCGACTGCACTTGTAGCTTCGATTTATTACTGCGCGGCGTGTTGTGGGTTCGATTCTCATAATTTTTCAGAGTCTGGATGTTTTCTATTCTATTCTATCCAAAAGCTGAAGTCGGTTCTCAAAAAAAGAGTATTTTTTTTTTTTTAAAGACAACTCCCGCACTAGAGAACAATCTCTGTGTCGCGGGGGACTTTACAAACATACAATAAACGGACACAAATTACACCCAGACTCAGAACAACACTTTGTGGGTCACACAAAGTTTTGTCCTGTGTGGGAATCGAACCCACAACCTCGTTCACAGCAGGCGCATACTGCGGCCACTGGACCACCAAGGCAGTCAATATAGGTATATATACATAGGTTTTTATGTAGTCTTTTTTAGACGATATTTTTCTTTTCTAGAAAAGAAAATAGTAGAATGAAAGAAGGTTAAATAACAATTAAATATTATACACATACATCTTATACGAACCATTACAACATTTCAACAGCATAATTAAAACTAAAAACAAGCTACATAAATGTATTTCGTAAAGTTAAACAAAGACGATGATCATTAGGAACTTCCCACATAACGGCGTGCGAGTGGAGTGAGCCTGTGTGGGTGTTATACCACATTTGGTAACAACATTGAGCATATCTACAACAACGATATTACCATTTTTGTCACCACACACTTTTTTTTTTCAGTGTTTTAAAATGAGCAAAAACGGACTTTTGTAGAGATTTTAGCTTAAAATAATAGATTTTTTAAAGTAAGTACCATGAAGAATCTTAGTAAGCCCTACAAAATAATTCTGCTACATTATTCTTACTAATATTATAAATGTGAAAGTTTCTAAGAATGGATGAATGGATGTTTGTTACTCTTTCACGTAAAAACTACTGAACGGATCTGGATGAAATTTGGCACAGAGATAGATTATGGTCTGGAATAACACTTTTTACAGCGATAACCGACATCTACGCGGGCGGAGCCGCGGGCAACAGTTAGTACTCGTATATAGGTATTATTTTAATAATAAATTGTTTTATGATGTTGAGAGCGTGCGGCGTAATAATATTATTAATCCATCCATAAAATACATTGTATGTAATTCGTGTTATACTTAATAAGAAGTTTTCTATCCTACCCTATCTATTTAAATATGAAATATACTGTTGTTTAATTAGCGGTATGTTTCAAATATGTAAGTGAATAAAAAAAAGAAAAGTAAACTTCAATAACGTACCAATGCAGCAAAAGTGGATGTTTGTTACTTAATCACGGTAACTGAACCGATCTGGATAAAATTTGGCACAGAGTTAGAATATAGTCTAGAATATATATATATATGCTAGATTTTATCCCGGAATCCCTAAATTAAACACTATAAATTCATTGGATTGCGATCTTGTGATAAATATTTTAAAAAAACAAGCTCTCACTCAGAGATTGTTTCTAATAACATCATTACTAATATTATAAATGTGAAAGTTTGTGAGTATGGATGTATAGTATGGATGGATGGATGGATGTTTGCTATTCTTTCACGTAAAAACTACAGAACGGATCTGAATGAAATATGGCACAGAAATAGATTATGGTCTGGAATAACACATAGGCTTTTTACAGCGATAACCGACATCCACGCGGGCGGAGCCGCGGGCAACATCTAGTAACAATATAACTCTTACTATACATATCGCACCCCCCACCGAATAAAGGCGTAAGATGAAAATATCAACTTTTCAGGAAAATTCAAAAACCGTTTTTAGTAAATAATTTAGCAACTATACGTCCTATCAAAATGGTTGAGATGTCAAATGAAAGCTAATTTTTTTTCTGTTTAAATTGCTTTAAAACAAAATAAATATTAATAAGATTCTCTTAAATATTAAGGAAAACGTATAATACCATAAATTAAAATGATTACCTTGTTGGTAATCATCTATTACCACTGTATTCGTGGCAAAAAGTTGTCCTCGCAATTAGCGTAATAATCAACAGTCACTTTATTCGGTAAAAGATGCTCGTTAATAACATACAGTAATGTATTATGACGGCTTTCTTTCGATTAAAAATAAAGCAGACTTTGTGCGTTATGGTTTATGGCGCCTCATTTTCTACAAGAGTAATAATGTAGCTATAGCAGGGGAGCCCATGAAGGGATTTCGGGATACCTTGTACCTAGTTTCGTACCTCTACCAAATATGAGCAACATATGGCCGCCCGTCAAGGCTAAAGGATCAGATTAGTCAAACAGGAAAATCAAACAGAATAGTATTCCCGAGCGCATCAGATTAAGGTAGGGTGAGTTAATTACATGCTAAAAAGTGTATATTCCACTAATCTGACAATTTGCGAGTGACGTAAAGAAAGGGGAGGACTGCAAAGTTGTAAAAAAAAAACGTCATCTCGTCATTCTCGAGCGTGGCTGAATTTTTTTTTATATTTTGAAGGAAATATTTTAAGAAAGACAAAAAATATATAATATGACGATTTCCACAAGCCGAAGTAACAAAAATTTGTCGATGAAGTTTAATACGTGCAGCTTTGTGAATTTGTGATGCCTCATTTCCATATTCTCTTCTATTCCTCTCTCACTTTTTCTCTATCTATTACTCTCTAACTCCGTCCCCACTCTGGTTTCTGTTGCCATTACATGACTGTATGGAGGATGTTCCAACATTTTGGAGCCCACTTTTTGTATGGCAGCCATCACAACTTGCGCCTTGTGAACGGGTGCGTTGTCGTGTAAAAGCAGCACCCTTTTGGTCAATTTGCTCCGCCTCGTCTCCTTCTCAGCATCTCGCAATTGTTCTAGCAGTGCAGCGTAGTACTCTCCGGTTATATTGACACCCTTTCCCTTATAATCTATCAACAAAATTCATTCTGTATTCCAGAAAATCGACGCCATGAGCTTTCTAGCTGATTGGGACAAGGTGTCCCAATTGGCAATTTCTTAGGAGGTGGTGTACCCTTTTTGTGCCGCTGCATGAACTCCTGTTTCGACTCAGGCTCATAATGGTAAACCCAAGATTTATCCCTAGTCACAATCCGGCCCAAAATGGCTTCTTTGTTCTCAGCACAGAGGTCCAAAAACTCTTGACAACACGCAACTCGTCGCTGCTTCTGATGTGCCGTGAGCATCCACGGTATCCACCTTGCGCACACTTTTGACATGCCAAGATTGTCGTGTACACGACTGTGATCGCTTCAATAGGCCGCCCTGCACTGAGGTCGTCTTCTAGGCAATCTCTGCCGTGCTTGAAAAGGTTGTGACACTTTTAAATCATGGTTTTACCAGGGCAAGAGTCCCCTTAAATAGAAGACATCTCTTCTAAAATGGTTTGAGGAGGTTTTCCTTGCTTGGTAAGGAACTTGATGACAGCATTTGTGTCTGAAATTAGTAGCACTCTTTCCAGAGTCTCTGATTGTTGACAACTAAATTTAGTGCAATTTAACCCCAGTAAGCCACAAGTTTGCGCGTTCACCGCTAAGAAAGCCCCATTCACTATGGCTCCACGATTCCAAGACACAGCCGTCGTCCTCGGCGTCGACATCTCCAGCGACGTCCAGTTCCGACATCACTTGGAATACAAGGCTAAGCTGGCATCTAGAAAGCTAGGTGTGCTCAACAGGGCAAAGTAGTACTTCACCGCGGGCCAAAGACCGCTGCTCTACAAAGCGCCGGCCCCACATGGAGTACTGCTGCCACCTTTGGGCGCAAACATCCCCATCATGCAAACGATCAGATTAACATACATGCATTATTAAAAATACGTAGGACATGGATGCTATCAATATCTGACGCGCTCGAGTACGTCCATGCAACCGTTTTTCTACATATTTGAAAATCTATAGCCGCTTCCCCCACCGATGAAAAGGATACATTTTATAACATTTTTTTCTTTTTATTATCTAAGCATCGCAAATCAATAGGTCTCTACGACGCTCGAGTAAACCCCCATTTAGCATCGTGGCCTCCCCTACTACTATGATAATTGTGAATTTCCTAATGTTTCTACTTTGTGCAAAATTCTTTTCAATTTGTAGTTATGGTGAGAATTAAAAGACTAGATTATAACGAAAACCTACGTTAATTTCTTCCCGCGAATAAAGTGGTAAACGAGTCTTACAAGTTAACAAGGTTTATTTTATTTCGATGTATACAGCCGCCATGTCGTATTACATGCTCTTAACATACTTTTCGAAAGTGTAAATGTTTATTACGATTTTGTTCGATGGAGGAACGTATTTTTTTCATCCGAGGAATAAAGAATTTATGTTAATATTATTATAAATATTATTTTAAAAAATCTGAAAAAAATCTGAGAGGTGTATTTGACCTTATAGATCACGAAAATGCAAAAACATTAAAAAGGTGGTAACCGCGCTTACGACTTTATTCTGCGGGGGGTGCGATATATTAGCCGATCTATTGCAGATAACAATCAGCTCATCTGTTAATCCTACCGTGAACTGATTCTATTGCATCCTCAAAGTTACATCACTATTGTTCAAGCCATTTCGTGTGTTAACTAGTTGCGATAGACAATAACTAGCTCATTATTTTTCATATTGCCATATTATTTTACAATTGCCTGTCATTTGGTACACTGACTTAGTGACATAAATGTAAACATCGATTGAGATCTCAGGTTTGATGCCCGAATTGAACAATTTATTGACATTGACAATAGTAAAAGTTTGGCAAGTGTTAAGCATACGGCCCGCCTGATGGTGACCAGTTACAAAGGTTAAGGTTTACCTTTGACGATCCGTGTGATCCGTGAATTGTATCTCGTAATAATTTTTACACTCCTTTACCTGAAAAAATAAGAATATACGTTATTGATTTGTTCAAAAAAAGTGTAAGACAATTTGTAGCTTTATATAAAGACTAGGGGTCGCCCGCAACTTCGTCCGCGTGGTACCTAATTTGGAATATTTTCCCCGATTTTGCAACATATCTCACTACTGCTCTGCTCCTATTGATCATAGCGTGATGTTATATAGCCTATAGCCTGTCTGGATAAATTCACTATTCAACAAAAAAGATGCTATTATTATATAAAAATACATTATCTATTTAAATACAATTCTATTCACTTCAGGACAGCTTGACCGAGCGCTTGTTTTTTTGTCATTGTGTTTGTAAATTACCAGACAAAGTTTGAATGAAAATCTCGATTCGCCTGTCTGAAGGAGGAATATATTCCAGCATTGAAGGCTTCTATCGATGGCGGTAACTGTTTACCTACAGTCGGACTATTTATTAGTTACGTCACGTGAATAAAATAAAGTTTAAATATACTAAGAAGAAAATTTAATTTAAGAACATTTTTAAAATGTTCGGCAACGCGCGAGTGATACCCCTGGTGTTGCAAGCGTCCATAGGCTACGGTCACTTCTCGATTTATTTCTGTGGTCACTGCTTAACACCAGGCGGGCCGTATGCTTGTTTGCCACCTTGGTATATAAAAAAATACATAAGACTGTCATCGAACCGCAAGTTTTTAATGTAGCTGGTAGATAAATGAGTTGTTTTATTTATTTTTAGCTCGCGTATCGACTCAACGGCGGCGATGTTCCCATTGTATGGTAATTTGCTTTTCCGTTTTAGAGGTAGCTTCGCATAAAAAATAGGTCAACGTCATACAGAACCTTCTATTTGTGCATTATATTGTCACTCACGCCACTTCGCATTTTGTCACTATGCGGAGTATTGGTTTAAAATTAAAAGCTGCAAGGGCTGCGAGTCTTTTAATCTATACTAATATTATAAAGCTGAAGAGTTTGTTTGTTTGGTAGAACTCGCTAATCTCAGAAAGTACTGGTTCGATTAGAAAAACTTTTTTTGTCGAATAGTGCATTTATCAAGGAAGGCTATATAACATCACGCTATGATCAATAGGAGCGGAGCAGTAGTGAGATATGATGCAAAATCGGGGAAAATATTCCAAATTACCACGCGCACGAAGTCGCGGGCAGCCCCTAGTGGTGTTATATACTGGAAGTGTATTAGTTATTTTATTACTAGTTGGGTGGCAAACAAGCATACGGCACGCCTGCCCCTCTAGACAAGTGGCATAAGCGATAGTCGAATCGAAAAGTCAAAAAAGAAAATGTATGGGATTTGGCGTAAGTTTACGACATTATATCGTAGACTTACGTCAAATCCCATAAATTAGTTTTTTTGACTTTTCGATTCGACTACCGTTTATGCCACTTGTCTAGAGGCTCTGATGTTAAGCATTTATCGTAGCCTATGGAAGCTTGCAATTTCAGCGCATCAGATGCGTGTCTGTTGCCGACGCAAAAAATAAACACCATGTTTTATGATGCAATTATCTCTGGGACAGGAAAACGTTTCGTTAAAAATGCATTTCTAAATGAGTATTGTTTTCAAAACTTATTTACAAATTACACAGGAACAGAACTACACCGCAGAGTGTAGTCATTTGGTTGTGGTTTTTGTAAGGTCCTCCACCTTACAGAAGACCGCAGCCAAATGACTAGTAGTAATCTCTCCCCAATCGGACTTGCTCACTAGTATGGTGCCCTACCTCTTTTAAATCTGTGTTAGGAAAAAAGTATGCTGGCATTTGTTTTTATGACGTTCATAAGTATCATGTATTAGATCTAAATGAATAAATGAGTTTGACTTTGATTTGTTAGCGATCGCATCTTTACTTAGCTACACATATCTAGTAACAGTTTGACAGATTTGGTGGTCCAGTGGCCGCAGTGTGCGCCTGCTGTTCACGAGGTTGTGGGTTCGATTCCCACACAGGACAAAACTTTGTGTGACCCGCTAAGAGTTGTTCTGAGTCTGGGTGTATTTATGTTTGTAAAGTCCCCCGCGATACAGAGCTTGTTACCTAGTGCGGGAGTTGTCTTTTTTAAAAACAAAAAGAAATCAGTTTTCAAATTAGTTCTTATGTCAACACAATCAGGTTTCTTGTGTTGTACCTCCATCCTACACGTATTTCGACATCGTATCGTAAATCTTCGTCCAAAAAGTCCAAACGCGCTGCGTTTCGTAACAGATGAATAAAATCGCTGACACTCGTATAATTCTGTTACTTTGTTAGGATGAGTTTGTACAACACTTCATGCTTTTTATCCCCGAGAGGTACGTGTATGACATGACCTACGTTTTGCTAGCAATGTTAGGTTTCATAAAATGTCTCCTAATCGAATTCGGTCACGGCGGCTAATCTCAAGTGTGTTAATAAATACAGGCGCACTCTTTATTCCCTTACTCTCATAGTCTGATGATCATAAATCCATCAGGACTGGTGAAAGATCAGGGTGTAAACACCATCACATACATACTCCGCCCATTAGATTAAAAACGTTTTCCTATCCCAGGGATATTCGGCAATACGCAAGTGTTACCTCTGGCATTGCAAGCGTCCATAGGCTACGGTAACTGCTTAACATCAGGCGGGCCGTATACTTGTTTGCCACACAAGGAGTGAAAATATGAGGAGAAAAGAGTAAAAGTGTACACTTGTGCACTATTATATCTCCGCGCAGATAGCTAATCTCCATCGAGATTAGCCGCCATGACCGAAATTCGACATCACCCTATGATCCTTAGAACATACAGCTCAAATCAAAACAACGCACTTTGACAAGTATGAACACACCCTAATACAATTTAGTTACTCAGTTACTCTGAATTCGGTCCCATTGTCAATTTAGCCACTTCAACATGTGAAAATATACTTTAACGTAAAAGAAATAAGGTTTGCAATTCAGTTGGCATCGAAATAAGGTCATATTTGCATTAGTATTTGACAATTGAATAATGAATTATGATGTGTGTTGCCAGCTGTGAACTCACATTGTTTATGGTCTAATAAGTATATTGAATTAAATCTGTGTTGGATTGAATGAATGTTGGCAGTTTAAAATAGATTTGTTTACATTTTTAGGATGGTAATAATGGAATCTTGAATTCCTCGTTATCATAATATAGAATAGTAAAGTTTTGATCTTGTCTGGTATTATAAGCTATTGTTTCTTTAGTGCCTGTACCCAGACTGCGTCTGTATTTTACATAAAATACATTGCTTATGTGGCAAACAACATGGGTACAGCCTGCATGATGGAGAGCAGTTACCGTAGCCTATGGATGCTTGCATTACGTGGGACAACTTTAACACTTGTAACACCAGGGTTTTGTGTCATGGGGAAGTACCTACCTATCTCGGATATATCGTAAACTTATACATTTGCTTACTATTCTATTCGATTCATGCGAAGGCTCAAAGTCACCCAAAGAGCAATGGAGAGAGCTATGCTTGGAGTTTCCATGCGAGATCGAATCAGAAACAAGGAGATCCGTAGGAGAACCAAAGTGACCGACATAGCTCGAAGAATTGCATCAATTAAGTGGCAATGGGCAGGGCACATAGCACGCAGAACCGATGGCCGTTGGGGCAGAAAGGTTCTAGAGTGGCGACCACGAACTGGAAGACGCAGCGTGGGCAGGCCTCCAATAAGGTGGACCGACGACCTGGTAAAGGTCGCGGGCAACCGATGGACAAGGTCAGCTCAGGACCGAATGATGTGGAAGACCTTGGGGGAGGCCTATGTCCAGCAGTGGACGTCTTGTGGCTGATATGACTATTCGATTCGACTACCGTTTATGCAACTTGTCTACAAGAGCTGATAGGAATCGTTTCTTCTAAAAGACAGAAAAATAGAGGTTTTTGTTGCAAATTGCAAATATTACTTTTTGCCGGAAACCTTTGTTGGAAACAGCTCACAATGACGTAGAAACTCATTAAAGAACAAACAAACAAACATAAATGATTATATTAGATACAAAAGTTTATAGTATAGTTTGTAAATGTGATTTCTGTTTGTAAAGTCTCTACGATGTAGTTATTCGTTGGGGGTTGTAAAGTTTTATTGTTAGGCGATTAATACAACAATAGTGAACACTTACAACCCCAGTAGACTGCAGTGGGGTGGGGGTGAGACCACAGCCAGTTAACAACAAATAACTGTAAACCACTCAAATTGTGTATTTTTATCACAATGGAGATTGAACTCGTAAAACAACCCTGATATTTCACCCTCACAATCAATTTTATTTTGGTATTCTAGGCAATATGAATTAAAATGTTACGTTCAGAAATTGTAGACTATATTTATCACATTCGCCCGCGACAACGCTCGCGTAAACGTCGAAAAATAGTTGCAACAACACAGTTTTTTTTTAATTATCTGGTTCCATGTTTTTTTATACTACTTGGGTGGCAAACAAGCATACGGCTCGCCTGATGTAGGTATGGTCGCATGCAACCTGAGGTACCGCTTGCGTGTTGCCGACCTATTTTTTTACACCCGGGCTTTTAGATAGAGTATCCCAGGCTGTGATCTATGGATGCTATGATAGCTGTGGTCTTCTGTAAGGTGGAGGTCTTTCCCCATTCGAGGTCACTAGTATAGTGTCCTACTTCTTTAAAAAAAAGAGAAAAAAATATTGTAATCCGAAAATGAAAAACGTTTTTATTTTGGTAACAAATGTGTGTATAGAGTATACCTACTATGGGTCCATCTATTGTTTGAAAAGTCGTCAGTGACAATTGTATGTTCCAATTGGTAGCCGGTAGTTGACTTAAAAATATAAACCCGAACCACGAGAAAAGAAGAATACTCTATGCAGACAAAGTCGCGGGAAAACGCAAGTATTGTATAGGCACTACATAGTTATTCTCGCTCTGATACCCACAAATACTATTTCATCTGTCCTATGTGAAATGATTGAGTAATTGTTTTGAATTTTTATACGAAACAGACCGGGTACATTTTAACTACACGATGTAACTTTCGTTTGCAAACCTCAACTAGACGTAACTGTAAGAAAGGTAGGCCACCATAGTTTGACTGCACGGTTAGTTCGTGGTTGCCTCGCCATTTACTACTGCTTGGCGTGTTGTGGGTTCGACCCCCACGCGGGACAAAAAAATTAGTGATTCACAAATGATTGTCCCGAGTCTGGGTGTACTTTATGTCCGTTAATTGCATGTTTGTAAAGTTCCCCGCGACACAGGGCTTAGTTCGGTATATTTCCATTTATTCAAAAACAATAAAAAAATGTGTATGAATGTACAATAACTAAAACTAAATTTAACTACATGACAAATGAGAATACATACCTAATTATATGAATTAAATTTGGAAAATCTATTAATTAAATAAATTATCACACACTTACTATAAAATTATAAATAACTAGTTGTTGCCCGTAGATGTCAGTTATCGTAATAAAAAGCCTATGTGTTATTCCAGACCATAATCTATCTCTGTGCCAAATTTCATCCAGATCCGTTCAGTAGTTCTTGCGAGAAAAAGTAACAAACATCCATCCATCCATACTTACAAACTTTCAAGTTTAAAATATTAGTAGGATTATTAAATAAAGAATTTTATTGCATTCAATGTCTAGCTATAGAGCTAGATTAGCTAGTTGTATTCCTGTGTGTGTGAGTACAGGTCTACAGTGCTCATTTAGGAATGCGTTTTAAAGAAACGCTTTCCTATCCCAGGGATACTCCATCTTAAAATCTTGGTGTAATACATGGGTCGGCAACACGCAAATGATGCATCTTATATTGCAAACGTCCAGCGGGCCGTATGCTTTTTTGCTACCTAAGTAGTACATAAAACGGCGGTTTTTTTATTAATTTATTTTAGTAGTGACGAGAACTACCCTTCCTAATACAAATGCGTGTAATGTATATTAAAATACATATTATACAAACAAACACCTACTTTCACTCACCCAAAACATAAATTTCGAAGGAGTGAAAGTGCAGAATACAAATGCTCCTGCTGTGTGGACAAGCGGGGGACGTTCTCGTATAAAATATAACCAGTTCATTACCGCCTCAGACTAATAGAATAAGATAGACGGAGCGTGTAGAACTCGCGCGTGAAGCCGCCAAAAGTCATACTAAATAGCAATGTCATACGTTTTCGTTTTCGCGCGCAGTCGATTTGAGCCGCTCTGAAGTATTTTTACAACGTTTTACTACACAATACGGCATTATAATAATATTTTGTCAAAACGTTTTTAGACGTGCGTACTCACTAGCGGCTCAAATCGACTGCGCGCGAAAACGAAAACGTATGACATTGCTATTTAGTATGACTTTTGGCGGCTTCACGCGCGAGTTCTACACGCTCCGTCTATCTTATTCTATTAGTCTGAGATTACCGCCTTTAAGTTTGTATATCTACCGTTATAAATAATTCATAATTCTGCATCAGAATAATCGTGGACATTTTTATAAACATCAACTGCATTTTGGCAGTGATTTTGATGCAAATTGGACCCTGCGGCAGTTAATTTATTACTAACTAGCTAAACCTTCCAAACTTCGCTGTGACTCAGGCAGATGTGAATCTATACTAATATAAAGCTGAAGAGATTGTTTGTTTGTTTTGTTGAACACGCTAATCTCAGAAAGTACTGGTTCGATTAGAAAAAATATTTTTTTGTTGAATAGTGCATTTATCCAGGAAGGTTATATATAGGCTATATATATAACATCACGCTATGATCAATAGAAGCGGAGCAGTAGTGAGATATGTTGCAAAATCGGGGAAAATATTCCAAATTACCACGCGGACGAAGTCGTGGGCGACCACTAGTTATAAGATAATTCCCATTCTCATAGGAAGATCGGGATAGAAAGTAAATCTAATCAATCTGTTGATTTACTCGCGGACACAAACATATGGAATATGAAAGAGTTTTTAATGCCTCACCTTCATTTAATTGTTTTGAATTGCAAACCAATACCTACATTACCTTATTCCTAAAACAAAAACACCGTTCTATATTATAATGGAAGCAGCCATAACGACCAGGTACACCAAAATTACCAGAAAAGTTCAAAGTTCAAGGGTCTGTCCCGATATATTTGGACCCTGTGAATAATATGCGAGCTCAATTTACGGTCCTTGAATTTTTTGCTGAAGTCGGGGTGCCTTTATTTATATCTTGTGACGATAAAATGTCGAGAGGCCATCTTGGTGAGAGCGGTTATGTTGACGATACGAGCCTTTCAGTTGATAAATATTATGCTAAATAAAGTATAGTTGGATTATGTTTTTATTTCTTGAATTGACTGTGTAGGCAATAATTGTTGTAGACCGGTGTTTCAAGTGATTTTATGATAGCACTAAAATCATCAAAGATTATTCTGCAGCTATTTTATTGATTTTGTAGGCATTTCTCATTACCAAAATTCAGAATCACTATATCTGACAAATACTTACCAGATTTCTGACAGGTACTGGTTAGTTCTCCCAATATCTGGCTATCGAATCCCAGGACCTCATCACGACAAAAAATAATAATAATAATAATTTATTAGCATAAAAATGTGGTACAAAAGATGTCATAATAACAAAACAATGTTTCAGCTTAATTATACAATGCCTGAACTAGGTTAGGTTAAAACCTGTGTTTCAGGCCATCACTTTATGATACTACATACTATACACTTTTAAATATTCATTCAAACCGTGTGGTGCAAAGAATCGTAAGAAATACTACAGTATACATCTTTATATCATATCAAGTCAATAGGCCTCTTTAAATAATGAAGGAGATGCTTTAAAGATCGAACACAAGTGGGTATGACAGGCTCTGCGTTAGAAGGACACCTCATTAGGGATGACCTGTCAAAGAGGTCAAGGTCAATCACCACTCTAGCCTCAGATTATTTACTAATGTAACTTAAGCTTTGGACTACGAGTTACAGATTAGTAAAGAAACATTAGGATTTTTTGATTTAGTAAAGTCGTTAGCTTGTAATGAAGTTAGCTCGCTGGCTTTAATTCTTCTTACTTAATTCTTGATTGTCATCTTTACTGGAATATCGACATTCGAATAATTTGTGATAAGTTAGAAAAAGGAATGGCTCTTTCTTTGTAAACGTAAAAAAACCTGGCAATTGTCTCTTTTCCTGACCTTGTCAGCAATAGGCGGTAAATAATATTACTGTCATCTCAGCAAACCATGACTGAAGCCCTAAGTTCCCCTAGCATTCATACAAAATTATAATTTAAAAATCATAATCCCCGCAATCAGTTGGCACAAAATTAAGCTGTGATGAGATAATAATGTCAAGGTCGTTATACAATGTCCCTCTTATCTTAGTCACACATACTGTGAAGACATGAGTTATGACGCTAAGTACACATTATAGTCACTTTTATAGACTAGTATGTCTTTCTTTTTAGATGTTAGGAAATTCCCAGGTTTAATGTTAAATTTGAATTCTGAAACACATGCAGCCTGTTTTTGTTTATTGTTTTTTGTCTCTAGAACTTGCTTACTACAGCAGCTATTTTTCGGTCTATAATTTTCATTAATAAATGTTTATAATTTTTTTTTAACTCCCGCACTAGAGGACAAGCTCTGTGTCGCGGGGGACTTTACAAACACACAAATTAACGGACACAAATTACACCCAGACTCAGAACAATTCTTTGTGGGTCACACAAAGTTTTGTCCTGTGTGGGAATCGAACCCACAACCTCGTGCACAGCAGTCGCATACCGCGGCCACTGGACCACCAAGGCAGTCAAATAATGATCAGTTAGAAAAAGTTATCCGACGTATAAAACTTTTGTCTTCTTTAAAAACCGAGCTTTCAGTCAATCTCTCCAACTGTATTATATCATTAGTACTTCTCCTATTACTAATTGACAAATCCATCAACGCAGAGCCTAAGCCGCTGGTGCTACAAAATGTAAAGTTTGCACAAATGTTCCTTAAATGACGTAAATAAGCGTTAAGAAGAGATTTTTGGAAATTCAATTCCTAAACGCCGAAGAATTGCCTCAATTATGTGGCAATGAGCGGGGCACTTAGCTCGCAGAACTGATGGCCGTTGGGGTAGAAAGATTTTAGAGTGGTGACCACGAACTGCAAGACTAAGCGTGGGCAGGCCTCCAACAAGATGAGCCGACGGCCTGGTAAAGACTACAGGCAACCGATGGACAAGATCGGCTCAGGATCAGAGTGTTGTAGAAATACTTGGGGGAGGCCATGTCCAGCTGTGGTCATATTTGCTGACGTAAATGAATTACATAACGACAAAAATACCCGAAGTTATAATAGTTTATCCTTCGTATAAAACATAATGTCGCCTTTAGAAAACTAACTCTTAATAATTCCTTCTCCAATATCCTCATTATCCTCGCAAAAAAGCAGTGCAGAAAAACTATAAACAAATCTAATTTCAATATTACGAAGCTTTGTAACCTTGGATCCCATTACCGACGCCGTCCCATAAAACGTACAAGTATGACTCAGTAGTTCAGTACTAAGCTTATATTCTTAGAAGCTGTATGACGCATGTTCCCGGAAAATCCCTGGGAATACGATATCTGATTGGATGGTGTTGTGTTTTCAAAGATACTGTAAACGAATTGGAGCATAGTGAATCATAGACTTGATAGTTGACTTCTTACATTTGAGTGTGTTTTTTGCACTAGATAATATTTTTGAGTAGTATAACAGAATATAGTTACAAGGTTTTCATTTATCCGATTTTGTTTCGCGAGATGAGTATATCTATACTAATATTATAAAGCTAAAGAGTTTGTTTGAACGCGCTAATCTCAGAAAGTACTGGTTCGATTAGAAAAAATATTTTTTGATGAATAGTGCATTTATCCAGGAAGGCTATAGACTATATAACATCACGCTATGACCAATAGGAGCGGAGCAATAGTGAGATATGTTGCAAAATCGGAGAAAATATGCCAAATTACGACGCGGACGAAGTCGCGGGCGACCTCTAGTTTTTATACTTGTATGGTGACAGACAAACATATGACCCGCCTGATGGTAAAGTTACCGTAACTTACGGACGATAGCACTACTAGTTATTTTAAAACGTCTAGTCTAAGTAGGGCTTACTGAGAAAGAGCTTCCTTACAAAGACATAAAGGCTTTGTTCCTAAGAGTCAGTATGGGTCTCCTGTGCTCATTTAGCAACAGATGTGTTTCTATACCACAAAATCCTCTGGTGTTACATTTTTTTGCAAGCGCCCATTAACAATAGTAACGACATAGTTATAAGAAGTTTTTAGTATGATATTTTGTTTGATCGATCCAATTTCGTGTTTTCTTAGATTACCTAAGTAATGTAGCTCATAAAGCACTTATAAAAAAAGAAAATCTAAGTCTCATACGTATAGATGTTTCCTCAATACATAAATTACTCAAAGAATGTAAGAATCTAACGCACAAATCAATTGCTACAAATTACCGAGAAATTCATATATCATTCTGTTGTTTCTCGAAGAGGAAACGAATTCCTGTCGTTCGCGGAGATGTTATCTCTGTCAATTAATCTGAAGCTCTAAGTAGCTATCACCGCAATGATGTGACGTATAATAGTCGTGAAGTTAGCCTACCGGACACAAATCGATGATTAGGAGGATACTAGTGGAAATAAAGTGGATTTTTATAATTTTATTTATTTTGTCAAAAAGATGATAGTGAAGGATATTACTCACACGGAACCGACGAGCATTCGTAAAGAAAATAGTGAGAATGAAACAAGAGAGAGATATTAGTGAGAACGGAGATGAAGCGGAAACTCTGTCTCTCTGTAACTATGTTTATATATTATGTAAAAACACGACTCCCATGCTAGAAAGAAGAATTAAGTACTATGAAGTAGTTTTAATTGAAGAGTATTTTTACAAACAAACGGAAACTTTTGTTGTTTGTTGTAATACTTCAAAAAGTAAAATATGTAAACAATAAAACAAAGCAAGATATGCCTATGTGAAAGTACCACTCACTGATTTATCACGAAATCTCCGAAAGTAAAAATATACAACAAATTTGATATAGGCAGGCAAAGTCCTCATAATAGGAAATAGGACTTCGCTAAAAGAGAGATAATATAGGCTATTGAGACTGTCTTCCTTTACTATTATTCAACCCTAAAAACCCTAACACGTAGTAACTATTTAGTAATCTGTGCCCTAACCAGGGAAATTTCAAGCCACTAGTTTATCATAAATTACCACAACATTTAAATGTGTCATACCGAGCTCACAGTAAATACGCGATAATGAATCGAGTTACAAACACGTAGTAGCCCGTACACTGGCATGAGCGTGATGGCATGCCATACAGTGCCATGTGCCATGACAACTCGTTTATTGTCGCGAAAATGAGTGATATTCATTAGACATGAGTGAAAATTATACATGTTATAATTCTACAGGTACTGTTGCGTGTCTTTGTAAAAAAACAGGTCTCTAGCGCTCATTTTTTTTCATTCATTGATTGACTGCCTTGGTGGTCCAGTGGCCGCGGTATGCGCCTGCTGTGCACGAGGTTGTGGGTTCGATTCCCACACAGGACAAAACTTTGAGTGACCCACAGATAATTGTTCTGAGTCTGGAGCTATAATCTAGAAAATATAATTTTACTATATTCTCACTGATCATTTGGCTCCATGATGGGATTAAAATATTGTAACTTGTGGCGTTGGAATCAAAGGGATATAAATATGATATGAAGGGATTGCGACGATTCGCTGATATCAATATGGATTTACGGTATTGCCGAACTTCGTGAGTCCGCTTATGGAAAGCCGTAGATAAAGAGATCAAAGGGGATTATGGCGTATATTGTTTAATGTCCCAGATTTGATTTTGTTAATAGTAGTCTGTTTCAATCTCGACTGACCTGTTGGTCTAGTGGTTAATGATCCTGACTCTTGACTGCGAAGCTAAAGGTCGTAGCTTCGATTCCCACACGGGACAAAACTTGTGTGGTTCAGAAATGTTTGTTGCGGGATTGGGTGTTATTTGTGTCCGTAAATTGTATGTTTGTGAAGTCCCCTGCGACACAGGGCTTGTTCCCAAGTGCGGGAGTTGTATTTTTAATTTTTAAAAAATACAATGGACAAAATACAATACTAAAATTGTTAGGTACGATAAGCCAAAACTCGACCACTTATAGAATGTTTATTTAATTATTATTAAACATAATTTGGTATACCTAAGCAACATTTAACGTCGTCTACGGATGAATATAATATGGGTTCTTCAAGAAAGGAATTATAAGGTGTTTATCGGCAACGCGTGAATGACACCCCTGGTGTTGTAAGCGTGCATAAACTACAGTAACTGCTTACCATCAGGCGGGACATATACTTGTTCGCCTTCTTAGTAGTTTAATTTAAAAAAAGGGCGACACAGTAAAATATAAAAATTGTTTTGTGTCCGTTAAGTTCTAAATCGCTTAATTGAAATGTTACGAGTGGTCGACAGTTTCGCTGATCGTACGATTACATATTATACAGAAAAATTACAACATAATATTGAATTACACGAGAAACATACAAAGAAAAAAGAACCCAAAATCAGTTACAACTCATTAAAAAGGCATACAGTGCGACCTTCATGTTAAAAATATAATTAACACTAATTAAACGTTGTAACTGGGTCATATAATAAGTTATTACGATATAATACCGGTGGTGGTGCCTCAGTTATATCGTATGACATACGTAATCAAACACAATGGATTGTTTCTACTTAACCACACACAATGACGACGATATTACTTAGGGTAACATTAGCCAACGCACATAATCTTAAATAAACATTGGTAATTAAGGCGTAGTGATTATGCATACGATTGCCGCGTATCAACAGGCTGCCTCTGAATAGCTCGCAATGCCAGCCTCGTGGATGTGACGCGTTTGCCTCGCGACCCAATTCGAACGCTGATTTATTGACTGCCTGCTCAATGCGAGCACTATATGAGCAGCCTCAGCAGGCTCAATCTCCGTCACCATTTAATTCTCTCAAAATATACAAAAAAGAGGTGTAAATGAAACCATTTTTTGTTGGCGTTGACTTGTTATAGACAAATGATAATAGACAAATGAGATAGAATATGTGTTTCATAATATGGTTTTGTCATAAATTATATAGTAATTCTAAATAGTTTGTAAAAAAATCATCGAATCAGCACCAAATTATTGAGATGTAACTACTTTATGACTTCAATTTTTATCAAATAATATGAAAAAAAAAACCAATATTTGAAAGAAACATACACCTATAATTTGGTAATGTTATATTTAGGATAAGTTTAAAATTTAATTTATTAAAATTAAAAAGACGTCCATTCAAAGAGTACATCTGTTTGTACACCACGAGTAATAAAATAATTAAGATCTTCGACTTAGATCCAAGGAACATTGTGTCAACATTCATACATTACTAGCAAACGCAAAAAAATATTATTCCCGGTGAGGCAGCGACGATTTATTCTTCTACCGCAAAAAGTATAAAAAAGGTGTGTTACACCTGTACAGCAAAGGAAGTAAAAGATATCAAAGAAAGATGTCTACAGCCTTGGAAAGTTTGTCAAGGATGTAGACATGTCTATTTTAGAAATTCCTCTGACATTAGAATAAGAGATTTTTATAGACGTAACAAAAAATCTCACCACGCACCGTCTAGTCACAGTAAACAAACAGTAAAACATCTTCATACAAACGTGCCGCTCTCGGTTTGAATGTGTGCGTGCGCGCCGCGCGCCATGTCGGCACGCGATTTCACGCACACGCTAGCATAATATAAGGTAGAATAAGGTAGCGGCAGTGCGGGCTGTGCAGCGCGACTCGCGACTGTTAGCACGCGCGTACGCTACATGACCGCTTGCGTTCGTCAACTCTCGCCGGCGCGGGCGGCGGACACTTGTCGTAAATTACGAGTATCATGACTTCAAAAAGGGGAAAAAAATATTGTAGTGTTTTCGGGTGCCTCAATAATGATTTCGCAAACCCGGACTTATCATACTTCCTACTCAACCAGAAATATAAGTACCTACTTATACTTAAATATTATTAGAAAATATGGTATTGTATTGTTTATTTCACAGTTTATTTGCTTTATTAAGAGCGTAGCCGAGTCGCATTTTTCTGAATACTATGTTTAGAGCTAAAGTTTATTTTAAGAAGTCTAGTTTTACTATAAAATAGAGGATTGAGTACGAAACATCGTTTAGGTAAACATATTTTTCGCGTAGGTATAGTTGTAATAAGGGCAATTTTACAATAATTAATATTGCAAATTAATTACTTTTGAAATTATTATTTTTTCTATTGTCTGATGTGTTGTTCAATCCAAATATGGTTCCGGTAGTCTGACGATCGACTTATATACTTGTGTGTACATCGCATTTTTTTGGCCGGCGTTCGGGTCGGCCACTTGACACTTGTTTTTGTTTCGCTTACCTATCGTATGAACAACCCTGGGTATCACCGCAAGAGTAGGCTAATAACTCGGCGGGCGGCCTTAGATAACCTACTGTTTGTTTACTGTGGTCTAGTCTACTTTATTTCTTGCTGATTATTTTTTTATTCTCACTAGCTATAAAAGCATTTAATAAATAATTCATTAATGCACGTATAGAAGTTAGTTATGCCTGAAGAAAATCTGTCTTGTTCTCGTTATTTAACATTGCTAAAGCGGTAATAGGATGTTAGGACTTTAAGTTATCAAGGGTCTATAGTTATGTGCCAATTAGTTACTGACATAAAAATGAATGAAAATAGTAAACCACTGACCCGGCACGGTTTCCTTTTGTTTCTTCATCGTGATACTTTTAACATTTGTAAGACTCCAGATTTTTTTTTTACCACGTACGATAAGGTTGTGGAATGAGCCCCCTCGCGAGGTTTTCCCAAGAGACTATAGCATGGGGTTCTTCAAGAAAGGAGGTTATAAGGTTTTTAAAGGGTCGGCAACGCGTGAGTGACACCCCTGGTGTTGCAACGTCCATAGGCTACGGTAACTGCTTACCATCAGGCGGGCCGTATGCTTGTTTGCCACCTTGGTAATATAAAAAAAGGATTTTATTTTATTGCAATTTTTGAGCAAACAATGTATTGTTCCAAGTCTCGAGAACTCATTCTAGACATTGTTACATAGTATAAAATAAGGTATCTTCTCGCTCGCCGTCCTTCTGTACGCTTAAATAATCTCCTGATCATTTAGAGAATAACTTTCGGAAGGTTTACATGTATAATGCATGCATATTATAATAGAGAAATAAATAAAAAATGAAACAAAGTGAGGGTTCATAGCTAGTTTTTCTAAATTATTGCCCTTACACACAAGACGTGACATCATTACAGTTACCCTAAACTTTTTCACAAAAGAATAATATATGATATTATATCTAGAACATCTTCGTGTCGTGCTCTGTCGTGGTGTAATCGATAGAGAACTATAGTTATTTACTTTCTAAATTTGTTTATGAACGCTTCAGTTTACAATTGAACGTATAAATTGTCTGAAAATAAAGAGGGTTCGAGACATTTGTATGTTAATTTTGGGGTTATACTATATCTAAGGCTTTCAGCTTTGTAAGGGATGAGGGTTTGGATGTATAGACAGATTATTGTATTGTAGGTACACCAAAATGAATAATACAAATTAGAAAACAATTCGAAACACGAGCGGATCGCAGTCTCTTTCAGATTATCAGACTCATGAATATGCAGAAAATATAATTCGAAATTTGTAATTCGAAAGTATTGATATAGTCTTTGTTTCGAATTAGATTTATTTATCATCATCAGCAGGCTATAGCAGTCTACTGCTGGACATACGCGTCTCTAAGTGTATATCATTTGAAACTTGGTAATAAGTCATGGTGTACTTATCGGTCATAATCCGAAGGAGACTGATGAGATCCTAATAATTTATTTATTAATTTGGCAAGCAAGTTTACGGCCTGCCTGATGGTAAGCACTGTCCGTAGTATATGGACGCTTACAACACCATGGGTATCACTCGCACGTTGTCAATCCTTTTAACTCTTTTCTTGACAAACCTTATACTACAGTCAGTGCCGGATTAAGCCAGCGCGGGGCCTGTAGCAAATTCTGTCAAGGGGCCCTTAGTTTGATTTTTAACCGACTTCAAAAATGAGGAAGTTATCAATTCGTATGTTTTATTTATGTTTGATACTCCGTCATTTATGAACCGATTTAAAAAAAAATTCTTTTGTCTGAGAGGACATACTTTCAATATGATCCTGTTTTTATCAAAAAAAGTTTTGATGATAGGATCCCTGAGGAATTGAGAGAACTCCTCACAGATTTAGGCGGACATATAGCAATTTCAATATTTTTTACAACAAATCAAACATTTGCATTCTGAAAGTGTAATTTGGTGAAGTGACACTGATCAGGAAGATCACAGAAAGCCACCTGAACCTCTCAATGATAAGTATTTTACGGATGGCGATTAGATAAGTCTCAATTAAGGTTGTTAAGCAACTATTAGTAAGCAAATGTAATGCAAATAAAAATGGTACAGTTGAGTTCAACTGTACCATCCGGCTTCATTATCAGTTAAGTTGAACTGATGATGAAGCCGGATGGTAGGCAACTTCATAAATAAACAATGTAGCTTTAGCTGTGTTGTGCATTATTTGAATGATATGCACTTTAGATGTAAGTCCGCTATGTCCCTGCATTTTAAATCTGTAATATCTTCGAAAATATTCATTTAAAGTACATGCTGTAGGGCCAGATTGATCTATATTAAATGCACAATGTATATAAGATACTTAATTGGATAATGATTTATGCTGAATTGCTTAAAACCGCTTCGTAAATAAGCCATTATTTATCGTAAAAAGTAAAGGATAAAAAAATGGTTATTGTGGGTTGTCCCTAAGAGATAGACATATAATATTGCGGACTTTTTGTAAACCTATTTGGGTTACAATACTGAAGTACATTATTTTTATTTATCTTGTAGGGTTCAGCCAGCGTTTGTTTGTATCGTTTGTAAGCGCAAAAAATGTGTTTATTTACGACATAATATATCTTATATATAAAAATGAATCTTTATTTCCATTTGTCACGACATCACGCGTGAACGGCTGGACCGATTTCAGAAATTCTTTCTTTGTTGCGTTTGTTATTGGCAGGAGAAGGTTCTTATGTTAAAAAAAACATACCCGGATGAAGTCGGGGCGGGCCGCTAGTAGTAGATATATTATGCATTATACATATAAACCAACCCGTCCGGCCAGCGTGGTGTAGTAGGCTAATATCCCTCCAAGTGTATGGAGGAGAACCGTGCCCAGCAGTGGGACATTAATGGGTTGAGATGATGATGATACATATAAACCTTCCTCTTGAATCACTCTATCTATTTAAAAAAACCGCTTCAAAATCCGTTCCGTAGTTTTAAAGATCTAAGCATAAATAGGGACAGACAGTCAGCGGGAAACGACTTTGTTTTATACTATGTATTGATCAACCACAGTAGATTGGATCGTGACTGAGTTTATAAAATTTAAATAGTTCCTATTTCTCGAAATATAATCGATATTCGTCGTGCAGGTTTTACGACTTCCAGCCTCCCAAACAAGCCGGTTTCCGAAAAGGGTTTAGTACCATAGACCACATACTGCGGTAGGTTATACAGAAGACCGAGGGGTATACCCAGCCCCTATGTCTAGCGTTTGTGGACTACGATCGAGACCTGGGTTGTGCTAAAGTGTGTCCAGCGGTGCCAAATTGACACTCGGTATGTCGAAGTGTTAAAGTGCTTGTACGAAAACGCCACTATGTCGATCCGTTTCCATGATCAGAGCACGAAGCCTATCCAGTTGCAGTGAGGTGTGGGACAGAGGGCTGTCATATCCCCGAAACTATTCACCGCTGCTTTGGAAAATGCTTTCAAGCTTCTGGATTGGAATGGACTCGGAATCAACATCAACGGCGAGAACATCAATCACCTTCGATTTGCCGACTATATCGTGTTCATGGCTGAGACCATGGAAGACCTTGGCGCAATGCTCGATGGCGTAATGCTCAGTAGAGTCTCACTACAAGTGGGTCTTAAAATGAATATGGACAAGACCAAGATTAGGCAAACGTCCATGTCGCACCCGCCTCTGTCACAATTGGAGGCTCTACAGTAGAAGTTGTCGACGATTATATTTACCTGGGACAAACAGTACAGTTTGGTAGCTTCAACTTCGAGAAAGAGGTCACTCGTCGAATTCGACTCGGATGGGCAGTGTTTGGGAAGCTAAACCATATCTTCTCGTCCCAAATACCGCAGTGACTCAAGACGAAAGTCTTTGACCAGTGTGTGTTGCCATTTATGACATATGGATCTGAGACGTGGTCGTTAACTGAGGGTCCCGTGTGAAGGCTCAAAGTCACCCAAAGAGCAATGGAGAGAGCTATGCTTGGAGTTTCCCTACGAGATCGAAACAGAAACGAGGAGATCCGTAGTAGAACTAAAGTAACCGACATAGCTCGAAGAATTGCATTCATTAAGTGGCAATGGGCCGGGCACATAGCTCGCAGAACTGATGGCAGTTGAGGCGGAAAGGTTCGTGGGCAGACCTCCAACAAGGTGGACCGATGACCTAGTAAAGGTTGCGGGCAACCGATGGACAACCCTGTAAATCGGTTGCCCTCAGATCCATATGGCTCAGGATCGAGAGTTGTGGTAATCCTTAGGGGAGACTTATGTCGAGCAGTGGACGTCTTTTGGCTCAGATGATGATGATGATTTGATATTATGTAGTAATCGATTTAAAAAGTATAATCTCGGCTATGTAAACTCGCAAAACAAATGTATCCCTTTATAAAAAAAAACTGGCCGCTTGAAGAGTAGAAATGTGCTATAAATGCTAGTCTAAATATATCGATTATAATTAAACCGAAAAATATTAAATCTCAATTTTCAAAAGGCTCAAGAGTATAACGAAAAAATAAATAGGAAAAAATAAGAATGATTTATCGGGAATTGTAGTGTTTCCAACACCATAAACATTAGGACATTAACGTTACAAAGATAGTTATATTTACGATTAAACGCGCCGAAATTGGTTTTTACATTTTGGGAGTGAAGCATAGCCTTAGCGCTTCACGTTTAAGGCTTGCAAGATATTTTACGCTCCTATCTAAAAAAATTTTCGGTCAGACAGGCTTTGGAGCGCGGGGCCCCCCAGGGCGCGGGGCCCGTAGCATTTGCTACTCTTGCTACGTGGCTAATCCGGCACTGACTACAGTCTCTAGGGAGATCTTCGGCAGGGAGCTCACTCCACAACCTAATCGTACGTGGAAGAAAATTGTTCTTAAACCGGATTGAGTTCTAATTAGTTTTCTTTTCATCACTATAAATTGGTTATCAGGCAAATACAGAACAGTAATAATCGAGTAATAACTGCGATTTTCCTCAGAACTGCGATCTCAATCAGATATTTTATTTATAGGTTTAATACCTTTAAATACAATATCTGATTGTTTGTAAGTAGGTTAGGTTAGGTTACTTTAATTTTTATAACTATTCACTAAAATACCTCTTAGTGTTATTCTTATGTATAAGATATTCTTTATTATCGAGTAATTATTTCAGGACGTTGCCAGGTGAATTTGTTGATAGTGAAGCGGATAATATCCGGTTATTGTCTCTTCAAGAGCAGTTCTCACACGATATCTATAGAACCTACGATAATGTTATCCTAAACAGGATCGCAAACCGGTAGTCAGTTTTATAAGCATACTGCTTATTGTGTTACAGCTTCCGTCCATAGGGTTGGCTGTAGTATGCTTGGAGAACCTAGTAAAGGTTACCTCAAGATTTAATGCTGTGGAAACCTTTAAGGAAAGCAGTGGTCGTCTTCAGCTGAGATGATGATGATTGGCTACACAATACGCCTGGGCATTATCGTTGGGCAAAAAATATATTAACCTTCTACGGGTTTGTCTCTGCATTTAGCTGTCTCAATGACGCTGTTTCAGACTATCAATTTCATTTGACTTAATGGTAATTCCTCGCCTAAGTTTGTATTACCTAGAATCGAATCAATCACTTGTTGAAACTGACTTTACCACTCCCTATAATTACAACAAAAACAACCGGTTCTTCGACATCCTTTGAGGTAGGGCGCCATACGAGCGAGCAGCCTACTTGGGGAAGTACTTAGCTGTTACAAAAGACTGTCAAATAACTACACAGAGGTGCAGTTGTGTTCCAGTGAGTAAAGGTCTCCAGTACTCATTTAAGGGAAACAAGATGTAGGACGAATGTGCTAGTAATACTCGTGGTATTGTAATGTCACAAACAAATGCACGGGTTATAGAATAGAATAGAAGCTTTTTATAAAAAGCAAGTGATTTACATGAATAGTTATTAAAATAAAAGTATCTTAACCTTAACTACTTACAAACAATCAGATATTGTATTTAAAGGTAAAATTAAATTTTTGAATGAGGTCGCAATTTTCAGGAAAGTTGTCCAAAAGACTGGCCACATTACCACGCTGGATCTCAAGGCTAATACGTTGACCCAAGTCTTGGACCCCATGAAAAGTAAAGCAAGAGATAATCACATTAAAGTTTACTTATAAGTAGTAATATAATCAATCATCTTCTAAATGTATGCAGACGAGTCAACTAAAGGACAACGAGTAGGTATACATATATCTATATATAGGTACATACGTACATAATGTGTGCATACAGCTGTTTGGTACGTTGTGGTCGGGCGTGATCTTGGAGCCAATATGGTATCTATCGTTGCAAATGGCGGATTGACTAAGTACAATAATAATATTTTGATATAGTACTAGCTTCTAACCACGGCTTTGCCCGCGCGTACAATCCCTCAAGAATAGAGTTTTTTTTTTCGGGATAAAAAGTAGCCTATGTGTTATTGCAGAATATAATCTATCTCGATGCCAAATTTAATCCAAATCCGTTAAGTATTTTTTGCGTGAAAGAGTAATAAACATACATCCATACATTCTTAAAAACATTATGCGTTTATAATATAAGTATGATCTTTGTAGGTACTCTGTCTAAGATAGAAGACGGGTTTTTCCCGCCTTATTTATTATTAAAACTTCTTAGATATTTATGTACTCTTATGTAAGTTGATTAAATGCCTAAGATATTCTATCGTTCTGCCTTTTATGGTGATGCAGATTTACCCAGTATTGAGTATGTAGATAGCTGTGATGTTAGTGTAGTAACTATAGCATAGGTGGCATGCTGCTTCCTCAATTAAAGGAGACCACAGCTTGTGATCTCTTTGAGGAATTATTATATTACGGCTTACTATCGAGTGGTAATCTTGTGTATGTCCTTTGTTGAAGGTCTAAATTCATGCAAAGTCCATTTAAGGGTTCCTATAACGGTTGTCACTACTTTTTATGGCAAATGTTATCAAACTGATTCAGCAATTTACCCATGGAATCTTAACAGATAAGTCAGTTACTTTTTACATCGTTAAGCCTTGGAGCAGCTACTTATATTAGGTTTAGAAACCTAATATGAGGAGCTTCTGTCCGTACCTACTGCTCGTATAATATCAATCAATCAATCATTTATTTGCGAATATGGGTACAGTGAATGATGTTACAGATACTGAATGTGCCTCCATACTGCACCTGTAGGCATGCAAATGTTTCAAATACAAGAACAATGATATAAACAATTCCACAATAATTAAATAATAACAAATTAATAATATCTAAAATTAATAATAATTACATTATATGTATATTAATAATATGCTTATCAAAATTGAAGCTGTTGGTTTTCCTCTAAAATTCAGCATTTGGAATAGTGAAAGAATCAGTTAGCTTGTGACCATGGTCGACGTAACCAGGTCAAAACGTCAAGCAATGTCTATACATTGCTTGACGTTTTGACCTGGCATAGCATATATAAAGCATAGGTACTTGTGTTAACACCCGAAGTAGTATAATCCTTACTAATATTATAAATGTTACAGTTGTGTGTGAGTATGGATGTTTGTTACTCTTTCACGCAAAAACGCACTACTGAACGGGTTTGGATCAAATTTGGCACAGAGATAGATTATAGTCTGAAATAGCATATAGGTACTTTTTATCGTGATAACCGACATCTACGTGGGCGGACGCGTGGACAACAACTAGTAATGTATATGTGTGAAAGAATTTCCCAATTCGCACTAGCAGTTCTTGAGAAAAACTCGTTCAAACATACATACACTTGAAGCTTTATAATATTAGTACTAGTATCATCTATTTTCATAACATTTGTCTGTCTAGTAGCTCTAATAGTCACGATTCACGAGTTATTACAAAAGTCTTCCTGCCACTCAGTTTGATGTGGTGACGTCACGTACCAATTATCGTCCTGTTAGCAACGTCTATTAGATCGCTTCGGTTGCTCCAAATCGAAACATTCTGTAATCTTATGAAACAAGAACAAACATTATTTCATAATAGATAGACGTGCTAATTTGTAGAGCAGATCAAAGGTTTAGAATAAATAACAGCAACCCACATATGTCCCACTGCTGGGCACGGGTCCGACCTCCTCTATCGAGAGAGCTGAGAAAGTTTAGGCCACGGTGGCCTAATGTGTGTCAGTTCAAAGGTGTTTAGCTTGGTAGGTAAGGTAGGTTGTTTAGAGTTGCGGAAAAAATAAAAGCTGACTTTTCTTTATTTTGAAGTTCATAAGTTTCATGTATTTGATTTAAATGAAAAAATGACTGAGTTTGAGTGTTTTAATCATAATAATATGGACAGAAATAGTATCTTGCCTTTTCCCCTAAAGGCTTAGACTGAGATGTTAAGAGGAAATGCGGGCGGAGAGACTTTGGAATATTAGGTATTTGAATAAACTATCGCTGTCGCTCTGCGAGCGCTCGGCCGCGCGATTTGTGCGACAGGGACAACTGCATATCCGACTAAACAGCATAAGTAAAAAGTCGTAATTCGAGGTTTGGCTCTCGCCTATTTCCTCCTCCATTATTAGACCAATTTAAAAGATATTTCGTAAACTGCATGATTAGGATATAAAATGTGCCCCTATGTTTTCCTTTTTTCAATAACAGTTGTCATATTTGTATACCAGGCCTATGTTGACAGCCGTCTAAAATGGTTATTTTGAGCATTTTTAAGGGTTTCTAGTGCTTATAAATATAATGAATCATTAAAAAGAAAAACATAGGAACATACAAGAAGTTGATATTAATTTTATTGCAAAAAATGTTTACTTTAAGATCGTAAACCAGGTAGAAAACAGGCGAGAGCGTTTCTATGGAGAATAGACACACCGCGTTTCCTCTTAACAGCCGTTTCGCTAGCTATGTTAGGTTCCATGGGGCAAGCCACAGAAATAGAGCGAGATAGAATGGTGATAAACTCACATTTCTGCATATATTTCGCGCGTGTCACTATTTCAACAAGCCACACCCACTTTGCGCGTCATCGATTCTTAGCCAGCCCGAAGTAGTGAGAAGACACATTTACCCAATTATCGACAGCCATCTTTGCAACGTGCAATATAACTGAATGTTTTAGATAAGTTACAAATATAACTACATATTTTAGATAAGTTACATTAAGTATTAACTAAATTTTTTTAAATAACAATTTTTAAAATAGTTCCTAATATGATGACTATGCCAAAAAAGTATGGGCGCTTTTACGTTATGTTTCAATGGCAAACAGGTATCTATAATATCACACGTTTCTGTGGGGAAAGCTCTGGGTTGACGCTACATGTCCTATTACAAAACATAGTTTGGCGGTGTCTCTGGCATTACAGTCCACGTGCGGTGGTTACTACATCCTATCAGGCCGCTGGAACGTCTGCCATCAGCCTTACTAATGTTATAAATGCAAAAATAATGTTGTCTGGCTATTCTTCTTCTTCTTATTGTTTGGTTAGTGGCCAACCTGGTGACAGAGTTATTTAGATCGCCCATAATTAGGCCTCTAGACATATGAGGCGCTCATAGCTAGGTGCACTCGCTGTTCGGTAAACGATTAGCTGGTTAAGCTACTAAGGGCGCGGTAACCTTATGTATGAGGTTTTGTGAGATGACAGAATGAAAGGTATTTTTCTATTTCTTATTAATCAGTGTAATTGATGTTTTTGTCGTTCTGATTATATATATAAATAAATAAATAAATAGATGGGTATCCGCATAGTGGTATATCTTCTGAGCGTCTCCGTGCTTCGGAAGGCACGTTAAAAGTCGGTCCCGACTGTTAACAGTCGTTAGATCACGACAGACGCCTAAATATTCTCTAAGTAACTCTGTATCCAGGTTGGCCACTAACCAAACGATACGAAGAAGAGGAATACTTTAATACAATTTCTTTACTTGGGCTCTACTCCTGTTTGTTCAGTCAGCGAACCCGGCAATAGGCAAATTAGCTGACGTCTCATTTGGCATTTTTCATTGACCTGCACAGTATGATCAATATCCTTAGTAATATTATAAATGTGAAAGTTTGTGAGAATGGATGGATGGATAGATGGATGGATGGATATTTGTTACTCTTTCACGTAAAAACGACTGAATGGATCTGGATGAATTTGGCACAGAGATAGATTATGGTCTGGAATATCACATAGGCTACTTTTTTGCAGCGATAACCGACATCCACGCGGGCGGAGCCGCGGGCAACAGGTAGTGAATAAATAATTTTGAATTTGAATTTTCATGCACCAAACGTTGCTCGAATTATCAGTAATTAGTAGTCGTGGTCGCGTTATGCGTGATTGAACTACACATGCAAATTGATAAGTATCTTGTCTTGGCACATACGAGACACGTGCACAGTATAAAACGCAAGCGCAGGCATGTGCTGAATCAATAAACATTATTTCGTGCATTATATCTCGAATAAACTTTCTAATACATACGCTGAGCTGGTAATTGCGATTCATTTAACACTGAAAGTAATTATATAAAGAAGTTTTGAAATCGTTAAACATAGGTACCTATATAAGTACACCAATTGTTGCCCGCGGCTCCGAACGCCTAGATGTTGGTTATCGCGATTAAAAGTAGCCTATATGCTATTCCAGACTGTAATCTATCTCTGTGCCAAATTTCATCCAAATCCGTTCAGTAGATTTTGCGTGAAAGAGTAACAAACATCCATACATCCATCCTCACAAACTTTCACATTTATAATATTAGTAAGGATTACATGTATTTTACATTCATATCATCACGCCCGTATCCCATTGGGGTAGACAGAGACTATGGTACGCCAATTGCTTCGATGCAGACATACTCCATCTCTCTATACGTTACGTACATAACAAGCTTCTGACACCAGCATTCTTTCGCGCTTAAATTTCCACGGTAACAATATTTTTCCTGTATAAAACGTATTATATGTGCTATTCCAGACTATAATCTATCTCTGTGCCAAATTTCACCCAGATCCGTTCAACCTTTCTGACGTGATTAGCAAACATCCATCTATGCATCTAAGTTTCGCATTTATAAAATAAGTAAGATAGAAAACATTTCCTATTCTTTTATGCACGTGTAGATGCACATAGTCAGATGCAGCTTCCAAGGCCGCGGTTGTCCTATGATAGATGTCCGTGGTATTTCATCTGAGCTTATGAGGGACTTGTGGACGAGAAACCCGACACCACCTTGGGACAGTTGTTCGCCCTCCCGGTAGAAGAAAAAGTGGCCGGATTTAATTTATTTATTTTATTTATTTATCCTTAATTAGAACGGCTATATGCCACTTACACTAATCAAAACAATTACAAAAATTTCACATAGATAGATAAAAACAAAATCATAAAGAAAACAAAAATAAAAACAAAGACACTACTCACTATCACACAGACTTCTCACAGAACTTCAGACACACTGACAAAATCTCCTTCCATCCATCCGCAAACAAGTCACAATTGGGATTTTCTTCTAAGAGAGCGTTGAGTGTGGCAAGTACACGAGGGATGGGTGAATTCATATGTGCCACAGTGCGACATGTAGGTGGAGCAAATAGTCTGTGGTTTCGACTGCGCCGGTAATAAAGTTAATTATTATTTTAATGCGCCGGTACTAAGTACTATCGAGTCTTCCCCCTGTTTTCGGAATTCAGATTATCCCAGCGCAACTTGTCCACTTATTCCAGCTCAACAATCTTTTCGTCGGACCTTAACGTGCGTGTATTGTATGTTGCCAGGGCCAGTCGTCGTTGAGGGGGTTTGTAGCCGGATTTCTGCCGGGGATTCTTAGCACCCCCTGCCTCGCCGCTACCTTGAGCCATCTGAGCATCTCCGTGCTGTAGAGGGAATGATGAAAGACGGTCTTAACTGTTTACAGCAGGGATTCCCAAACTATTTTGGGCAAGAGACCAGTCAGACTCGGAACAAAATCTTGCCCTGTGATGGGATCGAACCCACAACACATCACACAGTGGTAAATGGCGAGGTAACAACTTAAACTACTAATGCAACCGTGCTGTTACGTTGCTATTATTATTGTTGACAACGGACCTAACATTAAGCACGTGGGTATTCTTAGGCTCTTGCCTGCGAGGTAAGCAGAAGCGTGACAACATTATCTAGAGAAAATACGTAATGGTAAAGCTATGTTATGTTATTTCAAATAAATACGAGTAAGTACAATTATTACTATATTACATGGTTCTATGGAGGTTTGTTTGATCAAACAGTGTTTAGTGTATGGTAGGTATGCCGTGACGTATTTAACGTTCGTTTCTGAACGACCCCCATTGTTCTACACAGCTGTTGTATTTTATAGTACAATTATAGAACAAACACCTGTAACCTTATCGAAATTTACTTCTAAATATCTATGAGCTGAACTACCTCTGAGTACAGTTACTTGGATTACATTAGGTGCTCTGTATGATTCCTAAGTCGCATTTTATTTTAATACTAGCTGGTGACCGCGGTTATCCGCGTGGATCGTCATCGTGATAAAAAGTAGCCTATTCGCTATTCCAGATTAAAGTCTTACTCTATACCAAATTTCATCCAGATCCGTTGAGTAGTTTTTACGTGAAAGAGTAACATACATTAATCTTCACATTTATAATATTAGTAGGAAATTGGATTTATATCAATTGATGGATATGCTTTCAAAATGTATTTATTAGGAAAGTTACAGTACTTTCTAAATTAATATTATGTATGTTTGTTTGTCTTTTCTACACGTTAAAATGAATATTAAAATGACATGGTTTTTGTAACTTGATGAGATTGATAGCTAAAGTAAAAAGACTTAGAGCAACACACTACACAGCCATCAATGAAAAGGAAACCACAGTATAAAGCTAAATGTATTACGTAATTTTAGTTTTGTAATAAAACGGATAACAAAAGATGAAAAATATTTTATTAGAATATATATAAATAATACAACAACACAATAACTATAACATTTTATGAACTATTGGAATAACAAATACACGATTATTGGATGTTGATGCAAAAATTACTTTAGAAATATAGGTATATCCTACTAATATTATAAACGCGAAAGTTTGTAAGTATGGATGGATGTATGTTTGTTACTCTTTCACGTATAAACTACTGAACGGATCTGGATGAAATTTGGCACAAAGATAGATTATGGTCTGGAATAACACATATACTACTTCTTACAGCGATAACCGACATTCACGCGGGCGGAGCCGCGGGCAACAGCTAGTACATCTTATAAAGTAAGAGGGGTAGGGCATCTTACAAGCGAGCACGCCTGACTGAGGAAGGACTTCCACCTTACAGACGACCACAGCTTAAATAACTACACACGACAGTGTAGTAGTTGTGCGTGAGTACAGGTCTACAGTGCTCATATGATGGGAGGGAGGGATGAGTTTCGAAAGAAACGCTTTCCTTCTTCAGGGATACTCCATCTCGAAGGACTGGTGGTCGGTAAAACGTAAGTGATATCTCTGGTAGCATGCGTCCATAGGCTACGGTAATCGTTTAACAGGCGGGCCGTTTGCTTGTTTGCCACCTAAGTAGTATAAAAAAATACCAAACAAGGGTAGCTATTGAATAAATATTATAAGAAGTTATTACGCAAATGTTATGAGATACGATATGATTTTTAAGATTTATATTTTATAATTTCAGACAATAGCAAAATATAATAGTTTGAAGACTTTTAATAATAAGATATTATTAACTAAGATATTTCAAAATGATCTGATTCCGACAACTATAAACCGACATTCAGTTGTGGAAATGGCTAGCCGCAGATACCTAATACAAAAATTTAAATTATCTTCTTGTCATTCATCACTAAATGAGATTAAAATAATATTCTCTAAGTCTAAACATGATTTCACACGTAGAAAACAATTCACAGTCATAAATCTTAAAGTAAAGTATAGAAAATAACATGTTCTTTACGAACTAGTGATACGTGCATATAAGATAAATCATACATACCGATACTTACAAGGAACTGTTATTGAATACTTTCTATGGACTAGATAACAGGTATATTAAATACTTATTTAGTATATAATATGGAGACAGAATTGTTTTTAATATCGATTGATGTCCTATAAAAGAGACAAATCCTTGAAGGAGACCTATGTCATTATGTCCCATTATGCTACGTTTGGGAACAAACTGTTCCGTATGAGGGACTTTACAAACATGCATCACAAGTACATAAATACTACTAATATTATAAACGCGAAAGTTTGTAAGTATGGATGGATGTTTGTTACTCTTTCACGTAAAAACTACTGAACGGATCTGGATCAAATTTAGCACAGACATAGATTATGGTCTGGAATAACACATAGGCTACTTTTTACAGCGATAACCGACATCTACGCGGGCGGAGCCGCAGGCAACAGCTAGTATTTAATAATAACATTATCCTAAGCATTACACAAAAAAATGTATCTAAGGTGATCGAACCTACAACATGCTTCAAACTAACTACTAGTCATAACATCACGCGTGCAAAAATATTTGTTCTTTGGCAATTCAAAGTTTTACTCCACGGTCCACCCAAATGATGTGAAAGTTAGACTTGTCAGTTTCTTCAGAATCTTCTAATGCAGATAAAGTACTGTCTATTTCTCTAACAAGATTATTTAAGCTCAAACTGTAGCAAATCTACCTTCACCATATAGACTTTAGCTAAAAATAACACTTCCTAAGAAGTAATGTTGTTTTTCCGCTGCACTGGCAGCGAAGGACTTAATGTGAGAGTGAATCGCTTTTTTTACAATATGGCAACGAACAATTGATGCCCTAGTTTAACATCAGGCATAATGTATGCTTGTTCACTCCTCTATTGTACCAGGGTGCCTCCATTTCCATCTTCTACTCATCTAAGCTAAAATAGATTCCAGAGGAATTTCTTACCACGTACGATTAGGCTGTGGAATGAGCTCCCTGCCGAGGTTTTCCCAAGAGACTATAGCATGGGGTTCTTCAAGAAAGGAGTTATAAGGTTTTTAAAGGGTCAGCAACGCGTGAGTTACACCCTTGGTGTTGCAAACGTCCATAGGCTACGGTAACTGCTTACCATCAGGCGGGCCGTATGCTTGTTTGCCACCTTGGTAGTATAAAAAAATATATATACGAGTCTTTCCTGTACGCATCAAGCTCATCCCGCCACCTGAGCCAAATCCTGGCTTCAAGTTGCTTAACCTCACGTCCGATTACTGGGACAACTAGACCACGAATATTTCTCAAAAGTATTATATTACATAAACCCTCACCACACCCGCATCCTGTTTTCAAAGAACTTTGACTTGGGACTTCACAGCTGTAATATAATCAGCACTCACTGCTTATACCTCTTAAAACTATTATTATTTAAGCTATCTTTTTCTTTTGTTAAACTGCTTACCCTACATTCGACAGAAACAAAATATAAAAGCGTGAAAAATTATGTAGATACTAGTTAGAATGCAGGCGCATGCTAGTATCTCCATTTGCGTGCACAAACCTATTTGAACAGTGATTTTTGCCGGGATACAAAATAGCTATTCCAGATCATAAATCTATCTATGTGTCAATTCTGTCCATCTGTGTCAAGGTGATTTGTGCCCTAACGATAATCTTCTTATTTTTCCTTTGACAACTTACTCGATATCTGATGTATAATTCTGCCAACAAGTAATATTAAGTTAGCCTCAGGCCTACCTACCTGTACTATTAAGTATTCTGTGCCTCAGGGCCCAACCAGCAGTCAGTCTTTTGTCAAAGTTAAAGCACTGACATTTAGTTTAATGTTGTCCATACTACAAAACGTTTTACCGCTTTTAAACTACGTTCTGACCTAAAGTAAAGCTTTGGAATTTATGTTCTTCGAGCTTTTTGTGTTAAAAACTTCTTTGTATACATTTAAACCTTTTTATTTGTACACGTTTTGTGAAGGAACGCATATGTGCTTCTGTTAGTCAACAGTGGGTTGAAAACCAAACAAATTGAGATGGAATAGGCCAAGGTCGATGTGTATAAATACTTGTTCAGTGACGGCAGAATTATGGGGTACTGAACATAATATCAAGGGGAAGATACGTGTGATTAGCTACATTCGCTTCATCATCATGATTATCATCTAAGCCTGATGAAGTCCACTATTAAACGTAGGCTTCTCTATACTAATATATAAAGTATGAAATTAATTTAATTATAGCTTGAGAGTTCATTTTTTCACGCTACTCATCTTTTAAACGTGTAGGTAGATGGCAATCTAAATTGGGTGGGCTTAACTTCCAGGACTTTAGTAGCGTCCAAAAGCTTCTTCAATTCCAAATTTAAATTATCTTTATAATATCGTATTTTGCTTTCGTTCTGTTTCGTAAACGTTCTACATACCTATATAAAGTTTTAATTTAGTTCTCGTCACAGCAAAGGTAAAACCCAATCTTGAATAATACGAAAATTCTCATAGGTCGGTGCGTTTTGGTAGAATTGGATAAGCTTATCTAATGGATCAGCAATGGCAAGTTCAGAATGGTTATGGCAACGAATATTTTAATCTTCTAACATGCCGATGTCCAATAATGATAAAAAGAATCATCTTCAATAACTTTTCTCTAATTTTCTTAGGTACGAATATATAAAATGCTTGTTTAGATTTTACCACAATGTATTTATTAGGCTGTAGTTTTAACAGTGAGATTATATCATCATCTCAGCCAAAAGACGTCCACTACTGGTCATAGGCCTCCCCCAAGGTTTTCCACAACTCTCGACACTGAGCCGACTTTGTCCATCGGTTGCCCGCAACCTTTACCAGGTCGTCGGTCCACCTTGTTGGAGGCCTGCCACGCTTCGTCTTCCAGTTCGTGGTCGCAGAACTGGTGAGATTATATAGTATTTGATTATTACCTACTTTTTAATAAGTGCAATATTTTTAGAAGACGTACTTATATTTCTCGCCATAAATTATATGTCGTACGTTGTCATTTGAACAAAGCTTTCTTGTTTTGGAAAGTTTATTTTCTAGCATTTGATTTAACCTGAAGCTTTGTTGGTAATAGCTGTTCCTATTTCTATTTAATGCTTGGTTGGGTTAGTCACGCCCGTAGCCATGTAGAAACGACTAAAGATTGATATTCCAATACATGTGTTGGAATAAAAAACGCTTAACACTTAGCGTGTCTCACAGGTGGCTTGAATCAACAAAAACTATTTGTTGAAGAATTTTAGGGGAACAAAATCAATGTTGAACTACTACACTGAGTAAACTATATTAATAAATTATTTTAGTATCAAAAATAGTGATGAAAGAGCAGGTTAAGAGTACTCTAAAACGACAAGCATGCATGAAGATTATTATGTCCAGATACTCCAGATTGTAGCAAGACGAAATCCTTCTCTCTGCGTATGTATGAATATTAAGTCCTTTACGATTCAAGCTACTTATAAAAATTTTAGGGGGAGCTTATCTCCAGGGAAGATATTCGTCCTCGGTAGCGAGTAAAGCTAGACTATTTTGTTAGTACAGACTGTACTAAGTGGGGTAGGTAGATAGTGTATTGTGCTACTAGTCTTGAAGCTATAGATGCCCAGATAGATAATACTTCAAATCTGCAAGCAATTAAAGACGAGCAGTCTTTAATTGCTTGCAGATTTGAAGTATAAGTACTTAATTCGTTTTCTTTGAGTCTTAAATTTCGATAAACTTGTAAATCATATCGCTGTTTAGGTATTTTACTCTTTTATTCGATAGCTACTAGCTCTCAAATTAGCCGCAATTAAGTGCTGCAAAAAAATATAGACCTGATGTCTAATATCTTTAAACTATAAAGCTTTCTCTGCAAAGGCCTGATTCAAATCATCATTTGATAGCAAATCCAAACGAATTATTATTATGGACTAATAAAAGCGCCATTAAAAAGTAATTACTCTTCTTATTGTATCATACAATAGCATCTGACGGGCTCAGTTGGTGGTAACTCGTAATGGGGACTTGTGCCTCTAATTAAAAACAAAATAAAATATGTGCTGGTCATGCAAGTGTGAAAATAACTGTGGTCTTGTTAAAGAACTAAGTAAGTTAACAAATTTACATAATATGGCTGCCGATCAAGTTCCTGTGATTGTTTTCGAGGTGAGATAGTTATCTTCTAATATTTCCTGTTTTTCTACCTAGAGGTAGAAGAATTTTGCAGATTAGAAGGTCTCGGATGAGATGACTGCGGGAGCGACTTCCGTAAACGTTTCCAGAAGCAGTTTAAATGAAATTTTATGTGACGTTAATCGAGCAAAAGTGGCTAAGTAATAACTACGTCTCGAGGCATAATACAAGCATAAAAGTAAAGCTAATTTCCCACAGGAAATACAGTTTTAGCGCTGAGCAAGTTTACAAACATTGAAATCACGGGCGCTGAGAAGGAGTGCCTAAGCATTCAGACTGAACTGACTGACTGAATATTATGTCGATGATGTTAATATTCTTAGAATTGCAGTTAATATAAATAGGTACTAGAGTCGTAAAGCGAATGTTACACGCTCAATAATCATTTTTTTGGATCGTAATATTTATTATTTAGGTAAATACCTACCTACTGAGCTACCTAGTGTGTGCGTGGGTGTGCCCGTAGAGACATTGGGATACGAATCACGTTTATTAATTTAGGTACACTTTTAAATCCACCTAAACTTATTGACACTATGGCGTTAATAAAGATTTATTTGCAATCTTAATTTTAATACGAACCAATTTAAAACTAAGTACCTAGGGTAGGCAGGTACCTACCTAGTATACCTATCTACGACCAAGTGCCTAAACTATAGAGCCACATCATACAGGTATCTAGGTATTATATTTTTTCTGTGTCAGTAATTGACTTCCATAATAAAGGGTGCCAATTTCGTTTGCTTATCTATTGCAGAGAGAAAGTTTGTAACCTTGTTTGACGGATAATATCTTCGAAATCATTGTACCGTAATCATTTAGATCACTGTTACAATTGCTATCTTTTATTTTTATTGAGGTAGGTACCTACGATACCTTTATTTTGAGTAACTTTTACAAATTAGGTACCTAGCTACCTGCAGTTATTAACCCTACCTACTTACATAGGACTGTGTAATTATTGTTTTTAACGAACTAGAATGAAATTATCAGTAGGTATCATCTGTTACTCAATGTACGAAAACCAGTTGAAAATATCGATTTATTTATTCAATGTCAGTTGAAACCTGATGTTTTTTCAGTGAGTCGTCGTCGTCGGTGCAGGAGAACCGGCTCGACGACGACGCGAGTCAACAGGTAGGGTATAGGGCACTGACCCACAGTTGGCGGTGCATAGCATGAATGGCATCGATGCCGTTCAGCTGGCTGACACTCTTAATGAACTATCGATTTTTCATAACAGGTGATTATAGAGAAATGTGTAGGTAAATTCGTGTGCCATGAAAGGTCAGGCATAATAATCGCTGCCTTTGCCTCTCGATAAAAGGTTAAAGTTGAGTTGAATGTTTACAAAGCCAGCTACGATATCAGACTATTCAGACCTTCGAAGAAATTAATGTACACATCGTCTAATGAAATTATAGCTGCGCTAATTAGCAACACTTCGGTTAGGTAAACTAACTGATAGCAAGTCAAATAACGGCACTTATCAAACTAATTCTAAAGTGAAAGAAATACTATTTTGAATGCAACGATAAAAAAAACTCTCGTTGTAGAGATAACTGTAGTTTGAAGAGTAACTAAGTAGGTAATTCATGCCGCTCACCTTCTCGCAAACTGCAGGCGAAACGTGTCGTTTCGAGCCAGTTGCACGCGCCCGTGTCCTTTTGAACTTAACAAAGGTCTACTTTCACCGACGCCAGCCCCCAAGATTCAACTATACCTTAAACGGCCCTCTTGGCGAATATTACAACTTTGCGTACGCGCTTTTTATCGAAACAAAACAGTAAAGTACAATTGAAACGGTAAATTGCGATCGCATTCAAAAAACCGTAGAAGCACTTCACAAACACTCGTCAAGATTGACCACTTTTATTTCACCGCACTGCCGATTCTGGAGAAAAAAGTCGTGTATCATGGGCCTGCTTAAAAAAGTTGGGAAACTTTTCGACTGTTTTCGTAGATCGAACGTGGTACCACGTTCGTCGTGGGGCGATGCCGCCGCGCGAATGGCGACCGGTCCGACTCCGCGCGATGAGAACAAAACGAGTCGAGAGAAGCGGAGCGTATGCCGCGACAGAGTATGCGCTGTGTATTCGGGTGCGAGAGGGATGGAGAATAGAACCGTTTAACAACCCCCCTAGCCCCGCATGCCAAATTTAAGGGGAAGTATCAAGTAAAAACACCTGCTTGTAAAACAAATTATTTTATTGAACAATATTGACCCAGTTGTTTTTGCAAATTTTTATTTGACACAGACATAATTATAATTATTATTATTGACTTAGTTATCATCATGATGACGTCATAAAAACGACTTAAACAACATTTTTGTTTGCAGGATGTCATTATTCAGTCTTTTAATTTTTATTGCAAGTTTAAAAAATAACAGCAAACAGAAATATTGCACAAGTAGAGGAAGATCACAATACTATATTAGGTATTATAATTAAAGTTTTTATAGAAACATAAAATATTTAAAAAAAATTATTAATTGACAATCCTATAATCCTGACCCAAGTAATACTTCATGTCAAAAAATATACACTAGTGTACAAAAAACAAACAAGTGACTGGTCTTACATTCCTTATCAATAGAACATTGTTAAATTAAATTGGAAAAAAGTATAAATAAAGTAAAGAAATACAGTAAAAATAATATTCGATATATAAACTCATGTGCTATAGAATTATTTATAAAATCTCCTATATACAATACAAAATTTATTATTCTTAATACTACAAACATTTACTATCATTCTTTTAACTTTAATTCTACTGGAACACTTAAGTCTGGCGTTACTAATAATGGGTTAGTTTGCGGATGTCTTTTGGCATCAAATGCTTGCCTTTGTGCTAGAACATTTGGTGCTACTTTTTTCAAAAAGGCAGTCCTAAAGCCTAACACTACAGTATTCAAAAAACTAACAATGACATAAATTCCTCCGATAATAGAAAATAGTCTCAAAGTAAATTTAATTAGGTTCTCTTTTTCTTGGTGTACTTTTATTTTTAAGGCAGCCATATCATATTTGAAGAATATACCAGGCACTCCATGAGATCCTCGTACATGGCTTATAGGCCTTTCTAGTTCTTTAACCGAGTACTGGAATGTTTTAATTGATTCAAATGTAGTATCCACATCAGTTGGCACAACTTCAATAAAATATTGGTACAACATGTTTTCCTCTTCTGTAAGTTTCTGATCACCTTCCAAAGGGTATATTATTCCATTTGCTGGACTACCGAAGCTGAGACGGTTAATTCTATGGCTAAAGTTTTGTGGGGTGTCATCAAAAAGCATGTTCAAATGTATGTGTCCTCTTGGCAAATGTAAACTTTTTCCAGCTGTAATGTGGAAGTTTCCAGCAACTTTGTTTAAGGTTAAAACTCCATGGAGTCTGCAAGCATCTGGGCGAGTGTGAGGTTTAGTTTTTCTAGGTGGTATAGTGGCGCGAATTGATCCATGACCCTTTTTCCATAACAATTGCCAAATAGAATGGTACTCTTCATTCAGATACGAATTTATATACTTTAAAGCGTCAAATGCGTCTTGTTGTTCTTGCGTAAGTTCAAACCAAGTGTCCTCTTCTTGTAACTCGCCAAATCCAAACACGCTTTGTGATGTAGAGTCAAGTATATCAGCACCAATGTTAGAACAAGGCATTGCCACTGTCATATCAATGTTTATTCGAAGTTTTTCATCCATATCAGTATCGGGCATAAATTTAAATACTAAGTTACTATCTAAGTAATAGGAAACTTCACTGTATATCAGCCACATAATAATAAAGAAAGTTAAAACCGAAAATGTACCGCCTACCGGTGTACTATCCACGTATTCCTCCGGCACTTTTGGAAAGGCGTCCAGTTCCTTTACTCTGTCAATAACTTTCTTTTTACCTCTGTATCTTAACATTTTAATTAAAAAATTATAGGTTTTTAATAAATGAGAAACTTCACAGTCGACGTGTTTTAGACTTTTTATCAGATTTTTTATCACATAGCGTTTGATTGACAACAGTTTAATTATTATTATCTATGGAAAACTTGTTGACGTTTTATGTTTGAAACTAAAACTACAGAGTAAAACGGAAAATAGTTCGGAAAGAATGCTTCGTGTTTGTCATAAATGTATGTAACTGATAAACTTCGAACTAACCATACATTATCAGTTAAATGGTATTAGTGGATAATAACTTATTGATAATGTTCCTCAAAATCTACAACGATTACTAACTACTCCTACACATTTCTTATTTTTTAAGCTGTTGTTTCCGAACAGAAGTATCAACATTTGACATTTCATGTTGTCACTTTGTCAGTCAGTCAGTGTGTCATCTTTATCTGTCACTTTTGCTTGCAGAGTTTCACCCGCTGCGAAATACGGAATTTTCTATTTTTATCCGCATCGGTAGAGAATACAAACATTTATGCAGTCCGAAGACGAAGACACTACGTTGCATTCATGCTTCGATTCGTTAAAAAACGCCGTCATGGGGTGTTGCTATAGTATATGTCACAAAGACAACGATCCGCAGGTAAATTTTACGCTTATTTTGCATGTAAATTGATTTATATCGCATGTGTGTCTCGTATAAACCTTGATTTACTCATGCAGCAGGTTTAACGCGTGAAATATGGATGGTTTTTTATGTATTTCCTCCACTTCCTGTACGCTATCGTTGACACTGACATACAATACTTGTTGGTTATTATTATTGTAATTTACTGCCTAGTTGATTAACATTTATTTAATCTATCTGGCTGCCAAACAATATGAAAAGCAGTTTATTAAGCTCTTTAGGTAACGGCAAAATAACGTGTCAATGTTTAGGAAAAGTCCTTATCAATGCCCAGAAATAATTAGATTTATATTTTGTAGCCTTTTTGTTTAATCTGTGACAAAATACCGATTATTTTCCTGTTACTATACATACTGAATATTGGTTCCATAACATACTTCTTATGACTAATGATTCTTTGTTCTAAAAAGTTTTAAATGCTGGTTTCTCATTATCTATGAAATGCAATCTACATCATTAACACTTGCCTTTTTGTATACATGCATTGTGTAGCATGCAGAAATAGAAATAGAATATGTGTAATAGCAAGGTGTTAGATTTTAGCTTTATTAGGCACTAAGCAATTCAAATATAATGTGGTTCTGCCGCGTGTGGGTCCCTTCTCTATAAAAAGTCTGCAGAAAAGTCTGACCTTATAGTTTGTAAAGCAGTAGACAAAATTGTTTATCTGTAAATTTTTATTGCTTGTATCCACCCACCGTATTAGTAAGTTAATAGTATTGCTCTGTTTGTTTTGTTATTATTAATATCTTGTGCTTTGATGAAGCATGTTCAAAGTTGTACTTGTTATAAATAATAAAATGTGCCACATTAAGGCTGTTCAGTCAGCAAATCCTGAAGTAAATGAGCTGACGTCATTTCGTAATTTTCATGAACCTGCTTAAGTGTCAAGGCATGCCTAAATTATCTTTCAATCAATCAATCAGCCTATCGCAGTCCACTGCTGGACATAGGCCTCTCCCAACATGCGCCATAGCACACGGTCCTCTGCCTTCCGCATCCAGTGCGCCCCAACAACCTTTGTTAGGTCGTCGGTCCACCTAGCTGGGGGTCGCCCTACCCTAATTATCTTTAAATCAGTCAAAATTCATAATAAACACAAGAAGTTTATGAATTGTCATGTAGTTTGCTGTCCAATAAGACTATGAGAGTAAAGGGAATAAAGAGAATACCTGATTTATGCACCAACTTGCATTGTGCATTATATTTCCCAAGCAGTTGGTTAAACAAGCTGAGTTTGGCTGCCATGAACAAAATTGGTTTGGATGAATACTATATATTTTTGTTTATGCTACCTAGGAAGCAAACAAGTATATGGCCTGCCTGATAGTAAGCAGTTACTGAAGCCTATGGACGCTTGCAACACCAGGGTAATCACTCGTGTGTTGCCGACCCTTTAAATACCTTATAACTCCTTTCTTTATTAATTAAACCCATGCTATCGTCTCTCGGAAAAACCTCAGCTCATTCCACAACCTAATCGTATGTGATAGGAAATTCCTCTGAAACCGTACAGTACGGCACAAAAGAGCTTCTAAAATGTGAGAATGAACTACTAAGTTAAAAATAAAACTGACAAATACGATAACCAGTTCACATGCTTGTTTTATAACTGGATATTGCAGAAGCGTCTGTTTCATAAGCAAAAGTGTTCAGTTACATCGGTACTTGTACACCCTCCGTATGATACATTACTGTGCATTGGAGCCAATTTTATACATTTGTGTATGTATATGTAGTATGATAGTAATGTGTTACGATGATTCATTGCATGTAGTTTATTGTTTTAAATCGTGCTTGTAATGTTTTATTGAGTGTTGTATTATGATATGTATTCTCTTTTGATTGATAAAATCTATTCAAAATTAAATTGATCCGTGTTTTCTATCTGATATTTGAGAATCCTGCTAATATTATAAACGCGAAAGTTTGTAAGTATGGATGGGTGGATGGATGTTTGTTACTCTTTCACGTAAAAAGTACTGAACTGATCTGTATGAAATTTGGTACAGAGATAGATTATGGTTTCGAATAACACATAGGTGGGTGGAGCCGCGGGCAATAACTAGTGTATTTATATAATTTTTAAAGTAAGTCTTTTGTTTGGAACATGTGAGTGATGCCCAGTTACTACATCCATTAGCTACAGCTAACTAGAAACTGCCTAATGGTAGCAGTTTCCATTGCCTTAAGAAGCTTATTAGGTCATGGAAATAAGGTTTGCATTACCAATATAAATAAAAACGTCATAGTTACAATCTAAAGGCAAAGTCCCACTTGCTGCCAGAAAGAAATCTTCCTCTTGATGGTCTACTGTATAAAATATTTTTGATGAGACCTAACTGCTTGAACTGTTCTAAATTTCCTGTGCAATATACTTAATATATATGATGAATTTCCAGGAGAACGTAGTGAACGAACGTACGCACTTGCTCGAAGTGACGGAACAGCAACAGGAGACGCCGGTGCCGGCTGCATCGGCGTCCACACCCCCCAGGAAACCTGATGAGCAGAGTGCACTCAACAGGATATTGCATGAGACAGCCACGTAAGCCGCAAAATCTATAATTATGCTTCAGAAAGTTAAAGATCACCGCAAGGGCCCTGTAGTATGCAAATATTATATTATTAACATTCTGAAGAATTCTTATAATCGTACAAATTATATTACAATCAATAAATAAAAACAACATGTCTTAGTTCACAATTGGTTAAACTGTCAGAAACTTCGTGGTTCTTATCTTTCGATAAAATTATTATACGCAAATTAATAATAATAATAATCTTTGTGGGTATTATTTAATGAGGGTGTAATGATGTTTCAGTAACGTGATCGACGTGGGCGCGCTGGGCCCGTACTCGATGGAGGCGGGCGCGTACAGCGAGCGCGTGCGCGTGTACAGCGCGCGAGCCGCCGCGCTCAGCGCCGCGCCCGCGCCCCCGCCGCGCCTGCTGGCCGACCTGCCGGCCGCCGAGCGCGCCAGCTTGCTCGCGCGACCGCCGCTGCACGACAGCGACAAGGACACGGTCAGTTCAACAACAAAAAGCAATAATTTGTCACTATTTAATCCTATCGAAACATATTCGCGATTGGTATCGTTATTTGAAGCCATATTCACTAAGATACAGAAGCCTTATCTTAATTTGGCATCCAATACACTTAGTAACTATATACTAGAGGTCGTCTTGTGGTTGAAATTCAACCATAATTGCTTTCTGCAGTCCTATGTACACGGCAACGGACATGGCTGTACAGGGCCGCAGTATGAAGATTAGTTTTTTAAGAAAACCATTGTATATATTTCTGTGGAATTTGGTAACAGTGTACAATTAGACTAAACCTACAGATAAAAATATCCACCACCACCACCATCTCAACCCATAAACGTCCCACTGCTGGGCACGGGTCTCCTCCATAAATTTGGAGGGATATTAGCCTTCTATACCACGCTGGCCAGACGGGTTGGTATAGGGTTGATAAAAATATATTTCACACAAATTCATAGATTCGTTTTCCTAAAAAACTAATCTTTATATAGTGGCCCTGTACAGCTATCTCCGTTGCTGACCGTACCTATAAACTTTAACTAAATTTCACACTCCTCCATGCCCGTAATGTACCTAAAGAGTTGTACAAGATATTCTTTCCATATTATTATAAAGACTCAATAACTAAAGCACTATAATAAGAAAAATGATTATTAATATTAATTTTTCCGCATTCTTCATTTATAAAGTTAATTTTCACCCTCGAATGAACTACCCGCTGCAGTGTTTTCCCAATAAATTTCCCTGAATGAGGTTTAAAGAGAGACCTTCACGGTAGACTGAAGTCAGTTAGACCGCTGCGCTGGGTCATTGTCACAGCAAAAAAAGAAGTGCGGTACAAGACTCCATTTCCACTCATTTCCCATTACTAATTTATTTTAAAATAAATTCCAGATAACAAATGCCGTAAAGAAAGCAGCGGCTGCCATCTCTGAGCTGCGCGTGGAACATCACGAGGACCTGGTGGTGCCCTTCAGGGTCCCATAGCAGAGGACCTCCTCCTACTGTGAGGACGACCGGCCGTTCTACTGACCACCGCCTCCTTAAGTATAGCATGCTAGTTGGATAATGCCGCTCGGAGACGATCGGGGATCACCAGACTAGACTGGCGTATTCGGATTTCAAGAATTGATTTTGTATCGATTAGTATCGATACTAATCTTTAAGGTGGCGATAATCGATATTCGAAATCGATACTAATGATCGGACTTTAATGTGAGCTATTTTGAACTTCGAATTTGTGTTTTTAATATTGTTACCAATAATATTCGAGTGAATGGAGTGTGGCTTGATTCTGAACTCTATAATATGATTATAACCCTTAAATTTACCATTTTAATCATTATAATAAGGCGCACCCTTCCCACCATCTTATTTACTACATATTTAAAAAATATATAATTAAAATAACATCATGAGGCGACCCACTTGCCTTGAAATACACCCTAAAGTGAAGGCAAGTTCTATTGCAATCTTGCTAGCCTAACGAGCTATGTCATTTCTGATAATAATATTTATATCTAACTAGTTGTTGCCCGGGGCTCTACCCGCATGGATATCGGTTAAAAAGTAGTCTATTCACTATTCCAGACTATCTCTACTATAACTACGCCAATTTCATCCAGATCCGTTCAGTAGTTTTTACGTAAAAGAGTAACAAACATCCATCCTCACAAAATTTCACATTCGTATTATTAGTAAGATAAACTAAATAATCATAAAATCCACCGTAAGACAAAAAAATACGATACTTATTCAAACTCCGAAATTTTCATAAAATTCGTTGACGTGATCGGCAATTGTCGGCTATGTTCGGTTTTGATCGGCATTATTTAAATAGCTTTTGTGAATGGCGGAATTATTTGTATGTAATGGTAAGTTAAACTAGCCAAAGGACTTTAAAGACTGTGCCGTGCCGGTCGCAGAACTGTGTGATATTACTAAGAAATGTGTAGAGCAGCAGTTTTTTTTTTGTAAAATATTTCGGTGTCAATTCTTTTGTACTCAATAGTTTTTAATCTTACTGATATTTCTTTCTAATAAAAGTGAGCTAGGTTTAGACTGATATAGGTATTATTATCTCAGTTGAAAGACGTCCACTGCTGGGCCACATAGGCCTCTTTTTTTTGAGGGGGAACGCCCCCCCCTTCGCGGTTTGGGAAGCGAGGCGATTATGAAAGTCTCTCTGACCGAGTGATACAGGCGGCATACAGACAAAAAGCCCCCTGGACACCTACCCCCTCTTTGCCTTCATGGGTGGAGGATTTCCACATTTTCCATTCGGTCTTGAACTAACATATTGACCGACTGCTTGAAACCTTTACCAGGTTGCCAATCCACCTTATGGGGAGCCTACCCACACTGAAAAGTGGAAATGCTTTGCACCAAATACTCCGACTAAGATTACATTTGACAGTTTGTAGGTTATCTATCCTTTTCCTACGCTATTTATAAGAAAGAGATGTAATATGTTTAATCTTAATTAATTAAACAAAAGAATTGACCCCATAGTGACATGTGTATTTGCTTAGAATTGTAGTCTAACATACTTATTCGTAGAATCGAACTATTGAAAGATATATCATATAGGTAGTATTCGTTTTAACATATCGCACCCACAGTGGATAAATGACTTAAGTTGAAGCGTGTTTGTTTTGCAATTTATACCTTATTTTTAACAGTTAAAGTTCAAAATTGCCTAGTGATGCTTCTCAAGTTACACCAGTTTTTTACTAAGGATGCGAAATATTATTATATTCTGTTTTTACCATAAACGACTTAACTAAAAGATAGTTTTAGCGGGTTTTTAATTTTGCTATATTCAGAAGTCTCTATACAGTTTTTAACTATTAAATATGTTACCGATATTCTGTATAATCCGGTATTCTCTACAATACCTAGTTAATGTGTAGAATACCTGAAACATTTTGGTAATTAATGAATTATTATTGATTTTATACTTTGCCTAGATATTCTATACAATACTGAATACGAAGTCGGTGTAACAAGGCAAAAGCAGAGCTTGCAGGAATCAGCATTTCTGGGTGGTTAAAAAAACCCTAACAGGAATTCTATTATAACATTCTTTCCTAACAATTGGAAGATGTTGTGCGTATAGACCTGTAACGGCTCACGTTTGAATGAAGCTGACGTCACTCCAAGACGTAAAACAAGCGGTGGACAAATTCGAACTCCGGAGTAGGAGCTCGGCTGGCACAATCGGTAGTGCGCTGGGCCGGAACCCGAGAGGCGCAGGTTCGTGTCCTGCTCCGGGCTCGACTATTCCACATCGCTTTAATATTTAAATACCCTAACAGGAAAGCTAAGGCGGGTTGTAAATATTACCTAGATAAAGTACAAGATAATAATATAGATATAGATACCTGATACATAGAATATCTAAAGCGTCCGGGGCATTCGGGCAATATTCAACATTGCCTATGTTGAATATTGCCCGAATGCTCCAGGTGTTCTGTACATTGCCTAGTTATTGCATAGAATACCCGATTTATACAGATTGCCGGTAACATATTTTACATTAATTTTCATTGTTTTACTATAGCGGATCATAGTGGCCATGGCTTTATCAACTTAATCGCCAGGTTAACTCAGATTACGTGGTAATATTCTCAAATACTCTGACAACCTGCTTAAAATTTTAGAGAACATTATGGATTGCTGGGGTAGACTGGTCTGCGGAAGGTGGAGGACCGGGTATTGTGACGTGAATTAGGAGAGGTCTTTGTCCAGCTGTGGACTTAAACAGGCTGATTAATTCATTGATGCGTTGCATTATTTTGTCATTTTTTATGTCTCATTTTAGATTTCTCCTGTGATAATTTATGGTAATATTGAACATAAATAACAACCTATATATGTCCCACTGCTGGGCACGGGTCTATTCTCCACTATCCAGAGATCTTAAAGATTTAAATGTTATATAATTAGTTTAGTTAAGTACGAAGTGTTCTTAAAATGTTGAGCAGGTTTGTTGAGAGCCCTTAATACTTTATATATTTAACTATTAGAATCAAAATGGAAATATATTTTTATTTATAAATAATTACTAAAGTGTTGGTCTCTAACGCATTTGTTATTCAATAAATATAGATAATACAATTGGTTAAAATATAAAATTGATTATAACAAAAATAAATTTATTAATAAAATAAAGCTGGGTTCACATCACGTAAGTTTTGCTGAACCATACAGTGCGCTGTGTAATGTCTATTCCTGGCATTGCTGAAGTCCATGAGTGGTTGCTACCACTTACCATAAAGAACACATTCTTTTAGACATATTTTTCAGACTAGCCTATGTTTGCCATCATTTCTTTTTCTCGACGAATTTCCCAATGACATAATTTTATATACATTAAACTTTTTTTAAAACTTGCTTGGTGTGAACGCTGCTTTATTGTTCATGAGGCTACACTTCGTTTTGTACATTTCGAAAACTTAATTATAACGTAGCCAAATTTATAATTTAAATTACTCATTGCTATCAAGAAATAATAATTCATTTACCAGGTAGCGGACCATTTTCATATAATTTATTGAAAATATTCAATAGATTTAAGTTATGTGGTAACACCAGTATTTCTTTTTGTAAGTTTTATTTATCAATTTAATTTTGATCAGTTTTGAGAACTTTAAATAATTACATTTACAATAATTACATGTTTATTGTATAAAAATTCTAACAGTTTCATAGCGCATACTATATGCGGCTCTTACCCTTAGTCACAGATAGTTTTGATTGTTTAAAATCTACAATCAGTATTCTCGAGGTAGCAATTAATAACAATTATATAAATCTCTCTCTATATGTCTCGCCATAAACGATGAGCGTACTTATTTGTTATTTATATTTAAAGTTTTTTTAAACTGATTATAAAACATTAACGATTCAATACATAGCACAACTTTTGAATACATTTTTAACAACGAAAGACTACAAGAACATTGTATACAATAAATACTTGCAGTACTTAAAAAACTCCTCAGTGTGAAAAACATTTCATCTTTTCCCCGCCAGGGGCGCTAGTGCATTTATCAACATTTTGTGCATCAGCAATACAACATGTTGATAAATTATGAACTAAAAAGAAAAATGCATATTTCAATTTTGTTACTATCGAGACTACAGTCAGTTTTCAGTTTATTTTAACTTAAACTAAAAATATTGACTACTTACCATTATACTAGCATTCGAATACAGCCAAAAATGCAGCGATTAATCTAGAATATCATTGACTTATCGCACTTTTGTTTGGCTCTTTGTGTAAATAAAATGTTGTATATCAGTGATCAGATTACTGAATGTTATATAGCAGGCTTTTTATATGTTTTTATTGTAATGTAAACGGTTGTGCTGTTTTACTGTAAATCTTTATTAATATATACAGCTAAATAATAACGCGCAGATTTCTGTTAATACCAAACAGATTCGAAGAATTTTCTTAACATTGATAGTCCAATTCTTGAGTAAAAGGTTAAAAGCTTTTTAAATATCACGCTACGAACCAAGGGTAGGAACAATAAACGTGACACGATTAAATACAAATTTTATGGGGCACAGACTTATAGTAAAACAACAACCTTTTCAATTGTATATATTGATAATTATCATTTGGAAATTTAAAAATATAACAAAATGACTGACTGAACGTAGTTAGTTTTATTGTAATATATTATTAAAGAAAATATACGAAATTCGAATAATATGAACAGATGAGAACGGTCATAAATTGAAGAGTAATTGCACTAGGTGGCGCCACTGAGTCGTCAGATACTTTTTAGTTTATATTGATTTTATTATTTTGTGCGTCGTGGTGCCCTAAAAGAGTAGATGTCTAGGCTCTAATAGGTCATTATCTACCTGTTACCTGTGTACCTGTAGATATTATTCGACGTTCATATCTTATTTAACTATATAGCACTTAGCTAAATAAAGAGCTTATTTCATTTAATATTACAACGATGCCATTTTTAAATGTATATAAACGTATCTGTCTCTTGAGTTCTTCTAGTTAAGGTAAATTATAAAATGGATATTTTATGTTTTTGAATGTTAAGGGTGTGATCTCACTGTCACGTATTAGTCGTTATAATTTATAACGCAGATGCATGTCGTCTTCTTAGCTTGTTAATGGCATTACAAGACACCGTTGTAAATTATAGGAATATATGTGTCAGTGAGATCTTACTTGTAAGGCGGCTTTTCTTATTACGCTAACATGAGTCACGTGTTTACAATAATAACATTTTGATGTCTACGCATCGGACGTTACACGAACTTTGCCAGCGTAGTAGGAAAGTCAGTTTTATTGTATACAGACTCGGTAGATTTTTTGTGTCATGACTAATGTCACTCCAAATGTTTGGAGGAGACATGTCTCCTCCAAACATTTGGAAGGACATTAGCCTACTATACCACGAGACCCGTGCCCAGCAGTGGGACGTTTATGACTTGAGATGATGATGATTGTCATGTCTAATATTACTTTGAAATTTATATTATGAAGACGTTCTAATTGAAACATAATGATAAAAAATCTCCCAGTCTGTATGTAACAGTTGAAAGTTCGCAAGTTGGGTGTATGTAATTAGTTTTTATAAAATTATTATTGATTATAGAGTACCAGTTATTTTGTTATGCACACCATTAATGTATAGAATAAAGTGATTATAAATTTATATTTATTTATGTGTTTATCTTTGTAACTAATTTCCTTCTAACTGGATCTCGGTCACAGCTTGGTCTGACCAGGTCTAGGTCTTGACGAAGGGTAGCCATCGGCGCGGGCCATGTTATGGAGCACAAGTATGTGCGTAAAGTACTCTTTATTCCCTTAGTCTCGTATTCTAATGGGACGTCAATCCAACACAACTAGAGAGAGATCAGGCGTAGGACTTTACGTGTTTTCGAAGGCACTTTTAAAAGAGGTAGGGCACGAGCAAGCCCGACTGGGGAAGGACCTCCACATTACAGAAGATCACATTCAAATAAACACAGTGGTGTAGTTGTGTTCCTGTGTGTGAGTACAGGTCTCCAGCGCTCATTTAAGGATGCGTTTTGAAAGAAACGTTTTCCTAGCCATAAAAAAATGGGTCGGCAACACGCGAGTACCCTTGGTAGGTATAGCCAGCGTCCATAGGCTACGGTAACTGCTTAACATCAGGTAGAAAAACCATTACAGAAAGACTCGGTAATTGTACCCGGGACTTCGTGATCAGCAATCTCAATCAAGGACCACGAGACTGAGGCAGTTGACATGCCCAATTGTGCTGTATCTTGGACACATACGTTTAGTGCAAAACAGAAGGAGACTTGTTTAAAGGTGCGAATATAAAACTGCATATACCATGTACCTCTTGGTAAATCACCTACGTACGGAGGCCCCGTACGTACATAGTCGTTGTCATAGAAAATATCATTCAAATAAAATGTGTACTTTATCACGTAGGCTCCGACCGCTTCTACTTCAGTTTTATATCTATTAGGTTGGTATGTGGAAGTGAAAAAACATTTATTGTAGCATTTACTCATCGAGTTACAAAAATCTACCGAGTTTTATAAAAGCCGATCTACATACTTAGACACTTAGGTAATTAAATTTAAATATTGGTTTTAAAATAAGAAAAATAAATTCCTTGTCGATGAATAGACAGATTATAATATGACATTAAACAAACTTTCATCATTTTATTAACTAGACCAGACGTTAAGAAAGAAAAGCTTTAAAAATATAATATCTTTTATAAATAATTTACAATGTCCGTTTTTGATGGTGAGATAGACTACAGGTCTTTGACCATGGTGGACTTTTGCAGGAAAGAAAAACCGTAAGTACCTACCTCTTATTTTACCTACCTTTATTTTACCGCTCGCGCCTGGCCAACATGAGGGACTCTCAGGTGGTCGACTAGATCAGGGCGTTGGAGCTCCACCTGCTGGCTCCTCGATATCTGTCGGTTCGGTCCTCGTACGGGTCCAGGCCCAGACGAAGTATCTGGGCCTGGTGTTGAATGGGCGATGGTTCTTGCCTGGCGTGGACCATGGTCGGCAGCGACAGGGAGTAGATGGCGGTCACATCCTTCTGCGAGGACGTCATTTCACAGAAGGAGGTGAAGGAGCGGATCAGGGGAGATAGTCTCCTCGTTAATCCGATACGTCGCCGGCGAACTGTATGGCGTCGGCGCGCACACGATCTTCTGATGCCGCCATAGTGAGGCTGCGGGGGGCTGGGCAGGAGCCTCACCCGCACCATTCACGGTGCACACTGGGGGTTTTAGTCGCTATGCCGGCTGCCTACCATTTTTAGGCCGGAGAATCCCGCTATAACCGTTTCGCTTCCCTGGGCGGGGTGGTATCTTGCTTTTAATTTTTTTACTAAATTGGCAAATCAAAATTTTAAATCTTTGATGTTAAGCAGTTACCGTAGCCTATGGACGCTTGCAATACCAGAGGTATCACTTGTGTGTTGCCGACATCCCTAGGATAGGAAAACGTTTACTTCAAAATGTAACCCCTAAATGAGCACTGCAGACCTGCATTCATACACAGGCACACAACTACACCGCAGTGTGTAGTTATTTGGCTGTGGTTTTCTGTAAGGTTGAGATCCTTTCCCAGGCTTTCTCTTTCTTTAGTATAGTGCCCTACTTCTCTTAGATTATCTCTTAAGTCAATTTGAATTGCTTATATTAAAATTGAAACAGTAAAAGTCCACGTCGCCATCCTCCTGACGATAACTGCATGATAGTGGGACTAAATCGAGATGCGCTGAAGGCCAAACCTGAGCCGAGGAGGTTGCCCGAAAAGCTGTGTCCTCTAGAACACGAATATTACAAAGATGCTGTCAAAAGGGTGCGTATGTTAATTACTTCAACTTTGATCATAATCCTATCCTACTTTTTTATTCAGCATATTTCCTTGTCCTTTATTTACAGAAACAATATACATGTTTTTACACTAATCACTTATATACATTTTACTACCTATATACCTAAAACTAAATTAATCATAATTACAAAAAAAAAAAAAAACATAATCCTACCTAATTAGAAAGTTTGTGAGGATGGATGTTTGTAACCCTTTCACGTAAAAACCCTTGAACGGATCTGAATGAAATTTAGTAGATCGTATACATATAAAATCGTTGGTCCTGGTTAGACACAAATATGTCAAAGACAGATATTTAAAAAAAAAAGCAACTTTTAATAAGCGGTGCAGCATTCAGATTTGTTGCGTTACTATTACATACACGATTTCAACTATGAATACGATATAACTATCGAATTCATAGTTTATTTAGTATTAATATACAGAACATATTATACAAAAAGAGATACTAATGAATAATTTCACTCACTGCTATTAACCGACTTAATTAAATTACGACAGGTTGCCAAAATGTGTCTGCAACCTTTTTTTTCTTTTTTTATACTGCTTGGGTGGCAAACAAGCATACGGCCCGCCTGATGGTAAGCAGTTACCGTTGCCTATGGACGCTTGCAATACCAGAGGTATCACTTGCGTGTTGCCAACCCATTGTTTTAGACCAGGGCTTTAAGATGAGAGTATCGCTGGGATAGGAATAAGTTTCTTTCAATACGCATCCCTAAATTAGCGCTGGAGACCTGTACCTACATACACACGAACACAACTAAACCGCTGTGTGTAATGATTTGGCTGTGGTTTTCTGTAAGTTGGAGGTCCTTCCCCAGTCGGGCTTGCTCGCTTGTATAGTATCCTACCTCTCTCAATTTTCGCATGCTATTGCGATATCTACATCTATTTATTTTTATTTATTTATTTTTATTTATTTATTTTACACTTTATTTTACCCCACTAGGTATATATCCTTACTAATATAATAAATGTGAAAGTATGTAAGAATGGATGGATGTTTGTTACTCTTTCACGTACACTAACTACTGAACGGATCTGGATGAAATTTGGCACAGAGATAGATTATGGTCTGGAATAACACATAGGTTACTTTTTACAGCGATAACCGACATCCACGCGGGCGGAGCCACGGGCAACAGCTAGTATTACATAAAATTGCTACGGAGTACAGTACAATAGGCGGCCTTATCGCTAAAAGCGATTTCTACCAGGCAACCTTTTTTTATCTCTTAATAGTATCATTGTAATAGTTATATATGTTTGTCCTATGCAGTTCGCTGACAGGTATCCAGATTTAACTGAGATGTATATGAAGAAAGATTTGGACCCTGTGCCTATATCCAATGATATTCAAGATCTGAAAAGGACCGAATATTTGGTTAAATATTGTTCTCGTGGTAAAGTATTTACAACTTTTATACATTTGACTTATTTAGTCTTTTTTTTTAAACATCTGTATTGATCTGTACAAAGGTAGACTTAGGCCGGGTTCACACGGCAATGTCCTGCACGTTTTTTTGCAATATACTTAACGCATAAATAGTGGCACATACAATGTACCTACATGTTTGTACTGCAAAAAATCGTACACTGCTTATGCGTTTAAACGAATACTCAACTGAGCCTCTAGACAAGTGGCATAAGCGATAGTCGAATCGAAAAGTCAAATAATAAAATGTATGGAATTCGACGTGAGTCTAGGATTTAATGTCTTAAACTTACGTCAAATCCCATACATTTTCTTTTTTGACTTTTCGATTCGACTATCGCTTATGCCACTTGTCTAGAGGGGCAGACTTGACAAGCAAATCGAATGAACTTTAACTTTATTCGATCTGCAGGAAGTAATTAAAAGAAGGAAAACTGCACGTAAACGTTTTTTAATCGAATGAGAATGTATCGTGTGTACGACCCACAGTTGTACGGTTAAAATCGAATACTGATAATTTTAAGTTTTAATTGTATATTTTTCCAATATTGTTGTGCCCGACAGGGTCCATACGGGACTATTGTACTCTGTACCTAAATATTATAACACCTGTACCTACCTATGGAATGCAATAAACAATTTGAATTTGAATTTAAAGCGTGCACGCTTTAAATTCAAATTCAAATTGTCACGGCAACACACTGCAGTGTGTTGCCGTGTGAACCGAGCCTTAACTTTCCTGTTAAATGGCCCACACTCTTATAATCGCCTTCTTTTTCAGAACTACCTTTTATGTCGGTGAACTTGGCTCGGCGAGCACGTGCTCTCCAAACACTGCGACTGCCCGATGACGTAGAGATACCAGACACTAGCCAACGCAGCTCTTACCGCCGCCCGGCAGACGAGAAGTTTGCTCAACATCCTTCTTTAATGTCCATGCGGCCTAAGTTTGATGATTCGCTTTCAAGTAAGTATTGATTTGATTACAATTATACAGTTTTCATTGTCCGTGTGGTGACGGATTAAGAATATAAATGTCACCACCCCATTCCGTCTCGTGGGTGTCGTAAGAGTCGAATAAGGGAGTAAGTTTGGCAGACAATATCCACTGCAAGAGAGGGAAAACTCAAAACAAAACCCTATATTAACCCGTCTGGCCAGCGTGGTTTAGTAGGCTAATATCTCTCCAAATTTATGGAAGAGGACTGTGCCCAGCAGTGGGACGTATATGGATTGAGATGATAAGATGATGATACAGTTTTCATACTAGTTAAAAAGTAAACAAGCGGACCTACTGCCTAAGTCTGATGGTAAGCAGTTACCGTAGCCTTTGGACGCTTGCAATACCGGCAGTATCATTTTTGTTGTTGTTGTTGTTAAAAAAGAAAACTCCTGCACTAGAGAACAAGCTCTGTGTCGCGGGGGACTTTCCATACATACAATTAACGGACACAAATGACACCCAGACTCAGAACAATTCTTTGTGGGCCACACAAAGTTTTGTCCTGTGTGGAGATCGAACCCACAACAATTGCAATCGACACGATATGGTTCCTTCTGTTTAATTACCTTTGTGTTACAGGGGAACTGCGTCGGATCCTGCGCGTGCGCGCCGGCGATACTACATACCATGTGGTCCATGGTCTATTGGCCCAGGTGGTGTTGGAAAAGAATCCGTTCGGCAAGCCGCGCAAGGAGCCTAAATACGGACGCTGGAAAAATCCCTTCACTTACACTTACAGAATTGATTGATATTGTTTTGATGATAAATTACATTTCTAAAATAAAAGTAGCCTAATTACTCCTTCTTACATCAGCTATCTGCCAGTGGAAGTCCCGACAAAATCGGTCAAGCCGTTTCAGAGATTAGGAGGAACAAATAGACAAAAAAAAAAGGTATATGTACCATGTATACATTCATAATTATGCATTTAGTAAAAATAGGTTATAATATTATTAACAGACACTCCACTCTCTCTACTTGTTGAAAAAGAAATCAAAACCACATTATTTTTCTTTAGAAGACAACGCACTCATCATAAGCCCTATCCTGAGTACATTACAAATTTACAATTTATGTAGGTACACAAATTACACCTAACCGTTTGTTAATCAGATAATGATTATAATTATCAACCACAACCATTTGTTAATCAGATTCAGAATATCATTTATTCCAGTAGGTACAGGGCACACGAACAACTTACTAAACAGCCAATTGATAGACAGTAAAAACAATATAAAAAAATCGGTTGTCTGTTAATTCGGTTTACTGACGATAGTTGAACGTGACAACGTCATAAGAATGGCCGATTGTGCCTCTTTGTCGCTCGTTCCGCGCTCTCGCTTGCACAATGGAACGCCTTAGAGCGAGGTTACGCTGCATACGTCATCTTTTTTAACCGACTTCAAAAAGAGGAGGTTATCAATTCGTGTGTATTTTTTTTAAATTTTTTTTTTATGTTTGTTACCGCATAACTCCGTCATTTATGGACCGATTTGAAAATTTTTTTTTTGTCTGACTGGACATACTTCTAGTTTGGTCCCATTATCATCAAAAGAAAGTTCTGATAATGGGATCTATGAGGAATTGAGGGAACTCCTAAAAAGTTATAGGCACACATATAGCAATTTCAATATTTTTAACAACTAATCAATCATTTGCATTCAGAAAGTGTAATTTGGTGAAGTAAAACTGATGAAGAAGACCACAGATGGCCATCTGAACTTTTCAATAATAAGTATTTTACTGATGGCGATTAGATAAGTTTCGGTTATTGTTGCTAAGCAACTATTAATAAGAAATAATGACGTGAATGAATTGAGCGCGGATTGCACAGATTAAATATTGCTTTTAATACCTACTTGACCTGTGTTCAGCCCGACGTTCAGTCGATTTTATTCGATTGTAACAAACAAATATCTTAAAATTTTACAACTTGCCGTACTGAAGTCGGTTTTTTTTGTTAAAATTATTCGTGCGTGCAGTCGGCTCCATCGAATTATAAGACGTTGTCACGTCAAAACAATAAGAACAAAGAGATAAAATTAGATATTGTGCTGCTCCGCAAGCCCATACTGGAAAAGGTCACCATCTCAGCATAAGCTAGTCACAAGCACCTAGCGCCGTTTTTTAGTTGGCAATCTTTAGTGAAGCACGGACAGGGGTATCGAGGGGAAAATATAATAATAATGTCCTTCTAACTGAATATCGGTCACGGCGGCTAATCTCAACGGAGACTAGCCATCTGCACGGGAGATAGTATAGTGCACAAGTGTGTGCGCAAACACAAGTGCACTGTTTATTCCCTCACTCTCATAGTCCGATGGGACGGCAATCCGACTCGATCGGAGAGAAATCATGCGTAGGACCAACAGCTTTACGTGCTTTCCGAGGCACGGGGGTGTAAACACCGCTAATTTACAAACTCCGGGTATCTATTGTGAATTTCTTGACAGAAAAACCCAATCTAATATACATTTTTGGCCCGATCCGGGAATTGAACCTCGTGACCAGCAGTCACACACATCGACCACTGAGCCAAATACATATATATAGCTGTGTAAATAATAAAACAGTATTACAAAAATAAAATGTACTTACATCTATACTTAATATTATAAAGCTGAAGAGATTTGTTTGATTGAACGCGCTTATCTTAGAAAATCTTTTTTTGTTGAATATTGCATTTGCATGGAAGGCCATATAACATCACGCTATGATCAATAGGAGCGGAGAAGTAGTGAGATATGTTGCAAAATCGGGGTAAATATTCCAAATTACCACACGGACGAAATCGCAGGCGACCCCTAGTATAATAAGAAAACAAATATATTCCTACACACTTCCAAAATACCATTTTATGTATACATTTTGTAGTTAATGAATTATAGTAAGTAGAGGCACAAAATATGTGAAAAAAAAACAATCTTCCATAATCATAATATCAACCCATAAACGTCCCACTGCTGGGCACGGGTTTCCTCCATGGAGAGATGTTAGCCTACTCCACCACGCTGTATCATGCAGCGTATCGGAAACTGCAATGGAAGGCGGCTGATCTATGAGAAGGTATAGTCAGTTGCTGAGCACAACGTCTACTCTCAAGTTCCCCGTTACTTTTGACCCATTGAAATTTACATAATATTCACATTTAATTATTAAATATTTAGATATAAATTAAATTAAAGGTTTAAATTAAGAGAATATCAAAATATTAGAATTTGTGAAATTAATTGCATAAAAGACTAGCGGCCCGTCCCGGTTTCGCACGGGTGGACATAAGATTTGTTACACCTTGGGTTACGTTACTTAAGTTTTAATAAGGATCCCTAATCTTTTCTAGCAATAAATATAGCCTACGTCACTCAGGGTGAATGTTGCTTTCTAATGGTGAAAGTATTTTTGAAATCGGAACAGTAGCAGCTCACACACACACAAAAATACAAATCTTTCCTCTGAATAGATAAATTAAGATTGACTTTTTCGGTATCTAATTGTGAAGTTAACAGAAATCCTTTTAGCTTAGTCTTAAAACATGGACTTAAAACATTTATGTTTTTCATGTCCCTAATCGGGGGTGGTATACTTATTATTCGAAGGCGGAAGGCGGCTGATCTGTGTGAAGGTAGTCAGATGCTGAGCACAGCGTCTACTCTCACGTTCCCGGTGACTATTGACCCATTAAAATTTACAATGTAGATACGAAGGAGACCGTAATTTAATGATTCCGAACATAAGACTCGCCAGATGTAGTTTCTATCGTCGTTATTTTTAAAATACAGTGCTTTGTGTGATATGAGTCTATTAAAGTATATTAAAGCAGAAACGGGCACAAGCATTTTAAACTCTCTGGAGTAGTTTTTCTGTGCGTGCTAAGAGTCTAGAACCAAATACTGTGTCTACGCATATGCGTTTTGACAATACTACAGACTCCACTAGTAGAATCCTCAACTCTTCATTCAAAAAAGCTCGCATTTCGTATAGGATTTTTAACTGATAAAAACAATTTTGCACACAATTTCAGACGTGAGTTTCAAATCTTAGTCTTTCAACCATAATCAGACCAAGATTGCGCGCTTCACTGACACGCTCACTGAGTACTCCCATCATCCTTATATAAATATTTTTTGGCTTCATCTTATCCAATTGACCTTTTGTTCCAAAAAGCATGTATTTTGTTTTGGACGGGTTAGGAGTAAGCGAGTTATTATTTGACCATTTTTCTATCCTGTTAAGGTCCTCATTCAAAGCTTTAGCTCATACTCATTAAAGGCTCTAGTGAGAATGTCGAATGACTAAATCTATTAAACTATTGTGAGGGTAGACAGTGTTACTGGGGTAATAAAAATTATTTAAATAATTATGATTAATTAAATTAGGGTCTTCAATGTGCGGGGGAAGGAGAAGAAGAGGCATTTAGAAGTATTAACCGCTAAACCAAATCGTTCAGACCATTTAAATATAGCGTTCAAGTCCCGGTTCACCCCATCAATCACAACCGCACCCAAATCCTCAATTCTTGCCTGGGAGTAAAACTGCAGGTCATCGGCGTACAGGTGATACGCATTACGAAGTTCAGGAGTTAGGACATTGATAGAATATTAAATTATGCGTGTAAATATCTATTATATTTTATCACTTAAATATTTATTGACAGTAATAACATTTATTCCATAGTAATGATTTCATTTTATTTAAATATATTTGTTTAGGAAATCTCCGGTATTGATTTAGGCAGATTATTGTAAATTCACATAGAATATTTTTATTTAATAGTGCAGTCTTATTTGTTGGTAGACGTTATAGCCATATTTTTTACTGTTTAACAAAATTTGCTGCAAACTGTCGCGGCACTGCAGTTCAAGTGCGGTATACCTAAAGTGTCGTGACGTGTCTCGTCGCGTCGCTGCACTGCCGCGAAGCGTCGCAAGATGCGGTCTAGCCTTTACGTCTATTCCATACCTTTTTTTATTTTATTCTATTCTACTACCGTTTATCCCACTAGTATAGGTCCTCTGAGGCCGCGTCACACAATGGCAGCGTATTAGTTCGACGCGGACGACTACACGCTATAATATACCTATGTTGCGAGGATACCTAGGTTGCGAGGCCACTGAACCAACCATGTAGTTAGTCACACTCCTAGTACACGGGGCCGTAACTCGGACCCGTGTTTGCCCGCAACTTTGTACAAATTCAAATAAATCAAATAAATTCGCAAGAAAGTCTGATATTTTTTGGTCCGCGGACGGTCTTCTTCTTTCTATGACTTTACCTATTTGAAAAGCAATGATTCCCTCATTGACACACCAGACCACAGTTCAAAACAAACGCAGGTCTCTAGTGCTTATAGGGAAGCTTTTTAAATAAAATGTTTTTGAACCAAACCTCTTTGACCCAAACTTTTTTCCTGAGTCACAAAAAATATATTACATTTAAGTCAACAAACAAAATGTCAAAAATGTCAAAGTAACACAAAAATAAGCTTCCAACTTTCGAACCATGTACATTTAGAGAGAATCAAAATTCTTGGCAAAGAAATGATAGTGAGAAACAGGACCGATGGATCATTATCTGACTACATATAGAAAAGATTACCTATGGCCAAACTTACCAGGAGCCGGTGGAGCCTCAGGGGCTGGTGGACATGGTGGCGGAGGGGGGATAGCTGAGTGAGTTCCTCTTATCTGACTCTGTGAAACGTTTTAATACTAGTCTACTAAAATATTTTTTTAAAAATATTAACTAACTAATGACATACCAAAATATAACACCTTTTGTAGGTAAATACTTTAAATCATCAGCATTTGTTGTTTAATAGCATTAGAATAGCTACAAAAAAGCAGTAGCCAACTAGAACTCACAATCTCTTTGGTCAGAAAGGCGCTTTGGAATCCGAACTCGCCGGTAGAAACACAATTACCTAGTGGAATTGATCCCGATTTGATGATGATTTTGGGGCTCTTCCTTCTTTTTCTTAAAAAAAGACAACTAAACACAAAGCTTGTTCTCTAGTGCGGGCACTAGAGAACAAGCTTTGTGTCGCGGGGGACTTTACACTTGTACTTTACTTTATACCCAGACTCAGAACAACTCTTTGTGGGTCACACAAAGTGTTGTCCTGTGTGGGAATCGAACCCACAACCTTGTGCACCGCAGGCGCATACTGCGACCACTGGACCACCAAGGTAGTCCAACTTGAGTGGCATACAAGCATACGGCCCGCCTAATGATAAGCAGTTACCGTAGCCTATGGATGCTTACAATATCAGAGGTATCACTTGCGTGTTGCTGACACATTTTTTTCATCGGGACTTTAAGATAGAAGATTGAATGCTGCAGACCTATACTCGCGCGCCAGGAACACAACTACATCGCTGTGTGTAGTTACTTGGCAGTGGTCTTCTGTAAAGTGAAGGTCCTTTCTCATTAGGGCTTGCTCTCTAGTATGGTTCCCTATCTCTCTTATTATAGTGCACGTATTAAAATAATTACCTATTGTGCCATTAGAAGTGAAAACTTTTAATTGGTTTCATGTTCTTATACTAGTGTTAATTTCATTAGTCTGTAAGCTAGCTGTAAGTTTCCATGTCCTAAATATATAAACCATATTGCATCTTTAGGGTACCTAAGTTATCAGGAGAAGAACTAGCATTCTACCAAGCATGTATGCAGCACTCACGGCCGCCGGACTGCCGGTGTCCACAATATTCCGGAGGGGAGATGCCTCAGCTACCTCCAGGGAAAGAAGGCGGATGGAGTCGGAATGAGGTATCTTGGCCATAACGACTTCTCAATTTATATACAGTACCTGGATGACCTAGCTTTGCTGGGTATTATTTTTTTGGAAAATAACGTTTTCTAAACTGAAACCTAGCTAGAACGATTAATCGATTAAATTTTATGAAAATCGTTGGAGCCGCTTCTGGGATTCAGATTATATACTTAGTTATACTATTGCATTAGGTTCTCACCTGTAATAATAGCATAAGGGAAGATGATGTAAAAAAAATCCTTAGCTTCAGCGAATTGACCGTAGAAAAAAGTATGCTGGCATTTGTTTTTATTCATAAGTATAATGTATTTAATCTAAATTAATATATGAGTTTGACTTTGATTTTGCTCGTTTAAAGGTATTCGATACGAGATAGAGTGTGCCGTACTGACAAGCATTGTTTACGCGACCCCGCCGTAATTTCGTTGTGTGCGTGCCGCGATAGTCATTGTGTGTGTTAAACTGTTGTTGTACACGCGGTCACTCGCAATCTGGTCAATTCTCACCACTTTAAAACGGGGCCATTTTTTGATGCTTATTAATTATCATGATACTTCGTATCTAGTATGTCTAAGGTTGTACGGTGGGGCAAATTGCTGAAAAAGGTAACTTTTCCAGATAATGGGACCAATGCTGGATCCCAAGCTGTATCCAGTAAGGGTAGCAGCAGCTCCTGAAACCCCATCGTCAAGATACAATCAACCTAATGCGTTCCTGGATAAGGTAACATCTTCATCTTCTAATCGAGTAGTTAATAGCTTGCCTGGTGACAGGTTTCTGCCGTGATACGACTGTGCCCTACGAGGCACGGAATCTTCTTTTGGAAGTCCCTTATAAAGAAAGATAAGCTAGCTTCATACTGAGCGGCATTTATATTTGTTTTCATGTTTTGGAGCGTACTTACTTATAGATTTCAAGTATGAATGCGATAGATAATACGGAACGTAATGATCCAGAAAGAGATAGTTATAGATTAAATTAATCTTCCTAACTAATGGTGATGTCATCAATTATTGATGCGATATCTACGTCTATCTTTCTATAACTATCATTGAAGTCAAGTATTAAAAAAAACTGAGAATATTTTTAATATTTAAGTACAAAACTTCATAAAACCCTTTCTAAACAGCTGCAATCCAAGTACCCGATGCTATACAGCATCATGCAAAATGAAGCTTCTCCTGAGCTCAAGCAACGCATCGACCGTGATCGGAATAAAACAACATACCAAGTTGATTATTGCGAGAAAGGTAAGGTTATTGTGAAGTTCTATTTGGATTTGAACCTCACTCAAAACAACATTCAAAGGTTTCCGATTTTGCCACCATCATTCTTTTGTTCGAAACACGCTAAGGTTATTTGTATTGCCACAAACAACGTTCTGTGGTCGTGGTGGAATAGCATGATAGTTACGATACGAATTTCATTATATATTTTCACTATTAATTATATATTACAACAACGCGTCATGTGTGTTTTTTAAGAGCGAATTTTGCGATGTCGATGTTTTACAGAAGTTATCAGACCCTCTAGACGACTGGCATAAATGGTAGTCGAATCGAAAGCAAATGTTTGGGATTTGACATAAGTTTAAGACAGTGTCTTAAATTTTACTGTTTATACTACTTGTCTGAAGGGGCAGAACTTGTTGTGAACTGTTTTTCGCTCAATGAGCGTATTCGGTCTTTGAGCCTAACATAATAAAATATACCAAGATTCGCGTGGGTGAAATGCAAACGATCTGACAATATGCTTTTGTATAGGATTCTTCAATCAGAAAAATTTCCGACCCCTACTGTTTACTTTTATTCTTGGATGAATGACTTGTTTATACTTCTTTATCCTCAAACGTGATTTATATTTATCGCATAATTATTGTTTTACTTCGTTTTACTGAAGGTGAATTATTTTCCACACTTGAGTTTGACATTGACAGGAATGATGGCGTCAGCATAGATTGCCATATCGAAAAAATAATAGAATAGGTCTTAGATATTTTTTTTTTCCCTAGCCCATCTTTTAATCGATACAGAATGTCAGCAGGTTTAATAAATTGTAGTGTTGCTAATTACCAACAATGTGTTCAGGTGCTGGCGCTGCGTTCGAGGGTCTCCAACGAGCAGCAGACGAGAGTGGTTCTGGTCCTTGTGCGCAACCTATGCGCTTGCCAGGCGATCCTTGCAGAGTTGGGCCGAAACCTGGCAAATCAGCTCCGAAAACTATCTCGAAACAAGGTGGTGCAGGAGCTGGAAGCGACCCAAGGGCCAAGTGCGGTCAGTATACAATTAAATTAATTTTATTCTATAAACTTATCACACTAACCTTACACAATACAATAAGGAGACTAGTCCCCGCAACACAGGGAATCCTAGTGAGGTTTCTAGAAGTAAAACTCTGCCAATGACACTAAAGAACACAATATTCTTTTTTTATTATTCAAAGAAACAATTTTTTAATGAGTTTCCATCAATACTAATAAGATGATAATGATGCTGATTAAGTATACATTCATCTTCTTCTTAGCGTGTCGATTGCAATCTTAATTGTATCGGTTCAGAACCTAGCTACAACTTTTGCTTTTTCATTATCATCCATAAGCTCCTCTAAGGTGCAGGTATCAGGGCACGCGGGACATGATATCAAGTGCCCCATGGTTTGTGGCTCATAACTTTAGGCAAAGAATAATGTGTAAAATGCTTGTATACAGAGACGTCATCGGCGGTGCCACCTCTCGGCAAAACGGAGTACCAGGACGGTGTGTCGAAGCTCGGCGCGATCATCATGCGGGACAAGCTACACCGGAGATAACAATACCTACTACAATCATGGACACAATACATATCTATTTCATCACAACACACATTTGTTTTCTTTCATACAAATGAATGAAGTTACGAGTTTACTGGAAATCGTTAACCACCTAAGAGAGGTGGGGCACCATACTAGCGAGCAAACCCGACTGGACAAGGACCTCGACCTAACTGCACACAGCGGCTTAGTTGTGTTCCTGTGTGTGAGTACAGGTCTTCAGCACTCATTAAGGGATGCGTTTTGAACGAAACGTATTCCTATCCCAGGGATATTCTCTATTTTATACTACTTAGGTGGTAAACAAGCATACAGCCCGCTTGATGTTAAGCAGTTAACGTAGCCTATGGACGCTTGCAATATTAGAGGTAGCACTTGCGTGTTGCCAACCCATTTTTTTACACCAGGGCTTTATGATGGGACTATCTCTGGGATAGGAAAACGTTTCTTTCAAAACGCATTCCTAAATGAGCGTTAGAGACCTGAGCTTCTAGACAAGTGGCATAAGCGATAGTCGAATCGAAAAGTCAAAAAAGAAAATGTATGGGATTTGACGTAAGTCCACGATATAATGTCGTAAACTTACGTCAAATCCCATACATTTTCTTTTTTGACTTTTCGATTCGACTATCGCTTATGCCACTTGTCTAGAGGGGCTGTACTCACACACAGGAACACATCATTGTGGGTAATTATTTGGCTGTGGTCTTCTGTAAGGTGTGGTGCAAATTACTCTCTTATCAGTAAAGTGCAAGGCGTGGTTGTGGCGTGTATTTTTATACTGTGGCATGAGGCAAACAAGCATACGACGCGCCTGATAGTAAGCAATTACCACAGCCTATGGACGCTTGCAACACCAGTATCACTCACGCGTTGCCCACGTTCAGTCTAACTCGCACTATGGAACAAACGCCGTGTCTCAGGGGACTGTACAAACATTGTGTTCGTAAATAAAGTTATTTGTAGCTAGTTTGGTAACCGACCAAGCTATTTCACGATAAAAAGTACCTTATATCCTTCCCCAGGGTTTAATTTATCTCCTTGCCAAATTTCATTAAGATCCGTTCAGCCGTTTAATGGTGAAAATGTAACAAACAAACATACATCCTACTAATATTATAAATGCGAAAGTTTGTAAGAATGGATGGATGGATAGTTTGTTACTCTTTCACGTAAAAACTACTCAACGGATCTGGATGAAATTTGCCACAGAGATAGATTATGGTCTGGAATAACACATAGGCTTTTTACAGCGATAACCGACATCCACGCGGGCGGAGCCGCGGGCAACAGCTAGTACATGCATAAAAACAGAGTTACTTTCGCATTTATTAGTAGTATTGATTTATTCGCGGAGACAAGGTACAGACTAGACACAAAAACATTTATGAATCACAAAAAAAATATCGTGTGAGACTCGAACGCTCAACACTGGGCGCGGTGTAGGAACAACTAGACCACAATACTGCCGTGTTATAACTTAAATGCCGTTATCTGACATCTGGTCGTTTTTAACTTTTGATGCTATATTAATGAGAAAAAAAATCGATCGATCTGTGTTTACGAATTTTTAATATCTTGAATAGTTTTAGATATATATTTTTTTTAAAAGTCGTTAAGTATTTATGTTTCTCGTGTAAAATAAGCAAAAATGTCATTAAGTAACAACGTGACCAGATGTCAGATAACGGCATTTAAGTTATAACACGGCAGAATAAGACATGTGCAGATAAAATTTCCCTTGCAGTTACACTTTTTTCGTCTGCGGCTGATAATAGTAAAAATTCAGTCAGTCTAAAATAACGCAACAATATATTTAACAATTTGGTTCAGAATCAAACAGAACACACATTATTTTGATCGATGATGACCTTCGGGATGCAGATACAGTTTTACGACAACATGTAGTACTAAAAATACCGCGATCTCATGATTTAGGCGAGCCGGGCACGCTATCAGGTCGTGGGCATAAAAATCGTGAGCCGATGAAAGGTCGCTTTGATGGGGTTGACAACATTTTTCTCGAAAAGGAATCAGGTTTTACCATTATGATAAATACTAGGGGTCGCCCGCGACTTCGTCCACATGGTAATTTGGAATATTTTCTCCGATTTTGCAACATATCTCACTACTGCTCCGCTCCTATTGATCATAGCGTGATGTTATATAGCCCATAGCCTTACCAAACAAACAAACAAACTCTTCAATATTAGTATAGATTACTCTTGATTTGAATAAATAATTACCTACCTACTATCTTTTTTTTAACCACTCCCGCATTATGAAACAAGTCCTGTGCCGCGGGGGGATTTTAAAAACATACAATAAATTGTATGTTTGAACATACAATAAAATCCCCCCCATCAAATGGTTGTCCCGAGTCTGTGTGTACTTTACGTCCACCCAGACTCGGGACGTGTCCCGACGTCGTACGGACGTAAAGTACACCAAGACTTCATTTATGCATCTCACAATTTTTTATCCCGTGTGAGGGTCGAACCCACAACACGCCGCGCAGTGGTAAATGACGAGGTAATCACTTAAGACACTATTTTTTTTTTTGTAAAATGCTTTACGCATACCGCCCCGCCCGGGGAAGCCAGGCAGTTATGTCGGACTCTCCGGCCTAAAGGTGGTATGCGGCCGGTATACCGACTAAAACCCCCCTGTGCACCTACACCCGTCTTCACGGGTGGACCACCGGAACCTGATATGATATCAGTGGTAATCACTTAGGACACTGGACCAACCGTGCACACAATTATTTACGATGATCCAAGTTAGCGCTGGACTACTCATAGAATGATTATTTATCTAATTAAATAGTATACCTACGCATGAATGAACATGGTCTACGGATAAATATACGAGACACTGTAAATCATAAAATATTTTAGTTAAGCAATTTTATCGCATCGTAAGGAAACCCAGATTTCTTAGAAGAAATTCTAAAGACATGTCTGATTTATCAACTCGTATTAGAGAGAGAGAGAGGAGAGAGAATATGCGTGCCCAGCTGTGGGACATATATGGGTAGCTATTATTATTTTTAACAGGCAAAATTGCAATTAGAAATTAATAAATACCAGATTAAATAAATAAAGATTGAGGTAAAAATAAAACGTGAAAGATATAGAAAACAAATCCAATAAAATTCTTTGTATTTACTTAAACAGTTGACGACCACATAAAAAAAGTCAAGGCAGACATGCAAAACCGCAATAACTCTAACCTTATTATGAAAGAAGTTTGGAAAGAAAAAATTACAAGCTTATACCTCAGTTGATTAGTTCACCTATTGTTACAAAGTTGTGACCTAGCTAATCTGCAGCTAACTATCATTTAAATAATAATAATAAACAGTTGAATAAATATTCTCGCGCTGTAATACAGTGTGGCTGCAATATTATGAGCAAAGAGGTTAGCTTTATACTTTCTTACTTAGTCTATGATTGAAACATTCAGTTTAAGAAAAGAGGTCCTGTGTGTCTGCAACGATCTCATTTTCATTTATAATTATTATCTATGTAATATGTAGTGTATTTTGTCAAGTTTTGACGTGTCGACATTTTATTGTCCCCTAATTTTTTTTTACAGAATTCATTAAACTAGGTATATAAAAATTCTAAAAACGTGAACCATGTCGTTCCTAACTGAATATTTCGATGAGTTTCGTCAACACCCCATCAAGAAGACACAAATGTAAGTTGTCCAAAGTTTTATGACTATGAGCCTTCACGTTAGGATGGCAGTGGCACTCACATGCTGTTATAAGTGTCACATATCTACCAATAAATATTTAATGCGTATTTAACACAACGTGTTCCTATCCCAGGGAAATTGCATCATAAAACCCTGGTGTTTATTTTTGGGTTGGCAACGCGCAAGCTTCTATAGGCTACGGTAAGGCAGGCCGTATGCTTGTTTGCCATCATGTGTGTCCAAACACTAAGCGGCATCAACACGCTGCGCTAACAAAGACGTTCGCGTTCGGCAGACATACACAGAGCTGCCACCTGTCGCGCACCATTGCCACATTGTTTAGACACACCTTTATTAATCACTCCTTTAGTTAGGTAGATATATAAAAAAAAAACTAATTTGTGTTTTAGAATATTATGTTTTACATAGCTTGATTATATTTCCAGTTGTAACCCTGAAAAAAGATGGGCGGCATTACGAGGAACATATAAAGATCCTAAAGTTGGAAAGCAGGACGTAAGCTTGCCTTTTTATTATATTGTATTTTACTAATAATAGGGCTTGTAAATACTTGCAACTCGGAACTTGACTGTACGGCTGGTTCAGTGGCTTACGTGGATACCTCGCCATTTACCACAGCGTGGCATGTTTTGGATTCGATCCCCACACGGAAAAAATAAGTTGTGATCTACTAATAGTTCTTTCGAGTCAGTATCTGTTAATTGTATGGTTTTATAGTCCCTCGCGACACAAGGCTCGTTCCCTAGTGCGGGAGTTCTCTTTTAAAAAAGAAGAATGATAGGTCGCAAACTTACAACAACTTAGTCTGTAGATGGGCGACCATTCATAAAAACACGAGAAAACCACTCGGTGCATCGGAAAACTCAGCATATAACCTGAGGCTGTTGGTGCTGCACCTGATCGCTCTACTCTCGTGGCTATTATTATTATAGTGAATAAATAATAAAAATATATAACAAATACAACACACAACCTAAAGAACGATTATTGAAGTCCATCCTTGCACCTTAAACTTGCCGTACCGTAAGATTCCAGAGGAATTTCTTACCACGTACGATTAGGCTGTGGAATGAGCTCCCTGCCGAGGTTTTCCCAAAAGACTATAGCATGGGGTTCTTCAAGAAAGGAGTTATAAGGTTTTTAAAAGGTCGGCAACGCGTGAGTGACACCCCTGGTGTTGCAAACGTCCATAGGCTACGGTAACTGCTTACCATCAGGCGGGCCGTATGCTTGTTTGCCACCTTGGAAGTATAAAAAAAAAAGTATCGTGTTTTGATTGCATCAACTTGCATGCTACCATAATTGTAATTAACAAAAGATTGTAAATATCTGGCGATTAAAAAGAGTGGCCTGAATTTCTTGCTAGTTCTTCTAATGGCTCATGTCAACTAGCCGTAGGTAAATTACCTGACATCTTTCTGGCTTATTAATAATTGATGAACAAGTGTTACTTTGTAACCAAAATTAATAAATGAATTTTGAGTTTGAGTTTCAATTATTAATCATAATCATCTGTGTTTAGAAAGAATGGACGGAGGAAGAGGTAAAGCTGTTTATCAAAAATACCATGAGAATGCTCCGGGGACAGTCCACATACTTCAATGAGTACTGCGCGCATTTAGACCAATGTATGTATTCTTCATTAACCCTTATCCATCTACTGCTGGTCTAGTCTTTTGCGCGCCATCTGTTCCACACTCATCTATTGTTTCCAGGCTGTTCTTTATGTGCTGTCCGACCATCGGGCTGGTGATCTGCCCGGCAATCTCCTTTCTTTTCGTGGTCACTATTTTATGAATGACTGGCTCGGTGGCTAGTCAGCGATTGTGTGTGACTGCTGATCACGAGGTCTCGGGTTCGATTCCCGGGTCGGGCCAAAAAATTATATTGGGTCTTTCTTTAAAGAGATTCACTATAGATGCCCGAAATTTGTCACCTGAGTTTTGTGTTGGAATATATAGATATTCGTTTTTAACAAAATATTATTACTATTATAATATAATGGATAATATTTTGTTAAAAAACGCATTCCTAAATGAGCGCTGAAAACCTATATTCACACACAGGAACACAACTACACCGCTGTGTGTGGTTATTTGGCTGTGATCTGCTGTAAAGTAAAGGTCCTTCTCCGGTCAGGTTTGCTTGTATGGTGCCCTAAAAATATTCGCATTTATTTTTGCAGCAATTAAAACACGGCCGTTCAAGCCACGCGTGAAGAAGTTACAGCCCTGCGCTGAACTGTTCGAGAAGAAGGTTGTTACGGAGGCTCCTCCTCTGCCTGTAATCCAGAAGCTGGACATCAAGGACACAGAGCTGATGAAGGTCGCTGAGGAACTGTACGGACTGGACGTGAACTCACCTTGTCTGAGACCTCTGCCGACGCACTTCAGGAGTTAGTTTTTTGTTTTCTGTAAAAGGTCGCCTGGTAGCAGATTAGCCGCCGAAGGAAGGCGAAAGTCTTAATATTTGCATTACTGGCTTAAACCTTGCTTGAATGAAGCTGACGTCACTCCAAGACGTAAAAAGCTGTGGTCAAATTCGAACTCTGGAGTAGGAGCTCGGATGGCACATAGTACGCTGGGCCGGAACCCGATAGGCGCAGGTTCGAATCCTGCTCCGGGCTCGTCTTTTTTCACATTGCTTTAAATATATAAACCCTGCTTTCGTCTTTTTTGTGCCGCAAGGGTAGTGTGTAGAATTTAGAATTGTATGGATAAAGTATAATTAATAGAACACTTTATTTTTAAATAGATTCTATTATAACTAAGTAGGTAGTAATACAATTATTTTGTTATTATTTATTACAGATTAGTAGTAATACATCTTTATATTTAAGTAATCTTTCTTAAATCACAAGTTAGTTTTTGTCAAACGTAAACTATAATGTATTTCATAGCATGTGTACTATGTATGACGTTTAACATTTTACGATAAAGATAAGAGAAAATTATTTAATTAATTTCTAACCAATTGGACAAATTGGACTTATAATATAAAGGGTCGGCAACGCGTGAGTGACACCCCTGGTGTTGCAAATGTCCATAGGCTTCGGTAACTGCTTACCTTCAGGCGGGCCGTATGCTTGTTTGCCACCTTGGTAGTTATTTATAATGATTATAAGCCTGTACTGTCCCACTGCAGGGCAAAGGCCTCCCCACTCTCCTTCCACTTCTCTCTGTCTAAAGCCGCTGAGGACCAGTCTTGATTAAATCCGCCTGGGTCTACCGTGATGTCGCTTGGCCTTCATCAGCTCTGTGTCCTTGGTAGTATACAAAAAAAAAAAATGATCAAGGGCCTAGAGTATTCAATCGATAGGTTTTAATTCAATTGTCTTTCATTTTCATTGATATTTATCTTCAAATGTCAAACGCCACAGTACCTATACTATGTGTAAAATGATGTATAAATAATCTGTTGACAGTATAAGAACTTTTATGCGTTTTTTTTAGAATAAGCTAGTGTCGTTTAATGTATCTGTGGTCCCATCTGTAATTGTTTAATCTGTAGTTCTATAGATATGTTCTTTGGCATTGTATTATTCATAATATGAATTTAGTCGATTGTTATCTAATTAAACTCCATTGTTATTAGTTTGATGTAGATAAGTATATTGTTTATAAGCCAAGTTTAGTTGTTGAATTTTATTAAATTTTACTTTGAGTTTTATAATATTATTTATTTATATATCGGTTCATCTCTTTTATACCTTGTTGAGTTCCAGAGAGTCTAATGGTCAAGATTCGTCTGAACGAAAATATCAAATTTTCTTGTTCGATCATTTCAAAAGTAGATATAGAAACTAGCGTATTTTTTTTATATAACAGTAGGTACGCTAACAGCTATCATCATCTCAACCCATAAACGTCCCACTGCTGGACACTGGTCTTCTCCATACACTTGAAAGGATTAGCCTACTATACCAAGCTAGCCGGACGGGTTGGTATAGGGTTTCGTTTCGAGTTTTCCCTCTCTTGCAGTGGATATTGTCTGCCTGACTTACTCCCTTAGTCGACTCTTATGACACCCTCGGGATGGGACAGGGTGGGGACATTTGTATAATAATACGTCACTCTTCGGACGCAAATAGCTATACATATAAACATCTATATAAGTATATATAGAAATGGTTACATATGTTAGTCTATTATAAGCATACAAAGCATTTAAAATTTAGTTACGTAGACTATATGTAGTAAGATTAAAATAAATAAATATCTATCCCAGGGAATTCCCTAATAAAACGTAGGTGTTTATTTTTGGGTTGGCAACACGCAAGTGATATCTCTAGTAAAAGCGTCCATAGGCTACGGTAACTGCTTGACATCAGGCGGGCCGTATGCTTGTTTACCTTGCTTATATTATTATGAAATAAGATGAATGGAAGTAGTTATTTGGATTGAATGACTATGAAACATAACACGAAATTGTTTTCAAATGAATAACAAAACAAAATGAAAACATGAAATAATTATAAAACAAACAAAGTAAAGGAAGTCCATCCGAATTAGCGGCGTGCGGCGTGCGCAGGAGTTAACGAAAATATACACCGTTTGTTGTGGGTAACAATAACAGTATAGACGTCAGTGCGCTGCGTATGCGCATAACATTTTGTTATACATTGTAACCATTTGCAGCTATCTTGAGAGATAGTTGACTGCACGGTTGGTTCATTGGTTACCACGCCTTTTACCAAAGCGAAGGAAGCGGTACCATCCGCTACCTGCAAGCTCTCGCGAAACCTCCTAACACAAAACAGGTTAAACCTCAGGACATTGGTGGGCGTCCTAACAGGACATTGCCCACTCACTCAACAAACACTTTCATAGGCTAGGCCTGACCGACAGCCCGCTCTGCAGGGACTGCATGGAGGCCGAGGAGACACCCGCCCACGTCCTTTTGGAATGTAGGAGCGTAGAAAACCATAGGGCACAGACCCTTAAGAAAACGGGCTCTCTACCGGAAGCCTGCGACCACCTAGGTCGCCTGCTGGCTTTCTGGAAGAAGTTGGGCTGGATGGAATAGCCAAAAAGCAAATCACGTACAAAGCCATTTGAGAGGCCAAGTGCGGATAATGCCCCGTCAAACTAACTAACCAACGCCATTTACCACTGCGTGGCGTGTTGTAGGTTCGATCCCCACACGGGACAAAAAAATTGTGTAACCCATAAATGGTTTTTCCGAGTCTGTTTGTACTTTGACCGTAGGACAATTTAGCTGACATCATTGTTTTGGCTTATTCACCCCGCGTCACAGAGCTTGTTTCCTACTGCGGGAGTTATCTTTTTAAAAAAAAGAAAGGTGGTTGTGTGTGACTTGTCTCAAAATATTTTTATTATCTATCTAATTTGTATTTTAAAATTTCCAACAGTATTGGGATACGTGAGAGCGGAGTACTGGCACACCGGTTTAACAGACTACCAAGGAGGCATAGCGCGGCTGGCGTACGAGATGATCAAGAATAACCGTCTGCCTAAATACCACGCACATAATGGGTGCAGGCCTACTTGGGGCAATCCCCCAGAGGCAGAGAGGCAGCCTGAGCTTGACGTCGCTCCATTTGATGGAGAGAGACTGTACTAAAATGTTATTGACTAGAAGAGCTTTTATATTTTTGATATCAATTATTTCTACTAACTTTTTTCTGTATTTGCACAATTCATTAATATCTTATCCTTATTTTATGTCACTCTAAGGTTCGCTGTTAGATTTACTCTTTTCGGGTTGTTCCCAGTCATCCACAACCCATTGTTTTCGAAAAATAAACTTTCATACATTAGTTCCCTCTATCCCCATTGTCGTGAAGATCGGGTGAACGTATGTATGAAAGACAATTCCTCTTTTCTGAGTTAAGTTTCGTATTTATTTTATCATATTATTTTTCGTGTGCAATAAGGAATATAAACATTTGGAAAAGTTAATTATAATAATTATATCATAGTAAATAAATAAATGTAATATACCCTAACCATAAAGGCTGAAGAGTTTATTGTCTATACAGATGCATATATGGTGTCTCTCACTTAGTTTCGTATTATTAACATGAAGTTAGACAAGGTTTACGATGACTCTGTTAAGTTCAAATTAAGAATGATTAAAGCTACCATGTTGTTTTATTTTAGGTTATACTAGCTACTGCCCGCGGCTCTGCCTGCGTGGATGTTATTTATCATAATAAAAAGTATTTTTCTCCTCCAATTTATTGAAATAACTTTGAAAATCAGAACTGCCATACTAACTTTGCAACCCCCCCCTCCCCATTTAACCTCCATAAGGGATGATTTTCGCAAAAATATTTTATTTGACTCGAATAACTTCAAAAACAAAAGTTTCATACTAATTTTACAACGTCTTTTTACCCCGCTGAGGGGTAAATTTTCAAAAATCCTTTCTTAGTAAGCACTATGTTATAAAATGAACCCCTGTGCAAAATTTCATGTTTCTAACCCTTATAGTTTAGGCACTGCGTTGATATCCGAGTCAGTCATTCAGCTTCTCCTTTTATATATGTACATATATAGATATAATAATATAATAATAATAATTTTTATTTCAAGTGACCAGTACTCATTGTTGTTAGTTATACATATATCTTAACCTATGTTAGTAAAGACATACAATACATTAGTTAAATGTTTGTTTACATTACGGTGTGCAGGCACACTGTCATCACCGCCTCACTACTCCGTGAGAAATGGCACAGCAATGACCAATGTACCTGCAATCCAGCCTCTCAGCAATCATGGCCAGAATGCTGTTGGAACTATCCCGCACCCTGCGCACCAGGGATGCACATCGTTTGCGCATAGTAGTGTAAAAGCAGTCGACTCGCGACTCGGCAAACATCCCGGATGCACTACAAAAGCGGGGTAGCCCCAACAGCACTCTAAATGCATTGTTGTATTGTTTTTTAAAAGACACTCGCGCGCACTCTGCAATTGGACCAAGTATAAAACACGCGCGAACTACGCCGACTATTGAAATACTTGTACTAAGTATTAAGTATTCTGTGCTATTGATCAAAATCTTTGCCGGGCATACCTAAATGTTTTTTGGCTGAATGGATAAAATAAATATAAATAAATATTTCAATTATTCTATTAAACGTAAGTACGCTAACAATATGATATCGAGGGATCTAACGGACTGGAGAGGTTCTGTGGCAATGAAATGTATGGAACAGACTAACTACAAATATTTTCTTAAGGTATTTTAGTAAAGAATTCGAACTATGTAACCATTACCCATTTTTAACAGGATATCTATTTATAATTAATTAATAAACATAAATTTTATAAATATACACTTCATATCATGAACACTATAAATTTAATACGCCTGTATGAACTAACAGAACATTCGTTGATGAGAGATATATAAGTTACGAGTAATACTACTGTTCATAACAGGCGATACGACAACGACACGACACGACTTTACGGTGATGTTCGTAAAGTCAATGTTGTTTCTATTTATCATGGCTACAATGATAGTCAGCTTTTAAAGAAATAAACAGTACCTATTTGTTCCAAATTTAATTTTCCAGATTATGCATAATGAATGGTAAAATAGTATGTCCAGCATTTTCTCCTCTTTCCAAGAAGATACATATTCGTATAATTGTGTCTAGATTGTGTAATCATAGCTAATTAGACATATCGCCCTTTTCTGCTATGAAGGACATTGTATGTACAAATTTAATACTTCAGAATTTTCTTTGTGACTTCGAAACTTATTTGTAGATATGAAGAACACGATACGACATTGCTAATCGTGTCGTCACGTGTAAAAGCACTACGACACGTGTGCCAACCGGCTTGTGATGATTGAAACTGCTACTGTTTACAAATTGCTTTCAAATTAATCCAGCTTTCCTTAATCCTTAACAATCTTAAGCGACATATCCTAATCCGTCAAAATGACCTTTATGCCCTACATTATAGTGAATTATTTTGCTTGCAAGTAAACTGTCGCTTACTGTTTTGTTTTATGAACAGAGTGATTGTGGAGCCGCACGCAATTCACGCATTTGTTCAACTTATCTTCAAGTTTATTTTGAGATTTGTAAACTAACGCCGAATATAGACACGTAAGTATATTCGCTTTATTAAGTTGTGCGAATGCTTTAATAGTTCATTTGTCTTAATAAATATTGTTATATACTTACTAGATCTAAATATAAATAGGTAAAGACGCGTTCAGTACCTTTTTCTCATCTGTTTGTTTGTTTATTGCCGAGCTTGTTGACGTAGTATTATCTTCTACCTTGGATTTCATGAGTTATGGTCAATTTTTTTCTACTGGGCGATTTCTTTCTTCTAGTAATAATAGATGGCTAAGTATTCTATTCCATTTTTTTGTAATGGTAAGCAATGCCGATGTCGACAATTCTGCCAATGTCAGATGTCAAAAGGCAATGCAATTATGCGGGACGATAATCTATACTAATATTATAAAGCTGAAGAGTTTATTTGTTTGGTTGAACGCGCTAATCTCAGACAGTACTGGTTCGATTTGAAAAAAATCTATGGCTTAACATCACACTATGATCAATAGGATCGGAGCAGTAATGAGATATGTTGCAAAATCGGGGAAAATACTCCAAATTACCACGCGGACGACCCCTGGTAATTTATAATAGTAAAAGTTCTTCAGTTGCTACAAGATGGCTAAATAGTTTATATGTTCTAATCTCAGAAACTACTAATTTATTTTTGCTAACTTCGTCCTCTAGCTGCTGTTTATGAAATAAACTCAACTTTTTCAGTTTGCAACACGCAAGTGATACTTTAACTTGCTTTCGATCAGACGGACTGTAAGTTTGTCTATAAAAATAATTTTAGTGACGATATGAGGGTAGTTGTAGAACTCCAAACTGCGCGCCGATGACCGCTACACTCGGCCGTGTCAGTTAACGCGTGACCACGGCCAATTGCAATTCAATTTGAAAAGTTCCTGTCGGTAAAATTTAATGGAAGATGTCATGTCTGTTTTCCAGAGAGGGCGAAAACAATTTTTTGCTGCTGAAAATGATTTCATAATGTCCAAATTTGAAAGTCTTAATCAGCAATACGAGTATGTTAACTTAGAAGTAGGTACTAGGCTCCCAGTAAAGCACAGAAGTGGTCAATAAAATATTGCTGACGATTATAGATAAGTTTTATTTGTGAACCTTGTCAAAATATACATGGACCCATCACTGGAAATTACTGTAGGTGGTAAGGAATAAAATTAAATATATTTTTTGTTTCACCTTTAGCAAACCTATTGGTGCTCTAAGCGGAATTCCTAAGGTGCTTAAACCATAGGTGCTCAAAGAGGAATACTCTGTTCGATGCAGTTTATATTCCATTCCATAAGACGTCCACTGCTAGACATAGGCCTCCCCCAAGGTTTTCCACATCATTCGGTCCTGAGCTGACCTTGTGCATCGGTTGCCCGCGACCTTTACCAGGTCGTCGGTTTACCTTGTTAGAGGCCTGCCCACGCTGCGTCTTCCAGTTCGTGGTTGCCACTCTAGAACCTTTCTGCCTCAACGGCCATCGGTTCTGCGAGCTATATTCCCTACCCATTGCCACTTAATTGAAGCAATTCTTCGAGCTATATCGGTCATTTTGGTTCTCCTACGGATCTCCTCGTTTCTGATTCAGTATCACAGGAAAACTCCAAGCATAACTCTCTCCATTGCTCTTTGGGTGATTTTGAACCTTCGCATTAGACCCATAGTTAACGACCACGTCTCGGATCCATAGGCCATCACTGGCAACACACACTGGTCAAAGACTTTCGTCTTGAGACACTGCGGTATTTGGGACGAGAAAATATGGTTTAGCTTCCCGAACGCTGCCCAACCGAGTCGGATTTGACGAGTGACCTCTTTGGTTGGGGCTAACCTAACTGGACTGTATGTCCCAGGTAAACATACTCGTCAACAACTTCGAGTGTAGAGCCTCCAATTGAGAAAGACAATTGTGGCAGTTGATATATATCTCTATGAATATATAACATTTTCTTGCCTCCTTGTATTGAAAATTATATGAGCGTACCTAATATGCTGATGCAGATGTGTGAGTTTGTTCATCTCAATATAATATACGTAGATACTTACAACATACTTTTTCCGCACGATAAAAAACCGACAATAAGAGTAAATCTAGCTATTTATTTACTTAAATCTTTGCTCCAATATGAAGGCAAGCTTATACAAAATAATATCGTTTCAAGTAAGAATCAATCACTCAACGCGTTTCAACAATAAACTGCAGTTACGAGTTTGGAGAAAAGACAATATTGTTCAGATCTTTGTGTTGTTTGTTATAAGAAAACTGTAACAAAGGCGTATGTCACGTGGACCATCTGGCTCATAGCCCAGTTTACTTAGCACACTTATCTGGGGGTTCATATTACTTATTTCTTATCAACGCTTCGCGTGATCAGAGGGCTGGCTTGTTTCTCGCACAGAGAATAAGCATTGCCATTCAACGTGGCAATGCCGCCAGCCTTCTTAGCATGTTCCCGGTAGACAGTGATGTTGATGAATATTTCGACGCTTGAACAACAGTCTTCGTTTGTACTTTGTTTTTCCTTTTTTTTGTATTTATTAATAAATTAGACTTATTTCTTGAAAGGGTTTTGATTAGGCGCCGTGCCGTGAAGTCCTTATAGCAATTTATTTTCGATCTTAATCTGACAGCAACATGCGAGTGATGATCAGGTATTTTCGGGACAATCCCACCCATGTGGGTGGGACTCACAGGAGTCACAGCGAGCTTTGACACTCGTGCGTCCCGTGGACAACTAAACCTACTGTCTTGGACCCCGCAACGAATTTAATCAGAAGTAAATAAGAGGAGTTAGAAAGAAAAGTTTCCACTTTCCTCCATAGCAAAGCGGGAGACAAAATAAATCTGTATAGGTTTGTAACTTATGAAAAGGAGCACCACATAGGACCTTAAACTACGGGACCTATGTGAGCTAAGTTTGATTGTTATAATATTATGTATGGCAAAAACGCACGGAAATTCCCTCATTATGTGTGATGATTAGGTATTGCTAGCGACTATAGGCTACGATGGTTGCTTACTATCAAGTGGTTCATTAGTTGTTTGCTACCTTTGTTATAAAAACACAACATTCAGCTGCCGAAGTTCATGGGATTGTTCTACCACCTTATGACTAAAGACACCTGGTACATTTCCTAGACTTTCTATAAGGGTTAAAATTCTAATTAATGCAACGCAGTCACATGACTGAAGATTTTTTTTCTGGTGGACACGGGTGTCCTTTCCTCTATCAAGAGAGTAGAATATGTTTGGTTTGTTTTTCTTTAATCTACATACGCTAGCCCAATGCGGGTTATTTTATATGTGGGTTATTCATAACAACAAATTAGTTTGATTCAAAACATTACACCCTTTGATCATGAGCCTCCCAACATCTCGTGTCTATGCAGCTGAGCTAATTTTTCTGGAAGAGAGCCAAGTGCACTTCCATTGTCGACCCTCGTGGCTGACGACGGCGACTCATTTCATCTTACAGTCTGTGCAGACTGGCAACTTTTAGTTGTGCGATTAACTGTAGTATTATATATATATATACTTTGCATGTTATGTATAACAAATTATATTTATATTTTTACAAAAGATTGTTACTAGTGTGGGATATTATGTCAATGAGAAAATAGTTAAAAACATTGTTGGGTGAATGCTATTAATTCCTTATATTAGCACATTAAAGTGTTTATATAGGTATATGTCACAAGTAGAAATAGTGACTCACATTAAACACATATAATAACTAACCTATAGCATGAGGTTTTTCAAGAAAGAAGTAAGAGTGTTTCTACAGGGTCAGCAACGCGTAGATTACCCCTCGTATTGTAAGCGTAACTGGCTAGGGTAACTGCATACCATTAGGCGGGCCGTATTCTTGTTTGCCTCCATAATAGTGTAAAAAAAGAAAAACTTGAATCAATACAAATTAGATCACTAAACGTCTTGTTCATAAATATATTCGGCGCAAAAGAAGTAAAAATTATTCCTTGTAAGGCAAATAAAGCTTTTCACTTTCTGCAAAAAGTTGCTAGTCTGTGTAGCCCGAACACTTGTTTTCATTTTGTTATCTGTCATTGGCCTAGCTCGGCCACTTTTTGGTCATTTTGTTGAGGGCGCGCTTTATTTAGAACTTGAGTCAGTTGCTCTGTCTGTAGCACTTAACACTCTATTTATAATGTTACTGTTGTAGAAATGAATATTATAGCTGATTTATTTTTTTAATAATGATAAATAAGTATGATGATCGGTAAGTAGTTGATTTAGCCTATAGATGATCTACATTAAAATGACAATTCCTGCACTAAGGAGCAAGCTTTGTGCCACGGGGGACTTAAAAACAAACAATTAACGGACACAAAGTACACCCAAACTCCGCAAAACCCAAACCGCTGTAACAACTACAGGGTGCGGATGCTGTACGGATCTTTGTGCCCCGCCACCTGCACTCTGAGTGACCTCTGCGCAGCAACTGATAATGCCTTAGAGGTGGCAAAATTCTTGGCTTGTACAATTTAATTATTTATCGTACCATCGACACGAAGAAGTAGAACCCAAACTCCGGACGACCATTTATATTATCACACAATTTTTTGTCCTGTGTGAGGATCGAACCCACAACACGCCGGGCGGTGGTAAATGGCGAGGTAACCACTTAAGACACTGTACCAACTGATCAGTCATTAGTTTGAATGCTACCATCATTGTAATTTATAAAGACAAGCGGCACGTCCAGGTTTGGCACGGCTGGACATTTCTTTAGTTTTCGTACGGATCCCTTATTTTTTTAAATAAAACATGTAGCCTTTTTTACTCGCTGATAAGGTAGCTGTCTAATTGTGATAGAATTTTTGAAATTGGTCGAGTAGTTAAAAAGTTAGATCGTAACAAACAAACAAACAAAAATTAAAATCTTTCCCCTTTATAAATATTAGTTTAGATTTGTTAACTAACGCATGAGTTTTGAGTTAGAGTTTGATAAGATAACGGGGGAACCAACCAGGTGGACCGACGACCTGATAAAGGTGACAGCCGATGGCAAGTTAGATCCAGCGATGACAAGGGCGGTTCAGATCCAGCTGTGGACGTCTTTAAGCTGAGGTGGTGGCTGAGGAATATAACAATATTATTTAAAGTATAAAAGAAATACAGCCTAAATAAACTTTAATATGTTCATCTTATTGTTTACGAGAAAACTTTTATTGATTCCATTACTCTTTTGAAGTATAATATAAAGTCATTCATTTCAATATAATCCGAATTACTTTTCAATACCAAAAGTAACTTTTATTAAAAGTATAAATAAAAAAATATAAAGGTAATGGCCCATTAAAATTTGTTTTGATGTGGTTAACATCTTTTAACAGAATAAGTGTATAAACTTCAAAAATGTAAACAAAGTAAATTGAAATACAATTCTGACGAAAAAGGAACAAAATGGAACTTTGGTTCATCGTCTTCCTGTCTCTTTGTCTAGTCATTAGCTTTCCATTTTATTTGTCTGTGGTAAGTGAGTTCATAAAAAGTAGCTTATAGAATTAAGGAATAATGTTGCTACCGATCTAATAATTTTGAGAATAAAATTGATCAGTTACTTTGTTTAATTCTAACAAACATACTGGGCTGTTGGTGTAGCGGTTTGGAATTCTGACTGCTAAGTCAGAGATCGTGAATTTGATTACCACCCAGGACAATATTTGTGTGTTTTTGTTTTGTTATCTTTATTTTATAGATAAATTAAACGCAGTCACACAACAAAGAATCCCGATAAACATATTTAAATATATAAATAGCTATGATTACTAGTTATCTGATTGTCATAGTGCAGGCTCCGCCTAGTTTGGGATTAGATGACCGTGAGTACAGGTCTCCAGCGCTCATTTAGGGATGCGTTTTGAAAGAAACGTATTATTAAACGTATATTGGCAACACGCAAGTAATACTTTTGGTATTGCAAGCGACCATAGGCTACGGTAACTGCTTAACATCAGGCGGGCCGTATGCTTGTTTGCCACCTAAGGAGTATAAAAAAAAAGTTGCTGGCTCTTGGTCCAGTTCTCTTATGTAAAAAAAAAGGAAGTTGCGCTGAAAATAGTTTAACCCGCCGGCTGATTCTCTAAGAAACAGCGATGGCAAACTGACAGTTGTGATCGCAAAATTGACAGTTGTGATTGCTCGGTGACGGCACAATCTATTGACTAAACGTCAAAAAGGGCTCTTACGAAATACCGATTTTCAATCTGACAGCCAGATTTTACTCGGTTTTTTGCGGTGGCACGGTTTTTGCTCTTACGGAATACCCCTGCGGAACGAAGTCGAGGCGGGCCGCTAGTGTCAATATAATACCAAAAGTTGAGTACATCCATCATTGATTTGATATAATAGGTTGTGTTAATAAAACACTCCAAGTGCAAATAATAAGAAGTGTTTCATAAGAATCACTATCTATATTCGGTTTTCATTCGCGGAACACGATCTGTTCTGTATCATTATGTTCTAAGAAAACTTTAGTCTCATATATTTTGAGAACGATCGTATTAAATCGACTCTTTCACAAACGAAGCGCGGAATATGCGGGATTTGAGATAGCCAGCGGCGCTTGCGCAGTATCGTGCTTATATGTACTAGCTTTTACCCACGGATTCGCCTACGCAGATTTTCTAACAGATCCACACATGTACACACACACTAACATTGTTACTCATAACAAAAGGTAATTGTTATACTCTGGTGATTAAAAAGAGTGACCCGAGTTTCTTGCCAATTCTTCTCGAGGCCCTACCTCAGCGAATTGGCCGTAGGAAAAAAGTATGCTGGCATTTGTTTTTATGACGTTCATAATGTATTTGATTTAATTGAATAAATAAGTTTTACTTTGACTTTAAAAATTTATGAAAAAGGCTATGTGTTTTCCTGATAAATCAATCTATAATATTGTAAAGTTTTATCAAAATCCGTCCAGTACTTTTCGCGTGAAGGATTAACAAATATCTATCCTCACAAACTTTTGCGTTTTTATTAAATTTATTAGAATAATGTTCCTCACAGTTTCACCCGTGTAATATTTGGATTTAATATCAGTTTTATTGTTACTACCATGCTCCTTTATGGCCGTTGAGTGATGTAAATACCTTACAACATTCCTTAATAATCGGGCTATGAAATGCAAAAATCCAGGAAAGGAAGTTCCAGAGATAAGTACGTTCAAACAAACTCTTCATCTTAAAATACCTATTAGTATAGATTATACCATTATCATAAATAAACCTAACGATTATGTTTAGAAATACCCGAATGAACAGATGAATTTGTACATAGGAAATTAAATTAAGTGAGGTCAACCATAAAAGCGTCGTAGAGATACCTACTCGTACGAGTCGTGAGGAAATCAAAAGTATATGATATTGTTGTTTATATATATACATAGAAATGTAAAAACCAATTGATATGATGTCTTAGAAAATCCCGTGACGTTCTACAGTACAATAAAAACATCCGAGTGAACTAACGTTTATTTAAATACTTACCATAAAATTTAAATCAATTTCCGCATCATTGTCTTTGTGGAGAAGCCGTCGACAGTCTCGGACACCATGGGCTATCCTGCAGCAGGAGCGCAGGCCGCATATCGCGACACGCCCAACTTAACGACATTATCCGTCGAGCTCTTGTCACCGCCGGCGTACCAGCCGTACTTGAACCAAATGGTTTGGTACGTGACGATGGGAAGAGACCTGATGGTATGTCGTTATTGCCTTGGAAGATGGGCAAGCCTTTGGTGTGGGTTGCAACGTGCGTCGACACCCTTGCACCATCACATCTTCCAAGTACAGCAGGTTGTGCTGGCGCTGCTGCTGCAGCTGCAGAGTCCATCAAACGGCGAAAGTACAGCACTTTAGTTGGAAACTACATTTTTGAGCCGTTTGGGGTGGAGACTGTAGGTTCATGGGGTCCGAGTGCTCGTTTCCTTTACAGAGACCTAGCGAAACGACTGATCGACGCTTCTCGTGACCAGAGGGCTGGCTTGTTTCTCGCACAGAGAATAAGCATTGCCATTCAACGTGGCAATGCCGCCAGCCTTCTGGGCACTTTCCCAGTGGACAGTGATGTTGAGGAATATTTCGACGCTTAAACAACAGTCTTCATTTGTATTATGTTTTTCCATTTCTATAGATAAGTTAGTTTTAAAAGAGGTAGGTGGGCAACGGAGATAGCTGTACAGAGCTGCTATATGAAGATTAGTTTTTCAGGTAAGCCAATGTATGAATTTATGTTAAATATATTTTTATATGTAGTTATTGTCTAATTGTACATTGTTACCTAACCTAATACCACAGAAATATATACAATGGTTTTCTTAAAATACTGATCTTCTAATAGCGGCCCTGTACAGCTAGTGAGCAAGCCCGACTGGGGAAGGACCGTCACCTTACAGAAGACCACCTTACACACAGCGGTGTAGTTGTGTTCCTGTATGTGAGTACAGGTTTCCACAGCTCATTTAGAAATGCGTTTTTAACGAAACATTTTCCTATTCCAGGGATATTCCATCATAAAATACTGGTGTTTATTTTTGGGTCGGCAACATGCAAGTGATACCTCTGGTATTGCAAGCGTCCATAGGCTATGGTTACTGTTTACCATCAGTTGGGCCGTATGCTTATTCGCCTCCTAAGTGGTAGTGGGTCGGCAACATGCAAGTGATACCTCTGGTATTGCAAGCGTCCATAGGCTATGGTTACTGCTTCGTATCAGGTGGGCTGTGTGCCCCTTTGCCACTTAAGTAGTATCTAGTACTTAAGTAGCCGGTCTCATAAAGACAGCGGTCTAGAGTTTTATGTACAGAGCTTTCTGTTCACTGTTTTAGGTGGGGTAGAGCACCATACAAGTCAGCAAGCCTGACTAGGAAAGTTCCTCTACCTAACAGAAGATCACAGCCAAATAACTACACATAGCGGTGTACTTGTGTGTAAGTAAGAGTTCATTTAGGGATGCGTTATTAATTAATCGTTTTCCTCCCAATCATTATCTCATCTCAAGGATATTTCATCATAAAATCCTGATGTTAACACTAGGGTTACTTGCATGTACCCTTTGGGTGATGGCGGCATAATGGTATTGAATGATGATAATGAAATTTGCGACCTTCTTTCTGACTATTTTTATTCCAATTTTCTATTACCTGATAGTAACTCGTCTCCAAGCTTACCTTTTAATCATATTTCTATTGATGCGGATAACTCAACTATTGAAATAGCTCATGACTTGGTATACAAAAAACTGCGAAAATTAGACCCTTATAAGTCTGCGGGTCCTGATCTTTTCCCTCCAATTTTCTTTTTAAGTGGCGCCAAGTCACTTTCAGTTCGTTTATCATATCTCTTCAAGAGATCTGTGGCCTCCGGTGAAATGCCTGCTATCTGCAAGTCTGTTTTTACCCGACTACGGCGAAGCAAAAAGGAGGGTTATGATTTTGACCTGTATGTATGTTTGTATGTATGTATGTATGTATGTATGTATGTATGTATGTATGTATGTATGTTCATCTGTTCCCGCATAACTTCTAAACTACTTATCATAACTTGACAAATGAGGTATCGTTAGAAGCGTCTTGATTGTCCGCTGGTTATAGGCTATGTGACGTCACATTAAAATTAATGTGGCGTCCTCTGGGGGACCTAAAATCTAAAATTAAAAATTAAATTTCTTTAAAAGGTGCCGTGATGGGTATCAAATGATAGAGTATAATTAGCAGGTTTCGAATATGTAAATATTACTAGCTTTCGCTCACTGGTTTGCCTGCATTTGCACTATAATTGCGTAATCTTGCTTGCAAGATATGAACCGCTTTTCGGTGCTTGATTGAGCTAAAATTTGGTATACCGACGGCACTTTAGTGATAATGTAATAATATAATACCATGGAGCTGGTCTGATGATGCAGTCAGAAGGTGAGCAAATTACCTCTTCAAATAAACAAAATATCGTGTTTAGGTGCAATGGATTTATCTCGACAGGTACTAGGTATATGCCTAGGTGGCTGTTCAGGATATGATGATGAGGTCGGAAGGTGGCCATAGGAACTCTGCTATGAAACGAGATAACCGTGTCGTGTTTCAGTGCGATAGATTTATCGTGACAAGTACCATATTCCTAATTGAGTGATTCCCACATCATGAACACCCAATTAGAAATATGGTACTTGTCACCTAGTCAGACGGTAGGCAAATTACCTCTTCAAATAAATAAGATATCCGCGTAATGTTTAGGTGTAATGGATTTATCTTGAGAGGTACTATATGCCTAGGTGGCTGTTCAGGATATGATGATGAGGTCGGAAGGTGGCCATAGGAACTCTGCAACAAAACGAGATAACCGCGTCGTGTTTGGGTTTGTTACAAATACCTTTACGACTACTTTATTCCTAGGTGGGCATTCCGGATGTGGTGATGAAGTTGGAAGTGGCTAAAGAAACTTTTCAACGAAACAAGATAGCCGCGTCGTGTTTTGGTGCGATGAATTTATCGTGACAAGTACTATATTCTTAGATGGGTGTTCAGGACGTGATGATGAAGTCAGAAGGTGGCCATGGGAACTCTTCAACGAAACAAGGTAGCCGCGTTGCGTTTCATTGCGATGGATTTATCTCGACGAGTACTATACTCATAGTTGGGTGTTCAGGTTGTGATGATGTAAGTCGGAAGGTTACCATAGGTACTTTTTAATTGAACAAGATACCCGTAGAAGCGTATTTGGGCTCGTTAGATTTATCTTGAAGAGATTACCCATCAAACTAAAACGGGTAATATGCTTCTAGGTGGTGATCTAAAAGCATATTAATACTTCGAAGTGGTGTTTAGGATGTGATAATGAAGTCGAAAGCCGGCCATAGGTATTTTTTAACGAAACAAGATAGGTAGCCGCGTCATGTTTGTTGGATTTATCTCAACGAGAACTATATTTCTAGGTGGTGCTTAAGATGTGGTGTTGAAGTTGGAAGGTGTTCATAGGAAATCTTTAACGAAACAAGATAGCCACATCGTGTTTCATAAATTACAAAAATAAACAATAAAAGTTTCACCCAATAGTTTAGTCTATAAAAACCTGATGACCTACAGTAAAGAATAAATAATATAGTTTTTGGGTATCTATTTTTATTTGGCATAAGTAATTAAAATTTTATAACTTGTAAAGCTGCATTGCATATACTGTCTAAAAATAAAACCCCAAAATAATTCAAATAAAAATTAAGTTTAAAAACTAAAACCCGACTACTTAAAAATGGTGCTCTGAAAAGTATTAAACAAGTAAACTTCATAGGTTTAGAGGATAGCCGTCGTCGTATGCCACCTTTTACATAACAATATAGTGATTCTTAGGGCAAAGTGGCATACGACGACGGCTATCCTCTAAACCTATGAAGTTTACTTGTTTAATACTTTTCAGAGCACCATTTTTAAGTAGTCGGGTTTTAGTTTTTAAACTTAATTTTTATTGTTATTCTAGTGCATAAAAATGGACCTAAGCACCAAGTTGATAACTATCGCCTTATCTCTAAATTATCTATTTTAGCAAAAGTATTGGAAAGAATAGTTCTTTTTTTGCTGTTAGTTTCCCTAAGATTTTTTTTATTTTTTTTATTTCTTTATTTATTATAAAGGAATTTTCGTCCAATATGACGATGTCAATCCCATTGTACCTTATTCTAAACTATAACTATCTCATAGTTGTTCACTAAAGTTAACTTAGAGTAGGTATGTATGTATTTATACATTAAAAGTGTATTAACATTCTGGCTGCACCTGAATTTGGTTCAGCTAGAATGCTCTGACACTCACCTATATTCCCTAAGATGAATAAATAAATAATATTAGCCTACCTATAAAGTTCCTTAAAAATTGAGCTGTCATATACAAAAATGATTTTCACATTCGATTAAGTAGTATCTCCAGAAACAATACCGTTTTATAACAAACAAACTCTTCAGTTTTATTATATTGGAATCGTCTAGTCTGTTGGTTTAGTGGTTAGTGACAATGACTGCTAAACCAGAGGTCGTGCATTCGATTTCTACATGGGACAAGATTTTGTGTGATCTATAAATGTTTGTTGCCGGTCTGGGTGGAATTTGTGTCCGTGAATTGTATGTTTTTATAGTCTAGTTTTTGTAGTCCCCCGCGACACAGGGCTCGTTTCTTAGTGCGGGAGTAGTAAATAAAATAGTTGGTATATATAACAATGCAGAAGCGAAAGCGGACATTGAACATAATCTTCTGTCGCGCGCTCCTTATGAATGGCCCACCCACTAGTAACTACAGGAGAAACGTAAAGTGACAACCCTAAATCATCCAAAATAAGTTTGTTGATGTGATAAATAGCGTGTTCTTGGCATTTAGGACAAAGACACTTAAGTCATATGGTTTCAGGAACACAGTTGCGTAAGCAACATTCGAAGAAATAATTTGTAAAAATATATATTTAATTATACTGAAAGCGGAACAGAAACAAAGTTCAATTCTTTTGAACATTTCTGTGTCATTATTTAGAGAATTCGTATTTAGAGACCCTATTCCTTTTTTATTCCATTAAATATCACTTTAGTGTAAAATAAAAGGAAGAAAGCAGGAACGATGTTTGTATATGACTGTTAAGATTTTTTGAATGAAATTTAAGTGGAAAGCGAGCATTTGTTGGTAGAGTCGTTTGAGCGAGTAAGAGGAACGGAGCTATACATACTATATAGCTCTGTCCCTCTCTTTTGCTCAATGCTTGTGCTCAATCTATTACATGGAGGTTCTATGTAAACATCAGGTAAAATGTAGATGTCATTTACCCTCTGCCTACCACTTCGGAGAAACGGGAAGCGCGTGATGATGTGTTTTAATAAAAGATAGAATGATATAAATGTATCCGCTATGATTCATTTGAATAGCATTTGGGGTTACAAATTTTTATTTAAATTTTAAATTGCAAATTGCATTTTCAAACGCATACTAGTTCATATTTTGATTGATTAAAGAATATTTTTTTTTTATATACAACTTAGGTGGTAAGGAAGAATACGGTAAGCAGTTATCGTAGCCTATGGACATTTCCAATACAGAGGAGGCGCTCAAAGCTAGGTGCACTCGCTGTTCGGTAAACGATCAGCGGGTTAAGCTACCAAGGGCGCGGTAACCCTCTAGATGGGTATACCGCATAGTGGTATTGCATCTGAGCGTCTCCGTGCTTCGGAGGGCACGTTAAAAGTCGGTTCCGACTGTTATCATTCGTTAGATCGCGACAGAGGCCTAAATATGGGCGATCTAAATAACTCTGTCACCAGGTTGGCCACTAACCAAACGATAAGAAGAAGAAGAATACAGAGGTATCACTTGCGTGTTGCCAATTATAACAACTAACAGATTGGGCTGTGTGGATATACACAGATATTAATATGTATTTTTTTTTTCTCAAAAAGACAACTCCCGCACTAGAAAACAAGCTCTGTGTCGCGGCGGACTTCACAAACAAACCATTGACGGACACAAATTACACCCAGACTCAGAATATCCTTACTAATATTATAAATGTGAAAGTTTGTGAGAATGGATGGATGGATGTTTGTTACTCTCTTACGTAAAAACTACCAAACGGATCTGGATGAAATTTGGCACAAAGATAGATTATGGTCTGGAATAACACATTTTACAGCGATAACCGACATCCACGCGGGCGGAGCCGCGGGTAACAGCTAGTAAGTAATATAGTGTATAAGTTTGTTTATATAGGTACACTGTTACTAGCCTACAAGGTTAGTGTAGCCTTTGAATGCTTGAAATAGTATAGGAGTCACTCACGCGGTCAAACGTGGCGGTCTACCCCCAGTCGGACTTGCTCACTAGTATGGCATCCTATTTCTCTTTAAATATTTATTGTTAATGTTATATATAAAGATCTATATTATTATTTACCAACACGTGACATTGAGACGGCTACATCAAACGCAGCTGATACTCCATCTTACCTTTAGTTAAGGTCGCTAATCTATACTAATATTATAAAGCGGAAGAGTTTGTTTGTTTGGTTGAACGCGCTAATCTCAGAAAATACTGTTTCGATTAAAAAAAACTTTTTTTGTTGAATAGTGCATTTATCCAGGAAGGCTATAGGCTATATAACATCACGCTATGATCAATAGGAGCGGAGCAGTAGTGAGATATGTTGCAAAATATACTATAGACTATAGCATGGGGTTCTTCAAGAAAGGAGTTATAAGGTTTTTTAAGGGTCAGCAACGCGTGAGTGACACCCTTGGTGTTGCAAACGTCCATAGGCTATGGTAACTGCTTACCATCAGGCGGGCCGTATGCTTGTATGCCACTTTGGTAGTATAAAAAAAAATCGGGGAAAATATTCCATATTACCACGCGGACGAAGTCGCGGGCGACCCCTAGTGTTTTATATTGTCCAAATGTTTCAGATCAATCTCATGGACTTTGGTAGCAGACATTTTGTTGTAGTTGTTTACAACGAATGACTTTTTAAATAATTGAATGTAATTAATAACAGCGTGGTATAGTAGGCTAATATCCCTCCAAATTTATGGAGGAGACCCGTACCCAGCAGTGGGACGTTTATGGGTTGAGATGAATTAATAACTATACTAACTTCAAAACCATTACAAATTGAAACACAGAAACAATTTGGTGTGACTCATGTAGGTATATTGTTTTATTTTAAAGGCAGTTTCTTTATTCATATAAATGAACTAGTCGCCCGCGACTTCGTCCGCGTGGTAATTTGGAATATTTTTCCCGATTTTACAACATTTCTCACTACTGCTCTGCTCCTATTGATCATAGCGTGATGTTATATAGCCTATAGCCTACCTGGATAAATGCACTATTCAACAATAAAATATTTTTTCAAATCGAAGCAGTACTTTCTGAGATTAGCGCGTTCAACCAAACAAACTCTTCATCTTTATAATATTACTATAGATAGGTTCGTCTTTCGGCGGTGAGTAATTAACTGAAATACGTTTACTGCTGGACATAGACTGCCCTCCCCTACCCCCAAAGGTTTTTACAGCACTCGGTCCTGAGCTGATATCGTTTATCGATTGACTGCCTCGGTGGTCCAGTGGCCACAGTGTGCGCTGGCTGTGCACGAGGTTGTGGGTTCAATTCCCACACAGCACAAAACTCTATGTGACCCACAAAGAGTTGTTCTGAGTCTAGGTGTAATTTGTCCACCGCGACACAGAGTTTGTTCTTTAGTGCGAAGTTGTCATTTAAAAAAAGATTGCCCGTAACCTTTACTAGGTTATAGGTTCACCTTATTGGAGGTCTGCTCATGCTGCATCTTTTTAGCCTGAACGGCCATCAGTTCTGCGAGCTATGTGCCCTGGCCATTGTCAGAGGAACAAATAAAATTACTATTTTTTTATATACTTCTTGCGTAACATTCAAGCATATGCCTGATGGTAAGCAGTTACCGTAGCCTATGGATGCTCCTTTTTTTTTTTTAAGATGGAGTATTCCTGGGGTAGGAAAACGTTTCTTTCAAAGCGCATCCCTAAATGAGCACTGGACACCTGTACTCACACACAGGAATACAACTACATCGTTGTGTGTAGTCATTTGGAAGTGGTCCTTTGTAAGGTGTAGGTCCTTCCCCAGTCGGGATTGCTCGCTAGTATGGTACCCTACCTCTCTAAGTCTTAAATACAATAGTTTTGCATCAACTGTATCTTTTTTGGCAACAATATACGACAACTATGAGTAACAAACAATTTATCTACAAAAATATTTTAATACATTGTCCTATATTGTCAGGAAACTAGGCTCATCTCTGATCCACTTGTAGAGATTAGCCATTCTCTCAGACAGATAATTGGGCTTATTTTAGCGTAAATTTCTATGAAACCAGCCGACAAACGTGTCAACACAAATACACACACGTCGGCAAGTCTAGCCACGATCAGTGTCAGCGCGAGCGCATCGGCCTCACTCCAAATCTGTACGAACCTTCATAAGCTTTGTTTAGCTTCGATATCAACCGTATTAAAAGACTAACATCAAAATAACACGATTTTATGTATCATTAATTCAAGCCAAAACATCATTGGCTTAAAATTGTGACACCAATGCGACAAAATTTAATTTCACTCTGTCTCGAATCCCTATGTAAACAATTTGTGCCTTTTGAAATCAATGGTTAATCGTGTTGGCGTATTTGCCAAATGTTGGTAATGACGTAGCCGTGGCACCAGTTGGCACGTAACCGCCAGTTTCAGTGGCAACCGCGCGTGCGCCGGCCGGACCGCCCTGCAGTTTTCCCGCCTAAGCGACCGCGAGTGACATTTAATTTTTTTAAATTTCGAAGCCGCGTTTCTTTCGCATCATTTGAATATTAAGTGTTTTACTGAAAACGGCCAGTGTTGTACAGTGATCATAATTGGAATCGATTTATCGATTCCGTTGTGTGACTTGGATACGATCGATTTGTTTTCACGAGTGTCCGGTTTCCACATCCGCGGAAGATTTTGCACGAACGCCATGGTAATGTCTTGATGAGTTTGTAGAATGCAATAGATTTAAGTCTTGTTGTAAATTTGTCTCATGTAACCTCGGACGGTGCAAAGACCTTAAGACTTAAGATAATATTTATTTTTAATTTAATTAGTTTTGCTTCTCATTGCTGCAACATTTTATTCTATGCACGTCAGAAGGATTATGTTATATTTATAATAAAAATCTGTTAATCTATTTAATTAATTTTACAAAAAGTACTTAGCTAGCGAAACGTGGCGCGTGGTTGTTAAGCATACAGTCCTGTTTACCAATTCAGGTAGAAAGGCTAAAAAGTAGTGAGTTTACCATAGGATTTCACATTATTTTTTATAAATAAGTAATAGGTAAAACTACAACTAATTAAATATAAGAAGTAATAAACTAATTAAAAACGAAACACTCAAGAAACTCCACACAAAGATTTCACTAGTTAGAATCAAATATACAAACTGGCAACTACAAATAAAATACAGAGATAGCAACACGAGATTTACAAACTCACTATTAAAAAAACATGCCTTTTGAACAAGGTGCGAACACAAATTTCCTTTGAAGGTTTTTGTTCAGAATTTAACAACTAAACATAGCCCGGGATCAAAAGATTCGAGATATAAAAATCGTACAAAGATTTACAACATTCGTATACGTAGATAAAGAGCTACTGAGTGATTGATCTATGAGAGCCCGGGAGTATGTCTTTTACAGCCGAATGATCCTTTCTAAGTTCTCGAATCGATTCATAAATCGAATTACATCATTTTTATCGGCAGCAAACAAAAAATATTATCGTTATAAAGTTTCGAAATTCAAACTTCGTACTCAGATTCAATGCCACAGATAAAAATATGAAGAATCGTTATTTGTTTTTAATGCATCGTTTATAGTTTTTTGAAACTGTGGTGTTGATTTTTGATTTGATTAGGCCTGTGCAACATATTTATTTGATTTTCATTGATGAAATTTTATTTTGATAGCATGTTTTATTGATTATATAATAGCAGAGATTTAGTTTATAAATTATATGTTATTGCTAATATGTTTAACACAAATCTAGTTCCAGACAAATTTAGTGTTTCAAAACATTTCTGAATATAAAAATAAGCTGATCATTTGCCATTTTAATAAACGACTTTACTCAACGTTAGTGATTTTGATTAAAAAATCTTTGAAAGTGTAATGAAATGTTCTTAGTGATGTTAAATAAGAGTAGATTGACGTGAAAATCTGTAGTATTGATACCAAAGTTTATTACCAATGTACGGCCTAGATATTTTCTTACAAAATCTACAGTATGTTTTTGTTGTTGTCAAATTATGTAGCGCTAGCTTGTTCTCTAGTGCAGAAGTTTATATTTAAAAAAAAAACAGCCGTACCCTTAATAATAGCAATCCAATTTTTATGAGAGGTAGGGGCACCATACTAGCGACAAAGTCCGACCGAGGAAGGCCTTTTACCTTACAGAAGACCACAGCCAAATAAATACACAGAGCAGTGTAGGTGTGTTCCTGTGTATGACTACAGGTCTCCAGAGCTCATTTGAGGATGAATCCAACATTCACTAAAATTTGTCGCCTTTCCACTAAGGTCTAGGAAGAGATATGTCACAATCCCGTTTAGTTTGTCACACTCAGTTATATTAGTCCTAGGGCTCAGCGTAGCCTCCGTTCTAGTCTAGTCCGTTCTAATCTCCTCCGTTCTAGTCTCTGGACTAATACAAAGTCTCTTCGGAATAAGAATCAGAGTTTTTTTGTAAAACATTAAGGTATGTTTTACAAATATAGCTCTGATTCTGATTCCGAAGAGTTTATTAGAGTTAGAAACTTAGAGTTTATATACATAAATGAGATCTTAAGTTAAATATCTCTTCGGTAATACTTACCTAAAATTTTAACTGTATTTGAACCCGGCAGGGGTATTCCGTAAGAGCAAAAACCGAGCCAACGCAAAAACGGAGCAAAATCTGTCTGTCAGATTGAAAATCGGTATTCCATAAGACCCCTTTGTGACGTTTAGTCAATAGATTGTGCCGTCATCGAGCAATCACAACTGTCAGTTTGCCATCGCTGTTTCTTAGAGAATCAGCCGGCGGGACCATAGCACATTAAAATTTGTGTGTTACAAGCAACAAACTGTGCCTCGGAAAGCACGTAAAGCCGTTGGTCTTTCTCGGCCTCGGTTGTGTCGTATTGCCATCCCATCAGACTTCCCGTGCAGATGCATAGACTCACAATTTAAAAAATATATAAAAGAGGACTTTAGAAATTGTCATAGCCTAGCTATGCCCCATATCTTGCTTAGGCTACCTGTACAATACAGTAAAACAAAAGCAAGGGTGTTAAAATCGATTTATATAGAATCATTTACTAGAGACTGACTCAACATAAATTTTACACATAACAGAAATAATGATTTTTTAGGAAATAAATTAGAACCTTTTTTCCGGCAGCATCATCGAATTTATTTAATATTAGCGGGCCGCCCCGACTTTGCCCGGGTTAACTTTCTTAATTTTTTATTACATAAAAACCTTTTCCTAACAATAACGAGCACAACAAAAAAAAATTAGCAAAATCGGTTCAGCTGTTCTCGAGATTTGCGCTTAGCAATACATTTTTATACTATAGATAATATAGGTTTGTCCATGTGGTGACGTATTAAGAATACAATGTCACCAACCCTTTCCATCCCGTGGGTGTCGTAAGAGTCGACTAAGGGAGTAAGTCAAGCAGACAATATCCACTGCAAGAGAGGGAAAACTCGAAACAAAACCCTATACCAACCCGTCTGGTCAGCGTGGTATAGTAGGCTAATATCCCTCCACATTTATAGAGGAGACCCGAGCCCAGCAGTGGGAAAAATTAAAATTAAGATACATTTGTATCATGGTTTTTCCAAAATTATTAAAATTAATATAGGTTACAAAGTAACTCTTATGGAGGTTGGATTTATAACAGCAACGTCAATACTTTAATCACTTTTATTTAAATATTATAAATACAAAAGTTTGGATTTGATTTGATTTGGAAAGGATGGATGTGTCTTAATCTTGCAGGTCTATCTACGAATACCTGACGCCGTCAAGTGGACGTATAATAGCAGTCTCTGTGTATTTTTCCGGAGGTATTGGCTATTGCTATATGGCCTTAAAAATATGACGTTACAATTTTGCCATATTTATACATCACTTATACACTTAGCCTTTACAAAAGAAGAATATAATAATTGTGAATTAAGAGAAAGCAGTGATCTTAGCTGGAAAATGAAAAAAAAGAGGGGCACCTACATACTAGCGAGCAAGCTCGACTGGGGAAGGACCTCCACCTTACAGAAAATAATTACACACAGCGGTGTAGTTGTGTTCCTGTGTGTGAGTACAGGTCTCCAGCGCTCATTTAGGGATGCGTTTTGAAAGAAACGTATTGTGGTATTCCTAACCCTGGTGTACGAAAATGGGTTGGCAACACGCAAGTGATACCTCCGGTATTGCAAGCGTCCATAGGCTTAGTAACTGTTTAACATCAGGCGGGCCGTATGCTTGCTTGCCACCCAAGTAGTATATAAAAAAATCTGTATTCATTGCCAACCCTCGTCAGGGTAACCACCGTAATCTAAGTATGTATGTATGTATGCACATTACTCCTAAACGACCGTATTTAAGTACTTCATTGAAATTCAGTTCGGCGCCTGCGCCAATACACAAAATAGCAAATGAAGTTATTATAAATTACGTCTATTTTAAAGCAGGACGGCAATATCGCTTTCTCTCCCTCGCCCCTTCGTCATCTGTCATTGATTATCTAAAAATAAAATGCGCTGGAGTGTGCGAATTCTAGAATTTTTGATACACATTGATAGATTCGGATTGATGTTAGGTTTTTAAATTTAAATTGATTGATTTGATCTGTCGAGGTTTTAATTTAATGTTTGTACAAGAAGCAACAATTATTATTTATTTGAAACATGAAAACATAAATACAGATCATCATGATACATTATGTTTTATAAATAAAATCTTATTCATTAAAAATTCCAGAAGACGTAACATTACGTCCTGGTGATTTATTTTCGATCAATGACTTTGAATTTCGAACTATTATGAGCTAGGTAAGTAATAAAGTTGAAATTGTACGAATTTCACAATTGCTTTATAGACGCCATGGGCGATAAGCTCTTTTAAAGACTGACTGATATGGGGCAGTCAGTTTAAGCAAAGAACCTTTTGTACTAACCTTAGCGATATTTTTTTAAATTAATTTGTGACAAACAAGCCAACGGCCAACCTGCGGAAGTGCCTCCTCACATCTTAGAACCTCAATAGTCGTAGATTTTGTGAAAGAGTATACTTGAGTTAGCACTGGAGACCTGTATTCACGCACAGAACCACAACTACACGACTGTGTTTAGTTATTCTTATCCAGCTGTAGGTCCAGATAACACCAAGTAGCACATATTGAGCTGGACAACCTTTTCGTGTGACAGAACGTCATTTCATTTGTTTTATGTTTAATTCTTTCTTGTTTATGTTTGGTTGCACTAAATAAATGTTTTTTTTTCTTATTTGGCTGTAGTTTTTGGGCATGCTCGTCTGTGTTGTAACCTATTTCTCTGATAGAGTATTATCAGCAATTAGCAGCAAGACGTCAGACAGTTGCTAGTTACTTTGGCGAGCATATAAAGCTGTCGCATCCGTTCTGCACTTGATGTATAAACGGTCATGTCGGATTACCGTTCCAACTAAAAAGAGTGTCTTGAGTTTCATGCGAATCCTTCTCGTGCCCATGTTGTCAGCGAATTGGCTATGAAAAAAATAGGCAAACTGTAATGAAAGGCTAGTGGCATTTTAATATTTTTTTATTAGTTGTTATAACAACAAATAGAATTACGAGTGTAAGGTTGTTTCTTTAGGCACAAGATTGGTAGGAGTCCGCTACGTGGTAAAACACCAGGTCGGAAGAAAAGCGCCGGGCTTCGCGGCTCTCGATTCTTTTATAGGGCTCCGGCGAGCGTACAAGTGGAGATGGACGCGGTGGGTGTAAACGTCTCATATGCATTTGATGTAAATGATGACACGTAATGGTAAGCCGTTACCGTTACGTAGTCTATGGAATCTTGCAATACTGGAAATATTTCTCGCGCTTTGACCCTACATGCTTGCAATCACAATTTCATCACTGTGTGTAGTTGGCACTATCCGCAACCTGGAAACTCTCGCAAAACCTCCTCACGCAGAACAGGTCAAACCTCAGGATAATAGTGGGCGTCCTCACAGGACACTGCTGACTGCCCTCTCATCAGACTAGGCCTAACCGACAGCCCACTCTGCAGGGGCTGCATGGAAACCGAGGCAACACCCGCCCACGTCCTTCTGGAATGTAGGAGCGTAGAAGACTATAGGGTACGAACTCTCAGAAAATTAGGCACTCTACCGGAGGCCTGCGGTGACTTCGGACGCCTGCTGGTCTGTTGGAAGAACCTAGGGTGGTTGGAATAGCCATAAGGAACTTCACGCACAAAGGCCCACTTGAGCGGCCAGGTGCGGAAAACGCCCCGTCTACTAACTAACACTGTGTGTAGTTTTGTTGCCTGTTGTCTTCTGTAAGGAGGAGGTACTTCCTCCGTCGGCCTTACTCTTTTAAATATTGCCCTACTTCTCTAATTATATCTTACAACAAAGCTGAAAACTTGTGTAGTTCGGTGCAGGAGATATACGTTTTGCGGCCACGCTCAAGTAATTCTAGATATTGTTGCATTTCATATAGGTTACGTAAACGTAACACGTCAGACACCGTGTTGCCATCTGGCTCTACGTCGCATCTCTTTGATCTCGACAGTATCGATGCGATTTATGATCTTTGAGTATCGATGCAAAGCTTTTATCGATATCTGTGTTAATAACTGCACAACACTGCTTTGTGTATGTTCCGATGAAGATTTAGGGTCTGTTTTATAGTTTAGTTGGAACCGTTGTTTAGTAAATATGGTTGTTTTCTTTACGTAATCTAGTGTTTTAGTAGTACACATATAATAATAATATAATAATAGCAACCCATATATTATGTTCCACTACTAGGTTTTAGGTGTTATTGTCCGTGTGGTGACGGATTAAGAATTCAAATGTCACCACCCCGTTCTATCCCGAGGGTGTCGTAAGAGTCGACTAAAGGAGTCAGGCAGACAATATCCACTGCAAGAGAGGGAAAACTTAAAACAAAACCCTATACCAACCCGTCTGGCCAGCGTGGTATAGTAGGCTAATATCCCTCCATATTTATGGAGAAGACCCGTGCCCAGCAGTGGGACGTTTATGGGTTGAGTAAGTAAAGTAAAAAGGAAGATGTTATTTCACATACACAACAGGTCTCCAGCACTCATTTAGGGATGCGTTTTAAAAGTATCGTTTTCCTATCCCAGGGATATTCCATCTTAAAGCCTTGGTGTAAAATTTGGGTCGGCAACATGCAAATGATACCTGTGGTATAGCATGTATCTAAAGGCTACGAAAAGGCCGTATGCTAGGTTGCCACTTAAGTAGTATATGTATATAAAAAAAAAACACAAGCCTAATGCAGATTGGGAAATCAGACATGCCTTGGTAAAATCTTTTAAGAGAATGTGTGTTTCCACACAATATATGCCTTTACTATTAACAAATGGTAATTTATTCACTCAATATTACACTTCTGTGATGTTACATTACAATAACTGACTTCATTATACTAAAAGAAGGAGATGCAAAGCAAAGTGCTTTGCGTCTCCTTCTTTTATTTGACACAAAATAAAATTATCAAAACTTACGGCATCCACTCAATATTCACACTCAAAATACAAAAACAAATGAATAAAAAAAAATAAAGTATAAAAACTAGACTTTTATAAAATGTATTAAATCTTTTATCAAATTATAACACTTATTTATAAATCAAGACTGAATTAGATCTACGAAATTTGTGAAAACATCGCATAGTGCGTTGGCTTCAGCATGAAAGTTCATGTTGATGGTTTTAACTGACGACGTTATTACCTATTATCACCTGATTTCTTTGTGGTTGTATTTTCTAGATATTTATTTTTAAAAGACGACTTTACCAGACGGAATGACTGCGATTTGTTGGTATTTTGCTAATGTGGCTATTTTTTTTTTTTTTTTAAAAGACAACTCCCGCACTAGAGAAAAAGCCTGTGTCGCGGGGGACTTTACAAACATACAATTAACGGACACAAATTACATCCAGACTCAGAACAACAGTTTGTGGGTCACACAAAGTTTTATTCTGTGTGGGAATCGAACCCACAACCTCGTGCACAGCAGGCGCATACTGCGGCCAATGGACCACCAAGGCAGTCAATATTGAGGAAAGACATTTTGCGAACATGCCATTTTGCCTCGGTATATAATTTTGCGAATGTGGTATTGTGCGTCGAATCCTTACCACGGATACTACATCTTAAAACTTTGGTGTAAATAATTTTAACAAAAAAAACCGACTTCAGTACGGCAAGTTGTAAAATTTTCAAATATTTGTTTGTTACAATCGAATAAAATCGACTGAGCGTCGGGCTGAACACAGGTCAAGTAGGTATTAAAAGCAATATTTATTCTGTGCATTACGCGCTCAATTCATTCACGTCATTATTTCTTATTAATAGTTGCTTAGCAACATTAACCGAAACTTATCTAATCGCCATCAGTAAAATACTTATTATTGAAAAGTTCAGATGGCCATCTGTGGTCTTCTTCGTCAGTTTTACTTCACCAAATTACACTTTCTGAATGTAAATGATTGATTAGTTGTTAAAAATATTGAAATTGCTATATGTGTGCCTATAACTTTTGAGGAGTTCCCTCAATTTCTCATGGATCCCATCATCAGAACTTTCTTTTGATGATAATGGGACCAAACTGAAAGTATGTCCAGTCAGACAAAAAAAGAATTTTTCAAATCGGTCCATAAATGACGGAGATATGCGGTAACAAACATAAAAAAAAAAAAATACACACGAATTGATAACCTTCTCTTTTTGAAGTCGGTTAAAAAATGAGTCGGCAACACGCAAGTGATACCTCTGGTATTGCAAGCGTCCATAGGTTGCGGTAGCTAGTTGCCATCGGGTGGGCCGTATGCTTGTTTGCCACCCAAGTAGTATAAAAAAAACTTAACTCTAACTATAAAACAATACTGAATAAATTTATCTTACCGTGCGAGCGAAACCGCGAGTGCAAGAATAGAAGTATTTTATTACTATACGGTTTCAGAATCATCAAATAGAAGATACAGTTAATCTCATTGTAGGTACGTATTTAACATAGAACTACATATTAAACTAATGAATCACACAATGTGATGCATCTCACAACGTTTGTATACGCGGTTGTGTTGGGCATGCCAAAGTGCATGACGAGTAGGAGACGTATGACAAACTAGTCACGGTACTGTCCGCTGACAGATATGACACCTGGGACACTTGTCGCTCGCGTGTCACTGGGGATGCACGTGCTGTGAGTGATAAGCGATGTTCTTGTACTGAGTAACTATAAGAAGTTTATCCTTTTTTCTTCTTAACCCATAAACGTCCCACTGCTGGGCACGGGTCTTTTCCATACATTTGGAGGGATATTAGCCTACTATACCACGCTGATCAGACGGGTTTATATCTCTCTTGCAGTAGATATTGTCTGCCTAGCTTACTCCCTTAATCGACTTAACGACACCCTCAGGATGGAAGGGGATGGTACATTGGTACATTTGTATTCTTAATCCGTCACCACACGGACATTATGAAGTTTATGTTTGGTGACAACTCGTTATCATCATCATCACCTGAGACTGATGACGGTCCGCTGTTGAATGTACTCCTGCCCATACGTCTCTACAATGACTGATCTTGAGCTGCTTGCATCTTGTGCTTTCCCGCAGCTTTGATTATGACGTCTGACTAGCTAGTGAGAAGTCTTCGGTGCGTTTTCCTGTACGTGATCGCCATTTGAGAAACTTTCTTCATCGTCTGCAGATTTCCGATTGTGGATTTTCATCATGCAGAGAAACACTGAGCATAGCTCTCTCCATACCTCGTTGAACTCATTTATTCACTTAGGTTACAATGTATTTTAAATGGCATTGGTTGAAATAAATATGATTGTAAAAAGTAGTCCAGAAAATTTAAGCTTACTTATTTGCCTACGGCCAGTTTATTGACAGAGTTAGAGAAGAAACTGCATGATTCCTCAGAGAGTATTTACGAGTAGATACTGTAGAGGTTTATTGGTGGTCACTAGCTGGCCATGTGACTATAGTAAAACCTCTGGCATTTTAGAAAAGTAAATGTAATTATATTTGAATATGAAAGGTTCTGACATATTATGATGTCTTCAAAGTGGTCATGAAGAGTCAGGATGGGGCTTCCAAGTAGTGGAGTCGTGATCCAATGTTATATGTTTAAGTAGGTGAATTACAAAATAATGAAGTCAAGTCAGTGATAAATATCATATTGTTTAATTAAAGATATTTAGCTGGAGTATCCGTTGCTTGGCATTGTCGTGCCTCAAAGCTGCCAAGCGTACGTCAAGAGTACGAGCTGAGCAGAGAGAAAGGTTGACGGTGGTGGGGCTCCACAGTACATCTCTTTTGTTTACATCATTTCCAAAGCTCGCAGTTCTCGTATTAGTCACAGGGCTTTGCTCCTACGCAAGGATTTTAATTGTTTTCTTATTAGACAAAGTAATTATGAGTCAGGGTAACATTATCACTTTGTTTATATATATATATATGATACGCATTAAGAAAGAAATGTAGGTAATTAATTTTATAGTATAGAGTGTGCCAAATAATACTAGACCCATGGCCAACAGTAGGACAGTTAACTAAGTAATATTACAATATTTTGCTTTGTTTAGTATAATTTATTTTCGTTCTTAAACTTTTTTAGACTTTAGGGAACAAGCCTTAACATATATAATTCACGGACACAAAATATATTGTGTTTGTGGATTAAATAATAGATATTTATTTTATTTATTTAAAAGCGGTAAGGCACCATACTAGCGAGCAGGCCCGACTGGAGAAGGATCTCCACCTTACAGAAGACTACAGCCAAATAACTACAGGAAGCGGTGTTCCTGTGTGTTAGCCGGTCTCCAGCTCTCATTTAGGGATACGTTTTGAAATAAACGTATTCCTATCCCAGGGTTACTTCCATCCTAAAGCCTTGGTGTCAAAAAATGGGTTGGCAACACGCAAGTGTTACCTCTGGTATTGCAAGCGTCCATAGGCTACGGTTTGGGCCGTATACTTGTTAGCCACACAAGTAGTATAGAAAAAAAAAATGCCGAAATGAATTATTTTGCTATGGAGACCAAGTTCTACAAACCGTATCGTGAGATATCTAAGCGTTAAGTCGAGTCATCTTACGATCCTAAGGCTGGCCTTTAGATCCAACCGCTCCATGCGACTCAGCGTGGTAATGGAGCCAGTCTTTTGGGCACCTTTCCTCAGAGCTGCGACCTTAATCAGATATTTTATTTATTAGTAAATATCTGAATACTAAAAAAATAGTTGAGGATAAATTTGCCTTTATTTTAGTAAATATTCTTGTAATTATTTATATTATTGTTATATATATAAATTACTTACGAGTACTTACTATTACTTACCTATGGAATAACTGTACTATAATACTATTTATAAATATTTCCTACTACAGTGGTAATTTTCTTAGTTTTCCTGTTATGTTTTCTATAAGCAAGCCTTAGTACAATACATTATAGACTTTCCTATATCCAATCGTTATTAAAATCCCGATGAGCACACAGGCAGCCCAAGTTTATAGCCTCAATAAATATGTTTCCTTGAAACTTTTGCTGAAAAAAAATTGAATCTGTTTCATAAATTACTATAGAGATGCTGTTATAACTCTGTCAGAATGATCTCATTGCCTTCTCCTAACACAAATAGTGTGAGATGTGGTCCAATTATACTTGTGTCAGAAGTGACAGTGACATCTACGCGGATGTATCGTTGTGACCACCACGGTGACGTGACATTAGTCTATACTAATATTATAAACGCGAAAGTATGGAGAGATATTTGTTACTCTAAATCTGAAAGGATCTGGATGAAGTTGGGCACAGTGATAGAATATAGTCTGGAATAGCAATTGATCTCTTTTTAATCGCTTGAGTTAATTACAATTGGGTATAACTAATATTTGTGGTAACAAAAAAGGACAGAATACAATATACACACCAAATAAATTTACTAAAGTAAATAGAAAGTATTTAAGTAACCGACTTGTTCGCAAGCGGTGCGAGTTCAATCCCGTGTGGCGGCGGTACCAATATGAATATCACTTTGGAAATTATATGTACTAATCAAGTTATTTACCATCTGCTCACTTGTCTTAATAGAAATTCTAAAGACATGTCTGATCCACCAACCCGTATTAGGCTAGCGTGTGTAAATAAAGGCCTAAAAAAGATAGAGGAGACCCGTGCCCAGCAGTGGGACATATATGGATTGCTATATAATAGAAGAAGCATAGCATTATAAAGAAGCGCAATAGTATTATAACACATGAATGTAGATGCAATGTTTTACAGTTCAATAGATCGATTCAATGGATACAACACTAACATAGCTTGTGTAGCTTGTAGCCAGTAGCCTGTAGATACATGTTTTATAAACACCGGTGTCGGTGTCACATACAAAGTGAGTGTAACGACGGCGTCATCGGTGTCATGGCGTCGAGTTGCAGCTCGAGTAGCTTCGTGTGAATGTCGGATAGTTATCGGCTAATTGGTTTTATAACTGATGCATACTCAATGGGTTCTTTATTCGCTTATACCAAACAGAACGTGCTGTAATAGATAGATATATATTCTTTTTTTTAAAGATAACTCCCGCACTAGAGAACTTGCTCTGTGTCGCGGGGGACTTTACAAACATACAATTAACGGACAACTGGAAACTTTTCGTTTTAACTCCTCCTATTTACTTCTGATTAAATTCGTTGCGGTGTCCAAGACAGCGTACATTCGTTGCGGTGTGAGCCAGTATTAACAGCTCCGCTGTTAATACTGGCTCACAGGAGTCACAGCGGTGGGCATGTGGGCCTCTGTCCTTTCACGACCATCATGGTCTCGAAAGGACAGTAATTTTATTGCATAGCGTATGCTTGTGTAATGCCCGGCAAAAATCTTGAACAATTGCGCAGATAGAGTTTTTAGGTCTCTTTAGTGATAATAATATGTGCGGGACGCGACAATAATAATTGTGTCGCGGGGGACTTTACAACAAAGTACATTCAGACTCCCGAGTCTGGGTGTACTTTATTAATTGTATGTTTTAGTGGTCACACAATATTTTGTACCGTGTGAGGATCGAACCCTCAACACGCTGCGCAGTAGTAAATGGCGAGGTAACCAACCGTGCAGTGTTTACCACTGCGCGGCCTGTTGTAGGCTCGAACACTGGACAAAAAATTTAAGTGATCTATAAATGGTTGTCTCGAATCTGGGTGTACTTTGTGTCCGTTAGCTAGTGCGGGAGTTGATAAAAAAAGGAAAATAGCGAGGTAGCCACTGAACTAACTATGCAGTCAATTCACTCACTATAACACATTACTAATGCATATGTTTACATAATATATATATATAGTTATAACTAAAACTATTAAACAGGGTCGTGTTTATACTAACTCTATAATCTATACGAAATGGCGACTCAGTTCTGAGCCAAATATATTGTGTGGCTATCACTAAAGTATTTGTGGAAAACGTGGCTTTTCATTAACAACGTTTAGAACACTTAATTAGCTTGTTTTAAAAGTTTTCATCAAACCTCAGATCTTAAGAGAAATTAGGTTTTCAGAAAACCTTTTTTTTACTTCTACCAAGGAGGTAAAAAACCATACGGCCTGACTCTATTAGGGTCATCGCCCTCCTTGCTGCCAATCAAGAGTGAGACGTCGTCTAATTTGCCAATTGCCAGATTTGCTGACTGAACAGACTAGTGTAGTCTTAGAAAGCCGACAAAGAACACAGACCACTAAAGAGTGGCCTGTGTTTTAGTCGGTTTTTAAAAATACCTGGAGATTTTAAAGACAATCGCCAGATACAGTTACGGTCACAATTTTGATTCTGTAAGCCACATAGAGGACTTGCTTTTGTCGGCGGCTTCACTCGCATAGGTGGTGTAAAAATGCGAAAGTTTGGATAGATAGATGAATGTTAGTTTTTCAATCATGCCGAACGCTGATCGGATTTGGATGAAATTTCAAGTAGAATATACTCTGGAATGGCACTCGCTATTAATAATCGCGAAAAAAACACTGTTCCCGCGGGATTGTAGTACAATCTATAGCCTACGTGTTATTCTGATGTATAAGCTATAACATCATAAAGTTTTATCAATCAAAACAATCCATCCAATAGCTTTTCCGTCAGGGTGAAACAAACATGTATCCTCAATCCTCACATACTGTCGAGTTTATAATATTAGTAGGATCATAGGATATGTTTGCCCACAGCTGGCTATAAGCTTTTCATACGCAAACAACAGTTTGACTGCACATTACTTGCGCCGCTGACAAACGCATCAGATGATGCGCATCTATTTGCGTCGTGTGCTGACGACGCCAACGCATCGCACCAGTCTGTCGTATCCTCGTATTTATATACTACTCAAGTACTGAAACATAGTTTCATAAAAACAGCTTTGTCAGTCTGTACAAGTTACTGCTGTCCTGAAGTGTAACTATTTATGGGATGCTGTGGATCGTTGTCTATTTATTCCTCTTTTTACAAAGCGCTAAATGTGCAAATGGATTCAGCAGTCTAACTAGGGTCGATTGTGATTATGGCAAGCTTTATTCAGTGCTGTATCCACTATAGCAGATAATGCTAGCTAATTCTTTATTTTTATAAGTACTACCAAGGTGGCAAACAAGCATACGGCCTGCCTGTAAGCAGTTACTGTAGCGTATGGACGCTTCCAACATCAGAGGTATCACTCGCGCGTTGCTGACCCTTTAAAAACTTTATAACTCCTTTCTTAAAGAACCCCATGCATATTATAATAATAAGTTACTCAATAATAATTATATTCCGGAAAAAAATATATCGTTTACATGGCATTGTACAACGTATGGGAAGCTAGTAAGTAATAAACTCTCCGATCTTGGGGCGGTGGATACGACTGCACGCAGTTAAGTAGAAATTCCCCAGGATCGGCGTGCCTCACGTAACTTAGAATTAATTAATTACTAACACTAGTTTATAAGTTTTTTTTTTTTTTTTTTTTATACTACTTGGGTGGCAAACAAGCATACGGCCCACCTGATGTTAAGCAGTATCCGTAGCCTATAGACGCTTGCATTACCAGAGGTATCACTTGCGTGTTGCCAACCCATTTTTTTACACCAGGGCTTTAAGATGGAAGTAACCCTGGGATAGGAATACGTATCTTTCAAAACGCATTCCTAAATGAGCGCTGGAGACCTGTACTCACACACAGGAACACAACTACACCGCTGTGTGTAGTCATTTGGTTGTGGTCTTCTGTAAGGTGGAGGTCCTTCCCCAGTCGGGCTTGCTCGCTAGTATGGTGCCCTACCTCTCTTAAGTTTATATTGTTACTAACAATTATGGAACTTATTCTGAAAATAAATGTTTATTATTATTACAATATACAGAATGTGACGGCGCCGGCGCCGGCGCTATAATTTATTTTAGCTGTGGTTCTGGTCCAGGGCTCTGTTGTAGGTACATAAACTTTATAGATCATGTTCGTTTACGAGTTTGCTATCTGTTTATATTGTGTCGCTGTAAAGTGCTTTATTAGTACTTACCGTCCTTATGGCGTTTTCAAGGGGTCTTATTGAATTTGATATTTGTTGGCATACATCTTAAACTTAAATTCAAAGTCATTTATTTGTTTAGATCAAAGGCATGATACTTATGAACGTCATAATAAACAAAAAACATCTTGCTGCTACATTAGGATTCTTCTGTTTCATCCCTGGAATAATGATACATGTTTTTACTCTAATAATCAATAGTGGGTACCGATGTCAAGTCCCATGTTTTAAACTGTGTATATTGTTTTTTGAAGTAAAAACTTCTTTTAGCTAGTTATTCTTCAACTCCCCCTCAATAACTCGCCCGATCGGGGGAGACAGTACATTTTTGAATTTACCTATTCTTATATTCGTCAGTACGCATATTTTTAGATAAAATAAAATCTCTGGATAAGCAACACCGTTACGAGACGCAGCTTGACATATCCAAAAATCTTTTTTCGTCTGTCACGTTATTAAAGCAAATAGGCGATATATGCATGTACATATAGCAGACCGCGAACGCGTCTAGATAAATAAAAAAAAAATGCAATATAACAACTGTTTTGCCTAGTATTTTCAGTCCCGAAGTGTTTTTTTTTAAATTTTACTAAGGAGGCCATAAAGATAAGTCGTGTACTCATCTAATGGAAAGCAGTTAGCCTATGGGTTCGAAACCCATCCCTAAATGAGAAACTTCTGTGAGGAGGTCCCCTTTCCCCAGCCTGGTTTGCCGGCTTATATGGTGCCCTACCTCTCTCATAACTCATTCCAAATCTCCGCAACTAAATGCGTATAATTCAATATATCTGCAATATAACTTAATTCTACTGTCTAAATACAACGATACTACAGTACAGTAACCATTACATAAACAAACAAGATATACAGGGTGTATAAATAGCACATATTGCATCTAATACAGCGTGTTCAATTAGTACCAGTAGCTAGTATTGGCATCTCGCCTGCCATCCGTCTTTACGGCGAGTTTACATTGCATTAGTAGCTTGTATTTACTAGAGGATAGATTCAATTCGTATTATTTTTAAGCTATTTGTTTTGTGCGAAACTAAGCTCGGTTATAATTATAACTCGCGTATTGCAAACCCAAACAGTATAAGCTTTTGATTTGATACTCATAAAATCATCACATTTTAGTGGTCGACATGCGAGTGCGGGTGTACGTGCACAGGGGGATTTTGTCGATATGCTGACCATCTACCATCTCTGCGAGGCGGTAGGCATAAGGATCATTTCCCTCCAAAAAAAAGTACTCATAAAAGCAGGGTTTTATTTATTAATTTATTGCGGTATAAGAAACATATAGTACTATAATTACAATAGAAAGGAAATAAAAGAAAATAAAAACAAACCAAAATATGTAATGAAAATAAAATTTACCGATTCTAATAATAAGATAGTTAGCTACATTATATTGTAAGAAAAAAAAAAGAATTAAAAACATTAATAAGTGCGAATCATAATCGGTACTTAAATTAACTTTAAACAAAAGGGTGAAAACGATGCGTAGTTATTCCTTATTTTTGCTGACTAAATATCTGAATTTACATAGTCGACTGCATTGGCTTAAGTGGTCACCTCGCTATTTACCACTGCGCGTCGTGCTGTGGGTTCGATCCCCATACGGTACAAAAAATTGTGTGATCCATAAATGGTAGTCACAAGTCTGGGTGCACTGTGTCCGTTAATTGAATGTTTGTAAAGTTTGCACAACAGAGAAAAAAAAACAGAAATTGAATTTTGCATTGTAGTAATACCTACTGCAATATCCCTAAATTATAAACCTAATCATCATCATCATCTCAACCCATAAACGTCCCACTGCTGGGCGCGGGTCTCCTCCAAACATATAGAGAACGGTATAGAGTTTTGTTTCGAGTTTTCCCTGTCTTGCAGTGGATATTGTCTGCTAGACTTACTCCCATAGTCGACTCTTACGACACCCTCGGGATAGAAGGGGGTGGTGACAATAGTATTCTTAATCCGTCACCACACGGACATAAACCTAATAATATACTTAAATACTTATATTATAAAGAAAGAGTTAAACACTAACATCATCTGTAGTAACTATTAGGCGGCCCATCGACGCGGGCGCAGCGTCCGTGTTTGGATTTCGTCAAACAAGAATAGCTCTTGAGCTTTTTATAGTGTGTGTCGTTTGTACGGAACAAATATAGCTCAGTTATATTATCATACATATAGGGCAGACGACCTTCGGCGAGCTGCCGACTGCCCGCCGCGCGACCGGTCATATTGTGATAGTACACACACTTTCTAAATGTATTTAGTTGCGTATCGACATGTGCGGTAATATGTTTCGATTATTGTAATATTATAATTGTTTGTTAACTAGAGTTTGGTGGTCGAAATTCGACCATAATTTTTTTTTCTTTAAAAAAAGACAACTCCCGCACTAGAGAACAAGCTCTGTGTCGCGGGGGACTTTACAAACATACAATTAACGGACACAAATTACACCCAGACTCAGAACAATTCTTTGTGGGTCACACAAAGTTTTGTCCTGTGTGGGAATCGAACCCACAACCTCGTGCACAGCAGGCGCATACTGCGGCCACTGGACCACCAAGGCAGTCGCTTTTATACAGTGCTTCGTATTAACTTTAAGTATGCCAAATCTCACAGTACTTCGTGCGCGCAATGTTCCCCAAAAAAATATATCCCTTTTTGGAATCCTTAGAAGATTTTAAATATAAGTAGATTATTACACTATAATGTTCTTGTAACAGAATTTCGGTGACGGTTGCTAATCTTGTCGGAGACTAGCCATCTGCGCGCTAGATATTGAGTGCACAAGTGTGTGCTTAAACACAGGTGCACTACTTATTGCCTTACTCTTATAGTCCGATGGGACTGCAATCCTATACAACCGTAGAGAGATCAGCAGCTTTACGTGCCTTCCGCGTGTGGCAACACAGTCAGTTTTTAAACTTCAGGCATCTTTTTTGAATAGAAATTCAAAATGCACCAATTCCGAAAGAAAATCCCACCCAATATCTGTTTGCCTCGACTTGAGAATCGAACCCGTGACCTCGTGATCAGCAGTCCCACTTAACAACCACTAGACCACCGGGGGAATGAACTATTAAACAAACAAATTAGTACATAAACATTTCTCAACGTAAGCTCTCTTCGATAATTGAGATAAGATGCACTTCGTTCGAAACATGTGCAACAATCATAACAGATGCAAAACAAAAGCATTAAATTAAATTTAATCGTTTAGAGCAACTGTACGTAAGTCTGGATGAGCTGGATTAGTATGGGCTGGTAATGAGAGCAGTGTGACGTCAAGGGATATGTCAGTAGGGTGTGGTGAAGGTGACAGCGGAACGTGTCTGCGAATAGACTCAATTATAAACAAAATATATCATTAGACGAACTGTACAGAAGTCTGGCTGCATCATACTAGCGAGAGATCATTAAGAGAGTTAGGGCACCATACTAGCGAGCAAACCCGTCTGGGGAAGGACCTCCACCTTACAGAAGACCACAGCCAAATATCTACACACAGCGGTGTAGTTGTGTTCTTGTGTGTGAGTACAGGTCTCCAGAGTTCATTTTGAAAAAACCGTAAGACGTATGTAGAAACATATTCATATCCCAGGGATACTCCATCTTAAAACCCTGGTATAGTATTGCAAGCGTCTATAGGTCTATATGCTTGTTTGCCACCCAAGTAGTATAAAAAAACTGTATGGGCTGGTAATGAGAGCAGTGTGACGTCAAGGGATATGTCAGTAGGGTGTGGTGAAGGTAACAGCGTAACGCGTATGCAAACGGACGCAATTATAAACAGAAAGTCATCACTGTCTAATGACTAAACGGACTAAACCAACCAATAACTCAAGAGAAGTAAAGCACCATACAACAGAGCAAAAAGAAAAAAAATGGAGCGGGGTTCTTCAAAAAAGTTAGATTACAGTGTTATTGAAGGGTCAGCAACGCGGGAATACCCCTGAGTGTTGCAAGCGTCCATAGGTAACTGCTCACCATCAGCCGGGCCGTATGCTTGTTTGCCACCTTAATCTATGAACATACGTGCTTAATGTCAGAACTTCTATACAAACCTGTATAGAAGAAAATTAAAAGAACAAAAAATCTTTTTTATATGGCGGTACGAAGTAGAGTAGGTACTATAGAAGTCAGCTAGTAGTATATAGCAAAAACAGAGGTATCTGAACTATGAATTTCTTTTGTTTTATCCTTGTTACTTTCTCTAGGTAAACCAATGCACATATCTGTTAGAACTTACAGACGTATTCGGTCGGAAGTGGTATATCTCGTTTAAATACCAACTGATCTATATATATAAATAGCACGATGAGTTTGATCGACGCAGACACACCTACCACTCGACTACCACATCCTTTGACGTCATAAAACTCTCGTAGGAGACTGATGAAGACAAAATGTGTATTGTACCAATATTGTAATTGTTTATAAATCTATACATCCTCTAATTAAATCATCCATCCTGCTTACTGCTTAGTTACACAGCGTTAGAGAAAAAATGTAAGATAGTTTTCTACATATCACTGTTTGCTTTTTAAAGACATGTCTGGTTCACCAATTCGTATTAGGTACACCAGCGTGTGTGAATTAAGGTCTAAACCATCTCTCTTGATATTTATTTATTTATTTATAGGGTCACCAACACAAGCACAGCACAATACATTAAAAAGAATGATTGTAATCTACATACACATTTTATTTTATACTAATCATATATATACATTTTACTACCTATATACCTAAAACTAATTTAAACATAAATACAAAAAGAAAGGAAAAACATAATACAAATGAAGACTGTTGTTTAAGCGTCGAAATATTCCTCAACATCACTGTCCACTGGGAACGTGCCCAGAAGGCTGGCGGCATTGCCACGTTGAATGGCAATGCTTATTCTCTGTGCGAGAAACAAGCCAGCCCTCTGATCACGAGAAGCGTCGTCAGTCGTTTCGCTAGGTCTCTGTAAAGGAAACGAGCACTCGGACCCCATGAACCTACAGTCTCCACCCCAAACGGCTCAAAAATGTAGTTTCCAACTAAATTGCTGTACTTTCGCCGTTTGAGGGACTCTGCAGCTGCAGCAGCAGCGCCAGCACAACCTGCTGTACTTGGAAGATGTGATGGTGCAAGGGTGTCGACGCAAGTTGCATCCCACACCAAAGGCCTACCCATCTTCCAAGGCAATAACGACATACCATCAGGTCTCTTCCCATCGTCACGTACCAAACCATTTGGTTCAAGTACGGCTGGTACGCCGGCGGTGACAAGAGCTCGACGGATAATGTCGTTAAGTTGGGCGTGTCGCGATATGCGGCCTGCGCTCCTGCTGCAGGATAGCCCATGGTGTCCGAGACTGTCGACGGCTTCTCCACAAAGACAATGATGCGGAGAAACACAAGGAGCACCCAAACGGAGGCAAGTGGCGAGGCGGAATGTAGTGTCGTCCAACATAGTGCCTATGTTGGGCGATGGCAATGCCTGCAGCCAAAGACCAGATTCCCACTCACCCACAGCAAGTAGACGGGCGCGTTCCGCAGCACTAGAAGCAGTAGAAATAAGATAATTTCTTCTCAAGCTGCACAACGGCCCATCCCACTGCTTTTGGGAGAATAGGCTGGCCGGCAAGACAGTATTTGGACATGTCATTTTCCAAGCATTTACTGCATCAGCCTTACACAACACTTCCGCATTAACCAGTGTGGGTTCTAAAATTTTCCTGGTTAATTCTTCCGTGCTGTGGACCGAGGACAGAAATGCTGGTAAGCTTACATCAGAAATTTTGCGAACGCCAAGGCCACCAAAGCGGATGGGTAGTGATGCTTGGAGCCATGCCCGGTCGTTCAAGGCCACATTTAAAACTCTACTCAATGTAATTTGGATAATTTTGTCAATTTTTTCTAAAAGTGAAATATTTTTCCAAAATTGTGAAGACCTTAATGCGTGGGTAAATTTAGGGACAAAAAGACAATATCTAATAATTGTGAAAGCCGAATGAATATTAATTTTGAGAAGACGATCCGAAATTTCACAGAAATTTTGTATTTTCTCTTCTATAAAAGAGTCATATGCATCTTCTACGACTGGGGAACCAAGAAGGCGTAGACAACTTCTTTCAATAATTTTAATGTCAGGTGCCAAAGAATTAAATTTTGAGATTACCGAAAGTCTATTACTCATATTTCCATGAAGATAAATTTCACATTTAGTGGGATTTAATTCCAAACCGATTGACTGAAATTTTGTTTTTAGAAAAGCCAAATCTTGAAGTACTGTGTCTACATCGCCTCCAAGTGTCCCATCATCTAGATACCAACAATTAAATTTAGAATTTAGTTGTCGAATAATAGGGTGTATTGCCAAACTAAAAATGGCAGGTCCAAGAGGGTCACCTTGCTGACAACCAACAGCAGAATCTAAAATATTGTCCTTGTATAGTAATTTTGAAGGGTTACGGTAGCATTGGCATAGGAATTTATAAATTTTGGGTGTTTCAATTTTTACTTGTGTCAACAAAGTGTCCCGGTTTACTGAATTGAAGGCATTTTTCAAGTCAACCTTCAAAATGACCTCACCTTCACCACAACTAAGTTATGTGGACAGGGCATGTACGGCAGCCTCACAGCCCCCTTTAGACCCGAAGCCTAACTGAAGGGGCTGAAATTTAGCCGAAAGTTCTGTGCTGTAAATTTTGCAACAAATTTTGGCTGCCATACGCCTGTAAGTACACCCTACGGCAATAGGACGAATGCCACCATCCTTCTTTCGAAGGGCACACAAATTTGCTCCATATAAAATGTCGATGATGGCATCGTCCACGGTGCCGGAGAGCATTAAATTTATCAAAGCCGTCAGCTCCCTTAGAAGCGTTTCACCAGCCTCCCCAGCACTTGGGCACACTAAGTCCTTCAAATGCTGGGGCGAAAGAGCATCAAGGCCGCCAGCAGAACCACTCCGAAAGGAGCTGATGGCGATATACACGTCCTTAGTGGTGGCACTGACACACTCCAAATCATTCTCTGGAGGATCAGGGAAAGAAAGATCATTTGCTGGCGCTGGATGCTTGCTCTTGAGACCCTCAAGCGTGTCTGAAGAGCAAGGCGCAACCACATCACTACTGAATAACAGCCGTGACGCTCCTCTGATGTCACCTTCCCTTAATTTGGACTCTACATAATGATATAATGTCTTATTATTATTAAAAGCTAATTTTGCGTCGAAAATGGGGGCCGAAACATGACAGTTGTATTTAATTTGAGCTGTTAAAGTTCTTTTTGTTGCCTGATCTTTAGGTACATGTAGAGTCCTATAAGGAAAGGTGAGAAGTTGCTCCCACGCCTCTTTGGAATTCTCCCGAACCACGAGGCCTATGCAGTTGGCTAATCTTTGGGCAACCGTAGGTCTCGCGCCTCGGGGAACCCTCTTTAAAATCGGAACGGAATTTTTTAAGCTAGCTAACTTGTGCCAAAAAGGAATTTCGGAGGAGTCTTGTTGTGTAGATGCGGGGCTAGAAAGTACATTTTGGGATTTGTGACATTTGCCAATATGTACTTTCAAACCCCGATCACCTTTAAAAAGACGCGATTGCGAGCAAAATGGGCAACTTACCAAGCCATCGAGTGATGTAGTCGGTTGACTTGAAGTTATGTCCGCAACACCAATGCCAAAGCTTAACTTAAAAAGAATAATATTAAATTTGTTGAGCTAACTGCACTTACAATTATAGGTTAACCATATCATGCAATAAAATATATAAGCTTATTCTAAAATCTTGTAAATGTAACGAAATTTGTTGAAAATATTTAAAAAAAAGTTAAGATAAAAATAAAATTCATTTATATAAAATGAAATAAATAGTAAAATACGTACGTATATTTAATAGTAAAGTACGTCACTTGCTTTAAGTAGTTTCATAAACATATGTATAAGAGAGGACACCCTTGTCCAGCAGTGGGATATATATAATAATAGTAATTCTTTCTTTAATTCTTTAATGTACACAAAATAAATACAGATAGTGTTACATAGGTATTAATATCATGTACAAAGGCGAGCTTAACTCAAAATTGAGTTCTCTTTTTTTTTTTTTTTTTTTTTTTTTTTTATACTACTTGGGTGGCAAACAAGCATACGGCCCACCTGATGTTAAGCAGTATCCGTAGCCTATAGACGCTTGCATTACCAGAGGTATCACTTGCGTGTTGCCAACCCATTTTTTTACACCAGGGCTTTAAGATGGAAGTAACCCTGGGATAGGAATACGTTTCTTTCAAAATGCATTCCTAAATGAGCGCTGGAGACCTGTACTCACACACAGGAACACAACTACACCGCTGTGTGTAGTCATTTGGCTGTGGTCTTCTGTAAGGTGGAGGTCCTTCCCCAGTCGGGCTTGCTCGCTAGTATGGTGCCCTACCTCTCTATACTCTTACAGCAAACCTCTGAGAAGTGGAAAGTTTAGAGGAAACCAAGGGTAAACAAAGTGTAGGTACATTTGATAAAGAACAGTTGGTAACAAATATATTATAACATAATACATACATAAGATTATACATAGATACATACAGAATATATATATAAATAAATACATATATAAATATATATATATTTATATATATATATATATATATATATACATATAAACACTTACATAATCAATAGACACAATTATTTTAAAAGGAAATGCTCCTTGACGTTCCTCCTAGTAATAGTTTTTATTCGGACAATTTACAAATCCATTGCATTAAATTAAATTGTGTTTGTGACGATTCTTCTTATGAACTATGTTAGTGACAATAGGCCCAATATAAGATGGTAGTGAAAAACTAGCAAAAGCTACTCGCTAACACTATAACCCCACCCTTTGTTGCATCCAACATTTATTAGCGATCGTAAACCCATTCCGCGACTATTATCGCAAGACCTTCCACAACTACACATAATGGATATATTCCACAATATACTTTTTATTCTCCATGAATATTATGTTGTTTACTGAAGAATTTAAAGTGTTTGTTTATAACCTACTAGCTGTCCATTCCAGACTACAATCTATCTCTGTGCCAAATTTTATCCAGATCCGTTCAGTAGCTTTTACGTGAACGAGTAACAAATATCCATACATAGATACTCACAAACTTTAACAATTTTTTTTTATTTTTTATGTCTCTGGTCTATTTGCATTTAGAAAATAGTGACTTTTAACATGAACCCTTGTAGACAAGTGGCATAAACGATAGTCGAATCGAATAGAATAGAAAGCTAAAGTATGGGTTTTGACATAAGTTTACTATATATTAAATTTTTGTGTGATGAGCACGAAAGTTTGTTCTGTGTCTGGGTGTAATTTATCTATAATATGTATGTATTTATAAATATATAAGTACATATATTATGTTTATCAGTTGTCTGGTTACTGTTCTATACAGGCTCGGCCTAGTTTGGGATCAGATAGCGATGTGTGAGTTGTCCTGAAAATATTATATATATTTGCTTTTTATTCTATTCCATTCGACTACCGTTTATGCCACTTGTCTAGAAGGGAAGTTGCCTTTTTTAAATAAATGTTATCTATTGTCACACCTTTACTTTTAAGCCAGTCTGTTATCTCCTCCTCACTAAGACATATTATATACTAATTGAAGTAGTATTACACCTTTTTGCTAGAAAAGGCTGAAGTAAGAATACATCATCATCATCTCAGCCAAAAGACGTCCACTGCTGGACATAGGCCTCCCCCAAGGATTTCCACAACTCTCGATCCTGAGCAGACCTTGTCCATCCGTTGCCCGCAACCTTTACCAGGTCGTCGGTCCACCTTGTTAGAGGCCTGCCCACGCTTCGTCTTCCAGTTCGTGGTCGCCTCTCTAGAACCTTTCTGCCCAAACGGCCATCAGTTCTGCGAGCTATGTGCATTCACCCAAACAGCAATGGAGAGAGCTATGATTGAAGTTTCCCTGCGAGATCGAATCAGAAAAGAGGAGATCTGTAGGAGAACCAAAGTAACCGAAATAGCTCGAAGAATTGCTTCCATTAAGTGGCAATGGGCCGGGCACATAGCTCGCAGTAAGAATACATCAATAAAATTTCTCTAACTATGTTAAGTTCCATAAAATAACAATTTTGTTAATTGTAGTACACACACTGCACTCTTTACTGTGGGGAATTTTGTGAGTTAAATATATGTAACATTAAAATCACTATAAAAATTACACCTTGACTAAAAAAAACATTTGTCCCATCACACAATTTTTGTCTTGTGTGGGTATGAAGCCGCAATAACCCACGCAATGGAAAATAGCTAGGAGACAAGTGTAGTCAACACTCACGAATTGCAAGTCATGTTTTGCATCGATAGGTACAAATATAAATCGCGCTACTGAATCGCAACACCAACTGATTGTTTAAAAGAGATTGTATCTATATCGTGGTAGGTATTGTTAAAAACAATTGGCAATATTGCTGTTTAAAGTCGCACGATATTAATGGTGTCGTTGTATCGAAGTAGTTGAACTACCAACTAATATGTAACCCCACGTATAAGAGAAATAATGAAAGGAATAATATATATTCATACGTAATGGTGAATGATTTTTTGAAATCGGTCGAGTAGTTTTTAAGTTAAATCTTAACAAACAAACAAAAATCAAATCTTTTCTCTTTATAATATTAGATTAGTTATTAAGAATAATCATAATTCAATTAAATCTGCTGCCATGCACAGTACCGGCGTTAGGGTAGGGCGCGGTTGGGCGACCGCCCAGGGGCGCCGGACTTTAAGGGGCGCCGTGAAGCGGCGCCCCTTTATATTCCCATCTCTGTAAGTGAAAAAAAAAAACGATGTGTTGGCAACACTAGAATGGAACGCAGTGCTCAATCCGTTAAAACTGGGAATCCCCGACCACAGAGAAACACATTATCTATCTCTTTTTAACATTTTAGTTCAGAAGAGTTGACGTTATTTTTGATGGAGCGGAACACAGCTCATTCTTATTCATTCAATCGGTGCACGCACTTAAAAACAGTTATCGTAATTACATATTTTAAAACAAACAGACGCAGTAATCAGGCGGTCCACGCTAAGTTACGAAGTGCATGTTTTTTACTTTTTGTCGCCGACTACAGAGTGACATAGGTTTTATCCAAAAAGTTGAAATTCAAATAGTGTTTAAGTAGGTATTTGCTTCATGACGGATTATTTCACTAATTAGGTAAGTACAATTTTATTTTAACTATCTTTACTTATTATACTAAAGAGGTAACATTTGTTTGTTTGTTATGTTTGGAGTGGGGTAATCTATTTAAAGTAAATTATCCATACTAATATTATAAATGGAAAAGTGTGTTTGTTTGTTTGTTCGTTTGTCTTCCCTTCACGCCTAAACCACTAAACCGATTGTGATGAAATTTGACATATGTATAGTTGGAACTCATGAGACTGCTATAGGCTACTTTTTAACCGATTGCGATGCGACAAAAAAGGGTTATAGGTTTAAATAGGGATACCACGCGAGCGTAGCTGCGCGGGCAACAGCTAGTATATTATAAAATATCTCTAGAACTGACTATATAATGTTGATGAAATTTTAACACGGAGATAATAAATGAATGTCGAGGAGGTACGGTCAAGTGTAAAAGTGGATGAAGCCTGTTCATTCGTAAGCCTTTGTGTTAAAGGTGAAAAGTGTCCACCGACTTTTGCATCTGACTGTACATAGAAGTCATTTTTTCGGGAACGAGTGGATGATCGTGATTTTTTTCATACAAATCTAAGCACTATCACGTAACACAAGCTTTTAAATATAACATTTCACAATTATTCCGCTGCCATGACAATATTACCTTACCTAGATTTTTCGATCGTAGTTCACGTGTATGCTAACGCTTTCCTGTGGCCTTACCATGAGTTTGAAAAAACGTTCTCGCTATCGAAAACTATAGCTTTGTCTCTTTCACGTGCACCACAATGACAGGGACAAAGCGATAGTTTTCGATAGCGAGAAGAGAACGTTTTTACAAACTCATGGTAAGGCTACTGAATATAAAGCGTTTTTGGTCGTCCTCCCTCAATAGCGCTATATTTAATTAATTTATAGAAATGATCGGACTTACGCAGATTTAATTTGTTGCAGATTTGATTAGTACAAAATGTCTGAACACGTTGATCCTTTCAAAAGAAAACCATCTGGATCAAAATATAGAAAGCGAAAAGCAGAAAAAGAGAAGGAATTTGAAAAAACAAAAAAGTTTATGAATATAGGCAAATATATCACAACAAAAAATCAAGACCTTAATGTGGCATCTACATCTGAAATACAAGCGAATGCATCGGTAGTGGAGTCTCTGTCTGACAAGTCAGATCAGTTAGCTGTTGAAGAGATTGTGGACGAAGTTTCCCGAAGTGAGGAGACAAGTTGTGTTACAATTACAGATGCTGCTCAGGATGACACTATTGGTGATGTACAACAAATACAAATTCTAGATGACATTAGTTCTCTTGCTCCAAATATATCGGATCCAGCCACTTGGCCACTCACTCGAAATAGCAAAGTTATTGATCATATAATAACTAATGGCCCAGTGCAAACTCACATTGATAATTATCCAAAAAATGATACAGGGCGACATTTCTCAAATTCTCATTTTACAAAAAAACTTGCAAACAATGAAATAATTCAGCGTCGTTGGTTAATATACTCAGTTTCTAAAAATCGAGTTTACTGTTTTTGTTGCCGGCTATTTGATAGCAGCTCAACGTCGAATTTAGCATCTGAAGGATATAACGACTGGAAACACTTATCAGAAATGTTAAAAGTTCATGAAAGTAGCACTTTTCATAAGAAGTTTTACCTCTCATGGATTGAGGCTGAACTAAGATTAAAAACGGGAAAAACAATAGATTGTCAAGAGCAACATTTGATTAGAAAGGAAACTACAAGGTGGAATAATATTTTGTCTAGATTAATGCATATTACACTGTATTTAGCTGAAAACAATATGGCGTTTAGAGGTACTTCCGACAAACTATATACGCCAAATAATGGAAAGTTCTTGGGTTTAGTACAACTACTAGCCAAATTTGATCCAGTTATGGAGGAGCACTTGCGTTTAGCTGTAAAGGGTGATGTTTCTGACCACTACTGCGGAAAAGACATTCAAAATGAATTAATAGAGCTGATGGGTGAAAAAGTGAAGTCAGAAATCATATCACGTGCAAAGAAATCGAAATATTATTCTATTATAGCTGACTGTACTCCGGACATTAGTCATATAGAACAGCTTTCACTGACAATACGATTTGTTGATTTATCATCAGATGTCGATAAAATATCAGTAAAAGAGCATTTCATAGAATTTATACCTGTTAATGAGTCGACTGGTGAAAGGCTGACTGAAGTTATTATTGATATTTTAAATAAATACGGACTGGAATTGAACGATTGTAGAGGTCAGGGCTATGACAACGGAGCAAACATGAAAGGAAAAAATATTGGAGTTCAAAGAAGAATTCTGGACATAAATCCTTTAGCTGTATATGTGCCGTGTGGCTGTCATAGCTACAATCTCGTACTATGCGATGCCGCTAAGTCATCTGTAAAATCTGTCACTTTGTTTGGAGTACTTCAGAGGTTGTTTACGTTGTTTTCAGCTTCTGTTCATCGATGGAAAATTCTGACCGATCACTTGGGATTGTACACTATAAAAAAACTCAGTGACACGCGTTGGGAAGCAAGAATAGGCAGTGTTAAAGCAGTCCGTTATCAAATTAGCGCCGTCCATGACGCTTTAATCACTTTGGCTATCGAAACTCAGCAAACTGATGTTCAAGTCTCTCATGAGGCTACTACTCTAGCCGAACAACTAAAAGATTTCGGCTTCATAGTTTCATTGGTTGTCTGGTATGACATACTTTTTCAAATTAATGTCGTTAGTAAATCTCTACAATCAACAGACATGGATCTCGGTAAATGCACAGACATGCTGAAAAAATGCTGCAATTTCTTGGAAGAATATAGAAATACAGGCTTTAAAAGCGCCATTCTAACTGCGAAGGAATTGGCTGAAGAGTTAGAAATAGAACCTGTGTTTAGAGCGACAACAAGAATTCGACGTGTTAAGCGCCAAGCTGGTGAAATTGCCCAAGATGAGCCTATAACTTCTCCAGAAAAAAAATTTGAGGTTGAATTTTTCAACTGTCTTTTGGACACGACGTTAACTTCACTCAACGAAAGATTTGAACAGTTATGTGAGTACTCGGAATCTTGGTCTTTTTTGTACAATTTAAAACAGATTCCAGAAAAACACGACCTTATCAAACTCTGTAGTGATCTTCAATTGAAATTAAATGTAAATTCCAAATCAGATATAGATGGATGTATGTTGTGCGATGAACTCATAAGTCTGAAATCGTTTTTGCCTGATCAGAAAGTGGTTACTCCTGTTTTTGTTTTAAATTTTATTAAAGACCGCAACTTAAAAGAACTCTATCCAAATGTTTGGATAGCATTACGAATATTATTAACTATTCCCGTAACGGTTGCTAGTGGAGAGAGGAGTTTTTCTAAGCTTAAGCTAATAAAAACCTATCTGCGATCGACGATATCACAATGTAGATTGACAAACTTGGCAACTTTGTCGATCGAAAATGAAATAGCTGAAAACATCGACTTTGATAACTTAATAAAAGAGTTCGCCGATAAAAAGGCTAGAAAAGTAAAATTTTATTAGTTTTTTTAATAAATGTTTATTTCTTTTCATAAATGGTTATTTCATTATTATCCTTCGCCTTTTTTCGTATGGGTTTGAATTGCAATTAGGGGGCGCCGTAGAAATCTCGCCCAGGGCGCTGTTAGTACTAAAACCGGCACTGGCCATGCATATCATTGTCCACGCTGATAGGATCGCTATTTTTGTTTAAACGAACCGATGAACATCTAGAAATATACAAATATTTAAAGCAATGTAAAAATTTGTCCCTTTCTGTCTACCAACCAGTTTTCTGGTTACCTGATACCTACAGATGGTCGTGTATGAGTTGTCCAAAGATTTAAGAAGGTTGGTTCTAAAAAGAACGCAGCCATAAGTGCTTACTTTGATAATATTTTGCTTCGTAACAGTTGCAGGATGACTAACACAAGAAAGGATCATGTAAATCAATTGCAAATGATATACGAGTATTTTTACAATAAACGTCGAACGAGAAAAATCACTTCATCATCAAAATAAACAATGTAAAGAGTTTAATATTGCCGCCATATTTGTTTGCCGCCATATTTGTTTACCGCCAAAATTAACGCGATGTTGTACTGAGTTTTATTTTTGGAGTATTAGGTTTTTACCATACTTAAGTTTTTATGTAATAGTAAAATAATGGGTTTTTACAGAAATCTGTTTGCGTAATGCGAGTTCATAAAGTTTATTATTGAATTAAACGTATGTACTAAACATTTTTGTTTAGTTTATAAAGACCGCATTGAAATAACATAACCGGAGCAGAGTTGGTTTTGCTAGTCAGTGGCTCCATAAAGAAGCACTATGTGTGTGTATATAGTCTGTGCATTATCTGGCAGTAGGTAAGTGTTAAAAATTTATTTCCCGTAGAAATTTCGGCACATATTTCCTAGTGTTGACTTATCATATTAATAAACTTGTATAGAAAATGGTATGCTTCTTCACCACCATCCATACGCAGAGTTACCACCTGGAAACAATTCAGACCAAATACTAGCGAGCAAGCCTGGCTGCGGAAGGACCTTCACCTTACAGAAGACCACAGCCAAATAATTACACGCAGCAGTGTAGCTGTGTTCCTATGTCTAAGTACAGGTCTGCAGCGCTCATTTAGGGATGCGTCTTGAAAGCAATGTTTTCCTATCCCAGGGATACTGCATCTAAAAGATGCATGATGTAAAAATGAAATAAAATTAACTTAAAACTCCTGGCGTAAAAAAATGGTAGATAACATTCAAGTGATACCTCTGATATTGCGGTAACTGCTTATCATCAGACGGGCCGCATGCTTGTTAAGCACCCAAGCAGTATAAAAAAAAACAAGTGGATCGGTCCCTTGACTACAACCATAGGTCTGCTAAATACGCAATGCGCTGTTCATGAACCGAAATTCAAGTAGTTTCCAGTTGAAAATAATTAACATTGGTACACAATCGCCGGAAAAATAAGCCATTAAAGAGTACCAGGTGGTGGGTATCAGTAAACAGTAAAAGTCGACGCGTCATCAAAGTGAGTGCAATTACAAAAGAGCCATCATTCATTGTTTGCGAGGTCAACGGTGGATGGTCAAGTTTAACAATTTATTTCCTATTTACTTTGTCATGTGATGGTGGTGAAAGGCTTTCTTAAACAACTCTTTTTAAACATAATTATAATACAATATAAGCTACGTTATAGCTGAAGCAGTGGTGGCCGAGTGGGAAAGTAACCGACTTGCACGCAAGAGATGCGAGTTCGATCCCGGGCGGCAGTACCAATGTAAATTTGACTTTGTGGAGTTTATATGTATTAATCAAATGATTCGCTATCTGCTAACGTCTTAGAAGAAATTCTAAAGACATGTCTGATTCACCAACCCGCATTAGGCCAGCGTGTGTGAATTAAGGCCTAACCCCCCCTCTCTCTCTCTTGATAGAGGTGAGGAGACCCGTGCCTAGCAGTGGGACATATATGGGTTGCTATTATTATTATATAGCTGAAGCTTGAGTGAGTGGAGACTTCTTAGTTTCAAGTTTAATATGTCGAAAATTTAGGGTAGTCATAAGTTTGTAGTCTGTGTATATATACATATTTCTATACAAACATTTATATAATCACGCCTGTCTCCAAATGGGATAGGCAGAAACTAAAGCACGCCAATTGCTTCAATCCAGGGATAATTCTTTCGCTTTCTCTGCATTTATCAACCTCTTCATGCATGAACGTCGATATTTATATATATTTGTACTAATGTAGGTATACATTGGGGTGGTTCTCAGCTATATTTTACAAAAATTGGGTTCGAATTTATCGGTCAATAGGAACCACATGCCCGTCATCATTTTACGATCCTATGACTGGTCCTTACCTGTGTCAACGCACCAGTTTTGGGATCCACCATGTTAATCCTTACTAATATTATAAACGCGAAAGTTTGTTAGAATGGATGTATGGATGTTTCCCTTTCACGCAAAAACTACTGAACGGCTATGGATGAAATTTTGCATAGAGGTAGATTATAGTCTGGAATAACACATAGACTACTTTTTATCACGGAAAAACTCTGTTCCCAAGGGATTGTACCCGCGGGCAACGCCGCGGGCAAAAGCTAGTTATTGGGTAAGTATATTACATAAATTCCTAAAGATAAAATCTCTGATTCTTTGTAAATAATTTAGGTTTTATTGTATACTAGCTGTTGCCCGCGGCCTCGCCCGCGTGGATGTCGGTTATCACTGCAACCTAGCCTAGTCTATGTGTTATTCCAGACCATAATCAATCTGTGTGTCAAATTTCATCCAGATCCGTTCAGTAGTTTTTACGTGAAAGAGTAATAAACATCCATCCATCCATTCTTACAAACTTTCACATTTATAATATTAGTAAGGATATATTTTAAGGTTATTTTTACATTTTATACGGCGGATAGCTACTACAATAATATAGTTATGCACTGATATGAATCATTTCATTAATTAAAATTCATGCTAACCAGATTGTTTCTTTTAATCACGTAAAGATCACAACACAACGATACAATCGTTTCGCCAAACAGACTAACATATACTAAGTACTCGTCATAAAAAGGTTGTAAACGACATAATTTGACCATACGCAAATTAATCTTTACGCTTTGCTAAATAAGACTAATTTTCAATTGACATTATATCTGAAATGTCATAAATAAATTATAGTGCTATTGAAATATAATAAATAATACACCTTATGTAAAAGTTTAAAGGCTTATAATTGCAAAGCAATAGTTTCTTTTTCTTGATGTGTATATTGTATAGTAGGTAAATATGTAGTGTTAGCGTTGAGTATATTAGTGATATTCGTGGCATAATCCGTTCCACGTCACCTTGAGCCTCGGACAGCGCGTACGATAGCTAAAAATAAAACAAATTGTACTATTCAGTTGATCAATGGTACGATATACACATCGCTAAATATATATGTACTAGATGCAGGGTTTCACTACTAACTTTTAATCTATACTAATATTATAAAGCTGAAGAGTTTGTTTGTTTGGTTGAACGCGCTTATCTGGGAAAGTACTGGTTCAATTAGAAAAAATCTTTTTGTTGTTGAATAGTGCATTTATACAGGAGGGCTATAGATATATAACATCACGCTATAATCAAAAGGAGCGGCGCAGTAGTGAGATATGTTGCAAAATTGGGGAAAATATTACAAATTACCACGCGGACGAAGTCGCGGGCGACTCCTAGTAATTATAATATGCGTATTTCTTTACGATAAGGGTCGGAATTTTGTGTTGAATAATTTTGGTATTGAGCGTCTAAGTATAGTCTATAATATAAATATACCCAAAAAAACATTTTGACTGGCACATGCCAGTATCTTTTTGACAGCCCTATGGTATGAGCATCGATAGATAATAGTATTGATCCGACGTAGATTTGTTTATATTCGGAATCTTCTTGTCTGACATTCGGAATTAAGGGTGAGGGTAAGAATTAAAACCTAATTTAAATTAGAGTACAAATTTTAGGATTGATACTATAACCATATTAAGTTTTATTTTTGATCCTTTTTGTTATTTTAGGGTTAAATACCCCGACCGCAGAGGGTTAACAGAAGAGCATTTTACAATTCTGCGGGTATATAAAAGTTAGTTTGTGAATTTTAATGACTTTTAAAATAACAAAAGTAAATACGCCGCTGGCTCTTGATCTAATAAAATAACGGAACATTTTCCGTCCAATAAAACAGTCGAATGGCACGGCGAGTAATAAAACCTATCAATACATAGCTCATACGAGTATACATGATAAAGATAATATACTACATAACACAGTCGGTTCACTGTAGCCCCGTGTTATGATTAGTTCAATAATACATATTATGTTTGCTTTGAATCGTTCATTCATATACAGATTTGTTATGGATTTGAAAATAGATTTTGACAGTTATAATGTAGGACGCTAACGTCTTGTGCGGGAATCGAACCCACGACCTCCGGGTCGCGTGTTCGATTCCATAAGAGACAAAACTTTGTGTGAGCCACAAATGTTTGCTTAGAGTCTGGGTGTCATATGTGTCCGTGAATTGTGTTTAGTAAAGTCTCCCGCGACACAAGGCTTGTTCTCGTTGTTGGTCGTTTGCTAATCACGAAGTCTCGGGTTCGATTCTCGGTTTAGGAGTAACATAGATGTTCCAAGTTAGAGAATTTGTGGTGTTGACAAACCAGTGAATTGAAAAGCAAGTAAAGCCGTTAGTCCTATGCCAGATCTCTTAATAAACATATTATGTATAATTAAAAAGTGGTGATTTTTATTAGAAAATACCATGAATAACATATATTATTTTATCGCACAATGAGACGAAATGTAAAATTCGTAAATGATTTCTCGTAGCGCGTAGAATCGTAGACGATAAGAGGCCCGTAGCTCGTAGACGAACAGTCAGGGGATCTTCGTAGACGTTCATAATACCCAATATGGATAACATTTAGCTTGCACGTACCAGAAAAGATTACGATGTTCTACGTGAGAAGATATTCCTAAGTATTTTTTGATACCTACATGTAATTTTATTGTATAAAATGTAAATGGCTTCCCTACACGGGAGAGGGCACTGACCCGTTGTGACACGGTAGACAGGTAGACACGGCAACGGAGAAGCCTGTACAGGGCCGCTATATGAAGATTAGTTTTAGTAGGAAAACTATTGTACTCGTATGTATTTCTGTGGAATTTGGTAACAGTGTACAATTAGACTAAACCTACAGATAAAAATATATTTTACACAAATTCATACATTGGTTTTCCTTAAAAATCGGCCAAGTGTTTTTTTCAAGATTTTATTTCCCACTTTAAAACCTTATGTCCTTCTCCATCTATCTCTTTGCGAAATTTTATTAGTAATACGTACGTCATTTTGGAGTTTTTGGAGGGAACACAAACCAACTTAACATTTTTTATATAATACTAGGGGTCGCCCGCGACTTCGTCCGCGTGGTAATTTGGAATATTTTCCCCGATTTTGCAACATATCTCACTACTGCTCCGCTCCTATTGATCATAGCGTGATGTTATATAGCCTATAGCCTTCTTGGATAAATGCACTATTCGACAAAAAAGTTTTTTTCTAATCGAACCAGTACTTTCTGAGATTAGCGCGTTCAACTAAACAAACAAACAAACTCTTCAGCTTTATAATATTAGGATAGATATATAGATAAATTATTATTTTCGGCTTTCACTAACAATATAATAAAAGAGAAATAAAACGTACATATTCAGTTCCGTACCTGTCGTAAAACTCGCCTGCGGCAAACGATTCCACAGATCATTTCACTGTTCAAACGTAAAAATGATCCAACCTTGAGTTAAATCACCATTTTAAACAACATTATTGAACTTCCGCATGCGTCTTACTTTATTTTATTACTTTATTATATAACTCACGAGATATTGAGAATAATCCTGCATCAAAGATGCATGTACAGAGCACAAGAGAGCAAATTTAAGTGTAATCTGTATTTACTTACTTTCATAAGACGCCAATCTGGCTGGAGAGAATCCAGCCATAGGACTAAGTCTCTTACGTGCTTTCTGAAACACGCGGGTGTAAATTTCAAACTTCGAGCATCTATTGTAAACTTCTTGACAAAAAACTTCAATATTTTTTGCCCTGATCCGGGAGTCAAACCCGAGACAAGTCACAAAAGGATATTGTTTTATTTCTGGACCTTTTTCTTTTTTTTACCGTTTGGTTAGTGGCCAACCTGGTGACAGAGTTATTAAGATCGCTCATATATAGGCCTCTGTCGTGATCTAACGACTGTTAGCAACCGGGACCGACTTTTAACGTGGACCTGAATCCGGCATTTCGCAATCAGCAGTGATTATTATACCACCGAGGTACTTAACAAAAATACCTGCATAATCGAAGGCACTATCGCTACACCACTGACCCAGTCTTAAGCAATAATAATCAGAAATTGTATTAATAGTCCAGCAAAATCAATCTCGATTGACATTACAAAATCACAATCAAATCTTTCGCTAACACGTCAATCATTCAATCCTACATATACACATTAACGATGGACAGATTGATTATTGACACGAGGCATTGATCGTAAACTGATGCCAAGCAAAGCATGGACTAATGGGTAGTCTAGACAGAACTCTGTCTTACTAAGTAGGTAGGTGCATGTGAAATATGATGTTTGGTGATATAATAATATTAACAATAGCGACATGTCCTGGTTTCGCACGGATGGTCATTTTTTAGTATTCGTAGTTTTTTTTTTCAATAAAATATAGGCTATCATATTATTACTTTAATGGATAACGGCCGGCTAATTCTCTAAGAAACAGCGATGGCAAACTGACAGTTGTGATCGCAAAATTGACAGTTGTGATTGCTCGGGGACGGCACAATCTATTGACTAAACGTCAAAAAGGGCTCTTGCGGAATACCGATTTTCAATCTGACAGATAGATTTTGTTCGATTTTTGCGGTGGCACGGTTTTTGCTCTTACGGAATACCCCTGCCGGTCTAAACCGCGTAATATTTTGACGGGTTAGCAGTCAACCCGTGACCAAGGTCGGTGCATTTCGACCGAAACGTCAGGTAACAAAAAGGTATGTTCTGAAACCTTTAAAATATTACGCGATTTAGACCCGCTGTCCATTATAGTAATAATATGTTGTATATAAATCGTAAAAATTAAAAATAATTTAATATAGCCTATGTTACCAGCTGATAATGTAGCTTTTTAATGGTGAAAGAATTTTTAAATCAGTCAGAAGTTTTTGAATTAATAAGAAACAAACTAATAATTAAATCTTTCCTCTTTATAATATTAGTTTATACACTTTTTATTTAAGAAAAATTAAGTTGTAAAAAGACAAATAAACAATCCCTTGGTCTTTGAACGCTTGCCGACCTAAAAATTTAAACACCATGGATTTATGATGGAATATCCCTGGGATAGGAAAACGTTTCGTTACAAACGCATTTCTAAATGAGCACTGGAGCCTTGTACTCACACACAGGAACAAAACTACATGTGTGTAGTTATTTAGCTGTGGTCTTCTATAAGGTGAAGGTACTTCCCCAGTTGAACTTGCTCGCTAGTATGATGCCCTGCCTCTCTAATTACTAAATACCACACTGTTAGAAAAAGACAAAGAATGAGCGCTGGAAACCTGTACTCACACACTGGAAAACAGCTAGCGTAGTCATTTGGCTGTGGTCTTCTGTAAGGTCGAGGTCTTTCCCCAGACGGGCTTTTTTATACTACCAAGGTGGCAAATAGGCATACGGCCCGCCTGATGGTAAGCAAGTACTGTAGGCTATGGACGTTTGCAACACCAGGGGTGTTACTCGCGTTGCCGACCCTTTAAAAACCTTATAACTCCTTTCTTGAAAAACCCCATGCTAGAGTCTCTTGGGAAAACTTCATTTATCCATCTCAGCCATAAGAGGTCCACGGCTAACCTTGTCCATCGGTTGCCCGCGACCTTTACCAGGTCATCGGTTCACCTTGTTGGAGGCCTGCCCACGCTGCGTCTTCCAGTTCGTGGTCGCCACTCTAGAACCTTTCTGCCCCAACGGCCATCGGTTCTGCGTTCTGTTTCACTTATATACCTCTATTATTATTTTTTTATTCAAATCAATAAATGGTGCTTACCAAGCGAAGATCTATAATGTTCTACTAGGTTACCTAATCCACTACATAACAGGAATGCTGATATAATTAATCACTTTCAACGAGCGTATGCATTGTCATTACCCATTCACCATTGTCCATTGTCACGAATCTAAACAGGTAAACGGCTCTCTCTACTCAGAGCTATAACTAGGTGCAAATAGTACTCCCCATTCTTTGTCTTTTTTAACCGACTTTAAAAGAAGAGGAGGTTATATGTTCGATTGTATGTATTATTTTTATGTATGTTCACCGATATCTCCCCCATTTGTGGACCGATTCTCAAAATTCTTTTTTTATTTGAAAGAGTATACTCTAGAAGTGGTCCCATTGGCACCAAATCAAGATCTAATGATGGAATCCCAGGGAAATCGAGGGCAACCCTTAAATGTTATATGAATTAACAATGTTTTACAAATATATTTAACTTTTATTTTATCACTAGAAAAATAAAAATTTTTAGAAGAAAAAATTAAACCGACTTCTGAAACTAAAAATAAAAGCTAAAAATAACTGAATACAGATTGAAGTCGATGCGAAGCTTAATATTAGGTGACAGGATGAATCTAGAACCGACTTCAATCTGTATTCAGTTATTTTTAGCTTTTTGAAGTCGGTTTAATTTTTTTTTCTATTTTTTTTCTTACACACCGTCAGTGTATTAAGAGAGATAGGACATCATACTAGCGAGCAAGCCCGACTGGAGGAAGATTTTTATAACTAGGTGCAAATGTTATTAAATATTTTAGCATTTTTGATATTGAATCAGCTCTAATATTAAAGCAATGTGGAAAAAAACGAGCCTGGAGCAGGATTCAAACCTTAACCTGAACGTTTGAATAAAGCTAATGTCACTTCAAGACGTAGTAAAGTAGGAGCTCGGATGGCACAGTTGGCAGTGCGCTGGACATTGCTTTAATATTTAAGTATATTTGAGCTGAATGCATAGCAAAAATGCTAAAAATATTTAATAATATTGAGTGGTTACCCTACCCTTCAGTCTTATTCCGATCTCTATACCTCTTGCTTACGATTACTATAGTCAAGTATAGATCCAAGTCTCCATTGCTTCAACCTATACCCACTGTATTCATTATTATAACTACAAGTAGAACCGATTATTGTTATAGTTAGCTATTCAACGTTACAATAACATTATATCGATTTGTCCATACCATCTACTAAACATTATGTCATTGATATAATAACAAAAGAACGATTGCGATAAGCGGTAATTGCCAGGGTAGTATACATACAGGCGAGGGAGACCGAATGGGGAAAGATCTCTTACGGCCGCACTCAGAGACATTAATTAAATTAGTCCTAATGAGTATTTAACTAATACGGATTAAATCCGCTAAATATCGGTGTATCTCGAGTCAGTATTTAACGGTTCATTAGTTAATGACGGCTTTAAGGAACCTTTGGGTGAAGCGTACACTATCGATTGCATATCGATATATTTTCAGTGTGGCCACACGTAAAAATGTTAATAATAAGTATTTAAAAATCTATTTAAATACATCAAAAACTAAAGCATATCATAAATCTAAGTTCAATCAGTTATATCCCATTATTTTTTTATCAACAAGTCAATCTATAAAAATTATAAAATAATTTTTAATTTATTTAAGAATTACGATTTATTTTAATGGTATTACTTGATGTGCTTACTGTCAAACTGTTAATGTCAATAGTATAGTAGGTATTATTGTTTTGATTTTACGTGTGATCGCTGCGAATGAAATAAAAGTTTATAGTACTTATATATATTTACCATAATGTAAATAAGTAACTTTTAAAAAGCCACTTCCAATGATGGGATCCATGAGGAATCGAGTGAACTCTTCAAAAATTATAGGCGTACAGGCAGAAAGTGTGATTTGGTGAAGTGAAACTGATAAAAAACACCACAGATGGCCACCTGAACTTCTCAATGATAATTTTTTCACGGCCGGGTAAAATGGGAATAAAGCTTATAGGAAAATTCATACTTCAGAATTAGAAAATTTCAAGCTGCTGGAAATCTATACAACTTGCCGTATTGAAGTTATTTCTTTTTGTTAAAATTATAAAATAAAAGTATAGTTTGTTTAATATAATATAGTTTTTTATTTCTTCTAAGCAATCAGTGCGCAGTTTTAGGTAAAAAAACACGTAAGGATCGCCATGGCCCTCTATTTACTATTCCTTTTAGCATAATCCGATCCAAAAAACGGAATGTCAGCCAATTCCATACCCATTTTAGCTTTTTGTTAGAAAATATTACGAATTTAATTTTTTTTCGCTAAATATAACTTTCATCCGTCACTCAAAATCAATCATTAAGAATGTAAGTAAAGGTTTTGCTCTACTTAACTATAAATGCCGATTGGGGACGTTAATGAACCATTAGCTGACTCTGAGAGTGAACTTTTTTAAATCTCTACTAAGGAGCGCCTTAAGTAGCCGTTAGGTGACTCTGAGTGCGGCCGTAAGTGTTTAAAGCAAGGAGTTATAAGGTTTCAAAAAGGTCGTCAACGCGCGAGTGACACCCCTGGTGTTGCAAGCGTCCATAGGCTACAGTAACTGCTTACCATCAGGCGGGTCGTATGCTTGTTCGCCACTTTGGTAGTGTAAAAAAAAGTGTTTTTGGTTGTGGTCGTCTGTAAAGTGCAGATTCTTCTCCAGTAGGACTTGCTGATTTATATGGTAAAGAAATTAGTAAAATTATTACGTAATAGAAATAAACCGGATTCTCAATGATTTTTAAAACTAATTACGAAAGAGCCGCCCTCTTTCGTATTTAGTTTTAAAAATCATTGAGAATCCGGCTTATTTCTATTACGTAATAATTTTACTAATTTCTTTATGAATACTTGGGTAAAATTACACCAAGCAATTTGCAGATGGTCTTATGTCTGTAAACATGTTAAGTAGTATGCAAAAAATCAAAGAAATCTCTTAGCAAACAAAACACTGTTAAATGTTAAAAAACCGTAAATTTATAATACTCTCGCCATTCTTTCACTTTGTTGTATATTCACGGCTACTATAAAACGAGTATAGGCAGATCGTAAATCTCCTCAAATTGCTGGCGTGTCTACGTCATTAGTGACATCACAACGTGCACTATTGCGTTATTTCCGCCATTTTATGCGCGCGGGTTTGAATTTGGAACGTGTCGTTTTATAGGCGACCTCATAAAAGTTTATTTTTTAATTATAGTGATGTCAGCGGGTATGTAGTTTTTGTGGAGAAATAAAATAAAATTTATCGTCTACCTGGATAAATTTCATCAGATATAAATTATGAAAAAATATATTTCTTGTATGCAAGTCTAAATCTGAATATAATATGTTGCTTATAAAATATAATCTGGTATTTAGAACATATGTATATTTTAAGGTAAAATTCATTTTGTTCAATTGAGTAATCCGACTGAAGAAATACTTTACAGGTAACTTAATATAGCTAAACACATTACAGTAATAAAGCCAAATGTAGAAAGACGGCTGGACACGAGAAGCTTTCTTTATCAGAAATTTGTTAAGATCCAATTTTTCTAACTGTCAAAAAAGTTAGCTTGGAATGGTTGAATTCACCCACCCGCTTCCCTTCCTAACTCCCCGCAGGCGCCTGTCCCTGTCAGAACGGTCTGCACTTTCATGTCGTCTGCACTATTTGAGTACTCATTTCCCTCTTTGATATAATAAAAAGTTTTATTCACATTACTGTACATGCCTATCAATAAAAATGATTATAATTATTATTGAAAATTTGTTCCAATACAAACAACATGGCAAAATTTTGACAATGACAGCTAGAAAAAATTGATTATACGGTCCTACGTCAGCGACGAACGCGACGTGACCCTACTAACTCGACGAACGCGATCAAAACAACGACTACCTTGCCATATTATTAGTAACTATTTAGTAATCTGGTATATTATGCCCCTATGTCGTCGTATGCGGCGAGACGCGGTTTAGCTTCGCATTGCATTGCATTGCAACGCGTCGCATCGCGTCGCTTTCGTCGCTCACGTCCGAGTAGGACACCGCCTTAGGAATTCTCGTAAAACTATTAATAAATAGCATTAATATTTTTGTGTCATGAAATGTCGTATTAGTTATTTAGTTAAACGTCATTAAAATTTATGATCAGTTATTAATATAATTCAGTAATGTAGGTTTTAGGAGGTTATGACATTGTTACCTAAAACTTAGACTATAAAAAGTTCTTCAGTATACACATAAGACAATCATCATCATCAAAGCTGCACCAGGTGTACGTAGCCAAGGATGGGTGACCGCATAGAGGTATTTCATCTAAGCGTTTCCATGCTTTGGAATATATTAAATTCCGAATAAATAAATAAAAAATGGGCGGTCAACATAACTCTGTCACCAGATTGGCCACTAACCAAACGATAAAAATAAGAGATAGAAGAAGACATTTTTATAATTATCCAATTATCAAAACCTGCTTTCATTTTCTACTTTCTTTCTGACTCTAAATTACATAAATTTTATTAAATAAGCCTGAAAATAAAACATAAAATTATAAAACCGAACATTGTTGATATACATTTCATAAAAAAATAACATGAACATCATAACAGTTAGCAGTTACACATAAACATTTAAAACTGTGAACCTTGAATCTTAATATTGAGAAATAAATATAACGTGATGGATTCACTGTAGGGCTACAGTAAGGCGAGGTACACACAGCTGACACTATGTAATTCATTCACTATTCTAGCTCGTGGTTTAGTGTTATTTTTTTCTCATAGAGCTCTATTTTTAGTTGATAGAGTTGAGTTTCCAAAACTTTTTCATCAGGATATCTCTATAACTAATAATTCTATATCCTTGATAAGTCAATGACAAGCGTCTAGCTGTTTTTCATTAACAACTAAATGATAAAAATATTTTTGGTAGCCGAACAAAAAGCCCATTTAATTGTAAATAATATCAACAAGTAATTTTAATAATTATCAAGAGGTAGAGAACATTAAAGAAATGGATCAGTGATATAACTCAAAAGAGTGCACAGTTTGAGAGGTCCGAATATCACCATAACCTTTCAGCCCATCTAAGAAAGATAGCGAGAATACAAGAACGGCTATTGGTAGAACCAAGTTATGAAAACTGAAAGCATATGAAGAATTGTTTAGTCAAAATTGGCTTCCACTCAAACCACCATTTACATCGTGTCGTTTAAATAGTGACCACAAATCAAGGGGCCATTATAACCTTGATCTATGTAAACACCCTTAACACAAGATCGTCCTCTAGTAGACAACGTCTCGGAACACTCTTCAATCATAGCCGTATGTTATGACGCGTCAAGGTCGATTACTCAATCGTTCTACAACACAGCTGTCATGAGATTACATCAAGGTACTCATAAAATTTGATAATTTGGACGTCCGCACGTCCGGTTGACAATGACTGTGTTTTAGTCGTTAATTAATTAGACTTATTTTAACAAAAGAACAACATTTTGTTTGACAACTCGATCCCAAACCATGGCGTCTGTAACATGGCAGTTCGACAAATATTAAACTTACTTAAATATGTATAAATCAGTGGTTTCCAAATTTAAGATTTGCTCCTATGGCAAAACTAATGATCGCGGCCAATCGTAAGGTCGAAGATCACTTTGCTCACTCCAGCATGACGCTGCTACCAGCGCAGGAGTCATAAAGTGGGCATTATAACAGCCAGTGCCTTGGAGAGCACATTGAGCCGTCGGTCCTACATCTAATCTCTCCCTGGACGTGTGAAATCGGCCTGTGTCAGTAAAAGAACGTAACTATCTTTGCGAATGCACTTGTACACAATGATTTTCTACATAGTTGGCTAGTCTCCGTTAAGACTGGTAGTTGTATGTAGCTGATTGGCCATCAGTACTATCTAATATTATTACAGGCAAGACATGTCACCTTGAAACGAAGGGACAGCCACCTAATTCTTTGATTTATCGTTTTTCATTCCTTTGTCTCAATTCGAATGTCATAAATTCCAACAATTTATGTTTACTTTACGTATCCTTCCGGCTGCGTCTTGTCGTGTTCCATTTCTCCTGTAACTGAGACCAAGTTGGTCCTTGAAAGGATTAATTAGCCGAGCAATGTTTGTACAACAGAAATAAACTAATGAATCAGTACTTAACAAAGGTTTTCGCATTGTCTCTGATGTGTTCAAGTTATCTTTTGTTTAACAAATGAGAGCGGTGTACTTCCCTCTGTAACATTTTTTCGCAAACGTTTTAAACAACTGTTCTCTTATTGCTGAGTTTTGAAACATTTCTTCAAAAATTGTTTGGTAAACTCACTGACAGACGAGGGCCATTGAGGGCAAGAATTTGAAAGAAAGAAAACACATCAAAATATACAGTAATCAAAGATGTTGCATTGCATTCATTGTTCATTGCAAAAGTTATAATTAAGTATGTTAGTCCGTAACGTATGTAAGTATATGTATATGGATTATATTATCTGAAAATAAACGATTTATTATTATTATTATAATAAACAATCAAATTAAGAAAATATTAGTTGTTGAAGCCTGAATCGTTGGTCCTCAGCATAATACTTTCAATAATAGAATCTATCTAACGTTATCTAGTAGTTTCGATATATTTATGTCTTGCAACTCCCACCGCGTCCGCGACTTGGCAAACGTAAGGTTGGACTTCCCCCGGCCAGACGTGTGACCTTAAACAGGTTGCTGGGACTGGATGCGGGAAGTGAAGGACCGGGTGTTGTGGCGTGAATTAAGAGAGGCTTATGTCCACCAGTGGCCTGAAGCAGACTGATTGATTGATATTTATCTATTTAGGTACCATACTAGCGAGCAAGACCGACTGGGGAAGGACCTTACAGAACACTATAGCCAAATAACTACACAAAGTGGTGTAGTTGTGTTCCTGTGTATGAGAACAGGTCTCCAGCACTTATTTATAAATGCGTTTTGAAAGAAACGTATTCCTATCCCAGTCATATACTCCCATCATAAAGCCCTGGTGTAAAAAAAATTGGGTTGGCAACACGAAAGTGATTCTTCTGGTATTGCAAGCGTCCATAGGCTACGGTAACTGTTTAACATCAGGCTTGTTTGCCACCCAAGTAGTATAAAAAAAACTGCCTTAATAAATATTCTACAAAGTAATAATTGTCAATAATGGTTCTGTTTCAATATTTCAGTTTTAGGGACGCACTAGGTACATAACTTAGTCACCGCATGAATGAATAAAACACCAGTACATCGGCATCCTAAACTCTTAAATCAATCATTAGATCGTTCCGGATTAGGTTCCTACTTTAGAATTAGCGGAAGATTGCCAAAAGACACGCAAAACACCTCATTAAAATTTATTTACTGGGTTTTTGATATATTTGAGTGGCGCTCGGCGATTCTATGTGATGAGATAAACTTCCGAGTTTGGGTGACCATACTCATCATCTCAACCCATAAACGTCCTACTGCTGGGCACGGGTCTCCTCCATACAGTTGGAGAGATATAAGCCTACTATACCACGCTGCTTCTGATTCAATTTACTTCTGATTAAATTCGTTGTTTAATTGGCGTCGGGAAGTGACGATCCCACCGCCCACTGGTGTGGGTATACACGGTTATGACACCGGATATCTACACTAGTGCAGTCAGTCAACCGAACAATAGCGGTCAATCCATTCAAACCGGGCGGAAGGAAAATTGAGAGACATAGGACGGGCAGCAGCGTCCCAATGTAATATCTTCCGCCACTGCGATCGCCAACCCGCCTGCCAAGAGTGGTGATTACGGTAATATCCCCCCAAAATGTATCACACCAATAAAAACCGGCCCCTAGTCCCTGGCGACCCCACTATTCCTGGCTCCGGTAGCGGCCATGGTAACGGTGGGGCAAGGGGTGCGAAGAATCTCCAGCAGAGGCCAGGCTACCACAAACAACGACAACTGGCCCTGGCAACTTATAACACGCGCACACTGCGGACCGACGAGAAAATTGTTGAACTGGAGGAAGAATTGAGCAAGCTGCGATGGGATGTAATAGGGCTATCTGAAGTCCGTAGAGAGGGGGAGGACTCGATAACGCTCAAATCCGGCAACTTGTTCTTCTTCCGGGAGGGTGACCAACAGTCCCAGGGTGGTGTCGGGTTTATCGTCCACAAGTCCCTCGTGAACAACGTGGTCGAAATTGGGAGTGTGTCGACAAGGGTAGCGTACCTTATACTCAGAATCACCAATCGGTATTCGTTGAAGGTCATACAGGTATACGCTCCAACGTCGACACATCCCGATGAGGAGGTCGAAGCTATGTATGAGGATATTTCCAGAGCCATACATAGCACTAAGACCCACTACACTGTTGTCATGGGGGACTTCAACGCAAAATTAGGCAAACGGAGCGGTGATGAGCTGAAAATGGGGTAATTTGGATATGGGTATCGGAATCCCCGGGGCCAAATGCTGTTCGACTTCTATCTCTATAGAAGGAGGGACTCTTTATGATGAACTCCTTCTTCAAGAAACGCGAACATCGCAAGTGGACCTGGGTGAGTCCTGACGGTGCAACCAAAAACGAGATTGACTTCATCCTGTCGACGAAGAGGCAGATATTCAATGATGTCTCCGTGATCAATACGGTGAAAACCGGGAGCGATCACCGGCTGGTAAGGGGCACATTGAATATCAATGCCAAGTTGGAAAGGTCTCGACTGATGAAGTCTACGCTCCGGCCTGCACCTATCCAGATCCAAAATCCCGAAAGTTTTCAGCTCCAACTGCTGAACCGCTTTGAGAGCCTAGGTGATTGCGTAGATGTGGACGATTACAACAACAGGTTCGTGGAAATTGTCCGTTCGGCTGGATCTACCAGCTTTAAAATCCGCCGAACAAAGGAAACGAAGAAGATCTCCGACTCAACCATCAAGCTCATGGAGGAAAGGCGAGCGATGGTTCTGCAGTCCTCAGATGATGCTGGCCGGTACCGGCAGCTCAATAGGCAGATCTCTAAGTCATTGACGTGCGACCTCCGCCTGTTTAATACAAATAGTATTAAACAGGCCATAGAGCAAAACAAGGGCTCCAAAGTGTTCGCTAGAGATCTGTCTATTGGGCAGAGCCAACTGACCAAGCTGAAGACTGAGGACGGCAGAATCATATCGTCCAGGCCTGAGCTGATGGAAGAGATCGAAACGTTTTACGGGCAGCTATACACGACAACACGGTCACCTGTTAGCTCTTCGATAGACGATCAAAGAGCTAAGTTGTCCCGACACTATACCGACGATATCCCGGTCGTCAGCCTAGACGAGATTAGTATGGCTCTGAAACAGTTCAAAAACAACAAGGCACCGGGTGATGACGGAATCACAAGCGAACTGCTGAAAGCAGGTGGAATACCGGTTCTGAAAGCACTTCAAAAGCTATTTGATTCCGTCATACTCGCGGGAAAGACGCCGCAGGCGTGGCACAGGAGTGTGGTGGTGCTGTTCTTCAAAAAGGGCGACAAAACCCTATTGAAGAATAACAGACCCATCTCACTCCTGAGCCATGTCTACAAGCTGTTTTCAAGAGTCATTACGAATCGTCTCGCGTGTAGGTTTGACGACTTCCAGCCTCCCGAACAAGCCGGTTTCCGAAAAGGCTTTAGTACCATAGACCACATACATACGCTGCGGCAGGTTATACAGAAGACCGAAGAGTATAACCAGCCCCTATGTTTAGCGTTTGTGGACAATGAGAAAGCCTTCGATTCGATCGAGACTTGGGCTGTGCTACGGTCTCTCCAACGGTGCCAAATTGACACTCGGTACGTCGAAGTGTTGAAGTGTTTGTATGAAAACGCCACCATGTTAGTCCGTTTCCAAGATCAGTGCTCGAAGCCTATCCGATTGCAGCGGGGTGTGAGACAGGGAGACGTAATATCTCCGAAACTGTTTACCGCTGCATTGGAAGATGCTTTCAAGCTTCTGGATTGGAATGGACTCGGCACCAACATCAACGGCGAGTACATCACCCACCTTCGATTTGCCGACGATATTGTGGTCATGGCTGAGACCTTGGAAGACCTTGGCGCTATGCTTGATGGCCTTAGTAGAGTCTCCCTACAAGTGGGTCTTAAAATGAACATGGACAAGACCAATTATGGCAAATGTCCATGTCGCACCTACCTCTGTCACAATTGGAGGCTTTACACTCGAAGTTGTTGACGAGTATGTTTACCTGGGACATACAGTCCAGTTAGGTAGGTCCAACTTCGAGAAAGAGGTCACTCGTCGAATCCGACTCGGCTGGGCAGCGTTTGGGAAGCTACGTCATATCTTCTCGTCCCAAATACCGCAGTGTCTCAAGACGAAAGTCTTTGACCAGTGTGTGTTGCCAGTGATGACCTATGGATCTGAGACATGGTCGTTTACTATGGGCCTCATACGAAGGCTCAAGGTCACCCAAAGAGCAATGGAGAGAGCTATGCTCGGAGTTTCCCTGCGAGATCGAATCAGAAATGAGGAGATCCGTAGGAGAACCAAAGTGACCGACATAGCTCGAAGAATTGCCTCAATTAAGTGGCAATGGGCAGGGCACATAGCTCGCAGAACCGATGGCCGTTGGGGCAGAAAGGTTCTAGAGTGGCGACCACGAACTGGAAGACGCAGCGTGGGCAGGCCTCCAACAAGGTGGACCGACGACCTGGTAAGGGTCGCGGGCAACCGATGGACAAGGTCAGCTCAGGACCGAATGATGTGGAAGACCTTGGGGGAGGCCTATGTCCAGCAGTGGACGTCTTGTGGCTGAGATGGATGGGGTCCAAGACAGTAGGTTTAGTTGTCCACGGGATGCACGAGTATCAAAGCTCGGTGTATCAGTTGGTTACTCCGCTGTTAATTCTGGCTCACAGGAGTCACAGCGTTGGGCATGTGGGTGGGATTGTATACCACGCTGGCCAGACGGGTTGGTATAGGGTTTTGTTTCGAGTTTTCCCTCTCTTGCAGTGGATATTGTCTGCCTGACTTACACCCTTAGTCGAATTTTCCGACACTCTCCGGGTGGAACAGGTTCGTGACATTTGTATTCTTAATCCGTCAACACATTATGAAAACTTATTACTAACAAAAAATAGATATTGTATTTAATAGTAAACGCCTTTAAACTGTTTAACTAAGATCGAGAAGCTTATTGTTGAATACGCACAAGATCCTATGCAGACAAGTTTCGGCGAAATCATCCATTAGCTCTACATCTACTAACAACAAACAGATGCACGTACAGATTTATAATATTATATATCTAAATCCCTTGTGAAGAAGGACATGCCCGGAGTCTGCGACGTATGAATCATCATAAATAATAATATGAAGAGTATTGCGCCCGCGCATGCCCAGACCACATTAATAATTTCAGATAATTTGCGTCACACGCTTCATGGAAAACACATATTTATTTTACCTATTTTATTTACATTGGCTTGCCTTTTATCAAAATATGAGTTATCTTTATATGTGTCTTGCCAGACAGAAAATAATATGTACTTTGATTAAAGTATTAAGTTTTTTTTTCTAGCGGTTACCGTAGTCAATAACAAAAGCTTCACGACTCACGCATTGTCATCCTTGACTTTTTCGTGCATAAGTATTTTACTAAATTAACCTTCTACCAAAATAGTAGATGCACATTTCTACCATCATCGTCTAAGGAACTCATTTTACTACTAACTGGCAATTGTTTGTTATTAAAGTGAAAACTTATTTTGGCGCGTTTAGCACTTTTGTGTGAAATGTGAAAATCATCATATCACTCGCGTCATCGTCACCTAACGCAATAATCTGATAGCAAGATACAACTCACAAGTAACTTACGAGTATGTTTTTTATTCTCATGTCCAAATTATATCAGCAATGTGGTACTGTAGAACATTTATTGTTTATCTCTGGTGTGTCCTCTAGCCATATTTAGGCTCAAGAACATTCGTTTGCCATGACTTTGAGAATAAAATCAAAATGTTAGCTTTCATTGAATAATTAACTGTTTCTAAATTTAATTTGTAAATTTAAGTTATACTAAAATTTTCCCTTTAGCAGGTAGCGATTTGATTGTATACTGGTACATTGTCAATGTTCATGAGCGGTGGTTACCGCTGTCACTGAATATAATAAAGTACACAACTAAGTAAGTAAAAACGTAAAAAAAAACAGTTTTAAAGCAAATCTTTGTGATAAATATCAACCGGAATTAAGCTATCAAATCAAATCTGTGAGAATGTTTACTTTAAAATTTTCAATGCCAAGAATTTGTTCTATAATCATTGGCGGGAATATTCCTTTAGTTTGATATCTATACTAACGACACCTGACGGGTGTCATAGGTAGCTGACACTAGAGAAGTGACGTCACACCCCTGTCATCAAACTGTACGCTGTGACGTAATCACAGGTGTATTTACGTAACGTGTAATAGGAGATGAAATTGAGAGGTGACTTGGTGGATCTTGGCAAACAGATTGTTGTGTTAAAATTATGAAGTGTGATGATTTTTTGAGTTATGATACTTCTTTAGTGGTGCTTAATATCAGATTTCTGTCTGGCTTTTAGGAAATATTATTTTGTCGCCGTAATATTCCTTTGATTTAGGTAATCCTACTAATATTATAAACGCGGAAGTTTATGAGGTTAGGTGGATATTAGTTATTCCTTCACACAAAAACTACTGACAGAATTTTGATCAGACTTAACAATATTGTACAAAGACTACAAATTAAATATTAACGCAATCTTCGTGGACATCGTTGAGGGCAACAGCTAGTTAAGTAATAGTTTGCCACTATTTCGATATACATATATATTAAGATTTTTTATTGTACACCAACATTTAAATATATATTATTTAAATTTTTGCATTTTTTATACTACCAAGGTGGCAAACAAGCATACGGCCCGCCTAATGGTAAGCAGTTTCCATAGCCTATGGACGCTTGCTCTAAAACATTTAAATAAATAATAATATAAAAGCTGCGCAAAATCATTCCTAAAAAATGTGTATTTATAACCACGTTCCTCTAATGAAGATATTCACTTTTCATCCACAACTAATTCTGTCAAATTAAATCTGTCACGACAAGATGTACCGAGGATAGTTCAAAGTGTTGTTTGTGGATAGATAAAAGTTGAGGAAGTGTGCCTCAACAGAACAGTACCAACTAACTGGAACTAATGCCATATAAATGAGATGTAGGCGCCATTTTGTAGGGAAATATTTCAGGGACATGCTGACTCTGATCATAAGTACGGCAGGGGTATTCCGTAAGAGCAAAAACCGAGCAAAATCTAGCTGTCAGATTGAAAATCGGTATTCCGTAAGAGCCCTTTTTGACGTTTAGTCAATAGATTGTGCCATCACCGAGCAATCACAATTGTCAGTTTTGCGATCACAACTGTCAGTTTGCCATCGCTGTTTCTTAGAGAATCAGCCGGCGGGACTCTATTTACTGTGACGTTTTTATTGGATAGTTTCTAGGAAGGCAAAGGATGCAGCCCGTCTGATGGTCAGCAGTTACTGTAGCCTGTGGACGTTTACAACACCAGAGCCTCTAGACAAGTGGCATAAACGATAATCGAATCGAAAATTCAAAAAAGCAAATGTATGGGATTTGATGTAAGTTTACCGTTGATGCCACTTGTCTAGAGGGGTATCACTCAACTCAAAGTCATTTATTCATTTAGATCAAATACATGATACTTATGAACGTCAAAATAAACAAAAGTCAGCATATTTTTTCCTACGGCCAATTCGCAGACATGGGTAGGGCCTAGAGAAGAATTGGCAAGAAACTCTGGCTACTCTTTTTAATCGCCAAGGTATAATATTTACTTACACTCGCGCGTTTGCGACCCTGCTAAGACCAATCCCTAAATAGAAAACAAATTGTTAAACTCGGACAAAGTCAGAGTAGGCCGCTAGTTGAAATTAAAAAAGCACATGCAGACTCAGAAATAACATAATATGGATCAGACAAAGTTTTTTTACAATATAACCTGTATAAATATAATATAACCTGTGGAGGTTATATTATAATTTGATTCCTGCATGGTAAAAAAACTTTGTGTGGTCCATAAATGTTTGTTGATGAAGGAGTTTTTGTTTACTCACGTGATCACACTGGCTCGAACATTCCCTGTACTCGTTGATCGGATTATTCACGTTCGTGGATACAGTTTGCCGCGCTTTTGTCCAACTGTCAAAGTGAGTTTAGAAATTTTAATATTTGATTGGGCGTTTCGCCCGATGGAGGTTTTATTACTTGTCATGTACAAACAGATTTTGATGCTGCCTGTACATAAAAAGTAATAAAACTTCCATCGGGCGAAACGCCCAATCAAATATTTAAAATTCTGTAATTTAGTCGTTTGGCCCGTTCGGGCGAACAAATGGCGGGCGAAACGACCTATAACTCGTCAACCAATACAGGTGCACATGAGACAGCATAAACTATGCATGCTGTAGCGCGTAAACTACTTCACACATGCAGTCATTATAATATCTACTAATTAAACATTATATTATGTACTTACGATAAATATAAATAATGAACCGTTACGGTAATCGTTGACACATATACAAGATACATTTTTTTTATAACTTACTACCATTCTTCGAGCGTGTGTGAAAAATTATTTTCGTCGGTGATTCCTTGTCGTGCCAAAATTTTCTGGCAAACAGTTGACGGAATGAAACTAGTACTGGCTGCTGATTAGTCTGTTTTACCACTTGCCAGTTATGGCAGGTAGTTGGCTTTATAGTTAACCGGCAATGGTAATAGAAACTACTTAGTTAATAAAAGCTGCTTGATTAAAATAATTAAAGGATTAAATAAAAAAGTGACGTACAGATTATAAAAGCCCTTTAATTAACTTTGAAAAAAAAACATATTACAACCTTCTAAAAAAAGATGACAAAACGTTTATTAGAACTGGTCACTTTTACGAAAACAATATATTGATAGCCTTTAACTCAAAAAGAAACATAAAAAAGTATATTTAATGGCATCTGTGATTTTTTAGCACATATGGCCTGTATTTTTTTACTCCCTAGGAGGTTATTTATTTCATTTTAGTAATTTGATAAATAATACTCAAAAAAAATTCACACGAATTGATAACCTCCTTGTTTTTGAATTTGGTTATTTTTACTATATTCTTACCAAAAATATGTAAGCATTTTAAATGGTTCAACGCCTGCTTTTATAAGAAACATAGGTACATTATTCGATACTATAAAAATAATATACCTACTTAATAACATAAGTAAAGCTATGTATAAGCGCTATATCCTGCTCACCGGCTGACACCAAAGCAAATGGTAGTCATTCAAAATGAAGACAAAATATAAAATTATGAAATCATTTTATATAGTAACATGAGCTTCAAAGTAGCCGGCGACATAAAACGACTGTGACGCACAAAACTTTTATATAAACGACCTGTAGTTATCCTACTAATATTAATAATGCTTAAGTTTGGATGGATGGTTGGATGCTTTTATTACTTAATCACACCACAGATTTCGATAAATTTTGGATATTGCAATTTGAAACAGTAACATAGTCAGATAATAGTCTGGAATAGTACCTAGGCTACTTTTATCTTCAAAGAAAAGCACTGCTCCCGTTATATTTTACATGCTAGAAAAGCCGCGATTTGAGGCTATAATATTATGACTAGTGGCCCGCCCCGACATCGCCCGGGTTAAACTATTGTTAGCTCAATATTCTTAATTTTTTTTTTTTTATACTACTTGGGTGGCAAACAAGCATACGGCCCGCCTGATGTTAAGCAGTATCCGTAGCCTATAGACGCTTGCATTACCAGAGGTATCACTTGCGTGTTGCCAACCCATTTTTTTACACCAGGGCTTTAAGATGGAAGTAACCCTGGGATAGGAATACGTTTCTTTCAAAACGCATTCCTAAATGAGCGCTGGAGACCTATACTCACACACAGGAACACAACTACACCGCTGTGTGTAGTCATTTGGCTGTGGTCTTCTGTAAGGTGAAGGTCCTTCCCCAGTCGGGCTTGCTCGCTAGTATGGTGCCCTACCTCTCTTACATAAGAACCTTCTGACAATAACGAACATAGCAAAAAAAGAATTGACGAAATCGGTTCAGCTGTTCTCGACACGCTTAGCAACACATTCATCGATTCATTTTTATATTATAGATATACAAATCATGCTGTCTCATAAGTATGTGTCCGACGACGACGTGACGAGGACGATACGCTATTCATTTTGAATCAATGAAAGGAATGAATCATGTGGTAATAACCACATAAGAAACAATGGACTACCTAGATGGCGTATACGCCATTGTTTCTAACCAAAGCATTATACATACTAACATCGACAGCATAATTTTCTCCAATGGGGTAAGCAGAGGTGTAACACACACAGGTACCTACGATTAGCCAGCTATGTTAGGTTTAGGTCCCATATAACAATAGGGGAAGTCAATTTCTATACCAGGTTCAGTTCTAGACTTCATGTTGTAATTGTTAAATTTCTTTCCGATTACATATTTTGCTGACGTTCATGCATGAAGAGGTTGATGAATGTAGAGAAAGCGAAATAAGTTTCTCTGGATCGAAACAATTGGCGTACCATAGTCTCTGCCTATCTCAATGACAGACGGGCGTAGTCATATGGATGTATGTTTATCATATCATATCATATAATTTATCCATTAAATGTTTGAAATTTAAATCTTAATACTAAGTATAATATTTATATATTTTAATGCAATTAAAGTTGTACTGATATATGGCACCCTATTCCTGGAGAGGGGCAAGTATTGGCTGACTTCAAATGTGTGAAATACTGGCTTCCTAAATAAAAAAAAACAATATTGAAGGAAGTTAATCTTTACTAATAATATGGATGGATCTTTGTACGCTTTGACGCTAAAATGGTCGAACGCATTTGAAAGAAATTTTATTCAGAGATAGAATAGAGTCTGGAATAGCACATAGGCTACTTTTTAGTCAAGAAAAATCACTTTTACGTGTAGGCAAACCGCGGGCGGCAACTAGTTTAATTAGAAATAACAAAAACTAAATTGAAGCTCTTAAAAAATCAATGTAGAATATTAGTAGGTATGAGTCATTATTTAGTTGTGTCTGGTGAACGTTTAGTCATCAAGAGTTGTGTTGAAGGGAGGTGACCGCCATATTGTATACTGACTAATAGCTATACATCGCGCGATTAAAATATTTACACCATGATCAGGTAGGCTTGGGTCTCGAAGCAAGCGGACAGCTTGTTCCCTAGACATTAATATTATTGCAGGTCTCAAATCAAATAAAATCTTTAATTAATAATTTATTTGCGCAAATATGGTACAATGGATGTTACAATTTTTATTATTTTTTGCATATTCTGCCATAAATATGGCGTGCAAATATATTATATGATATTGTCGTGAATGAAGTTAAATGTCACATTTATTAAATTAGAATACATAAATTACAAATAACCAATTATCAAGATTTGTCACACAGGTTTCGAACCTAGCTCAAACTCCAGCTCTCACTAAGGTTTATTTTAAGTAATCCCTTTATTAAGAACATACCTATGTACTAACCTTTTTGAGAGAATTAATAAATATACTAAGATAGCTGAAAGGGTTCGTGCCATAATCAGGGTTGGTGTATCAGATATACTTTTAGATTTCTAAGATATGTGGAATTCCTCACGATGGTTTCCTACACACCGCTAGCAAATGGTAAATCATTTGATTTGTGCGTATAAATTTAATTTCAAAGTGAAATTCACTATGTTATCGCCACCCAGGATCTTACTCCCCACCACTCTCATTATGTATTATTTAAATGTAAACAAACACTTTATACTTAAACAAAATAACACAAAATATCCTTATATATATTGCCCGCTTTGTTACCCGCTCACACTGTCACCTCGCTATACGATGCGCATGCGTCGAATTAGACGTCGTGACGTTAAAAATAACTAAATATACATCTATCTAATACAGTATGGCGGAAGTTTATATATTGGCGCAAAACTATTAAGTAGTTCTCCTTTATGTAGCGTTTTATTATATTGTGTGTCTGTTTGGTAGATTTGGTAGATGAAATAAGTGTCCACGAGCCATGGGCACGGCATGGCCTAGTATTTTACGATATTAATGTTTGTCTAGTTTTGAGGGTACTACTGATAAGTTGATCTCATAGGATTTGGAAAACGTATTGTGTTCTAATTTTTGTTTTGTGAACTTTTTTAATGCACACTCAGGACAGACATTCATAATTATTATAGAAAAAAAAGAATAATAGGTTTTCTTTCGCTAAGAACTATTAAAGAATTATTAATATTATTAAAGAATTATTAATGATTTATGAGAGGTAGGGTACCATACTAGCGAGCAAGCCTGACTGGGGAAGGACCTTCACTTTACAGAAGACCACAGCCAAATAACTACACACTGTGGTGTAGTTGCGTTCCTGTGTGTGAGTACAAGTCTCCAGCGCTCATTTGGGATACTCTCATCATAAAGCCCTGGTGTAAAACAATGGGTTGGCAACACGCAACTGATACTTCTGGCATCCATCCGATTGTTAGTGCCTGTACACACTAGCGATTTGTCCGGCGATTTTTCACGATTTCATGGCGAGGCGAGATCGCGGCGTGCACGCCGCAATTTCTCCGCGATTATTTTTTAGAAGCAAACTACCCACTTTTTGCTACCATTCTGCAGTCTGCTGCGTGTGTTTATTCATTCATTAATTAAACGTCAAATAACGAGTGACAGGTTATTCACGAAGTGCACGCCGTGATCTCACCTCGCCGTGAAATCGCTGAAAAATCGCCGGACAAAACGCTAGTGTGAACAGGCACTTATGGCTCCTGGTATTACAAGCGTCCATAAGCTACGGTAACTGCTTACCATAAGGCGGGTCGTACACTTATTTATAACTCCAACACAAAAATAACTAATGAGCTAAGTTTATAAACGCACCTTTTACGTCACGTAACCACCATTATGACGTCACATGACATCACAGACCGAATCTGCAACATCTCATGAACAGTTCAATTAATTAAGATGACTTATTTAAATAATTAGGTATTAGAACATTGTGGGAGGAGAGCCAATGAAGTTTGTTTTGTTATACTCTCTGTCAATACGAGAACGATCTGGTTATTGTAGCGGATTTATACAGAAAACTGGTAATGTTAACTTTCGTGTGTATTGTCTGGTATTTAAGTTCAAATTATGTGTATTTACATATATTATTAGTTACTTTTACATTTAAAATATTACTAGGGGTCGCCCGTGACTTCGTCCGCGTGGTAATTGGGAATATTTTCCCCGATTTTGCAACATATCTCACTACTGTTTCGCTCCTAATGATCATAGCGTGATGTTATATAGCCTATAGCCTTCATTCCTCCTTTTTTCTAATCGCACCAGTACTTTCTGAGATTAGCGCGTTCAACCAAACAAACAAGCTCTTCAGCTTTATAATATTAGTATAGACTATATAGGTATACTATAAAATTATATTTACACTAATTTAAAAACAAATAATAATAATAGTATAGTATAAATACCTACTCAAAAAAGGGGAAGCTTAATAGACTTCTTAAAATTCCTCCGCATCGATGTCTACTGGAAACGTAGCATTGCCACGTTGAACGGCAATGCTTATTCTTTGGGCCAAATATCTAATAATTTGGTTGAATATAATAAAATTCTTCTTCTTATGGTTGGATAGATCGTCCCTATTTAGGCCTCTGTCGTGTCAACTGTCGGGGCCGACTTTTAACGTGCCCTCTGAAGCACGGAGACGCTTAGATGAATTACCACTATGCGGTCAGGGTTACCACGCCCCTGGTAGCTTAACACGCTGATCGTTTACCGAACAACGAGTGCATCTAGGGCGCCCTAATTCTGAAATTAATGTGTCTAGTCGTAGGAAGAAGTCCTCAGGAACAAATCCTGTGTCACGGACTTTCATCTGAGCTGAAATACGTCTACTGCCGTCCATACTTGAGCCTCTAGACGAGTGACATAAGCGATAGTCGAATCGAAAAGTCAAAAAATAAAATGTATGGCTTTTTACTAATTTAATCGCATACATACAGTTTTTGTAAGATTGCAAAATCTGCATTCATGCGGTCTTGCCTGAGTATCAAATTGAATCAACTTAAATGAGAAAGAATAATATTCTGTACCTACTCAATAAATATTATGTCTTCAATACTAAAAATTCAAAAATAAAGATTAAAACTTGGATTTTAATAAATACTTCCCGAGGCCCATATTTTTACCCTTTTTACCATATCTGAAAAATGAAATATTGCTAACTTGCCTAAACTAGAGTTTTAGAAAGTAAACAAAAAAATAAAGGTTCATTGACTCCAAAAAATAAAAATGTTAGACAAAATTCTGCCAATTTAATAATTGTTTAGAGTATATACAATGATAGTGATGAACTGATGACAGATCATGTATATTTTTGTATATAAATAATATCAACACTTTGAATGTGATACATCCTGTACAGCGGCGACAAGAACATCGTCTTACCCTCACCTTGCCGACAGTGTTGATGACGTCAGAGACACTACATGTTATTATATTAGCATTCACCGCGGTTACACCTGTATCTATACTAATATTATAAAGCTGAAGAGTTTGTTTGTTTGGTTGAACGCGCTAATCTCAGAAAGTACTGATTCGATTAGAATAAATCTTTTTTTGTTGAATAGTGCATTTGTCTAGGAAGGCTATAGGCTATATAACATCACGCTATGATCAATAGGAGCGGAGCAGTAGTGAGATTTGTTGCAAAATCGGGGAAATGTACGTTCCAAATTACCACGCGGACGAAGTTAATAATATAAGTTTAAATAATCTTACTAATATTATAAATATGAGAATTCGGTAGTTGTTTGTTACGCACGCCAAAACTGCTGAACGGATCTGGCTGAAATTTGGCACAGAGATAGATTAGTCTGGAATAGGCAGAATTCAAAATAGGCGGTATTAACGTAGAGTTGCGGAGAACAGTCCGATGTACCAATACTAGTACCATCTAGCACACAGACTGCAAAAATACTGTAACCGTGACATGGAACTCGCGGGCAAAGCAGGGGAAGCTAATTTTTTTTTTATCCTGTGTGGAGAACAAGCTTACGCCCCGCCTGTTGTTCAGCATTAACCGTAGCCTATGGACGCTTGCAATACCCGAGGTATCACTTGGTTATTAAATGAACGTAGAAGTAAATATCATTATCGTTTTAACTGCATCAGTTTGCTTGCTACCATAATTGTACTTCACAAAAGATTGCACCTATCTGGCGTTTAAAAAGAGTGGACTGAGTTTCTTGCTAGTTTTTTTCAAGGCTGCACGTCAGCGAACTAGTCGTAGGCAAATTTAGCTGTCATCATCTTTCTGGCTTATTTATAATTTATGACATTCATAAATATTACTTTGTATTAAATGCATGTTGAGTAAAAAATACAGAATAATGAAAGCATTCAGAATTCTCAATGATTGTAATAGTTACTTAAGATCTTTGCAAAGTGACTGGAAGATAGTATATACAATCATAATTACTTAATATCCTTACACATTATATTACCATCCTGAAAGTCTAGATATACTAACAATATAAAACATCTGTGAATCAAACTCATCGTTTTTCTTAGGAAACAGAGGTCAGGGGGCGGCCGAGTGGCGGTTCTAATGCTAGTGTTGATAGACATGCTATTTATACAGTTCTGCTAAACGCGCATCATTCGATTAGTTGGTTTGTTGTGCAATAAATGTGATTAAACTAGTTCATTTGTATAAGGGTTGATTCAAAAGAATTTGATGACTAATAACTTGTAGGAAGCTAAGTGTCAGGCTTGAAATATTGTGACAATTTATTGGATATTTGTTTTTTCCTGTCTTTATTTGGTTGCTCATTACAAAAATGCATTAACGATTAGCGATATGGCCGCTTTATGCATTAGGGGCTATTAAAATTCATGATGAAAGCATTAAGTATAGGTACTATTTTGGTATATAAGATAAAGATTTATCTATCTATGTTTACAAAGACATAATTTTTGCACCCAAAACATGCCGCCACGCGCCGCTGCGCCAATTTAAAATTAATTCAAACTAAAGTACATATTTATTAGGAATTTTATATTTGGATAAAATAAACATTTATAGATTTATTTGTGAAACAATAAATATTTCAAATTAAATCAATTATTTTGCGAATATAGGTATATATAGGTCACACATTACATAAAAAGTGCTTCCATATCCTGCCATACAACATGCAAATACATAAAAATAATTTTATTCAATTACATTAAAATAAAATACTTTTAAAAAAATCGACAATTTACAAAATTAAATAACTCTATCCTCCTTCATAAACTCATCAATAGAGTAGTAAGCTTTGCTAACCAAATACGATCGCAGTTTATTTTTAAATATATTTATTTATACATGTTGCTGGCTTAATATGCTAAGGTATTTATTATATATTAGAGATTTATAACTAAATAATAGTTTGATGGATTTTTTACATAGGTATGTTTTCTACGACCATAAATTTTGTGCCGTTTGACCTATATGGAAGCTTCAACATACTTTAATATTCCAGAGAAAATAGAAAGCAAATAATTTAAACATTTCTCCAAACTAATGTTAGTAAACCTGTCACAAACGACAGAAACTTTCAACACTCCAGTCCAACCATTAAAATGTCCTGTCAAAGCACTACACGAAACGACACAGAAAAATATTGTTTACAATAACGACTAAAGATTGACACGAAAACATATTGTTTAGTCATTCATCTATATTAATAGGACAACAACAAAAAAAGCCAAAATACTGAATTTTTTCCGCATTCTGTGGTAACGAAAATAAAGAGAGTTTTGTGTTGGTTTCAGATGCGCGCGCAGTGATATGCGAGAGACGGCGAGGAGCGCGCGCGCAATCACGACGCGCGCTGTACACAACATTCCAAATATAAAAGTGCGAAACTAAATGCATTCATATTGGTTTTTAGTGACATTTTATAAATAAATATTCATCTTTCGACTATTAAATAATCTTAGATTGTTAGGTACATAGGTACCTGTCTATTGTATTTCAGATAGAAATTAATGTGAATGCAAAAACCATGAAGTTAAATTTAATAAGAGTGAAGTGATAAAATGTAAAGTGAACCAAAAGTGGTGATGAGGTGATCAATATAAGTGATCAAGTGGAACGCAGTGCGTTTGAGGATCACTCAGCGGACCAGGATGGTGTGAGGAGACACCATGGGAATACAAGTGGAGAATTCTGTCAACTATAATAACTCATGTAAGTGTTACTAATATACATGTAAATGTAGGATATAACAAAACTGATTAGATAATATTAGATGAAGACATTAAAGTAAAACATAAAATAAATAGATTAAACCAAGCTTAAACTGTGCTGTTATTATTAAGATTTTTAAATTACATTACGTGCTGATTGACAATGACAATAAATAAGAATCAATTCCAAAACCGTCTAGGTTGACTTAAGATAAAAATTAGGAACTATTTATATTATATTAGGAACTAAAAATTAGGATCATTTGAATAGCGATAACATTTTTTGCAAGTTTTAATATTAAAAATTGCAAATAAAGTATTCAAATGATCGTTATTAAAAATCATAATGAAAATTGAATAGCCTGAAATAATCTACCTTCATTTTATATCCTGATAAAATACTTGCTTTTTCCTTGCTGTACCTACTCAGTAATAGCAGAAAAATCTCACCGTCTATCTTGCTTATAAAATAAAAGCATTAAATATAAACACTATATCTTTGTTGATTTAAACAATTCTTTATTTTCATCTCTTCGTTTCATTATTTTCAATTCCATCTAAGCCAATATCAATCAAATACATACAGCTGTAGTGAATGTTTCCTATGACGTAGTTGTTTCCCATACACAGTAAGAGCAGAGTGCAGTTCATAATTAACTTGACGATCGTTAGTGACAAAATTAGGTTTGAATGCAATAATCATTTGTCGCTATTTAATGGCAACTGTTTATACCACAAGTCTATAGTTAGTACTAGTTCAAACTAACCTTCATTAGAAGTTTGAATAGCTATTTGCTGTTGATGAATTTATGATCTGTAAAATTAGATCTAGAAAAAGTTAAATGATTAAATGTAGAGTAAACATTAAGTATAGCGATAATGTGATTAGTGAAAATGATCACGTAAATACATTGTATTTGGAGATCATTTAGACCAGGATGATCGTATTGATTATTTTTATTATCCATGTTAAGAAAGATGGGGCACTGGACAAGCAATTGGCTTAATTGCTTGTCCAGTGCCCTATCTTTCCAGGTGAAAGACTTTACATCACTGGAGAGCACAGCTAAATAAATATACACTTTAAGTGAAATTATGTTCCTATTCATGAGTTAGAGATAAGTCTCCAGTGCTTATTTAGACATGCGTTTTTCAAAGAAACGTTAATACATATATGTCACTCTCTTTTTTCTATGTCGTAAGTAGTGATAGAGGTTTTTAAACTATGCGAGATTTTCAATTTCTTATGAATAACAAATATTTTTTCAAGTCGATTAAGTATCACGATATCATTGTAATTGTTGTGATTACATTTTCCCTCTTTGTCAGTAACTTTAGCTTGTTAAATCAGCGCATTGAATAGCGAAACAAGTTTATAATCACAAAATACCATCTATTTCTGTTTACTAATATTATTGACTTTGGTTAAACGTAGCTGTCATTAAAGCAATATACAACATTAATCTCTCTAGAATTACCTTTAATAATCGATGCGTTAAAATGAGTACCAATCATAAATTTTCATATAACATGGAAGCTAAACGTTAAGAAAAAGATCTCAATAATTACATAAATAGGTCAGTGACGTATAGAGCAGGTGAGGTTTTCATAATGTTGCTAAAAACTTTGTCAATTTGTGTAAATTTTAAAATGTATTAAGTATACTAATCGTTTATGTTTTGAACATAAACGATTAGTATACTTAATACATTTTAAAATTTACACATTTGATTGATTTTGAGTCATTGTTTCAAAATAAATCTGATTCAATAACTAGAACAAGTTGAAATTTTTATATCTATTACGAATAATATACTTTTTTAACTATGTCAAATGAATATTTATAAATATAGCGTTTTCAGTTGAAATATGTAATACCTACTTACACGTAACCGTCTACCAGCAGCACAAAATGTATTTTAAATACAACAATTCACATGTTTCAGCTTGGTTTAACTCTAAGGAACGTGAAAAACCCCATAAATAAGTTTTTTTTAAATGCATCTTTTGTGAAATTGTTCATTTGCATTTACCGATTTAGAACTTCAGTAAATCTGGTATCGACGCAAAAAATCCCAGGAAATATTTCTCCTTGTCCTCTAAACCACAAATTGTCTATTTCAGTGTCTTCAAATATTTTAATATTATATTTTAGTTTAAGTTCAATGTCACATGGTCGGCCTAGAGAGAACGAAGCGACTCTAACTGAGAACTATTTACGATAATTTGTCAGAACGTTCAATTTTTCGGACGCAGACGCACGAAATTTACCGCAATAATCTTAACAAAACGTCAAAATCCATAACTGTTCTGTCGACCTGGATGACAGGCGCATTAAATAGTAAGATTTTGGAAAATTCCGTGGTTATTGATGGCCTTAATTTTTAATTAAGAAGACCTTGATATCTATTTTGTGGAAACTGCAGGATGTATATTTATTTAAAACAATGGCAATTTGTTTTAATCCGCTTAAAGTGCGACGAGCTAAATGTCAGTAACCTCTATTTGTATTTAAAACTATAATTAATCCAAACGCTGATATTACAGACAGTTATAGTTTAAAAAATATTGGAAATGATTGTGAGGATATTGAACGATGATTACTTTCCACAGACAGACATGGTATAGAATACAGAAATAAATTAAAATACTTATGAATGCATGTCTGAGAAGGAAAAGAATACATACACGCACTGAAAAAGAAAAACGAAAGGGGACATCGACCGATGGAGTTATTTTCCGAGAACTTGGAAGAGGATTTAAGAAATGTTATGAAAATACAGATTTTATGATTAGTTAAGTGATAAAAGATTTACATGCGACGTGTTTGTCTGATATTTTTCTTTACAATAAAGTTGTAAAACATTAAAATATTAAAAAGTACAGCAGTATCAACACGCTTATACATGCACAAGTTAATAAAATTGTTTTACGACCATAAGATCCAGCGGTTTAATTTAATCATATTATATGCTTTTATTGGTGGTATTTTCAGGTACTATACCTAGTTTATTATTTACCATGAATACGTTATCTTATAATAACTATAGTCATAATAAAAATATTGCTGCTGATGTCTTAGAATAGTTGCAGGTCAAGATCTCACTCTGATTACATCTAACTTCGACATTAATATAGAATATAACGCTATAAAATATTTTATGTGTTGAATTAAGATTGATTTGATTTTATTATAATTAAATATGGATGGTTCATATAATAAAATTAATCATATCCGATAATCTATAGAAATAATTTTAACAAAAAAAACCGACTCCAAATACAGAAACTTAATGGTAGCTTTTTCATTATTCTCTATATCCTAATTTCAAAGTATCAAAACTTTAACTTTTTATTCCCTTTTTCTCCCTTTAAAAACAAAATCTTCTAAAATAAGATCATTCACAATTAACAATCAGAGTGCAATTCATTACCATTTCAATAACATGTCAAACCCAAACACGTCTAAATTACATTGTTTAATTATGGAGTTCCGTTGCCTACCTTCCAGTTTTATCATCAGATCACTCAATGGTACAATTTTCATTTGTTATATTCGCTTAACAAGCCTAATCATGAATGTCTAATCGCGATCCGTGAAGTTCCTGTGACCGGCTGTGGTCTTCTTCATCAGTTTCAATTCACCAAATGATACTTTCCGAATGCAAATGTTTGATTTATTGCAATTAATGCCAAAATCACTTTATCTTTGGCTATAATATTGGAAGAGTTCATGGATCCCATCAGAACTAATATTTTTATGAAAAGGAGACCAAACTGAAAGTAGTGTTGTTTCAAGCGTTCATATAAAAAAGTAGTAGGCATTTAAAAAGAAAAGTAGCTGCACAATAAGCGATAATTAAAATCTAATTTCGTCTAGTTGATTTACATGACTTGCAATGTCGAAAGCATTTTCCAAATAACCATACACCATTCCATAGTCTTACAATATCACTATACAATCGTTATTTCTTTTGACAAAACATGAATGAAAACTGCCGCTACTATGTGCCACAGCTGTTATATCTTGTTACTTAAATTCTCAGTAATGATTTCCCTCGTAAATGCTTCTAATGACAATATTGTCTATACTAAGTTTCGTGTCCAAAAGTTCATTAGACGTGCCCGGGTCGTCCACCGCGAACGCGCAGCTCATGAACAAATTCACTAAATAAATATTTTCCCGACAAAATAATTGCGACAGTATCATTTATCTTTTCGTTTGCAAATGTATATCTGTCTCTTTCTAACTCTTTGAGGAGTTTTATTTAGGTTTCTGATACTGAAGCTTAATGTTCTGAATCAGAGTTGGAAAACGGACCATTTGTGGACTCCATGTGGCTTTGTCAGCCCTATTTAGATGAAGCGCTGTTTACATGTTTGATTTTGAAGAACTAACTAAGTATATCTGTTCGGAATTTTAAAATAATGTGTATATTATATGACTCAAAACAATTTGTATCTGTGATCTAATAGATATAATCTGTTAGGTTAGATCATACAATTTTGTGAACGGTGTCAGTAGCCAAGATCGCTACGTTTAGCGGACATTTGTGGCGATTTATTGAGATTTCGTACAACTGCTATCGTCATCTTCGGTGGCCTATTTCGCATCGATCTCATCATCAATGTATTTTCGTTTGTTTTCCTCAATTAATTCCTTTATACAAGACAGGCATTGACGGGTAAATTATATATTGTATCATGATATAGATCGTAGGTACTTACTACCGTTTGTCTCAGTCGCACCCTCATAAAAAAATCATAAGAAATAAGAGTTCTTTACGCTGTGGTATTAAATAGTATTTTCATTCGTTTGGCAATGCTTATGAAAATATTCTTGCATGCTGTGTCCTCTTCTAGAAGGATAAACATTTTATACCTCTTATTAATCATGTACTTGTTTTATTTCTTTATTCGTTCAGTTTAGTTTTGTTTTTTTAATTTAAACTAATGATATTATAAAGCCTTTGATATTATATTAAGAAACGCGTGGAAATTATCACTATCTTTTTTCGTATATCGCATTCATACTTGAATTCTATAAGCAAGTAAGCACCAAAACATGGTTACAAAACTGAACGCCGCTCAGTTTGACGGTAGCTTATCTTTCTTTATAATATCATTTTTCTTCTTCTTATCGTTTGGTTAGTGGTGGTGACAGAGTTATTTAGATCGCCCATATTTATGCTTCTGTCGTGATCTAACGACTAATTACAATCGGGACCGACTTTTAACGTGTTCTCAGAAGCACCAAGATGCAATACCACTATGCGGTCACACATCTATAAGGTTACCGCGCCCTTGGTAGCTTAACCCGCTGATCTTTAACCGAACAGCAAGTGTACCTGGCTATGAGCACCTCCTGTCTATAATATCATTGGCTGACCCATTAAACGTAACGATTATACTTTTGCTGTTATAGTTATTGTTTGACACATTCTTCTATTGTCTCTGACGACTAATGAATAGACATTCCTCGAAGCCGCTGGCAATCGACCATTAGTTAGTTTGTCACCTTGTACCTACAGGTACCATCACAATGCGAACTCCATAAAGGAATTACAAAAATTGGGACGCGTGATACAATGCGCATGCGCAAGCCAAAACTATAATACTTACACAATTGTTATCGCATCGTTAATTCGTATAATTTATGCGACAGGCAGGTACTAACATCTAATTTTCGAAATGTGAACGAGTTATTAAGTTTTTAAGGGGTCGGCGCAAGCGATACTTCTGGTTTTTGCAATTATATAGGCTACGGAACTGCTTACCATCAGGCGGGCCGTATGCTTGTTTGCCTCCTTGGTAGTATTAAAAATAAGTGATTAACACCTATTTTTGAAAGAAACGTTTTCTTATCTCAGGGATACTCCATCTTGAAGCTCTCGTTTTAAAAAATGGATCGGCAACACGCAAGTGATACCTCTGGTGTTGCAAGCGTCTATAGGCTACAGTAACTGTTCAACATCAGGCGGGCTGTATGCTTAATTGCCACCCAAGTAGTAAAAAAAATACGACAAATTTCTTGTTAACTGACAAAAAAAGCGGTGGCAGCGCAGTGGAAAAGTAACTGACTTGTTCACATGAGGTGTGAGTTCGATCCCATGTCGTAGTACCATTATAAAAATCTACGTATCTACTTGTCACATGATTTACTATCTTTGTGTAAGAAAGAATTCTAAAGAAATGCCGATTCAAACCGAGTGGGTATACTGTAATACTATTGTTACAGATTACTAAACTATTGTTCTTACCAACTATTATGCTATAGCTGCGGAATTTCATGCTAAATACCTGAAACCCACGTGGTATGTACTTCTGCCCACAGTGGCAGCGAATACCGCTTCAGTTTGAAAAGGTCTTTAGGCCACTCGACCTTAGGTTTAGGTCTAAATCCTCTCGTTTCTCTTATTCGAGTAGAGAAGATCCATTATGGGATAAAATATAAATATATTTTAACGAATATATTCCAAATTACTAGTACTTATTATTTACTGCGAAATTAATGCGGAATTAGCGATTTCTTTTGCAGAAATTCTATGCATGACAAAGTTGCTGGAAATCTGGCAATCTAACACGATCGAAGATAGATCCCTGCTAGATTAACTTTATTTTGGCATACTATGCGCATAATATATATCAGTATTCAATTTAATTTATTAATTAATCTTCATACACAAAATGTACGTATGGGCGGACTCAATGCCTGAGGCATTATAATATCAGTCAACCTGTGTATTAACGTAGCTTATAAACAGAATATACCATTTTTATTTTAAAAAAGACTAAATCCACGCAAAGGTTACCTTTGCGCATATGCTAATAAAAAATACAAATAATACTGAAATGGTAATATTGAATTCTGTTTGATTGTATCACTTTCTGCGCTCACAAATTGTAAAACAAATCAAATTGTATCTACATATCTGGCGATTAAAAAGAGGGACCTAAGTTTTTGCCGGTTCTTTTCTTAGGCTCCATCCCTGTCTGATCACTCACCGAGCATTTCAATCAAAACTTCGAAAACAGTAGACAAATTAGCTGACGTCTCATTTGGCATTCGTGCATATGAGTTACAGTGTGATCTATATGAATAAATAAAAAAATCCTGAAATTTACAACTACAACATGAATGCAGCGCGCAGTGAAATGAGATGTATCCGAGATCTGAAGATTCGAATACAAATACGTACTAAACTATTAGTAAGTCAGCAGTAAATTCGTGATTTTGAATTGTATCTTTCTCAGCTTAGATGATAAACGTACCGATAGGTGTCTACGTCATAGTACAGTAGCTGTGTCATAAGCGCATTAATTTCATTCGGACGTAAGCTGAACTAAAATACATTTTATTACATAAGACATAACGTGCCCATCTAATTTATAAAAATGACAATATTATTATACGTTCGAAAATTGTTTATATCAAATGCGAATAGACTGGTGCTGTTATCTAGCGGTGTATGTCGGAACTAGAGGAGCGAACACGTTTACAAATCGGTTGCGTACAACTTTGGCAAGCGTTCAATTTAGGAAGTTTACACCGCGTTCGCTAGATGGCGATAGTAATGTTTCTAATGTTCAATAAAATTATTTTGTTTATGTTATGTCGTGCGTTTATTTTTAAAACAGAGCGTTTTATAAGTGGCCTAGGAAGTTATGTATATCGCGGCCTGTGCAGAACGTGGCGATGGGCAATGCACGTCGAGAGTTTTCCACGCTACAAACATAATGAAAAAAGTTTTATAGATTCAAAGCATTATCAAACGTTTTATTATTTCATTTAAATGCTATGTGTGGGTAATTTTCTTTTCTATCAATATTTTGAGATTTTTAAAGTAGGTGTGTGCGTTTATATGTCGTTTAGTTGGCAGCCGTAGTACGGTAGGTAATTGTAAAAGAATTTAGAATATTGTAGGTCACTGATATGGAGGAATTCTGTTTTATATGTAATGGAAGTACCTACCTAGGAATTGATCAATGAGTTTAAGGTAGACAGCAAGGTAGACACTGTGACGATTTATGTGATTGGTTAGGTGGCTAGGTTCGTGATATACTTAATTTAGATAATTAAAACAATGTCTTTACACTTCTTATATATCGCATAGTTTACAAAGAATGTACTTAAATGATGTAGTTAGAAAAGAAAGAAATAAAGAAGATTATTAAACTTCGAAGATTAAACTTCGAACGACATCTAATCAATAATACGGATAATACCTACTGTGTAGACAGGATATGATTATAGAAAGTAGGTATTACTCAGATTTGTGGTTAATCAAAAACAGAAAATGTCTCCCAGCTGATAAAAATATCAATGAAAAAATCAAAAACTAGTTGTTGCCTGCGGCTCCGCCCGCGTAGATGTCGGTTATTGCGCTAAATTTAGAATATATTCCAGACTGTAATCTATCTCTGTGCCAAATTTCATCCAGGTCCGTTCACTAGTTTTTGCGAGAAAGAGTAACAAACATCCATTCTTACATACTTTTGCGTTTATAATATTAGTAAGGATATTACCCAATATTATCACAACCTCTGTGAGTGATCTGACGGGTCATCCTTATTATCAGTAATCTGGTTTGTCACCTTTGTGGGATAAAACCATACATATATAAATTAGGGGTCGCCCTCGACTTCGTCCGCGTGGAAATTTGAAACGTACATTTCCCCGATTTTGCAATATATCTCACTACTGCTCCGCTCCTATTGATCATAGCGTGATATAGCCTATAGCCTTCCTGGATAAATGCACTATTCAACATAAAAAGTTTTTTTCTAATCGAACCAGTACTTTCTGAGATTAGCGCGTTCAACCAAACAAACAATATCTTCAGCTTTATAATATTAGTATAGATTTCGTCCAGCACTGTTCACAAAAACATTAATTTTTCCCATGACTATAGATGTAGGCCCTAAAATCAACTACCTGCTACGGCAATTCCCGAGTGCTACGACATGCAACATGTCGTTCTTTAAACGAGGTATATAGGTACAGAGCACTAATGTCACTAATGGTAGCAGCGTGACTGTGTCTCTTGTATTACTTAGGTTCATGAGTGGCTGTTACTAGCTCGACAATTTAATAATAAATAAATTAGACCATATTTTGTACCCGTGGTAGAGCGAGTTAAGTATGCCGAGCAAACTTTATTACCACGTAGAGACGTGAGAATATTGCTAACAAGAACATTAATAATTGCACCTACCATATTTTATCTCTGCACCCCTAAAGGTTGACTGGTAGAAAATGCCTTAAGGCATTAAGTCCGCCGTTGTACAATTTTATTATGTGCAAAAGTTTAAAAAAATAAATAAACAGATGCGGAGACCTTATGTTTTTATTCGCTATATTGTTATCAATCAATCAATCAGCTTGTTTCAGTCCACTGCTGGACATATGCCTCTTCTAATTCATGCCACAACACCCGCAGGGGTATTCCGTAAGAGCGAAAACCGAACCTCCATTTTACAGCAAGAAAACGGAGCAAAATCTGGCTGTCAGATTTTCTTTTTTACATTTAGCGATCGTGTGTGCGTTCACACAACAATCACAACTGTCAGTTTGCGATCGCTGTTTCTTAGAGAATCAGCCGGCCGGTCCGCCTTCCGCGTCCAATCTACCCCTGCAACCTTTTTAAGGTCATCAGTCTATCTGGCCGGGGGACGTCCAACCTTACATTTACAAAGTCGCGGTCTCCACTCCAGGACTTGCCTGCTCCAGCGATCATCAGTCCGTCGGCAGATATGGCCAACCTATTGCTACTTCAATCTAATTATCCTGCGAGCTGTGTCGGTAAATTTGGTTCTTTATCGAATAACCTCATTTCAAAGTTTCTCCTTCAAGGAAACCCCAAGCATAGCTCGCTGAGTGATTACAAATTTGAACTAACTCTGCCGTAAGCGAAAGAAGTATGTCTAGATCGAAGCAATTGGCCTACAATAGTCTCTGCCTACTTCAATGGGAGACGGGCGTAATGATATGTATGTATGTATGTACACAGTGTGGGATACCATACCAACACATTATCCAGTAGACCAACTAACAGGCCATATTCATTTTGTAAACATACAAAATACCTACTTGTCTTATTTATTGGCAGATTCTGTGAGTCAAACCTTAATTAATGTAGTCCCGGTAGCGGTGAATTTCCTACAATTAAATGCTATCAACTCAAAAATACTTCGAATTAAAACTTAATATTCAATTATTTATTTATTTATTTATGAAACTTCATGCACACAAGTACATAGACGGACTTACTGCCGATGGCATTCTCTACCAGTCAACCTCGGTGATGCAGAGATAAACGATTAATTAGAATTAATTTATTTAAACTAATATTATAAATAATAACGGGAAATATGTTGGTCCATTGGTTTTCTCGTTGTAGCGAGGAGGTTAAAACAACTCTATATAAAGCCTATTGCCAAAACTTCTACATGAGCAGCCTATGGACCAGCTTTACCAAACATTCGCTAGACGCATTTAGGGTTCAGTACAATAACTGCTTCAGGATGTTGATGGGACTACCGCGCTTTTGTAGTGCATCGGGTATGTTCACAGTCGCGCATACCGACGATTTCTATGCAATCCGTCGTAAAAGAATATACTCGCTGCTAACATGAGCGCGGTCGAGTTCCAACGGCATCCTGAAAATGTTAAGTGAAAATTTTGATGCACCATGGCTGAGCCATGCTCTGCTGGTCAAACCAGCATTATTTTTTTAGGAATTAGTGTTTTAAATTTATTTACTATCATTAGAATTAAGAAAAAAATTACTAACAGATTGGGCTAAGTTGCCATTAATAAATAAAATATTTGTCCGATCCTTTCATGTTGTCCTAACATAGATGTAGGCAAATCAGTCGCAATAAAAGATTCGAAGTAATAGCACGTTTGTTTATATAAAATAATACACCGACCCGGTCATTGAGAGAAAGTGAACCTTAAAGTAATAAACATATGGTCGAAATCGAGCCGGATTAATGAACGGGTCGGCTTGCGAACTCGGCGCGCGAATACAATAGGGAACCGCATTTCCAAGAATTAGATACCTATAGAAAAAGTTGTTTACGAGTTAAATCAAATGTGTGAACGATACAAAGTTATAGACTTTTAAAATAAAAGTGAATATAGACATTGCAGTGAACTTGTTTGTGTACTATTTTGGACTATTTAATTTTGAAAAATGACTTCACCTACTCCGGAGCAGTCTAAATATTTATCTACGTTGGAAGATGTGGCTAGTATGATACAAAAGGCACAAGCTAACCTAAAAAACTGCGATTGACGGAAGGCTATATCAAGGCGAAATTACGTGCATTGAGGACTACTGGAATACATTTAAGCAAGCAAATAGTAACCTTATGAAGTGTACTCCACGTGAACAGCGTGGCATTTTGCCGTACTTCCTCAATGAAGAATATTATACGTATGAAGAGATATATCTTTGTTTACATGCGGATTTATCAGACCTTTTATCGAAAATTGAGTCACAACAGAGATTAACAGAAGTGTCTAATATGTCCACTCACTCCACTTCGTCACACAATGGACAGCTGCCGTTTGCTAAGCTACCAAGAATACAGTTGCCTACTTTCTCGGGAAAATATGATGAGTGGCCCACGTTTCAAGATTTATTTACAGCCCTCGTCCACAATACTTCTATTAGCGATGTGCAAAAATTAAACTATTTAAAGATGAGTGTTTCCGGTGAAGCAGAAATAGTATTAAGCAGTATCAAGGTAACAGAAAGTAACTATACACAGGCATGGACACTACTTAAGGAAACGTTCGGTAGCAAAAAGATGATTGTGTCTTCTATTCTAAAAAGATTGTTCTATCAGAAAAAGAGTAACCAATCAGCTAGTCAAATTAAAGCTTTGCTTAATACTACAGTTGAGTGTATCAACAGTCTGCATAATATGAATATATGTACTGACTCTTGGGATCCTATGATTGTATTTCTGGTTGGGCAGAAGCTGGACCCAGAGACGTCAAAGTGTTGGGAAGAGCAAGCTTACAAGGAGAATAGCGATGAGTTATCTTCGTGGAAGGAGTTAAAGAAGTTTCTTGAGGTTAAGTACCGATCGCTCGAACTAAGTGCCTCCTCCATGGCTTCTACGGTTACCAGAGAGAAAACACTAGGGCACAAAACATTTCATGTTGCAGAAAAGGGTAATATGAACGATAATTTACAATCTGCACACACCAACGTCACTTCTCCACCGTCGTGTAGTTATTGCAAAGGTGAACATTATATATTTAGTTGTAAGGAATTTACAAAACAACCTATACAACAGCGACGTGAATTTGTAAAAAACAAGAACCTTTGTTACAACTGCCTAGTACCGAATCACAATGTCTATAACTGTAAACAAAAAAGAACGTGCCGAGTCTGCGGTAGAAAACATCATTCTCTTTTACACCAAATTAGAGACACAACACAAGAGAATGAGAAACAAGAACACAAATTAGAACAAACGGTCACAAGCGCACACTTCTCTAAAGAACAACCTGGTCGTCAAGTGTTATTGGCTACAGCACAAGTAAATGTCACATCGTGCGACGGTAAAACACATCTACTTCGTGCATTGATTGACCAAGGCTCAGAGGCTTCATTCATTTCTTCAAGAGTAGTCGAACTCTTAGGATTGAAGAGGACTGGCATCAATGGTGTAGTCTCAGGAGTTGGAGAAGGTAACCTGGTACCTATCAAACATGTAGTTGACCTGTCAGTTACATCAAGACATAATTTGAAGGAAGTTATTCAAGTGAAAGCATACGTTTTGAAATCCGTATCTACAACATTACCTTCGAAACATATCTCGATGAACTGGCCAGAACTCCAAACTTTATTATTGGCTGATCCTATGTTTAACACCCCGGGTAAAATTGACATTCTACTTGGGTCCGACATATTTTGCAAAATCATAGAAGTCGGTTTAATAAGATTGTCTGATGGCATAGTGGCTCAGAAAACACGTTTGGGTTGGATACTTTCAGGTCAAAGGGAAGACAAATTAATTAGCGACGAACACAAAATAACTACACTACATGTCACAAGTATGGTATCAGAAGACAATGATATGTTAAGAAAGTTTTGGGAAATAGAAACAGAATTATACAAGAAAAAGAAACTATTTACAAAAGAAGAAGAATCATGTGAAGAGATATACAAAAATACAACTATAAGAGTTAATGGAATATATACAGTACAATTACCTTTAAAGCAAGAAATCAAAGAAACAGTAAATTTATGCGGAGATACAAAACAACAAGCTATTATTAGATTCAAACAATTAGAAAGGAAGTTTCAAAAGTCAGAGAAGTTAAAATTAGAATACTCAAGGGTAATACATGAATACATGGCAATGGGTCATATGAAAATATCAGATTCAGCTGATGACAACCTATCAATCTACCTTCCTCACCATGCTGTAATACGTGAAGACAAAATTACTACCAAGGTTCGAGTGGTTTACGACGCATCTGCAAAGGGTTCTAACGGTCATTCTTTGAACGATACCATGATGGTTGGACCTGTTTTACAGCCTGATTTACGTAGTTTAATTATCACATGGCGAACACATAGAATATGTGTAGTGGCGGACATAATTAAGATGTACCGAATGATCCATATGACGTCAGAACACACAAATTTACAACGCATTGTCTGGCGAGATAACCCTGATGAAAAACTGCAAGATTACAATTTGACAACTGTAACTTTTGGTACAGCTGCGGCTCCATACTTAGCTGTACGTACATTAAATCAACTCGCTGATGATGAAACACATGAGTATACTGAAACCGCTCCTATTATTAAACATTCCTTCTTTATGGATGATTTTATGCAGGGAAGTGAAAGTATAGAGAAGACAAAGAAAATGTGTGAGGAAATAAGGACAATACTTAATAAAGGAGGTTTTAAAATGCAGAAGTGGTCTAGTAATTCTGAAGAAATAATAAGCTATTTACAAGAAGGGGAAAACAGTACGAAGGATGGAATAGAGATAAAACTAGATAAAGTTATAAAAATTCTAGGATTGTCATGGGATAGGAAGAATGATACATTTAAATTCACTGTCAATTTACCTGAAGTTCGATTTCCTGTGACGAAAAGATCAATTTTATCGGATGTTGCTCGACTATTTGATCCGTTTGGTTGGCTGTCACCAGTGATAATCAACGCTAAGATTCTTATACAAAAATTATGGCTTTGTAACTTGGGATGGGATGATGAATTACCATCAGAATTGATTGATGAGTGGACAAAATATAGAGAAGAGTTAATACACCTACAAAACATTGAATTACCACGCTGGTTGAAGACCACGCCAAATAATTTCAAAAATGTTGAGTTACATGGTTTTGCAGACGCATCTAGTCAAGCATATGCTGCGGTTACGTACCTTAAGATTATTGAAGAAAACACGGTATATGTCACGATGATCGCATCTCGTACTAAGGTAGCACCTTTGAAGCAACTTTCAATTCCAAAGTTAGAGCTTTGCGCTGCAGCATTATTAGCAGAATTGATCAATGATCTAGTAGACCTATTGAAAATACCCAAAAACAATGTGTATGCGTGGACCGATTCAATGGTGGTGATGTCATGGCTTCAATCTCAACCCAACCGTTGGCGTACCTTTGTTGCAAATCGAGTGGCAGAAATCACACGAGTTCTAGACAATGACCGATGGAGACATGTTCAGTCTACTGATAACCCAGCCGATATCGCTACAAGAGGCATAAAAGCGAGCGACCTGGCTTATTTAGACTTATGGTGGACTGGGCCTGTGTGGTTACAATTTAAAAATCTAGACTTAGTTACATATGATGTACCACAAACAGATATAGAATTGAAGAGTTCAACATTTCACACCAATTTAAAAGACAAACCAATATGGGAAGCCTTTTCATCTCTTTCAAGAATGAAAAGGGTATTAGCTTATTGTAGAAGATTATTAAGGAAGGAAAATTCAGAAACAAGAGAGAAATATTTAACAGTAAAGGAATTAGACAAGGTTTTAGAATCAAGCATAAAATATTATCAAATTTTAATTTATCAAAGGGAGATAGAAGATTTACAGAAAAATGGAGAAATAAAGAAAAGAAGTTCTCTTATTACACTCTCACCCTTTTTAGATGATAATGGGATTATAAGAGTGGGCGGGAGGTCACAAAACGCTGGCATAGATGACAATACAAAACACCCAATCATAATTCCTGGTAACCAGCACATTACTAAGCTGTTAATTAAAGAAGCCCACATTAGGACGTTACATGGTGGAATTCAAGCCATGATGGCTTTTCTTAGAACCAGATATTGGATCATAGGCATGAAATCGGCTGTACGAAAATGCATTCATAACTGCAAGATCTGTATAGTAGACAAAGCTAGGATAAAACCCCAGCTTATGGGCCAGTTGCCTGCCGTTCGAGTCAATCAACACCGTGCGTTTATGAACAGTGGAGTTGATTATGCTGGACCTGTATTCATGAGAACCTCGAAGGGTCGCGGTCACCATGCAACAAAGGGCTATATTTGTTTATTTATTTGCATGGCCACTCGCGCTATCCACCTAGAAGCTGTTACAGATCTTACTACACAAGCTTTTATAGCCGCATTTCGGAGATTTGTGGCACGCCGAGGCCACTGTTCTAACTTATGGAGCGATAATGGCACCAACTTTGTTGGCGCGGCTAAGGAATTAAGAGAGATGTTTAAAGAAGGGCAAGACAATTTGGCAAGAGAAGCAGCTGAACTTCTGGCTAACGACGGTACAAGATGGCACTTTATACCGCCTAGAATGCCAACATGTGGAGGTCTGTGGGAAGCTGGCGTGCAATCTGCTAAAAGACACCTTCACAGGATTAATAAGGACACCAAATTGACGTACGAGGAAATGGCTACACTCTTGGCTCAGATCGAAGCGTGTCTCAATTCACGTCCTCTTTATCAAATGGATAACAATACGATGATGCCACTTACTCCTGGTCATTTTTTAATTGGGGAGCCCTTGATTAGTGTCCCTGATACATATTACGAACATCAATCCATCAGTCTTCTAACGAGATGGCAGTTAATTCAAAGATTGACCCAAGATTTCTGGAATCGATGGCGTACAGAATATCTCAACACCCTCCAACAAAGATACAAATGGCAAATTAAGGTTCCTGAGCCAGCAATTGGTGATGTGGTTATTGTTATGGAGGATAATCTGCCACCTACGAAATGGTTATTAGGAAGAGTGAAACATTTACATCCTGGCAAGGACAATCTTGTAAGAGTGGTGACAGTACAGACTATGAACAATCATGAGCTAAAGAGACCCTTATACAAATTGATACTACTGCCCAAAGAGAAGGAGAGTGAGTGCGCCATGGTGGGCGGTTGATAATTGCATAGTATTGTGATCGTAGTGATTGTTGTGCTTGAATCGATAAATTGTTATTAATGTACTTATAAATGCAAAGTTACGCATGTGAATATTTAGTATACAGTCCACTGTTTGAACGATTTATATATTGTAACATTATCTAATTTAAAAACAATGTTTTTGGTGGGCGGAATGTCCGATCCTTTCATGTTGTCCTAACATAGATGTAGGCAAATCAGTCGCAATAAAAGATTCGAAGTAATAGCACGTTTGTTTATATAAAATAATACACCGACCCGGTCATTGAGAGAAAGTGAACCTTAAAGTAATAAACAATATTATTATTATATTATTTATGTGTATGAAATTAAATAATATGAATATAATTAATGACTACAAGATATCAATTAAATTATAAAAGGCAGAGTTTATTTGTATATTTGAGAGAGAGAGAGAGAGAGAGAAAAATATTTATTTCTTACACAATAGGTACATACCAAAATATAATCATACATAAGTAAAGAAATAAAGAAATAAATATTATTATATTTGAACGCACTATGTCTTGAACTACCAGTCGGATTTGAAAAATCCTTTTAGCATTTGATAGCCAAATTCTTGAGGAAGGCTTTAGGCAATTTTACATCTCGCTACAATCCATGAGAAGCATGGTAGTAAGAATAAACCCGACACGGGACGAAATCTAGATGGGTGGCCATTTTGTAAAACACATCAAAACTCCTCCATGCCTCAGAAAACACGTTCTATTTTATACTATCACGATGACATATTGTAATAATGTTTGATATTGAGATCTTTATTCTTTTAATTTAATTAGTTGATAGGTATATATTCGACACAAATGTAATTTTGTTATGAAATAAATGAAATGAAAAAAATGAAATGGCAAGCAAACGTGTTGAGCACTGGAGACTTGATTACACACAGAAAAACAACTACAGCACTGTGTGTAGTTATTTGGTTCTGGTTTTCTGTTAGGTTAATTAAGCTTATTTGTTTGTATGGTGCCCTCTCGTGGCACAATTTTTTTTGGGGACATTAACTTCATTTAAATGTGAATTTTAAAAAAATTGGACAATATTGTATCCCTTTCCTTTATATAATTATGCTTAATAATTGTTGCCCTAAAGTTGTAGACTTTACTTCCTTTTGAAATTTTATTTGGGATTACATTTTGAACTGCTAGAACTGTCTAAGGTTTCTTAAAGACCCAAAGTTTTTTTTTTTTATAAAGTGGTTAACTTTATAAAAATAAAAAAATATTCAATAACATCGCAAAAAGTCACAACATACGTAACAGAAACATCAAAACATTATCATTTGTGATTCGTAGTTCAATTTAAATATTTTTTAAATAACTCAACACAGATCCGATTTAGAATAATATTCTGAGAAGGTATGAAAGCATTCGCAAACTGCTAAATTAACATGGAACAGCTGGTGGAAACCACAGGTGTTCACAATAATAAATACGTACACAGAAATACTGAACAAACAGATATGTTTACTCCCGTCCAGTATGATATTTACTTTTACAAATGATTGATAAGATTTTATTTATTTATTTAACAATAAATAATAACTTCGTCATAAATTGATAGAAAATTTTGAAAATTAGAACATTCTGTCGGTAATGCACAGAAATGCATGTAGGTATGAATGAAGCGCATCAGAAATGAGCCATGACCATCGTCAATCACGGATGCTAGGGCATGGCACCACATAGGTCAAGGAAGCGCCCGGACGGCGGCGGGGCGGGCGGCGCGCGCAGGGCGGGCGGACCATGTGGGCGGGCGCGTTTGTTTACGGGCGGCAGTCCCGCGCCGAACCGCCGCCAGCGCCGGTCCGCCGCTGCGCGAGCGCAACCTATCCAGTTCACGGCCGCTCTATAACCGGACGGCTATTTCGGCGCATAATACACCGCACGGTGCGGAGCAGTGTTCAGTTTCGCGCGGGCAGGTGCGCGGGCCGAGGTCGAGCATGCCGCCCGCCTGACCCGCGAGCGCGGCCATGGAGCGCCGCCGCCGCGCCGCCCGCCTCGAGCCCGCGCCCGACCCCATGACGAAGGTGGCGCGCCGCCGTGACAAGCCGCGGGAACGCTGGCTCCTCACAAGGAAAACATGGAAGTACATGTCGGATGCGGGCCGCCGGCTCATACCCGACGGTGCACAGAATCGACCGGAAGACGTACCGCGCCTCGAAGCCTACTTTCAGGATGTGTGCGCCAAGGAACCACGTTTCCTCCTATGGCGCAAAAGTTCGTATCCAGGAGCGCTGCCGCGCCCTCGACGAAAGAAGCGCGCGCGTGGTGGCTCAGTGAGGGCGCGCTCCCCCGTGGACGAGGTGCCGTTGCCCCCGGCGCGCCCCACCGACCTGTACATCGGCCACACCTCAGGCGGTCGCTTCGACATAGCGAAGCTTCGGAGGGACTTCTTCGCCGCGCCGCTCCCGGCCGCTTCGACCTCCAAATTCAACTCTACGTCTAGCCTCTCGACGTCACAAACGCGAGCGGGCACGGCGTCGGGTGACTCGGCCGGCCGGGCTCTGCCCGACGAGGAAGAAAACACTTTAGTTGATTTATTGCGCAAGTACCTGAAAGTTGAAGATGATTCCGGCACCGCTAGACTGTCGGACACGGATGAATTAGTTCGTTCACTAAGGAAGTATTTGAAGCAGCAGTCGGAGCGGACGCCCACCGACTCTGATACAAACCCTGCAAGGGAGAGGACCCTACTGGAGAACCTCGGCAGGTATTATGTGAGATCCCCAAATAGAGACAATATAGTGCAGGATCTGTTGACCGATAGGAATTTAATGAAAAGACTGTACCATGATCTTCGTAAAACTAAGCCTTACAGAGGAGGTAGAGGTGGTGGTAGTGGTGGTGGCGGTGGTGGCAGTGGCCCGAGCGGCTATGGACCTAGTGGCTTCGTCAGTGGCGTTAGCGCTAATAATTCTAGGAGTGGGCCGCGCGGCCGGACTGTCGGTGGTACTCGTATTAAAGATGGTGAGGACTCTTATCGTTCACCGCCAATGTCTCCACCGCCGCTTATTGAAGTTTTTTATGAGTCGTTGGAGGATAAGTTTGTGGAGTGCGGAACACAGACACACGCCATTCCAGATGAAGTGTTGGTGGATTTGGAGCGCGAGTATCGTGAGAAGATGGAGGCGCAGACGGCACCGACGAGCCCTACTGGTCCACCGCCGGATAGAGCGAAACCAGCACGACGGCGCTCCAGCGTCGACCATGATGACGTGTCACAGTCCGTCAGTGATACCATCAAGCGGTACTTGAGGATGGCACGTAAGAAGAGTGTCGACGCTGACAAAGCAGACCGCTTCAAGCGTATCAATTACGATAAGAATTTGCGAAACATAAAGCCACGGTTGGCTAGTGACGTGGACGATGACGGGCCCCACAAGGGTTGTCAGACAGAAGAGGGATGGATTTTGACGTACCGGGACTTAAAATTCGCATCTATCGCGTCTACGCCGACGTCGCCGCCGTCACCGGTGTCGCCGACGGCGTCGCATTCGTTCCTCTCGACATTGCTTGGTCGAAGTGCGCCTGCAGTAGCTCCTCCCGCAGGTGGCATGCAGAAGTCGCGGTCTTCCAGCAGTGTGGTGCAGAGTGTGAGCAAGCGGCTCTGGCGCACCAGGAGCCGCAGCTCGTCGCGCGTCGCCGCCACATGGACGCCTCAGGTCAGTCGCATTATAGTCTTTGTTGTGATGCTAACATTTTGTGTCAACTTGAGCTGTAGCACGATGCTTTAATCTCTGTATCTTACGTGATAATTCTTGTCAATCAGTCCTATACTATATGGTACCTATCTCCCTTTATAGTTTTATTTGCATTTAGTAACAGAACCACTCCCAGACTATTCTGCCCTAACTTTTTCATACCACCTCACCGCGTTCATCTCCACTTGCCCGCTAGCTCGGAGTACTATAAAAGTATGAAGCGCCGCGGCGCTGGGCCCGTCTCCACTAGCTTTTCATTTACGTACATACGTAGAAAGGCAGCATCATTAGCACATGAAAAACTGCTGAAATGATGCACATTTTAAACATATCTGACGAGTAACCTAATCTTATAGTGCACAATTATATTTGTAACACGTGATAATACTAACAAAACGTGTACCAAGGAATCTGTTTTGGCAATGAAATGGTTAAAATGTTCCTAATTAAAATGGTCAGATTATAATAAAGAATGTTAGTTTTATTCATGTGTAAGTAATACTCGTAATTATTGATTGTGATGAAAATCGGATTAATGGTTTTGCTGTAACTTATATAAAGAAAGTATCTATAAATGTACAGATCTTTAATTTATAATACTAGGAATATCTATTTTCTTTTTATTAAGTATATTTAAACAAATTAACCTTATTTGTAATTTATGCTTTTGGTGACGACAACACACAAGTCCAATAGTGAGACCTATATATTACAAAACAGGTAGTTCTTAAATAAAAAAAAATAAGACACTGACTGTTATAGATGAAAAAATATTTAGTAGCCATTTACAATTAGAAAAATAAATTAATAAAAAGAAAACTCTAATGGCATCGTTTTACTTTTTTTTAAAATAAATAACCAGTTTTTAAGAAGAGAATAGGTTTGAGGTTTATAACGTAACCTCAAACCTATTCTATTCTTAACAACTGGTTATTTATTAAAAAAATATATGTTTAATATTTTAATCATTATTTTTTCAATTTACCAAAAAAGTATTCTCTTTTCTCCAGTCACTTGCGCTGATTATGCTTAGGTACTACATTAAATGTGGTCAATTCATTTTATTATAGTTTGCATTGTCAATTAAATTTAAAAAAAGAAAGACATTTATTTAAAGGTCAACGAGAGAAAAGGCTCTTAATTTCATAGCAACACAAAAACTAATTACTTATCTCTGTGCGATGCTAGAATAGGTTCCAATCTCAGCTCGGCATATTCAAGCTTCGGGGCCCACGTTCAGTAAAATGTAAATACTTATTTGACGTTAAGGTATCACAACTTTAACGGCCTGTCCCCACTTGGTCTTGCTCGCTTGTGAGCACTGTGTTATAGAAACCTTGATCTTGTATCATCGTGTTTTTATTCCAATAATCGAGAGTCCTTATTATTATTAGCATTACAGTTCAATACCGACTTCGGTTTCGGGTCGAATTTTGGTGGTAATAGTACACTTCTTTCACTGTGACTGACTGTGAGGATATTGCCATATATTGGACACAATTGCACACTGCGTATTGCTGAAAACTTTGTAATATTTGACTGTACGGTTAACCAAACCAACCGTACAGTCAAATATTATAAAGTTTTACTAACCACTTAAGCACATGTAACAACTTAAGCGACTAAACCCAGTGGCTTAAGTGGTTACCTCTTCATTTAACACTGCGCGGGATAAAAAATTGTGTGGTCCATAAATGGTTGCCCCGCGTCTGGGTGTACTTCGTGTCCGTTAATTGTATGTTTGAAAAATTTCCCCCGCGACGCAGGGCTTGTTTCCTAGTGCGGGATTTGTTTTTAAAAATAGAAAAAAAATTGATACCCCTGGTGTTACAAGCGTCCATAGGCTACGGTTATCTTAGCCTATAGACGCTGCTTGCGATGCTGCTTACCATCAAGCGGGCCCTATGCTTGTTTGTCTTCTTAGTAGTACAAATAAAAAAAACAATACATATAATGTTTATGCCACTTGTCTCAGTAGCAGGGAACGAACTAAGCCTTCACATACAAAAGCCAAAGCTTCACGAAGCAGTCATACAGTTATAGTCTATATTTATATGGTCTCTAAGATCAAAATTTACGAGCACACATACATCACTCAATCTATTACATAGTGGTAGGCTTCTAAAGTTGCATACCACATCAATCTCGCACAAATCGGCTAATATTTGTGTGCGTGACCATAAATCGTTTGTAACTGGCTTGCGCTCGAGTCGACGACGTCGTTCGTTTTCGGCGCAAGCGCACGCGTAGGACGCGTACGATCTACTCAAGTGTCTGTAGACAGGGTTGTACTCTGATACTTGTCATTATCTTTTATTATACTTTTCAATCATTCATCTTCAAAAAGACGTCAACTGCTGGACATAGGCCTCCCCCAAAGATTTCAACAGAATTCGGTCTTGAACTGACCTTATCCAGTGTGTTCCAGAGGTTTATACTCCCACAAACGATCAGGTTGTGGAATGAGCTCTATCGAAGTTTTTCCGAGGGGTTCTTCAAGATAGGAGGTAAAAGATTAAAACAAGCATACGGCCCGTCTGATGTTAAGCAGTTACTGTAGCCTATGGAAGCTTGCAATACCAGAGGTATCAATTGCCATTTTTTTACACTAGGCACTGCTGTAAAAAATGACAACCGATTTAGATGGAATATCCCTAAACAACGTTTCTTTCAAAACGCATCCCTAAATGAGCGCTGGAAACCGCACACAGAAACACAAATACACCGCTGTGTGTAGTTATTTGACTGTGGTCTTCTGTTAGATGGAGGTCCTTCTCCAGTTGGGTTTGCTCGCTAGTATGGCGCCCTACCTCTCATAAAGATGTATCTTTCCTTAGTATGTATCCGTTCCGTCACTATATTATGTCGTAACTGTCTTTCATCACGTTGTCTTCATGTCATCCCGGATTTGGATCTGTATACAAATTACTTGTTGCTTCTGTAATCATAATTTTCTTTGTAGTTATAAAAGCAGCTTACAAATATTTTGATTTCGTTTGATCTCCATATAACCCGACCGGTAACAAGTGGCGTCAAGTGTTGTTGATGTATCGGCTGTCGAAATCTCTTGAAATGGTATAATTCATGCCGTTCTAAATATACAACTTTATATTTACGTTGAATCAGAAATAACTTGCTATATTTACATGAATTCTTGATTATTATTTCATGTATATGTTGAAGATTGAGTCAATAACTGAACGGGTGAAGCGTGCAACGATAATATGAATTGTCGGTGGATGATCTTTGCACATGTTTTTGTACCTAATAAATAATAGAACATAGGCTATATAGATTATAACATTGATTTCAATCATTTCATTTATTCATAACAAAATTACATTTGTGTCGAATACATAACTTTCTATCAACTAATTCAATTAAAATATAAAGATCACAATATCAAAGATTATTACAATAAATTGGGAAAAGATGTCAATAATTATGAATATAGAAAAAGGAACAATGTTAAAATAATTAAATAATGTCAATATAAAAATGGAACAATGTCAAAATAATTAAATAATGTCAATATAATAATTAATAAGAAAAGGATGTTCAAAAATAATAATAATTAATCAATAAATAATTCCTTTGATACTAAGAACATGATGAACAATTAATCAACTTCATTATCTACCTAGAAAATGACGACTCCTGCTGGATATGTTTCCACAAGCAACTTACAAAGTAGGTAAATATCAAAACTTTAAATTTCCTGTAGACAATGCTTCACTTCACTTAATTTCCTCATGTCATCATCATCGTTATCTCAAACCATAAACATCCCATAGCTGGGCAAATGTCTCCTCGATACGTTTGGAAGAATATTAGTCTACTATACCACACTGGCCAGACGGGTTGGTATAAGGTTTTATTTCGAGTTTTTCCTCTCTTGCAGTGAATATTGTCGGCCTGACTTAGTCCTTTAGTCGACTCTTACTCATTTAATTTATTTTAAACATGCAAACACAAATATGGCCCGCCTGGTGGTAAGTGATTACCGCAGGATAGACACGCTTCATCATCATCATCATTATCAGCCTGCGAAAGTCCACTGCTGGACATAAGCTGCTTCCAATGTTCACCATGGACGCGATATTTTGCACTTATGAAAGCAAATTTCAAGTTATTTTTAGTTACAAATTTGAGATTAGGAACAGTGCGTACTAAAATATGTAAAATAAAGGAAAAAATAAAAGATTACATGATATTAATACCTATGTAACACTATCTGTATTTCTTTTGTGTACATTAAAGAATTAAAGATTAATCAAATTGTTACAAAGACTGAAAATTGATACACGTCCCCAGTAGGTATGTAATGTCTGTAAATGGCTTTTTTAATCATTTATCTTTTAGTGTTTATTACGTATTTATAAATTACCTAACAAAAAGAATAAAAAAGTAATTTAAATTTTGGCTATCAAATATATTGTATATTAAAAAATTGTTAACTTTGGCAGATGGTGTTAGCAATAACTGGAAATGTACATAGATGAAAAACTAGCAGTTCTCAAGAAAATCTTTTTTCCTATTAATATTACTGGCAGATTTATAAACAGGGCAAGCACGTTGCCAGGCTGGTTAGACGAGGCACCTGGCACTTTTTGTGAACTGACTCTGATGCAATCGTTTTTGTAAATTTATTTCTGAATTACACATCACTACTTAGTTGGATTATTTTTATCATTTATCTGTCATATTTTTGTTTACTGAAGTATGATTTTTATCGTCTGTTTTTGGGGTTTTATCATCTGCAACTTTTGTTCAGCAACATCTAACTAGGTAAAGAATATTAGGACCCTTTTTATTTTTTTCTTTAAAGGGCTTCTGGCCACTTTCAGTCTTTCTTGCGCAGTCAGATCCCTAATTTATTGTATATATTTTATTTTAATTGTAAATGGTTTGACGCATAAAAATTGAACTCTAATCCATAATTTATTTGTGTAAAAAGAGTAAGCGTGTAGTCAATTTATAAACAAATTAAATTTTAGTCACTTTACTAATAAAAATACGTATACCTACTTAACTTGAGAATGAAAATAATAAAATAGTGAAGCAATAAAACAGCACAATGATTTTGCTTATGAGAGGTAAGTACTCACATTACTGAAAAGCACAACAAAACACACAATGGTGCAGTTATAACTCCTTGCGTGATTAGTGATAACAGTTCTGAAGTATTCATTTAGAATTGCGTTTTTAAAGAAACTTTCGTTGTTATTTAAATTAACAAAATCTATCGCATCCGAGTCAGTTCACAAAAAGTGCCACGTAACAAAAAAGTGGTCATCATCATCATCATCATTATCAGCCTATCGCAGTCCACTGCTGGACATAGACCTCTCCAAGAGCACGCCACCTAGGCGCCGAGGATCGCCTCGGCGCCCCGCATCCAGCTACTCCCAGCCGCTTTGTGTTCTTAAAAAAAGTGGTCCTTAAACTCAAACGTAAGGATAAAAAAAAAATTGCTGCTGTCAAAGCTTGCAATTAAGTCAGTTGCCCCACTTATCTTTACCAATGTCTCTCTTGGCAGAGACATTTATCGTCTATCCATGGGACATATCATTTGCTCTTTAAGCAATAAGTATATAACTATTAAACATATTCTTAATTTCGCCTCAATCACTAAAACAACAGTTACTATTTGATTTATTTTTAAAATTACATCGCCATTGTCAGCTTCGTTTAGTTCAGTGGACGATTACAAATATATATAATATATCGTAGATATAATATTATATAATATATATACATACGATGCTCAGCCACTTCCCACTTAAAAATGGACTATCAAAGCAGTATGTAGGCGGGCAGAGACAACACATTATTAATGCGGCCTGACTCACTACAGCTTTTTAATATCTAGCCGAGACACACCGACGGACAAACTTTAAACACAAATAGATATAAATATGATTATTGATGTGCATTATACGTCGCCGGTACGTTATTAATCTGGATTATGGGGCCCAACCCAATTTGTTAGATGCAACTTTCTGTGTTAAATTATATTTATTTTCTTTTAATATTGTGTTTATAATGTATTTTATATTTCCATCTAATAGTGTATCGTCTTGTTTTGAAATTCAGAGAGAATTTCTTCGCTGAGTTTTGTTTTGTACACTTTCTCAGCTACCTTGAGAAAGTGTGTGTTGTGTTTTTTATTTACATTTTCCTGTTTTCATTATGTTTCTGGACGCTAATACAGACTGGTGACCTAAATTGTGTCTTGTTTCAGTATTCTTTGTAGGTGTGTTGTGAAGGTCCTTTTGTGCTCTTGAAGCAAATAGGCAATCGGGTATTACTAATAAATATATATTTTTAATCAAACTTTTTATCAAGTCCCTGAAGGACTGTCATGATGAAGATCTTTTGGACAGCATAACATATTCTTTATAATTAAAGTATATTTTCATTTAAACGAAAAATTTTGTTCAATTTTTAGGCGCTTACAGGGGACAACATTAGGACCACTAAACTAATGCTGTATTACTAATAAATATTACACTTATTTTCTATATCATGGAACGTACAATGAATGGCCATGAAAATGAAAAAATGTAAACAGTCACATTTGTTCATATGATAAATATATTATCGTCATCGCAAGGTCACAATAATATTTTTGTAAACTACTTATTGTAATTTTTTTATATTTAAACAATTTACGCACATTGAAATGTTGACTTTTAATATGCGTTTGACTTATTTTTACGTCTCTCACGTGCAGGTTTTTTATTCCTTCTTTTTTGTTGCTTTTTTTGTTTTGTTTCCCTCTCTTCTATACGAGTAAAATGGTTAAAAAGTTATTCTTCTTCTTTATTCACCCCACCGATGTCATCTCCAGATTCACATCTCTCTTATTGTATTCAACAGTTTTGTGTTGTCGGTTCGAATTTATTTTTAACATTATATTTTTAAACTAGAAAATATTATTAGGTATTGTAAAAATGGCTTGCATTCGTGAAATATAACATCTGTAAATTACATCATGATTGTGAATTGAAAACACGTTTTTATACTTAACCTAAACTTTGTGCCAATTCTGGGTGGTCACTACGTGTGAGATATTTGTGAATAGTAAATATGCAATTCCAAAAAATGTTTTAGTTTCTCAAAAAAAAATATTTTAGAATAATAAGTAGTTATTAATGAACGGCTTAAAATAGTGCCTAACTACCGCCATTTGACTGACATGCTGAAGTGCCGAGTTAGATACTCGTGTTAGGTACTTGCAATAGATTTTCTGCGGCGTAGCCTGGTATCAGGAATTGTGGCAATTGTGCTAATAATGCATCCATAACCTCCTATTACTTGGGACCTAATGCAAATAGTGAAGAAAAGTGAGGTGTGAGAATTAGTCCTAAATCTTAAATATTTATTGTTGAAACCTTATGGTGGCTGAACCAGTCTTAATTAAGCATAGCTTAGAATATTAAACAAACAAATACCGCATTGAAATCTAAAGTTCTGCGTAGTCTAACAACTAATTGATGGACTACGCAGACCAGTTGCTGCGGTTAGTTCGTATTGAGAAAATTCATTCGCGAATAGCTTTCATAATTTTGAATACATTCGTGATTTTTTTCCTTGCATTAAACTGGGTGCTATTTACTAATTCTTATCACTGACGGAAGCTAGTCTGTGCTAATATTAAAATGAGAACAGATTTGTTTTTTATTTGTAATGAATAAACTCAAAAACAAAGGAATTAATTTCTTCTAAAAATCTTTCAATAATAATAAAATATAATGCTACATTTATGACTGCACGGTTAGTTCAGTGACTTAAATGGTTACCCCGCCATTTACCACTCCGCGGCGGGACAAAACTTTGTGTAATTCAATGTTTGTTCAGAGTCTGGGTGTCTTTGTGGCCGTTAATTATATGTAGGTATGTAAAGTCCTCCGCAACATAGGGCTAGCCTGTTATAGTTATAGCAATAACAGTACGGAAAGCTTGACATGTGCAGTAATACGAATAGGTACCCTGTGTTTATGATAGATACTTATCGTCACCACGTCTCGCCGTCGCGTCGTTGTCGCGTCGGTGTCGTCACATAAAACGTGTGTATAATAAAATGTAACACATTACGTATAGGGCACCTGTTTACAATTTATTGCGTATTTTGGAGACATTTATGAAGAAATGAAAAAGTGTGTAAGAAACCCGTAAAGTGTCGTCTACTTTACGGGTTTCTTACACACTTTTATATTTTTTTGATGCTATAAAAAGACAAACAAACAAATAGTTAAGTAGAAGACAAACAAATAAAAAGGGGTGTACCATGGGGTGATACCATACGCGACTTGCCAACTCTGTAAAACCTTTTAACTAATTTCTTGAAGAACCCCATGTTTTAACGGGGAAACCCCCGGCAAAACAATTCTTTTAGATGGTGACAAGTGCATTGATAATACCTAGTTGTCATACAAAACAATTTTTCATTACACAGGCCGTTGTATAGGCGGTACACACACAAGGAGACGAAGTCACTCCTTAAACCTTGTGGCAACAATAGCGCATGTACGTTTGGCACAACAAAAGTGATACTTTAACATATTCGTTCTTAAATGATGAATTACCTACTTTTTTTTAAGACGACTCCCGCACTAGGTTACAAGCCCTGCGTCGCGAGGGACTTTACGAACATACAATTAACGGACACAAAGTACATTCAGACTAGCAAAACCAATTTATGGATCACATAATTTTTTGTCCCGTGTCCCGAACCCGCAACTCGCCGCGTAGTGGTAAATGGCGCGGTAACCACTTAAGCCACTGAACCAATCGGGCAGTCAGTATACGACTGCCTCGGTGGTTCAGTGGCCGCAGTATGTGCCTGCTGTGCACGAGGTTGTGGGTTCGATTCCCACACAGAACAAAAACTTTGTGTGACCCATAAAGAATTGTTCTGAGTCTGGGGTGTAATTTGTGTCCGTTAATTGTATGTCTGTAAAGTCTCCCGCGACACAGAGCATGTTCTCTAGTGCGGAAGTTGTCTTTTTAAAATAAAAAAAAATATGTATTAATAAATAAATAGCATATTTTATATATATATATTTGTAGTAAAGCATTATTGTACTATTGTAATAAGACTGAGAGAATTTTGTTTTCCTGTGCTTTGCTCCCGTATCTAATTGTTATGATTGCCTATCCCTATTCTTATCTGTGTTCTCGTTTCTATGCTTGACCATTTCCTAGTAGTATTGTCGTCAGGGCGATGACTTACCATAATATGAAAAACTTTAGGCAATCTCGATCTATTTATGTGGCCACGACATATCATCCTTCAAACGAAATTTAAAGCACTTACTTCACGGTAGCTCATGGCAACAGCTTGGCTGTGTTCTTAGTGCTGCACACAGTCACATCACGGTCCTCCACCTTTCACATCCAGAATATCCCAGCGATCTGTCTACCTGGTCGTTGAGCGCCCATTTTAAATTTATCGAGACGCAGTCACTACTCTACCTTCCTATTTTCTTGTGGCTTTGAATTTTCGAAAATTAAGCCGTTTGCTACTTCAGCTTGTTAATTATTGTTACTTATATCTATTACAATTGCGATGGTTAATATGTATGTCTGTCTGTTAGCTTTGCACTTCTTAAAGGCTAATTTTGAATAGATGATATTGAAATCCACGCGTGCACCGATCTCATCTGAATAGGAAAGGGTGTACTGTCGTCATAGGCAGCGCCTTGGTTGTGCTCCTGGCTGCTGAAGTCCAAGAGCGGTAGTAACTATTAACCATCAGGCGGGCCGTTGACTCGTCTGCCACCAGTCTGCGTTTGCAATGTAAAAGGAAATGTAGATGTATTGGTGTGGTGTGATGACGTCACGCGTTATGTGCAGGGCAGCTGTTGCTGGGCAGACGGCGCCGGGCGCTGCGTGCGGCTGACGGACACCTCGCTGCTCACCCTCAGCGAGGTGGAGCGGCGCGCGCTGCAGCAGGCCGCGCTCGCGCGTCTGCAGCAGATCAACCTTGGCACTACCATAAAGATACCTGAAGGTCAGTTACATTATAAAGTTCACTTGTTAACAGTCCATTGAAAATGTTACATGTTTTTGAACCGTGGTAGGAGTAGGACTCGAAGAGTAGTTAGCCAATTTGCACTACTATCATAGAAAATACATAAACTATGTTTAAAGAGCGCTGAAGCTAGTTTATTTTCGTGTTTTTACAGCATATACATATACTTGTGTTTGTGGTACATACAATGACAAACTTAACGATATCACAGATATCTTTAACCTCTTTCCAAATTAAAAATATATATATTGCCAGAATTTTCAACATAGGCATTTAGTAGAGTTAATTAATTTATGTGTATTTATGATTATCATTAGGGTTGCATGAACGTTGTAACCATGTAACAAATTAGTGAACATATGAGGCTTTAGGTTTAGTTGTAGATATAATATCTAAGTAGATTAAGTATCTAACTATCTACTCTGTCAATTATTTATGTTGACTGTTTGTCTCTAAAATAAATAAATAAATATTTAAGTTACAAAAAGATGTCGACTGCCTGCAACCTTTATATTTATATATTATCTTTAACCAAAATGTTGAAGCTAAAGACCTAGATATAATAATATAATATTGTCACAAAGAAGTATTAAACAGTACCTTTGCAAAGTCGTATCAAACTCACAAAACTTTGACTAGACGAAGCTCGAAAACATTTAACATAATTCAATATATATATATAATATAGCAGTTTTATTATTTAGTAATCTTTCTATAACTATAACTGTGACGTTTACTTGTCCACACATATTTACGGAAAATTTATATATCTACAAGATAAAAGCATTTATTTTCACCTGTCATATAAAATCAAATTTATAAATTGGTCTATCTGTATAATATATATGATGGTGACAGAGATTATTTCTCACCGTATATCTACTCACCTGGCTAGTTAATGATGTGCTAAATGAATGAGAGGCGAGAGGCTATTAGGGACTGAGTAATAGGAGTTAGTGAACTGTTAGCAACTAGGGTAATATATTATTATTAAGAGGTTTATGAACAATGTAAGGCAATAATAATGAAGATACAATTACTGCATAAATATGGTCTTCTTTTTGTAACGATGTTTTGGAATTAATAAAAACTAGCTATATTATTTTAACATAACACTCGTATCTTTTTTATACTACTTGGGTGCCAAACAAGCATCAACAAGTTGATGATGATGATGATCCGACCCATTTTTCTTTTTCTGCCTTGAAAATTATTCGTTTTTGTGAATAACAGCGGACACTATGCATAGGGTTCTTCAAGAAAGGAGTTATAAGGTTTTTAAAGGGGCAACGCGCGAGTGATACCCCTGGAGTTGCAAACGTCCATAGGCTACGGTAGCTGCTTACCATATATTTCCACCTTAGTAGTATTAGAAAAAAAAACTTGACTGCACTTTTGCAGTTTACACTTCACTAAAGCTACCACCATACAACACTCCTTCTGGATATAGATATCCTTAATAAGAAATATTGAAACAAATATAAAAACAGTTGTTTCCTTTTTGGTGTTCTTGTAGTACGGCTCTCTATCTCTCTCTCTCTCTTCCCAAATAAAACTAGTACAACGAATATTCAAATAGTTCACGCCCAGAACTTTGTCACATGTATGGAATTACCAGTAGCCTGCCGTACAAAGGCTCTTTTCACAAAAAAAAAATACAACACTAGCCAGGTAGTGCACGACTGTAGTTCTCTACCCTTCTATTATTATCTGTAGGACATTATCACTGGCGCTCCTTAGTTTTTGTACACCCAAAACTGTAGTACATACCTAATATAACATAGACAGATGCCTTAACTTTTACGAGAGATAATATGAGTTAAGATGAACGCCGCAGCTAGCAAGTCGGATGGCGAGCGGCGAGCGGAGCGCATTATTGTGAAACTTGGTCCTATGCCAGTCTTTGTTTGTTGATCCCACTTCAGTGTACGATACGCGATTACTAGACAATTCTAATAGCAATAAAACTATTACACACAAACGTTTGCAGACAGCTCACGTTTATATGGACGACTGCCGCCTGCCCTGCTCCCTGCTTCTGCTTCTTTAGATTATAACACATTTAACCACGAACGTAGTTATAGCTTTCCCATGCAGGCCCAGGGGGTCCGCGGATCCAAATGTACAAAGATAAACTTGTAGAAAAATGCAGAGTTCTAAAAATTGCAAAGAAACATAAACATATATGTTCCCATTTTGTGGCACAGATTATTTGTCTTCTAACCCTTCGATCAAATATAGACGAAGTTCTAACCCCCCTCATATACGCCTATGTGTTTGACGTAAGAACAGGCAATTTAAAAAGTATTAATTTATTATAATTGGTTTTTTTTAAGACAAGTCCCGCACTAGAGAACAAGCTCTGTGTCGCGGGGGACTTTACAAACATACAATTAACGGATACAAATTACACTCAGACTCAGAACAACTCTTTGTGGGCTTCACAAAGTTTTGTCCTATAAGGGAATCGAACTCAAAACCTCCGGCTACTGGACCACTAAGGCAGTCAATTAATTATATTATAGATCTCCAGTGCCCATTTATGAGAAACGATTTTTAAGTCCTTTCCCATGGGTTTCCATTCTTATGTATAACACAAAATGGTGTCGTTCAACACAACAGTTTAGTTAGAGGTCACTTTTCATGTTTAGTCAACAAACAATAATATCTTATGGTTAATCAATATCTACCTCAGCAATGAGTTCACCTAAACTTCTTTTATATATTTGTTTTTTGCTGCGCTATATAGACAATAATTAGTAGAGACCGGCTGGCTGATTCTCTAAGAAACAGCGATGACAAACTGACAGTTGTGATTACTCGGTGACGGAATCAGGATTTTCAATCTGACAGCCAGATGTTGCTCGGTTTTCGCGGTGGCTCGGTTTTTGCTCTTACGGAATACCCCTGCGGATATTTCGATGCATATTTACAAATATGATACGATATGATGTGATAATGAACATATGATGTTGGTTATTATGGAAAGCACTTCGGTATCGAAAAATCCCGGGATTAACAAATTTTAGTGTATGTAGTTCTTCGGGAGTTGTATTAAACACGAATTAAAACAAATGAAAATTTCCCTGCTTCAAACAAATGTTGAAATAAAAACATTTATATTGTTTTTATTCATTATTTACATACTTAACATTATTATGCTGCTACTATATTTCCACATATGCACCCATTCTTGAAAAGGGAGGTAAAATGTAACATTAAGTAAATATACATCGTATTAGTTAGGCAATACTAGAATTTCATTTTAATAAAATATTTTTAGAAGCCGCCATAATATGTTAACCAAAAATTAACTTTAAGTAAATATGCATTCGAATATCCAACACAATAACATCCATCACATAGAAATACAGAGTTAAAGTAGTAGTACAATAGCTGCACGTGCGTCGGCGTCGGCACAACTAATGACAGAACACCATAAAACCGTAGGTACTTATAACGCACTAAGTTCACCCATCCAAATCCAATCCCCGCCCGTAAAGGCAAGTACCAAAACACCTGTAAATATCACAGTACACAGGTGACCCACTCATTCTATAAATATCTTGACAGAAGACATGTCGTTCTATTTTCAAATCGGCTTCAACAAATACGTTACGCGCCGCCATTGCGTTACGTAAGCGTGACGCACGGTGACGTCACGCGGCGACACTCTACAGGGTGTTGAAATACATCTCTGTTACTTCTAGTTTTATATTTCATACAAATTGATTTATTTAACTTAGTCGCGTCATATTTTACATTTATATTGGAGGTGGTGGACAGGTGTGAATTTATGATGAAAATTATAGTTTTTAAATGTTGCCTAATGTTAGATACATCTTCTGGCTTACGGTACGTTGATCGTGCATTATTTAATAAAGTCTATTTTGTAGATAATTCTATAAAGTCCTTTTTACTCTATAAAAGAAGACAAAAACTAAACCATCTCAGGATTTAACTATTAAAATATTTATGTATACAATTTATGAGCTTATTATAATCAAACTCAACATAGGTAGTTCATACGTTTATTAATCATATATTAACTCGTATACGATATTAACTTTTTTTTTTAAATTTATCATTAATTGCAATATTCCATTTTTTTTTTAAATCCTGTAACTAATGCCGAGATTTAAAGATTTTTGATATTCTACTAATTAAATCGCCTTCTTTTAGGTATATAGGTATATTATTAAACCCAAATTTAAACGCAAAGGTTTGTAAGAATATATGGATGTATGTTTGTTACTCTTTCACGCAAAAACTACTAAACAGATCTGGATGAAATTTGGCACAAGGGTTGATTATAGTCTGGAATAGCTTATAGGCTACTTTTTATCGCGATAACCGACATCCACGCGGGGAAAGCCTCGGGCAACAGCTTGTATATAATGCGTACAAACAACAAGATATTTAATTGTAAGAAACATAGAGCTATTAAACGCAACCTTGACCCGTCACCGTGGCAACATTTTGGCAATACACCAAAGATGACAATTAATATACGTGTTAATCATTTTAAGATGAGTCCTACACACCCTTCACTCATTCAATAACCACTTGAAACATAAGCATATTGTGAGATTTTATATCAACTATAGGTATTTGAATTGCATTATTTGAATTGCAAGAGACAGATAAGTATGACTTCTGAGTTCTGATTTGACTGGTGGTGCTAACAGTAGTCTAATACAGCGTTCCGCAAAGTGAATGGTATAACCGTGGGCATTAGTTGGAGTGCCTCGGAAAAATAAGATTATCTTAGACAGACTTAAGAAAAATATATAAGTGCTATAAAAAAATATTAATATTCAAAAATTGATTTTCATTCATGGAGAGCCTCTAAAATTTGTCAATTTTGCAGATATGCCTTCAAGACCAAAAGTTAAGACTATATTTACCATTCAATTCTGTTTTAGAAGATCTTCTCAAAATAAATTCCTAGTTTGTCCGAGCCTACTCTTTTGTCTCCTATCCAGATCTCCTGCCAAATAATTGTTCAGTCACCATTATCCTTAAATTTAGTAGTTTAATCTAGATTTTGGACTTGATCAATCAATGCAATGCAATAGGGTAATTATAGTAATAACGACAGCCTGATATGTCTCCTCTTAGCACCGCGCACCAAACCCTAAGATATAAGATTCTTAGTGCATAGACTAGATTCTGCACTATTGTCGCTAGTAATCAGGTATAATATGTAATTTAATTAGTGTTCCTATTTTCATTTAAATTAGTTTATGATTATATGATTTTGCATGCCTAGCGACAAAATATGACTGAACTTCATCATCAGCATCTCAGCCAAAAGACTATGCTAGACATAGGCCTCCCCCAAGGATGAACTTACTACTGTTATAACTTCATTCATCACTGTATGAATATTTGTGAAATAAATCTTCTTATTCTTAAAGTCTGAAATGAAACTTTAAAGATGTCTGATCAACCAACTCGCATTAGGCTAACGTGTGTAAACCTAAACCTCTCAACTCTCGTGATAGAGGAGAGGAAACCCGTGGGACATATATCGGTTGCTATTATTATTGTCACCGTACCTCCACACACTGTACATAGCATGTTGGCACCTCCTAATCCACCTAACGAACAATCACATGATCTGATAGTCTTTGTTACATGTATTTTTGATGAAGAATTTGGTGTAGGTGGAAGTTTTAAATCACTTGTATACGTATAGGTAGACAGTTCGTCACTAGAAACAGTAATAGTCGGGTTTTATTGTACATACAATTATACGCAGAGAGATTCTATCTATTTAAAATGTTTCTAATAAACGTCAGCGTGATGGGTTTGTGACGTGAGTTGTGTGCAGTACATACGGGCTTAGGGTTGTCGCTTCACCATTTCGACCTACAAACATCTATAACATATTCCACATTTCAAGTCATCAGTAACCCTGCTAGGTAGCAGAGTGACTTTGAATTAAAAAATGAGATTTTAGTTGAAATGAAAAGTCGATGTAATTAAGGTTAAGTACATCGATTTTTCATTTGACGTTGCCCACGTATGGTTTATTAATCCATAGGCATTAATAATGTACAATATATTATCTCATTTCAACCAAAAGACGTCCTCTACTGAAGCATTCTTTACTTAGATTGTCGAGCAGTTTGTGTTTTAATTTTCAATTGTTATGCTCAACTCATTGCTGATTCGAACAAGTTTTCTCCTTTCTCCGTAGGAACTGGCCATGTTCTGTAGATTAGTACTATGGAAACGATAGAATACCTATGAGATAATTCGTTTTTATCTGCTTATTACTTTTGACGATAATAAAGCCGTGTTAGAAAACCATCCGTTAAAAAGCAAATTATTTTTTTTCTATTAATTCGAATTTAAGCGCAGTTAAAACGCGACGTTTTTTATCGAGTTATGTTAAATTTTAAGTGCTAGGCTGTTGGCGCCGCCCAGAGCTTAAAATTCATTCTTTTTTAATGCTTGTCCGACCGAGGCCTTATTGTCCTATCTCATGGTTCAGTCCGCAGTCACTAGGATTTAAAGTTAAGAGTAAATTGAATTACGGTTGGTTGATGACGTCCACGTCTATATTTCACAGCATTCGGTCAGTTTAATAAATTAATATATGACTAAAACAAGATTTTAGTAAGTTTTCCCAGTTCTACCAACCCTATGATGGTCCACGTGTTTTTGCTTAGCGACAGATATGTGAATGTCAACCACGATTATGATTAGGGACGCTTTTAGCTAAATGTCTCAGAAAATAATGTGTAGTACATTTTATTGTTCGTGTCCGTCACTTACATTAATTTAATATTTTTGTTGGTTTTAGTGTAGTTATTATTATTAGTAGTATTGACTATGTTTTGAAAAAGGCCATTTGTTGGAACTAGTGAGATATGATCTTTATCGTTATAATATCGTGTTCGTGTCACGTTATTTGTAACAGACAAATATACTTAACAATGAAAGGTAGCTTTCCTAAATTTACATTTTAAATCACTTCATCTTGGCATTGGTTATAGGACAAGTCTGAGACTATTTTTATTATTTTTATGATATTTCTAGCTGTTTCCCGCGGCTCCGCCCGCGTTGATGTCGGCAAGCAAGCATGATTCTTGGTCTGACTAGTCTGTAAGTGGTCCTGACTGCCAAGAGGTCGTGTGTTCGAATCCCACACCGGACAAATCTTTATGTGAACTAAAAATGTTTGTTCCGAGTCTTGGTGTCATTTTATTCGTGAATCGTATGTTTGTAAAGTCCCCCGCGATACCGGACTAGTGGATGTTCCCTAGTGTGGGCGCTGTCTTATTTAGAGAAAAGTAAGCATTTCAACCATTCATATTATATTGTATCTCGATTTTGAACTTATTGAGGTCAAAAAAGCCTTAACCCTTCGCACTGTGTTTGTCACCCTGATTTTGTGTCATCATGTTATTATTCCAGTAATCGAGATTCCTTAACTAAACTAACATTAAACAACAAAGCAAGAATAAATACTTGCAATAAGCGTATTGCCGTACTATTGGACTCTTCGTCTTAGTAACCCACAGATGTTCGCTCGCTCGGTTGTCCAGTGAATCACTCCGCGCCCTTTAGTACTGATACTACTGATCTGTCGGTAGGCCGTAGGTAGTAACTGCCACTCGTGCGCAATCGGGTTACGCTATATTTAGCGAGGAATCTCGCACTCGTTGTCTCACAAGTGACAAGAAGGAGGAATGCACTCATGCGGATGAAGGGAAATGTCAGAAATTTATTATTCCAATATTTTTGTAATTTTTCTACGTGGCTGTCAAATAAATAATTATTTATTCTTACCCCCTGACGTCAAAAGGGGATGTTATAAGTTTGACTGTGACTATTGTCAAACGCTGTAGATAGAGACCAAGCGTGTCGTGGATATTTTGATCGAATTTTATATTTAATAGCTTGTTAAGCATATTAATTATTATAGTGACGAAGTTTGATTCTCTAAATAAATGCTAGCTAAGGCTCTATAAATTTTGCATACTAATAAGGTTAAGATTAAGTGGCTTAGTAGTTACCTCACCATTTGCCACCACGTGACGCGTTGTAGGTTCAATCCTCATACAAGACAAAAAAAAATGATCTACTAATGATTGTTGCGATTTTAAGTGTACTTTGCTGACTAGGCCGTTTGCTTGTTTGCTACCTAGTACAAAAACAACAATACTTCTTTTTTTTTTTACAACTCCCCGCACTAGAGAACAAGCTCTGTGTTCCGGGACTTCACAAACATACAATTAACGAACACAAATTACACCCAGACTCAGAACAACTCTTTGTGGGTCACACAAAGTTTTGTCCCTGTGTGGGAATCGAACACACAACCTCGTGCACAGCAGGCACATACTGTACCCACTGGACCACCAAGGCAGTCTACTGAAATCTACTTTATAAATCCTTACCCATAGTAACAGAATACTCGTAGGCACGTGTCTCACCCAACAGAATGATAACTAACCAATACATTCTATATTTACAACACCGACTTGGAAATAAATCAATTTTCTTTTTATATCGTAGCTTACTTTAAATCTTTTATGTGTTATTGTAGTAAATGTGTAGATAGATAGGTGATGACGAATTGGCTTTATCGAGGGGTATCGACTCTAGGGTTACCACAAGTACCTATATATTTATTGTAACGTGTCAGACTCAAAGAAATAAGAGTGACATAATATGAGCGAATATCCCACTGAGGTCAACTGCCAACCCTGATAATTCAATGGAAATATTTGAATTAACCATTATATTAACACATATTTGGGCAAATCACTGGATTTAGCTCCAAACACGTCCGATAAATAAACACCAACATCCAGCTGAATGTCATATGACAGATTGCAGGAGCAAAAAGAAATTAAAAAAAAAAAAAAAAAAAACATTTGCCATTGCAAAAGACTACAGCCGGCTAGACATAACTCATATGACATTGCACCTTATATCTAATGGGGTATTATTTCACCAACTATTAAAACCATTTAAACCATTTATTTTTGCCACACACATAACAGTACAGAAAAAAATATTACATAGAAATTATTTTTACACATAGGTACATACAAATAATATTATACTTTTATTTACAAAATATAATATTACTTATTGGGCAAATTGATATTTTTTTTTATATATACACTAATATTATTAAGAGAAATTACTTTTTCATTTTAATTTATATTTTAAAAATTGTTTAAAATATTGTTTCATTCATATAATATATATCATGTAAGAGAGGTAGGGCACCATACTAGCGAGCAAGCCCGACTGGGGAAGGACCTCCACCTTACAGAAGACCACAGCCAAATGACTACACACAGCGGTGTAGTTGTGTTCCTGTGTGTGAGTACAGGTCTCCAGAGCTCATTTAGGAATGCGTTTTGAAAGATACGTATTCCTATCCCAGGGTTACTTCCATCTTAAAGCCCTGGTGTAAAAAAATGGGTTGGCAACACGCAAGTGATACCTCTGGTAATGCAAGCGTCTATAGGCTACGGATACTGCTTAACATCAGGTGGGCCGTATGCTTGTTTGCCACCCAAGTAGTATAAAAAAAAAAAAAATGTATTGGCTAAATATTTTTGTTTTTAAATATTGATTCCTACAAAAACGAAATAAACATCCGCCCTCGCGAATTTGAGACGGGCCAGTAGAATACAATTTAAATATATACTACACTATGTGTTTTAGTTGTGACAACCCTAATCAGTGGTCGATGTGTTTGTAACAAGGACGTGTCGCGACGCCGCCGAATGTCTGCACCGGGCATTAAATGCGCTATTTTGATGTTAAATAGCTAAATGAGTCATTGATGTTGTATGTACGTGCTATATCGATATATAATACAAGGGAAATGCCAGTTGAAATGAACAAAATAATATCGAATAATTTCGGACTTGTCCGATTTTGTCACTTGCAAAATTTTGTCAAATTCAAAGCTGAACAGCCTTCCGTAGTGTCTAATTGGTAATGTATTTATCAGTAGCACGATGTCTAGGGTTCGATTATGGGTTTAGACAATCCACCCTTCTCTATCCCCGTATCTAGAAGGGGCAGTATCAGCACCGGGTGGCAATTTTTAATTATATTTGAAGAAGAAATATTTGTTTCAAAAAGCTCTTAGCATGCAACACACGTTGTTCTGTTGATTATTCGTTTGGTTTTTGAACACAACCTTAGTCTCAACTACTCAGTACATATACAATATACACTAAAAAATAATCTTTTTTGTAAAATGTATCTTAAACACTAAAGGCCAGGAAGCTCCACTATTAACACTTTCGCGGACAGTAACGTAGACACAATAAATGTTTTATTGTCATGACGTCTATAGGCGTTCACTGTCCTTGACCTTCAAAGTGTTAAGTTTCTGCCTCGGTCTGGCAAAAACTGAGAACTCCTAATAAAATCCCATTAAAGTGCAAATAACATTCATTTTTCAAACTTTTGACTGCACGGTTGGTTCAGTGGCTTAAGTGGTTACCTCGCCATTTACTACTGCGCGGCGTGTTATGGGTTCGATCCCCACACGGGACAAAAATTTGTGTGATCCACAAATTTATTAAATATATAACGTATTTTGTGTCCGTTAATTGTATGTTTGTAAAGTCCCCCGCGACACAGGGCTTGTTCCCTAGAGCGGGAGTTGGCTTTAAAAAAAAATAAACTAGTACCTAACAAATCAGTATGTCAGTCCAAATATATTGAACGAGAAAGGGGCCAATACATATCTACAACCATCGATTTCCCTAACCAACAAACATCAGAAATCTGTCTCACCTCGTACCGAGTTAGTGTGGGATAGACAGACGAACGACGTGTCTAAACAAACGCGACAACTTTATTGTAGCCAAAACTACCTCCGAGATTATCTTCAAAGAAACTTGTAAACAAAAATCTAAATACAATTATAGATATAAATCGTTACGTTCGAAACAAATTGGTAGAAAAATGCGATAGTTTGTTTTTATGTTAACTCTGGTGCAGAATGTTGTAGGAGCCATTTACTAGTCAATTCAGGTGATGAAATACCTTCGGGATTCTGTTGAAATTGTTATATAGCCCAAGTGTCTGTTGTATATAGTGCTATTTCTGTACAACTCTTGTATTTATAATATAGGAATAGTAATCAAGCGATGTGGGCCGCGCTTATTTCACTTCTACCGGACTTTCTAAAATTTCACATATGATTGTCAATTAGACATTGTAGACCAGCCTTGGTCAAACGTGTTTTTACAAACGTCTATTTTTACACCGATATGCATCATCGTTATGTACACATGTTTTCGCGAAAGTAAAAAAAAAAGTAAAAGTCAAAGTATCTTTGTATTTATCTTTATACGAAGCCTTTATGGACAAAAAAGCACAAGTGGCTAATTACTACAAAAAATTATTCTGCATGTGCCTACATTTCTGCAAAACGAAACATAGTTATTTAGATCGCCCATATTTAGGCCTCTGTCGTGATCTAACGACTGATAACAGCCGGGACCGACTTTCAACGTGCCATCCGAAGCACGGAGACGTTCAGATGAAATACCACTATGCGGTCACCCACCTATAGGGTTACCGCGCCCTTGGTAGCTTAACCCGCTGATCGTTTACCGAACAGCGAGTGCACCTAACATAAGTTGACATAACAGCCATATCGTCATTTTAACTTAGCGCAACAAAATGTGAGCGGCACGATAACATCCGCGACATGAAACTCTCTGTTATCTTTTTATCAGCTGTTGTAAATATGGTTGCCGAAATATATAATCTTTAAGATTTTTTGTAAGCGAGTACATATCAGTTAACTTTGTATTGTACTTTTAATTTTGAATCATTTTGATGCCAATGTAATGTAATTTTTTAAAAATTTAAAATTCTGTATAATATTCATTATAAAAAATTTACACATAATGATATAGAAAGAGATATTGATAGATGAAATGTAGCTACTTAGCTACTATTGACGGCAACAGTTTCCGCACTAGTACGATATGTAATATCATTGGATTTGCCTTTCTTGTAATATCATTGGAACTCTAAATATTCTAAAATGAAGCATCCAATTACTAATATTATTATTGTTTTATTGAAAAGTATCAAGTATCCTAACGCTCACTCATCACTATTTTCATTTAAAATAATTAGCTTTGAATTTAAATGTAATTTTAGCTTTACTCAGATCTCATATGGAAACGCGTATTCCAAACGCACAATATTTATACAATATATTATACTTATTATTTGTAATAGTTGTGAATATTATTTTTAATTAACATTAACGGTATGAACAGCACATAATATATACAGTTATTGCCTGTTTAAATTCTCCATTTATCTTACATTTTTGTTCTTCAAACGTGATATTTGTGTGGCAGTAGATAATTAGTTTTGATGGCGGTCGGTGGGCAGATGAACACTATTTTATACACAGTGTTGTAAATAATATCCTCGAGCCATTAATTATAAGGTATGTGTGTGTGTTCGGCTCGAATATATATCTTGATTAATTTGTACGTACTGTACAACTATTCTACTATAACTATTATGAGTTGTGTTTATGTCACAGTAGGTCAAATGTTGCATTGCATTCGGCGAATTTATATTTTTAAATGATTTATGCAACATGTTTCTCGAAAGATGAGGATTTAGATCTTTTATAAATCTATACTAATATTATAAAGCTGAAGAGTTTGTTTGTTTGTTTGGTTGAACGCGCTAATCTCAGAAAGTACTGGTTCGATTAGAAAAAAATATTTCTTTGTTGAATAGTGCATTTATCCAGGAAGGCTATAGGCTATATAACATCACGCTATTAGCCTATATAGCGGAGCAGGAGATAAGTAGTGATATATGATGCAAAATCGGGGAAAATATTCCAAATTACTACGCGGACTATGTCGCGGGCGACCCCTTGTTCTAATATAAACTGATTGTTCTACTCAGACCACAACTTAATTTTTTCAATAACATTTAGTTTTTTAAAAAAGTAATTACAACACCCCTTTAGGCAAAAATGACATAATTGAATCGAATAGAATAGAATTCAAATATGGGATTTGACATAAATTTACGATATAACGTCGTAAACTTACGTAAAAGCCCATACATTTGCTTTCTATTCCATTCGATTTCAATACCGTTTATGTCACTTGTCTAGAGAAGCAGACCTGCGAGCTTTGGGCCCTACCGTTGCGGAAGTCAGGCAGTATTTACCACAACGCATAACTGACTTTGATTTATTTAGAAGTCAATTCAAACATGCTTGTAAATAAAAATAAAATAAAAAAAGTATTCATGGTACCTTTTTGATATTAACTAGTTTTTTCAGCTTTTCTTTCTTCACCTCTTTGCTTTCCTCAAGTTGTATGGCGTATGTAGTTCTACCGTATTTACTGTATGAGGTCGACAATTTGATAACAATTGCCTTTAAACTATAAATAATCAATCACGCAGTGAATTTGTCAAATAAATAAATGTTTATAATATTATATGAACGTGCTAAAACAGTTTATATTTATCGGTTCTTAATACTACGATAGTTTTGACATCTCTCTCACATATTATATATACCTACAAACATCAAAACATTTTACGAAATAAAAGATTTCCTTTGATTCTAAGAAAATATAATATTTTACAATTTATGAAGCAACAAATATTAAGTTAAAACGCGTATAATATTTCTATGAGGTGTTTATTTTAGATGTGAGCTAATTTTGTCCTAATGTCCGTTTGTTATTACTAACTAATAAAATATTATGAGGTCGCTAAGTGGCCACGGTACAGTCGTCCTCGGTGGTACGTATACCTGTACTTTGTGAACTTTTTCGTATTTGTCATACAACTCTAGTGGCAAATAAGCATACGGCACGTCTGATGGTAAGCAGTTACCGTAGCCTATGGACGCTGGCAATAACAAATGTGGCACTTGCGAATTGCCTATATTTTAACACTACGGTTTTGCTATTAAATTATTCCTTTTCCTATCCTATGGATACATGGGATAGGAAAAGGAATAAGGAAGCGCTGTAAACCAGTAATACAACTGTACCTGTCTAGTTATTTCGCTGTGGTCTTCTGTAAGGGGCCTTGCCTAGTCCGGCTTGCTAGCTTGTATTGTGCCCTACCTCTCGAGAAATCACTTTGTGAACTATACTTCACGTGTTATTACATAGAGTGTTTCAGTGTCGTCTTCGCTTGTGTTGTCAAATAAATCTTTATTAAGCGTATTAGTATGCGCGAGCGCAAGTGATGGATGGTTAGGGCTGGCGAGACATCAGTTTGTCTCGTTATTACGTTAGCTAGGGTTAAAACAAACTGTCGCAAGATTCATAAATTTCCACAAATTGTTGAGAAATATTTTTCCTCTCTTATAGCAGAGCGGTTTAAAATAATATGACTCAGAGATAGTTGTTACGAGTTCGGGTATTGTTTGTTGTGAACTTATAAGATTTAAGCAGTTTTATTTCTGTTAAAATAAACTCGCTTTATATTTATGTTAGTTATCCAAGTACAGATTTTCAGCCGCGGCAGCCCTACGTGGTAGTGGGTGCGCGGGCGCCATTCGTTCCGCTTATTTAGCGCGCTGCCCACCTCGACAGTTCACACGACCGATGCTAACATCTGCGCGTACGCATATATACTAGTTCTACACAGTTTATGTACAGGTACTATAAAAACTGGTACTGTCAAAGACATTGTTGTGTGCTGTACGTTTTATGAAATCCACCTTATAACCTGAAAACCAGTACGACCTAATTTAAAATATATAAAAAAATCTAAAAAAAGTCGAGTGTGAGAAAAGATGTGTGTTGAGTGATTTCTTTCTCTTTCTAGACAAAATATTATTATTTGCTCGTTATTCAATTTACTAGGGTTGTCTTTTACTTTGCCGTTTAAAGAAAAACCATGTATTGACTATACTTATACAAAATTATGAGATGATAATATACAAGTGTACAGTGGGTCTGGCAAAGACTCACAGGAAAACATTAACGCCACAATTGTGGCGTTATTGTGTTCTCGTGATAATGGTTTTTTATAAGCTAGTTAATAAATGGTTTTTCTTTTTGATAGACCGTGCACAAGAGTAGTAGTCTCCAGTGATAATTTATAGACAACGTCATCCCAGGGTTGTAAAAGCAGCTCAGGAACTAGGGGGGAAACTGAGGGCAGCTTTACGTCTATATCTATCATTATCAAAACTGACGAAGTTGAAGGGTCAAAGACTCGTGATGTTTCTATTAACAGCTACTAATCACACGGTAATTAACTCTCTTAATATTTTTTCTATCACTTGCGTGTTGCCAACTGTGTGGTTTTTCTGTTGAATTATCTCTGGGATAAGAAAACGTTTCGTTAAAAACCCATCCCTATATAAGAGAAAGTATCGACGTTCATGCATGAAGAGGTTGATGAATGTAGAGGAGTATGTTTGGATCGAAGCGATTTGCGTACTGTTATATCGTAATATGTGAGATGTAATTAATTAATACACTCGTGTAAGAATATGACAACCGTACGTGTTTGTTACGAGACCAAATCCACACCATACCATAGATTATATATCTAGACACTTGAGGACAGTGTTGCCCTCTTTCTCAATATACAACACATACCATAGTCTCTGCCTACCCCAGTGGGAGACCGGCGTGATGATATGTGTGTATGCACTATGATTACTTTTATAATAGTGAATAATGTCACCAGTATCACACAATAGGTGAGCAGATAGGTCAGGTGACGCAAGTACTCGTAGTGTCACTGAGGCATTAATACTATGTTATTAATAGATATACGGGTATGTGCGGCATGTGCTAACTGCATTGTCTCCGCATTTAGCCGGTGAAAGCACACTCATTATTTATATGTGAGTCAGACGGTATATCTGTTACTGTAAAAGCCTGAAATAAGGTTAATTCTAAGATTTACCAACTTTCAGTGGTATAAGTCCGAAAAAGTCCGAAAATTTTGCTCTAACTAATAATCGCTTAATTTGGACTGTTTAGGGCAGGTAAGATTTTGTGTCGCGGGGGACTTTACAAACATACAAATAACGGACACAAATTACAACTCAGAGCAACTCTTTGTGTGACCCACACAAAATTTTGTCCTGTGTGGGAATCTAACCCACAACCTCATGTTCCGCAGGCGCATACTGCGGCCACTGAACCAACAAGGCAATCAATTATATACCAAGATTATCATAGGACAGGACTTTTAAACCAACAGGAAAATCAAACCACCTTTCAGTCACGGGGTTGGGAAATCTTAAGATCTACTTTAGTCCAGGCTTTATCCCGTGTAGGTTTAATTCCTACATCAAACACATATTTCTATGACCTATACTGATAGTTGTTCCGAGTTTGGGCGTACTTTATGCTTGTGGGTATCGATGGTTGCCGAATTAGAAAGTAACCGACTTGTGATTTAGATTGATGATCATAGTGTGAGTTCGATTCTTAGCTGTAGTAAAAATGTGGATTTGCCTTTATACGTAACTAATTTAAAATCTTACCATTTGCTAACGGTAATTGAATACATCGTGAAAAAACCTCTATGTCTTAGTAGAAATTCTAAAGACATAATGTTTTTTTTATATTACTAAAAAGGCACACAAGCATACGGCCCGCCTGATGGTAAGCAGTTACCGTAGCCTATGGACGCTTGCAACACCAGGGGTATCACTCGAGCGTTGCCGACCCTTTAAAAACCTCATGACTCCTTTCTTGAAGAACGCAATGCTATAGTCTTTCAGGAAAACCTCGGCAGGGAGCCGATGTTTGATCCAAAAACCCGCATTCAGCCAGCATCTCAGCATCTGCTCTCTTGATAGAGGAGAGGAGAACCGTGCCTATCATAAGTGCATACCTATAGGTTATTGTGTTTGTACAGTTCCCTGCGACACAGCAATTACTCGCTAGAGATTTCTAAAACTCTTTTCAACAATCACGGGTCGCTAGAAGGTTTAACATGAGTACGAGGTAAACAATCTGTGACTAAGATAGTTAGTACTCGTATGTCTAGGTGTTGGCATAGCTATAGGGGCTGTGACCTACACGTAGGTACGCGTGTGTGTGTGTGTGTGTGTGTGTGTGGATGACACTGTCAAAACAAGTGTCAGGTTGACTACTCGACTTACAACGTGTTTGTCTGTTTGTGCTAATGGAAGCCCGCAATGCAGATATTTTTGTATTATATGTATGTACATTTTTTCAAAAGTATTTTCTTTTTATACTATTAACATATCTTTGTATATATAATTCTTCTATACGTGTGTATGTCACTGAACTCCTCCTAAACGGCGGGACCGATTTAAATGAAATTTTGTGTGTGTGTTCGGGTAGGGCCCCGGGTGGTTTAAATTCACAATTGGACCCTTGGCGCTGCTGTCGATATATCAGCTTTTCCGGGTAGGACGACGTCTGCCAGGTCCGCTAGTATTATATACATATAATGAATCATCAGGCTCGTAAATACGCAAATGTGAAAACGTATATACATATTTATATAATACATAGTTACTTTACTTTAAATACTGTTTGTTTTCGGAATAAAATAAAAGGTTTAGCAGCGTAGAATTACATTTATGTATTACACCTGCGTGTGAGAATAAATCCTCTCTCTCTCTCTCTTGATAGAGGAGAGGAGACCCATGCCCAGCAGTGGGATATATAATATTCTAATATCATTTTCTCAAACAAATCCAGTATTGTTTGTAAAAAAATGTAAGAAATGTTTGAAAAATTTTATTTATTTATTAAACTTCATGCACATAGTCTACCACAGGTGATGCAGAGATAATCGAAGTAGGTGCAGTCAATGAAGTAAGAAAGAAAATTTAACATAATTACCAAATAAAACAAAGCAGTAAATACTAAGCTACATAGATAAATATACAAATATGTTTATATATAAATACATATAGGTACTTATAAATATATAAAATAATAATATATTAATAAATAAATAATCAACGAGATCATTCCAACAATTTCTCCAAGAGGAAGAGAGCCTCAACTTTCAGTTTGAACGCAAATCAAAAATCGTCTCCAATCCCGGTAATTGTATAAATATTCATACCTAGAATATTGTTACAGTCCATTTAGTAACGGCTTACCATTTTCCAAACCGTATATGACCGTCGTTTTCCTACAACGAACAGTATTTTCCATTTCTAATGTATATATATTGCACAGAAAATGCGGTAGCGGCGACCAAGCCGAAACGTCGAGCTTACCTACTGAAGAGAAAGGCGCTGACTACCGGCTTCTTCGACCAGAGTCGCACCAAGGACGACAAGGATAAGGGTGAGTCTACTTAGGCATTAGCTATTATATATATATCACCGAGTGCTTTGGCAGTTCTTGAGGGAGGGTTATGTCCAGTAATGGACGTAGTTTGGCTAAGATGATGAGCATCCCTCCTATTAATCAAACGTGAATTCCATGCATTGTTGTAAAAACTAATAAGTCGAAAAAAGATTCGAAAAATGAGTTGATACTGGAAGTCTAAGTCAAAGTCAAACTTACTAATTAATTAAGATCAAATACATTATACTTATGAACGTCATTCGCTGACTAGGGTAAGGCCTTAAGAAGAATTGGCTTTTTTTTTTTTTTTTATACTACTTGGGTGGCAAACAAGCATACGGCCCACCTGATGTTAAGCAGTATCCGTAGCCTATAGACGCTTGCATTACCAGAGGTATCACTTGCGTGTTGCCAACCCATTTTTTTACACCAGGGCTTTAAGATGGAAGTAACCCTGGGATAGGAATACGTATCTTTCAAAACGCATTCCTAAATGAGCGCTGGAGACCTGGCTTGAAACTCGGGCCACTTTTTTTGATCGCCAGAGTATTTACAATTTGGTATGAGTTGTTACAAAAAGGGACGGAAAACAATAAAGATGATGGAAGAGCTTCACATCTCCAAGCGGCTATTTGCAATATACAAGTACATGAGTACCTTAATTATTTATCTAGCCATCGTCTGAGTAGCTCTCGATATATGTAGAATCGAATAATAAACGGGGACAGGGCAGTAAGTGCAAGTCAATATCAGATTCAACCATATTGAACATCTTTGAAGTGAAAGTCCTGTGCCCAGGGATTGAACTCGAGACTTTTGTACAGCATGCGACAATCGTACCCACAACCACTCCGTAACCCGCACCACAAAGAAACAATCTTACACAAAACATAATCATAAATCATAACAAAATACAATATTACCATGAACAAACAGACAGACATTCAAACAAATAAATCAAATATTTAACAAGTTGTACATAGTTATCTACAAATAAATAGTTATGACCAAAATCTTTATATCTTTGATCTTATAAAACATTTGTGAAGCGCTTACGCTCACTATCACGCGCGGTACGTAGATACGTACACGTGTACATACGTACATACAGACACGCGGTTATTTTTATACGTCGGATGGTTATTTTAACATTTAGTTCGCATATCGTAACTACAACGCCACGTCACCTGCTGTTAGGGCTGAGTTACATTAAACCTTCGGTTACTATTGTTACGTTGGTCTTACAGTATAAGTTTGTGGTTTTGTGTGTGTTGTCCTGGGTTCGATAGCCGGATCGGACGAAGTGTTACTCTTTTTTTGATAGAAAATTAAAATTCATTTTGGCCAATGGTTTCATATGTAGCGACTAAAGACCTATGTTGTTAAATTTTGATCCGAAGGCGTAGGTAGAGACCGACCACAATTCTAGACTTCGGGCTGTTTTTAGCGCTTATCGTTAAAAAAACACAATTTCACGATTCAGGACTCAGTAATGTCCCACCGTGGCAATCCAAAACTACTGTTATTATAATTTTTCAAATTAACCCTATTGATAAAAGTTAATAGAGATATTAAATAATATTCTACGAATGGTCTTATACACATAAATACATACATCAATTTCTTTTCTCCGAAGAGGTAAGCAGAGATGTACGACATCTATATTTTGCCAGTAATTTTAGGTCACATGTAATAGAGCGCAAGCCTATTGCTACATTATACCAGACTGTATAAATTCCATCTAAAATGTAAACAATGTAGACATTCCGTAGACGCCTACACCTACGCCGTAGCAGATGTCGTAGACAGGTAAACGATACGTCATAAAAGACGACCATTCCTTGCGTCAGAATTTTTCTATATGAAATAAGATGAACAATATCACTTTTGGCAATTTGAAATAAATAACAATTACTAGTCATGTGTTGTTTACAAAAGTAAGTCGTATAAAAATAGAATATAATTAATTATATATTTTAACTAACAACCTCGACTTTGCACGAGTAGAAATTTACTTAATTTTCATATATCTTTGATATTTTTTAATGCTACGTTATAGGCGGGTAACATATGCTATTTTATTTAAATAGCCTATATTACCCGCCTAAATACGGGATCCCTACGAAATCTTAATGAATAATATAATAATAATATAATATTTTCGGGAGAACTCACACATTGCTATCGGATCCCAAACTAGGCAGAGCCTGTACTATGGTAACCAAACAACTGATAAACATACTTATATATTTCTAAATACATTATAGATATATTACACCCAGACACAGAACAAACATTCGTGCTCATCACACAAAGATTTGTCCTGGGTGGGAATCGAACCCACGAATAAAACGAAGCCGGGATGTACCGCTAGTTAATATAACACTGGTGAAAGAATGTAGGTAACGAAAATATCTACATACACAATATTTAAATGTGTTTTGTTTCTAAAAGAATTTATTCACCATTTTCCTGTTGATATAAAATATCTATTGCCTGTAAAATTCTGGCGATAAGTAATAAACTTGTTTGTAAACAAGATAATAGGTAGAATTGTGATTGTGACGCATCAAGTAAGTACCTACGTAGTCTTGTGTGTGGTCAAAAGTAACTGAACGTGTCCTTCTGGACCATATGTGAGGACAAAAACGCATTTAGTCACTGTATAGCCGGTAATTCCATCCTGCGGGTGTCGTAAAAGTCGACTAAGGGAGTAAGTCAGGCAAACAATATCCACTGCAAGAGAGGGAAAACTCGAAACAAAACCCTATACCAACCGTCTGGCCAGCGTGGAGTAGTAGGCTAATATCCCTCCAAATGTATGGAGGAGACCCGTGCCCAGCAGTGGGACGTTTATGGGTTGAGATGAGAGTCGGTAATTTGAACTTGTTATATGAGTAAATAGAGCTAACTCACTTGATTATCATTATCTTGAAAAGTTATTGCGTAATCAAAAGTTACACTTCTTAATTTCCACGCGCCTTGGACCCGAAATTGATTTGATCTAGACAAATAAGTATGGCGTACTGTTGGTGAGGCCTGTGTCCAACAGTGGACTGCGATAGGCTAAAGAGGATGATGAAATAAGTAAAAATATTTATAGATGTTTTTAGAACAAAACATAGTACGGGCTATAAATTATAATATAGTTCGAAATATACACAAAAAGTTTTTTTTTTAAACTTAGCTAGCTTAGTTGCATTAATAATTCCATACAAACATATTTATAATCTTTGTTTGGAATTATTAATGCAATAGTTATCTAAAAAGAATTTAAAATATTGAACATTCGAACTATGTTACTGTAACAAACAGGTAAAGTCCCACTATAAAAGTTCCTTTTTGGCAGTTTAATTCGGAAGCCTGTACATGAATATATGCCCAGAGGCATCAACTGAGTTTAGATGGCTATACTCACCAGTACCTTACTTCTTTCAGTTCTGAGTTTACGTTTAAAAACAATATCATATTATTATTATAAGATAATCATTTAAATAATAAGCTTGTGGTACAATATATGTATATATGTACTTATATATAGATCGCTATAGTAACAACTATATATTTTGTGTTAAATTCTTTATATGTTTAGTTCAGTAAACATATATAAATCACACTGATGTGTTAATTGAACCGACAGACTAGAATCATTGTTGTTTATATAGAATTATTTGGTGATACAAAAAAACTCTAATTTCGTGTTAGTGTATATTGTGTTGTATCCCTACTATTATTTATATTTCCTATCGTATGGATACTACCTACATATATAATTTTGGCTTTTTATGAATAATTGGTAGGCAGAGATATACCACTCCTACGTTTCGGCTTTATCAAAATTTTAACGAAAAGGACACCCATTTCATAGCGGTATGTGATCCACTTGTGCTATAGCATTGTAAGAACTACTTACCGTATCTGCTTATCATCAGGCGGGCTGTATGCTTGTTTGTGTCCTTATGATACTGTATACCAGAAAGTATTGTTGTAATTATATTATTAAACGTGTGGCTTACTGCTTAGTGCCACTGCGGGTGCTGTGGGTTTGATTCACACGTGGGGCAAATAATTTTTAAAGATGTTTTTTTATAGACAACTCTCGCACTATGGAACAAGCCCTGTGTCGCAGGGGACTTTACAAACATACAATTAACGGACACTAATTACACCTAGACTCAGAACAACTCTTTGAGTGTCACACAAAGTTTGTCCTGTGTAGTCGCGGGGGACTTCACAAACATACAATTAACAGACACAAAATACAACCAAACTTCGGACAACCATTTGTGGATTACACAATTTTTTGTCGAACCCACAACACGCTGCACAGTGATCGTTCAGTCGTTGACATCATATCAATTCGTTTGTTCTAACACCGAGCTTTTTTTTTATTACTACATAATTTCAGTGTATATAACATATGTATAGTATAGTATACATATAGTATAGAGTGTAACGGTATAATTAACATTTGTGTATATCTCACAACGCGAACGTATCGTAACGCACACATATAATTTATATTCTCTCCTTTATCTTTCTTATATCTACTACAGTACAGAATGTCGTTAAACTGAGAAAAAATACGTTTCTTTGAAAAGTCTCAAGGTTTTATACAATGATCAGGCAGTTACGATGTTTTTCGCGTGTTATTAAAGTCAACAAATTAATATATTCTGACTTTTGTGGGTAATGTAGTTTTATAGTTATATTAAATTAGTTCGCGGTTTTGTGCGGTCTATAGAACTATGGACAATGTTTAGAGCATCTTGTGACCAGTTGTGGACGTATGTGGGCAAAGTAACCAATCAATGAAAGATAAGAGGGTGTCAGACTATCGACAGAAGTGAACACTAAAGGCCCAATCCGAAACAAGACTTTATAGGAACGATTCCAGAACAGCAGGAATGTGCGCGGTGACAAGAGCGAAGAGCGTGACGAATGACGTCGTTAAAACTGTCACGTCGTGGGATTCTGTCTGCACTTGTGCAACAAAAGAGATCGTAATTGTGAACAATAAGCATGCTAATTGACACACATACAACAACAACAATGATGACAAATAAATGATGACATAATAACAATGACAGATCCCCTATATCTATTCTATTGACTGCCTCGGTGGTCCAGTGGCCGCAGTATGTGCCTGCTATGCACGGGGTTCGATTCCCACACGGGACAAAACTTTATGTGACACGCAAAGAGTTGTTCTGAGTCTGGGTGTAATTTGTGTCCGTTAATTGTATGTTTTTAAAGTCTACTGCGACACAGAGTTCATTCTCTAATGCGGGAGATATCTTATAAAAAGAAATATATCTATATCCCATCTTTAGAAATATTAATCCATTCTTTGATTGAACATGTAGGTAACTATTATTTCTTTAACACGTATGATATAACTATCATCGCTATTTTCTGTCAATATATATACTTGTTTAATAAAAAAACTTTGAAAGTAAATTTCCACTCTATTGTTAAAAAATAAAAATATTCCTAACATAATAAATAATGTGACGCAGCACACAGTGGAAATCACGTGATTTTTAGCTTTCTAAGCACAATTTATTTGAGGACCAGCTTTACGATGTCAAATGTAAACTTATTGGTATCACTACGGGTTGATATCTATGTATTGTTTACTCAACGCGTCAAATCTCGCGCCAACCAAATCTATCTTTTTACAAAAAAAAATGGCGGCATTTTTGAGAGAAATGTTAGTAAGCGGGGGCAGACAATACAAAATCTTATACAGTTGAATGTTTGCCAAGTGTAAGTACATCGCAATTTGCAGACAAGTGTTATCAATATGGCGATCGAACTATATCCATCGACAACAATTTGATCTATGGAATATTTTATCCATAAACAATTGTGAGATGAAAGAAAGTTTGGACTGATGGGACTGACTGTATGATTTGCTTATCTTGTTACTTTATTGTTCGATAAATATAAATAAATTCTAGGTTTTGTTTTCTTCCAAAATAGGTATATTAGTGCCTCATTTTACACTCATAAGACCAAACCCATTAGACAGACCGTATCTTTGTTTATCACCTTAGCCATATAAAAATAGCTATAACTTTAAAGTAAGAAAAAGGCTTGCATTTAAGCGTACACTTGCATAATAAAGTATAACGTTAAGTAAGAAATAACCTCAAACTATAAAACATAAACTTAACATCTTTAATCTACGAGTATGTAGATTACTGTATTTTTTTTTTATACTACCAAGGTGACAAACAAGCATACGGCCCGCCTGATGGTAAGCAGTTACCGTAGCATATGGACGTTTGCAACACCAGGGGTGTCCCTCACGCGTTGCCGACCCTTTAAAAACCTTATAACTCCTTCCTTGAAGAACCCCATGCTATAGTCTTTTGGGAAAACCTCGGCAGGGAATTCATTCCACAGCCTAATTGTACCTACGTGGTAAGAAATTCCTCTGAATTCAATATATATTGTTAGGTTAGCAACAAAACTAAAATTAGAATATTCTAGCGCGAAAAATAGTTCGTAAAATATGTTGTTGTGTGGAGTTAGAGCGTGTAGCGTTGACGAGGCGGATTCCTTCTGTTGTTGTACGAATATTTGTAGAGATATAAATAACATATGCGTACTACTGCTTTAAGGAAAACATAGAACAGATTTAAGATTATATCGTTCTTTAATTATGATCGGGATTATAAATAATTATAATTATTTAAGCTTTACTCGCGTGTTACTGGCTAGCATAGCTGTGTGTCACTCGAGCATAGAGCGGATTTGATCAGTGAAAGAATGTTATGAAATCAGACGAAATGAGAATGTCAAATCGAACTTTAACCTGTTGGCAATGAAGTATTTCAGTTAATTTATGTTACAAAAGTTAATTTCCTCCACTAATCAAATAATTAATTTCCTCCACTACAATTTTTTTTATTAATTGTAGTTGAGAAAATGGAGGAAAACAAGCTAAGCAAAAACAGTTCGTATCTATACTTAATATTATAAAGCTAAAGAGTTTGTTTGTTTGTTTGGTTGAACGCGCTAATCTCAGAAAATACTGGGTCGATTAGAATTTTTTTTTTGTTGAATAGTGCATTTATCCAGGAAGGCTATAGGCTATATAACATCACGCTATGATCAATAGGAGCGTAGCAGTAGTGAGATTTGTTGCAAAATCTGGAAAAAATATACGTTCCAAATTACTACGCGGATAAAGAGGCGGGCGACCCCTAGTTATATATAAATTCATCTCGGCATTTATTTATTTAAACTGACTTTTAAAACTTTGGTTATACTCATATTGTAGCGGTAGATATATAAGACAACCTCCCGTCCGTACCAATTCCACAGGTGTTAGATTGACCTAGTCTACAAAACAAACCCAGTTCCACAGAAAAACGGCAATAAAAACTGTTTGGGCCTATCAAAAGTACGTTTGTTTATGTTATTGAGCTTCAGAACAATATATATCGGTGCGTGATGATGGACACTTCTCACTAGCTCACAGACACGCCCGCCACCTATTTTTACACAATTGTGTATGCGCCCGAAGCGCTTACGATAATTCCAAAATCATAATTTTTGAGCAACATTTTTATGCGAGTCAGTTTAAATGTTCGCATTTTGTTTCTTATTTTAATATGTTCAGCTGTGTCTATTCAATATTAGTGAGTGTAGTATTGATTTATATCTATAAGTTAGTGTTATCTGTGAACACAAATTATTGTATCGTTGTCGCTAATGACCTGTTGAATATTGACCTTACATAAATATGTAAATATCACGATCACGTGTCACAATTGTAACAGTTTTAGACAAAATTACGTACGAGTTCGGCTTCTCGTATCTACTCCCGCATTCCCGGTAAGCCCTGTGTCCCGGGGGACTTTACAAACAAACGATACTGGACAAAGTACACCCAGACTATGAACAAACAATTGCATAACCGGCGCCGCACTGTTCGACATACTGTTTACTGTTGCCCAAGGAGCCTATACAAAATAAAAGCCAATTACCATCTACCTAATACCTATATACCGTTTTAACATTATATATTGAAGTTAGAAAAATAATGTTAGGTTTAAATATAATATTATAACAATAATGTTAATAAAGAAACGTTTATATAAAACATGAGCACAGATTATAGCCACGTATTTTTAATATTTACTTTGAACTGTTGCCAATAACCTCTTAGTTCATTGTGAACGTCGACGGCTACATCTCACCATCTATTTATTATAATGTGCAACATTTTTTTGATTCCTTCGGTCTTCTATCCAGGGTTGTATAGAGCTTTTTTCATTGTTAATTGTGGTAGACGATGATGATTGATGATGATTATATGATGGTACAAAATGGTAAAAAATTCTATTAAAAAATATTAAAAACACTACTAAATTCAAAGACGTGAAAACAGTATGTAAAAAGTTAAAATGGCAATGGACGGGACATATGTTAAGAGAAAAAAGTGAGAAATGGACAAAACAAATATCAGAATGGTACCCCAGGGATGGTAAAAGAAGCAAAGGGCGGCAGTCAAAGCACTGGGAGAAGAACCTTAAGGGAACTGCTGGTCCGGGCTGGATGAAAATTGATAGAGACAGGGAGATGTGAAAGTCTTTAGAGGAGGCCTTCGTCGAGAGACAAGCTGTTGTAGTAAGAAACAACGATCCCTAGTGATAGTTTATATAATTAATAATACATGTAAAAACAGCAATAAAGGCTTATTTTATTTTATTTTATATATGGTGGTACTTAACTGGTGACCACCACTCATGTACTGCAGCAAAGAAAAACCAAGCCATTGTAGTCCATGTTTTCTACTGTATTTTTAAACTTTAGAATCAGACTAATAGAACCAGACCAAACAGAGTTGTTTTATAAATTACTTAGCTTATGACTGCGGCTTTGGTTGCTATATAGCTTCATTTTAATTTTCAATTTCAATACACTGACGACCGCAGAAGCATACAAAATGAACAATAATTGCAAAAACTATACGATCTATTCTCGGTCATGAAAATTGTATACAATCGTCTATTAAACAGTATACACACATTGGCATATTTTAAGCTTGTAGTGCCCTCTAGAAGATGCCTCATGCAGAGCGTATGATTACCGCATCTTCTTGATTATTCTAACATATTAATTTAGAACTTCTTAAATACCGGGAATAAAAAACGATGTAATTCTAAAAGATATTATTGCTAAATGAAAGTACAGCATGAGCCTATAGCATGGGGGTTTTTTTTTATACGGCCCGCCTGGTGGTAAGCAGTTACCGTAGTCTATGGACGTTTGCAACACCAGGGGTGTCATTCACGCGTTGCCGACCCTTTAAAAACCTTATAACTCCTTTCTTGAAGAAACCTATGCTATAGTCTCTTGGGAAAAACTCGGCAGGGAGCTCATTCCACAGCCTAATCGTACGGTTATATGCAAGAAAGGAGTTATAAGGTTTTTAAAGGGTCGGCAACGCACGCGTAATACCCCTGGTGTTGCAAGCTTCCATAGGCTACGGTAACTGCTTACCATCAGGCGGGCCGCATGCTTGTTTGCCTCCTTGGTAGTACAAAAAAAAATTGTTACTAAATAGTACCAGTAAAATATATCCCCTCTCTTTCCTCAACTCCCAACAACAAATAATATTGTACAATGAATTGCAAGCATTTCTATCAAAATACTGAGATGATCGAAGCAGTTTGTTACCTATACCTAAACACATGTTCCCTCGTACCCACACACAATACCCACTATTATTGTTCCACTCTAAAATAGAATTACTTAGTCATAGCAAAAAAAGTCATAGAAATATGTACTGACCTATTCTTCGAGCCAATCCATCATCACACGAGAAAATATGTAAATGTAATGTAAAAATAAATTATGTTGAATGTTTTCTGATATTTGTTGATATACGAGTATATAGGTTGTTTAAGGGTGTGTCTATCGTCTACAACGTGTTTGTTTAGGCACACATATAGCTATAATAATAATAGCAACCCATATATATGTCCCACTGCTGGGCACGGGTCTCCTCTCCTCTATCAAGAGAGAGAGAGAGGGTTAAGGCCTTAATTCACACACGCTGACCTAATGCGGGTTGGTAAATCAGACATTTATTTATTTATTTATTGGATCTCAAACAAAAAACAAATTACAAGAAAAAAATACATGATTACAGCTCTGAACATAAGTTTTTTGACTGTAGAGACCACATCGTCCAAATTTTCTGTGGTTTGGCACCAATACATATAATAATAAATTAAATTCAATTAAAATGTCTTTAGAATTTCTTCTTAGACATGTGGGTTTCCTCACGATGTTTTCCTTCACCGTTAGCAGATGGCGAATCATTTGATTAGTACATATAAATTCTACAAAGTGAATTTCACATTGGTACTGCCCTAGATCGAACTCGCACCTCTTGCGTGCAAGTCGGTTACTTTCCCACTCGGCCACCACCGCTTTCTAGCATATAGCTATAATAAATAAAAATATTATTAATAATAACAAGCCATTTTATTCCATATTTCTATCTATACTAGTTTAAATTTCAAATTTTATTATTAAAATTATTTAGTTGAAATATGGACCCCTTTTTGGGTAAAGGCCTCCTCCAGCGTTTTCCACAAATCCCTACCCTTGCCTGTATCTGTCCAGTCATTTCCTGATACCTGGATAATATCATCAGCCCACCTTCTTACATGTCTACCAACATTCCTCTTTCCCTGTGGACCTTTCCATCGTGTGGTTTCTATGGTCCATCATTTGTCAGTGTAACGTGCGATGTGTCCAGCCCACCTGTGCATGTGTGAGAGCGTTATTTAATTTTGTTTTTTGTCTATAGACAAAAAATAACATATAGCTATAACCACACTTAATTGTTTTGGCGTACCATATTGTAAATTGTTGTGCCTATTTATTGTTTATTTTTTACATCTCGATCTTTACCTCTTGTATATGTTAAAATAAAGGTTTTTCTTTCTTCCTTTCTTTATTTATTTATTTATCCTTAATTAGAACGGCTATATGCCACTTACACTAATCAAGACAATTACAAAAATTTCACATATATAGATAAAAACAAAATAATAAAGAAAACAAAAAATAAAATCAAAGACACTACTCACTATCACACAGACTTCTCACAGAACTTCAGACACACTGACAAAATCTTCTTCCATCCATCCGCAAACAAGTCACAATTGGGATGTTCTTCTAAGAGAGCGTTGAGTGTGATAAGTACACGAGGGATGGGTGAATTCATATGTGCCACAATGCGACATGTAGGTGGAGCAAATAGTCTGTGGTTTCGACTTTCTTAACATCATTAGTTTTTTTATTCTACTTGGGCATACAAGCATACGGTCCGTCTGATGTTAAACAGTAACCGTAGCCTATAGACGCTTGCCTTACCAGAAGTATCACTTGCGTGTTGCCGACCCATGTTTTTTGCACCAGGGCTATCTCTGGAATAGGAAAAACTTTCTTTCAAAATGCTTTCTTAAATGAGCGCTGGAGCCCTGTACTGACACAGTCCTGTGTGTGACTAGGAAGGGACCTTCACCTTACAGAAGACCACGTTTTCCTAACCCAGGCAAATTCCATCATAAAACTCTGGTGTTTATTTTGAGTCGGCAACACGCAATGCAAGCGCTTTGCAAGCGTCCATAGGTTACTGTAACTGCTTAACATCAGGCGGGCCGTATGCTTGTTTGACACCTAAGAACTTAGTATAAAAATTAACTTAATTATAGTATAATAATATTTTTTAATTGTATTGCCATCATCATCTCAACTCATAAACGTCCACTGCTCGGCACGGGTCTCCTCCATACACTTGGAGGGATATAAGCATAGTATACCACACCATATTATAAATATTATACTATACTATTGCCATACTGATTGAATAATAAATGAAATCCATATATCTAACCTATATGATAGGTATTATTGGTAGTCACAAGTGGCGCATGCGTGACTCGCCGGCGCATGCGCGTAGCTACGAATAGCGTGACCTTTGTCGCTGCTGTCCACACTCGTTACCAACGTTTATATTCTGGTTAGCATTTAGATCTATCGTACTTATGGACTACACAATATTATATATTGTTTTCACTGAAACAAATGAACAGGCTGGAAGGATACGGTCTCTAAAACTAAAATTGGTGTTATTGCTATAAATCCATTCTAATATTAGAATTGCGCAAGTAACTTTGTTGTTTGTTACCTTTTCATGACTTATCTGAACTGAAATCTGCTGAAAGAATCCTAGTGAAATTTGGCAAGGAGATAGATGGTATGTTGGAGGAGGACATAGGGTACTTTTTACCGCAACAACCGACGTCCACACGAACGGATCCGCGGGCAACTGTTATTCTCGACAATACACAATATGATGATGATGGCAATATGTTTTTTGGTGTACAATAAAGAGTTATCTATCTATCTATCTATCTATCTACACGGGTTCACCGATCGTGGTCGGTCAATCGGCGTCGTACACGTCGGTCACGGTGTCCGTTGACCTTGACCGTGGACCCGCCACTCAGATGATATAGCATAATATGTAAAAACCTCTCTAAAGGTAATGGCAACGAAGTATCACACCCAGCTATGCTGGTAGCGATACTATTTTCATACACCGGGCTTAATAATTCCAGATATTATGCCCGGTGTATGAAACATAAACTTTACAAAACAATACAAAATTCAATAACAATTAGCCGGCCCAGGAATTGACCGATCTTACCAGCGGAATTAGTACCTACGTAGTTAAACACTACCACTGTGCCATCACTCATACAAAATCCCTCTTTGTAGTTGACCACGTTCACATAATAATCATCACCAGTCTATAGCAGTCTACTGTGACGGCACGCCAACCGGTCGGAACTGCTGGATATAAACCTCTCCAAGAGCACACCATTTAGCACGAGAAATGTCATATAACTAGCCAGCTGAAGTGGCAATGGGTAGGCTGCATTTGCTGAGGAACCGGTAACCGTTGAAGCAGACGTATTTCAGTGAAGACCGAGGATGTGGCTCTCTCTATATCCTCTTATGTATTGATGCAGACTAATCACAAAGTTCTTATTGTTGTTTCTAAAAGGTATGCTTTGTTACAGAGTCAGCGACGAGAGGCAGCGTATTTGGTGTCCCCCTCGCACAGTGCGTGGAGAGTGAGAGAGCGCTACGGCGTCAGCAGCACGGGGGCTCCAGAGCTTCGCTAGCATCTCTCAGCGCATTGGAGAAGGGAGACGATGTGAGTTCTATCAATCTTATTATTAGTTCTATCATAAATTGTTATATGTTTACTCTCTACCATGATTTACAAAAAGCATTTTATTTTCAAGAATCATCCCAGTTTCAACTTAACTAATCATCGATGCATTAGCGAAAGATGTAATTGATGTAATCACAGTGAGAAATTATCTGTACACTAAATAGCTTTAATTTCTATATACAGAGCATCACGCTTTTTTCCAAAAGCATAGGCAGAGTTGTTTGTAACATTTCACCAGCTAATATAACTGGCAACTATTCCTCCAGCCTCTGTGCTTCTACTAAACATTTTGTAACAGAAAAAGTCAATAACACTGCTCGACCGACTCGACCCGAGAATCAATTCTAGAATCTCGTGATCAATCGTAAGCAGTAGACAAGCGCAAGTCTATGTCACATGACCAACAAGGCAGTTCAAAAATGTCACGCTAAAAATAAACAATAAAACTATCAATAGAATAATAAATTAAAAAACAACTTCTATATTGATCATCTATTTTCTGCTACAAACCCAGTCTACATTGCTAGTCGCGCAAAATAAACCATTATAGTCTGAACCGTAGAAACTTTCCAACATTCTCCCGATTGTTCCACTATTGTTAGTTTCGCGGGCGGTGCAGTGTGTCTGGTTAAGTTGGCCGGTCGTTTCCCACTAGTTATTCGAGCGTGCAGAAATAGTTCACGCGCGTTCGCCAAGACACGTTACCGGTGACGCGACGATGCACCTGGGCCTATCCACCATGCACTCTCATTGTTAAACCACCGATTACTCGAAAACGCCTGAACCGATTTGGTATATTCTTTTTTTGTTTCTAAGCGTATATTTCCCAGGAACAAAACTCGTTTAAATGATATCGAAATCGGTTAAGTGGTTTTTGAAAAATCGACATAAATCTAAAAATTGTATACAAAGTTTATTGTAGTCGGTTTCATTTTTAAAACAAAGTGTTTTAATGTCATTAATTAACCTGCCAAACATAACGACGGCGACGCGGACATTTTGATAAACAATACTCGAGTTATCATTTAACAACCATATATATGGCTACCTAGGTGGCCCAGTGGCCGCAGTATGCGACTGCTGTTTGAAGTCATTAATATTATCAATTTTACATAATTCTACTGGTAGTCTGTTATAAACCTTAGATGTCATACAAAGTATACTCTTATTAAGAAGTGTTGTGCTATTTGACATAGTTTTAATTTTATGTAGATGTCGACTACCCTGTAACTTAGTAAACATATGCATATTCTTTTTTACAAACACAGCAACTTCTAGTATGTATAAGCTTGTTAGAGTCAGTAAATTAAGTGCCTTAAAAAGTGGTTTACAACTATCTGTTCTTTTGAGTCTATAGATTGCTCTAACACATTGCTTTTGGGATTTAAAAACATACTCCCAGTTAGTAGAGTTTCCCCAGAAAATGATTCCATATCGCAGTAATGATTCTGCATATGCATGATATGCTGTTACCACCGTAGATGTGTCAACATCGACGCTTGCAATACTAAAAGTATCACTAGCAGTTTGCAAGAGACGTCATATATATGTACATGCGACTACATATATTGTCATACAAAACACTAAAACCTAAGTAATAACAAAATTTTCCATTCTCAAATCTTCACAAGTTCCAGAAAACGTCCATGAGTCCATGAAACAATGTGGCTAATGGCCATTACTTTGTAATACCATTATATTTGCAAATGTTTAACGTGTTACGGTATTTAGTTCAGAAGTAAGCAACACTACACGACGAAAACTATAAATTGTTGTTTAACTCCGTCACATTGGTTCTGTTACACGTTTAACAGAACTAATTACCGATAATATTTTATGTTTCGACGAGAAAATCTTGTGCTACAAGATAAATGTACAGACAATTACATTTTATTGATTGTAAATGTTAGTGATATTATCAGTTTTGTTAGAAAATAAACACAACGGAGCTAGCTAACGCAGAACATAATAGAGCACAAGTGTATGTGCAAAAAAATGTGCATTTTCTATTACCTTACTTTGATCAGACGATTTAAGCTGCTCTCAGTTACACGCGGAGTAAGACCGCCAACTACTTAACTCCATGCCAAGATTTATTATAAATTTTCTGACATTATAAAATAAATAAATAAAATAACTTTTATTTCAAACACCGAATTCATATTATGTTAGTAACAATAAACTTAGAACTATGTTAGTAAACAAAATTAAAGACCTACACAACAATTATTTTGAAACCAATTGTACATTAGAAAACCCAATAAAATTTTGCCCGAACCAAGAATCAAATGACAATATTTTACCGGTCTGTAATAATTTAGGAATTCCTCACGAATACACCCGCAGTAATCAGCAACAAACCACGAGATTAATCACCTTTTAACCGATAATGACATCATCAGGCAGACACATGACCAGACAACAGACGTACTCATACCGTAGGCGGTTTACGTACGTATGACATGCCGCCAATCACTGAATCACCTTCAGTAGTTGTGAACGAGTCAATAAATCTGCGTAATGACAACAACTGGACTGATGACTGTCCGAACGATGAACAGACAGTCTCGACCGCTGTAAACTAAACGATACGCGATTTGTATGATAATGTCTGGTATCTCAAGTTAGAGACAGACTCGACAATGATACGTTGTGTGTTGAGATTGAATATCACTTTTGATTCAAAGCGAATATTGTTTATAAACGATTGTTAGTTGAACAGACAGCTAGACTAACCCAGACGACGAGTAGACTGTTGCAGCTGTGTTTGTTAATGTTTTGTGATAGCCAAGCTTAGTCAGTATTGAACAAAGTTATATATTTTACTAGGGCCAACCTCGTACCAACATGTGTAGGTTTAGGCTTAAACCTAGAACTTATATAGACACTCGTACCTAACAGTGGGACAATATATAGGTTGTTATTATTATTATTTTGCTGCTTAAAGAATAATTCTCATTTTCTTTTGTATTATATTTTAACGAGATTTTGACGAAGTTTCAAGAAGAGTTTGGTTGAAGTGTGGTTAGTTGCCATATTGAGATTCGCAACGTGCGATTGATGCCTCTGATCTTGCTATCCTAGCATATACCATACCATAGGCTGCCGTCATCAGTTAACAACAAGAAATAAAATTACAAGCATCCCTCGCAACCCTGTAAAAACATAAAAATGCAACACTGTCAGCTAGAGACAAAGTCCCCCAGTACAGCTTAAAAATCTTTTCAGAAGACAATCTGACATACAATAATACATCTACTTTGTAAACCATGTAAATGCTGCAGGCAATTAGTCCGCATATACATTATGTATGAAGTTTCAATAAATAAATACATTAAGTACCCAGTCATGATTCTCTCATTCATTCTCAATCATCATGTCATGATTATCAGTTAGTTGAGCCCATCTTATTCAAAGTTTATCCGTCATTGCCATCGTCTCTTCTACGCTTTTGCGTCTGCGTTCATAATTATTATTGTAAACCTGTAGTTTGATACACCATGTGTACATTGTGTACGTTTAATAGATCACGTAGGTACGCGTACACTCTAAAACGAAACAAAGAAATAACGCACGTAGACTAGTTTTGTCTATTGGGGTAAACAAAATATTTTGCCTAATGTCAATCATATACAAAACTTGGCACCCAATCCATACACTACGTTCCACAACTCATATTCTTCATGATAGATGATCTTCATGAATGTAAAGGTAGTCATAACAGGCATCAATTTTACGTTTCTGCGTAAACTTTCATGGCAACAAGACGATATTGCGCTTCATGTTACCGTTGATGAAACAAGTATACGTGCTATGAACAGTTACCGTTTGTTAAGCTCTCCTGCAATACTAAGACTGCAGATATTTTGTTGCAGTATGGTACAACGAGAGCATGCATGTATTGAACGTACAGATTGATCCTAAGGTGTCTTTGTAATAACATTGCAGCGTGCTCGCTCATTTATTTGTTGTATAAACATGGTTTTAAAAACGTTGGGACGTTTCTGTGCTATGAATTCACACCATTTAGTGACTATCTAAGCGAAATACCCCAGAGGAAAAAGTGGTCTATCGGTATGAACGTAGCATGCTACACTGATTTATTTTAACTGACTGACTGATTTTAATTTGCGTTTTAAAATACATCAAGAACTCATTTCCACTCAGTAAAAAGTACTATATATTCAATCTGGTTTTAGTAGAGTGAAGTTCGCGTGAAATGTTGCTGTTCCTACCAGAGCAAGAACTTGCTTTAGTGCAAGAGTATTTATATTCATATCATTTATTTGCATTCCACAATGTGATATTAGGTAAAAAGTAGCTAAAATCTAAGTAAATTATGGACCCTATCGGGCACAACAACATTTTTATATTTTAACATTATGCTATATAACAATAATAATATATGCGTTTAGTATCAAATACCAAAAGCAATATATAGATTGTGTTCTTTTAAAAGAATTTTTGCTATTTCTTTAATTACGGATGTGATAATGAAATGATAACAACTTTTCAGACAATAGGTACATGAAGCTGATACCAAGTAATAATTTTTTGTTTAAATAGAGGACATTTTAGAATTGTATTACTTAGATTGTTGATAACAAACACAATAAACTAATAACGGATAATAAGGTTTCCATGTGTAAACATAATGTATCCACATTTTAAACCTAACTTGCTCAATACCATTCTGTCGAAAAGGTCCACAATTTTCTTCGTACATTTGTTTTTGACCTCAATTATCTTCACTCTTCAAGGAAATTCCTTAATTTTCACATTTCAAGGAAATTTCTTAATTCCTAAACCCTCTCTTTCTCCCTCCTCTTGACCAAATTCTGTCATATGCATCCAAAACCTTTTGTTATTTAAAACAAATGTAGCCAAACTCACAAGGTAAGCAATTTCCACGGAATTTATTATAGACTTAGTTATTTTAGGACAGGGTATATATAAGCGGGTGCGTTGATCGCGTCATACGATAATTTTATCGCGGCCTTAATCACGAGATGGTAAGGCCGGGCAGGTAACCGGACACCAGTGACGTCATCGCCCAAACGTCAAACACCACCCATTGACACGGCGGTTTTTTTTTAACGGGACAGACAAGGTCCAATGCTTTGTTGCATTTTATTTTTAGCCGTTTTATATTAGGAACAAGGAAGTTGTTTTTGTTTCATTTTATAGTTTTATTTTTAATGTTATAAAAATACTTATCCTTACTAATATTATAAATGTGAAAGTTTGTAAGAATGGATGGATGGATGGATGGATGGATGTATGTATGGATGTTTGTTACTCTTTCACGTAAAAACTACTGAACGGATCTGGATGAAATTTGGCACACAGATAGATTATGGTCTGGAATAACACATAGGCTTTTTGCAGCGATAACCGACATCCACGCGGGCGGAGCCGCGGGCAACAGCTAGTCTACTATATAACAAACGTATATTTACAATGTTACAACATGCAAAACTAAATGCAATAAAAATGTTGCCCATGCTTATTTCGTTGCCAGATTAATTATTATTAGCAATAAAATACTTTTTAATCAGATAAATATATTTTGGATGGGATTCGAACCCACGCATAGACAGAGAGTCCAATGCGTTCTCAGCCACTTAGTCTTACACGTGACGTATGACGCCTAACAGAACGAAAATTATTTACGATGATTAAAATTCTTTGATATTTTCTAATTTTATCTTATTTTAACTTTTTTTTATACTACCATGGAGGCAATCAGACATACGGTCTGCCTAATGGTAAGCAGTTACCGTAGCCTAAGGACCCTTGCAACACCAGGGGTATCACTCGCGCTTTGCCGACCCTTTAGAAACCTTATAACTCCTTTCTTGAAGGACCCTTTACTTACTTATTATAACTTATTTATTAAGAAACAAATTTAAGTCTACCTATACGTTTATCTATATAAAATTCTGGTCTGGTCATTCCATAGGTAATAAGCAAGTTAAATAAAAGAGACTACCTAGCACGGGGCTCTTCAAGAAAGCAGGGTCGGCGACCCGCATGTTAAGTATACTGGTATTGCAATCGTCCTTAGGCTACGGTAACTGACTAGTTACTTACCATTAAGCTAGCTTGTCTACCACCTTAGTTATATAAAAAGAAACATGTGGGGCAGTCTTTGGGGTCTGCCGATAGAAGTGGAAACTAACTCACATGTGAATTGTATCGTCGAGCTATTAGATTTATTACTTTTTAATATGAAAAGCGTTCGGTGAGGATGACGTGAGTTCCATAATTTTAGTTCACTCAAAAAATGCTTAATGCGGCCAAAGAAGTTTTCACTTCAAAAAGTTTTTGACTTGTAAGTCGCAAGCTTGACTGTAGAGAGAAAGAACGCAAGAATATGATGATCTATATAAATATAACTTCGCATATTGCTATCGTTTTTCCTCGCATTACTTGATATAAAGTGCATAATAATTAAAGCGATCTGGCATCGTCAATATTATTGAAGAGATTTACGGCTAATAAAAATGTTACGTTTGTTTTGTTTACAAATGGCGAGTGTGTTGGTTCCTCTGAGCGGCACCGACTTAGTCATTGGTATAATACTTCTACTATTAATATTATTGTTTTGTATCTACTTCTCGTAGGTATATTGTATAGGGTTTTAGTATGCCTAATTGTTATGGAAGTATAAAGTATAATAAGTGTTTATCAAAACAATATTAGGTACTATTTAAACATTTTACATCACTGAGATGACAAGTAAACCTACGAGTAGGTACCTACGGCCAGTCTAATAACTCTGCTCACCTTACTTATAAACATTGCAAACCAATAGTTACCGTTGACCGCAGCGAAACCACATTCTTGCTATCTTTGTTTTTTTCATGGCGCCGGACAAATCAGTAAATACTAAACTGACCCTCTAACAAGTGGCATAAACGGTAGTCGAATCGAAAAGTTAAAAAAAGCAAATGTCCCATACATTTGCTTTTTTTTAATTTTCGATTATTATATTTTCTTACTTATAATCTTTAAGTCAACCATATTGCGTGATATACAAGTTCTCGTTATTTTATTGCTGTGCTAAATTTATTAAATAGTCCAAAAGTTAGTGCAAATTAGACTTAACAACAACACAGCTATTTGTTGAGACATCCATCACAAAAACCTTTCAGATTATTATAGCAAAATAACTACAGTTTCCAGTGCTCATTTAGGCCCAGGGATTCTCCATCTCAAAATCTTGGTCTTATTACATCTATGGGTCACACAGAAGATGCCCAGGTATTTCAAGGCGGTAGTTAGTATTTATGAAGATTACTAGCTGTTGCCCGCGGCTTCGCCCGCGTGTATGTCGGTTATCGCTGCAAAAAGTAGCCTGTGTTATTCCAGACCATAATCTATCTGTGTGCCAAATTTCATCCAGATCCGTTCAGTAGCTTTTACGTGAAAGAGTAACAAACATCCATCCATCCATCCATCCTATTTACAAACATTCACATTTATAATATTAGTAAGGATATTCTTTAATATCTTATCGACATTTTATTACCAGGCCTAATATTCACATATTTAATTTCTGTTTTTTTTATAATTTCAGAGTGAATCGTGTGATTCTGGCGAGTGGGGATGGCCAGGGTTGGAGGAGGCGGGCGGCGGTGGTCCCAAGGTGCCGGCGCTGGTCTCCGCCTGCCTGGCACACCTACGCAGGCACGGGATGCACACGCTCGGCCTCTTCAGGGTATCTGCTTCTAAGAAGAGAGTTAGACAGGTCAGACAACCATTTGAATAACTAAACTTTACTTTTGTGTTGACGCGTTATTGCACTTCAATTTTGTGGGGTTAGGTTCATATTTTCTTTCGATTCTTTGGCTACTACAATAAACCGAGAGACTATAGCATGGGGTTCTTCAAGAAAGGAGTTATAAGGTTTCTAAAAGGTCGGCAACGCGCGAGTGATACCCCTGGTGTTGCAAGCGTCCATAGGCTACGGTAACTGCTTACCATCAGGCGGGCCGTATGCTTGTTTGCCTACTTGGTAGTATAAAAAAAACAAACCAGACACAATAGACAAACCATTGTTACCCCGACACCGCCGCCGACGCGCCTGTATCTACTCAATGACTCAGTTTTCGATTTGATTCTACCGACTATTTCTGCTTGTTTCTAAATTAAATGGCCTTATTTTATATTATTTTAATTATTACTTACTGGTGTCACAGACTCCACTGACTGCTATTACAAAAATGGTGTCATACATCTTTTGATCCGGTCGGTACATAGTGAGTGGGTAAAACATTTAGGCAGGTACCTATCTATCTTTTCGGGACAATCCCGAATCCAAGTTGCCGCCCGTCACTTTCGACCACGTCGACGTTACTAGCCTTCTCAAAGACGTCATCAACCTGAAGGCAAGTCTAGCAGATGTGCAGAGGAAGCTGGAAAAATCCCAAAACAACGTCACAGATTTGCGCAAGGAACTCGACGAGTTGCGCAATACTGTGACAATAACTGGGTCATCGGCGGCGTGTAGTAACAACGTCAACATGCGCCGAGGAGCCTGCCGACTCGACACATCGAACGATAGTGTTGTAAGTTTCGCGTCAGCAGTTTTGACGCCTCGGAATGCAGCGTCGGCTGTATGCGCTACGCTTGAGCCTCGCAGCCCTGTCCCCGTCCCCGCGGCTTCCCTCCGCCCCGCCGCGCGATCAGCTGACCTGCCGGTCACGCAGAGCACTCGAATTGCTCCACCCGCCAAGCCTATGCCTGAAAAGGCGACGAATCAGGCTGAAGAAAACGGTTTCGTGACGGTGCAAAGGAGGAAGCGCCGACAGCGTGCTGTAAAGAACTGTTGCGGCACAGCTCCAGTGCAGCCCGGCGTAAGTCTACGCGCCGCAGCACCGAACACTCCGGTGTATATCTCTCGCCTGCATTACACCACTAAGGCAGAGGACATCGTGGAGTACGTCCGTCAGAAGACGAAATACACGACGAGAGTGCAGTTACTCGAGTCGCACCGCAACGTCAACTTTAAGGCGTTCGTGGTGCGAGTACCGACGTGTTTTCTGCACATCTTTATGAAAGACGACTTCTGGCCGAAAGGTGTGGTGTACCGTCGCTTCCGCGGACAAGTGCCACCTGAACGCACTGAGACAATGAAGTGCTAGTGTAGTGTTACTAACATAGTTTTAAGTTTTATAAACTAACCAAAGTTATAATTATGTATGTTAGTCTGTAAGGTATGTATCTATGGATTGTATTATCTGAAATTAAATGATTTATTATTATTATTATTATTATAATCCAACCCACATGCCCACCGCTGTGACTCCTGTGTGCCAGGATTAACAGCGAAGTAACCAACTGATTCACCGAGTTTTGACACTCGTGCGTCCCGTGGACAACTAAACCTATACTGTCTTGGACTCCGCAACGAATTTAATCAGACGTAGGTAAATAGGAGGAATTAGACAGAAAAGTTAAAAACCTATCTAAAGAGAACATAAATTTTACTAGATAGATATCTAGTAAAATGTATGTTCTCTTTTGCTCCGTTATAGCTAAATGCCATCCGTCACATATATTTATATCCCTCAGCTGTAATGTACTCCCAAAAAGATCACCTACGTACCTACATGAAGTACTACAACCGTTATCAGTAGATAACATCTAGTTATGAAAATAGTGCAGTATACTTGATTGGCAAGATAACGTCAATGTTCTGGCTTTAGTAGTAGTTCTATTAATGGCGCTGCTATTTAATTGTGATGATCTCACTGTCTAACATCTCCAGTGATATACAAAGGTATGATTTGACTGCCTTGGTGGTCCAGTGGGCGAAGTATGCGCCTGCTGTACACGAGGTTGTGGGTCCGATTCCCACACAGGGACAAAACTTTGTGTGACCCACAAAGATTTGTTCTGAGTCTGGCTGTAATTTGTGTCCGTTATTTGTATGTTTGTAAAGTCTCCCGCAACACAGAGCTTGTTCTCTTGTGCGAGAGTTGTCTTTTTAAATAAAAAAAAAGATCAACCACCGCAATTGTACACCTACATTTGCCCCCTGTGGCGATCGAACCTCGGTTCCCGCTTCAGTGGCGAGGTAATCATTTCAACCACTACGCCAGACGTGACAACAAACTAAAGCAAATCGTATTATATGGAACTTAACAGTTCTTGCGAAACGTTGAATACATCTGTGACGAATCGTTTGTAAAGTAAAGGCGTAATTCTGTGTTATTATACGGTATAATAGTGTTCGAATCGAAATAGCAATGCAATCGCAATCTGACACGACGAGATAGAGATCAGGCGTCTTAAGACCAACGGTTTTACATTTACGTTTTTTACATTATACGGAAAACAAACATTCTAAAACATACCTACACATTGCGGAGAGTTTCTGTCAACAAAACAATCTCAAATAAAAATAGTTTCAACTGAAAATATTTGCGGCCAATCTATCTTGGTAGACCAACAATGTTAATGCTTATTGTGGGTAAAGCAAAGTTTGTATGAAATGACCAACATGTGGGTCAACGAGGCCACCGATTGCAGCAAGTATTACGTTGGTGAAAACATCTAATTCTGTCGGAACACTCGGCGCGTGTTTTATTCTCACGCGAGCTGTGTTGATGTCGACTCTACAAACAATCGACGTATTGATTTACTGTTGTTAATCCTGTCATAGCAACAATATGAATACTTTGTGAGCAAGCTTAGTACTTTGTACTTGGGCTTATTATATAAATTCATGTTAATACTGCAATCAAATAATATCTATTTATTGCAGTATTAACATGACTTTTTTTAGTTTATAGTCCAGCGCTCCCCTCTAAACAAGTGGCATAAACTCTAGATAGTCGAATCAAATAGAATGGAAGCAAAAAATAAACATGTAATAAACGATATAATGTCGTAAACTTATATCACATCCCATACATGGGCTGGACACATTGCAGTCGGTCGAAGGAATCAAAGCAAGATGTTATGTACACACGGCAACGGAGTTAGCTGTACAGGGCGGCTATATGATGATTCGTTTTTTTAAGAACACCATTATATATATTTCTGTGGAATTTGGTAACAGTGTACAATTAGACTAAACCTACGGGTAAAAATAAAATTTGACACAAATTCTTACATGGGTTTTTCTAAAAAACTAATCATTATATAGCGGCCCTGTACAGCTAACTCCATTGCCGACCGTACTACCTATAAATAATTTATTTTTGCACATTTACCTAACATTACTTGCTCCGTCTGAAACGGAAAAATGATTTCACATTAATTTTTAAGTAGGTACTTATCACTATTGATTATGTAGGTATTTAAGTAGGTATGTAGATATACACAAGCGCATCGTCAGGAAGAATATGCATCGTATTATAGTATGTGGCACCTGCTTTTTGCAACTTACGTACGAAACTTTAAAAAAATAAGTTAACCTTTACTCTGTTTCACCATTTCCAGTTGCGTGAGGAGTGGGAGCGAAGTCAGGAGGCGGCGCTAGACTCGGCGGTGTGTCCACATGACGTGGCCACACTCCTCAAGGAGTTCCTCCGAGACCTACCCGACCCACTCCTCTGCAGGGACCTGTACCCCGCATTTTTGCAGACACAAAGTAAGTTCCTACACATATTTTGTTATTTTATCATAGTAACATAACTAAGCAAAAGACATCTCAAGGCTGAAATGATATTCTTGTACAACATTCTGCTGTTTTAACTGGTGGTTTAATGTTTAAAAAGATAAACTTAAACCTTCCTTTGAATTGTTGATGATTGTGATTGCAACAGAAGTAGGTGGATTATTTTATTTGACCAAACTAGGTACCGTATTTCCAAATTTAACAGCCCCAAATCTCTGGGTGTCTTCTGGTCCTACGTCTAATCTCAGGTCGACGTAGGCCATGCAGATCTTCTAGGGTGTACAGAGATCTAACAATCATACTACCTTCATCGTCATCTATTACTTCCTACTATCTGATAATTCCCATCATTCATTCCTATTTTATACCAATTTCACCCAGGTTGAGCATATCCTTACTAATATTATAAATGTGAAAGTTTGTAAGAATGGATGGATGTTTGTTGCTCTTTCACGTAAAAACTACTGAACAGATCTGGATGAAATTTGGCACACAGATAGATTATGTTCTGGAATAACACATAGGCTACCGCTACCCGCATTTTTGCAGCGATAACCGACATCCACGCGGGCGGAGCCGCGGGCAACAGCTAGTATATGTATATAAACTTGAACCTTTTGCCGTGTGTCGCAGAAATCCACAACCGTCGGTTCCAGTGGGAGGCGCTGCGCCTGATCGTGCAGCTGCTGCCGGCGGCGCACCGCGACACGCTCAACGCGCTGCTGTCGTTCCTGGCGCAACTCGCAGCGCACTCCGAGGACGACCACGAGCCCGGCAACAAGATGAACGCCGCCAACATTGCTACTATATTCGCACCTAATATCTTGCATAGGAGCAAGCCTAATGAGACGGCCAGGTACATACTTAATACCTACAACTTTATTATACCTATTTGATGTATAGGTATCTATAGGTAGATACTTATACATCAAATAGGTGTTATGAGTAATTAAATTGTACACTATGTCGATCACAACCAAAAAAAAACAACATGAAAACCTTAAATTTATATACCTAAAACTACTAAAATTTCCATTTTGCTATGTATTATTTTTCTGAAAGAAGATTCGATCGAGACGTCGATTAAGCTTTGCCGAGCTTCCAGCCTTCCAGTGACTTTTTATCAAAATACGAATTATGTTCAAATTAATTCAAATAAAACCTATATACATAATATTATTTAATAGCAGCTATTATTTAAGCTTCTCGTCATTCAACGATTAAGCTCCGTAATATATGCATGATTTTCCAGTGTGGAGCAACTATCAGAGCGTGCGGACGTGATCAACGTGGTGCGACAGCTGGTGGAGCGGCAGGGCGAGCTGTGGACGTTACCGGCCGAGCTGCTGCACGAGGCCTACATACACCTGGCACACACCGCGCCCGCACACCTTGACTCTTTGCTATTAAGGAGAGCCGAGTAAGTTCCTAACACCATAGAACTGGTGGAAATATTCCGTAGATCTCGGATCTCCATCAGTTTAGTCAACATTTTTTATTGAATATTTTGGTCATCAGTGTGTTTATTTCTAAAAAAGAAAATCAAATCCATGTTTTGTGATATTCATGATCATATCAATCCCCATGTCATTGTGCTAACGAAGACCAGATCCATTATCACTAGCAAGTAAAGCCAGCAGTCCTGACGGCACAAGTGTACATACATCATGCATGTGCGTGAACCTGGCCATGACCTTTACAGGTGTGCGGTGGAAGTGAACCCTGAGAGCACAGACAGCACACTGAGACAGGTGTGGTCGAGGGAACAGTTCCTGCATGGAGCTGCCGCCACCGGCGGGCCAGGGAATGTGCCCACGCCGAGGTATTTACTACTCGATCCTTCATTATCATACTTTCACCTAATCCCTACTTAAGTCTTTTGTGTTCTTTCCTTTTGATTTAAACCACTCGCGTGTTCTTAACATGTTTGGTATATTTTTAGACTTTCTCATGAAACCGTTGTTTTTGTCGTTGTGAAGTTCTTGGACTGGAATATTCAAGGCTAGTGTACCTACTACCTGATATATATGTACCAAGGGTAGCAATAGCTCACTGTGTTAGTTTATCGTTGACCCCCCTGCCTGTTGTTGGCAGACGCAGTGAGAAGAGTTACTCGCGCAGCAGAAGAACGCGAGAGACAGCTTCTGACACCTCATCGGGTTCTCTCTCATCAGCTATGACTATTGTTACCAGGTACTGTCTCTGCTCTTACTACTTTTAACGGAATTATTCGACCATAGTAATAAGAATTCTTTTCAACTTATTCTGCATTCCTATTTTTAAATGTAGGTTTCAGATCTGAATTTATACATCTGAAAACAGTAGTCATCGCATTCGTTTAGAATCTTTGTTTCACGGAATTATGTACATAGTTAAGAGTTCAGATATAGCGAGTACCTACTGTTGTTTGCAGGGTGAGGCCTGGCAGCAGCGAGGAGATGGGCAGCAGCGGCGTGGTGTGCGGCGGGAGCTCGCCGGCCGCGAGGGACTCCGCCCCTGACTCTAATGACTCCGCCAGTGACTACAATGAGGTGAATATACCTTGGGCTTCAATCCTAACCTATTAACCTGCGCCTTCAGTGTACGTTTGTACCTATACAGACGAACACTGAAGGCGCAAGATAAATATTTTTTTTACTCTGTACAATATAACGTTAACCCCATACAAAAAGGAACGTGCGAGTTGGCCTAAATCTGGATGTTGAACAGCCGTCTACAAAGCACGATCCCCCTGCCTGGTTAGAGGTTCCTCCCTTTCGTTGTTCAAAAAGGCAGCACAAGTAGTAGGTATACCTAAATAAACCTACTTCAGTTACCGTATATTAATAATAAAGCTAAAATTTTCTTTATAAACATAAATTCCAGACACTTGGCGGATCAGACGACGACAGCTGCGTGATCACCGCATCGCTGCACATCCCGGCGGCATTCAGCCCCAACTCCCGTCAACCCAGACCCTCGCCACGACGGCGGTCCACCTCTGGCTCCGAGTCTTCTGCTAAACGAGACTCCGCTGTTGGATCGTCGTCAACGTCGGCATCCTGCGCCTCGTCCCCACCTGCCAGTCCTCCCCCTCAGGCACCCACGCCTCTGAGGGTCACGTTGACGTCAGCGGCGGAACTGAGGCGCCCTTCACCTGATATTGACAGAATAATGGCGCTCAGTAGGTGAGGTGGATTGTCTTTTCAGATTAGTTAATATTTATCTTTATATCTTGGGACAACTCGTTTATAGCCATCAGATCCCAACCAAGGCAGACCCCGTACCATAGCAACCAGACAACTGGTACAACATAATATATTTCTGACACATAATATATTTATATTTGTGGAGGCTGTCACACAACTCCACATTGGTGACCCCGACGTAATCATCATCATCAACTTCACGACCAGCAGAAGCAACTTCTCTCCACCCCCTAGCAACCAGATGAGCAGTAGCCAAGTCGCAGCCAGCCAGCATCTTCGGCCACTGCAAGGATACTCCACACGCCTGTGGACGCGCAAGTCTGGACTACCCCTACGGCCTCATCAAACGTGGCACCGCACACTGCACCCCACCTCGTCCTACGCACTGGACCAACGCAGCAATCAGTTCCGACCCACTGGAACTCGACTCTGGCACTGGCACTTAACTGAAGCTTCGTCAGCTGACTCATAAAGCGGAACAGTCAGGATCGACCTCCGGTCTTGGGGGGGAGTACTATAGCGTCATCTATCAGGCCAATAGAATAACCCCACAACAAGCAACGAAGTTCAACATAGAAAACACAGATGTCAGTATTCCCAGAAACACGCAACCGTAGAACAAATGTTCGAGAAGCTGAATCGCGATATCGAAGTTTACACAGATACTCAGTATATATACAACGCCCACGACTAACCACTGGGCCGCGGCCCGCCAGTCACAATCACCTAGCTTGGTCGGAGGATCCTCCCTTTTCGTTGGAGGAGTGTAACAACCTCCACAATATTATATAGATGTCCATATTACTATACCTAGACACAAAACAAAGTTAACTAATCATGCTGTCAGTCGAACTTATGACTTCCAAGTTTAGCAGTCAGTCACTAACCAGTAAAGTGTAGATATAGCATTGTTCTAATGATTGTATAACTTGTTCCAGAGAGCGTAACACATCAGACGCTCGCGCTGTCATGTTGCGGTCGCACGACGAGACCACCGTGCGCACGCGCAGCGCGCGGCGTGACGTCAGCGCCAGCGCCGTCACCGTCACCAGCAGCACCACGAGCGGCGGTACCGTGGGCGGCGCGGGTACTGCCGGTACCGCGGGTACCACCGGTACTACCGGCACCACGGGTACTATCGCGACGAGCGCGAGCGGCGGCACGCTGTACAAGAGAGGAGAGCTTATTTCTAGCGCGCGTCCCACGTGACGTGCATACGTGTTTTTATACATAAACGTCTATTTATCAGTTCGGCGAGTGTTTTATTCTCGACCTCTGTTCTAAGAGATTGGAGATGTTTTGTCTTTTTTACTCTCCCTAGTAAGACCTTATCTTTATGTTTAAAATTTTTTTACACCACTAACAGGTTAAATAAGTATATTGCCCGTCCGATGGCGAGCCACCTTCTCAGCCTACGGATGCTTATACTGTAAGGAGCTCAGCTAATACGATGAACTAGGTACTCAACGCACAGTGGGTTTATGGTCCACTGTGCGGCGAAGCCATCCGACGGGTTTTGAATGTCACTTTCGCAAAATTCAAACGAAAAAATTTGGTCAATTTTGCACAAGAGAAAGAAAGAAAGAAAGAAAGAAACGTTTATTGCTACAATAAGAGACATTTAACATGTGAAAGTATAGGAAATAATATTATACATAATATATAAACTAAAAAATTAAGAAACTATCCTAAACATAAAACAAAGTGTATGTGTCTCATAATTGTAGCAATCAGGGCCCCAATTCTGCTAATTTACGGATGGCTCAATTGAATCTGAATTGATTCTCAATTGAATCTCAGTAGCATTTTTGGTATTCTATTAATAAACTTAAGACCAATAGTTGGAAAACCATTGGTCTTAATTATGAGCATTTTTGATATTACATTATTGGTATTCTGCTAAATAATTTAAAACCAATGGTTTCCCAACTATTGGTCTTGAATTTATTAGCAGAATACCAAATATACTACTGAGATTCAATTGAGAATCAATTCAGATTCAATTGAGCCATCCGTAAATTAGCAGAATTGGGGCCCAGGTGTCCAGTTCAGCATTTGTCAGATCTTCGGGACCTGACGCTGGTTTTCGACTGGAACCTGTTTTATACATAGGTATAATTAATTATTTGCCATTAGCTTATTTGAATAATAATAATTGTGTATTAAAGATATATAAATATGTACCTATGTATGTGTATATGTGTATTCATAATAATATAAATGATCAATATTGTGTAAAAAATAAATCTTATTGTAAAATTAAAAATAATAATTATAATAATAATAGGTGCACTGTGTGAGGCTTGCAAGAAACAATAATAAGTAGTGCGTAGTTTTAGCATCAGCATCAGATGACATGTGAGATGACATGTTAGATTAACGACATGTCAGCATTTATATTATTTTGCTCCCGCTGCGCATTAATAAGAAAATCCTTTAAGCGCAATCTAAAAGTGGATATTGATGTTATTTGTCTCAAAGGTGGAGGAATAGTATTCCACACCTTGGATGCAGCGTAACGGAAGCTACCTTTGAATGTCGCGGTCCTGTGAGAATGAACGCATAGCTGTTGCGAGCACTGCCTACTCGAACATTCTCTCCTACTTGCTATCCAGCTCAGCTTATTATATAAATAAGAAGGTTCCTGATGCCTTATAACACCAAATAGTAGGCACGCTAAATGTAATTTACGGCGGGACTTCATTTTTAGCATACCGTGTTGATTTAGGTACGGGGTTATATGTGTTCGTGGAGGGATGGTAAAACAGAACCGTGCACATGCGTTCTGCACTCTTTGTATGAGTCGCTGAGTTCTTGCTAGGAGTCTAGGGCTACACACAACGTCTGCATAGTTTAATTTGGATAAGACCAAAGATTCTATTAACTGAACCCGCAATTCAGTCGATAAATAGTTCCTTATTTTGTACAAAACTTTCAGTCGATAGAAACAATTTTGGACAGAAGCGGCTATATGCTTTTCAAACCTAAGATTGGAATCCATGATTAAACCGAGGTTTTTGGCTTCATGAACTCTTTCTATCGATTCTCCTTTAAGAGTTAAGTGCAATGTTGAGGGCAGTATTTTCAATTGCTTCTTAGTGCCAAACAACATGTATTTTGTTTTTGTTGGATTTAAAACTAAACAGTTCCGTTCCGACCACATAGCAATTCTATCCAAATCTGCATTGCAAATGCATTACTACTAGCATCAGTACTAGCTCTAACCTTCCTTGGGTCTTGTCGAGCAGACTATAGGAAAATATATATAATATTATGAAGTATTATTTAATGTAAATAACCAAAAATTATTACAAAAATGCTTACATAATAATTAAATATTTTTAATTTCAATGTTATACATAGCTATATTCGTATAAACAGAAATAGGAAAATAAAATATAAAAGGTATTAAGAAACAGTTTATTGTAGTTATTCAATAGGACGACAATGATTTTGAGTGAGAACGCAACATACACTGCTTGTACACGTAAGTAACAAATAAACTCCAACTCCACCCCACAGCCACTACGCTAGTGTTCATTACGTCACTAAATAATTCTTACAACTAAAAACTAATATTATAATAGTAATCATTTGAGTTGTTGATTACAATCTCCAAGTCACTATATTAACTTAGCATGTCAAATTAGAACATTTAATAGTTAGATCATATACAAACATACATTCAGCTGATAATATATGCATCTCTTTTGCACTATATTAATAGGTAACGAGATAAAAAGAGAGAGAGATGCGTCTCGATTCATCTTATTACCTATTCATGAGTCTTGTCTAAAGTACATTTACATGAAGACATTTTACACATCGTTTTTTTAACGTCATCGTATAAACGAGTTATCGGTGTAAATTCAATAAAATCTATAAATGTCGTTGTCAAACAAAATACTTTAAATTGGATAAAGTTAACAACACTACAATGAAATGAGAAGTTATGTGTAAACAGTTTATTTATTTAAACAGACGTTTGCATTGTGACTTAACTAATAAATTGTCTTAAATTTAACATTTCCACAATAAAATATAATTGAATGTATCTATTGTGAGAACTCTACGTTTCTGTGACAGCGAACATTTAACAATACACAATACACCAAATTACTTCTCGTTTGATTTAAAACATTGAACGACAATTAATACTAGATAGGTTAAAATTTTAAGTAAAATGTAGTTCTACTTTTGTATCTGGCGAATATCTTGTCTTATACTTTTAAATACATACGGTGACAGAAAGATATAGGTACTATGTCATAAATATTGAAAATGAAAATTAAATTAGCTGTTTTATAATAGAAAAATAGTTTAAAGATAGTATTAGTATGCTATATACAATATATTTATCGCTGGCTATTCACTGGATACCTTTTATAAACATTTACTACAAGAATATCAACTCTATGTGAACAAGACAAGGATCATTTTGTTTTGACACAATAATGGAAATATACGAAATGCCAGAATAAAAGACAGTGCTATACATACGCTACACAAATACATTATATCGTCATATTACTATTTTAATACAGCACAGTTCACCTTGAACACTATTATTTGCTGATTATAACAAATATATTCACATTTTGTCATTTTAACATCAAAATTGTACCTTATAACACACAAATTATTCAGATTTTTACGACATTAAGATTAACTTTGGATAAACATTGTACAGCACATCGACGTACAAGTTGTGAAGACACCGAATATTCTAATATATTGTCCTTTATCTTAATAGCACACAATTCTCAACTTTACACCATAGTATTTAAGTTAATATTCTACTGTACACGCCAAGACAGACATACAGGTGAGAATTCTTGCAATCAAAACATTATATATAAGTGTTACAATCGTCTGATAAAATTATAATTAAACATCAAAGAGACAAAGCTTGGTCATTCTATTTTAATAGTCAATAAAATTATTTAGTCTGTTAATATATTATGTGGAGCCGAGGGATTTCAAATCTTTGATAAAACTCAAGATTTTATTTGATTTCATCAAAGTTACCCTGCGATAGTTTAACATATAAATGCAATATCCACTTAAAAATTAACTAACATTTTCCACCATGTACAAGTCTGATTTAGAAGACCAATTTTATAAATACATTTGATCACTGAAGATTAAAAATAAAATTATTAAAATCCGTCGGAAATATGTGAACCTAACATATGACGTCACACGGTAGTTTCTCATTTATTGCACGGATCAGATTTGATTGGTTTTTCAATTCATAATAAAATTATAATAAACGCCATTTTTCCCAATTCCTACTACTATCTATCTACTATCAAAAATATATTTTTTTGACCGATTTGAGTTGCGTCTGCGACCACTAGTAGCCGCCACATAGTTGTAGCGCGATAATATATTTCATTATAAACTTGCATAGACAGCGACATCACTATCTGCTACACAAAATATTTCCCTGAAAGTGAGGACAGAATAAATGTCACCCATATAGACCTTATATACATCAAACGGTCGTAACATAAATTTATTATCACCTTTTATTATTAAACACAATAGTTAGGCGGGAACACAAGAGATATTTCCGACGAACGAATCACATTGACGAAACAGAATAATTCAGTAAAATCAGTGTCTCTCGGCTCCGTTTATCGCTGTGCAGAAACGCAAGCTCACTTGGGTGTAGATCAGAACCTAGCTCGTATGTAGACGGCGGCCACGTCGTGGTTGGCGTACCCGAGGCGCTTGGCGTGCTTGAAGATCTCGTTGGTGGTGGCCGTCAGCGGCAGGGACTGTTCCAGCGCGTCACCCAGGCCCAGCGCTAGCTTCAGGTCCTTCTGCATATGCATCAGGGGCTGGTGGGTGGAGTATGATGATTCTATCATCGCTGGAAATGATGAACGTTTAAGTCAGTTTTGTTGCTTATCATATATGTATACTCCGAGTGTTATTAAATTCAGGAAATAATAAATTGATTAGATAGAACAGGTTGAGTCAAAACAATGGGTCTTATTGTCAATGGTCAATTCTAATTACTTATTGTGTGGTCTTAGTGGATACAGCAAGTCATTTTGTAAAAATCTATGATTGCTACTGTAGCTCAAAATTAATTTATTGAATTAGGCTACCAAGAGATATTTATTAGTTTTTCATTTAGTTTGACAATTCGACGCTTAGCCCGGTTACCCAAGAAGGCAAGAAACTGAGACCACTCTTTTAAATCACCATAATATAACATTTAAAATTTGGTATGACTTATAATGTTTATTAAGCAATGGCATGCCAGTGAGCAAAAATATCTAAATAGAAAGTCTAGAATAATCACAAAATACTTTTTCTTGACTTTTTCTTTTTTTTTTATCCAGGACGCCTTGATTGATTGATTCGACAAACATGCGTATTCTGTACTAAGGTCAAATCATTTGCGTAAACTAAAAAGAGGAAAGGACCTAGAATTGAACCCTGGGAGAGGGTCATTGTCATAGGTAAAACCAAAGACCTATTTTCATTTATAATAACGAATTCCACTCTAACACTAAGGTAGGCGGCAGTACGATTAAGTGGATCGTTTCTAATACCGGAATGACTGAACTTTCGCAGAAGCTACTGTGTTCAACGCAGTCAAATGCTTTTGACAAATCGCAGAAAATATCAATTGCGATTATATTTTTTCCTGGTATTCGTAGAAAATGGAAAACGCTATTGGTACAAGTAGACATCTTCGGTCTATAGTGTTCTGGAAACCTTGTCAGAAAGCTGTCAATAAATGTCAACACAGATAACAAATGTGTATGTGAGTACCTCGTCCCTTGAGTATGAGATGCGGCGAGGCGAGTGGGGTGAGCGCGAGCACGTCGAGCAGGTCGGCCTGGTTGAGGCCGGCGCGGTCCGCCAGCGCCAGGCCCTCCGCCAGCGCGGCGAGGGACACTCCGCCCACCACCTGCAGCACTGAGTTCATCTTCGACGCGTTGCCGATGTCGCCTGCCAACACCACATGTGTTTAGTATTCACTCTTCACTCTACCTCATACCACTACGTACCACCGATATATATTAATTAACCTATCATATCGTACTTACTGTACTGTACGTACAAACAAATTTTACCTTTTGAAACTTAAGACACAGCACTGATCATAATAATTTAAGGTACAAAATTACAACCTTTTAATAATAAAATCAGTTACTGTATAAATTTATTTTACAAGCACATTCGATTGCCGTGCTTTAATTAGGTATGGGATGCAATCCTACATTGAATTAATAAATTCATGGATCCAAACTCTGAAACTGTACTCGTTAAATAACAATAGTCTTAAAAGTTCAAACATTATCATGACATGACACACCTCTCAAAATAAATAATGCCGTGCACTAAATACCACACTTAAGGTTGCCCGAAACTGAAAATAAATCGCACTAAGCACTTCAATTATTGCATAAATTTAGGTAAATAATTGCATGGTGTACAATAGAGTACCTAATACCTATTTTAATTATTATATTTCATTGACTCAAGTAATTTCCTATAGCTGAAATTGTTTTTAAGCCTAAATTTCGTAAAAATTATTTAGTTTAAAAATATCTTACCGCCACCACCCTAAAGAATATTAAGTGCTTATACTAATGAAAAAATGTTATAGTAATGTGATGATGTTTATAAATCTATCATATACATATATGCATATAATCTCGCCGTCTTCCATTGCTTCAATCCAGACATACTCTTCACTATAGACCAGGGTCGTCCATAATTTTTGAAACAAAAAAAAAATGTAGTAGGATGAAACCCATAGAAATGAAAGAGAATATAACAAAAATGAAAGGAAAAATAAATTACGGGCGATCTGAGTTCGGGAAGTGGAAGGGGGCGAGTTTTAAGGGTAAAAAACGGATTATCTCGATTTCCGGCAAAACTACAAGTCCAATGGAAAAAAAATAAATGGCAAAGTTGTAGGTAATAAAAAGATCTACAACTTTTGTATGCAGACTTTTTCACATAACCTCAAAAATGTATGTGAAAAATTAAAATAACCAAGTTTATGGTTTTTTTTTTATCTTTTACAAAACTATTTTGGTTTTTTATTGCAATGGGTTGCATCCTACTATTTTTTTTCGCATTTAACCATTATCAAAAGCGAGCACTGCATGGTCTACTATCTCTACGTTCATAAATCTTCTATGGATGTATATGCAAATAGTCATAATGATGAAAAAGGATTCACTGTAAGCATTGTGATATAAGTGATAAAATTTGATGGTAACTTAAAATAGGTTGATATATTTGTGGCTTGGACGCTTGGGTTTAAACGTTGACATTTAAACAAAAAGTATAAATAACGCTATAGACTTAAATAGTACAAAATTAAATAAAAGTAAGGCAACAAAAAGCCCGCGATGCATAAATATAAGCAACTAACTACAAATAATTACTAAAAATGTAAGATCATTGCGATCCACGCCAAGCTAATAGGGTATTTGACACATGATTTTTCGAAAATAAATAAAAAATGGTTGAATTAATAAAAACATTTAAAGTTTATCAATTGTTATATTGCTGTCACTTTTCTGCAAAACGGATATTATATATAAATACTGCCAGTGACCGGCGTTACGAGAGTGTACCGTCATAAAACAGCAGTGTTTTGAAATTAACAATACTGAAAGGCTTGTTACTTCGTACTTTTTCAAGTAATTTAAATTGTAGACCAACAAAAGTTGTTAAATACCCTATTAAAATGAATTCAAAAATCACTCTTATCTTTGCCTTCATCACAACCCTTGGACTGTCCTAACATAACATGCATTGCTACGTCCTTGGTTCCTTTTGTTTTCTATGAAGCGGCAAACGTGTGGCCTGCTTGATGGTAAGCAGGTACTTTAACCCAATGAACGCCAAGTTCATCACTTTACAAAATTATTCCTTATTGCTACCTTGGAAGGAAAGGGTAACACACTTGCAGTCAAAAAAAGGCCTTCTCCTGCCAGTTCTGGAACCCTACACACAGAAACACAACTCAAGTAGTTTTAGTTTTGGTTGCGATCTTCTGTTAAGTGAGAGTACTTCTGCACTAGGATAGCTACTTTTAAAGCATTTTAATAAAAAAGCATCGCGGGGTAAAAAAACTAAAAGAACATAATTGTCAACGTCCAAGTTTCCTCGCGGCCGCAACCGGAGAAGCTGACTACTACCAAGGTAAAATGAGTTCTTGCTCATCGCCTTGAAGCACGACTGGCAGTCGTCGAACAGCGTCCTGTCGCCCGCTGCGAGGATGATCAACGTGCCTTCCTCCGCTTGTGTTTTTGAGCCTTGGATCTGAAATCATATTAACATAATCTTGAATTAGACGACAGCAAGATATGTAATTTAAGCTTTCGCTATTGAAATAGTAAAATTGAATGTGAATCCGGTTTTACTCTTGTTCACAATATTCTGATAACCTTCCGATAAACATAAAAAGTACAGTGGATTTCGTTTTCATATTTTTTGTTTTAAATTTTATGCGTTTAGGGAATGTATTAAAAAAACCCTTTGTAGTGGTTCACTTACGTTATTTAAGAATAAGAAAGGATTTTGTAAATGTTTGTAGCACTGACGGTTTAGGCTCTGCGTTGATGATTTGTCAATCAGTAAGTATTCATATAACAGATGTGGTTTTCGATATTACCTGTGCCTCAAGGTACCTGCCACCCTTGCCACTGATGGCCTCGACGATGTCGTGCGAGGTGTCCGCGTCGATGGACGTCATCTCTACGTAGCCCTTCGACTCCAGCGATGGACAGTGCAGCACGCCGCAGTTACCGAACACCATCTTGAAAATAAATTAAACTGCGTATTGATATTTTAAGATGATTGAAATTGTAATCAAATGTTTATTGAACATTTGATTCATTAGTGTTGATGTTTTTTACATTTATTTTAGTTCTATTCCAATAAACCTTTTTGAAATTAAACGAATGCAGAAATTATATTTAAAATTTAGCGATTACATTAAATTTATGAAGATGTGTATCTAAATAGTACCATACGAGCAAGCAACGCGCCCGGGAAAAGATTGCAGTACAGTAATTAAGTAGACTTCCCTTAAGTTGTTTCTAATATAGGAAATTGGTTTGTAGAAGTTTAGGGACATATGAAATAAGAACGTCTTTCTAACCCCAGGGTATAAGCTATGGTAATTGCTAAGCGGGCCGTGTGCTTGTTACCTGAGCGGTATAAAAAATCCCTGCAGGGCCCATGCTTTTGTCTCTGATACTTAGTCAAAGGCGGTATCTTACACATTTTCGTATGTATTGAACGTGCGGCGTTATTACGTAAGCTATCCGTGCGGCCAGTAACAATAGGCCTTGTTACTGGCTTGTTGTTTGCTATACAAACAAATAATAAGAGTAAACAATAGAACGTACACTGCTGTACTACATATCTCTCAGATATAGCTGACATACACCCACGTAACGCTTGTTTACGGGATATTGCACCTTACTGTCCATACAATAAGTCTTATATCAACTTTAATAGCGTTATATCCCTACATTTGACCCATAAATTTGTCATGAAAAGGTCTTGTTAGGTGACCTTTATGAGGGCAAAGGACACAGCTGCCTGGAAAATATGCGTATACAGATCAACAGTTCATAACTCGTTAGAAGAGTTTTGTTGTGAAGAGAATTTTTCACACGAATGGGTTCCATTTTTATTGTACCTACTCAGTGTAAAAAAAAATGTTGTGACAATAAGGGTAAAAACAAAGTATGTATATCTCTATCACATTGATACATAATTCATTTTGTTTTTATTGATTACCAATATGAATGCTTGCAAAAATGTTCAGTAAATGTAGATGTCCTAAACGAATTTCGGCCCGTGATTAAACGCACAAATAAAATAGCCAGTTATAATGGCAAGAGCTTCATTACATGCAATTGTATACTATGAGAATGTCTGCAAGTTTACCTCTTTAGCTGCCTGTGGGTCAGCTACACAGGAGAATGTGATGTCCGCCTCCTCGACGACGTCGCATGGCGTCACCGCTATGGTAGCCCCAACCTTCTCAAAGTCTTTGCACTGTGGACAATAAAAACATAACTGTTAGCTTCGGATCATGACTCTTATTTGTGAACAAGTTATCAGAGCGCATAGTCTTTTAAAATGTCATGGGAGCGGACCGTTTTTTGTTACTTAACTAACTTTACTAAACAAGTCATTCTTAGCAAAATGCCAAAACCCATGGTCTATCTTAAAAGTAGTCCCCGAAAAAAAGTTGCTCATTTATGTCTCAAAACGAAAAAAATATATTTTTCTCTACCCTACCTCTACTTGTTTAGAACGTAGCATGGTTTTGATATGTGAGAAATAACGCAAACAATTCTAATTTTTGAGCTTAGATTCACAGATCCGGATTCACATAAAACTTTTTGGTTTTTTAAATTTAAATCTTCGTCCGCTGCCATGACATTTTAAGAGTGTGAAGCGTTTGGGATGTGTACTCAGATTAATAATACGCTGTGGATTTTCCCTTAAAGGGTATAAATGTGAAATAGGATTATAAGATGATTGAAGGAGTCCTTACATAGCACAGATATGCCACAGGACTTGATATTTTTAAAGTCTCTTCTGATTAACAAACCTGTATTTTTGTTAATCAGAAGAGATTTTAGCCGTGCTTTACCTTATAGGTACTTTAGCCTACCCATATAGGTATTTATTGTTCCTTTTATAATATAATAATAAGAAGTGTTTGAGTCTGGTGGCAGAATATCTATTCCTATATTATTAAAACACGCTGAGGGCCCTCAAATCAATAAATTCTTATAGTTTTTAGAAAACAAAATGTAAAAACAAAGCGTGTCAAGCGCCATCTATTGCTACTTTTATTATTACGCAGTTCCATTATCCACCGCTAGATGCCAGCGAGCGTCACCGTTGGTACCTAAACGTAATCGATTGGCGCGCCACGCCAACAACGCTGGGAGCGCGTCAACGACCGCGCGCTTGCAATGGCCGCCGCGCCGCCACGCGCCGCCATTTTGATAACGGCGCCCCCTGCACCACGCACGCAGCGACAACGCGCATATCGACACCGGTGACGAACACAACTTCCGATCAATTTTCGACACACCGTGTCGCTTTTAAGACTAATAGGAAAACAACAAATGCATCAATGCGTTTCAACGATCTGTCTCTATGCACACAAGTTGTTTTTTTTTTTGGGTAAACGGGAATTTTGTTCCCGATTTTATTCTGTCATCAGACATAAAAAAATGAAGATGTTATTTTATTCTCCGTTGGCCTCCCAGGCAGTGACAGAAATGCATAAAAATAGTAACTTACAAAACATATAGTAGGTAGGTATGTAGGTACGTAGCTAAATTTTATAAAAAGATTGTCTTGGAGTTTGGACATAAAATATTAGGTATGTTAGACTGAAAGAGAAATTTCAAAGTATAAAATAAATATGGAAAATTTGCTACGCTCCACAAAATAAATTAATGATAATGAACTTTTCAATTCACTGGCTTGTCGAATCCAACTAGGTATTGATTTAGCTCTGACGAGTAGCGATAAACTCAATATAGGTACCGTAGTTACCTAATGATTTCACGAAACTCTAATTTTACTTTATTCATCAAAGCGATGCCGTTACTGTGTGTTTATAATAAAAATGTACGTAAAGTATTGATGGTCCACGACAAACAACTGTAAGTAACGAAGGTCAATATCAATGTTTGCACAGATGGCGTCAGATCCACGTTCACAGCATATACACAACATAAACGTGTAGCCTAGTATACCTACGCAGTCATAGGCAACTCCCATAGTCCCACACACATGACCTATAAAGGCAAACCTAATGCGTCTCGACATTGAATGAAAAGCGAGACAGGTTAAAGCTCTAATAACAATCAAGATGTCCTTACTAGGTCAAACCTCACACTTGAGACTCACGTGACGTTGTTTAATAAATAATTCACGATAAAAGAAAGTGATTTAACAAAATTTTATGCAGTTTTGTTGCGTCGATGAAATTTATCAAATGTAATGCAAATGGGAATGTAAAATCATAATATTAGAACATGGTATTTTTATGTAACATTCTCTTCATCCATTCTTTTCCGCAAACGTTTAAATATTGAGTCCAACTATTGGCACAAGTGCAAACTGCATTCGTGTATTTGTAAATCATATGCCATCTGCACTGCACTGGACATTATTCGAATAGATAAGCGTCTTGTATTTGTGTGAAATTCCTTGTTATTGCCCTAGTATCGTTTCTGCTGTACGTTTTAATAGCCGGTCCGTGAACTCTCATCGGAACATGTCATTCACAGATTCTATGAGCGTTGGCAGCAGGTGGCAGTTCGCAACAGCATTCGTTGCCAGTATGACGTGTTCTATAAAATATTGAAACAGCTCATACAATTCTTTGTTACTTCTTTGTTGTAACAGTATTGGAAAATAAGTATAGGACAACTAAGTTTAGTACAATTTATCATTTATATTGTCTCTACGTATTAAACGACATTTTCAATATTCTGATGGCAATTAGGGCGACATTTTCCCTCCGTCGAAGATCGCACTCAAACTCCACTCAAGTGCCGCAATTTATCATTTTTGTTTCGAAATTTAATTGCTGAAATAATTTAATGCGAAATGTTTCTCTATTAAGTATCAACTTCCTCAATAGGTACCATATAACAAACGGACTCTTTATTTTTATGTAAAACAAATCGATGCTAAATAGTTGTGCATATGAATTCGTTTATAGTTTGTGAGCATTGTGCAATTTAAAAATAAGTACTTTATTTTTGTTTTACTTTTGTGAACAAACAGAAGAATGGAGATGTATTGGCAATTGTGCTTAATACATATACGAGGGGTGATCAAAAAGTAATGATAATAGGTATGAAAAACTACGGTTCAGGTTAAAATATTATTTTATTTTTCAACATAGTCTCCTAACAAGTCAATACATTTAGTCCATCTCTTTTCTAAACCTGAAATACCCTTAGAAAAAAAATCCTTGTCTTGACTCTCCCAAAATGCCTCTACGGCAACCATCACTTCACTGTTGTCGTAAAATTTCGTTCCTCTGAGATGTTCCTTGAGCCGAGGAAATAAATAGAAGTCGCTGGGGGCCAGGTCCGGAGAATACGGGGGGTGTTCAAGCAGTTCGAAGCCAACTTCTTGAATTGCAGCCATCGCAACTTCAGCCTTGTGTGCCGGCGCGTTGTCTTGATGAAAGAGAACTTTCGCTCGCAGTTTGCCTCGTCTTTTCTCCTTGATAGCTTCCCGTAATCTTCTTATTTGGGCCGCGTAGTAAGACCCTGTTATAGTGGCCCCCTTTTCCAGGTATTCAACCATAATTATTCCCTCGGCATCCCAGAAAACGGACGCCATAACCTTACCCGCAGAGCTTTCAACTTTGAATTTCTTCGGTGTTGGTGAGGATGGCCTCTTCCATGTCATGGACTGTTGTTTCGTCTCAGGATCAAAGTGGTGAATCCACGTTTCATCCATAGTCACAAAACGGGTCAAAAAATTTTCTTTATCAGCTTGGAATTTGTCAAGATTGACCCTTGAAATGTCCAATCGCTTCTTCTTTTGCTCGTCGGTTAACATTCTCGGTACCCAACGCGCGGAGACCTTTTTCATGTTCATTTCAGTAGTCAAGATCGATTGAATGCTGCCATATGAAATCCCTGTGATCTCAGCTAAATGTCGGATGGTCACTCTTCGATCAGCTAACACGAGATCTTGGACTTTTTGAACATTTTCTTCGGAACAAGACGTCGATGGGCGCCCTTCGCGATGTTCATCTTCTGTGGATGTTCTACCCATCCTAAACTCCTTACACCAGCGTGCAACTGTAGAATATGGAGGAGCATTGTCCCCCAGTGTCTCCGATAAGTCGGCATGAATGTCTTTGGTAGACATTTTTTTCAAGCAGAGGTACTTGATGACGCTTCTCACTTCGTGTTTCTCCATTTTCGTGTTATCTCTCCGGCTACTCGTACTCGAATGAGTGTAACTCCGTGAAATACCGTCCTATTTATATGATTTTTGGTCTGGCAAGTCGTGATGAACTAAGGAACTGATAACAATTTTTTTTATAATTTTGCTGTTTATAAAAATACCCGTTTATCATTACTTATTGATCACCCCTCGTATTATTGTAAAATACTAGTTATAAGTACCAAACTGCGTGTTCTGATTATGTAGCTCGAAACTAGACTTAACAGTACCTACGATAAAGGGTCTACTTATATGTATAAAATGTACTCACCTACATAAGGCACACACATTCGATAATGTGTCGTGAATTCGGGATGAGTTAAAATAAGTGTATCGAATTCATATATCTCGTTACTATGGTAAGAATCACATTTATGCCTCTGTGTGTTGTGGTGACTTGTGTTAATTGCATTAACTTGATACCCTTGTGACGCATATCGACTTCACGGTGTTACGCGACAGGAATTATTTTAGAAACAAGCGCGGATCCACCGCTGTGGGCACGATGGGCATGCCCACAACCCTAAACTTGTGACGTCACACGTTCACGGTTATTGAGATGGATAGGCTAATGATTATACATACATATATCCTATGCCTTAATAAAATAAAAATAAAACAATGAATCGTGCGTGATTCGGAACGCGTCATATGTTCTCTAAACATCGATCAATAAGTATCGTGTTTTGATTGCATCAGGTTGCAAGGTACCATAGTTGTATTTTACAAAAGATTGTAACTATCTGGCGATTAAAAAGAGTGGCCTGAGTTTCTTGCTAGTTCTTTTCAAGGCTCCACGTCAGCAAACTAGCCATAGGAAAAAAATTGCAGACATCACCTTTCTGGCTTATTCATAATTTATGACCTTCATAAGTGTTAGTTTGTAACCTAAATAAACAAATTAATTTTGAGTTTGAGTATCATGAACGAGTTCATACTCCGAGTCGCACTTGGTCGATTTTCGGGTGGCTGTACCCACAACCTTGTGAGAGAGGGCTGGATCTGCGCCTGTCTAGAAACGAATAAGGTTTTAGTCAATAAGCGTTTAATCCATATTTAAAATATATCCATATTTTTTAAATATAAAGAGGTATAGAATGTGAGGTTCTAGTAGGTAATCTTTTGATCTACAGAACCGATTTTAAAAATTATTTTATCAATAGAAGGCACGTTATTTGTGAGTGTCTTAGCCTATATATTAACACGAAAAATTCCCAACGAAGTGGGCACGGGTCAGCTAGTCATAGATATCCGTAAATTGGCACTTTTGCAGCTGGTAAGGGGTTACCTCTTACATAACTCATTATTGGACATATTTAAAAATGCTTTTACCAGTTCATGCAATATTATTACTGAGTAACAAAGTCATACATACAGCGTCCAAGGGGATTTGCTAAAAAAGGGCCAAATTAAAAGTACCCAGAATCGACGTTCATGCATGAAGAGGTTGATGAATGTAGAGTAGGCGAAGGAAGTATGTTTGGATTGAAGCAATTGGCGTACCATAGTCTCTGCCTACCCCACTGGGAGACGGGCGTGATGATATGTATGTATGTAACATAGTCAAAATTTAATATTTTTAAATAAATTAGAGAGATTAATTAGAATTCACGCACACATTTGAATACAAATTGTATGTCATTTACAAGGTGAGTACTGTGAGTAGTCCGATGTATTCGCAGCGCATCGTCCGCCGCCGTGCGCCCGGAGCCGCGCCGTGCACCACCCGACCGGTCGATAACGTTATAAACAAATACGGGATTTATCTTTATCACTACTTAGCTGTATTTATCAATAGGTACAATTTTCGGTCAAGGCCTGTATGTATTGAGATTCTTTTAGTTGAACATCTGCGAATTTATAGTGATGATTGAGAGAAGGAATTGTGTTAACATAACTGAACCTAATACACGAATTATTTATAGACCTGTAAAGCTTTTTGCATATATTGAACTGAACAAGTACGCATAAATCATATTTATTTATATTTCGTTTCTTTGAACAGATCTTTAAATCAAATCAAATCAAATCAAATCATTTATTTTGCGAATATGGGTACATAAGAAAATATTCAATAACTATATAAAATTAAGGAACAACATTATATTAATGTCAATGTAATTAAGAATAATGTCAACGTGATTAAGAATAATGTCAGTGTTTAAATAATAATAATAATAATGTCATACAAATTTCATCAAAATGTCAAGAATACAAAAATATAATGTAAACTTAAATACTAAAATGTTACTATAATTCCTTATCTGATAAGAAATCCTTGACAGAGTAATACCCTTTTGAAGACAACAATTTTTTTACTTTATTCTTAAATATGGTTAACTCAGTAGTTTTCAGTATTGTTATTGGTAGGTTATTATATATTCGTGGTATCATGCAAAATATACTATTATTTAGAAAGGTGGTTTTATTTTCTGGAAACCGTATTTTCAAATTATGCCTACGGCTATTTAGCTTTTCAAATAAAGTTATATGTTTCCTAACAAATAAAACAACTTCCAAAATATACATATATGGTAGAGTAAGTAGTCTCAGTTTTATGAAAAGGGGTTTACAACTATCAGTTTGCTTTAACCCATAGATCGCTCTTACGCACTTCTTCTGTGCTAAAAATGCCGTTTCTTTATTTATCGAGTTGCCCCAGAACATAATCCCATACCTCAAGAGAGGTGTGACATAACCATGATATGCCGTTAACACCGTCGACGTGCTTGCCTTTTTGGATAATACATAAAGAGCGTATGAGAACTGGTACAGTTTTGAACACAGTGATTCAATGTGTGTCGTCCATTTTATACTAGAATCGATATGTATACCCAAAAACTTCGTCACCTCAACTTGTTTAATCTTGACGTCCGAATAAGTAATGTCCATGTTTGTCAATTTGTTAAGTCTATTTCGAAATGTCATATAATTCGTTTTAGTGAGATTAATGTTCAAATTATTCAATGTCAACCATTCAATAACACTTGATAAAGTTGAATTTATATCTAATTGCATACTGAAAGTGTCATTACCGGTAAAAATTATTGTACTGTCATCGGCAAATAAAATAGACTTGTGGTTAGTCAGCTTAGGTAAATCATTTATATAAATGATAAATAGAAGTGGGCCCAATACACTGCCCTGTGGAACACCAAATATAACTCTATTGTAATCCGATGAGTAATTAGTTACAATTTTTCCTAATGGGCATAGTCTAGTAATTTGCGTGGATTGCATTCTGTCACTTAAATAGGATTTGATTAAGTTTAATATATTTCCACGGATTCCGTATGCATGTAACTTGTCTAATAATATATTGTGATCAACGTGATCAAATGCTTTTGTCAAATCCATGAAAAGCGCGCATGATTGAATGCCTTTATCTATGTTAGTAGTCACTGTATGAAGAAAATCATAAATAGCTAAATTTATACTTTTATTTTTTCTGAAGCCTACTTGTTCACAACAAAATAAATTATTAGTCTCAAAGAATTTGTATATATTGTCATGAATTACTTTCTCATAAATTTTAGAAATAACAGGGACTAATGCTATTGGTCTGTAGCAACTCATGTCGTGCCTATCATCTTTCTTGAAAAGAGGTTTTATTATTGTATATTTTAATTTTTCTGGAAAGACTCCATATAGTATTGTCAAATTAATTAAATGGCTAAGTACGTATGATAATTTATTTGAAACACACTTTAATATTTTGGCTGATATGTCATCATATCCAGTACTATTAGTATTTTTTAAATTAAAAATAAGTCTACTAATATCATTAGGTATAGTCGGTTTCATAAATATTGATTTAGTATTATTGGGAATGCTTATTTTAGGACTATTATTGCATATTGACGTAACTTGGTGTATATAAAAATTATTAAACGAATTTGCAATTTCTCTAGGATCGCTGACTTTATTTCCTTCAATACATATATGTGAAATTTCATCTTTTGGTTTATTAAATTTATTGTCATTTATAACATCCCAAGTAGCTTTACATTTATTCAGAGCTGTAATGATATACTGAGCATTCAGAGACTTTTGTGTCAGTTTAATTACTTTGTTAAGCCTAGATGATAAGGTTGTAAGACGGTTTTTGTTGACTTTGTTGGGATTTTTTCGGTACTCCCATAAGATCTTCCTTTTGCGTTTGCAACATTGTCTAATACCTTTACTTATCCACTTGGGCCGAACTTTAGTAGCTAGCTTTATTCGTATTTTAGGGAAACAGAGGTTATAAAATAAGCAAAATAAATCATAAAAAATATTAAATGCTTCATTAGGATCGTCATTATCTATTGCATCACTAAAACTCAGAGAATTTATGCACTCTTTAAATTTATCAATATTTTCCATGCTGTAGTCACGTTTTTCAGCAAACCAGAATTTTAGAGTGCAACTAGTTTTCACCGGGCATGTAAGTATTTGTGCCGTGTGATCGGAAAGCGCTAATTCAATTACCTCGGTTTTGCATTTCTTTACATTAAAAATGAAATTATCAATGCACGTACCACTTGATAATCGTGTTGGTTCCTTTATACCTAGTTTGAGATTATAGGTCTCCAAAATATTAATAAATTCTTTTGTAACATTACACCTATTAAGAATATTAATGTTAAAGTCGCCGCACAGTATAATTTTCTTTTTTGTAAAACATAATCGACAAAGTAGCGAGTGAAGTAGGGAGAAGAATTTATTAGTATCTTCGTTATTTGACTTTGGAGGTCTGTATATACATAAAATATGTATATTGTGTTTAATTAATTCTATGCCTGAACATTCCATGATATTTTCTTGTGAGTATTTGTTTATTTCATTGATTGGTCGAAACTCAAGAGACCTATGCACTAGAATGCATGACCCACCACGGCGGCTTTTTCTAAAAAAAGCAGAACCGAGTGTATAGTTTGCAATTGTCAAAGTATATTTATCAGTAACCTTCATATTATGTTCTGTGATACATAAAACACCCAGATATTTTATTCTATCGTCAAGAGATTCTAGTACTACTGTCAACTGATCTGATTTAGAAATTAAACCATTAATGTTTTGGTGGAGAATATGAATGTGTTTATAGGCGAAAAAACTCATTCATATTAGCCCGCGGCGGGCTAGATTCCCTGTTACCAGCATCGTACATGATTTCTGTCTGTGTGCACCTATCCATAAAGGTACGAGGGTTATGTTCCAGATTGTCAGAGTTACGTTCAGAATAATAATCATATTTTAATTTATAGTCAATTCGTAGAATTTCTTTAAGTAATAGTCTACACTTATATAGAACAGAAGAATTACGATAAGTTTGATATACATTGTAATTCAAATCAACAAAGACAGATCCCTTATATTTAGAACAAATAAATTTTAACTCATAATTAAGTTTATGTTTACTCAAAAACCTGTTGTACGGAACCTCAGTAATTATAACACTACATATTTTGCTAACACTACTCAAAAATTGCCTTACAGAAAATAGTGATTCATCGGGACGTTTGTCATATATTCCACCTATAACTATTATAAAGTCTTTATCTGTTAATTGATTCAGTTCTGATACCGATGACGACGACAACAGTTGGCTTAAGGATGCACCACATTTCCATATACATGTAACCAGATATTGTTCGCCGACGAGTTTTTGTAATGTCGACCGTAGTCTAAATCCTTGTTGATCAGCCAAAATTATGATTTTTCGCCTGCTATCAAGTACTGTCTGTTTAGGTGAGTCACTGGAGATCTCCTTTTCTTCATTATTAAAAGTAGGGTTCTCCTGCGTTGGTTCAGAAATATTTGACCTGTCCTTGTAAAACTGAGTTGTACACTCACTTCCGATTGCCGTTGTTTTGTTTTTATACTGAGCTCTTGTATTTTTTTCGGAATAATATATTGTTGGTGAAGCAGAAGCAGATAATATTATAGACTTCTGCACTTTTTTATTTTTTCGCAAAGACATCGGTGTTCTGCTGATGTTATCCAAGGGTGTGTTAAGATTTTTGTAAGTATTTATTAACTGCATAGATTTTTGAAGACCTTCTTTTAAACGAAAGTTCTCGCTATTTAAATTATCAATCTCATTATGCGCGCTCAGTAAATCGTTGCTAAGTTGAGTAATTTTGTCGTTAAGTTCGTTGATAATGCGGTTATAGTGTGAGTCATCAGGAAGGCTGGTCATGGTTGCGTCGAATAGTGTAGAATTGTCAAGAATTTGTATATTTGTAATATCACTTAAAGAACTTGTCCTTTGCGGTCTGCGTATCGTAACGTTATTTACATCCATGATTGTGAGGGTATTTTGTTTTTATTTTTATGCCAATAATTTATTAGCGACCTCAGTTGAAGGCATCCAACTAATATTTTAATATCTATAATTGTATCTCTTTAGAAAATTTATATTGAAACACAAAAAGAGCTTTATGAACTCGCCGGGGTTTGAACCATCAATTGTTTGAACGGCAGCCACGGTCCTTACGAAGAACGCCACCGAAGCAGTTAATATATTGTGTAAAATTGGCGAACACTATCAGCCAATTATAATTTTTTAAATAAGCAAAGCTGTTAGAAATGACTCATCGCTTGGGAATGTCTTCCACGTTTAATGAATTTGTCTGTGTTTAATTAGACACTGATAACTGAAAATACACTTCTTAGGGATTGTTAGTCAATTTTTACACTGGTTTGTAGCACTGATGTTAATTGTTGTATTTATATGTAGTTGTTTTCACTGTTTATAGTACTATTTATGTTCACACTATATTTTGATATAATTCACAGCCGATGTACTAAATGTTTATATAACACTATTACGTCTTATTTAGTCCATTACGCGTTTAAATAACTCGTTTTTATATAGTTTTAACCACATTGAATATTTTAAAACAATAAAATAACACAGAGCACTTTATTTTGCGTCCTCGCTAGACAGCGCCCTCTAGCGGATTCCAAAAAAAATTTCTCCATTTTATACATATTTTAGCTTTCCTCAGGACGTCCGAGCGTCATAGCTTGGTGTTTACCCCTTGTCAAGCGGTGCCTCAGAATCTGTGATACGTCACTAAAATAATCCTGTCCAGAAAAATAGAGGAGTTACGGTGGTGGGTGGATCTCAAGAAGATTGTTGAGATAAGACTGGATGCTGAAGGCTTAGAACCGGATGTCGTGGCACAAATTAGGTAGCTGTGGATTGAAACAGGCAGATTGATTGAAACTAACACAACATAAACCAGATATAACTGTCGTTTTTGCCACACAAGTTTCCTATAATATTTCGGAATCTAGTTTCCAATTATCCATCCCTGCTCGAGTCACGAATAACTACAGACAAATTTTAAAGACTATAAAAATGTAATATCTCACGTATTTCTGTTAAACCGTACGTACGTATGGAAGTCAGTTAACCATATCAAAAACAGCGCTGTATTGTTATTTATAAATTAGCTAATTATTTAAAATAACTCTTTGTATAGAGTACCTAGCGACCAATGTTTTGCATATATAATTACGATAGAATATTAAGTAACACCTCAGCTCGGCTTACTCATGTTGAAAATTGAAAATGTTTTCATTACAATACTCTACTACTTACAATACGTACTTTAGTAATTACCTATAATATCCCTATAGTATTGCAAATTCTGTAGCGACATGTAGGCAGTAAGTAGAAGTAGGATGTATAGGATAGCTTAAGTGCCGCCCACGAATACCACGCCTTCTATATAAAACCGCTATCTATGTACGTACGTGGGCAATTTCTAGATATCGCTAAAACCTCAGACCGATTCCTGTTACGGCAGCGAATTTTAATGAAGACTAAAATTACGCGTAGTGACAATTTTGTGGACAGAAACACTTTCATGTCTAATGGGCTGACTGGATAGTCAGCCCATTAGATGTTGATGATGTTGTGTTGGATAACACAACCGAAGAGAGATCAGGCTCTGGACAAAGTACGTCACGCTCTTTCTGAGGCACGATGTTTTTTTAGGAAACTGCCAGTTATCTACGGACTTACAGAAGCAAGCTTGATTATTCTCGCAGATCTATCAATCTGCGCGTCTATTACTAAGCTGCAATCCTCTCAATATTACATAATGTATTTATATTTTATATATAGTAATATCACTTGATTACGCAATCATTAGCAGACGAGTTACTTGCTGCTAACATCTGACATATCGAGAGAACTCTTGTTTGCGATGAAATCAGTTTTAAATGAATTTAAATGCTGTCTATAATTCAAAAATGTCTAAACATTTCAAATGGAATTACTTTGTCTGCCATTGCACTTTCGCCTCTTCCTTCCAATGAGTACAATCGCTCTAAAATGTGTACCTATACAACACAATACCGAAAGGTCATACCTTTTATAATACAACGCAGTCAGACCTTATAAAGAAACAAGGTGATAATTAAAAGTAAGTTTAAAATGCCGGCCGTTTTTTATTTCTTTTCTAGGCCATGCATGATATTTTAACGCTTCCGCTGCCTAATTCCTTCAAGAGTTGTTATTTGATAAAATATTTTTTCACCATTGTGCCGAAACCAGGAAACCCTAATGGTGCAAAACTACACGCAGTGAGTTTAGCAAAGCAGAGAAACGCACACCACACACATGTCATGTTCTCCGTCCTGTGGTCGGTGCTGCACGAGTTATACCCTTATTGCAAATGTCCTTAAGCTACGGTAACTCGCTTGATGGTTAGTAACAGGCGCCACGTATGTATATGATAACAAGCGACTAACTTTCTTATTGACACAGTTTCTTTTGCAAATATTTGATCAAGTATTCCATGTAAGTGTCGCTAATATCTATAGTTGCCAAACGTTGCCTACAGTAACAACAGTGCGTAACGTTCACGTAATTTGATAGCAGTGCTAACATTATTATGTGTCATTACTTCATTCTACACATAAACAAGTATGTAATAAGCCATATGATTATGATATGAACACCATTCTTGTCAACGTTTAATACAGTCGTAGGTCATTGAGGTAAACATATAGAGATGCAATTCCATACAGTTTATGTCAAAATATTGAAGTCAGCTTTTCACTCGCATCGACAAGCTCGGTGTTGCACACTCTATAAAAAAAATCCCTTAATTTAATTAATTTTTTTGATCAGATGTAATTTAATTTTTGAAATAATTGTATTATTGAAATTGGAACATATTCAATTAGATTAATTACATTGAATGTTATAATTTTCAACCTACATATTATGGAGGTCAGCAGGAAAATTTTGTTAAAGTAGCTTTTTTGTTATTTTGTTTGTTTTTCATTTGACAATATAAATTTAATTATTTTCTTATTTATTATTTGATTTAACTAATTTAAAAATTGATATTTTTTTTTAAATTATTTAAATCATTTTTTTAACTAATTTTAAATTTAATAAAATGAAACAAATCTATTTTAAATATATTTCATTCAATACAAAAACCTCCCATAAACACAGGGAAACCGAACGTGGTTTTAACTGACAACTCTGAACTATGTGTTAGCCGCCAATATTTTTAATTAGATTTTTTTAATGATTTACAACAATAATTAATTGAAAACACATTTATCTCACATGTGAAAAGTAATTTCGTTTGCCTTGTTACACTTTTGCGAAACGTGCGTTTCGAAATCGCAAAATTTCACCATACATTTACTCATTTTCTTGTTTCGCGCCATTCGAACGCCATGCTCATGACAAAACAAAAGACAGTCGGACACATGCCCCGGGGCATGTGTTAGGTGGTAGCGTGTTTTCGCGGTTATTGCATATCTAGTGAAACGTATAAATCTATGTCGTAGGTTGTTTATTTGGCAAATTTCCTCATTACTGCTACTAAAATGTTAAGGAAAATAATTACTTACGTAGGTACGTGTACGGTAGTGCCGATAAATAATTACATTTCTCATTTATTGCTGCAATAATATGGTCATTGCAAGAGTATTTATGTAATAAGTATATATAAAATCGTCTGTCCTGACTGGCGATTTACTAAGTCTAGAAAGCTAAAATTTGAACATAAATTTACTTTATAACGTCGGCAAATTTTCTTCAAATAATAAAATTCAAATTCCTTAGAAATTATAAGTTATTCTCATGTCTGTCTGCGACCTTTTAGTTCTCTAAATACTAAGAATTTTTATTATATAAAAGTTTATTTAGTTTGGTTTAAAGCAACCGGTACAGCAGCGGTTTATTTTTTGACCTAGGCATGCTGCACATGTCGAGAGTTTCCTTATTGATATGATGAGAAGCCAGTCAGCGTTTTATAGTGATACAGCGTAAGTGATGACAGTAGGCTACAATAATCTATTACTATAATGGTGTTCGTATTCCACTTTGCAAATTATGTAGGTGTAAAAATCAATAACAAAAGAGCGCAATGCAGAGAGAACGCACATTACCGATGCTGCTGCGTAGGCGTACTATGTACAGTACAACAACAGCTTGAAGGCAGCTAGCTCATTTTGAACAAACACTCGACAACGCCGACGCCATTATTGATAAGCAGACAGTTTATGTACTCGTAATTTATTTTCGCAAGCACAGATTCGTGCCGCCCGCTGACATTTGCAAAGAATAATCTAGATATATCTTTAAACTCTGGTTTATTTCTAAAGCTTATTTAACTGAAATCTGAATAATATTATACTTATACATAATTTTATATAAAATATATTAACGTAACATAGGATCACGCTTATTTTTACGAAAGGGTACGTAGAGGTGTATCATATTTACGTTTTGACTGAAGTTCCATGTAATAGATTTCGAGCGTATAATATCCATTATAAAATGTTAATGTCAATCTCACTTCACCTTACTCGAGGATTGAACCCTCAGGTTCAATACGGCAGTCTATTGCACCACCAAAGCAATCAGTATAATATGAAAAAAATGATTATTCATATTTATATAGAAGGCAGATTTTAATACCTGTCACTACCATTTAAAATAAAAAAATGTCCCAACGCAGGCGCCCCTAATACCGAACCGAATCGTCAAACAATAACACAATGCAATACAAAAAAATCCGGTGCAAGAACAAGTCTAACTTGTATTACATCACTAAACTGAATTTGGGTTAGTGCTGTGACAGCTGTTCGATCTATTTCCTTGTGCCGGGGAGACTTTCATTCAAAATTTTTTTTAGATACCGCCGCCGCGCCGCCGGGAACAAATCAGTTGACCTTAAAGTAAGCAGGTGATAGAACTTTAATAAAATAAAATTAATAAGCATTGTTAGTAGCATCATAGTCAATTAAGCCACATTAAATAGTATGAAAGGACCTTACCTACTCATGAGAAAAAAATCTAGCCCACCTCTGAATTGTTTCATCTACTGTTATCATATCTCAAATACAAAAAGCGAAAAAAATAAATCACTGCTCGTTTTGGTTAAACTCTGTGAAAATTGATGAACGTGCAATTCTTACTTAAATTGTGTAAATGGCAAAAAAAGTGAATAAAAACATTGTGAAGAGCCCAACGTTACAATAGTTCTTGAAGTTATTTTTTGGAACATTTAGATTATGGCTTCACACCCCTTATATTTAACATACTAGATAAAAAAAAATGTCCTTTTAAAGTACAATATATTGTCGCTACTGTGGACTATTGACATGGACTGTGCACTCATATAAAACCAGTATAAAATATAATTAAAAAACATGCAAATTTTATATTCACGATGTTTTATATCAACACTAAAGAGGCAACAGAATATTAAAGATATATACATATATACACCTACGGCGCACATGAAATGTCCAATAGGTGGCGATCTGTGGAAGTAACGCTTCAAACGTGAGCATCATACAAAATAATAAACAACTCTGATAGCGCACTAAATTAACAAACTGTCCCCGGTACACCGGACGTTCATACACCAATATATTTGGCGACTGTCCATTGAAAAGGAGAAATTAATGCAGGTGGGTAGTTACTAATGGATACATTGCAGAGAATATTTATAGAGTAGACTGAAAAAATGATGATGATGTGTGTTACAAGTATATGTGTGTGTTCTGTGTGTGAGTGTGAATAATGACAATTAATGGAACAACCATTGTTTTAAAAGATTAACAATAGACAGCTAAGTAGTTATGAATGTTTCCCAGAAACCAATGTGACCGAGGATTTCTAAATTATAACTCTATGTTGATTTTCCAAGCTCAAAATACATTACCCACTACCGGAGTAGATTAACATACATACATAATTTTACACTCACAAGCCTGATTAACAGAAGGATAGACAGAGACCACGGATTTCCACTTGCTACGATCTTTGCATACATTTTTCATGCATGCTCGTTGATTTAGGGTACTCTTATCCCACTACTTCGCCAAAATGGATCAATAATGAGATAAGCCATATTGTGACATTCTGAAATGACCTTCTTATCGAAGTTTCCTTGACCGCCTAAAGCATAAGGTACTTCAAAAAAATTAAATGTCAACAACGCAGGAATTCTTTTTTTTTTTTAATAATAATAATAATAATAAATTTTTTTTTTATAATTTATTTTATTATAAATAATATAGTAATTTTATTAGAGTGGGAAATTATCTCTTTTAATTCTATGCCCCTTAATGAAATTGCAAGCTTCTATAAGCTACAATGACTGCCTACCATCAAGCGGATCGTATGCTTGTCTGTCTACCCGGCCTATACTGTACTTGACTGTAGTGTACAACTCAGTTTCTATTCCATTCATCGTCAACACGACCTTATCGATATTGAACAACACGAATCGATGACGCAACTACCAAAACGTCTACCACCTTCTAGATTTCCCTTTCAATAAGACACGGATATACATAAACATGAGTAACCGCAGTGGAAATAACTAATATCTGGTCTGTAATAAATTAATAACAGTAAAAACTGATGCTACAGAGCTCGACACACCGATTAGTGAAGCTATCGATCATAGAACTATTAGGAGACACGTGACATCCGTTATCATTAGCCAATATTAATAGATAACTGATCTACAAGGACATGGAACATGAAAAATAGAATGATTATAGTTATTAGTAAACGTGTACGGATACGTTTTCGTTAAGCGTATAAATTGTGGCGAAATTTTGCTAATGTTCTGATTGAATATAAGTTTTAAACGGATGTTAATCTTTATAATCTATAGAAAAAGTACCTATATGAAGGATTAAGTCCTCAATTATCTGCAAGAAAAGTACCTTTTTTACGTGATATTTTAACTCATATGTACTTCCTAATTCTGGTATGGTCATATACAGAATGTGAGCGACTCTAATTAAAATTTTATCTGCTTCGGCGCGCCGTTAAGCTTATTTTATCGACTAACTACGAACCAGCTTAAAATTAGCTGGCAATGGTCGGCTAGTTTGTATGGTACCTATATGACGAGGCTTCCCAGACCTTGAAGACTATCGATAATTGAGCTATTTAGCCGTATTATTACGTTAAAGAAACAGGTCATCATCTTGGCAGTGTTCCTGCAGAACTTTGTACCGAACGCACTGAACATAAGATACCTACTTGTGATAATTTTAATATAGCTAGTAACATTGAAAGTGTTATTAACTAGTAGATGTATGATATTATCAGTTCTGAACGAGTTAGCATCTAAGAGATTGGTTACCATAAATTCGAAAATATGTATTTGGCACTTATCTTCGATTAATTCCTTTAGGAAACAGAAAAAATAAAAACTGATAAGTCTGCAAGAGTGTTTTTTATACTGAGAAGTCTGTGGTCTAAACTAGGATAATATATTTCTTTTCCTTTAAAAAAAGAGTGGCCATAGTTCTCCCCAACCCTAGTCAGCAAATTGGCCGAAAGAAATATGCTGGCATTTGTTTTTATGACGTTCATATGTAATCATGCATTTGATCTAAATGAATAATTGAGTTCGACTTTGACTCCTTATCCGAGTGTTCCTCCTTAGGTGTAATGAGTAGCTTTTTTACAATTATTTATTTATTTTTGATGTAGGTACCCATTTAATTCAGTAAAATAGAGGTATTATTTGCGTGTTACCAACCCAATAAACAGGAAAATGTGCAAATAAGTTATAAATATCGACTACATACGAGTAAATGACATGTGTAAGATATTATTAATTTGTTTGGTGTACAGAATATATCCGAGTGAGATCTAGTCGTGGATGAAGTAACGACTATTTGTCTCGCGTGAGAAAATACGTGTACACACGAGAGGAAGTGCTCTTGAATTGTGAATAACTTTCTTTTATATACAATACTTGCAGAGCAATGAAATAGAAAAGAATTTGTTCTTTTATAAAGGAAACGGGAAGTTTATTAAACCTTCTTAGATAGTTATGTTTGAAACTGTATGAATACGAGGTTAAACAATTAAAAATAATTATAATACTATTATCATAAATACATTCAACAATATTATAACAATGAGAATTTATAAGTTAGGTATTAAGTAAAAAAATACCTATGAACAAAACAAAAAAATTTTATTGCTATTGTGAGTTAACAAGACAAAAAATCTCTAAAATACATAAAACAGTTCTTGATTTTACAATTTAACAAGAAATACACAGTTGTCTTAATAATTGTATTTCGCGATCTGACCAAAAGCCGATTCTCCCGATTTCTATAAAACCATTCGGATTAAATAAATTTAAACAATCTCAATCAATTTAGATTATCCATTAGACTTATACAACGGTAAAGGAAGATAGTAAAATTTATAGGTACTTGAATTTGACGTAGGAGATTTAAAATATTGTAAATATCTAACTAAATAACGTTCAGAGATAGATTCATTCAATCATATTTAAACTCGGGCTTTGATTACTTCAAGACGTAATCAAAACCCGAAATAGTCAAAAGCAATGGCTAAGACTTTGATGAATTGGTTAGTCACTAATAGAATTAGTGTTGGGACACTAATAGAATTAGTGTTTACAATACTCGATATTCTGAAGTCAAATGTTCACTGGGGTGAACATTTGACTTCAGAATATCGAGTATTGTAAATAAACTCTTCAATCTAGAAAGTTCGATTTCAATATTAAACGTACGTTGTATAAGTTAGCGGAATAGGATAATGTAAATATAAGAAGCAGGTGTGCAATAGAATCGGCACAAACAGGTCACTGTGTACAGAATCAGACGGACTAAACTATTGGCACAGAATCTAATCGTAGTATCGCAGTAGATACATACAAGTTTACCATAAAACTCTACGCACTCTATATTTTACACCGAAAGACTTTCGTCTGTTTGTGAATCCCACTGATGGTGTTTTATGATATAGCGATCCATATACGTTGGGAGATGATAAGAAAGAATAAGTATACGGGCGCAGTTGCTGGCGGAAACAAGTGTAGATGTATACACGCGGTGGTAATTTGAGTTCAGCAGTAAGAGTTTTTAACCGTTTTATGTAGGTACAGGTAAGTAAACAACAAGAAGGTTTCAAATTAGCATTTATAGACTTTGGTGGGCATTTCTCTGGAAATCATAAAGAAATTTGCGGCAAGTTTCGTTTAATTAAATTCGTAATCACCGAACAAACGATATATTTATATCCACATACCTCAAAGAAAGTCCCACAATCAAAGCATTCTCTGTTATTGTTATAATGAGGAAAACAAGGAAAATCCGTCTAAGGAATAACAATAGATTACATAAGCACCTTTATATTCATTCATTACGGTTGCAAAATTTCATTTATTTGAAGGCTATTTTATAAGACTATATGGTGACTTTTTGCACGGTGTATCGTTTACCTAACAAAAATGCGTGGTCGCATTCCAGGGTCAATAAGTTTATGTCATATCATAAATAATCAACCTTAAAAATAGTTTTGGGTTATGTATAAGTGTGTCCTTTGCCTTGCTGATATTTAAATCAAAGATAGAATCTATTAAGTTTCATGGTAATTTAAACACATCGTTTATTATTTAACCAAGTTTCTACTGCTTGTTATAATATGCATGTCCCTCAGCACCCTGGTCACCTTCAGACAATATTAACTTTAATAACACATTTCACTTTATTTTAGCTCGAAGTTTTTATCGTAATTTATTAATGTACTGTAAACCAATCTCGTTATTACTATAGACTACCACAAGGGACGTAGCCCTTGACCGCGGGCGACATTGTAAATATACTACCTATCTATATATTTACCGTCAAAAACTCTGCACAACTCTCTGATGATGAGCCACACAAATAATAATCCTGTGTGAGGATCGAACCTAAAGACTACTAAGCCACATGTGTAGCCATAGTCAAGTTGCATTTGCTGCAATAAGACAAATTGTGACTATAAAATGACATCACACATTTCTATTACCTATTGTGTACACTACGTAAACGTTCATTCGAATGCGTAGTACTAAAAGCTTGTGACTAAAGGGTGTAATGACAATAGCGAAGAAACAAAGGTTAAGGTAGACTTTGTCTGAACCCTTCAAGACAGAAACATAAAGGGGCCTTAGAAACTACACAGCGAAAATGGAAAGGCAAGTCAGGTACGAAATTTTGTCCTTGAAAGACCTTGCTTATACATTCTTGCTTACTCAACTTTCCTATTATGTAAGAATGCATACGCACCTACTCGTAATTCAAAAAGGTTATAATAATCGCGTGCCGGTTCTTTGGTACGTCCCATTCGTGCCCCATGAAGACCAGATTTATGACGAGCGGAGGAGATGCTTATACGTACAACGTACAGCCGAACATCAAGGAAAGTTGTCCATTTTCTTCCATTTTACATGTTAAACGATGTAGTCTACCAAGGAGTACGCTTGCTTAGCTGATAGGTAGATACCTATTCACATGCGATTTCAAGAATTTCTTATTGTTCTTTTTAGGAGACAAACATTGCCAAATGTATCGTTCCTTTTAGCATAATACCTTTATGCTTTAAGAGCAATGTCCGTCAAGGGGTAAAGACCGGCTGACGATGGTGACGCTTGTGGTTTATTAACCTTTTGATTGGTTAACTACGGATGTCAAGCAGATTGCTGATGGAATCAGGGTTAAGGTATACAATATTGTTGGAACAAGCATTATTGAAGTGGAATATTACTAGATGGTCAACAACCGAGGAATCCTAGATCTTGCCCAAAATTAGAAATTCGACGCGACATGTGATGTTTTTTAAATTTTGTGGTATCCTGTTTTTCATTATTAGGAGATATTTTCAATGTTGTAACCATTATCTTTATGTAATGCCAATTAATCAAAGGGTAAAAGAATGCATAAACGTATACACAATACAACGATAAAGTCTAAAAGCAACATACTGATGTAATATTATACAAATATGAGTATAATAATATGTAGAACAGTTTATTACTTAACAGTGCCTACGTAAAACGTGTAATGAGTTTACCAAGAAAGTGTAGAGTGTTACCTGGGTGGTACTGTAGCGATGCAATGATAAATTAGTTAAAACACTTTGGACTAATTGACGTAGCGTTTTGCGTCATCAGGCGGCACTCGGCGCGTGCGGCGTGCGCATGCCTTTGTTTTTTCTTGACTCTTTGACACAACATTCTCGCATAAACTAAACACCTGGATATAATATATCTTGCGGATAAATCACAACAAGTTTGAATTATGACAGATGACATATAATAGAAATTACAGTTGCCTTACCCCTTGCCTGTCGTCATGACATAAACAATGTCTTGAAACAATTTTTGCTAGATTTTTATTAAAATAATAAGCATCTCCTAAAAAGGCATTTTATTTCAAAGAGAGGTGTATATCATGAACTCCAGTTGTCAAAGAATTACCATAGAGGTCTACTTAGAATGATTAGTGGATACAGATTTCACGCACACAAAACCATTAAGAGCTAGATGACACCAGCTAGTAGATTGTAAACTTTTTTTTTTTTTTTTTAAGATACGCCTGCTTTGAATCATAAGTATATTTTCAGCCTCATCTTACGCGTGAAAGGAAAACAACAAATAAATTTATAGGTTCAGGAAAATGTTTTGAGTACCAACATTTTTGCAGAGGTTTCATTCCAGATTACGTGTAATGAACGAGACATTGGACATTTCAATTTAAAGTTGTGGCACACCAATTACGGTCTGTTATGACCTAAATGCGTGGACGCGTAACGATGGCGAGCAGACGATTTAACGAGAGAATTTTGATTCTGTCAATCTTTATGATCATTCGTAATGGTCAGACGAGGATTCAGAGGGAGGACAACCAGGATATTCAATAAAGCATCCAGAAGACCCAGAATTCATACGACTATTTTCAGTCAAACATACGAGGATATCAGCTTTTTATAATATGCCCTGGTTAAGTGGTAAACCGTGACTCGCGAGTCACATATGGCTTTTATCCTCCTGAATGTGACTCTGCCGCAAATGACCACGTACCTACGGGCATAAACAGTAAAGTTGTTTAAATTCACGAGTGATTTAGAAGAACTATACCTCCCTATATACATATATATATTTATTTCAGTTTTCATATTTGGCTGCATTAAAGAATAGTTTACAGACATTCTGTTTACTCCACTGCGCCAATAGAAGGCACTGAGAGACACGGGACAATGTAGTATATTGTAAATATATGTCATTTTAATTAGTTTTGCAAAGTATAGTTTAACGTTGACTCATTTTTACTGTGTACGTGATACTGATAAGAGACATCGACACCTCGCAATTGTAATGAAACTTAACAACAAATTAAATGTACGTCCTAAACATAATTAAAATTGAAAATACGTTGTAACAGCAAGTATCCAATATTAGCTAGGTCACTGGCACTTAGCGTTAGTTTTCAACGAAAACCTGTGGATTAATTGGCACACGGTTGCCAATTAGTTTTTATGATTAAAACTTGCTACGCAAGAAGGAGAGGAGGGTGAGTCTTAAATAATACTGGCTGGAATTATTACATAGTTTGTTACCGTGTTATAGCGTAAGGTAGGGCGGCCCCCAGCTAGGTGGACCGACGACCTAAAAAAGGTCGCTGGGACGCACTGGATGCCGCAGGCGGAGGACCGTGTGCTATGGCGCGTGTTGGGAGAGGCCCACAGATATAGATACACATAGATAACGCAAATGCACGTACTTCGCGTGTCCGAACCCCGACAAAGCGTCAAGGTTGGTCGCCGCAACTTACAGTCCGCGCGCGTCTGTTGTCGCTGCCGGTCGTCCGCAGAAACTAAAAAAATGCCTCGTTGCGTGATAATTAACTGCAATATCCCAAAAATTTCGAGCACCCAAAGACAGGAACATATTTCTTATCACAGGTAAGTTATTTTAACATTATATTATGCGTAAATTCATTTTAAAACTATTTTTTATGTATTTAGAGCTGTGATTTCAAGGATATACCTAAGTAACTATAGATTAACGTTAAGTAAAACAATATTCACATTACATTGACGTGTTTGGTTTGAGCGTTGGAACTGACGTTGTGTGTTAAAAGACGATGAATATTACAACAAGCGATACTGTCGCGCATCGCTTCGACTTCGTGATACAGGCAATTTATCATTCGTCTGTCAAATCTAGCGACTAGTGTTGTTCGTTCTACAACATATATCAATAATCGATTTTAATCGATATCGGACAGACGAATGATATAAAAGAAAAATGGATTGCGGCCACCAGACGAAAAGACTGGTTCCCGACGAAACACAGTACTATTTGTTCCGAACATTTTGAAAACACCAGTTTCATTGAAGGGAAAAAGTTGAGATTATTGAAAAAAACGGCATGCCCCACTATTGATATACTAAAACTCATTGACAATGAAAATGAGGTTAGTGAATAGATTAAATGTGTAACATATTTTTATTTAATAAAGTATAAAATATATGACATACACCTATTTGTGCTTTACAGAATAAAGATATATCGCAAAATCCTTCATCATTGCCAAGGAAGAGAAAACTAGAAAAGGTATAGTTAAAATGTATTTTTCGTGTAAATGTGTACCTACAAATATAAGAAAAGACTAACGGTATAATGTAAGCTAGAAGCAAAAGTGGAAGACTTGAGCGAAAGCGTGTAAGTAACGGAACTAAAGTGGAAATGGCAGCGGGAACAGGGATTGAGAGAGACTAGGAATCAGCTACTAGAAACAACTATAACTTATTTTACTTTACAGGATGTCCATGAACTACCCATATCAAAAGGAAAAAGTGAAATGGAAAAGAAATTATTAACTAAAATAAATAATGCACAAGAAAAAATAAATCACGTTGTATCTATACAAGATAAAAGTACAAATGAACAGCAAAAACAAATACAAAAATGGTGTGAAAATTCGAGAGCGTATTACCGCAAATAAAACAGTATAAGGGAGTACTCGAAGTAAATATTAGAGAAAAAGAAGAACGTGAATTGATTAAATCTAGTGGCGGCAGTGACAAACGATCTTATTTATTTAGAACTTAATATACAGAACATGTATAAAGGTGGACTTAATGCCAAAGGCATTCTCTCTGCCAGTCAACCTAGGTATAGGGTAATGCAGAGATGAAACATAGTGTGTGCATATTAGTGTGAGGTCTAGAAAGAAGTAATTATTATGAGAAATATATAATAATTATAAATTAAATAAAAATAAAAATTATAAGTGATATATAGGTATATGCAAAATCACAACAATCTAGGTATATGTATATTGTATATATTTTAAAAAGACAACTCTCGCACTAGAGAACAAACTCTGTGTCGCGGGGGACTTTACAAACATACAATTAACGGACACAAATTACACCCAGACTCAGAACAAGTAGTAACGACATTAAAAATATGAGTAAGAGTGAGATAATCAGTGCGGCGGCTCCAGTTGAATCGATTGAATCGTAGCGGCCGGAGGAGCATTGGCGGCATCAGTGTTTTTGAATCGGTTTGGATTTCTCGTCACTAAATTTCGGCTGTGACGTCACAGTAGGTGTTAAAAAGTCGGCACGCTTGATTTTAATACAAACTGTGATACTTGCGTTATCTATGTGTATCTATATCTGTGGAGAGGCCTATGTCCAGCAGTGGACTGCGATAGGCTGATTGATTGATTGATTGTTACCGTGAAAATATAAACATAAGGTTTACAGAAAACAAGCCATTTTAAAAATAACCCTCTTTACACTCGAGACATTTTTACTAATAAAGTTGTGATATTTTCATTTGATCTTTATGTTAGATTGAGACATGATAAAAACAAGTGACTTGTTAACGTGACAACCATTTCATGCATTAGCATAAAACATTGTACATAACTCTTGAAGAGTATTAAAAGTAGGTACCACTGATTAGATTTATAATGGCTTTAGAAGTAAAAATAATTGATGAGTTCGACGATTTTTATCAATTAACATTCCTTTAATACTAATTAGACTGCACTTAAAACAAACAACTGATGCATAAATAAAATTAACAATGCAGGTGCCGAAAACAGTTGCAAATTTTATCGAAAGATATCAAGTTTGTAATGGAATGCTTCTTATGCCTTTCGATTGTTTTGCTGACATTATAAACCTCTATATGTATATGAAACTTGATAATCAAGTACAGGTTTTATATCAGATTATTTATTATTTACTAGCGGCCCGCCCCGGCTTCGCAAGGGTAAGTTTGAAGTTTAGCAGACCAAGAAAAAACGTTGTTCCATACAAACTTTGCAACCCCTTTTCACCCCCTTAGGGGTTGAATTTTCAAAAACCCTTTCTTAGTGCTTCCTTACGTTATAAAAGGAATCTCTGTGCAAAATTTCAAGTTTCTAACCCTTATAGTTTGATGTCAGTCACCTTATTTTTTTATATATGAATATAGATTTTTACACAATATTGCTTCAATCCAGTTGTACATCACGTCTTTAACCTAAAGATACTGCGATTTTAGAGCGTTTTGAAGAAATTTGATATGGTCATTCTTATTGATGATCTATGTTCATAAGACTGCTTCAAAGTTACCAAAGTGCTAAATAAACCAAGTGCATTGCAGTGCCACGGTCGCCACACATATTTTGCTTATATAAAGTCACTTTAGCCTTGTCTTAATCGCAATGTCCACCTTAATTGTCTCTATAGGCAATAAACAATTTGGCAACACTTATGTGGTGCGATCACCGTCGTTTTATGACAGGACTATTACGTGGTCACATATAATCATATAACATCTACGCATAACCTATTATGTGGCTCTTGGATTTTATGCGCAAAGGTCATATAAGAAATAAAAATAATGATACTAGCAAAGCAAATATATTCTTATAGTAAGAAATAATAATCATTCGAACAAAGCTGTAGCAAAATACAAATATTTTGTTTGTATATAACAATCGTGTAAGCATAAATGGTAAACATATTTCAAATATTGTATCATATTAGAATACATAATAAATTTCAATGCGTAATTATAAATACAAATTTTGAGTTTGATATTTTGATATGCAAATATATTTTACGATTGAATGGAATATGCAAGGATCCTGTCATTATAATATAATATTCTCAGTAGGTTTCGTGTTCAGAGATCGTAGGTTTCATCTGCTTCAGTAAGAATTTATCTTAATGTTGCCGCTTAAGAGAACACAGCACAAGCAATCTCAACGAACGAAGTTTCATTCCAAGCGTGAACTGGTTCACGCAAGATCGCCGTTGCATTTTACATCCGCGCCTTGGGCCGACCGTTGCAGTGTAGGATGCGAATCTTCGCTTTACACGGGTAACTTCTCATGCTGTCAGATATTTACGCTGATTCAGAAAATGAAATATCACTATAATTCACGGTAGTATATTTTGTTTCCTTACATATTTAACAAAACACTTATATAGACAGTAATGTTAAATGGAGTGTGTTCGATCTAGAACCCTCTATAGATTCTAGTACATAATAAAACTAAAACAACCTTGTGAGCCCATATCGTCTAGTTTATTGGTTCTGACCTTTCTTCCATGATTGTTTACAGATATCCGCCCAAAATGGCAATCAATCTTCGTGTAAATTCTCTTTTATTATTCCATGGCATGATATTGTTACGCAAATAAAAATCTATTGGAAATAAGATCTGGCAAACGTATGAAGTTAATCGAAGTTCATCTTAATATTCCAAGAAAACATCCGTCCTAACGCTCAATTCACTTCGTAGGTACCACATTGTTAATATTTCATGAAAAAACCACCATGTACTAGTTTAGTCAATGAACGGTATATTTAAGTGAGTTAGGTAATTAAAGATTTAAAGGATCAATATAATCGATAGTTCATTTGAATGTCTCGAATTTTCGGTTTGAAGTAGTGAACTATTTAACAGACTACCAATATGTATAAAATTTAAGTATAATGCGATTATTTTAATACGTTCATAAGTACAAAAATAGTTTTGTTATTGTTCAATGTAATCTTATAATAATAACGTTATCTATAAATAATAAGTTGACCTAAAATATTACTATTGAATTTAACAGGACACTTTTTATCTTTTTTATTAGTTATCAATTTTTTTATAATAAATTCGTCTTCTACAATGAGAACGGGTTGCTAACTCGATCCAGCTTCTCTAGACAACTGGCAATAACGGTAGTTGAATCCAATAGAATAGAAAGCACATGCATGGTATTTAAAGTTTATGACATTATATCGTAAACTTATGTCAAATCGAAAATATTGATTCGACTACCGTGGTTTGTCCCAATTGTCTAGAGGGGCTGAGCTGTGGATGTCTTTGGGCTGTGATGATGATGACGACTCATTTAAAGAGGTGAGGTCGAATTTATGTATTAATTTATAAATAAATAGTTCGAACCTTTGCCTAGGAACGGTAATAATCTGGCGCTAACTTATTAGTAGATACATTGTAATAGCAACAAGACGGCACGCAGCACAACAGGAAAAACGTCTTTGAGATGTACAAGTTGTGTTCTTATCTTAGTTTGTGTTTAAACGGAGACAATTATGACACTATAGAGCAAACGAGCAACACGCGACCTAGTACTTGCAACCGTTGCGTGCACAGGTTGCGTGTGACAACTGTGGGATTTTAAATCATCTTGATTGACTGGCTTGTTGGTCTAGTGGTTAGTCACTCTGACTGGTAAGCCGGCGGTTGTGGGTTTGATTCCCATAAGGCACAATGCTTTATTTGATTTAAATACTTTTTTCTAATCTGGTTGTGTTCCTGAATTTTATGTTTGTAAAGTCTCCTGCGACACAGGGTTTGTTCCCTAGTGCGGGGTTTCTTTAAAATAAATATTTCAGTAAAGACTATTATAATATTGAATTCGATTTTCATAGAGAATGGTAGACAAGACAGGGCTCTCAATATTATGTGAATACGCTTTAACAATGACGCATGGACTAACATGAATCAGACTTTTACCACACGAGCAAAGCCGCAATATTAACTTATTTTGAAGTTCACGGGCTCGTTTGCCGACCTTTGAATCAACAAAACTAATATTTATAATATCAAAGTGCGTCAAGACATGTCTGGTCATATTGCCAAATTTTACTAACATGACGTCACGGCCTTGGTTGACGCAGAAAACTTAGCTTTTGCCTGTCAAAATAATATTTCCTTCGAAATATTAGACGCATAAAAGTTGGTCAGCTCTCATTCGTGGGCTATCTGAACTTATTTAAATGTAATTTATCAAAGACTAAGCAAAAGTGCAAAGAATTAAAATAAAGATGTTTTGATAAAGAAGAAAAAGAATAAAGCAAATAAAATTTTAAAAATAACTCGTCCATTATTTATTTCGCTGTATACATTTCCTATAGCACTATTGGTTTGCTGTTAAAAAACTCATTGAGTTATTAAGCTTGCCTTTGTACATGTCTTTTGTTAAGTATTTTGTTTTGTTACTATAATTTGTGTGCAATAAAGAATATTTATTTTTCATCCATGGATCGCTCTTCTAGTAAGACTATCTATTAAGATAGTTTAGACTTAATCCTAACAAAGCGGCTCAATTTGCTAAACGATTGATTTTTGCTATATTGGCTACATTTCATATGATTCTCTTGACGCAGCGTTACACAGTATAGCTGACCTTTATATTATATAATGATTTATGTAAAAACGGTCGCACACGATTAACTCTAATATTTTATGAACGTTAACATAATGTATAACCGAAATGTAGGTCATGTTCGAGTACCTACGTCGCCGTCGCTTAAAGGAAATCTTGTTTCCAACTCGTTTTCACATTTCCTTTCATTATCAGCTTGTTTGCAAAATATATGCGTCGTTCTGTGTGTTGTTCTGCTGCGGTATGCAGTGGTGGTAATGACGCGAAGGCTTACATTTTGATAATTTATTACATTGTTACACTTAGCTCTCTGGATAGAGGAGAGAAGTCCCGTACCCAGCAGTATAATGTATTGTTATTATGTTTTATTATACTGTTGTGTTGTTCTTACTACCAACCGTAATCGTTGTCTTTGAGACAGCAAAATATACTACATAATTATATTCTAAGCAGAAATTGCAGCAACAAGACAACATTGTGTCAAAGAAAATACCTTTAGAAATATTATAACTCTCATTATAAATATCAACAAATAAATGAGCAAAACCTAAATATGCTTATTACGTTTGTCCAGCAATGCATCGCTGATGATGATGATGATAAAATACACAAAAAAAAAGCCTAGTAACATTGCATTAGTACAATTGATTGACGGCAAACTAGTACGATAATAAAACCGTTTAAAAGTTCTTATTGAGTCAATTGGGTCCAAACAATCAACTGTATTATACAAGTTTTACTGGTCGATTACCAAGTACCTGCCACCTGAGAGACCAAAACTACGAATACCTACAGAAATAAAATATAAAAAATTTAAGAGATTTAAATATCAGTGGATTTTGGATGCTAGATGTGAGTAACTATGGATAACCTGAAAGTCTTTAAACCGACTTTCAACTCAGGTTGGTCTCAGCTAAGAGATTCATGGACTATTCCAACCTGGAGTGCAAGTGTTGTACTGTGCCATAAATGTTGGAACATGTCCCGCGTGCCCCGATACCTGCACTGAAGAGAGTATATGGACACTAATGCAAAACTCGTGGCTAAAGTTCCGGGCTGACAAAATTTAGGTTTAGACTAGAAGATAACCGTGGTCATAATCATGGTCAGCAGAAATGAAACAATACGTATGTAGGCAATTACTATCCGCTCGCGCTGTTGTTATACTACTTGTCATATCATCATCAGTTTCGGCCTCACTGGAAAAATACTATTTAAATTAAGGTGGTTTGAACATTGCAAAATATATAAAAAATCGTTATTGGCAAGATTGTATCAATATTGTGCATTATAGATAATTACGTCGATTTTGTTTGGATTATAAACCCTTTTGACCTGCCTAGTTACCTTCCACCATAATCAAATAAAACATGGCTTCAAGAGTTCCATTATTTATTCGGCAAAACCACATTTACATCGTCCGTATTTTTAGTTATCTCTAAATATGACCAATCCTTGTCTAGAATCCCAACCCTACCTACGTCTAATAATACCAGTCTACGAACGAACGTACATCACGCAGAGCTATGTGACCATGAGAGGTCAGGGACAAGAATAATCCACTTCATCATTATCTGTCCGTCTCGTAACAGGAGTATAAGGGACCGTATCCGGTAGCGTCTAACACTAACGGACTAAACTACCTACTTATATAATCAAATACGATTCAATCATTGACAATCCTTTTTTATTATTATAAATCCAAGGTGTTTAATGAATGAAGTAAAAAGAAATACAGTTAGAACAGTTACAGTTACAGAACGATGGTTGAATTTCTACATTTAGTAATATTTAATGACTGCCTTGGTGGTCCAGTGGCCGCAGTATGCGCCTGCTGTGCACGAGGTTGTGGATTCGATTCCCACACAGGACAAAACTTTGTGTGACCCACAAAGAGTTGTTCTGAGTCTGAGTGTAATTTGTGTCGGTTAATTGTATGTTTATAAAGTCCCCTGAAACACAGAGTTCTCTAGTGCAGGAGTTGTCTTTTTAAAAAGAAAAAAAAAAGTATAAACATTATTTCTTGGTTTTCTATAATATTGTTCTGTCTCATTATTCACGATAGCCACCCGTGAGAGCCCAACAATTTCGTGTAATGGACAGTTACGATATTGATTGATTAATGAACCGGCGGGGAGGAATAACTAATATTCTAAACGTGTCCTCGGTTCGTTGTCGAGCTATTATAACTGTTTATGTCCAAGAAACGTGATTGCTATTAAAAATACTTGTTTACAGTAAGAAGCAAAAAAACTTTATCATGTTTTTAAAAAGGTCGTCATTTTTTAAATAAATTAACATATATTTAAACAAAAAACAATGGGTTTAGATATATGTAATTACTTTTCTTGACTAACTGACTGACCGATTCATCAACGCAGATGCTAAACCGCTGGGGCTACAAACTTACAATTTTTTTACAAGTTCCTACTTACCATTAGTCTAAGGAAGTGATTCAGTTCGTAGTTCGTAGTTCCAGCTCAGTTGTCAGTCTTTTTCCTGATTACTGTTTGCATATATTATTACATTAAGTAATGTATTTATGTATGTTACACAATACATTCGCCGATTTGCTTAGGTTTCAAGATTTTATATGTTAATTTAAGTATTGTCATCGATTATCTACTCAAGTGTAACTTAAAAAATGTAATACATTTTTTTCATTTATTTTTATTTGATCGTAGTTAAAATAGAAAAGAAATAAAAAAAAGTAGTAATAATAATGTCGTACCTATATAATGTAAGTATACTAAATTGTTTGTCCTGACTGACGACCAACCTAGCACAGTCAAAACTAATGATATAAAGTTGTGATTTAGAACAAAGATTTATCTGATAACATAAACAAGAAAGGGTTTTTAGAAGCCGTTCAAATATACTGGGTGGAAGGAAAACGCTCTCGGAGCCTGAACAGTAATAATACTATGTATGTATATGTCTACAATGTCCACTTGTACTTTCAGAAGTTGCCCTTCGCTTACCAACTAAGCGCTTATTAACAACAACATTTAAGTTTTATTTATCTAAGTACAATTATATATAGATAGATAAATGATTCATCATATAAATTTATAAACCTATATATAAAGCTAGCATTAATATCAGAATTAAAAAACTGTGTATTTTTCTTATTTTTTCCTGTCGTAAAGAATTCAACTACTGAGTAATAAAGCAAAAATGGCAAACATAGTCACGCACGTATGTTTCAATGCCTGTAGCGAGTGATATCATTTAGATATAGCTCTCTAGTAATATGTTACATAATCTTAATAACGTAGTATAAAACACTTAATTTCCTCCCACTATCGTCTATACGCTTAGATCTTTTAAACTACGCAACGGCTTTTATTGTAGTTCAGCAATAGATAGACTGATTTAAGAGGAAGTTTTATATGTATAATACATGGATATTATAATAGGGAAATCCAAATAAAATCGAAGTGAAGCGAGAGCAAAAATTATGTAAGCATGCATATATATGCCAGCCGCAATATTGTTACTGTACTGTGCAAAAACCCAATGACCTTGTCAAATTTCACTAGCCCAAGCCCAACTCGTTATACAAGTGTGGGTGCGTAAGAGTATAAATGCTTCAAACGAATATAGACCCTATGTAGGTGTGATTACAGTTACATTTAAAATTGTAGGTGAATTGTCAGATTATACTCTAATCTGATATATGGAGTTTTTGTGTTTGATTGCAGCATTTTGTAAACAATATTATCATGGATACCGATGGTATGTAATAATAACTAAGTTGTAAAGGTAAATTGGCTCTAAAATTATTTGATGTAGGTAATAGTAAATTATTGAAATAATTGATTGTCCCTTTAATCGGAATACTTTTATTATAATAGGTATCACTCTCGCGTTTTTAACCGTCTCCGAGCTTCGTCACACGTGTTCTCAAACTCAAAATTCATTTATTCATTTAGGTTACAAAGTAACACTTATGAAGGTCATAAATTATGAATAAGCCAGAAAGATGATGTCAGCAAAATTTTCCTACGGCGGCTTTTGCGAGACCTTAATACTCGCGCACACGAACACAACTACACCTCTGTGTTGACATTCGGCTGTAATCTTCTGTGACGTAGTGGTTCTTTTCTTAGCAGTCTGCAAGCAAGTACATCTAACCACCCATACCTCTCTTTTCTCTTCAATTCACCTCACGAAACAAAAAAGTTTATTCCGATATTTAAAAATGCTTTTTCTACTCTTGACTGCACAAAGCATACCTTTGTGCATACCCAATCAATACATAATTATGCAGTAAGGTGTGATCCATTCATTCAAGTGTCACACGCATACGATAAAAACATCACTTAATCAAATAACAATGTACAGTTCTTGTAAAACAATACAGTAATATTAGACAGAGCCAAGAAGCCCTCCAAGGCAAGGCCAAGATCGCGTTCACGTGTCTAGTCAGACTAGTTCGCACATCTCTTTCCTTCACTTAAAGAGAGATAAAGAAAGACAATATTATGTTAAACATCGAACTAGATACGTTGGTAAAAGACACAAATTTAATAAAAATGTTCTGGACGCAATGCGTCATTATCAGTAAATATATTATGATCTTTGACCTAGCTAAAGATAATAATGGCAACTAGTAATGTTATTTATCAAGAATTTGAGACATAACTAACAAGCTAGACTGATGCACATTCAAATACATACTGAATTTTAGTATGGAATACTTATAAGACACTGTCTAGATGTCTCCGTGGTGGTGTACAAGGTACTATGCAGAGGTTTCGAGTTTAGTGTCGAATTCTCAGTATCGACTACACATGCAGTGTTGATCCACAAATAATTGTTATGAATCTGGGCGTTCTTTGTAATTCCACAATACAGAGATTAATTCACTAGTGGTTCTAGTAGCCACCCCCTTTTAAATTACTCCTATTCGTCCGTAGAAGTAGCCATGATGATAATTAAGTACGAAGAATAACTTAGTAGGTATATAAATCGTCGCATCGTGGAAAAGTTAAATAATGGTAGGCAATAACAGTGTTTAAGCACGTGATCGAGTTTATAATACAGTGGAGACTAGAGATAAGTCGGCTGTTTGTCTTTTATTAACATAATAATGAATTCACTGTTGAAGGAGAATAATTCAATAAATATAGAAAGTACTATCATATTATATAATGGCAATACTATCTTCGCTTGTGTGGATATAAATTTCATTTTCAAAGACTACTGTTAGGCATTTTCATTTGCAGCCTGTGCATTTCTCAATGCCTTGAAAGTCCTGTTCAGTAATAGTCTGAGAATGTTGTTGGGTTTGCCACGATTTTGGAGGGCATCAGGCGTATTTTCTGAGGCCAGCACGGACGGATTTTATATCATACTTAATGCGTATTAGGGTAGCCTCCCTGATGAATCGCAGCGCCAACATGCATTCTTAAGGCACTAATTTATTTAATAAGTAACATAGATACAAGTTGCACTAATAATATATTGAAATAAATTATTTTATAGGAAAGACATCCGGGTAAAAACGGCCTATATAACTACCCAGCCCTGTAACAGCTATCTGTTTTGCAAGAAATTATATTATGCCGACGGCGACGCATCATGGTGACGTGTTGTTCAGTGTGAACATGCAATGACACACTGACATACATTCTTTATTCTTATTTGTATTTTTGTACATTAATTAGACATACATTCTCTTCGCTGTGTGATCATAAAGCAGTGCTAGACTCGTGTCTATGGTAATACATATTTATATTCTGTAGATAGATTTAACCCTAAACTCTATAACATACCCTAGAGCGCTGGAAGGAAGTCGCGTGAGATAGATTGTGCTGAATGAAAACTCACGTGTGTATTATTTATAGCTAGACTATTGACCAATATCTATCCTTTACACAGTTCACGTGAAAGAATGAGACAAAACACCACGTGTATGGACGCCCGATCCGAAATATAACATCATCCGGTTTAGTAAACGACTTTTTTCTTAACTAACTAGCTATAAATATGATTGATGAAGCAATTCATTTGATTAATGAAATGACTCTCGAAAGTAATTCACAAATGAACTAAAATGCTAAGTTTTATGTGTTATTAGCACGCGATTTGTGTCTCTAACGTTATGACATACCTACCAACAAAATTAGCTCGAACTTTGTACTACAATACGCAATGAAACCGAAGAATATTTAAAATGTATTCAGTATGTACAAATTAATATAATGAATTTGTAGAATTTGTTTAGTTAGTAAAATTGGTTACTAATATTTCGCACGAAATCTGTACACAGAAACATGCTATTGCTAGTTGTAGCTACAGTCGAGTCATGAATAATCCAACAGCCAGAATCAGTCTGTCTGGAAACCGTGTACACTATTAACTACATTATTTTTATTCATCGCGTAGTACTAAATTCATACATCGTCCTCCTTGTGCCATATTTTGTTCTAGAAGTTCTGAAGCTATCAAAAAAGAGCATAATGACGTTACATTGTTTGTTAGTAAAGAACATAAGCACGTAAGCGTTGCTCCTACTGATTTCTCTCCGGTCGTGTCGAGTTTTCGTCCCATCGGACTATAAGATGTAATTAAAAGTGCACATGTGTTTGTGCACATACTTATGCACTATATTTTCCGCACAGATGGGTAGTTTCTGTCGAGGTTAGCCACCGTGAGATCATGTAAATATAATAATAATAATAGCAACCCATATATGTCCCACTGCTGGGCAGTGGTCTCCTCTCCTCTATCAAGAGAGAGGGTATAGCCCTTAATTCACACACGCTGGACATATCTGATTCACCAACCCGCATTAATGTAAATATTGTAGAAAAATCGTTGATTTCGCATGCAATATGGCAGATTTAAATTCAAAACATACATGTAGGAGTTCGTAAAACCCCTTAATTTTCCTACTACATTATCACTATCTCAGCCTGGAAATATTCACAGTTGAATGTAGGCCTCCGTTATGTTTCCAAAAAGGCCGGACTTTTGAGCGACCTATAATTATAATCTTTTCTGTGAAGGGTGGACAGGTGAATGCAATACGTTGTACAATGTTAGTATATAATGTATGTACGTATGAACAGTCTAGTCGCATTTAGAATTATCTTTATTTAGAATTTGTTTTGGCAATCACTTATATACTTTATCGCTTTACACGTGCTAGTATGGTAGGGAAGTACTAGCATACTACATAGCTTGCTCGCTAGTATGGTGACTATGGTGCCCTATCTCTCTTAAAACTTATCACTACAGTACAATTATTGTACCGTCATTATTTATAAATGAGTACTTCTCTATCAAACATATACAAGTCAAATCAAAACATTTTTTTTATTTGTAAACATAGGTACGTACATGGATAAGTGTTATAATGGTTAGGTGTTTTGTATTAGAGCGTACAAATTTAAATCTAAATCTGAATATATTCTAATGATAATATATCATCAAATATTAATAACATTAGAAAATCATTGCATATATTATTACAGATTACTGATTAGAATAATAAAAATGTCACGTTATTTAAAAATGTTACTGTTCAATTAATATTCATTTTTAATCCATTTATACCTATATCATAAGATTATTTTTAATAATCTTATGTACCTTGATTACAGGTAGATAAAGCAATAACAGCCTTTATTGCATTTAGAATCGGAGGACATCTAAACTAAAGGTAAAACTATGTACCTATAATAATGTATACTATCTAGGTATTACTTTACATAATGTATATTTTAACCGGATGTATATTTAAACCGGCTGTATATTTACGGACTGTATAATATTTACAGCTTGATCGAGTTTTTTATGTTGTAAAAAAAATGTAAACGTTTTGTATATGTAACACCGCGTTGTTGAAGTTACTGAATTGATTTCCAAGAAATAATGTAGCAACAATAAGAGTAAATGTACAGTCGACGTCAGTTGATGATGATGAAACTAAGAGTACAACTGAGAGAAGTACACATATAAAATGTACATAATACCTACCATTTATAAATCCTAAATAACCGTAACTAATAACAAAGTAATTATCTTTAATACTCCCACGCTTTAGATTTAAATACAATTGAAATACATTTTACTTATATTTTAAAATTTGGCAAACATATATTTTTTTATATGTTGTCAAATATAAAAATATATAGGTATTTAGTATTTTTTGTTGACTCGTGAGAGGACACTGACACCAAATAACCTCATTGTTTTGAGCGTTCATTTTAACATTATTAACTGGTACATCAGTTAATAATGTTAAAATGAACTAAACTACAGCTTCGAGTACCTACGTACAGTAATTGTGCCTATTTAATATGATAATTACTAATGTAGTGAATATTTATTTAGCAATTTCTGACCACACGTGTGGCGCCACCAACACCGTGTCGATTCCGAATCAAGGACAACTATTTGTGTGGTCTTTTAGTTTTTTTTTTCCGAATCTGAAGTTCCTTGTGTGAATTGTATGTTATTGAAGCCCCAAGCGAAGAAGGGCATGTTCCCTAGTGCGGTGAATGTCTTTAAAAATACAATAGTATAAAAAAAATATGCTGATGATGCGCAGTATCGCCTTAATATAATCCGTTAAAAATGACGGAAAGAGTTTATAATGTTAGTATGAATATTATTTTTTAACAACTTCGACTGCCTTCGTTTTTATAAACGCAATGATAACAAATATTGCAATAGCAATAAGTTGACAATACCAACTACACTAATCAGAGTGCACTGATGGCGCAATATACTCATGTACCTCGCTAAGTGGTTACCTCGCAACTTTAATATGGGGTGTCGTATACCTACTATTGCAGTTCAATAGCCGCATATAATTAAATATTATGCGTTCCACATAATTGTTCCTTATTTAGTGTAACTGCAAGACGAGTAGAATTTCGTTTAAGTACCTATAGCAAAACGTAACCTACGTTCCACGTTGTATTTTTTTTAGCATAAAAATACAACCGTGCACTAGAACGAATCGAACCCATAATATGTCGTGAAGAGGCAAATTACGAGGTTACCACTTAAGCCACTGAACCGATCATGCAGTCGAATAAAGTAATTAATAATAATCACAATACTAGTAGGAACTTGGCTTTGGTACCGATAACTTCTAATTTTAGTTCGACGAGCATACAATACAGGCGTACACCCGCGCCGTATATGATTCACGAATTGGAGCCGCCTGCATTGTATTGTCTGGCGAAACTTTTGGACGTACTGTACTAGTTGCCACGGTTCTGTAATCAACGGACACTCTGTTCTTTGTGTAAAGAGCACATAATGTTAGTTTATTGCTCAGAATAATTAGCTATGGAAGTGCCTTATGAGGTCATAACTCGACACTCGCGTTAAACAATGTTTGTGTAAGTGAGTGAACGGGTCAATTAATTTATTATTGCGACAAAGATGGTACGTGAGTCCATTCAATGCAGTGGTGCAGGTTCCTGACAATGAAACAGGTTGTGTGCGACCTATTTTCCAAATCTAGTATTAAAAAACCAGCACAAGGTCAAATTGGGAGACCTTTTCCTCTCAAACAATAGGCACACGGTTTTGGTTTTTTAGTAACACAAGTTCAATATTATTAGTAAAACACTTTGCGGTCAAATTACCTGTTTACTATAATTACCATACGACTACACAAGTAACACAACAAGCTATTAGTGTTCTTAGAATATAATTATTGCTATTTTATTTGTATTTTGCAGTATTTTAGCATGTAACAAGATATTGTTACGTGCTAAAATACTAATAAGGATACTAGGGATACCTATTACAAGTTCTGATACGGTCTTCGTACGCATCAAGGACTCAACATTGCCCGCCTCAAAATAATACATACCTACCTACTTATTATAATATGTAAATTTTATCCTGTTTGTACAATACTACATAGGAAACTTGGCATTGCAGCTTCTTCTGGTCAAGAGTGAAACACGGATGGCTGATCAAGGTCCCTTGACAACCATAGGATAATGTCCATTCAATCGATAACGATTACAGCGTCCAATCTCAACGGAGACCAGCCAACTGGACAGGACATAATTATACTGCACAAGTGTGTGCGTAAACACAAGTGCAGTCTCTTTCATCATTATAATAGTACGACGATACAGCAGAGATAGAGTGTAATGTGACACAGAGTAATGTGTTCGGTATGTCATTGAAAACGGTCAGCCAACCACAGACTCTCCGGTATAAGCTTGCTAACTTCGCAGATCTATCGATTCGCACGGCTATTACCAACTCCGCTACGGGGACAAGCACGTAACAATAGTCAGAATGACAAAAATATACTATTGAATATTCATAGAATGATATCTTCGCTAGCTCGTACTTCGCATGGTATGTATCTAAATATAAACGACTCCAGCACAGAGCACTACGCGTGCGTAATTAAAAATGACTACGGACATAGAAACAGTAAGACTCCGAGTAAACATCAAACATTGTTCCGTGCCGGATGGTATACAGTCTATACACAATGCTCGTTGGTTTCGATAGAATGCGAGGTGAATCTTTATAGTATTACTTAACTGTAAAGACACGGTGACAACGTAGGTACATCCAGGAACAATAATTTTTGGATTACACAAATTTATGTTCCATGTTGTCATAATATAGAAAATGGAGGTGACCGCAAGAAATACGTGCAGTCAAATCTAGAGAATAATGCAGACATATTGTCTGTCCAGGATTAAGAATGTTCTAGAAACACACGATGGTTCTGAATTTTGAGATAATACAATTTTACGCAGTCTCGTATATAAATAAGTATAAGAAGCGTTTGTCTCTCACCTTCACAACGCAAGGTCATAAAATTAGCAAATCCTCTAGATGACGCACTGTCAAGCTAATACTTTTAGTATACAATCAGGATAAACAAGAACATCTTTACTTTTAGTATATTAAAGTGTTTGAGACAAGACCACTTCGTGTCCTTCACGGTGCGTAAATTTCTTCAAACATCACGCATTATCGTTACTCGACTGTCAACAAAGTAGGGTAATGTTTTTCGGGTGTATGTGTACTCGTATGTCCTTTCTATAGTGCAACTTAAATAGCTTGGAGGATTGCTTGTGAAATTGTGAGTATTACTTGACGATTATGTCTGTCTACTTATTAGCAGCTAAAGGGGATATAATTGGATGTCCAAAACAGACATAGGCACGGGTAAGGACTTAAGGAGTTACGACACACTTCAGTCCCGTTGCAGTCTATAATGGACATAATAAAAAAAATAATTACTTGACGGTGTATTCTGATACACCGCGGTGTAAATATAAATAATCCTAATTTAATATTTATCTATGTATTTAAATAAATACTTAGTGATTATGACAGCCTCCATTATCATTTCCGGAATAATAGAACTACCTAATGATAATAGTTCAACAATGTTGGCCAAGATAAACTAAATAGGGCGTTATTTTTAACAACTACATGTGAAATCCAGCTTATCTTGCTATAAAATGTTATGTTGTTAACTTTTGTGTCTAATACATCAACGTTTATCATATCTACACAGATAGTAACTAGGCCCGATATAAATTTTCTGATTTTAGTGTTACTAGCAAATAATCTGCGATTTCGTCTGTGTCTGTGGCTCCCGCATCGCTTTCAGCTCCAGCAATTTAATGAATCTACGTTTTCGAGTAAAAAAAAAAACAGCTTGAAAAAATAATAACAGTCTTTTCTGTATCTATTATTTTTGAGTAATGCATATTTTTTCCTATCGAAGTTACTTACAAGAAAAAACCGAATGATTGTTTTTTTTTTTTGGGTCAGCAACACTAGCTAGATATAGCTAGCGGCCTTAAGCCACGGAAACTGCTTACCACCAGGTGAGCTGCATGCATGGTTGCCACCTAAGCAGTATATTAGAAGTTTCTAGATTGTACCTACATTAAGTCATACCCGCATAACAGTAATCAGTCAAATTATGATTAGCATATTTATCATGTTTAAGTACTATTATGATAATATTTTATATTTGTTTATATCAATAAACGTATGCATTAACCAGATTGTAGAGAAATTACGACATCTGCAATGTTCGCAAAACTAGTTAACAAAGCAGCTGCTTGCAAAACTCGACTGGCAACAATGGACAAAATAGAATAAAACAGCTTACAGCTATTTTATTATCAGACTGACTACGTTTCAATCAATAGGGGTATAGCCAATTTAAAGAGTGCCGCTTTACAGTCTATATAGTCTATTCGTCGCTAGAACTGCTATCTAGACGTTTCATCCCGCATACAATTAAATATCTCCAAGGGCCTCTAAGTGTCAGACCCATATCCTTGCTCACGTAATGCGTAAGTCTCCCAAAGGACAAGCTATCGTTCTAACGGAAAATCCCCTTGAAATTGACGAAACCAAACAGACCAGTCAGTTTTCGAAATATTAGCTTTTACCGGGCACAATTCTGGTCTAGTTTGACATTAAGCATTTTAAATTAAAATTCCCAGTACCACCCGAACCAGAGATCGAACCATGGATCTGTTCACACACACTACCACTGTACCAAGGAGGCAGTCTCTCAATAGTCAGTCAGTTTTCGCAATATTCTAGTAATAATATATTATACAGATGAATATAATAAATAATGAGGCATTGTCGCAATCAGGAACCCGTTATCTGTCCGTAAAGATAATGCTATCTGTTAGCACTTCAACGAATTTCATGCATCAATATAACGAACTCGTGTGTTTTTGGATGGGATGAATGCAACAATGCATTGTCTCAAGTCTGAACAAGCAAAGGTGGTGGTGATATCGCACGGCTTTTACCTAGCTACCTATATTAGGTACCTACCTAGAAATATTCAACAGAAAGGCGTGCATACTTTAAAGTAAAGGTATTTACCAAGTTTATGTATAATATGCGAACGTATGCCATTTTTGTTCCCCAATTACGCAAAAGCTTTTTAACGGTTTTTAAACAACCCACACGGAGAACAAATTAATATAGGTATATATATGTATACTTATATTACATTTTCAGTAGGTAGGTACAATAAGAAATATTATTTCACGTGTTTGAAATAGCTCTAATTATAAAAAATCTTTGCTAATAAAATGATCACGATTTTGTTAGACTCGCCTACCTACTTCATAATGATACAGCAAACAACGCCGTTGCCCTACATGTATCTACGATTTTGGGTACTGCATGTGTTACACACAAAGTTTAACTAAACTACACAATCATAATAGACTTTATTACTTATGTGGTAAAGATTATAGTTGGATATTTAATTTTGGCAAACGACAATGCCGACTGTCCGACGGGTTCGACCAAACCGTCTGGTTACGATGAATGACTCACAAAAAGCGAAAATAAAAACGACTGTTAACGTTATTATCTTTGGTGTATACTTAGTTTATTCTTTATTTGACCTTTGAATTTGTTTTTTTTTATATTATTTACTTATATGAATTATTAATTTGACTATAACAATAAGCACCTACTCATATTCCTTAACATAGTTACATAAGGAATAATGGATAGTACTTAGTAGTATATTGAAGTAAAATAAATTAGTTTTCTTCTGGAAACTTAACCATAATAAAAAAAAATGCCGCTACAAGCCATTGTCTGACATAAAATATTTTCTTAGTTTATTTTTTGTACTGTTGTTTTGCAGCAGGTGTACTGTAATAAAGCATACGTTTTTTTAACCCAATTCATAAACGGATCCCTAATAAATAGATCGTCCCCTCAGCTGTACCTCAGCGCGCTAAGAAATACATGTATTGCAAGAATGCGTCGGTGTTCGGACAACACGGCGCGCTTCCGAAAGCACTTTCGCCTACGATCGGCACCGCTCGGCAGTCTCCGCACCCCACAGCTGACTGGGCCAATGAGCGAGCGAGAACGCTATGTGCGCCGCGCACCTGCAAGACAAGGATCGCGCGCCGCGCAACTCGTAGCGCCGCCATTTACTTCTTTTCAGTGCTCGGCTCCCGTCGTAGTGACAGTGTATTTCTTTTATCACTAAGCGCAGAGCTTATTCGTTTTAATTGTGAAATTCCAATATAAAATTATATACAAATGTTTGGAAACGTGTAATTTGTGTAATGTGCAATGGAGTTAAAGTTATACAGGTGAAGGTACGAGACAGTCGTAACGGAGCATGGCTGGCTTCATCGCATCTGTTGTCAACATAAAATAACGTGGATTATGCAAGTTGGAGTAAAATGTGGACGAGTGTTAGGTGAATTATGTGTTTTTACTAAAGTATACGTGTCAATCGTTGAACCAGTGTGTAAGTTTTAGTTACAAGTATCCCGTAGTAGTGTCAGCGTAATTTGTTCTTATGTAGACTGTAGTGGTCGGCGGATTGTGTGACGGCAGACGGCACGTAGGTACTTAGTACGTACTAGAAGCCCGGAGTTCAAAAGACGAATAAAATACACGCGGTGCTGTTAAATTGTTTATCTCCAATTGTGAGACATAATGCGACTGTGGTAATAAACGCCGACTAATGAACCATAACTAGTTAGGTTGTGTTTAGTAATGAACACTGAGCTCGTTTCCATTCGCTGATTATTTACCTACAATAATATATTTTTTAAATATATTGTCAGATACAATGTGCATATTTATAACGTTACAGTGAACAAACAACAGATAAGTACACTTTTGGGAAGTGCTCTAGTTTCGCAGTAAGTGAATTACCGTATAGAAAACCTTGAAATGTAGGTCTAGGCGGGCAACTATTAAATACAATAACATGCAACGTAACAGTATCGAAATCGGAATTTGCAATATAGAGATAGCACCGTTGTACCTACTTAAACAAGTCTAATTTAATCATTGTTTACAGAATAAAATTTGCAATAATAAGGTACCTATTTATATATTTTAACAATGCCAACCAGTTCACAGTACATAACTATACAAATCGAGCAAGTATAAAAATGACTCAATATATATAAAAATACATATCTCAACAATAGCATGTTCATGAAAATAATTAGAACAGAAATGTAAAACAATAGGTAGATGGAGTACAGACTGACCGCGCGTCTTTATATAAACAGCGAATGTTGTTTAGCTACACAAACTGCCATATTTAGCATATTTTTCTATTGTTACAGTAAATAAGACTATGAGGGTTATAATATAATGCAGTGGGTGCACAAAGTATTAGCGCTGGCAATAATTTGCGCAGCTTCGGGGGAGGCGTGCCCCTCAGGCTGCAACTGCAATAGCACCTCACTGCGCTGTGACGGCGCCGTAGCCCCACTACACCGGCTCGGCCGCCCCACCTTCGGCGCCGACGCCACGAGTCTCCACTACATCTCCTGGACTAACTCCAAAGCCAACACCCTCGAACTAGGTATCTTCGAAGGACTTTTCGACTTGGAATACATCGACTTGAGCAGAAACGAAATCACTAGAACCGTGAGCGGTCACTTCGGTCACCTCAGCCAGCTAAAATACCTCAACATATCGCATAACTTCATCATCGACATACCCAGATTCACCTTTACAGATTTGCAAAGCTTGGAGGTCCTAGATGTGTCTCACAACCAGCTTCAAGTTATACCATTCCAGGTCTTCGGACCGATGAGCAAACTCCAGTATTTGGATATATCATATAATAAAATAGCCACTTTCTTAGACTACTATTTTAATCCTAATAGACAACTGAAAGTACTGTTCCTAAATAATAATAGCCTAGTCAAAATTACATCTAACGCTCTAGTCAACCTGAAGGAATTGGAGAAGTTGGATATCTCTAGCAACAAATTAGACTACATACCCAAGTCTATATTCGACAACTTCGACAAGTTGAGGGAGCTCAATCTTAGTTACAACCACATCCAAAACATATCACAAGAAGCTTTTAAAAGTCTTAAAAACTTAAGGTGGTTGAATATGGGAGGCAACCGTTTAAGGTCTCTGCCGTCGATGCTCTTCCAAAATAACGAAAATATTAAAACAATCTACCTCGATCACACTGAACTTACAGTTATACAGAATACTAATTTGAAAGGCTTAAGTGCTCTAGAGCAATTAAACATAAGGAATAACGAATTTTTACGTGAAATAGAAACATATGTATTTCAAGATACGCCGGCTATAACTCATCTGGACCTTAGTTCGAACGCTTTGGTATCTTTACCACAATCCCTGCGAATGTTGGACAAGTTGCAAGAACTAAGAATGGACAACAACCCGTGGTCGTGCGACTGTCGAATGGCGTGGTTCGCCAGCTGGGCCGATAAGAGGAAAGATATAATAAAATCGGATTTGAGCTGTCCGCTCACCTACCCCAATGATATGATTAGAATATTAAACCATACTAATTGTAAACCTCCAGTGCTAGTATCCAGTAGTCCCTTAACTTTGTACAGACTTCAGACTGATGCTCTTCTCAAGTGCAAATTCGAGGGTAACCCGATTCCCTCTCTAACTTGGGTAACACCGACCAGAATGGTGTATCACTTTAACCCAGACCCGTCAGTACCCGACATATTTCACAAGCACGGTATCGCGCACGACCAGTATTATCGCCCACTAGATAATTCCAAATCGAGAGTGAGGGTGCTCGACGATGGATCGTTATTCATAGGAGACATACATAGAGAAGACTGTGGAACTTACTTATGCTTTGCAACGAACCCATCCGCCAATGCGACGGCGGAGGTGATACTCAACATAGACCCAATGACTATGTTCGAGATAAAAATGTATAGTTTATTATGCGGCGCTATATGTGCCGCAGCTTTTTTAGGAATAACACTGTTAGTGCAAGCCCTGCGCTACATATTTGTCAGGTTAGTATCATACATTACGATCAATAAACTTGTCTGTTTTGTTTGGTATTGATACTAACAAGAATGTTGTTTATTTTTTCAGATTCCATTTGTTGGAGACATGTTGCAGCTGCTGCACGTGCGTGAACCGCGACGCGCCACGCAGCAGACAGATATTTAACATGCTAGACAACATCGAACAATACAAGAGACAACAATTAGAAAAACTTAGAGAAAATTATGCTGTTCAAGTAAGTTCCCTCTAACAAGATGTTTTGAATTGTAATCGTATCTAGACATACTCTAAATTATTATATTTTACAGGTTCATCGCATAAAAGAAAACTGCACCCAGCAAATGGAGTGGATACAGGGCAGTTATTCGTCGCAAGCAAGTCATTTACGCAATATTAGAGACATCGGGAGCAATCATATAAGTGCTATGAGAGACCAGTATCACGACCAGGTAAAACCATTATTAACATTATTTTATCATTAGCTTAACGGGTCTAGCGATTACAATTTTATTATTAGTTAGGGGTGTAATTTTGTCGCATTTATTATAATTAACTTAAGTAATAATGTCAAAATAGCGTATTGTTAGCCATGTGTGCTTCGATTTCGAGTCGGCAAACATTTGCGTGACCTTCATGTACTGTCACAAGTCGGGGTGTTTGTTTGTGTCATTTAACTGTATATAACCGTGACCCTCGATCGCTACTATAGACGTCTAAAACCAAATGTTTTAACAGGTAAAACGCGTACGCGAATACTCCACGTGTCAGCTCAACTGGGTTCGCGAGAACTACGTTTTCCAAAGGAACAAAATTAGGAAATTCAGCGCGCACCAGGTCCTGAGGATCCGAGAGTCGTACAAGTACCAACAGCAGACGCTGAATAAGGTGCTGGAGAACCTGCCCAGCCTGTACTTCGAGAACTGTCGCAGCGGGTCGTGCGGGCGCAGTGACTCCATGGCCTTCGATCCGGACGTCGAGGTTATCGACATGTATCTCAAAACCAAGATCGAGAAGCTGTCGAATCTCCCGAATCCGATATTCGACGAGGAGAGCAGAATATCAGTGTACTACACGCCGACCGAGAGGTCCGTCAACTCGCGCCGCAGCTCTCCGATCCCCGAGGGGATCCACATCAACATGATCGAGCGCGGACCGCCCAAGCTGATGGCCATGATCAAGCCGCTGCAGGCGCAGGCGCCGCCGCCCACCGCCGAGCCGGGCACGCCGCCGGGCAGTCCCTCGCCCACCACGTCCAAGGGGCACCCGCGCCACTCGCGCCACCGGCACAGGGAGCCCAAGCCGTCCAGCGAGCCGCTGCTGGGCCGCGACGCCGTGCGCTTCGAGCGCGGGCGGCGGCGGGCGCGCCTGCCGCCCAGCGCCAGCTCGCCCGAGCTGCGCCACGCGGCCGGGGACCGCGTGCTGCTCGCCGTGGAGCTGACCAAGCCGGAGTGCGAGCTGCGCCACGAGGCGGGGCAGCTGGCGTGCGGCGAGTGCGCGGACCTGTGCCGCACGACGCCCTTGTAGTACAGGCTGCTCACGCGCGTGTTCAAGATCTACGCCGTAGCGGGCCGCGGCCTGGTGCGGGCGCACGACCTGCCGCCCGCCTTCGTGTGACGTGACGTGTCGGACGTGTCGTGACGTGACGTGACGAGTGACGTGTGATGTGAGGTGCGCGTCTCGGTGGCGGGTCGCTTGTACTTCTAAGTAAGCTGTGATAGACTAGATTGAATTTACATTAGCGACGTTTTTCAAACTGTCTCTAGTGGTAGACGATAAGGAGTATACTGAAACGATCTGTTCTTTGATAGTTCGTAGTAGTGAATCGAATGAACCTGTTTAATTAAGCGTTCTGTGGGTATTAGAACTTGTAAATAACTTAATTCTGTTTGTTTCAATCATTTTCCATTTTGATGTATTTTTAGGGTAATACGACTCTTAGAGTAATGCATTTTATATATATGTTCGACTTAAAGTGAGGTATAAGAAAGTTGTTAAACTGTATTGTTGTAATTGTTGCGCGGCTATTGTACATTGGTGTATCCTGATCGCGCCTGTACCTACTCACTACTCACTCGCACGCAACACACGGTTGTGCGCATCATTCATACATCTCGATCCACTCTACTACAACTACTTATAGTATATCGTATTAATACATTTTAACTGTCTATAAACTAATAATATGATATTTATATATTTTGTAAATGTCGTACAGAATGTATAGAAATGAGTCTTGCAGTGATATGCCAAATAATACAATCCAGCAATGATTATATTATATAACGTTTCTTAATATAAAATATACAAATATTGTTGAAAGTTTTCTAAATATATAACGAGAGTAAAACCGCTAATCATGGAGAATAAATTATTTTTCAATGTAATACTTTAGTCTTATTTACGTGTAACTAAACACTAAACAATCCCCAGTTTCGATACTAGGCATGAGTAAACAATAGCGAATGCAAACATTATACAATATTATCTGATGCATTTAATAACAAACTGTTTCGGTAAAGTGAACAATAATAATAACTTAATGTGTTTGCGTTCATTCAAGTGAATAAAACTTCCATTATTATTAAAAGTGTACTTAAATAATATCTATAAATAATCGTATCAATCGTAAATCTACCTAAAATTGTAATTTAATTCTCCTTGATGTTAATATTCAAATATCAGTGTAGCAAAATTTAATAACACGGTTCTACTTTAATTTACATTACAATTTATATACTGCACAAGACTATTTTTATCGACCTTTACAAAAAAGATACAAAACGTAAATATTTTGAGTACTGATAGAATGTAAAATTAAAGTAGAACTAAATGTCATTGACGTAATGCATTTACCAAAATTGTGTCACAAAATGAAGTCGTACAAATAAAACACTTTTATTTTATCTCAATGTTTATTTGTATTTGGCACGCCGTTATTATCTCACATACACACCCACTACCATCACGCACCTTTACTAATAATAAAAACAATACACAAATAGTTTAAGATACTGTACCATACTAAACTAATTTAATTGCGCTTCAATAAATTTGAATTTAATAACCGATCGAAGAACTACTAGATATTAAACCGTTTTTCTAAAACCGACGTATTCATACAAAAACTCGTCTAAATATAATCATTTATTCGGTAAATACGCATAATTGTCTCTATGCCGATGCAGCAGAAGGTACAAATTAAAATACGCCAAAACTTACACACCTAATTAACATCGCGCGCTACTTAAAACTGAAAAGTAGCAACTAAACATTTTGTTGAACTTGTTTACTTTGCCTTATGATTTATGTACCTATACATATAGCATTATTATTATGTCAGTCACAGTAGGTACTATCGTCACTAGTCTCTCATGGCAAAACTCTATTTTAGTTAAAATTTGTTACTTTTGAGTAAGAACGTTTGTCAAAACTACTTTTATATTATTTACCAAATCTACCGTCTTGGCGACATGCAGTGTTTATGATTACGACTGTCGTGCCAAAAACACATGGTCAATCCCCCGTTTGGGTAAAAAGTGGTATTAGGTTTTTCTATACACCCATAAGAGGCATGTTTGTCCAATATTTATTTAAATGCGTTCTTTTAATATTTATTCGTCGGCAATTTTCTTAGGTCGCATAGTAGGGAAACAAATATTCTATATAGGATTTCCTTCAAGTTACTCCTTAAATTAATCTTAGGAAAGAATACATAAGACAAGATACAAAAATGTCTTACACTATAGCAAGAACAAACATTTTTAACGACCTGTAAACTTTGCAGGCCTATGTAAAGTTGAAAAAGATTGAGAAAATAATAAAACACAGACAACAAAACCATTAAACCACTGAACAAACAATATCCACAAGAGCAACAGTAACTAAACTAAACAAAATACTGTTAGTCTATTTGCACAACGATGTTTTTGTATTGTCAGTATCCGACATTTCAGTTTAAGTACCGGTACTCCAGAGAGTACCAGTAACAAAACTCTAGGAACCGGCCTGTTTCTAGACACAACAGAGTTAAATAAATGTACAGATTGGAATATCTATGAAGAGCCTTATTTTTTTGAGGTTTTACCGTGAACGCGTTCGATACAAAACGGGAGTTCGATTATATTTTTGAGAATCATTAATTAAATTCGATGAAATTTCTGGGCTTGTGGCTAGTCAGTTTTCAGTTAAATAATTTAATTTTCAAATAACACGTAACTCAAGAGAAATTTTCAATATAAATCAGACTAAAATTTGTCTATTTTTCCAAGACAGTTATCTAAAACTATAATTTTATTATAGCCTTTAAAGAAGGACACTTAGTTAAGTAGTATCCATTATGGCTGCTCGTTTACGAAGCCAAAGAGCGACATGTGTCACCGGTTTAACCTTAGATTAATTTTATAATCTTTGCTTTAGCAACTTTGTATTATAATCTGTTTGTAGAAAACCGACACTCAGTTATGTCATGGTAGATGTTAACTAACTTTGGTTTAGTTCAGAAGTATGTTTAGAAGCGACTTAACAAAAAAAGTTTGAATCACATATTTTTTTCTTTTATAAACATTCTAAAATCAATATTAATAAAAACTATATTCGGTCGCAATAAAATCTGGTGGTTAAATGGAATAACATATTATGTAATAAAAAATAATAAACGGCTCGGTTTGAACAAAATGTTACTTGATGTTACAGTATTTCATTACAATGTGACGACTAACATATGTATGGTTTGCAAATCCTCTTAGCACAAGAATATAAAAGAAAATAATTGTCAATTCTATTCACTATATATGTATATACTCCCAAAGAAGAAAACACGGTAACATCCAATATCCAATACTGGTGTGTATACATATAATATCGTTCATGTCTACTCGTATACAGACGCATATAGTTGCACAGATATACGTAAAGAGCTATGGAAGTAGTCGTGGCTATATCTACGTAGGTATATGAAAACGGATACGACGCCGACGTCGCGACGCTTCCTAGTGTTAGTTACATCGCACGTCCGCAACTTTAATCGCATTACTCAATCACGATGTCTAATATACACCTATATAGTGTTCCATACATTAAGATATTGACAGTGAAATGCAAAAGTTTGTCTGCCTATACCTACACCTGGTGATATCTAGTGAATTATATCCTGGAATATATGAAAGGAGGAAGACTTAACATGTGCAATCGGTCGCTCTGCATTTGGAGTAGGGCTGTTATTAGACTCAATCACGAGTTAGTAGTAAAGTGAGACAGTCTTAACATTGGTCTAATATACCCATTATTATATTCACTACATTACTTGAAAATTAAACTAGACATTGACACTGGAATGCATTAAATGTCACCTCATTTGCTAAAAGTACTTCGATTCATTTTGGAGCAAAGATTTTAGCTGCAGTGTCAATTCGCTGAGATTGGCCGCACTAACTGAAATGGGTCTGAAGGATCTCTTTTAATACTTATGCTGCTTGTGCACATTTATTTATAAAAACAAAACTATTTAAATAGATACAAAATTATTTAAACATATATGTATTCTAAAATAATGTCTCTGAAAATATATTAATATGTCACTAGAGACTAAGCTCTGAAGAACTTATTGGTATTTTTGACAAACGTATTTGAGTTTCTAGGGTGAAATTTCATGTTGCTTTTTGTTTAGTCATCAGAATTATAATGAAGTACCGCTCTGTTACTGTCCTACAAAGCTTCAGTAACTGGTTGACAAATATCGCTAATATAAAATAATAGCAAAAATCATCATAGAGATTCAACAAGACGCTAGGTTAACGCCAGAAATGATAAAAGCCGTTAGAATCGAGAGATACCTAAGTAGACTCCAAATACGGAACAGCACTTATTTAGAATAATACATAATTTTGAGGTATATATCTATATAAAACATGTTCTAGAAAAGTAACTCATGTAACTTTCAGTTTTTATTTTGTGAACAAAGAAAAATGTAGATTTCCGAGTTTTAATTAAAAGCAGTAACAGTTCTAGAGCATTCTTTACTTTTCTAGAATGTATATAATCTTCTATCTATTATAAGTGATTTATTACTGCTCCTACTGGTAGGGCTTGACAACCCATCAGCTCTGTAAGGTACTGCTGAAAGACAACTGTGATGACAGTCAACCGCAGTCATAACGGTCAATTGTCCTTTCCAGCACAACAAGACAGAATGAATCACTTACCTTGGCAGCCGTCCGGTTCCAAATGATCACCTTGTGTCCGGAGTTCAGCAGATTCTTCACAATGCCACTGCCCATGATGCCCAGCCCGAGGAAGCCAAACTTCATCTGACTCGCCTTGATGTTCTTCTCCAAGAGTGTCTCAGAGACATTCTCCAGGTCAAGTGGGGGAGTATCCTGAGGAAGATGGAAGAAGTTGGTTTAAAATAATGTTGTGAGAATGAACATACATTTAGTGAAAAGTTTCACTGGAATAATAGACTATAAATAATAGTGGATGCTTCTAATTTGAATCTGTAGATAGATTTTTTTTTTCTTAAAAAAGACAATTCCCGCACCAGGGACCAAGCCCTGTGTTGCGGGGGACTTTACACACATAGAATTAACAAAATGCACTCAGACTCGGACAATCATTTATGGACCACACAAATTTTTGTCCCGTGTGGGGATCGAACCCACAACACGCCGCGCACTGGTAAATGGCAAGTCAAGCCATTAAAGCCACTGAACCAACCGTGCAGTCATAGATGATTTGAACAAGTCATTTGTATTTGTTTTAGTGGCCAGTTAGAACTCTTTTAAATTATACCCGAAACTTTATAACAAGGTTCCATAAGTTAGTGCTGCAAACACTAATTTAAGAAGATAATAATTTGAAAACCTAGACATAGTTCGTAAGTCCCTTTAGTTTAGTGACAATTAATCGGTAGTGATAAAAAATATTAGTGGACATCGTTCAGAAGGATAATAATCGTGGGCAACGCGCAAGTGATACCCCCGGTGTTGCAAGCCTCCATAGGCTACGGTAACTGCTGACTATCAGGCGGGCCGTATGCTTGTTTGCCTCATTGGTAGTTTTTAAAAAAAACACATGCCACCTGTTAATGTCAAGCACCTTTATACGCTTCCTAGCTAGGTAGAGATACATAAGAAATACATTTTCAAAACAAATATATATATTCCATCTCAATAATCGGAATGTTTACAATAATAAAACTTCGCCTATCTATTAAAAAGCTGTAACAAACACTTCTAAAAGTCCGTCCATCATTAATAATCACTGGGGTGAACTGTATCTTGTTAAATAAATATCAGCTTTAACTCAAACAAACTGTACACGAGTTTCTGCTAAAACCAATACTGTCAATTATTGGAAATTTTCCCAACATTTTCCAATAAATGCAGCCCGTTAATAGATAGGTATGGCAAACAAACTTCAACCTTAAACTTGTAGCCATAAGGTTTAATTTCAATTGCATAACGTATAGGAGGGTGGTATGTGAAAATTGTAAAGCTCAGACGAGCTACATAGTTATAAATGCATTGTGATATGACGGTAGGTACCTACATGTAGCACGCTCTCTCACCCCTTAACAAGAATAATAATCGATGTTATCGTTTGTCGAGATATTTCGAGATTGTACCCTTATATAGCTTAGATGTAGAACATTTTAATGGAATTAGGTAATTGAAAAGGCTTGTAGACGAGTAAAATTAGATAGGCGAATGAGTTTTCTATTTGTGATATATTAGCTAGGTACCCCATGTGGCTGCACCGCGTGTTATGTCGATACAAAGTTGCTAATATAACTTTCCAGATCTTTATTCTTGAGTGAAATAATCACGTCAATGTATAATTTCGTTTTGACGTGAAAACAGGACAAATAAGCACTGTTTTGGTATTTGGATAGGATATTCTTTATTGTACACCAAGTAAATTATACAAAAATTATATACAACTGGACGAATTACAGAGGTAATGGAATAAAGAATGTTTGCGCACACACTTGTGCACTATAATAACTCCCACTAAGATAGCTACGAATTACAAAGATACCGTCAATTAAGACATAATTATATACCAAAACTCGCCAACCCACACGGTATTAATTTTTTGAACACTCAGCCACTTCTATTATTATGTCGAAAATCATCAGACAACTCATGTGGCTGTAGGCTCTGCCATTTTGATATCTGGTGCACGAGCTGCTGACCCATTTATATAACTAGAAATAGTATCTCATTGTCGCCTGGCTTGCTGCTAGACTATACTGGTTCATTATTCAGAACTCGATCAATATTATATTTATACTTCAGTCCCTTTATAAACTGACCAATTAGAGCGCCAGTTTCGGACATGGTTTGCACATTTGATAGTTGGAGATCTTTTCGGGTATTTGCAGAAACTTTGGTTGGCAAAGGTGGTGCTCTTGCCGTCAGCCTTGATGCCAAGGTGTTTGTCGCCTTTATAAGAAATCCCCGAAGTGTATTCTGTATGGATCTCCAGCTAGCTAGATGATCGGAGCATTATTATTATTACAAGGAACTGTTGCTCTTCCCTACGCCTTTCATCATTTATAATAATGGCAGAACTTGTATTGCTCTGCGGATAACAGGACAGAAGATGCTCAATATACCCATCACTCGTAAACGATCCCGAAACGGCGAGGGCAACAGTACGGCCACCACTTTCCTCTGAGTGTACAATAGTCAGTCCTAGTCATAAATAATAAAGTAAAAGTCTAGTCATACGAACATTTTCCAAAGAACTGACGTCATCGCGTAATTGTCACCGAGACGTAGAAATACTCATTATTATTATTTACGGATAAAAGTTATATTATTATAATAATATATGTTATATAGACTGAATAATGCTTAACACTTTTTCTAATAATATTATTATATACAACAGATTTTTATGTTTATAAACACGACTTTAATTAAGCCCACCGATTTTGGTCCTAATAGGGCCAACTAACTTGTTACGCTTTAATTCATGCATAAAAGTATGTATGTAGTATATAATATAATATTGGACATAATATGTGTTGTAGTTTATACTATAAGCGTTACTACAGCACTGCTAGTCAATAAATAAGTATAATAAACAAGTTGTTTTTATTTATCAGTATTTTCTAAACAGAATGATATTTTCTGGGACTCACATATTCTGGTCATGTGATACCAAACTAGGCATAGCCTGTACTATTATAACCTGAAAACTTTCAATAGCTTTTTGAACTAAAACAAGCTAAATAAGTCTGTGATAAAGTCGAACTTAATTTTAAAAAAAGAGTTGAAAACTGCTTCTAAACAGATAAATAACAGGGAGTCAGTCAGACGAATAAAATATTTACAATGATCCGTGAGAGAGTGTGGATGAGGAAAAGGGAGACAATGAAGATAATATGAACATTAATGGAAAGGGAAAGAGAGATATGCCCAGAAACTTATTACTTAAGTTTATTAAACGACACTCTAGATTTTAACCGACTTCCCTGGCGTCGCACCTTATGGTAAGCAACACCAGAGACGACTTGAAGTTTGTTTATAGTCTTTAGGGAAAGCCTCGAAATTTGACAACCGGATCGTACGTTAGAAGGTCCTCTTCTCCCAGTACTCAGTAGCATATTGTAGGTAATATACTAAAATAAATAAATAATCTTAATCTTTGTATACAACCATTTTAGAAGAGCAATAGTCTATGGCATCTTCTTCTTTACATCAATAACTTATCGGATCACTCTCGCAAAAGCGGTTGTAATTGTGAGTGAGATAGCAAATCATCATTCTCAGTGTTGTTTTTTTAAATGACAACTCCCGCACTCTAACAAGCTGTGTGTCGCGAGGGACTTTACAAACATACTATTAACGAACACACATTACACCCAGACTCTGAATAACTGTGGGTCACACACAGTTTTGTCGTGTGTGGGAATCGAACCCACAACCTTGTGCACAGGAGGCCCATACTGCGGCCACTGGACCACCGAGGCAGTGCATTATAGTACATAATTATGAGTTTTTGGTGTTCTTAATTAGCTAGAAGTCTTGCGACAACATAGCAGCTGCAGCGCTTCAATAGTGTATTGTGAGTTAAACAGTTATAGTACAAACAGCATTGCAGCCGCTTATAGATTAAATATAATCTATTTATAATAATAAAATAGTACTCACCGGTCGCAATATATTCGACGGACGATGCAGCAAACTGGATTTCTTCGAGAAAGAATGGTTGAGCATGGAAGGTTTCTCATTAGCCATGTCGGTGTCCGTGTAGGACCGCGAGAGGCTTGACTTGGCCTTCTTGCGGGGGGTGGACTTCATGCCAGCAGACGACGACCGTTTAATAGGCTTTACCTTTGAAATGCCCAAACGTATCTATAAATATTCAGAATGGTCATTTTGTTGTAGCGGTGTGAGGGTTAGCCATGCAAGTTTTTTATATAAGACATCAACCTAACTCTTTTTTAACACCTTCTCATGGATGTATGTTTAGAATAATAATATGTTAAATAATAAAATAAGCGTCGTATATGACTTTGTTATATTTTTCCTAAAATAGATAAAACTAACCACGGTACTAGAGTATAAGGGTGGTAGATTTGTAGCTTTTAGCTCAACCAGATACAGGTTTAATCGATTGTCGACGAAGAACCTGACATTTAAAAATAAGAAAATTTAGTTTAATTATTTTTATTCCATCATTTCAGATAGCTAATTTGAGAAGAGTTTAGCGACACAAGTCTCTGATTCGTCACTTGATGCACATACATTCTTCTCATTGGTTCTATCAAATCAATATCTTTGAAAGAACCAATTAGGGAACCTTTGAAAGTGGCATACCTATCTAAATTTATTTATGCAGAACCTTCTTCATAATTTCTTATAACTAGTGTAAAGTGAAGAAGTCAATAAAGATGTTATAATAAGTAATAATAACTCGCAAGCATCAAAAGTTCCCTATGTATACAAATCAACTAAATATTTCTATAAGTAAGCCTAAGCGACCCAATCTGAGACTTACTTTAGGTGTAGAACTCTTCTTCTTGACGGGTGCCTCCACAGCAGGTCCATCCTCTTCAGGCGGTTTTTCCTCCTGATTTTCTTCTTCTTCCAACACATCTTTCAACTTGTCAAACTCTTCTTCAGCGTTACGGGCGTGGTCGTCCAAGTCACCGAATTTCTGTTTTGTAAAATGTAGGAGTTATAATGGTGGAGGTAGAGCTTAGTGAGATTACAACAGTCGGACAAGAGAAGTACCTACGTCCTACAAAAGTCCGCAGCTAAAAACAAAATTACCTTAGTATTTTGTTTTTTATAATGACGGACCACATGATCTAGAAATATCAGTTGTATTATAAATTACAACAACTACACTGTCAAAAGAAATATATATAAAACGGCAGGTGCATTAAAACCTTGCCAAAACTACAGTATCTGAGCTCAACGAAAATACCATAAACATTTAATATTGTTCTTTAATGGCTTAAAGTAAATACAAATTAGTTGAATTCTGCAAGTATAAGAAAAAATACGAGGAAACCCATGTCTGAGAAGAAAGTGTTAAAAAGCAGCATGTCTATTTCACCAACTTGTATTGAGGCAGTGTGCATTAAGGTTAAAAATTGCATGCACCCGACGTGCTATAGACGAAGCTTCTGCTGTGCACTTGAATGATGGATTCAAGCGATTTTCGCCTATGAAGATCGACCGACGAAACTATTGCAGTTTGTACCTATTAATAACGATTCAAGAAACATATTGGTAGTAAGAGTCTTTATCGCAAAACCTAAAAAATATATAAAGTACCAACCTCGGGGTGTTCAATGAACTCTTCAATCTGGTTGACAGCCTCCTTGAAAGCTGCAGTCTTGCAGGATTTAATCAGCTGCTCCTTGTACTCTTGGTAAGGCTTGATGTTATTGTCTTCAATCCAAGCACTGTTGGCAATATGAGCTTATAAATATCTACATTACTACACGTCACAGGGTATTCCGTACGCCGTCTTTATACCTACGGTCTACGGCGAATTTATACTGCTTTTAGCAGTCTAAGATCTAAGTAGTATCTGTTCCCCTGTAGCTCCTAAATTACTTTTCATGTGTATTCTAGGTTAAGTAGCTGCAATCACCGGCCATAGTGTCCTGCTATTCGGGAGAACACTATGGCCGGTACGTTGAACGCGCTAATCTCAGAAAGTACTGGTTCGATTAGATTTTTTTTTGTTGAATAGTGCATTTATTAAGGAAGGCTATATAACATGATGCACACTATGGTCAATAGGAGTGGAGCAGTAGTGAGATATGTTGCAAAATCGGAGAAATGTACGTTCCAAATTACCACGCGGACGAAGTCGCGGGCGACCCCTAGTTTTACTATATAGATACATACGACTTAAAACAATTAGATAGCCCAGATAAATCAGTTACAGACACGGAAAAAGTATTATAGAATGAACTTTAAAAACTTAATGAACGTGAAACCCACTCTAATGTTCACGAAATCATATTGATGGAAGACACTCCCGTATATGCATATGGCGTGTATTAATGACATAGTTCAAAGATTTTCTCATCATTCGAGCTACTATCATCCACCAGCTGCTTGCACCCTTCACCACGTCGAGGTCCACCTTCTACCGTGGAGACCTGTCCACGCAGTAAGAGAGATAGGGCACCATACTACTGAGCAAGCTTGACTGGGGAAGCATCTCCACCTTACAGAAAACCACAGCCAAATAACTGTTCCTGTGTGTTTTGAAAGGAACATTTTTCTATGCCAGGGATACGCCATCTTAAAGACCTGGTGCAAAAAACAAAAAACGGCAACACGCAAGTGATACTCTGGCATTGCAAGCGTCCATAGGCTGCTTAACACTAGGCGGGCCGCAGCTTGTTTGCCACACAAATAGTTTTTAAAAAAATAAAAAAACAACGGTAATCGGTTCTGCGAGCTGTGGCTTGTTCATTGCCACTTAATTGAAAGAAATCTTCGAGCTATATCGATCACTTTGGTTCTTCGACGAGGAAACGAGGATATCGTTTCAGATTCGATCACAAAGAGAAACTCAATCACAGCTTTTCCTATTGCTCTTAGGGTGAGTTTCAGCCATCGTATAGGTGCTCACAGTGTGCTAGGTGTTTAGGGTCTATTAAAACATTACAATGTATTCTAGTGTATCGCACGTCAATAAATTGATTTCCCTATTGTACAATGTTAAGCTCTTAGTTTAAATTAAAACGTAAGCGTGTGGCCCAAATGAAAGCATAAGGCGGGACCTTTATCTCTATTCGTGCTTTCATTTTATTTCCCTACCTATCAATGGAATTCTTAAAACGCCACATTCAGCCCTGGATTTACTATAGGGGTAACCGGAGCTACTGCCCAGGATGACAAATTTTCAGGAACGGCAAAATCCGAAACGTAGGAGAATAAAATACACTTTAATTATTTTCTATAAAGTTTTAATTTTATTGAAAATAATTAAAGTGTATATTTTTTCTCTCTTTCGCTCCGAATTGTGCTGCCTGGCAGAGGCGGTATTATTTTTCATCGTGGTGAAAACTTCTTTACTTAATTAAAAACAAATAAGTTTTTTTATTAAGAGAACAAAACGAAAAAAATTACGATAATAATAATAGGGCGGCATTTTTACAGTGCCCAGGGGCGGCGTTGAGGTTTCAATCGATTTCCCAAAGTGAAATTGCAAATATTAGTAGGATATATAAACATAAATAAATATCTATATTTATTATTATCGAGATGAATCTGTCAAAAAAAAAAATGTTTTATTCAATATTATTACTAACATAGTTTTTAAGAACATTGTTACTAACACACTATGGAGTAGGTTTTTTTAATCCGAAATAAATGATTTATTATTATTATTATTATCGAGATGATTCTGTCAAGGGTAGTTTACAAATTTTAGCCTTGAACGAATAACGGTTTGTGAACATCCTGATTTTGAGAGGGAGGGCATTCCAGAGAAGGATTGACTGGATAGGGAAAGTCATGAATTATGAGAAGGACACGCAAGAAGTAGATTGTTGAAGGATCGAAGATTGTGGATAGAACAGCGATAGTTACACTGAGACGTTAAATAGGTGGGAGCATTAGGGTACATAAGAATGGAATAAAGGGTGTAGAAAGTGCGCGCATACTACGGCGCCATAACAGAACCATTCCAGAGCCTCAGACGAGACCATAAAGCAGGATAGGATGGACAGAAGGATGTCGTAACTGACAGTATTGAAGGCATTAGAGAAATCAACCAAAGCCAACACACTGATTGACTGCCTTGGTGGTCCAGTGGCCGCAGTATGCGCCTGCTTTATACGAGGTTGTGGGTTCGATTTCCACAGAGCACAAAACTTTGTGTGACCCACAAAGAGTTGTTCTGAGTCTGGGTGTAATTTGTGTCCGTTAATTGTATGTTTGTAGTCTCGCTCGTTTGTTTCGCTAGTGCGGCAGTTATCTTTTCAAAGAAAAAAAAAACGTCTATGTAGTGTTTGTAAAAAGGGATTACTATTCTAAAAAAAAAACAAATATGTGTAAGACGCAAGGCAGTCTACTTAACTTATTATTACACAAAAAAACAAATTATCTGTATTTGCTATAGTAAGATTTGAATCATAGCGGTCCCCATCCCCAATACAGGTGGCATATAAAAGGTAAGTATCATTCTTTTCATGGGGAAACCTATTTAAATATTTGTATACCATTTGCAGTGTCTAGCCTAAAATTTGCCATATGCCGGAATTGATATATACGTCAGGTTTAGGAAAATACGTGGCAATGTAACTACTAAATCCCTATCAGAGCATTTCATTAGATTGATAGGGTATTTGGAATGATTTCAAGCTATATTTGATAAAAATATATGAAGTTATTGATATAAAGTTCCATTACGAACTAATATAGGTATGTTAGGGGAAAAGTTTTGGTAACCTTTTCGTCATATAATTAAATAATAAAAAATAGTATACTATTTCATATAATCTTCAATTATATTAAAAAGAGAAAAGTATATGTAATACATCTTAAGTAATATTATAAAGAGGCAGGATTTTATTTTTTGTGTACAAACAAAATCTCAATACTTTTAAAATATTATTTGATTTAAATACTGGACCGATTTTAAAAATTAAAAGCTACATTATCAGCGGGTAACATAGGCTATATATATTTTTTTAATAGGGGATCTTTACATAGTAAATAAATGTTCACCTGTGAGAACCTGGGATGGCCAACCAGTATACATATCCTACTACTGTTTTTTTTTTGCATTAGAATGCGATATCGAGTATCACTGAGCATCGTAGGCATATATTTTTATTTTTAAGTGGGTTTTTGTCTTTCTTTAAATATCATTGAGAATAATGCACCAATAGAAACAAGTGTTTTATTCTCCCTTTACCATACAAATATAAAATATTTTAGGAAAAGCAATGGTACTACCCTTTACCATACAAATATAAAATATTTTAGGAAAAGCAATGGTACTACCCTTTACCATACAAATATAAAATATTTTAGGAAAAGCAATGGTACTACCCTTTACCATACAAATATAAAATATTTTAGGAAAAGGAATGATACCTTAAACCTTTGGTAAAGGGAGAGAAAGAAGCACAATTATGTGCCTGTAAGATCAAGTGGGTTGTATGGTTAGTTACGATTATGATAAAAACGCGTGAGTAACACCTCTGGTGTTGCAAACGTCCATAGGCTACGGTAACTGCTTACCATCAGGCGGGCCGTATGCTCGTTTGCCACCTTTGTAGTATATTTTTATTTTTTATATTTTTAGATTGACTCTTATTTTTTATACTATTTGAGTAGCAAACAAGCATACGGCCTACCTGATGTTATGCAGTTACCGTAGCCACAGATAATATAATACTAGTCCGTAGCCTATAGATACTTGAAATACCAAAAGGTATCACTTGCATGTTATGGACCCTATTTGTTACACAAAGGCTTTAAGATGGAGTATCCCAAACATAAAAAAAGTTGCATTCAAAACGCATCCCTAAATGAGTGCTGAAGACCTGTAACCACACACAGGAAGATAACTATGTGTAGTTATTTGGTTGTGGTCTTCTGTAAGGCAGAGATCCTTCCCCAGTTAGGCTTGCTTGCTAGTATGGTGCCATACCACTCTTAAACTATTATTCTTTTATATCAAATGCATGATAATTATGAATGTCAGAAAGAAATCCAATTAATGTTGATTGTTTTCTACAGCCAATCCAAGCCCACAAAGAAGAATTGGCAAATAACTCTGGCCTATCTTTTTAATTGCCATATTTCCAATTTTGTATGACTTACAATTTGTGTTAACAAAAAGTAACTTCTATAATTTATTGTTTAAGGTGATAGAAATAAAAGCAGCCAACCTGATAGTAAATGCACAGCAAAGTTATGGTGTGCCATAAATACAAACAAAAAAGCAAACCCCTATTTTATTTTAAACTACTTGGGTGACATACAAGCATAGGGCCCACCTGATGTTAAGCAGTAGCCTAGGGATGCTTGCAATACCAGAGAGGTATCACTTGGGTGTTGCCAACCCTTTTAAGGGCTTTAAGATGGAACGCATCCCTAAATGAGCGCTGGAGACCTGTACTCACACACAGGAACACAACTACACTGCTGTGTGTAGTTATTTGGCTGTGGTCTTCTGTAAAGTGGAGGTCCTTCCCCAGTCAAGCCTGCTTGCTAGTATAATGTTCTACCTCTCTTAAAATTCTATTATGTAGGGGTAAGCAGAGATCACAGATTTACAACTTACTACTTTCTCAAATATGTATGTAATTTCATCTACTCTTAACCATACTATGATACATGCTCCCATATCTCTCTCTCATTGTTCTCTTGCCAGTCTATATCTATACTAATATTAAAAAGATATTTTTTTGTTTATTATGAATAAACTCAAAACTACAGGGACTATTTTAAAAATTCTTTTACCTATAGAAAATTACATATCAGTGAGTAAAGGCTATTTATTTAAAAAGTATGAGGGACCCCTATGAAACTAAATAATTGTCCACCCATGCGAAGCAGACATGTGCCACTAGATGTATATATAAGCTAGTTTAGTTTTACACAAACAAGGAGGATACCAGGTTTAATGCCACAAATAGTGAAAGGCTCATGCAGTTGACTGGAGTAAAATGGTAATAATATTTAGGGACAACTCACACATGGCCATCTGATCCCAAACTAGGCAGAGCCTGTACTATGGCCCCAGACAACTGATAAACATATTTATATATTTCTAAATATATACATATTATAAATAAATTACACCCAGACACTGAACAAACATTTGTGCTCATCACACAAAGATTTGTCCTGGGTGGGAATCAAACCCACAACCTCCAGCTTGGCAGTCAGAACCACCAAACACTAGACCCAGAGGCCAGTTAGGTTGAATACATGATGTAGAGAAGCATTATTTTTGTGTTTATCTGTGGTATTACTTGAATTTGGTTAATCTGTACCAATATTATTCGTATACTCTTCTAATAAGTAACAACTAATGATAAAAATAAATATAATAAACAGTACAGTATAGGAAAGGGTAACTAAGCTTAAAGCTTGACAAACTGACTGTTTGTCTAGATGTAAGCTAAAACCTACTCTGCCTTTCATAATATGGGAAAACAACACATACTAGAATAGATCTAATAAAATATAAGTTCAAATTTGTTTTGTTGACATAAAGTTATCCAGTACTTACTAATTATTGGTTCCGAAGAAGTAAATGCATTGCACGTTCATGGCCTTCTTGGGAGGCCTCAATTCCGGCGTAGGAATAGCTACCTGAAAATTATCACATCATCTGATTAGGGTTATTATTTTCATAATATTTAGGTAACTTTACATGTTTGTTTATTATCTAGGATGCTATATAACCCCATGTTATGACATATGAATGGGTATTAGCAGCTTACTGAGATATCAACACAACATTATCGCCTCATAGACATAATTAGAAGATTTTTTCCCGCCCATTATTGCGTGTGTATAATCTGACAATGACATCAACAAACGTTTCTATTGTTGTTTACAATCAACATTTTAGCTATTTATTGTCAGAAATCTAGTATGTTATTATTTTTAAATTCTAATAAAATAAAATGAAGCGTCTTACCCGGCCGGGCCAAGGGCTGAAGCCCTTCATTTTAGCCCTGAAACAAATACATAGCACGTATTACTTTCACCAGCAGCAAATGATGGACACGAATAACTTAAATTAGCCTCGGTTTTCAATACATACCAAACTAGATCACCAAGTTTAAAACTCTCAGTCATTTTGTACGTCTACACGGCACGAATTTCCACGACGAACTAACCAAAGAGTAATTGTAATTATTATAGAATAGCCAAACTTTTCCGCATCTTCTTCTTTGTTTATGCTCGCTTTAAAAACCGTATTTTACCGTTTGATATTGTTAGAATCGACTAAAACATTTTTTATAATATATATTTTTAGTAAAAATACATAATATAGAATAAATAAATTTAAGTGTAATGTATTTTTTTTTACATAACACTAAAATTTATTTTGTCATAAATTAACAAACTCTTACTATAAAATTATAGTTACCTCATAATTTAAAAGTAGGTATCTACTCTAATTTAAATTAATAAATGTGTAAACTAGAGAAATCGCTTGCATGCAGCAACATGCAAGCGATTTCTCTAGTTTTAAACACCAGGGATTAATGATGGAGTATCCTTAAGATATGCAAACGTTTCGTTATTAACAGAAAATAAATAACGCATAAATGAGCGCTGAAAACCTGTACTCATAGATAATTTTTTTTATTTTTTTATCAAGGTTAGCCAACGATTACTTACACTTATACATTCAATAAATAATAAGTATAATAGAAAAACATTCATAACATAAGCGTAGCAACCACTTAAAGGCTAACACCACATGCACTTAAATTGTTAACAATAAATAGAGTGAAGTAAATTATATAATATAACATGATTAAATTTAGTTACAAAACTTAAATTATAATCGAAATTAGATAGAATAAAATTAAATAAGTTAATACAACAATAAATTAATATAATAATTGCAAATTAAATATTTCTATAAGATAAAGTAGCATCTTTAATGGCATTAACTATTGATTTTTAAATTAAATTGAGTTAATTCAGGAAGGGCTGTTTGTGTAGTGTTCAGTAATAGTCCTACGATACTTACCTAAACTGTCGTGGTGTATGTCTATCTTGTCACTAAAACTATTAATTAAGTTACACATTCTAGGTAGGGGGGAGTTAGCACCAAGAACAGGGTGCTGCAGGCGAGTTTTATACGAGGGCAGTAACTTGGCTTTTCCTGCAGTAAAAGCAAGATGCCAAAGAAAGCGTTTTTGTTTTCGCTCAAGACGGAGAGCATGTACCGCATAGTGTGGTCTCCAAACGACGCTGCAGTACTCCAAGATGGACCTTACGAGCGTGTTGTACAATGAGATTCTGGTCTTTACCTTTTTAAAGCCTTTGCTGTTTCTAATTACAAAACCCAGCATTTTGGATATAAATAAATAGGAACACAAATACACTACTATGTGTAGTCATTAAGTCATTTGACTGTGGTCTTCTGAAAGGTCTTTCCCCTGTCGGGCTTGCTCACTTGTATGGTGCCCTACCTCTTGTAAAACAAATAATTATTGTAATATAATTTGTTTTACTTAATTTTAGTCTTAATTTAATTCCCCTACTTTCCACAGAGTACACATACAGTGACTGGTACACTGTCTGTCAATGCCAAAATAAATATTCTGCTTTATTATCTGTATCGTGTGTTTTCCTTCGAGTTCGTGATCATTTATTTTATGTACCGCCAAAATTAAAACCTTTATTTATTGTGATACTGAAATGCAATGTAATTAGATACAATGTCTAAAAGATTTTACTATCCCCAACAACAAGGCGACAGGAAGAAGGCTAAACTTGATATAAGCATATCTGATCATAACTTTCCGCTAAGTCAAACTAGTGAATTTAACAGAGGTACATAAACTTTATTATTATGGTATTATTTACTTTATGCAGAAATATTAACTTATCCACGTACTAGGAAAATGTAATGTGTGTAATATGGTATATTTTATATTGTATTAACTTGCCTAATTGTTTTATGAATATGCTGCAGAAACTAATGAAAATGACAACTGGGGCGATGATAATGATGACGAAATACTTTTGCTGGCTAGCCAAGCTTGTGAAGAAGCATACAGTAAGAATGACATCAGTCAACTACCTGACTACAGCATGTGTATGCAACCGGGCTTAACTAGCACACAGCTAAATCCAGAACCAGGACCAAGCACTTCCAAATCCGAGTTCACATTCAAGAAACCGTCATTTAACCCACCTTCTGCGGTATCAACGCATCTGAAAGAAAAATGTAACAGGATATCTTCACCACTGCCCGGGATTACTTCTAAAGTTATTTCTAAGACAAGTGGTCAGGTTAATATGACAAATGACTTCATATTTAATGACAAAGTGTTTAAAAGTCAGGATGCTGACTTTGTTTACAAACAACTGTTACAATTACAAGAAGAGAATACTAAATTGAAGTCAGAAAATGGAAAACTGTTAGAAAAATGTGTGACGAAAGAAGGTGAATCGTCTATATTGCGGACACAGTTGAAATCTTGTCAGACTGCCGTTGATAATGCACGGCTTGAGAAGATTAAGGCTCAAGAGAAGGTTCAGATGGAGTGGAATGAGAAACTGGCCACTGCTAATAGCCAAATGCATGATTTGAGGACCCAGTTAGATTTCAAGGTATGATTTCAATTTTAATAAATTTTTGTGCTAATATACCTATTTGTTTTGAAAGTTAATGGAGCTGATGAGATATCTTTTATTGGATACAATTTATGCAGGGTTATACAAAATGTATGCAGGGTTGCCTAGTTAGGGCCAAAGAAAAACTCAGTATTAAAACATGTATGTTATGTGTTTTATTTAAATAAATTGATTGTTATTATACATACTAATATTATAAATGTGAAAGTTTGTGAGTATGGATGGATGGATGTTACTCTTTCACGTAAAAACTATTAAACGGATCTGCATTAAATTTGGCACAGAGATAGATTATGGTTTGAAATAACACATAGTCTACTTTTTACAGTAATAACCGACAGCCACGCGGACGGAGCGGCAGGCAACAGCTAGTAATAAATACTTTACCAATTCTATAGTCATACTAATTAGTTAACAAATTTGTTGCAGAATCTAGAAATAATAAGTATAAAAGAGAAATGCAAGAAATTAGAATCAACTAAAGTTAAGCTGACACAAGTTACTGTAGCTGGAAATGACATCTCACAAAGGTAACCAAATAACAATAAAATTATATTAAATCGTAATATTTTATTACTAAATTAACACTTTCAGTGCCAAGAAAGCCGTTACGAATTTGTACTATCAAAAAAGAATTTTATTCAATTGGTTTAAGAAAGGTATTGACTATTACTATTTTGCGAACAAACAATAGGACTCGGTAGCCGAGTGCTAGGCTCGAGGACAGGTAATTAATTACTATCTATAGATGGAATTGGTAGCCAGGTTCTCGGCGTATAGCATATCAAAGAACCCGGAGCCGGGTTCTTGGCACTAAATATTCAGTTCTATTATATAAAAGTAACCTCAAGACAGTGGTGTAGTAGTTCCTATTATATAAGTACCTATATTGTTAGGATTTTTTACAAACTTAATTAAGAATAATAATGAAATTAAAATGACAATAATATTTTCTGACAACTCATACACCACCATCTGATCCCAACCTAGGCAGAGCCTTTGCTATAGTAGCCAAACAACTTTTTTACATACATTTATTTATACAAGGCAGGTGGCAAACAAGCATACGGCTGCCCGATGGTAAGCAGTTACCGTAGCCTATGGAGGCTTGCAACACGCAGATGCAGAACAAACAATTTTATTAATGATGATACTCTCTGCTTCCACACGAAATTTCTACAAATGCCTTTGTATAAACAAACCACTGTTGAAGTCACCAGGCCCAGATAATAATATTACTATCCAATTTTTACATTCTTAGCTATCAGTTCTCACATTAATGATTAATTTTATAAATATTACAGGTACAACAATAATACAATCCATAATGAGTCCCAACTCAATCAGAGTAAGAGAGTTAAAACTACATCAAGTTGTGTACAAACTGATGACAAGGCTCACTTCTTGAAACTGAATAAAACATGTGCATTGGGTAATGTTTCAATTTTTTATAACTTTACACAATTTGCTGCATATTATCTGCTGTAAGTTGATTTATCTGTGGGCAAAGGCTACAACCAAGTGGATACCATAAAAGATGTTTTGGCAGGCCATAACGTCTCATATGGTACCAGAAAAGATGGCCTGAAGCCGAGCAAGTCTGTCGTGTATTTTGCGGATTTATTTAACCCACCCCAGCTCGTTGAAGAACGACAGCAGACACTTGGTGTGGCCGACAATTTTCCATGGGCAGGCCCGGATCTAGGGCTATTGTTTTTGCCCTGCTAAAAAATCTGAAGATCCGAGGTTGTCCATAGGGTACTTGAACTGCCAACATGCTTGGCCTTGATGCGGCGACTTCAAGCTCGTGGGTTCGTCCTTCATACAAGCTGCAGCCAGCAAATGGCTCTCACTCACATAATATCTGCGTTAAAATGTTTAAATTTACAGAATCAACCACCCTCAACACAATACTATCACACATACTAGAACCATCCGCAACCCAGCACCACTCCATATTAGACTACAACGAGAAGTTACAGAAGACTACAGATTTGTCACAGAACAAATGTAGGATATACAGCACATTTCACCGCGTGCCTTCTACTCCAGTACCTAAGGAGAGTAAGAGTAGGGTCTCCTTGAACAGTGTGTATGAAGATATAACCAGCGTGGCTAGTGGCAGTTGTGATAGAGTGGAGGAGAGGTATTTTAATGTAAGTAGACTTTTTTTTATAGCTCTTTTTTCAAAAACGTTACATAGTTATGTTTTTTTTTTCAATGTCTACTTTTCATAACATAAACAGAAAATAATAAAATTATTTTCTGTTTATGTTAAATAAAATTTAATAACTGCCTGAATCTGCCTGGGAGGCATGCTGAGTAACAGTCATGTTGAGATTTCTGACAAGATATTTTTATAATACTTATGTGAATAACCGCAGTCTATGGATACTGGCAACATCAAGAGGTATCAGTCGCGCTTCACCGACCTTGTGTAACTCCTTTCTTGATAAACCTATTCTTCTTTTACAGATCTTCAATGCCATAAAATCTATATTAGCAGAGACGGAAAGCAAGTTGGAGATGGTATGCCAACGCGTGACGACTTCTTTTCAGAAGGAAATGGATGAGAAGTATATTGAAGTTACTTCCAACTATCTTGATGTTAGCAGAGAGGACTTACTTAAGAGCAAGTTAGTATAGTGCCAGAGTAGTGTTAGATAGAATATTAAATAATCTAGATGTGACCAGTGCGAATATTGAGACTATTTCCCACCAATTGTTAACAGATGGATCTGTAATTTTTGGCAAAACCAATAATTTAAAATCATTAATTGTCTTTGTGCGGTATTTTTTGTATCAAAGCGTCAATCACTTTCTTTGAAATGGTGTATTAAATAATTAAAATTGATGAAAGAGTTACGGAAGTTATGGCGACAGTAATATATTGAGATAGATAAAAAAATTCTTTAAGGATGCACATGTCAGGTTATTATAAATTTAATACGTTAATACAAAAACATTCTAACAGTATAAACTTCTTTCCTTTCTTTCCAGAGCATTATATAAAGAAGAACAGGACATACTATCTAGAAGGATGATGGCGACACTCTCGTACCTCGTAGAAGGTTCTAGAGGAATGCAGGCATTTCTCAAATATGATAACACAAGTAACAGTGGACAGTATATTGACACTATCAGTAGGATATGCGTTTTACTTGACAATGCGGTAAGTAGCAAACAATAGTATACGGTCCGCCTGATGTTAAGTAGTTACCATAGCCTATAGACGCTTGCAATACCAGAGGTATTGTTTGCGTGTTACCAACCCATTTTTTTTACTCCAGGATTTTAAGATGTAGTATCCCTGGAATAGGAATACGTTTCTTTCAAAAGGCTTTCCTAAATGAGCGCTGGAGACCCGTACTCACACACAGGAACACAACTACACCGCTCTGTGTGTAGTTATTTGCTGTGGTCTTCTGTAAGGTGAAGGTCCCTCCTCAGTCGGGCTTGCTCCCTAGTATGGTGCCCTACCTCTCTTAAATCGTCTAAAGGCAGGCAGTTACCGTAGCCTATGGATGCCCACAATTCTAAAGGCATCACTTGGAAGCAGCCGACCCAGAAAATTTAACAGGTGATTTTGTGATTGAGTATTTCTGAGAAAGGCAATCTTTTTGAAAAAAACATATCTGTAAATAAGAGCTGGAAACCTGTACTCACACACAGAATCACAACTACATGGTTGTGTGTAGTTATTTGGCTGTGGTCTTCTTTAAGGTGGAGGTCCTTCCACAGTCAGGCTTGCTCGCTTATGGTGCCTTTCCTCACATAAATTACTCTTTTATTTTCCAGTCATGTGCAACTATATACAGTGGGCTACTCCTCTCAATAACAACATTCACATCTACCCTCATCTCATCACTGGACCAAACCAAAGTGCTAGAGATTATAAAGGCAGTACTAACTTCAAGACCGATGCCGTTTGTGGTCACCCACATGCTGAGTCTAGTGAGGGAGGTATCCACGTGGAACAGCTTCATGAAGGTGTTCTGTCCAGGGAATGGAACAGGGAATCTCAAGACGGATTATGATCAAGGTGTACTTCTTTATAAGAAAGGTATATTAGATTATTAGATAGATAATAATATATATTGTAAAATATTTATTACATATATTTTTTTATTGGTTGGGAATTTAACCCGCAACACTCAGGGCATGGTGGGTAATAAATGGGAATAAATAATCCCCGAATTTACAAGCAATTGATTTATTTTTACTTTTATATATAAATTTGCATCTATAGAATAGCCCAATTATCCAATTTACATTATTCGCGGCTAGGTCAAAATAAATCCTACCAATATTATAAACGCGAAATTTTGTAAGAATGCATATTTGTATGGATGTATGTTTGTTACTCTTTCATGCAAAAACTACTGAACGGATCTGGATGAAATTTGGCACTGAGATATATGGTCTGGAATAACATATAGGCTACTTTTTTTATCGCCATCCACAACAACTAGTGTGAAATATATTTATTCTGGACTGACCGCGAATAAAGTGAATTGGTACAACCGGGAATTGGAGCCCATCCCGAGTGTTGTGTTCCCAATTTAAATTCCGACACAGGTCAAAATATGTGACCCATAATTATTCCAAGTGTAGGTGTACTGTGTGTCTGTGCATAATATTTATAAAGTCCACTACGATTCAGGTGTTGACAACTTCTGCACTAAGGATGCAAAAGATGTCTTTAAAAACAACATTAATAAGACGTAAACAAGCGGTGGACAAATTCGAACTGTGGAGTAGGAGCTCGGATGGCACAGTTGGTAGTGCGCTGGGCCGGAACCCGAGAGGCGCAGGTTCGAGTCCTGCTTCGGGCTCGTCTTTTTCCACATTGCTTTAATATTTAAGAACATTAATAATATATTACAAAATAAATGGTGTTTTTACAGATTCATGTTATATACAAGTGCTGCTTAAACAAATAGAGTCCTGTCTTAAGTGTATAGAGAAACAGAGAATGTGGGAGATGGCAGCACAAACAACACAGAATCTTATTATTTTATATAGTAATAGTAATATTAGTGATAATGGAGTTTTAGTACGGGACAAATCAAGGTAATTATATTGTTTTTAACTGGAAGCAACTCGACGTTGCGAGTGCGTGAAAATGATGCAATGTTGCCGTACTGTGCCCGCGTCGTTCGGGCTTCGCGCATGCGTAGCTCGGCAAATATCGGCGCGGCGCGCGACGTTGCCATTCTTGCACGCCTTCGCGCCCAAACAACAAATTCGAAAACAATGTTTGTTGCCTACACAGATCTTGAGCTAAAATACATCAAATTTTTATACGCTTCAAAATTATTCTAGCAAATAAAATTTTGAATTTGAATTTTTTCGTCTGATGTTAAGCAGTTACTATAGCTTATAGACGCTTGCAACACCAAGGGTATTCCCTCGCGTGTGCCGAGTTAATAAAAACCTTCAAACTTTCCCATGCTTGTCTCTCGGGTGAACCTCGGGAGCTCATTTTACAACTTGATCTTGAATCCTGAAGTAATAATAATAATAAATATTTATTCAGATAATAAGGTTTTTAAATATAACCTAGGGTATATACAATTTGGTGCCTATACTAGGTATTAAAACCTGTGCTACAGACGGTTACAGTGCTGTATGTAGCTATTTATATTTACTCATAAATGAGTTTAGGAAAACTATAAATACTCGCTAAAATGATGTGTATATTTTCAGATGTGATTGTCAGCTTGTACTGGTACAAGTGATTGTGTACGCGTTACGAATATGTGCTGTGATGTTACATAGTTATAACTATAGTTATATAGGTAAGTTATATGTTTGTTTAGTTTTGTATAACATTTCATTATAATTGGGAGAGTTGAAATTATAATGCACTAGCTGTTGCTGATGTAGGTTATCGCGATAAAAAGTAGCTTATGTGCTATTCCAGACCATAATCTATCTCTGTGCCAAATTTCATCAGTAGTTTTTACGTGAAAGAGTATCAAACATCCATACTTACAGACTTTCACATTTATAATATTAGTAGGAAGTAGGAAAAAGTGACCTTTTTGTTATACTACTTGGGTGGTAAACAAGCATACGACTCGCCTGGTGTTAAGCAGTAGCCTATGGACGCTTGCAATACCAGAGGTATCACTTGCGTGTTGCCAACCCATTTTTTACACCAAGGCTTTAAGATGGGAGTATCCCCGGAATAGGAATACGTTTATTTCAAAACGTATCCCTAAATTAGCGCTGAAGACCTGTACTCATACACAGGAACACAACTACACCGCTGTGTGTAGTTGTATTTGACTGTGGTCATCTGTAAGGTGGAGGTCCTTCCTCAGTCGGGCTTGCTAGTATGGTGCCTTACCTCTCTTTTTTTTTATACTACCAAGGTGGAAAATTAGCATACGGCCCGCCTGATGGTAAGCAGTTACCGTAGCCTATGGACGTTTGCAACACCAGGGGTGTCACTCAGGCATTGCCGACCCTTTTAAAACCTTATAACTTGAAGAACCCCATGCTATAGTCTCTTGGGAAAACCTCGGCAGGGAGCTCATTCCACAGCCTAATCGTACGTGGTAAGAAATTCCTCTGGAATCTTACGGTACGGCATGTTTGAGGTGCAAGGATGTGAGGATGAACTTCCTGTCGGTGGCGAGAGGTGCGTTTAATTAATTTAATTTATATTATTTTTAATTTCAGATAGCGAGTTACCAGTGAGTAAATATGATGAATTAGTATCGGTGTGTAGGTGTGGTATCCAGGTGTTGTGTCAGTGTGCACTGCGTGAGGTGGAGCTGAGCACGCAGCTGGCACACAACGAGGGACACCTCATACAGTTCTGTGAACTCATGAAGGAGCTTCAACACACTGAAGCTTATTGTAAGTAATGGTTTAATATATGCTGTTATACAACGTTCAGGGTCCGGACACTAGAATAATAGGCTCACTCCTATCCATCCTATACTAGCTGCTGTCCGTGGCTCCGCGTGGATGTCGGTTATCGCTGTAAAAATTAGCCCATGTGTTATTTTAGACCATAATCTATCTCTGTGCTAAATTTCATCCAGACCCTCTAGACAAATGGCATAAAAAAAGCATATGTATGGGATTTGACGTAAGTATACGTTATATATCAGCTCAGGACCGAATGATGTGGAAGACCTTGGGGGAGGCCTATGTCCAGCAGTGGACGTCTTGTGGCTGAGATGGATGGATGGATACGACATTATATCGTAAACTTATGTCAAATCTCATACATTTGCCTTTTTGAATTTTCGATTCGACTACCGTTTTTTTACAAAAGAACCTTCTCCTGGCAATAATAACAAACACAACAAAAAAAAAGAATTACTGAAATCGGTCCAGCCGTTAACGCGTGATGCCGTGACCAAGGGAAATAGGGATTCATTTTTATTTATAAGATGTAATTTTATAATACTGTCGAGTTATAGCTCGAACACTGTCTAAGCGGTGAACAAACGTACGGCCCGTCTTTAGTAGGCAGTTACCGCAGCCTATGGACGCTTGCTCGATTAATAAAAACTTTGTATTAGGGGTAATGTCGACGCCTTTCCACCGACGACACAGGGCATAAATGAGCATTCACACACACTAGCATTAATCTATATTTTATTGTTACAGCTAATATGCTATCAGAGCTAGCGGGAACACTTCAATCATCACCAGAAGACATGCCACCATCATTCCATAGACAACCCTGGCTGAAAAGTTTCGAATCATTCTCTCTGGTTGATTAATGAGGGAACTTAAATTCAGATTGCATGTTACCAGTAACTATAGTCTAGTGATTATTGTGTGATCTATTGGTATTGGTATGTCGGGCTGGTATCCGCAATTCTGCGTACTTTGCCTGCGGGTGGCTGACAGAGCTTCATTCCAGCTCATCGAGGAAGGCCAGCAGACTCTTGATCACGTCGACTGCCTCCCGTAGGGTGCCTGGGCCAAGTGGTGATCTGTGTGATCTATAAATGTTTGTTACCAGTCTAGATATACTTTCTGTCAATGAACTGTATGTTTGTAAAGTCCCCTGCGACACAGGGTAAGCTTCCTCAGTGCCGGAGTTGTCACCAATTATTGTAAATATTGTATATAACTCAAATGTATTTTATAAAATAGTTTAAGTGTTAATGATTTAAGTAAATAAATAAAATTATTTATTTCGAAACATTTATTTTGTTTACATAAATATAACCACTATACATACATTAGGAATGTGAAAATCAAGGAATACTTACAATAAATTGTATTTTATAAATCCATAAAAATACTAGATTTACGACAAATAAAATACATAGAAAGTAATAGTTTTGCTACAAGTAAACTATAATAATAATATATGTATTGTACAATATTAGGTGTGCACACACACGTGTGTATTAATGCCTACAAAATATAACTAGTCTTTATTTCGAAGAGAATTTTTATTTTGTACGAATGATGAATGATGCAATCAGAACTTACAATAAGTTGCTACAGATCAAAAATATTCTCTTGAGAACTTACAATACATGGTTGCAAATAAAACTCAACCTTAACGACTTCACCATAAGAGCTACATTAAGATTTTGACTGCCTCGGTGGTCCAGTGGCCGCAGTATGCGCCTGCTGTGTATGAGGTTGTGGGTTCGGTTCCCACACAGGACAAAACTTTGTATGCCCCACAAAGAGTTGTTGTCTGTTTAATGTGTGGGTGTAATTTGTGTCCGTTAATTGTGTGTTTGTAAAGTGCCCCGCGATACAGATTGTTCTCTAGTGCGGGAGTTGTCTTTTTAAAAAGAAAGAAGATGGTAAAAGTCTTACAACTATTAACTATAGGACACTCCTCATTGAGCTTTCACCTCTGCTGATACATTACTATACAGTACTTTTATCAGTTATTTTAAATAATTGGCTTGATATAAACGCGAAAACACTATACTGTATTTCACACATAGCATGGGTATTGTGATGTATAACATTTTACGATAAAGATGTAATAAAATGATTGAATCAATCTCTAACCAATTAGCTAATTGAATGATCAAGAGCCTACAGTATTCAATCGATAGGTTTTAATTTAATCGTCTATCATTTTCATTGATATTTGTATTGGTATGTCGGGCTGGTATCCGCAACTCTGCGTACTTTGCCTCCGGGTGGCTGATAGAGCTTCATTCCAGCTCATCGAGGAAGGCCAGCAGACTCTTGATCACGTCGACTTTATTGCTATGTGAAATAATCTATAGACATTACTTTCTTTTAATATTAAAATATAATACAAAAAATTCAAAAGCGATAATGTTTTTACCAATTATTTTTATCGACTAGGCGTTCTCTCTAGCATACACACAACAGTTTGTATAGATTATATTAGTGTAGCAGAAGCTTGAAAGCGGTGGTGACCGAGTGGGAAAGTAACCGACTTGCATGCAAGTGGTGCAAGTTCAATCCCCGGTGGCAATACCAATGTGAATTTCACTTTGTGGAGTTTATATGTATTAATCAAATGATTCTCCATCTGCTAACGGTGAAGTAAACATCGTGAGGAAACCCACATGTCTTAGAAGTCATTCAAAAGAAAATTCACCAACCCGCATAAGGCCAGCGTGTGTGAATTAAGGCTTTAACCCTCTCTTTCTTAATAGAGGAGAGGAGACTCGTGCCCAGCAGTGGGAAATATATGGGTTGCTATTATATATTAGTGTAGTCAGTTTGCTTGTGTGCTGGAAATAATGGTATTTTTAAAAATCTTATGCCTAACATTTCACTAGTAGATACATTATGTAGGTACAATGTCTGTGCTTGGTCGATGAAAGAAATACAGCATAAAGCCTGCAGCTAATAAGAAATGGAAAGCAAGAATCGAACCACCCAATATTAAATAGTATTTTGATTTCTTCAATGCGGGTAACAGCCAGAAGATAAGTACAGCACCTGAGACGAATGCTGCCACCATTACAAGGAGCCATTGCAGCCAGAAGACTTGAATCGTCCAGAATACTGCTACTGGTACGTAGATAGAGAGTGAGTATCCGTAGAGGCAGAATAATGACATCATTGTTGGTGATGTGGCATTCTGAAAGAGATCAGAAACAATATTAATGGAAAGAAACTATATTTTATTGCATTCGATCCTCACAATACATGTCACTTAACTGGTGTCGGTGTAACCGCGCATCAGCTGCTCGAGTGCCTCGTACTGATAAGTACTTACACACCACAGTGGTTAGTCAAGCTAACTAAGCCATTATCAAGCAATTATTACTGTTGTTGCAAAAAAGCAACCTATACATGTCCCTTTTTAAGAGACTACTGTTGGACTAGTGCCCAGCAGTGGTCTCTGTCCTAAACGTGTCTTTTCCCTGCTATTAATAGAGCAGAGAGGATAACAATGCTCCATTTAGATACCATAAATTTTTCAACTAAATGCTTTTCCTATAACATACCTGATTTTCAATCTCATCATGTGTATCAGTATTTGTGGTCCATTTGAGCGCACCCCAGAGTGCTAAAGGCACAAGCCACACATAGCAAAAAATAGCAGTAGCTGCTATCGACACCAAATGGAAGTCATACCGCCACACAAAGGCCTTGTTGTTAGCATTCTGTAGGTAACTTGCTATGTTACCGCTCACTGCTATTGTGAATATCTGCAATTAGAAATACTATGTTTATATCTGTTGTAAACTACCGGCCCGCCCCGACTACGCCCGGTTGTAGTTTTTTTCTGTAAGAACATTCTTCAGTTCTTAGTATACGAAATCTTTAATTAAAATTTATAACAAAATTCCAGATCGTATAAAGGGTCTTAACTTAAACATATTTAAAATTAAATTAAAAAATTTTTTGGTTAATAAATGTTATTATAATGTAAGTGAATTCCTGAATGATAAGGATATAATAATTTGACAGATATCAATTTTTTTTTTTTTTTTTAAATATTATTATTATTTTATGCTATTACTAAGTATGTTTTACTGCTTTGTTGACATTTACTAATGACTGTTTGACATATTATTTCATTTGTGTAAATTATGTGATTTTTTTTTTTGGACATGTTTGTATAATTATTTGATTGTTATTATTTTATTATTATTTTACATTTTGACATTTTATTATTTTACATTTTGACATCTTATTATTTTACATTTTGACATCTTATTATTATTTTATATTTTGACATCTTATTATTATTTTTGGATTATTTTATTTCATTTTGACATTACATAAAACTATTTATCTTTAGGTACTTAAAATGTCATTGTATTTCTTGTTTGTTTAATATTTTTCAAACGCCTTGCTAGGCACATTTTGGTGAATCAAAATTAATTGTAAGACCAACCTGTAATACCTGAAATGAGTGAATAAATAATTTATGATTTATGATTTAAAAAAACAATGATGAATGAAATCAGTAAAGTCATTCTCAAGTTATGTTTATGACCGCGCGCGCAGGTGGTTTAATGGCAAGTGGATATCTCACCATTTACCACCGCACAGCATGGTGTGGGTTTGATACCCACACAAGACAAAAAATTGTGTGATACACAAATGGTTGTCTCAAGTCTGGGTGAATGTTGTGTCCATTAATTCTATAATAGTCTAAATACATCTCATAGCGCATGTCTTCTATTAGGATAGACAGAGACTATAATATTATACTGTCCTTAATAATGAGGTGTAAACCTTCAACTTTGTACTTACTATTATTTATAATAATAAATAATATTGATAGTACTCGATAGTAGTAGTTCAAATTACAATTCTTGAAGGGCCACTTCTATGTGTGTTAATTGATATGAAATACTTTGTTTGTACAAATTAATCTAGATTGTTGGCCAAGTAAAAAAAGTATTTAGCACTGACATCTTCTGTCAGTGCTAAATACTTTTTTATGCGTATGTGTATATAATATATATAAATGACAAAATTATCATAATAAATAATTTATTATTATTCATACCAGGGTAACAGAAATCCATATTGGTCCATACAGATCAGGTTTCCCCTTGATTCTCTCGTCAAAATAGTTTCGGGATACTTTTTGCGGCAACACAGATGATATGATACGCTCCACAACTTCATTTGTATGAACATCAAAATACTTCTGGTAGTATTCTATTGTCCAGAAATTGTGGTTAGCTGTAATTATAAAAACTCTACTGTAGTTGTTCCTCTTTATTATCTATTGTGAGTGCTTGGCACAGAGTTTTATAGTTTACGAAATATGTTAAAAAAACTGCCTACTGCACCGGGAAATAAGGTTATTACCACAGTACAGATAAAGTTGTCAAGGCCATCTAAGGCCAATAAAGCTTATAGGCCTACTCTTTCCTCTTAGTTGAATGCCATGTAATGGGTTATCACCCATGACAAGCCATTCAACCAAAAGAGTGAAGAAGTATTTAGAAAACCTATAGACGAAATCATTGTTGAACTTTTTGTGTTACAAGGTACTTTGGCAAATATATTTCTGGTACTAAATTATTTTATAATAATTATGCCTTTGTATGCTATAATTTATATTGATGGAAGACACAATGCTTCATAGCGCTTGGCCTGGATGTAGATCAGAGGTTACGTCATGGAAAGTAAACAAAACCTATAAAGTAATAGCAAACACAAATTATTAATAATTTCACTTGTACAGTATAATATTAACATATATGAGTTTGTGATATTGTGATGAATAAAAATAATATTGATAATTATTGACATTACCCTTGTTCTCATCCATTATACACACTGAGCAACTAGCCCTCAGAGTCCACAAGTAACTATATTATTATATTGTAAAAGACGAAGAGAAAATAACTTAAAAAGCTGTAGAGCCTACTTAATGCCCCTAATTAGATCATTACTTAATTTGCATGAGTATGGAGAACTTATTTGTGAATCTTATTAGTTGATTAATGACACATTTGCTGGAAGTGCTATAGAGTAATGTGTAATATTACTCATGTAGCGATTAGTTTATCACCGCCAGATAAGATCTACACAAAATACATAGATAAACACAAGTTTGTTTACATGTTCATTTAGGATATTGAAAAATGACATTTCCTGTTACTATATGGTGTATATGTTTATTATTCTTACACTGTGGTACTGCCTCCGGTTCTTGTGTATTTTTTGGCTCTTCAAAGTTATAGTTCGGATTTGACATAGCATTGTTATATTGATTTGTATGCACTGCCTCCACGTCGATACGTGCGCTACGATTATTATGATCAGGAGAATAGTCCTGAAAATCAAGAAGCTCCCCGGTATTCACATTGGCCATTGTTATTTATTTCATAAACACCAGATTAATCCTCGATTTTACGTTAATTTTCTGTTTGTGTAATATTAGTAAATGACTGAATTGTCACATTCGTCACCTGTTATGTCTGTCACGGGTCACGTCAACACAAGTCACGTCAGAATTATTTTTTTTGCAAAATCATCTGAATCTGAGGCTTTCTGGGTGCTGACTGACAACCTTATTGTCGTCTAATAAAACATTAATATTGTCGTTGTTGTGCATATTACAGTTATTACTTCCTTTCAGAATTGAAGTAATAAGTATTCTGAATGGTTAACGGATCTATTGTTGCAAAAACAAAACACCAAGACAGTGCGTCAACACCTCTCAATATTATATTCTCAATGCTTTGGTCTTTTCCTTTTACAATATTATCATCCTTGTGAAGAATTTGAAAATAATTTTCTTAAAAATTATAGGTCTTAGTTCAACAAAAGTGTTATAGTTTTGTGCTTGGGCATTCAAAGTAGTTATTTCAAATGTGTTCATATTCAGTCATATTGTTTATAACGTTAGTTTCTGCAACAACATTTTATTTGTTTTCGAACAATAATCGGCTTTTACCAACATAAAGTTTGAATCGGTCCAACCTCGGCCAAACACCAAGAAAATTATAATTATGACAACTGATCAACCAATCAAAGTTTAGCCTCCCTACTTTCTCTGAGGCGCCGCTCTTCGCCGCGCCGCGCCGTCGCGTCGCCATTTTGTTTTCATCCAGCAGACATTGTTACGTCGATACGTATTCATTATTGGGTGAAGAATTAAAAGTGTACTACGTGATTATTTTCGTTTAATATATAGACATTGCATTCGTACGTGAGGTGATAACAGTTACATCGTTTTTTATCGTCAACTGTGCTGTGTTATACGCGATAACGTAAGTTTACTACGTGTTCACAAAAAAAAACTCGCCATATTGGTTAACCACGTAAGAAATAACTTGGTAATTCGTTAATTACAGTGATGTGCAGTTGAAGATTGTACTTGGCATGGTGACATCAACGACTACGGTCGTCCATCAAGATGTCAAAAGAAGTAGCCGAGGAGTATGCGTCGAGTTTGGCGGACCTAACCGTCAACAGCAAACCCTTGATAAATATGTTGACTATCCTCGCGGAAGAGAATATCGACCACGCCGGGGTTATCGTTGAAACAGTGGAGAAGCATTTGGAGAAGGTGAATTTCAATTTTTAAAATTAAACGCGTGTGAGGTGCCACGGAAATTGAGCCACCATCACGTGAGCTCAAAGGGAGGAATGGGAAAGTGTTCATAAAAAGATGACGCACGCTCGCGTTGCGTGTTTAATGTGACAAATGTGACTAATTCGACCTCCTTTGTAACCAGTCGAAGCAGCAGCAGGTATCTCCTAGCAATATGTTTCAATTCGACATGTCTATGCATACAAAATGACGAAATTTGTTAACGATAGGTTTTTTTCAATGGTTCTTATCAACTGTAGATAACACCAACTTGTTTTGAAACAATTGACTGCTTAGAATCATTAGTGCTGGTCCTGGCACAATGTTATGATTAGTAGTGTCCATTACTTGATATCACCATCAGTGAAAGGTTGATTTATTCTTTCTTGCTTGCTAAACTTGTTCTCCAATGTTGTAAGATTCCACATCCACATACATTCACTGTACAAACCTGTAGCTAATTAAATAGCATGTTTTGTCACTTTGCCAAATTTTTCATGCTTCATTATGTGCTGAATGAAGCCATTACAATGAGCTAATATTGACATAAATACCACTTAAAACTACTCCAGTTATGATAAACAATATATTTTAGCATCTGAAATAAGACAATTGGATATCCAACAATTATAAATATAAAATTACAATGTAATTATAGTTTTGTAATGTTCAATATGTTGCACAATATTAATTAAATAGGAGATACCTGTATCAAACGCTAGTTACAGATAACACATTCTATCTTCAAGGGTATGTAATCCTTATCTTTTTCAGTTGTATATCCAAGAAATTGTGATAATAAAGCATTTTGAAACTGAATTCTTATTTATTTTTCACGTAACAACAATTAAAAGGTTGACAAAGCAAATTCTTGTCTTATTCTATCCCATTACCATTTGTGAACTGTGGGAGCAAACCTTGGATGGAAGGTCAAGTTCGGACTTGACCGCAGGGGTTTGGGACTAGACATTGTTTTTCTACACAGGTTCACCCTGACATCAAGCTGCCTGTACTGTATTTAGTTGATTCCATTATCAAGAATGTCGGCGGCATGTACACTACGAAGTTTTCACAGAGCATCGTCAATATGTTTACACGGACATTTAAACAGGTAATTGTGAGTCAAAATCTTATCAACTTTTTATTAATTTATTACGTCTATAATGCCGTTATTTTAAAGGTTATTGTCTCCACAGGTTGATGAGAAAATACGGTCACAAATGTTCAAGTTACGGGAGACATGGCATGATGTGTTCCCTGCTACGAAGTTGTACCAGCTTGACGTTAAAGTGAACTTGATTGACCCAGCGTGGCCTATACAAGCTCAACCACAGCAGGCAAACATCCATGTAAATCCAAATTTTCTGAAAAAGGTGTTTTTTTAGTTGTTTATGTTTTGAAGTTGATTTAGTTTACGCTAGCTTTAATTAATGTTTAGTATGATGAGGCATTGCTTGTTGACCCTACCTTACCTTATTTATTTCGTAAAGCCCACTGCAAGTACTTTAACTTTGAGAATATGTAGTCTGACATTATGCTTGAATTTCCTGTTTACCGATTATTATGTATAGTAATGGTAATTATGTCTTTATTTCAATGTTGTTGCATGATTGGTTGTTACTGCCTCTCCATTTAGGCAGTCTTACTGCTGAACTGTGGTGTTGTATCATTTGGAAATTATTTCACTTGATTAAAAACCTTACTTAATTATTGTAATAGCAACCTATGTATGCCCCACTGCTGGGCACAGGTCTCTCTATCAAGAAAGGGTTTAGGCTGCCATCTACAAACACTGGCTTATTGGCTCAGTGGATCAGACACATCTTATGAAATTATTATCAAGTTGAAATCTTGTAAATTAAATGAATTTATATGATTTTTATGGTGTTAACTGCCAATTACCAATATATGGTTTGACAGGTTCAAGTCCTGATCAAATATGTTATATGTGTATTTTGTTGCCATAATTTCAATTTCTATGCAATATGGGTTTTTTTCCTATTGTAGGAGCCATTCATCTCGCATCACTTGTCAATTGACATTTACTTAGATTTGTAATATCAATTTTATCTTAAATTTAGCAGTCAGTGTCAGCGACCACAAGCAACAATGTGACTGCTACACCCACACCAGCACCAGCAGTTGAAGATGACGAAAAAATGCGCAGCATCCTCGCTAAGAAAGAGCAAGAACTGCTTATGCTGCAGAGGAAGAAGGTGGAGATGGAACTTGAGCAGATGAGGCGGCAAGTGGAAATAGCTGAGAAAACTGTTACTAAAAAGGTAAGATTCAATTTTATATTCTGTCCTTGCAGCTGCTGCTGTAAGGATTTATGTATTTTGGTGAATAATAAAGAGTTCAATTATCAATTTTCCGGTAGAACACATAATGGAAATTCCATTAAGAGGTATCTTACTGCTAGTATTTAAATTGAGAAATAGAGGTATACTGCACAAAAGCTGATGTATTTTAGATAGACCTTGAAAAATAATGTGTGCCCCAACTTTTCAATTATGGGTAGAAAAAAAAACATTGCTGCGTGGCGCCCAAACTCATCAGAGACTTAGTGGGTAGCATCAGTATTTAAAAGGAATAATATCACAGCTAAGAAGACTTTAGCGTCCATAGACTATGGTAACTGTTTAATATCAGGCAGGCTGTATGCTTGTTTGCTACCCAAGTACCTACTATAATTTCGTATAAAATCCATTGAAAATGACAATGACGTGAGTTGTCTAAAACGGGTAATTAGAATAAGTTTAATGTAAAGTTTTTATTAATCATGAATTAATATCGTTGACTGATTTGCCTACTGCTGTATTCGCCTGACTAAAAAGACAGGAATTATGCCTAAGTAAAGAATTGGTAAGGAAATCAGGCCATTCTTTTCAATCCCCAGAACAACAAAGTAACAACCAAAATCAACATGCTATCTAAGCCAAAAATCTTAAACAGTAAGGTTACATTTGAGACCTGCGTGCGTCGGAAGTTATTGCCCACGAAAAGTGTATTACATATTAGAAGAAAATTATGAAAATACTTATCTTAATACTAACTGCGTTCTGATGAAGTATTAGGACTGGGAATATTGATTCAATTCTTTTTCTTTATTTGGTGGGAAAACCAAGCAAGCTGTGGAACCCTCGACCAGTTTTCTTTTTATCAATATCCCTTTATCAATCTTTATAAATGGGAAAGTAACTGTTGTCTTACTTGCTGTTTAAATGCTATGTTAAAACAAGGAACAGATTTTGATAATGTTAGTATCTATAGTGACTCTACTTTAGAGTCCAAAGATATTAAGCTTCGATTTATCGTATGTTCAACAGTTCGTTTATTATTATTTAATGATAACTACACGACTTCTGTTAAAGTAGGTACTATGTATATGAATATACTCATTTATCAGTATCTAACGTATTAAAGTAATAAAGATATTTTTTTATTTTAACGATGCTTCATGCCCTATTCACGTGTGTAATGTAATTATTCTCTTTTAAAACTAACAATTACATATTCGTTAAAAATATTAGCATATAAGGACAACCATCAGATGTAATATACCTAGACTATAAGTAAGCATATGATCGTGTCCCTTTGCGACGCCTCATACATAAATTGAAACATCTTGGTATATGCGGAAAAGTGCTATCTTGGATCAGTGACTTCTTATCGGATCTCTACAACTCACACGTCCACAGTGGTGTGCCCCAAGGATCAGTGCTCGGGCCGTTCCTTATTATTATTTACCTGACAGACCTAAACAATACATTAAAAGAAGAGAATGGGAGCCCATTCTCTTCTTTCTTCTGCCGATGATACGACAATTCCTTTTACACAGTCGCAAGACATCCAAAATAATTTAAATGCCATATTTAATTGGAGCAGCTTGTGGTTATTATCACTGAATACAAATAAGTGCACCATTAAACACATAGTTAAAAACAATCCTTGCAAACCATACTATACTGGACAACAACAACTGAAGTCAGTTGTCAAACAAAAGGACCTGAGCGTCACCATAAGTAATGATTTAAAATGGGAAATCCACATAAGTAAAATTGCAAAAAAGGCAAACTCCGTTATCATTTGTGAAACTGTGAAAAATTATATATCAGTGCTAAAGCCTTTGAAAACGGTTTAAAGTGAAAAAAAAATAGTAGGATGAAACCCATTCCATAGGGAAGACAATATCACAAAAATAAATTACGGGCGATCTGAAGTCGGGAAGCGGAAGGGGGTGAGTTTGAAGGGTAAAAAAACGGTTTATCTCCATTTCCGGCAAAACTACAAGTCCTATGGAAAAAAGTTAAATGGCAAAGTTGTAGGTAATAAACAGATCTACAACTTTTGTATTCACACTTTTTTCACATAACCTCAAAACGTATGTGAAAAATTCAAATAACCAAGTTTTTGGTATTTTATTTTTATCCTTTACTACTGCTTTTTTTCACTAAATTTAGTGAAAAATTATCATTATATATAAAATTTATTATTTAAAAGTGAGTACATTTTAATATTTCAAATAGCAATGAAGATATAATTTACTAAACTGTTTTTATTAAATTATATATTGAGTCTGTGGTTTGACAGTTGCATTTTTAATAAATAATAAAATGTACTAACTTTTTAAAAGTATTGCGGTCGAATTTCGGCCACTAAGTGACCTCTAAGTCACTCGTTTACAAAAGTATAGTAAGTACCTACCTAAACCTAACAGGTTCTTCAGATCAAAATTGATATTTAAGTGACAACCATAATGTCTACAAATACGCGATACAAAGAGAGACAATATGTAGGTGAATAAAAAAGTAGGTAAGTAAGCGCTGGGAGCTGAATTGTGCTCTATTGTGTGCAAGCAAAGTTGATATTTGTTTTAATGATTTTACCTGGACTGTATATGTGTACAAATCGTGAAAGTTCACATATTTTAAATACTTCAAATACCTATTTGCATGATACTGCTATATTTGTTTAAAAATACCATGACCGTTAACTCCATTAACTCGAAAAGAAGAGGTCTAGAGATGTTTTTTTTTTTCATTTTTTACGTTATTTAAGTTTGTATTTTTTTCTAGAGTGGCAATTGTGTAATTACTAGTGAAATAGATGCCCTAGTTCTAGCTTTCTTTTTTTTTACTACGATAATCGAACGCGTCAATTGCTCTCAACTTTCTCCCATCGTTATATGTTGAAGTAAACTAGAGGTCACACTGTGTTTAAAAACCATGATTTTGTTCTTTACTTGACTTCTAGTTGATTTTTAAAAAAAGTTTCGTAACATGCAGCTCATAATAACCGAAAAAAAATAGTTATTTCAAAAACGGAACTACGTATCTGGAATACGTAGTTCCGTTTTTGAAATAACTATTTTTTGTCAATATTTTTTATTGATTGCTCAGACAGTAAGCTACCGTTTTAACAATTTCTATTGTTGTAGTGTAAATAGGACACGAGATATGATTTTGTCTCTCATTTTTCGATTTTATTTTATTATTGAACTATAACACCGTATTATTTCGTGATTCCTACATTAAACGTAAAAATTTTATATACAGTTAATCATAAACTCCATGTTATCTAGAAGTTATTGCAAATTTAGTTTATATCAGAAATATCCGCGGTTAGTTAGGCCTGTCTTAGATATTTTTTGTCGCAAACCTGTGTGCAGTTCTTTTAGGTTTTAGTAAAAAACGACAATGTGATATATAACACTTAATATACATTGAAAACAAATTGCTTTTTCGTATAAATATTTTGAAATACATATATTTTCGATGATCCGTAAGTGCCATCATCACAGCCCTACAAAAAAAAAAGAAATATGATATCAATCCTGAATACCACGAAGTTAGTTTGTGATTTAAAAACTGTATATGAAAGAAAGTATTGGCCATCATTTGATGTATGGATCAAGAACGAATACGGTGTTATAGTTAAATAAAAACTAGAAATGAGGAAAAAAAAATCATAAGTATCTCATGTCCCATTTACACTACAGCAACATAAATAAATTGTAGCTTACTGTCTGAACAACCAATAAAAATTATTGACACTGGAATAAGTGGTTCCTTTTTTGAAATAACTTAAATTTTTCGGTTTTCATGACGTGGATATTCGGGATAATCCCACCCACATGCCCACCGCTGTGACTTCTGAGAGCCAGGATTAACAGCGAAATGACGCGGATATAACGAAACTTTGATTTATTTTTTTTAATCAACCACACGTCGGTTCGCAGTCGGAGTTGAACTCTAGTGCTAGAAATGATAAGGATTACGGGAATAAAAACATGATGATACAAAATCACAGTTTTTAAAATACAGTGCGTCATATATACGTTGTATGTTGTATGCATTATCGGGACTGCAATTTTTTAAGGAAAAACTAAAAGGAAAGGAATTTACTTGTAATTTATAAGGAAAAATGAATTTGCTTTTAGTATTAGTCTAACTAGTTGTACCAACAGATCAAACAAGGAACCTTTTACTTTTGAAAATTTTGAGAGTTGCGCGATAATAAATTGTTACTATTTAAGGTAACATAGAGGAAATTCGAATTTTCATTTTCTAAATGAATTATTTATCGGTTATCATAAATTCACTTTATACCTACTTATACGAAGGATATAATATTTTTTAGACAAAATAATTAATAAGATGTATGTTTTGCGCAGGTGCCGACTATAACGATAACAAACAACAACGCGACCCCGGCGCCGCCCGCCGTCGTGCCCGTACAGCCCGTGGTGCACGACGCGCCCGCTAATATTCCCGTCAAACAGCGACTGGGCCCGGTCAGTACTACTTATTATCTCATTTTGCCATCATTCGCGTGTTTAGATTACGTCGAGCCAAAAGTTATCCAATTTTTTTTTTTAAGCAGTTACTAAAAGATGCAGGCAAAAGATTTATCTAGCCGTACAGGCCGTACGGCCAGTATTGCCGATCGCGATCGTGGGCGATTTCAGGATTGTATCGAGGTGTTTTCAATTCGCAGCCCGTGAACAAACCGAGCGGTCGCATCGCGCCCGTCAGCGCCGCGCTGGTCGCCGCGCGCCGCGACCCGCGCCTCGCGCGCCGCGCGCCCGTCGCCGTGGTCGCGCCCGCCGCGCCCATCGCGCCCAACGTGTTCGACATCAAGCCGCTCGACCACGTCACCAAGCGGAAGAACGTCATCACCATCGACGTGCGCCCCGACGCCGCGCCGCCCGCGCGCCGCAAGGACCCGCGCCTCGACAAGCGTGACCAGCGCCGGCCGCGCCGCCCCGACGAGCGCCGCCGCGCCCCGCCCGACCCCGCCCCTGTCGCGCCCCCGCCGCCCCCGGCGCCGTCGGGGCCGCCGCAGGACACCGAGCGCGTGGCCACCCCCGCATACGCCGACAAGCTCCCCGATCCCAAGAAGATCGGCAAGATGCCGCCGATCCCGAAACTCAATCGGGCCGAGAAGCGCGACGCGGCCGAGCCGGCACCTCCGAAACGAAAGAGGGAAGCCGTCCGGGCCGAGAGACGGAAGCGGCGGGAGGATGAGACCGCGCGGGAGACCGAGAGACCCGTCGCCGACGAGCCGACGCCGCCCGTCGCCTCCCCGGACAAGAAGTCTCGCCGGGAGGCCAAGGAGGCGCGCGAGCGTGCAGCGGCCTCGGAGCGGGCGGCGGCCCCGGAGTCCGAGCCCAAGCGGCCCGAGCCCGAGCTGATAACCTTCAAGGAGCTCCGCAACTACCACAAGGAGCGTTACATGCGACGCAACAGAGAGAAATCGGAGAGCCCGGAGGTTGCGGAGGAGCGCGCGAGCGAGCCCCCAAGTAAGCTATCCTCCCATGTAGCGTGCGAGCCACGACACGACTCGACTGCGCCTAGTCTTATTACTGTGATATTATTCTTAAGCGCGAGCGGACACGCTTGTTGTGTTGAAATAAAATATTTTTTAACTCTTGGAGTATTCATATTGACGTGTTTTTACGCCGGCACTATGTACCCTTTTCTTTTGAGCCCACCGAATGTTAGTCGTTAATTGCCCGACAGCTATTTACTGAGATTCCATTGACCACTCGGTACTTAGTACTGTGCACCGAGAACGATTCTGATCACTTGATCGGCCTTACTATTCGAATTCTGATCACTGGATCTACATGCAATAACATTTTCGTCTTGGTGTGGTGTGATATAAGAGTTGTAGTGTTCTTACTTACTCTGCATCTTCGCCAAAGTCTTCAGAGCCCAGCTCATAAGTTAGATAATTTAGTGGCTACGAACAGTAGTGAATAACGAAATCATCGCCACAATTTCTTGGACAACACTAACTGGATGTCAACTGCAACTCTGGACCACATGGTTAAACAGTAATATAGTAAAGCTAGAATATAGCCATTCAAAGTGTAGTGTAACAATCAAGATTCTACTATCACCAATTTTCTAAAGGCACATACTATTCGATAACAAGTGTATTGCATTTTCGGATTCATATTTCTAGTTAGGTACTATAATGTGTGGATAAATGCCATTCAATGGGATAGTTTTTAATTATTATTGTGTACAATTAGGTGGGAATTAATTTCATAGTCGAGTGTAAAGTATTGAAGTACGTAAGTATAATATTTAGTTGTTTGTGTTGCTTTTAAATGTTGGTCTTGCTTAAAAATTTGAGTTTTTGAACATAACAGTAATTAATAATTTAGTGAAAATTCTTTCTCAGATTTGTCCATCTACTAAATCAACACAATTCGTATCGCTCGACATAAGCACATCCCATTTTTTGGGTAAATTCAAAAGATTTTGGTAGTATTATTACGTGCGTGCTCGCTCGGCATGTACGTCTACGCTCAGATTATGCGTATGAAATTCACTTGCACACGTAGATACGGGGTTTTAGATTCGATACAAGATTTTGGTAAGGAGACTAGGGACAAGTTTAGGAACAAATAAAACAACAGATAAGGTGATTGCTCTGGCAATAGGGTTCGGGGAATTTTGTAGTTGGCTTTTGATGTGGACAAATCTGATAAAGAATATTTTCAATCATACCTAGTTTAGTTTAATTGGCCTTTTAAATATTCATCTCTTATATTAACTACTTTATAGTCATCATCCAGACAAGCCTTATTGCTGAAATATACTGATTTCAATGTTACTAACCGTACTATTAAAAACATATGAAGTGAACTTTACCTGTAAAGACATAAGGTTCTATTTGGAATATATAAAATTTTACTTTTCTACGAAATCCTTTTATAAAAGGCAGTGTAGATGATACAGAAATTACTCCTGGAAGGTAGGGAATGTTTCTTTTTTAATTTTTAAGACAGATTTGTCACTGTTATTGTACAACCTTTTCGGGAACTGCCTCCAGCTTACAGGACACCAGAGCTATAATAACACTACCTGTGTTGTATTTCTGCTGATCAGTAGTGTTCCCAGAGCTGTTTGAGGCAATGCTGTAAAAAGGCTGGCCACGGGCTAGTTATACACCTGGCTTTATAAGCGTCCATGGGCTATGGTAGCTGCTTATTATCAGACGGCCGTATGCTTGCTTGCCACAATTGAAGTATAAAAAAAACGATTGCCTTTTCTTTCTCGGAATCTGAACCGAAATCGCGCTAGCTAAGTTTCTTGCCAGTTCTCATGGCTTTTTCCTTTTTAATGAACTGTCTTTATAATTGGCTATTCACTTAGGAACTCAATGAGTGTCTAGTCCCCAAATGTCTGAAGATTTCATAGTTAATAAGTACAAATGTACAGTCCATAATGTGATTGTCATGAAATATACGATATTTGTGCCATATAAATAATTATATTGTGAAAGTTTATAGTAGAAACGATAAAGCTGAACCGTTCATGTAGATCTTCAAACTTTGCTATTATTGGTGAAATATTTACGTTTATTTTAGTACTGTGTAGGTATATATATAGCGTGTTACTTTTTATCTTTTGTATTGGTATATATTGTTATAATATGGTCTTGACTAATTTAAATATTGTCGCCTGTAACCCAAGGCTAGGCAGGCCAAGTAAACAAAAGTTGTGTCACCAATCGAACAGTTGGACTAACAGTTGCTCTTATTTATTTATAGAAATATACAATAACACTTGTTGATTACACTTACCCTCTTAGAGTATAAGCTTTCTAAAATCCTTTCTTAGTGCTCACCTACGTTATAATATAAGCTATACATTGCCAATCGAAATCATTAATCTTAATGATTAAGGGTAGCTAATAACCAATCTCAACATAACAACATATTGGAAGTGCCAGTAATTTCAGATACAAAGCACTAATTTCATCCTTTGGTGCACTATTGTTAAAAATTATGAAGGAGACCTTCATTTTTTTTATCTAATTTTGCATTATCAGAACAGCAACGCTTATATCAGATAACCTGATTTGGGAGGTCAAGGACGCGCGTCAGCTACGCTAGTGCCCGGATTCCTAAAGTACTTACGTACCACTAGTCGGTGATCCTTCACGTTTTATCGTAAATCACTAGTCCCCCATCACCTGATTTCCTGACGTATCAATCAATTGGCCTGTTCCAATCTACTATTGACTATAGGCCTTTGCTTATAAGAGTCACTACATCCGATGCCTCCGCATTTCAAATCCAGTCTATCAACCTTCGTCCCTCGTGGGTATCCAATTTCAGCCTAGTGAAAGAAATAAATTAAGACTTTAACTTGAGCATGGGACGATCAGAAGTTCCTCTTTCAAAGAAGAAAGGCTTTTCCCCAATGTTCTGGGACCAGAACAAAGCAAAGGGCAAGGGACTTAACTCCGTTAATTCCCCTAATTCCCCCGTAAAGGTTAATTGCGCAGATGGAGCAGTACGATCTTATGAGCATGTTCATATAGTTTTGCTTTCCATGGGCTATAAATTGGCGCAAATTAGTCATAGAAGTTGGTGGAAGGACCTTGTTCTTCCCCGTACTTTTTGCCACGTTCTCTTTTGACCACTTCCTTGTTTTCTATATTAGGCATTTTATATCTTATAGTTATAATTTTATAAAATAAGATTTTGTTACTAATTTATGTGTATTTTAATCTTCTATACTAAGACTGGTATCAATGTGTTTACAAAATAAGAAATATGTATCCAAAAATGCAATAGTCAACATAGTGATAAATATACCACGCTTGTTATTTAAAAGTTTGTATAGTCTCGTGAAATCCTCGTCTATCTCTGCAAGAAGACGGATTGTGTAAAACTTTCCTGCTGTTTAACTGGATGTTATGGCAACTTCACGTGGTATAAATTAATATAATATTGCCAAAGCATTATCGACCTTATGATAATATAACTCCTTTTACCTTAATGTAAATATATGATCAAAATCGCCACGAGAAATTTTCTCATCTAAAATGACATCTTGGGATTAGAGGGAAGATGAAATTTTACATACATCTTAAGATAAGCATTTGCTATAATTTGAATTGGTCGAGTCGATATTCTTTACATCTATGACTATTACAGAAAGTGGTAGAATGTTTTCTAGTGACTTGATTACTTTAACTTTGTTGAGAATATGATAAGGCAGAGTGTAGGTACTGATTTATTCTTTATGTTATAGTAGGAAACATAATAATTTACTCATTTCATCATATAAAGCAATACCTGTCGTCATCTTTCTTAGTTCATAATGATTATAAGAAATCACAGAATAGTGGGCAATGAGTAATATTAAAATTATCCGTCCTGACACAAATGTACTGATATGATGATAAAAACATAACAACAAAATAAGTATGTATAGATATAGAAGATTTTGAAAGTTCTAATAAGGATCTAAAAAAAGAAAATATGTATCTAATATATTATCATCCAAGCCTTAGTACCGAAAATCGCGTGTATTTTAAAAGTCCACGTGTGATTTACTTCATGATGGTCCTCCTCGTCTGCTATAGTTGAGATCATTATAAAGAACACACACGCAAGTCACATAATATGTACTTTTTGAGTGCACGCGATTTCAATTTTGCCTCTTGAATCTTGTAAACGTTGGACTGATCTAATCATGATATTTTACGACCAATTCGTGTCTGAATTATTATAGCTATTTAATGTAAAAGTATTAAATTGAAATAATTTGCAGCCTTTTGGGCCAAGAAAGTATGATTCTTGTGAACATCAATAACTTGGAACTATCCAATTAGTTAGTTCTTTTTTATTGTACATTCAAAATATTGCAAATAAAGTAGTTGTAATGATCGGGCTTGTCGCTAAGCGTGATGTCTTTTCATACAACCCCTAAGGGTTGTTAACTAAAAAATCGCTAAAAATATCTCCCATAGGAATCAGATCAGTCTTAGTTGAAGATATGCAGTACTTATTCCCCCAGTAAACTTTACTTATGAGTACTTGCACCCCTAAACATATTGCTAATAATATCTATTTAACCAAGTGTGTGCTTCAGGTAGATATTCTTTATTGAACGTCTATAAAATAAACTAAATCCAAATATACACATGAAAAATATGACTTGTAATACACACAGGACGGCCTTATTGTTTTAAGTAGTTCTTATAGTTGTAGCTTATGTAGAAATTAAAACCCGGAAATATGTAGTAGGCTCATAGAGCAATTTTATAATTATTGGTGGGGAAAATATAATTTTGTTTCACAAATAAAATATAATGCAATCTCAACAAAGTTGAACATTTCTGTTACAATTAAAGTACCTAAAGAATTTAGTCACAAATTCAACAGAGTTATAATAATGTCTTAAAAATCTATATAACAATCCAATATAACAAAAAGACCACGACATTGAACACGATCACAAAGGCGTGCATCAAAGCTTTCTCTTCACAAAGGTGTCTGGGGGGACCACATACAATGGGACGAGGTACCTTAATCCAAGGTTTGACCGTTAGTATATACCTCAGGTAAACAGATGATAACAGGCGCAAGGTAAAGTAGACCCTGACTACATAAATATAAAGTAATATTTTCAGATGTGCCAGAGGTCATCACGGAGACTAAAGATGTCGATCTTAGGGTGTTACATCCAGTTGTTTCGGAATCAAAAGCGTCGCCTATAGCTCAGAAGAGATCGTCAACTGAAGCGGTCGAAATCAAAGCTAAGAAGAATAAAATTGATAAGTTTGATGTGTAAGTACTATTGTTGTATATTTGGTGAACTCTAGCGAACCTAACAACTCCTGGACTAATAGAACAGTGGTAAGTATGTTGGGGTGGCACTTCATTTAACCTATTTGCTCTGCACTTGATCTAAATATTTTCTACTATATTATCCGCGCGGTTTCTCCTGCGTTAAATTTGGATTTAACCGGTGTCACATATTTTTGTTACTGCCATACTTCTCTTAGGTCGTAGGTTCGAATCTGACTGGTACTTTCTTAGATTAGAGCGTTTAAACAAACAAACTCTTTTCAGCTTTGTATATTATTAATATTTAGTATAGATATTGTGCTGATAGACAATTTTATGAATAAAGTATAAGGGTACCTTAATCATAAAATTAATTTTATTGCGACATAGTCACGAATATTTGATAAAATAAGTCCAAGTGCGGTGGGAGCATAACAAATACACCTTTGTATAGTTGTACAAATAACCATTATCGTTTTTAATTGGTTCCAGTACGACCACTAACAATCTTCTAATCCTTGTCATAATTTCACATTTTGGTATGCTGTATTATAATTAAAATAAAGTAAAATAATTATTAAATTAATTAATATACGATTAAATTATCAATTTTCGAGGTAAAATTGATATTAGTGGAATAGTGGTTACTATTTATATAATCAACATGGCTTCATTCTGCTACTCTAAATATTTCTCATAAGAAAGACGCCGACTGCGGGACATAGGCCTCCCCCAAAAATAATGCCAATCTATAATTATGCATACATATAAAACGAAACTAATTAAATAAAATCTAGATAGAATCTAGAAGTAAACCATTTTAAAAATAATATAATATACTTACATTAGATCTAGTAATTATTGCTTTTATTATTGTCTTATTACAGCCTCTTTGGTAACGAGGACGTGGACCTCCGTCAACTCCCTCAAGTGGACGAAGTCAGTGCGCCTCCACCACCATCCATTACATCATCACCAAAATCAGACAAAAAAATTAATGACAAGAAGTTTGACGATGAAATCGAGGATGTGCCCATGACATCACCTACAGGCTCACCAAAAAGAGACTGGCATGAGGTGAAGAAACGTGAAGACAAGAAAACTCCATCTAAATTAGATTTAGTGAGGGCAAAGTTGGCTGAAGCAACCAAAGGAAAGGACAAGGACAGGCTTGGAAGGCCTTTGTTGTTTAGTAAATCTCCTAGTAAGTTATTTTCTTTATTGTTTACTTTTGTAAGGCTTAAGAGTACAGGCATGAAAAGCAATCCCAAATTCCAATACGACGAAAAATTTATATAGATTGTGTTGATTCTTCGTACATAAAAGAATACAATTGTATGACTAGAATCTTAAAAACTTATCTAAATATTAAAAACTTTAATTACAGGTGTAGAAAGAGAAAGACGTCGTACAATTAGTGGAGACGACATCGACCTTCGGGTAGAAGATCAAGAAGACTTTGATGAAAACAAGAAATCAATCTCCATAATAATGTCACAAGCCAAAGAACACTTAAACGATGGTCAATTAGATAAGAATCAGTATAATACGCTCATGTATCAAGTACTGCAGCTAAACGAAAGGCTCAAATTAAAAGAAGCAAAGCAAAGAGAGTCATTAGAAATTTCAAAGAGAAAGCTAAACAATGCTATCCACGAAGAAAACCACAAAGTCACTAGTCCTAAGTCGTCACCGAGTGACAGAAATAAGTTCGGAGATATAGATGAGAGAATAACCCCATCTGTGTTCATGGACACACCTCCTGATAGCCAAGGGTTACAAGATTCGGACATGAGAATCGTGAATAACGATGTAGATGGACCTAAACAAGGACTGCTACCTTTACCTCCTACTATGCCGTTGTACGGACCCTATCCCCCTATTTGGCGAGGACAACCAAGACCGCCGAGAGGTGAGGAATTCGGTAGTAGAAGATTCAGAGGTCCAATGCCGCCGTTCTTTAGAGGGAAGTTCGATAAGAGAAATCCTAGACCACCGTTTGTAGATCCTCCTCGTCTTCCAATGCCACCTCCATTACCTACTCCTAAAATGGGCACATGTCAAGGAGAGTGCCCGTTACCACCGTATGAGAGAAGCGAGTCACCACCGCCACTAGGAGCACCAGGCTTCGCTATTCCACCAACAGACTTCAAAGTTTTAGAATATATTGACCAAGATCCGGTTAAAACTATTCAAATTGATGGTATCCCTAGAGAAATAAGGTTTTACGGTGACTTAGCTGTTATAATGTTAGACTGGGATGATCCTAGAGAAATTAAGTTCTTGCCAGGATTACGAAGAGTGACGTTCGACAACAAAGACTCGATAGTTCTGTCATTCAATGAAGGTTATAAACAAGTGGAGATTGATGAACAAGTTTTTGACATCAAATTTGGTTCACCCACTAGAGAATTATATATAAATGGTAGATGGTATGAATGTTTCTTTGGAGGACAACCTTTAGGAGTAATTATTGATGGAAAACCAAGATTAGTGCATTTGGAAGGTCCCATGCCACAAGTTGACATTGGTAAAGTAAAACGCACAGATTTAGTCGCTGGGAAGATTAATCTTATTGTAAATGCAACTCAAATGTATCCAGTATATTTAGATTCTAAGGTACAAAAAATCTTAGTCAATGGTCAGTTTCTAACTATTCGTTTTGTGGATTCCTTGAGGACTGTATTGATAAACGAACAGCCATTTAAAGTAGAATTCGGCGACTTACCGAAGCCTATCTACGTTGGCAGTGAGAAATACTTCATCAGGTTCTCAGCATTACCGAGGAACGTGAAACCAGGTTATATACAAATAGCTAACATGGAAGGTATCGGGCTGCCATTAGTGCCGCCAATGCACATTTTTGAGATGAAGGAGAATAATATTATGGAGACTGATGAAGAACCAATACAGAGACCAGTAAAGACTCCCAGCCCCGAAATTAATACTGAAAGTTTAGGTATGGATTCGTTTATTTGTTATTTTAGATTAAAAAAAAAATTAAATAGATGTATGAAATCAGAAAAAAGACTAACAAAATTATTGAATTTCCTCAGGTCTTGACATGCTAGCCAGCGTGATGCCATCAAGCATCGTACCAGCATCAAGCTCAGAGTACAGCCTAGCAGAACCGCTTTTCTCAAAACCAGATAAAATCCCTGGTCTCGAAGTGCCTGCAGAAGAAAAAGCACCTAATCCAATACTGCCAGTACTTGGTAATATTAACGTTAGTGATTTGTTCGCTAAACTGGTTGCCACTGGTATTGTACAAGTGCCCAATGATACTAAGACTGATACAAAAGAGGAGGAGGTGAAGCAGAAGGTGGAGGAAGTGAAACAGAAGCCTAGAGAAGACAGAAATATGATTCACAGGGTAGACTTCATGAAGCCTGAGACGCTGAGAGTGTGAGTTGGTTCACTTTGTTATTAATTTTATATTTTTGTTTTTACCTACTAAGGAGGCAAACAAGCATACGACCTGATTATGGTAAGCAGTTACCGTAGCCTATGGGCGCTGACAACACCAGGGGTATCAATCGCGTGTTGCCGACCCTTTGACTACCTTTTAATTTTTTTCTTGAAGGAAGTTTTATATGTAAAAATGGCGCGCAGTTGGTTCTGATCATATTTTTCGTAGGACTATTATTTTTAAAGAAAAATATAGCCTATGTTACTGGCTGTCAAAAATGCTATCCTTTAGATAAAAAGGTTCTCTTATAAAGGTTTTAAGCTTAGTATGCCTTCACAAATATTTCTATATCTTCTGCTTTGTTAGGAGGAAAGTGATTATTTTTTACTCAAAAGAATTTTTAAAATCAGTAGGTACAGTAGTTTGTGAGTTTCATTCATTATAAATAAAAATACAAATCTTTTTCTTTATAATATTAGTATATATTTTATATGGGTTATCGATAGCGCCAACGTGTTCTTTACGCGTAACAGCTGTTTTCGCAGTGTATCATGTCTAAGATTTGATATTTTAGGCTTGCGATTGCTAATGCATAATTTTATGTATATTGTACAGTAAGCAGCCGGGGCTGGTGTCCAAGCTGTACGGCGGCATGCAATGTTCGGGGTGCGGCGCGCGCTTCCCGCCGGAGCACACGGTCCGCTACTCGCAGCACCTGGACTGGCACTTCCGACAGAACCGCCGCGACCGGGACTCGGCGCGCCGCGCACACTCGCGCCACTGGCACTACGACCTGTCCGACTGGGTGCAGTACGAGGAGGTCGAGGACCTGGAGGAGAGAGGTACCACCTAGTTCTTAACTTTTTAGTCACGTAATACTTGAACGACTACTCAATAAACAAAACAAAAATGTAATATACACCATTTGCCCACAGAAAAAAGCTGGTTTGAGACGGGCGGAGCGGCAACAGTGGCAGGCTCGGGTGCGGCGGCGGAGGGCGAGGGGGATCCGGGAGCCCTGGGGCTGACGGGCCCGGGGGGGCTGGTAGGGGAGGAAGCCCCCTCGGCCGCTGCCAGCGCGCCGCTAGCACACACGTGTGCGCTCTGTGGTGATCTGTTCGACCAGTTCTACAACGAGGACAAGGAGGAGTGGCATCTCCGGAATGCCGTTAAGCATCAGGACGATTATTATCATCCAATCTGCTTCGATGATTACAAGGTTAGTGAGCGTGTTCAGCCTAATCTGAATTTACTCTGTATTGTCACAAAATATTAACACATAAAAAACATACTTACATCAGCTTTATGTCCAGAAAATCGACTAAATCCATTTTTTGGATACAAGTACACAACTAATTAAATTGGTTATACATTATACATATTAGCATACCAACTATATCCCACTACTAGACACAGGTCTCTGCTCTCTCAAGAAAGCTGAGGGACACAATGCTAACACTAACTTAGTGTATAATAATATTATAAACATATGATTGTCATTGATAGAAATCGCCCTAGTTCACACAACTTATTTTAAATATTTTAATTTTTAGGCATCTCTGACAAAAGAAGAGCCACCAAAAGAAGATTCGGGTGACGATGTTATATCAGAACAGAAGATAGAAGAAGAGGCGATTGAGATTAAGGACGTGGACGAGCCTGGGGATCAGTCTGATAACGAATCTGTTGTAGAAGTCGTCGAGGATAAAGACGCAGATCCTGTCGAGGTAAGTTACTAATTATATACCTATTATTAAATAGATATCACATATAAAACTCCTGTGCAAAATCTATGCTTCTAAACTTACGAGTTTAATCTTTGTCTGTATTTTTTTAAATTTTCCTGACGAAATGAACGACATGCAACGACGGCACGAAATGAATGACGACGGAAAACCTTTCATCTATGTTATATTAGGAAACTCCTGTGCATAATATCCAAGGAGAAGAAAAGGTTCTCTTATATAGGTTTTAAGCATATTATGCCTTCACAAATATTTCTATATCTTCTGCTTTGTTAGGAGGAAAGTGATAATTTTTTACTCAAACTCCTCCACTTCTGATTAAATTCGTTGCGAGGACCACAGCATAAGTTTTCAGGACTCCCTTGTTTGATAGTTAGATGTGTGCAAGTATTCATGTGCGATATTAATGTATACCTTATACTCCAGATTGTTGAAGAAGAAGAGGAAGGTGACGAAGACGACGTGGTGTTCAAGGCGGAGCCGGTAGACGAGGTAGTGGTGGACGATGACAATGACACTGATGACGAGACCGCCGCCACTCGCGCCGAGCGCGACAGACAAGCGGAGTTAGACTTCACCATGATCAAAGTTAAACAGGAGCCTATTGATCCAGGTATGTGTATCAACACTCCGCTTTATACTACTAAGTAGGCAAACACAACTCGACCATGGCTGCGGGTATGACTAGCGCGTTGCTGTATTTATAGACAATGAAAAAAACCCTGTTGTTTTCATTCAGCAAGACTCAGAATAAACCTATATTAATCAAACTATAATCAATAAATTACTCATTAGAACAGAGGCTATTCCCAGCTTTTTATTTGTTTGCTATGCTGTGTCATTGCTGGACCCACATTCTTTCGCATACTCTTCTTATGTCAACTTAAACCAACATTTGCAGAGTATCTCATTCATAGATGTAAGATTAAAAATCTTAAATCAGAAATATTATTTATAGACATTTATGTAATGTCATTTCCAGTAAATAACATAACTTTTACATTTTCACAGATGACGAACCAATTATAACAGCAGAAGAAGAGACGATTCCTACAAGCGTGGACACCACTCACGCGACAGTAGAGACATCTATCGACGGCAACATGCAGCTGGACGCTGCCAACGCGCCCGCCACTGTCCTGCCCATCGGCGGTATTCGTATCAACATCTCCAAGTCATTACCCACCTTCGTATCCAACATCCAAGACCATGATAAAAATATGTTAGAAGATATTAGTGCTGATGATGAACCCTTACCTCCAGGAGAAGAACCAGAGTTAGAATATACGTTGAAACCAGCGTTAGAAGGTGTGCAGTTTAGCAGACAACCACCTGTATCTAAAGGCAATGAGTTGTCAGGACTATGTTCAATTATGTAATAAGTAACACTTGATAAACGTTTGGTATTGTTGAATAATGCTGAAATGCGTTCCGCCACAGTTTTACTACAATAAATAATACAGGGGATGTAGGTACGTGGTCTCTGACAGGGCTTCCTAGCCATTTAGTATGTATACTAAGAACATTGCTGTTCCTGTCGCTCGTGTCATCGAATATCATATGAGAGGTTTTGTCGTATCGTAATATTTAAATTAGGATCTATGTATTGAGTACTTAATTTTAGTCAATTATTATTATTGCTTCGATAGGCAATGCAATGTATAAATCTTAAATCGAGATGCCAAGAGTTGTGCCAAGTGGCGTACACTTGGATAATGATGACGATAAATAGGGACTTATGAGGATTGTATATCAATGTTAGTAAGGAAGTTCAAAGAAACAGTCGACGTAGTAAAATACGTCATTCGAATAGACTACATAGCTTAACAAATAAGACTTAATGTTCTTATGTGGCTCAATCAAATTGTCACTAATCAAATAATAAATTAAATTATTGATTCCTAGAAATGATTAATTTCTTGTATATGGCCTATTAGTAAAATATGATATGTACATAAAAACTTTGCGCCCAGTAAAAATAATGTAGGGATTGTACCAATAGTTTGGTATGTTGTTCCCGAATTTGATTATAAATAAACATTGTAATCATAAAGAGGCTATGCTTATTAACTAAATATTGATGTCAATAAAATGTTAAATTATTTTTTTACCTCTTGTAGCCGAAATGCTCATAATATCGCGATGAAAAACTGTTTCATTGACTACCGTCAAATGGAAATAGGGGAGGAGGACTCGGAGATAAATAGGGTAAAAAATGGGCAGTGTTTTTTTTTCACCATCATTGTTTCTAGAACAATCTGTAATAGATATTCTCTGCTCATATTATTTGACTATAACTTGTGGCAGATATTCAGAGGTCGATGCAATTAGTATTTATAAAGCTTGCTCTTATCAATATTGGGCCTATAACTGCCATTGTTTATAAATGTTCAAGCTACTTCCAACTGATATTCTAATGCTTAGTTTATATTTAACTTCGGTCTACCTTTCTGCCAGTACGCGTAAGTTGTCTTAAGATGTTGCATACACTCTGCATGTTGCCACAGAGTTTACGTGTTGTCAGCGGGCTGGTTATAAGCTCGGTAATTTTGTTGTATTGGTTATATAAGAATAGTTGGACCAATATAAGCTAATGTTGGCCACAGTATATTTATTGAAAGATTTGTACCACTGTAATTTTGCGTTGTTATTAATATTGTGGCCAATATTGGGACAATGTGTAGAGGTGCATTAGCTGCTGGCAATGCAAACTAAGAATTGTTTAAAACAAAATGTGATATTAAACTTAAGTTAATGAGTTATACTTGCGAGTGTGCGTTTAGTTAGTTTGACGAATTAATGTTGTATATCATGTATTGTAATCTGTAAATATGGTGAAGTGTATATAATAGTGGTGTAATGTATGTATAAGGGTACAAATTGTTACTTTGCACTGTTTGATTGTATGTGTATGATTGATTATTGTGTAAATATTTAATTACAGAGAATCTCTGCGTTTAAGAGTTTTTATTTTATTAAGATTTCTTTCTTTAGCCCATTGCTTTCCCTTTTAGTTTTATAGTTATGGTAAAAGAAAATAAATATGAAAAAAAATAAAAAAACGGTGTAAGATCAATTATAATTTTCGTTTTTATGGTAATCACAAAAAATGTCTTTTGCCCAAATTACTTTAGCTAATCAACTTTTATCACATGGTGGTTGTTACATCACTTGGTTGTTTATTTAGTAAATAAATGTTTACATCTATTTAATTTCTTGAAGTTTTATTGTTTTGGCTTCAATGGTAGAAATAATACACACGAACTTCGTTTTATTTATAATATAATTATTGAACTTATATACACTGGTTTTTCTTTATCCCAAACTACCCAAGTACACACACCATTCCAATCAGGAAATGACAATGGGAGTGTTCAACCAGCATTATAACTGGATACATTTAAAATGCTGGGTTGATACTCGCATTATAATAATTATAATTGAATTATGAATGCATGCAAAACCACCCACGTCTTTTTGGAATGCTAGTGCGTAAAAGACTAGTGCAGACTCAAATAAATATACACTACCGGAAGCCTGCGGCCACATCGCCGCCTGCTGGCTTTCTGGAAGAATTTGGGTTGGATCGAAATTCACGCACTAATGCCCAAGTGCGGGCAACACCCTCTCAAACTAACTACCTAAGCGTGCAAACTTACAGCTTGCATAGTTCAATTATAAATTACAAAATATTGTAACTTTTACTATCTGGTGATTTAAAAGAGTGGCCTGAGTCTCTTGCTAGTTCTCATGGCTCTAAACATGACAGCAAACTAGGTGTAGCAAAATTGGCTGATGTTATCTTACTGGTTTAACTGTTACATTTATAATTCATCACCTTCATAAGTGTTACTTTGTAACCTAAATCATTTTTTTGTTTAGGCATAGCTAAGTTGTTTATGGCAACACTTGGAATCTTGTATGGTAATAAAATTATTGTAAACATTAGAAACAGCTATTATAATATAATCTACATAAATAAATAAAATACAGGTAAAATGTCTGTATGTCTATCTAGCCTGACATTGAACTTACTTTTTACATATTTGTAATGTATTTCTTTTGGGATACATTAAAGAGATTATCTATCTAGACTTATTATTCTCTATTTAAATATCTACCTACATGTCACAATTATGTGGCCACCTAGGGAAGGGTAAAGTATCCTTTATATTAGGTACATTACACACAACTTGTAACAACCTCTCTAAGCCCAGGCCATAACCACCTGTGGGTATGTTACCAAACTTGCGCAAGTCAAGATACCAGTTCAGTCTGTCTGAGGGTAGTTTTAACTTTAGTTTTTCATAGTTGTCTTCTCTTAAACTTCCTCCAACTACTTCTCCTGTGATTGGTGTGAGTAGATCTAAAGCATCTACCTGTAATATAAAGAGAAAATATTTATAACATAACTTCAAAAGAGTGAGCTGCCTTGCCAATTTCGAGGCCCTATCCTAGTCAGTGAATTGGCCGTAGGAAAAAACTATGCTGGCATTTGTTTTTATGATATTTATAAGTATCATGTATTTGATCTAAATGAATAAATGAGTTTGACTTTGACTAATGTACTGGCCTGTGGTTTCAAATAAGTGTGCAAGTGACATTATTTTGTAGAGACTTATGATTTTATAAAACAAATATAACAGTCACAAAAGTAAGAGCAAAGTAATCTCATATTTTGTTATTTTGCCTATACTACCTGTACAGTCTTTAAAGAATTATGAAATAAAAACAGACAAAATATATTATTTAAAAAATATATATTTTTAGTCTATTTATGAGAATAGCATAAATTACCACTAAATTTATTTATTTCATAATTCATCAGAGACTGTACAGGGAGTATAGGCAGAATATATTATACTTTAGCTATATTTTTGTACCTTTGTATGATCTTCCACACATTCCTTCATATAAAATGATTTCATTTTCTTAGGCCATTTCACTACAAACACTGGTACATTATTACAATGTTCCACCAGTGTCAATTCTTGTTCTTTGTTTATACCTTCATCTGTTAAAGTTGCACCTTTCCTTTCTAAAATCTGTCTAGCTTCTTCGTAAGTTAGAGTTATGAAGTTTTTATTCAACCAAGTTGGGGCTTTATTTGCCTTATCTATAAGAAGCAAATCAGCTTCATTTGTATTCCTAATTTCAGTAAATATATACTTTATTATATCTTCTATAGCTGACTGTAACTGTTCTAATGTTTCACAGAATGCTAGCTCTGTTTCTAACATATAGAATTCTGATAAATGAAGCCTAGATCTAGAATTCTCAGCTCGAAATGTAGGTCCAAATGTGAAGACATTACCCATTCCTCTGCAAGCTGCTTCTAAATGTAACTGTCCTGATACTGTTAAGAAAGTTTTGGTGCCAAAATACACTGAATCTCTGTCTTTATTGTCTTGCATCATTGCTTTAACTGTTTTTTCATTATCTGGCTGTACTTTAAACACTTCACCGGCCCCTTCACAGTCATTTGAAGTTAGTATAGGAGTATGTATGTTTATAAAATGTTTGGAAGCAAAGTAATCATGTATGTGCTTTGTAACTGTGCTTCTTACTCTTAGGACTGCCGCTGTGTAGTTAGTTCTAGGACGTAAGTGCAGATACTGACGAATGTAATCTGGTGGATGTACTGTTCTCGGATTAAATGGATAGCCATCTAATATGACACATGTACCTAGTACATTAACATTTTCTGCGACGAGTTCTAGTTGGCCTCTGGGGCTCTTTGATAGTTTACCCGTGATATGGACTGAAGAACCGTAAGTTAATGAATCTGTAGCAACATTTTTTGGCATCACAATTTGTAGCTTTTGTGCACAGGATCCATCACTTACATCAGCAAAAATAAGGTCCTTTTGCTTTCGTAAATTCTTCACCCAACCCTAAAACACACAAAAATAAGCTTTTTTTCGGCTTTCTTTTCTTTTCAGTGCCAATTCTTTTCTGTTAAAATATTTACCTTAATTTCGGTTACATTGCCTACATCGGGTTTTTGTATTACAGAAGCAATAGCACTGAATTTTTTACAGGTGTGACTAAGCTTAAATAAGGTTTTTAGTTTACGCGAGAAGATACATTTATACATTTTAGAACTTTTATTCAGTAATTAAATATTTTTGGTTATTTATGAAGTTGAATGTTTTCATACACAAGAATCTTATCATCAGCTGTAAAGTGTCAACAAAATGTCAATTATCTCATAAATGTCAATTTTCAGCACTGTATGTAGCGTTCTTAATCTAAAAAGGAAATCATAATAAAGTTATGGTCTTTATTTTTGAACGTTTCCATAGAAATATAGAGTCAAGAAATATTGGAAGACACCGGTTTTTACACGCCCACTACTTTGCGTAGCTGGCAAGTTTTTCAATCTGTCAAATGTCATTCATTCGGCAAATCATGCACGTTCGATTTGTTGCTTTGTGAGTGTAATTCTAGCTTTCGTGCAATATATTCTAGAAAATAGTTACTATTGTGTTTTATAATTTATTAGACTAAAACGTAAGTATCCGTTACATTATTATTTAATATTAAATACTTTTACTATTATCAAAAAATGGTTGTTTTACTATAATTGTAGTAATGTAATAATTTTGTTAATAATTGATCATTGAAACTGGTTTTCCTAGTTGTTGTGTCCTTGGCAGTCGCGTTATGTTAATATCAACGTGGAAATGCTTAGTAGTTAGCTATTTTTATAATCTTCACCTCCATTTGAATTTCCCAAAAATGTGTTCACAGCCCACTGATCTACTTTTATACCTGCTAAAAAGTAGTTTATAATAGGTAGCACTTTCTCTTATGCTTGTGGTCACGTAAACGCATTCAGCCGACACTTAATTACAGTTTCGATTTTTTCATAGTTCTGATATGAGAAGCTAAAGTATTTTATCATTCTTATCTGATAAAAGTCAGTCTCAATGAAACTTAGTTAGTTTTTCTATTCTTTGTTAGATCACTGAGATAGTGACTTAATGATTTTTATTTTCCTTTTTTTGTGTTTCTATTTATAGTGTAGTTAATTACATTATACTATTGCATGTGACTAGCTTGATTTTATGTTTATAATAAAATTATATTTATTATGCCTGTGATGTTGATCTTCTAATTTTTAACTAACTTCAAAAAAAGAGGAGGTTCTATGTTAAATAAAGTGCTGACTGTAAATTTAGCTTCGTTTTCCCAATCATTTCAGGTTAATGCAAATTGTATTTATTAGGTTCATGAGGAAGATGTCACCTGACACATTCAACAAAATTCTAACAGCAATTTCATCTTTCCTTGGTTTTCCTCTGTTCGGAAAAATATTGTTATCATACAAAAGGCCTTTTAAACCAACTCAACTTGCTGATGTTAAACAAACAACCTGTGTGACTACAGTTTTGGAAAAACCACCTCTAAATTTAACTACCTTAGATGTGTTCTTCCTGTAGGGTTTTCATGCTTTGTTCAGCAGCAGGCAGATAAGAAAATAAGTTATTAACAATTGCTTGTATTAAACAAATTAATCAAAGTGTCAGTCACTCACTACTTTTTCTTGGGAAGGAAATGTAACAAATTTCTTTTTTTGCTTTAACTTTAATGTTATGATAATTATATTAATAGAACATGTTGTCAGCAGAATAAAATGGCAGATCAACCTGACCAACAAGCAGGAGACACAGGCCCACCCAAGGGTATCCCAGCGCTGAAGGCTCATGTGGTGGCTAACAAAGTGGATGTAGCCTTGTGGGCTATACGTGTACTCACCGTACTCTTTACCGTCGGATATATACTACCTGTATTTAACAAGTAAGTATTGTTTGACACTAAATGTCACAAACTTAAAATAAAACCATATAATTTTAGTTTTTTTATAAGTCTGTATTGTCCCACTGCCGAGCAAAGGCCTCCTCTATTGTTTTGTTGCCAGAATGTTATACATACAACAGATGATAATAATTACAAAATTAGTTCAGTACATGCTACCATGACAATGGTGTACAAAAGGTCTTATGTTATTATTTAACAACCTACAAAACATACTAGAAAAAAAAATCATGAGTACATGTTAGTTGGTACCAATAGGTATGAGTTAACTAGATAATGTTATATTAAAATATATATCAGATGTTAATAAAATAAAAACAAAGGTATTATATATATTTTCTGTGTATTTCAGTCTATTGTTTCTATGTGCTGTTATTAACCTTGAACTTTGATGTACAAACTAAAGAATAATAAGTAATACTAGTAGTACTTCCCACATGGCCACCACCGTTTCAAAATTATATCAATATGAACAATTATACATTAAACATAATATTTGAATGGTGCCCGAAGTTAAAATAAGTTACACAGGCGCCGTAGTTTCCACAAATAAACAATTAACATAAAAAAATTAATTGACTCATTAAAATGATAAGTTTATGAACGAAAACTAACCTTCGAAATTATATTTATGTATGCTTTAAATAAAAAAAAAACATTACACTTAAACCTTCACATATCCAGTGACAATTAATTTTGATGACATAAACAGGTGACAAGTTATCAGATGATTTAAATCTGATTATGTCATTACTTAAAATTGCACCTTTTAAATATTGTGTTAATTAATTGTTCCAATAGATATATTTAAAAGTAGTGGTAGCCGAGTTGGAAAGTAACCGACTTGCATGCAATAGGTGCGAATTTGATTCCGGGCAGTACCAATGTAAATTTCACTTTTACATGTACTTATCAAATGATTTACCATCTGTCCGGTAAAGAAAATCATCATGAGGAAACCTAAATGTTAAGAAATTCTACTGACATGTCTGATTTACCAATCTGCATTAGGCCAGCGTGTGTGAATTAAAGCCTTAACCCTCTCTCTATCTCTCTTCATAGAGGACTTTTGCATATATAATATTATATTGTAAAATCATGTATATTGTTAATATTATAAATAAGTACCTGTATGACCGAGCTTTGCTCAGTATATTTTTTTAAATTAACATTTCCCAAAAATGAAACCTAGCTAGATTGATTAATCACACCCGAAACCCCCTGCATACTAAATTTCATGAAAATCTGAAGCCGTTTCCGCGATGATTATATTTATATAAATATAATCTCATTCATTCTCCTTCATTCAATATAATCTCATTCATTCAATTTCAGATTTTCATGAAATTTAGTATGCAGGGCTTTCGGGTGCGATTAATCAATCTAGATAGGTTTCATTTTTGGTAAATGTTAATGAAAATCTGAATCGCGAGATAGAGATAAAGATACAAGCATTGCTTGTTTAAAGGTATTAGATAGATAGATAGGGAGTGAGGCTGTCATTGTATAACAAATTATACTATTGTACAGTTGCGTCCATATTATCTAAACCATTTTTGATCTGTTAATCTAACATTACAATATTGAACACCTAATACCTAGGTACATATTCTAATACCTACATAATAGTACTGAGTTTTACTGCTGCATATTTTCATTATATTTTATATACTTATGACTTGATTAACTTTATGTTGACCATTATTTCCTTATACCGGCGTGTGCCATTATTAAGAGACTAGCTGATGCCCGCAGTTCCGCCCGCGTCCCTAGATCCTTATGTCCTTCCCCAGGATACCATCTATCTTCTTGCTAAATTTAATCAAGATCCGTTTAGGCGTTTAGTCGTGAAACGGGAAGAAATAAACAAGCTATCAGAGCTCTCTCTCTCTCTCTCTCTCTCCCTCTCTCCTTTGCCCTCTTCCCAACTATGTATCCCACATGGTGGTGGGGTCAACCCTTTTGGTGTACTTGCTCCATTTCGCCCTATCTATGACGTCGTTCTCCAAAACATTGCACGTCTCTGCGCAACACATTTGGTCCATGTGTTTTTGTAGTTAAGTCAGTGTTTCTGTCTAATTATTATCTATCATCAATAATTCATGAGTGGCAAATACATCTTCTCAAGAGACTTTAAAACATTCTAAATGCAGACACAAAGTATTTATAATAATCAGATTCAGAATCTATTCTTTGATTACATTTAGACTACCCTTCTGTTGTTACAGTGTTGTGATAAAACAATGATGAATTAAAAGAATCACAATTATGAATAATGTAATCGATGGTGCAATTATCACATTCATCACTTTGACTAATATACATACTATGTCTATACATGTACTTATGAGGAACTTGTAGCTTAGTAAACTTGTGAGGATCCAAAGGTCCGTGAGATTAAAGTTCTCTTGCTACATCAGTCTGTGGATGGATGACTGTTTTCTGATATGTCACCAGTCCTGTCCCTTTTGACTATAAGATAGGGAGATAATCGATCGAATCCTGTGGAAATATTGTAGGAGGCCTTTGATATGAGCCGTCCAGTAGTAGACGTCTTTTGGTCAAGATGTAGAATATCATCGCCCGCGCAGTTGGTTACGCTCTTCTGCTTTGATATTGACCACTGTGACGGATATGAATTTGTAGCCGAACCATACTAGCGATCAAACCCGACGGGGGAAGACACCTTACGAGAAGACTACAGCCAAATAACTATACACAGTGGTGTAGTTGTATTCCTGTGTGTGAGTACAGGTTTCCAGCGCTCATTTAGGGATGCGTTTTGAAAGATACATAATCCTATCCCAGGGATACCCCATCTTAAAGCCCTGGTATAAACAAATGGGTTGGCAACATGCAAGTGATACCTCTGACATTGCAACTAATTATAATATATCTGTTTTTTTTTCTTTCTTTAAAAGTCATCTTTTATATTTTATTTTTTGATAACTCATTTCTCCTTAGGTTACTTTTATATGTATTTTGAACTGGAAAAAATATTGTAAATGCTGTATTTATTTGTTACACTTGGTTGTATGTACTTTGTAACGTATTTATAAGGTCATTGTGTACACAAATGTTGGTAAATCTAAATAAATAAATAAAATAAATTGCAAGCGTCCATTCAGTTCGTTCACACGTTGTACGAGTCTGTTAACTTCCATTTTTAATTAATGTTTCTTTTCCAGCCCTGTGTCAGCATTCTACAAAGCGTTATTAGCGAACGCAGCGACGTCAGCCCTGAGGCTGCACCAGCGCATCCCGGCGCGAGAGATCGCCGTCAGCAGGGAGTTCCTCGCGAGGTTCTTCCTCGAAGACAGCGCGCACTACCTACTCTACTCATTCATCTTTATGAACGTTGCTCCTAATTTCTGTATCCTTTTAAAATATAGAGCTAGACTAACATGAAAGAAGCTTCTACATTCTAAAATAATGGGTGGTTGGTTCAATTGGTCTATGACCATAACGGAACAGCACCTAAGATCGTCATGTAAACGTTAATTTTTTTTTATTTTAGATCTCGGCAACGACCTTCTCAAGAGGGTCATAAGATTAAAATTGTATATATTTATATACTTAACAGATAAGGACAGGTATTTAGACATGAACAGATATGTTTTATCCGGCTTGCGTTATGTTTAAACCGAGAGAGAGGCAAGAAGCTCCTCTTCTCTGTTTTAGTTTTGACTTATTTACCTTTATGCTAAAAGCTAGCTAGGTTGAAGGTAAAAATATACCTAGCAATTTTTTGTGTTTTTGATTGTGTGGGAATCGAACCCACAACCTCGTGCACAGCAGGCGCATACTGCAACCACTGGACCACCAAGCCAGTCAATTCATCTAGCAGTCGATCAGCCCGTGTGTAACTCTTCCGCCCCAATCTTCGAACATAAATGCAATTTATTATATATCCGGTCATTTGTTATACGAGTATGTGTTATGTTTATAGTGTCATAAAGTTCACTTTTGAATTATAACTAGAGATGATGTCATGTGATGATTGTGATGCAATGTTGTAACATCAGATGGCTATTTGTTATGATCAATTGCATCGTTAACCGTCCTTATATTGACAGAAGTACCTACGTCACGTTGTGGCTCTGACCCTCTAGACAAGTGGCATAAACGGTAGTCGAATCGATAAGTCAAAAAACAAATGTATGGGATTTGACGTAAGTCTACGATATAATGTTGTAAACTTACGTCAAATCCCATACTTTTGCTTTTTGAGTTTTTGATCGCTTATGCCATATGTCTATCTAGGGCTGGTCATATACTAGGTACCAATGCAAAGCAGATACGGTATCAAGGTCACTCTATATGGATTGTTTTTTAAGAAAAAATACTGAATATATATACACTGACGGACTCATAAACTGCATCAAAGTTCAGGATTATTTTTAAAATGATTTTTTAATAAGTATGATAACTTTTTAGATTAAATTATATAAATATGGAAAGACTGGCTCTTAATCTCAAAAAAAAGGAAAATTTAAAAATAGAACTGCAGTAAAACAAATGAATATAGCCGGGAAAAGAAAATTTACTCGTAGTATGTATCAGATTTGCGTGTTATTTATAGCAAAGTTTTAAATTGATTATCATTGATTTTTTATTCTTTTGTCAATTGAATTATTGTTACCAGCAGAATTGTTGGGTTAGTTTTTTAACTCATCGAGAGTTTTTGAACCATAATATGGATACTTCGTCCGAACAAGCGGCTCAAATTGTAGCATTGGTGCGGGAGGGCTTGGATCAACGAACGATTGGTAGAAATTTAAATTTAAACCAGTCTACGGTTTCTAGAATATACAGAAGGTTTGTGGAGACAGATTCTTACAGAAGGAGACGTGGTACAGGCAGGACTCGAGCAACCACCGGTCGTGATGACCGATTTATTGTTACAACTTCCCTGCGAAATCGTTTCCTCACGTCTGTTAACATCAAAACAGAGCTTAATGAAGTGCGTGGAGTAAACGTGAGTGCACGAACAATAAGAAGAAGGTTAAAGGAAGCGGATATCACCCCTTTTAGACCAGCAAATGGTCCAAAGTTGTCTGTAGCTCACAGACAAGCTCGCTTAAGATTTGCGCGTGATCACCTGAATTGGACAGAAGAGCAATGGACCTCCGTATTGTTCACGGACGAGTGTAGGACATGTTTATATGGTGCAGATGGTCGCAGAAGAGTCTATCGTCGACGTGGGGAGCGATATGCTCAAAGTTGCATTGAGGAGCGTGTTCCTTTTGGAGGCGGTTCGTGTATGGTCTGGGGTGGCATATCGATGAACGGGCGAACAGAACTTGTGTTCATAGACATGGTCCGTCAAAACGGTAATAGAGGGGTTTGACTGCACATCGCTACATAACAGAGATCTTAGAAGATCACGTGGTGCCTTACATGGGATTCATAGGCGAAAATTTTACTTTAATGCAGGATAATGCCCGGCCGCACGCTGCTGCACAAGTTCGACAATATTGCGAAGAGGTTGGGATACGTACAATGAATTGGCCAGCACGCAGCCCGGATCTTAATCCCATTGAGCATGTTTGGAACAATTTAAAAAGAGCTGTATATGCGAGAAACCCTTTGCCCACGACAGTGGCAGCACTAAGAACAGCACTTTCAGAAGAATGGGACAATATTCCGCAAGATCTTTTAATAACCCTAATAAAATCTATGCGGAACAGATTAGAATCCGTAATAAGGGCACGTGGAGGTAATACACCTTATTAAAACATAAATAAACCCTTGCATAAAGTTTGTGTCTATTGTTAAAACCAATTTTTTAATTAAACCAATTTTCCTTAAATTTCTGTTTTTCTTCAAAAAAAGTCTTAAGGTCCTTTCCAGTACACAAACTTAAACTTAAGGATATGACCCTACACTGTTTTAAAGTTCACGAACCAATCTAGAGGTTTCAATTTAAATCTGTATAGAAAGTTTGACTACTTGGTTAAAATATTTATTTCAAAGTCGTCTATTACTTTGATGCAGTTTATGAGTCCGTCAGTGTATTTATATGAGGTTTTGTAAGCAAATCTTCTAAAAATATATTCAGTATTTTCTGAAGAAAATCAATTCTTATAGAGCGACCCCGGGTAGGTACCTTATCGACTTTGCATACTGTACATGTTGATTACTTGATAACTCGCTGGACAGGTAAGTACATATATATAACATGTGGGATGTCCCCGTGGCAGGTGCACGGCGGGTGCATGTGTGCAATATTCGCTTAGGTCACATATAACTTTACTCACTATCTAAATATGGTCGTAGGAAAAAATATGCTCACTTATTGTTCACTTTGTCGTTTTATAGCTATCATTCTTTTCATCTAGAAGAATAAATAACTTTGAGTTAAATGTCTTCGTAGCCGCCATTTGACTATCTCGCGTAAATTAGCAATATTGATTTCGCGATATACGTGATAGTCCACAGCTTTTTGGTTTCATCTATCAATCAATCAATCTTTTAAAGTTCAATGCTGAACATCTCCTTAGTGTCATTATATTCAATATTATATTAGTTCCAATGTTTGTCTCATACCCCACTTACACGTTTAGAACTTGGTACGTACGTAATTAAATTACGAAAACGCATTTTGCTATTACGTATTAATAAGACTGGATGCGGAAGGCGGAGGACCAGCTGTTGTGGCGTGAATTATGAGAAACCTAGCAGTAGACTGGAACAGGCTTATTGATTGATTTTGATTAACGTTGTCATTGATAGTACGGGTTCCAATGAACTTTGCCTGTTGTGCTAGCGAGCGAGATAGCGAATAATGCTGATAGTGCACCACGCATGAGAGGAGTCCCCGCATACTGTGTAATTACTAATTCTAGTTACCTAATCGAGTTATCTACTAGTTACTAATGTAGTAGAGATATATTTAAGATTTTCCGAATGTGAATCTTATGGCTAACCTACCCGCATGCGTCCCCTACACGTACGGAGTAGGTACCTACGTCATAAAGTGAAAATCGATATTTGAAAATTCATGTTTGAACGAGTGTATTCTGGTATGCTCATGCTGTAACGATGCCACTATTATCATTATCACCAGCTAATCGTAGATATCACATTTATTACAAGAAGGTCACGTCAAACATGCCTAATAATAAAAACGTGTTAACTATTGATGAGTGTAGTACTCGTCGTAACTCGTAGACGAGGGTGAATACAGAATACTATTTTTTGGAGGTGCCTTATTGGCTAATTCCCAGGTGCTACACAATTTTATTCCTAGCGCAACGGCTCCAAATTAAAAAAGCGATATAATGATAATCTATATATACAAAAATCAATTGCTGTTCATTAGTCTCGCTAAAACTCGAGAACGGCTGGACTGATTTGGCTAATTTTGTTTTGAATGATTTGTGGAAGTTTAGGGAAAGTTTAAAAGGCGAGTAAATATGAAAAATGCTTGCAATATAGTTAAACCGAGAATTTCGCTTTCCCTTTCCTACCTGTCAAACATTCTGCAATTATCCTTCAGCTTTTTTATTTATTGATTCTGAGGCGGTACAAGGTTTGCCGGGTCAGCTAGTAAAAAAAAAATCCCAATGTTCCGAAATAACTGTCGTCTTTTATCACTACTAAGGAGGCAAACAAGCATACGGCCAGCTTGATGGTAAGCTGTTACCGTAGCCAATGGACGCTTGCAACACCGGAGATATCACACGCGCGTTGCCGACCCTTTAAAAATCTTATAACTCAGTTGTATATAACTTAGTTTTATATATAAACTAGCTGATGCCCGCGGCTCCGCCCACATGGATATCGGTTATCGCTGTAAAAAGTAGCCTATGTGTTATTCCAGACCATAATCTATCTCTGTGCCAAATTTCATCCAGATCCATTCAGTAGTTTTTACGTGAAAGAGTAACAAACATCCATCCATCCATCCATACTCACAAACTTTCACTTTTATAATATAAGTAAGGATTTTGATTACTGCTGTTTTTATACACTTCGATACGCGAATAGCAGGTACCTGTATAAAGGATCGAGGATAAAGATTAACGAAAGTAGGTTAATTTACATATCTTGCGGTCAAGTTAAACAGGTGCCGTAATAATATAGTACATACATTTCAATGGCGAAGTAATGACAATGAAACACATTGTCGCATGAAAGTAGACTTTTAAGTTGTTTAAAAGAAATTAACAGAATATCACAGCGAAATAACTACACACAGCGGTGTAGTTGTGTACCTTTGTACAGGTTTCCAGCACTCAAGAATGCGTTTTACTATCCCAGGTATAGTCCAACACCAATCCCGGTGTTAAAATATTTGGGTCGGCAAAACGCAAGTGATATCTCTGGTATTGCAAGCGTCCATAGGCTACGGTAACATTTTTACCATCAGCCAAGCCGTATGATTGTTTCCCACATTGTCTCATAAGAAAAGGTTTTTGCGCAAACATTCGAAGAAACATACATACATATCATCACGCCCGTCTCTCATTGGGATAGGCAGGGACTAATATGGTACCCACGCCAATTGCATCGATCCAGACATACTTCTACATTTGTAGATAGATACCTAAATAAATGAACTTTCACTGTAACGCGATACGATTATGTTGATAACGTTGTCTTTTCAGTTGTACATCGCGCTAAACTAATCGATTTTGTGTCTTAATCGATTAGTAATCTTCAATCTTATCTAAAGCCATGTACCTACTTACCTTTGATAAGTTTCAATTGGCGAATTGCATAGTGGTTAATGTCAATTCGCCACCAGAAGGCACTAATGCCACTAACAACAACCTCAATAGATTTCTTTTATACTACCAGATTAGGACCCTTTCTGACATCACACAGGATATCTTTATTTTTGTATTATTATGTCTTTCTTTTTTCTACCATCTGTTATCCTGTGTATGTTTGAATAAATGCTTTTCTTTTCTTTCTTTTACTAAGGACCGACCCTTTACAAACCTTATAACTCCTTTCTTGAAGAATCCCATGCTATACTCGTAGTTTCTCGGCAAGTTGCTTGGATGAACTTGATGTGGAAGGTAGGCTTAGGCCTCTAATTAGCGCCACAAGACTGTCATCCAGTCCTGTGGCGCTAATTAGAGGCCTAAGCTATGTCCACCAGTGGACTAAAACAGGCTGGCGCTTTTCTTGTACTAAGTACTGAAATATTTCAAGGATTACTAAAAAGAATATGTCAAAAAATAGAATTTAAAAAAATGAATAACGTATTATACATCTTATTATATGATACATAAAGGGTGTTTGTTAGCTCAAGGTAATCGCGTACGTAAGAATATTAATCTGTATTTTATTACAAGCTCATCTTTTGTAAGGTCTTTTTTAATTAGTTAAAATAAAAAAAAAGTGTCCTCGTGAAACAGAGTGTTAACAAAAAGTGTTTGTTTGTGTTAAACATGATTTACAAAAAACAAAAATGGCGTATATCTAGTCGGCGATTAACTACCTCGTTGTTAAACCCATGTCGGCTTTGATTCCCGGCTCGGTCAATGTTATTAAGTAGTCTGTTAAAAATATTGATACAATAGATTTTTTACTTAAACACAACTGTGTAATAAACAGGTATTTTTAAATATACAGCTAATTAAAATATTGTTAATTCAATTTACGTGACGTTGACTGCCAATCAGTAAGATCAATGAGTTTGAGTTTGAGGTAATCCAATTTATTAGAAAAGCAAATTGCCTTTCACTCAACGCGGCATTTCTTAAAGTATAATTCCTACAAACTCGTATTCAGCAGGTAACTACGATCCATTTAAATATAAAAACGTATTTTTAAAAACGCCAAATTTACGAGTGACCTTTAATTGGTAAACACGCCTGTGTACGGTACTACTGTCCAAGTTTAGTATTGACAAGTCTACATGAACTGGGCCTTGAGTCTGTAATACAAAGCGAAATATACAAAGTTCGAATTACGTATATTATTTATAATTAAGATGGTATACCGCAGACAGGAATTTTACTTTGTGGAATTGGTACGTACTAATCTAACCTATCTAACAACAATGATTAATAGTCTAGCAATTCTTATATCCTTATCCTTACTTCCTTACTAATATTATAAATGTGAAAGTTTGTAAGAATGGATGGATGGATGTTTGTTACTCTTTCACGTAAAAACTACTGAACGGATCTGGATGCAATTTGGCACACAGATAGATTATGATCTGGCATAACACATAGGCTACTTTTTGCAGCGATAACCGACATCCACGCTGGCAGAGCCGCGGGCAACAGCTAGTTTTTATATAAAAATATTTCGTGAATCGACTTAAACGATTTGGATTAAATTTTGTAATAAAATTAGCTATTTAAGTAAAAAAAAATATATATATAAACATGTCCTATCCTACTAATATTATAAACGCGAAAGTTTGTAAGTATGGGTGGATGTTTGTTACACTTTCACGTAAAAACTACAAAACGGATCTGGATGAAATTTGGCACAGAGATAGATTATGGTCTGGAATAACACATAGGCACAGATAACCGACATCAACGCGGGCGGAGCCGTGGGCAACAGCTAGTATAGAATAAATTCGAAAGGCACACCTTCTTAATTATCGCGCTGGAGAGAAGACCCGTGCCCAACTGTGGGACATAATTAATGGGTTGCTATAAGTTAGTAGATGTCGTGATCCATAAGACTGTGCATAATAGTAATGAGTACCAAAGATAATGAGTGAAATTATAGGCAAATGACAGCTATTATATAAAAAGAGATGAAATGTATTACGTACACAGTTTGTCTTGTTAAATTCGACCCAGTTGTTCTACACCTACGCATATTAGGTATACGACAAAAAAATACATTGATAACTGTTGCCTTTTCAAGTGCTTATAGTGAGCATACTCTCTACTATCTTATCTTATAAATCTTTTTGCTCTAGTGCATTTCTGTAGGTACCTAACGTGTAAAAATGTTAGTAGCAATGACACGGCGTAAAGGAATCCCATCGTCATTGTTTATCACGTTAGTTAGCAAGTTATCACCTTGTTAGAGGAAACAGGATTCCTTGTTATATTTTAAACGTTGCCGCGCTTTTTTTTTGTATCAAATACTATTGTCTCAATGATAGTTATGGCTTTCACGGCTCCTGTCGACGATGTAATTGATTTAAAATTTGAAAGAAACCAATCAATATGTAATTTTAATTTTTACACTTACAATTTTGAAGTGGGTCCTACGATAGTTTCATTTGCACTTTCCAAACCCTAAATATTAAAATCACTCCATTACTGGACTGTATTCTGGTATAAATTAATACAAGACTTGCAATCAAAGTTAGGTCTTAATATAGCTTTCCCTGAGATTGTCAACTGTAGGTAGGTATGGTCTGTCACAATTTGTGTACAAACACCAGGTACGTAGCATTAACCCGACAATTAAGATTGCGTGTACTACACAATATATGAATGTATTTTATAGCAAGCTATTGTCAAGTCCTTAACTCGGCCCCAGTGATCTTAACGCCGGTGTTACTCTTCGCGCTCCTGCACGCCGCCTCGTACTCCCTCACCATCCTCGATGTAAGTATTTACTTTAGTATTTACTTTATTATTAACTTTAGCTTTTCTTCTTAGCGTTCTAACGACATACATTGATAGAATTTTTATTGTTGCGGCCCAAAATTCAGCCATATTGGCTGCATTGTCGGAGGCAGTCATCAAATCCTTCTTAATTAGTGCATCTGTGGCTCACTGAGGTCTTAAATACGATCTTCGTTGGAAAAGAAAAAACGCTGCTGTTTACCAGACAGACATGGTAATTAAACTTATAAACCTCTTTTCGATACTGGAGAATAAAAACTGAATCTAAGCGATAAATATTATGTGAGGTAGATAGGGTACGAGCAAGCATCCTTGCTGAACCCTCTGAGGAAGAACCTCTGTCTTTAAAAGATCAAATAACTAAACACAGAAATGTAGCTGAGTTCATGTGTGTGAGTACTGGTGTTCAATACTCCAAAACTCATTCATAACACAAAAATACTGGATGTTACAAACAGCCAATAGCTTAAAATAGAGTCGGAAAGATACAAGTGATGTCCAGTAGTATTAAAATCGTTCATCAGGGGCGTGTGCTGCAAAAAAAAAGATAGCATGTGGAAAGAGTGATCATCCTAGTGAATAACACATACTTTATCAATATGTATACGTTATACAGGGTGATTACTTTTCCTTTAGTACATTTTATTGTCGCGGCACTATGTGCATTGAATATAAAATATTTTATATATTACAAGTCTCACGTATAAGCTATTTCATTAACAACTTAACTAATGCCACGAGTTGCTTCATAAACACATATTATTATTTGCTATGTTCTAACACATCTGTCCAACGACAGATAGTTCCGAAATCCGAATTCGGAAATCATAATTTATAAACTTATTTTTATTAATAACTATCTCACAAGCGAATACGCCGTGTCGTTGAAGATTTTACAAACTACAAGTAACAGAGACAAAGTACCCCCAGACTCCAAATCACACACATGTGGGTCACAAAAATATATATCCCGTGTGGTATCGAACCTACAGCAGTTTCCAATTTAGATCTTTAAGAAACATATAATTCAATGACACAGAGCACTTCAGATCAAAACCACTATATGTAGATTACCTACAAATATTTGTCCCGTCTGGGATTGAACCCATTACAACTGGAGATCTTTCCTTTTCAGTGTAACTTTACATAGAAGCATTATACATTCTTGTACAACAAGTACTTCTGAGGCCAATGTCACGTCACAGTAAATAATTGCCGTCGTCTCCACAAAGATAAATCTTTTGCATAATTATTTAATTATTGCGTTATACACTTAATATTCTTATTTTTTGTATTGTCGCGAGGTAATAAACCGTTGCCGAGAAAAAACAACAATAATAAATTATGATATAATTTAAATTACTGGAAGAAAAAGTGTGGGTAGGCCTCCAAAAAGTTGGACTAACGACCTGGCGATGGGTGCGAGAAACCTATGGATTAGGGCAGCTTAATACTGAACAGGGTGGAGACCGCGACTCGGTAAGCGTAAGGTAGAGTGGCCCCCAGCTAGGTGGACCGACAACCTAAAAAAAAGTCGCTGGGACGGACTGGGTGCGGAAGGCGGAGGATCGTGTACTGTGGCACGCGTTAAGAGAGGCCTATGTCCAGCAGTGGACTGTGATAGGCTGATTTATTGATTGAATACTGAATGCTGTGTCAACCCAGATGATAATAATGAATGTTTTTCTTATAGTCTGCTACTCAATTATTTTCAAATCAAATCAAATTTATTTTAATAAAATACATGAATTTAATATAGAGATCAATACATTCATGGTAACGTTTTGATACACAAAATACAGAGTTTTAGCCTACCCAGATAAGGAAGATCGTTATGCTATACTATAAGTAGCTGATCTTGTTGCACCTTGTCAAAAGATCACCTATTTATATTTTACGTTAATTACATTATGCTAATATATACCTTCATTACTTTTCTGTAAGGTTCTTTATTCCTCTACAACTTCGATTGATATAAGACTTTTTATGTTTTCGTCAGTTCTAAATTAACCTTATTTTATATCTGATAAAATTTATATTTGCATAAAGAATCTCACTCATTATCTCAGGTTTGATGATGTCTTTAAATAAGATTAAAATTAAGTATATCTCCGTCTTCTGGTGACAGGTATATATATAACAGTATTAGATAGCTGTGAGCACCTATGTGCGGTGAGCGCAGAGCGTCGCCGTCGTCGTCACATTGAGCCACACTTGACCTTTGTCTCTGTTCTTGAACATTTTAATTGTTTGTTGTGCGCATGTGTCGTGTTCACTATTATGTACAGATTTTTTCCTACATATTAAGTATATTCGCACTAACCTCATACAATCAGATTGGCATTTACTATTACTATACGACGCTATTATAGGTGTTATTTTATATTAGAAGACTTAGAAATCAGGAAAGGAAGATAGGAAACAATGGCGATTGTGAAACAGACATGATAATGAGATCAGTTCTTTAATAAAACTCGATTGGAAAAATAAAATGCTTTTCCTTTTACCGCTTAGATGACAAACAAGCATACTGCCTGCTTCTTCTCTTTACTTTAATTACAATTACATATGTCGTTCAAACATTAAGGAAGCATCTGAACCTTTCCGCCTGACGTCTGACATTCGTTAGTCACAATCTTCTTTCAAGGAGTTAGCACGTCATATTGACAGCGTGTACCTCATGAATAAAAATAAATAATTAGAGTCAAACCCTCGTCAGTGAAAGAACGAGTGGAAAAAGAGAGATGTGTGTATTGTTACTAATTACCAATTCAAATGTGAACACTAAAGTGATGCACATGTTTAAGGGAACTTTCTCACGGCACACCACAATACCGTCCAAAATGAAATTATGACCAATTATATAGAAATCCGTTACTTTTTAGTTTTTAGAAAGTTTTATGAATCAAGAAATGTTTCACTGCTTACAGTCACATTGCAACTTTTAAAATTAAAATTGAAAGAACCATTAGAACACAAGGCTAGTCCAATGTCTAAAGTCGCTAGAACTAAATAAAAATCAATAATTGTTCCTCATTTGTGTTACTAAAATAATTCACTCGATGACGATAATAATCTAAATTGTCATGTACGCAAAAGGTTTCTAACAAAAAATAAAATAGGAGGGCGGTCTTAGTGACATGTCAACGTGAATAACTGCAGCTAGAACCCTTATATTTTGCACTGATGTTTCATAAATGTAAGAAATAGTCACAGGCAATAAAGAAAAAAAACACGCGGTCGGATAAGAGCTAGTTTAATACTTGGCTGCATGTGTAGCGTAGATAATATCGCCACTGAGACAACACCGAGTATTGAGGGCCCTTTCCCCACACGCAGTGTCACGTATAGCTCACAAATAGTTGAGTAATAGTTGAGCGGAAAAAGAAAAGGAAGGAAGGAAGAAAAATATCTTAAACTGGTCAACATGAGACCAGACTTCCTCCTTCTGTTCGTCAATGAGAAACTAAACAAATATAAAATAAAATGTTATCACGGTACATATTGTAGACGTTATCAATGTAAAAATGTGAAAACAACTCGTGCGACGCACAGATTTGTTGTAAACTTACTATGCGTGCATACTACATGTTACATGTATATATGTTACAGTCAAAACTCTTAACCAGTTAAAAGTACTTTTGACTAAAAAAAACAGTCAAAAGTATTTTTAACCAAACACGTTGGTTAAGAGTACTTTGGACCTTTTAATATCAGTCAAAAGTACTTTTAACCAACGTGTTTGGTTTTATTACATATTAAACTTAAAATAATATTAGATTCTGGCATTAGCTTAGGTTAGAACTGCGACCCCCTATGCACGAGCCGAGCGAGCCTGCCGCGGCAGCGGCCGGCTGGTGTCAAAATCTAATCAAAAGTACTTTTAACTGAACTGATTCTTTTGTGCACTCGCTGTTCGTTAAACGATCAGCGGGTTAAGCAACCAAGGGCGCGGTAACCCTATAGATGGGTGACCGCATAGTGGTATTTCATCTGAGCGTCTCCGTGCTTCGGAGGGCACGTTAAAAGTCGTTAAAAGTCGGTCCTAACTGTTATCAGTCGTTAGATCACGACAGAGGCCTAAATATGGGCGATCTAAATAACTCTTTCACCAGGTTGGCCACTAACCAAACGATAAGAAAGAAGAAGACCGACGTGTTTGGTTAAAAATACTATACTATGTTGAATTACCAACAACATTATCCCAAACTCTTCGTCACTAACGCACGTGGGTGAAACTATGGGCAAAAGTTCAACATTATTTTTTAAACTGATCTATATTATTCTCTATTGCTATACTTTTCGTAGACGCTAATAGTAATGTTGTTTCTCCACAGACCCTGGGTCAGAACTCGTTGTGGGTGGCTCGGCTGCTCATCTCGCTGGTGGAGTTCCAGTCTCGCAACATCCTGCGCGCCGCCGCATTCGCCGAGATCGTACTGTTCCCGCTGGTCGTGTTTATGGCCTTCTTGTTAGTATATTTTCTTTATAGGTTCATCATAATTATTATTGTTTTATTTATTTCTTATATTATTACTTTCACTACCTCGTCGGTCACGCGTCATAATTTTGCACCTTAATAATTTTTTAGGTTAAAAGGTAGCGTGATAAAATATTATAATAATGAACACGAGTTACATTCGATTATTGGCAATTATTTATGTTCTGCCGTGGACCAATTGCATGAATCGAACGACGTATGCACGCGATTTTACGTAGTTTAGTGGTTTCATCTCTCTGGCCTTAGAAATTAAAAGAAAACTTTGCTGGGTGTTTTGTCCCGTATTTTTTTCATTTTAAATAATAATTCTTTATTAGTTAATTGGCGTCCTCCAGGGATCCATTCTTGTACTGCTTCTTGAAGTCATTCTACCGGTGTTCTTCAAGGAACTATCGTTAGACCGGTCTCGTTACAAGAAGAGTATTTCAACGTGGACTATAATGTGTCCCCCTTCCAGCGGGTACTGCGGGTTGGTGACGCCGTTCGTGTACTACTACTTCGTGACGTGGCGTTACGCGTCGCGGCGCAACCCGTACACGCGCAACACGTTCCGCGAGCTGCGCGCGGCGGCGGAGCGCGTGGCGGGCCGGCCCGCGCTGCCGCCCGCGCTGCGCTCCGTCATACACACCAGCATACAGCTCGTGTGTCGCATGGCGCCGCCCATGGAACAAGTCGAACAGTTTGTATTTCTATTTGTATTGTTTATTCTACGCTACTAACCCTACCCAGATTCTTTCATTCTTTAATGTACACAAAAGAAATACAGATAGTGTTACATAGGTATTAATATCATGTACAAAGGCGAGCTTAACTCAAAATTGAGTTCTCTTACAACAAACCTCTGAGAAGTTGAAAGTTTAGAGGAAACCAAGGGTAAACAAAGTGTAGGTACATTTGATAAAGAACAGTTGGTAACAAATATATTATAACATAATACATACATAAAATTATACATAGATACATACAGAATATATATATAAATAAATACATATATAAATATATATATATATACATATACATATAAACACTTACATTCATTGTCACACAAAGAAGAAGTTCTCTTTCAAAGCCTAACTTTCTTGTATCAGAGATGATCCGGTATCTTTAATAAATAAGAAAAGAAAAATCGCATTAAACATCAAGAATAACTTAATCTGATAATTTAAATATTAAAATCTATTCTATTATATATTATTATATTATATTTATTCTATTAAATCTTATTTATTAGCAATAAATAAGATTTGATTCACAATTGATTTCTTGGAGGTAGCATTGTAGCATCTTACTCTAAACATCCGTTTCTATTTTTCTGCATTTCCTCATTATAATCTTTATTTTATTTTTTGCAGATAACGTCGAAGTACATAAATATAGTATATATCATGTCTGTGGACAGAAGACTTTTTATCAACGCGCTCTTTTGTATCGACACTACATAACTGGAGGTGTGAAGACTACTCACTGGATGTGTCATTCGGTTTCAAACAATTTTCGTATTTTACGGTTTTTTACATCACTACTTACGGACTGATATTCTCGGCAAGCTAATCGATTACTGTAAAAATGGGAAATAAAATATGTGTTATTTTTTAAATCATTTTAAATATTTATTACTAATCATCGCCAAATTTTATGATAATTAGCTAAACATCGGAATGATTTAGAAAATTGTATATTTCGCACATTTATAAGTAATGTTCTGTCCGTAAAACGATTGAATACTGCGAAGGTCAACACGAACAAAGTACCGGTTTCTCGGACTGCCCTCTTATTTGTAAGAACAAACTTATCCAAACCATTGCAGTACAAAATCTGTCACGTATATATTTCAATGCATTTCATAGCATAATTTTTGGTTGTAACAATATATTATAATATTTAGTGGGATATACTTTTATGTATTTAAGTTTAATTTCTATTTAAATCATGTCTCGAATCCATCGGGCAACATTTTGTTGGTCAACATATAGTAGCGTTGTTATCTAAGGTTACTTGACAAAGCACCTACATTAAAGTTGTGAACATTGTAATTGAAGTCAATCTATGCGAAGGCAATGATTGATGAAGCAACTGTTACGCAACATATTAATGTTACCTGATGAATATTATGAGACATACACAACATAATGGTCCAATTTTAATTTAAGAAGGAAAGTTGTTTAAGTTAGAATAATAAGTGTTCAATATAAGATTTTTGTATGGTACTGTCAGTATTGTTTGTCAAGAAAATTGGATAATCTGACAAAGACAACGAATTAGCTAAAGAAATGTATGGGCTAGTTGGTGTTTCGTTATTTTTATCAGATTATTAAGGCAGGTTTAATTCGTTGACATCGTTTATATGTTTACTAATTACATATTTATATGCGAAGCGTTGCTCTGTGACGCGTGTTTACAGCGCGTGTTGAATCCCGGAGGTTAGTTTCAAAATGGGACCGATGATGTCAGTATTAGAGGAAAGCCTGCTTCAGTTTAGATACAAATCTTGATATACCTTATATAATAAAGACGTCAGGACCTCAATGAATGTTGCTTGAATGTACTCACAATTTGCTCACATTGATGTTATAAGCTAATTGCATTTTGTACCATTTTGCAATGTTTGTATGTGATCTTTCGGATTAATATTTAAAATCTCTATGGACTATGCAAACAATTTGATAACTTTGTATTTTTATTTAGCTATGTAAACTTGAATTAATAGAAATAACACTAATGGATAGCTCACTGTTCCACTTTAAGAATGTTCGTTTAAAATTTGACCAGGTGGCATTGAACCCACAACAAACCACGCATAAGTACAGTGGTTATAAATATTAATTTTAAGTTTAAACAAAATTATGTGTAATGTATTTTTCTGTGTTGGTTTCCCTGTGTATTGCCAGCGAGCGACATTTTTGTATTTAGCAATAACTATAATGCACTTGGTTTGGGGTGAATGTAGTCAGGTTTTTAAATAAAATGTTGGTAAAAATGGTTTTGGATGTTTTGTTTTAAATATGTGGTAAAACCCAGACACATGAGGATAAGCATTATGACTTAGATACCTTTTTTTTCTACGTGGTTCAAATTCATTTACGCATACCACCCACTTGATCGTCGGTGGGTGGTTATGTCGGACTCCCCGGTCTCCTACAGGAGACCTACTTCCTACCGACTAAACATTCCACGGTGTTCCCTCAGACGACCTATTGCAGGGGACACGAGTACGCTTGCGCATTCATCCGCATCCCCCGCAGGATGACTTAGATACCTACCCGTGATTCGGTCGCAGCAATAGCAAGTATTAAACACTAGCTGCAGTCCCGACTTCGCACGGGCGGACATTTATTTAGCTTCCCTATTTATCCCGTATTTTTTAATATGAAATATAGCCTATGTTACCCACTGATCATATAGCTTTCTAATGGTGAAATAATTTTTAAAATCGGTAATATAGTTTTTGAGTTTATTAATTACAAACAAAAATACAAATCTTTTCTCTATATAGTATAAGAAGAAGTATAGAGAAGCTGTTCATGTCCTCCCTGATCCATTGTATCACACAGCTGTGACTTAATTTACTATGCCGTTGTAATTTGAATGGCGTTATTTTGCTGCCAACTGTACCTACTTTATTAGTCGTTTTTGTCCAACGGACGCCAATATTGCCGTAAGTTAACGTAAAATAACAAACATCGGAGGAGCAATAGCGAGTTTTAACTGCAAAGTATGGCTGCGCTGCGGAAACGAAAAACTGTTTGAGCTGGTGCCGAGTTAAATTCATCCCTACCACCTTTAAAACGATTTCATCCAGCACGGTTTGCTTTCAGCATACATTTCTCCCACGTGCGTGTAGCTTCAGAAATGTTTTTTTTTTCATTTATTTGGGTAAACAAATAGTTACAGTAATACATATGGACAGAAAGTTTTTTTTTTTTATACTACTTGGGTGGCAAACAAGCATATGGCCCGCCTGATGTTAAGCAGTATCCGTAGCCTATAGACGCTTGCATTACCAGAGGTATCACTTGCGTGTTGCCAACCCATTTTTTTATACCAGGGCTTTAAGATGGAAGTAACCCTGGGATAGGAATACGTTTGTTTCAAAACGCATTCCTAAATGAGCGCTGGAGACCTGTACTCACACCCAGGAACACAACTACACCGCTGTGTGTAGTCATTTGGCTGTGGTCTTCTGTAAGGTGGAGGTCCTTCCCCAGTCGGGCTTGCTCGCCAGTATGGTGCCCTACCTCTCTTAAAGTAATGTTTATATAGTGGTCACAAATGTGTAACCAGCACCGTTTATCGCAGCTTAACGTATAATATTTTAAGCGTTAAAACAAACATGATGATAAAGAAAATAAAAGAAATAAACTATGTTAGGGAATCATGATTGACTACATTTAAAAGTACTAGGACGAATCGCCGCAATATCTTTGTTGAAATTATTATTATAAGAATTAATTATATGGCATAGTGGAGAACGTTTACCTGCTGTGTTGTTAACTTGTTACCGGAGCGCTACGACGCCAATCTTTAAGCGAAGTTTATAGAGCTTGGCTGTGATCCTAGCTTTGCTGAAGTCCATAATCGGCAGGTACCACATACCATCACGTTAGGCCAGTGGGTCGTCTGCCGCCATTCCTAACAGAGGCTAAGAGCAATTTCTAATAAGTCCAACAGCAAACAAAAAAAAATACAGTAGCTCTGTACCTGGTGGGTTCAATTTCCCCATGTTATACATGGCAACATTGGCAACGGAGATATGTAGGTATCCAGGGCCGCTATATACGATTAGTTTTTTAAGAAAACCAATGTATACATATATTTCTGTGGAAATTGGTAACAGTGTACAATTAGCCCTACAGATAAAAATGTCATCATCATCTCAGCCAAAAGACGTCCACTGCTGGACTTAAGCCTTCCCCAAGGATTTTCACAACTCTCGAATCTGAGCCAACCTTGTCCATCGGTTGCCCGCAACCTTTACCAGGTCGTCGGTCCACCTTGTTGGAGGCCTGCCCACGCTTCGTCTTCCAGTTAGGGTTGCCACTCTAGAACCAGCTATGTGCCCGGCCCATTGCCACAATATATTTCACACATATTCATACATTGGCTTTCCTAAAAAAATAATCTTCATATAGCCCTGTATAGGTACATATCTCCGTTGCCGTGCGTACCTCTAGGCGCAGCAGAAACGAATTACGTGGTGCAGTGTTTCCCAAAAGATAGGACGCGACATGTCATTCAAAAGATCTCAGTCTTCACGATATGCAGCCGTCGCTCGCGGCGCCTGATTGTTCCAATAGACTCGAAGAATTTGGCTTGCTCATAAAAATACTTGTTCAACTCGTCTACCTACTGTGTTTAGGCGGTGGTAAACCATATTTATAAAGTCTGGATAAAGCAGTTCATCATCAAACATCAGTGAGTTACATAGACTTTTAAAGCAGTTCATCATCAAACATCAATGAGTGACATAGACTTTATTTAATTACTTGAAAATTAAGGTCCCCTACGAAAACTAAAAAAAAACACCAAATAAATTCTTGATAATCCAGATATATTTTATAAAATTAAAAAAAAAATGTACAAGTACATTTTTTTTTAATTAACGTATAGCAACTTAAAATATGTAAAATCAAGTATGTAATAAGAATTAAAAGATTTAACATAATTATTGGCCCAATCGATTTTTATAAATTTTATACCGATTTTTGAACGTAACCTAAAATTGACATTGACGTTTGTATAGTCTGTCTCCGGCCTTTTCTTCGCTCCCGTTGCAATCATGGCGGTGAACAACATTTCTAAAAAGCGAAAAGTACGTTGAAACCAGTGTTATATATGTCGAAATACGAATATTAAATCGTTTTGCATCTATTACCAAGCCTCTAAATGTAAAAGATGGGTTCGATATATTTGTGAAACCTGTGATGTTAGTGGATTATCTAGTACTTGTCACCTGCGCTAGAATTGTTATTCTTCTTGTGTTTCTTGTCTTACTGGTTCATATTCGTATATAATCGTCCAAATAATAATGAGGCCGAATAAACCGCGTCAATGGTGAAACAACCTGTGTTAAAAATGCAATGATCAAAACATAACCTCTCCGTGAATTTACAGTTCGTCGGTGACGGAGTTTTCAAGGCGGAACTCAATGAGTTCTTGACCAGGGAGCTTGCCGAAGATGGCTACTCCGGCGTGGAGGTGCGCGTCACTCCGACTCGGTCGGAGATCATCATTATGGCGACTAGGACTCAGAGCGTGCTCGGTGAGAAAGGACGAAGAATCCGTGAGCTGACATCTGTGGTACAGAAGAGATTCAACATCCCAGAGCAGTCCGTGGAGCTGTACGCTGAGAAGGTCGCCACTCGTGGTCTCTGCGCCATCGCTCAGGCTGAGTCGCTCAGATACAAACTTATTGGAGGTTAGTTGTAAACTTTCTCTCAACTGTTTCACTCTTTCAACATCCACTTACATGATGCACTCTTTAAAACGTCATCTTAGTTTTGAAAGCGTGGTATATAATACAAAACATGCCTGTTTTACATGTAAACATGATGGTGTGTGCAAAATTAATAATTCATTTAGACATTGTGAAGTTCTAAACCTATTCTGAGGGGGTAATGATCTTAATCACTAATACAGAACTCGGACAAAATTTTAATGGTCTCATCTCTGTTTGCTGCAAATTTGGTTCTTTTCACTTCAGATATTTAATGGTTTACAATTTACTTTTTATGTTTTGTGAGGTTAGTATGTCTGAACCTTCTACATTGGAAACCTGAATATAAAGTGGTACCATGGAAGAGTTCAGCTTTTGATTTGCCATAATTGAATTGAGTGCTCAAATCTGTCAATTTCTTAGATAATGTAAATTCTAAAACAGTAATTGCACCTATGCAATGTCAGCCTTAATGAACCTTTAGTAATATTGTATTCATTGTATGTTCTATATCTAATTTGTTTAGTTGAAAAGTTTTTTTAAATCCCTATGAGCCGCAATAAAAAATTATGTTTGCATTTTATAGCCACCACTTATAAGAGGCGCAAACCACCACTCCTATTGATCACAGCGTGATGTTATATTGCCTATAGCCTTCCTGGATAATGCACTATTCAACAAAAAAGTGTCTTTTTCGAACAAGTACTTTCTGAGATTAGCGCATTCAATAAACAACCCACTGGAAGCATGGCAGTAGCAATAAATATGATATGGCATGAAATCCAAATTTAATGCTGGTGAAACCCCTAAGCTCGCTAGTTGTTCATTATCACATATCCATATTGATCTCTATACATGTCTAAGGGTACAATATACAAGAAGGTTGGTAGTGAAAGACAGCAGCATTTTTTTTTACATACTACCAAGGTGGCAAACAAGCATACGGCCCGCCTGATGGTAAACAGTTACCGTAGCCTATGGACGTTTGCAACACCAAGGGTGTCACTCACAAGTTGCTATTGTTTTTATACTAGATATTGGGTCCACCTATGTGGATATTGGTGATAATGATAAACCTACCCTTTGTCTCACCATCTACCACCTTGCCATACGTGACAATTACTGGCAAATTCAATACCATGGCGAACTAGCCATAGGTAAATTCGCTGACATAATCTTTTTTGTTTATTCATAATTTATGATTTATATATTTTTTTAATTAAAATGAATTTTGTGTTTAGAAAAACCATTCTAACCCAGACGGTTGTACTGTGCCATTTGCGAAGAAACTGAACAGCTGTTTAGTAATGGAAAGGCAACAGACTGTGTTCATTTCAAGTTTATAACACAAATAGGGATGATGCTGCTGATAGGCATTGCCACCTTCTATGTGTATTGAGCCTAATTACATGCCCCAAACCTGACATCTGACTAACACATGGTACAGATGTTTTTCATTGGGGACACATAATAACCCTTTATATTTAAGTTTTCATCACTATCAATGATGGCTTGCTTAGTGTGTGAAGGTGACAACTAACATTTAGTGTTTATGTACTTAAGAAATTGTTTTCTATAACATATCTTACTTTAGTTTTGGGTTTTAAAAATGTTGTGTTATACTGCCCTGCTAACAAAGAATAATGGGAACAGCGTGAACACATTTATAGTTATAAATTTTGTGCTGTTTTAATTGTAGACTTGTCATGTTGTAATTTTTTACCAGGGCAATATAGTAAACAAGTAGATAAAAATTGCTAGGTTTGAGTTAGGTTAGACATAAAAAAAAGCATTTTACCAAAAACTGGTCTCTCAGTGGTATTATCTTTTGGGTTCATGTATTTTACATATTGGCCTTAGTAATGTAGTAGTATTGTAGTAAGGCTTTCAAGCTGCTGGCCCAGGTTCTGGTTTGAAATATAGTTGACCCCCGGTATTCCAACAAACGTTTTGCAGGCCAGTGTCAGACTATCAAATTGTGTACCTACATTCAACAGTAAAAGGCGTGTCAGATTACAGAGCCTGGAATACTGGGGCTCCACTGTATTAGATTTCAAATCTTTAATAGAATAGTATATAGCATAACATTTTTGTACAGCTCTGCATTTAATAAAATATTTTTGTTGAGTCTTGTATGCACATGGATGTGTATATTCAAAAGTAATAGGTTAATTTTTAATAAATGTAAATAAATATCGCTTTTTCTAGGTCTGGCCGTACGTCGTGCGTGCTACGGTGTCCTCCGTTTCATCATGGAATCTGGTGCTCGTGGTTGCGAGGTCGTCGTTTCTGGCAAGCTGCGTGGTCAGCGTGCCAAGTCCATGAAGTTCGTGGATGGCCTCATGATTCACTCTGGTGACCCATGCAATGACTACGTCAACACAGCTACACGACACGTACTGCTTAGGCAAGGAGTACTTGGTATCAAGGTGAGGTTCTAGATTTTGTATTTGAAATTCAACTCTTTTAAAATATATTTTTTATTTATTTATTCATATTCAGCAAACAGTATATTAAATATATAAACATCACCAAAATCCTTAACAGTTTTGTCTGGACGTTAAGACACCCTTGAGCGACTCGATACAAACAATATTACTATGTGTATAATAAACATAATTATTGAATACACTTTTTCGATCCTGCATTTTACAAAAATATAGAACTTCAAGGAATCGTTTATAGATAGAATATAATAAATAGGTATGCGGCTCTGTCCTTTCCGGCGCCAGCCGTTACTGTAAAACTAAGGGTTGTCAACACATACCAGTTCTAAAAGTATTTATTCAATTACTGAGTGCAGAGCAATAACTAGACTACTAGCACAGCATACATGGACTCAACATTATATGAGTTGTCAGTGCCAACAGTTCATTCATCACTCAACATGTAATGAGTGAACTGGATAGTAGCACAATATTGACCACTATGGTATAATAAATACATAGTAAGTTAATACTGTGCCATGTTATGTGCTCCAAGATCACATTTCAGAAATAGTAGGATGCAGATCTGTTTTATACTACTATTTCTGAATAAATTAAAATCATTACATATTAATTACTGTTCTTTAAACAGAAATATCAAACAATAGAAAAGTAGTCTTGTTTCTTAATTTTAATATAGATTTAACTAAACCAAGCTTGGAAAGCTTAAAGTGAAATACTATTCTATTACATAAATGCTATTACTTGTACCTAATTGGTACCATTACATCTTGATTTTGACAATAAAGAAGTGGCCTAAGTCTCTCATGGTTATCTTTCTGTGTTATGTAATGTGACAGTAGGCAGATAATAGTTTGACATCCTTTTTGGCATAGCTTTTTTTACATTTAATTCCAGATTAATCCCAGCTAGTCAATAAAAATGAATCCACAATTTCAGGGATCCCAGGCCCCTGTGGCTTGTGGTCTAATAATTGTGGTACATTAACTCAACCTGTTTATTGGAGGGCTTGTCTCATATAGGCTCTGGTACGGTGCAGGTTGGACAGGTTATTTTACTCAAAATCAATGTGTTAATTAAGTCTGAGGTTCAGTTTTTACCCATTATGAACCAGTAAAAAAATCCCAAGTTATGCTGTGGTATTTTACTAAGCTGATATTCTATTTTGCAGGTGAAGATTATGCTTCCGTGGGATCAACAAGGCAAGAACGGCCCCAAGAAGCCCCAGCCTGACCACATCTTGGTGACAGAGCCCAAGGACGAGCCCGTCCCGCTGGAGCCCACCAGTGACGTTCGCTCGCTCGCCCCAGCGCCGCTGCCACAGCCCGTGCCCCCTGTCGCTTAGGTCTTAAGCTAATTAATAAAAAATAACAAAACGACAAATGTCTTTCTTTTTGGCTGTTAGTACACATGCAGAAGAGATTAAACATCTCGGAACCTGGTATTTTGAATTTTAAAAAGATAACAAAAAAATACTAGCTATCCCCAATAGACATTGTCATGTCTGAATGTTGGCTTGCTTATTATTAGCGGCTTCAGCAAAAGTTTTGTTCTACCTAGAACTTCGCCACTGGCAAGGTCAAGGCAAGGACATGAGATTGTTTAACACTTTAAAATGGAAAACTGCAAGCACAATCTCATGTCCTTGCCTTTACTGGGAGCCTGGTACTTCAGATTTAACATATTGCAGTATATATGATTTTATTTTTGCAAAATAAACTTGCGATATTTTATCTGTGGATTACAAGACCCGAAACGCGGGCGGTCATGTTTGAGTATTTTATGATGCTACATTGCACAAAACATTCGGCATCTCTGTTTTATTAAATGAATAATTATTAGGAAAATAACCTGAAATATAATAACCAGCATTTTGATTGATTTTATTTATTTAAACTTCCTGCACAAAATTATACAGAGGCGGACTTAATGCCTTAGGCATTTTCTACCAGTCAACCTAGGGTGATGCAGAGATATTAATGGCAGGTGTTAAAATTAAAACAAAAATAATTTAGTACGTTACAGACAATAGTACAAAAAAATAAATACTTCAATTGATGTGCAGTTTTAAAATGAATAAGAACCTAAATAAATAGTTTTGTTTCCCATAATGACGTAACATTTCAAACCTGACGTAAATTTAAGTGATCGACTGTTTTCGCGCTTTATATCAAATCATATCAACCCATAAACATCCCACTGCTGGGCACGGTTCTCCTCCAACAATTGGAGGGATATTATATTATATTTCAAATAAATGAACAAAATCTTTTAAGACCAACCTGGTGACGCGAGCTATCGCCCATATTTTAGGCCTCTGTCTGTCGTTATATCACAGTAAACTGCGAACATTTGTTTTATTTGTGTACATTTGATTTAACGCTACTGACTTAGAACTAATTTCTTCCCTTGCAGTCTTGGGCCCGGCTAGGTTAAAATAAAGAACAATATTTTAATCAATGCAATTTAATCGTTACTCAAGATCTTTTCATTACATACAAACGCACCATATACTTAGCATAACAATAATTTATTTATGGACATTATTGCCCTAATGTGTAAAGTATTGAAAGTAGATCATGTCATGCAAATTAATGTTTCTGCACAACAAAGTAATAATTACAAGTAACAAGACAGCAGACGAACATTAAATAAGTTAATTAAGTCAATGGTTAGTTTAACAAGCATGTGCACATTTATTATCGTAACGTGAATTAACAATATTGAACTTGTTTTGACTAATCTATGTATTATCTACGTTCTATAATTAATCTGTAGCGCGGGAAATCAAATATTGAAACATTGATTTCGTTTACACTTTAATTAATGTTGGTAAAAATTAACATTGCTGTAATTACAAATATGTAATATCTAAAATTATAATACATAAAATAATTTACATAATTGAATTTATCTAATGTAATAACGAATACACCTAACATTTCTAGTGCTAAACAAACTGTGAGATGTAGATAAGTACACACTGAAACCACTGAAACTTGGTTTTTCTTAGCTACGTATTAGGTCTATATGAGAAAATATAAAGCGAGCTCAAGCGGGACACACGTGGTTAGTAGCACTTGAGTTATGTTTACTCACATAAATTAAAAGATTAATTAGGTAAGTACCTAAGTATTTTAAATCTTCCAAATAGGTACTTATTAAAAATGTCGATCGCGTTCACCAAACTAAGCCTACCGCAAATCTACATGCCTACTACATAAGTACTAAGTCTAGGTATTTTATTGGTAGGGTATTTACGCTCAACAACTTTTTATATCGTTAAGTATAACTTATAATGTATTGAGAGTTTTCATTAAGTACACTAATTAGGGTGAAGGCAGTAGATTAGGTTTATTGATATTACTCACGGATAATGTAAGTAAGAAAAACTAATAAAAAATATAAGCTGCAACATTTAACAATCGTAAGGATTTATGAGCTATATCTAGTTGCGAATTATTTCAAATTTAACGCGTGCTAAGCGTGTTAGTATATCCTTTAAATGCGCAACCAAAATAGTAGGTAAAACAAGATTTATAATAATTGAAATACATTAGCGAATTTTACAATTACAGTGCTTACAATTGATGTAGGTAGCTTAAATTTAAATGGACAGTGATATAATACAAGGTGTATCTTATACTACTAAATAAAGACATTAGTTTTATTTCTAATCCAACATCCACCTAAATCTAATAATCTTATTAATAATGGACAGAATTGCGTATAGCGTGTTTTTGATTTAAAAAAATAGGGTGTGGCGTGATATTAATAGTGAAAGGCTAGAAGGGATTGGAAAGTGATCATGCCAAAAATAGTAGAATTTTGATTTATTTCATTGGCCACGCTGTATTTTAGTAGATTTCTTTCGGTTTTGGTATTCAATAACAATGTTTGCAGATAAATATTAGGTATTAAATATAACGGAATCGCACTGCGGTGATTGATGAGGATAACTAGAAAAACGGCAATAAATAACACAACAGTATAAATTGCATCTACTATAAAACAATATATTTTTCTATAAGCATAGATAGTTAGGACTACATTAATAAATAGAAGGTACAATCTAAGTGTAACTAGGTACACTAAACTACAGAGGGACGTGAGTTCAAGGGTTCCAAGAGTCATTTGTACAATTATCTAAATAACTACGTGAATAATTCGACTATAGAATTTTCTAGAAAAACATTTTTATATCTAAGACTAGAAGAATCCTCTTTGCCGGCTTCTTTGAACAATGCGACTGTAGATACACATGGGTAGTTAAGTGTTTGGTAGGGAGTAGGTATAGGCATTAAATTGAAGCATAACTATTATTATTTCATATTATATAATCACTGATTTGTCTCTCATCATAATTTTAACTTTATCTTTGGCACAGAGATAGGAAAAGAGAAGATAAACTTTAGTATGTCTAGGTACGCATTTAAGCCTAAATCACAGAGCGGAAGGAGCGGTGCCGGGCATAGTGATGCAAAAATATAACTAGTTTATACAATGTTATATGACTTATACGTAAAAAACTATGATTTTATGACGTATATGTGACGTCACTTAGCCATAACACAACTTTATTTAGCATTTATCATTATTAGTCTAAACGTTAATGTTATATTGACTTAGTTAATTAGCGAAAATTACTATATTATTGGCACTTCCGCGATGTTGTCCTGCCTCCAAGCGTACAATAATGCTATAATGATACCAATATTATGTATTACTAGCTCAGCGACTCTAGCGTGGGGATGCATAAATAATAAATTCTGTAAGGATATGAATGAAACAAGCGTCTTCTAATCTACTAAAAACGAAAGCTGTAAATACAAAGGAATAAGGTAAAAATAAAAGAAACAAAAATTCGCTATAACCATTTAATAAAAACCAAAAATTAATTACAACAACGTCGTATGTTTATCATAATAATAATAATCAAAATTAAGTACTTTACCCACCACCACTAAATAGCACAAGAGTGAACATATAGGAATGTTAATAAAATAAATAATCATAGCTTGATTAATTACTGGAATGTAATGAGCAGATAATTTAATAAGTACATTTTATGTTATGATGAGTAAAAGGAAAACGCTCCCAAAATCAAATGTTGGTGGTAATGTTAGTGATTACTGATACTTTACCCTAAAAAACCGCAATTGAATTTTAGGTACTTTATTTTTCAATTTATAAATGTTTTTCCATTATTCTTCGATTATCACTTTTAACAGCTAAATAATACGATTACTACGAAATATACAACTGGATTTAGGCTTCTTCAATTTAATTTTGCATTTAAATTTTATGTCGTTAATAAATGAGAAATCAACTGATTGGCAGAGGCAACGGGCTAGGCCGCGCTTCAGCTGTGTGAATGCGGTGCCCCAATAAGTACTTAACAGCACAGTCGGTTAACCCACTAGCATTACCGTCACTTTTAGTTAACGTTAGCGTTTCCCTTCCAGCCGGCGTACGTACGTAATTTGAAAAATATATAGAAAATAAGTGTACAGACAGAAGAGTGATAAGGAAATATTGCACTAGTAAAGTCAATAAGCTAAAAATATGGTTAAGAAATCTCAAAATAACTCATTGAAATATAAAAATGGACGCCATTAAAATTGGAGATCTCAACTACAAAATAAAATTATAAAGTTAAGTACTATATTGCATTAATATTAATATATTTTCCCTATGGCACTACATAAATAGTTTATGGTATCAATTGCTTTATGTAGAAAAAAATAAATTGATATAAAAAACGTCTACTTGAAGGTGAAGTGCGGCAGCAAAACCAGTTATAGGAATTTATTTACTATTATAAACTAATTAAACGTATTTTAAATTATTAATGCTTTCTACTTTCCTTCAAGCAATGACTACAGTCTGCTACATAAAACTAAAAAATATACATTGGCAACACTTGCTATTTGTAGCTAAAATGGTAATTTTTAATTTTGCACGATGGCAACATTTCATTTAATTACAAAGGGGAATGTAGTGTATGAAGCAGAGTTTTATTCAACTGATATAAGTATTTATGTATAATTACTATAACGTCATGTATGTTACAACTTCATAGTGATTATAATTAATAATAACTATAAGCAAAAAACAATTTTAAATAACAATAGTTTCAAATTGTAATAAATCCTATGAAGTTGTATCATTTGTAAAAAAATAAATCTTCATGTTAAATATAATTAAAATCAATAATTATATGCAATAAAAATCATTGGAATGTCAATATAACTTAAAACTATTAAGTACTCACTTGCCAATTATTATTAATACTTTTTATTAACCAATATAGCATTAATGTGACGAACTTTTACAACCCAACAAGATTATAATTTAGGGCTATATTCATAGTGATATATTTAATTAATTTAATAAAATGTAATATACCACTGTGAACATTAATTATATAATTAATTACAATATTCTTTACTATTCAATGAACTTAAGACTTACTTACTTGCTCCTAAAGATCGTATTACAATCTCAATATAAATTCATGTTTCACATTGAGCACGATAGATGGCACCACATAAAAAATCTCAAACTAATTTCGAGTTGAGATGTTTCTATGCAGTGTGGAATAGTAAAGAACAATGTTTAGTTGCCGTACGAATAAGATCGTTTGCCTACAGATACAGAGCTGTAATTGAATAATGTTTACACGTGTGTACGGCTTTAGTATCTCTGTTGATACTCGTGGTGCCATCTGTTGAAGTCTATGTGGAACACCACCAGCGAGCCGTTCTCGAGACCCGCTAACAGGAACCTGTAAATATAGGTAAATTGTGTTGTTATTGCAGGAGGTTGCAGACGAGCAAGCGGCTTACCCAGTAGAAATTGTCACTTATTTTTTTTTTTTTAACATTGACAGTGCCAGAGGGAAAATTTCAAAGATGAACCGATGGGCACTCAAAAAACATAATGCTCATGCGAACATGAGCTCTATCACAAGTATGCTGACCTGTGGGGTTTCACTGATACATGACTCAGCTTCTTGATTTTTGATAGTAAAAAGCGATTTATGTACAGAATATTACATTTCGTTTTGAATAGGAAACTACCTAATAAAATAAGTCTAATATAAAGTAGTCGTTTCGAGTGGTTGGTACTCACTTCTGATCGTGCGAGAGCGCGAGCGAGGTGACGGGCGCGCCCGCGGGCGGGAACGCGTACAGCGGCGCCAGCGTGAAGGCGCGCCACACCTCCACCACCCCCGCATCCCCGCCGCACACCAGGTACTCGCCGCAGCGCGACAGCACCAGGCACTGCGCATCACACACCATGTATTATATTATATATATATAGATACGAGCTCCGAGCGGGCTAATTATAGTGACATCTAGCGTATGAACCTGGAAGTTATCGTTGTGCGTCTCGTGGCGCAGCCTGCGGCCGTTGAGCGTGAAGGCGGCGAGGTGCCCGCGCGCGTACGCCACCACCACCACGCCCTCGCGCGACAGCGCCAGCTGCGCCGGGCCGCACACGCCCTCCGCCGGGGCCAGCGCGCGCAGCACCTCGCCGAACGTCGTGTGGATTAGCACCGGACCGTCTGCGGAACGAAACGATTGTATTATGCATTAACTGTGTTTGTGTTTACATCGCAATATTGTAGATATGATCATTAGGTAATGATGCAATAGGTAATAAAGGTGGTATACTCACTGACAGACGAAGATATAACCAAGCCCAGCTCAGCGGAGACGAGCACGCCGTTGATGGGCGCGTCGTGTCCCGTGAGCGTGACGCGGGGCGCGGGCGTGTCGCCCTCGCCCACGATGCCGCCGTGACGAGCCGACCTGTACATAATAATTTAATATAAATAATATAGTCGTTAGGTAACGAAGACATGCGACATTATCCTATAGGAAGGCTCACGGCTCACCTTGAACCAAATCTCTACGCAGTTATATCGATACGCACAGCTTTTTCTTTAATACAAATTCCTTATTTAGTTCTGAGGGTAGGTTATCCCACGCTAGTTAAAGTAAATCAACCTAACCTTAACTCTTTGCCTTAGAATTTATCAATAACTTTTCAAATAGTTAGGTATCATTCAAGACTGGAACATCTGCTTCATGTAAATCCACAAAACAACTAGGTCCTTTTTCTCTTTATAAACAAAAAAGACTGAAAACCTATTTGTGTCCAGTGCCAGATTGAACCCGCAACCAACACACTATCCTATCAAAACGACACATTGACAATAGATTACTTTCCAATACACAAGATCGCTGCAGTCAGTCTCATTTTCAGCTGAAATAGTAATGACAATACCCAGACGTGTCCAGTGATCAACAGAGGTGTCATTGAACCCAATCATCTGTTGCCTCGTCCGGCTCGTTGTGAGCTCATAGCGGCACTAATGGATCTAAAGCACTTTGCACTTATCAATGACATCTATATGTACTGATAATAGATAGTTTGCTTAGCAACAGGTGGCTATTGCTTCGGGTTTAAAATCTTCTTCGGCTTCAGTACTTAGTTCTTTTTTTTTTACATAAATATTTAAGTTGTAAGTACGTATAATGACATTATCTCAAATACAGTGCAGCGAGATGACAAAAAATAAATCTTTTCAGACTTGATGCACGACATAATTCTCACTCTCTTTTGCTACTCCCGTGGTGTCCAAGTTAAATACGTATTAGATATAGGTTAAATAAAGAACAAAGTCCCTCTTTCTCCTTCTCATATTTCTTATCTCTCATGTAACGCAATGTGCCTAAACGCGTCCCTGAAATTTCAATTTCAATTCTAGTCTACAAACTATCCATTCACCACTTAGGAACTTTCACTTTAAACATAAACAAATGCATTGTCTGTAAACATAAAGTAGGTGGATGTACTGACCAGTGCCACAGCAGAACAGTGCAGTCTTCTGATCCGGACGCGATGTAGCAGTCCGAGGTGATGTTACACTCCGAGCGGCATACGCACGTCACCACGCCGTAGTGCCCGAAGATTATTTGTACTATTTTAGCTGTTCACAAAAAAAGATAATAATGAAAACAAGCTCATAATATATATCGTTCAAATTAAGGTATCGGTTGTATGATCCCCCCGATCCAAGTTTTGCGAGGACTGTTTGTGCTGTTAAACATACAAAAATGTTTTCCAAAGAAAACATGGCATGCGCATAAGATTTGCAATTTTTTGCGCATGTCCTTATTCATTTACTTTACCTATAAATAAAATAATTTTGCCGCAAAATGATCAAAATATGGTTTTAATTAGCGTTACTAAGTTCTCACCAGTTTCAGTGGAGAACACCCTGAAGCTGTTGTCCCAGAAGCCGGCGGCGATGAGGAAGCGCGAGTCCACCGTGGTCACGAAGCAGTTGCTGCGCGCGCGCACGCGCTGAGAGAAGTTGTCGCCGAGCTGCCGCCGGGACAGTGCCGCCGCTCCACCAGCCGCTGAACAGACAGACAGTCGCAGTTCAATGTTAAGTTCAGACAAGGACACTGGAGCTAGTTTAAACGATAGTGAGTGTCAACGAGTCGAATGAGCATATAGAGTAGATAATACCAGGTCATGAGGGTAACACAGTTAAATTGGGAATAAATAATTTCATCAATGCTACGTATTATCATATAATGCAGAAAAAAGGATTTAAAATGATTATTTTTATTGTTTTAATGATTGAAATAAGCAGGAGAGTTAATCAGTAAGTAATTTAAAAGGAGTAAGGTATAAGATTAGCAGCAAATATTCGCGCATTACCCCAGACAGGGTCCATGAGTAGCGGATGGTGCGGATGGTGCTGGTGGTCGGGCGCGTGTCGCGGGCCGTGCGGCGCGTGCCCGGCGTGCGGCGCGTGCGCACACCCGCCTCCCCCCCAGCGGTGAGCCGCGAATGCACGCGCTGCGGATACCTGCCGACATTACATGTTACTATAGTACACGTTATGTGCACAACAACTAGCATTTATTAACAATTTAAGACGTCTTCACGTTCTTATCGAACGCCAAGCATTCATTAATTCACTCACATATTCACTCGTTCTCTTATTCATTGATTTATTTTTCCATTTTACCAACTAACCGTAACAACCGCTGGCATAGCTAGCTGTGGATAAGTATTAGCAGACACGTGGACGACTGCTGCATTTGAAGGTAACTTGAGCCTCAAGCACACGTCATCAGGTGCTGCGGCGAACATCAGTGGGGCCAGGTGCATGGTCGAAGCTCTAGGTGGATGAGGCTCGCTCAATAGTTGAGCTGGCGTTTGACCAAAGCTTCGGATCTGGTCTTCGATGGCTGCGCGGGTGACGGGTTCGGTGATCTGATCGAGCCGGACGCCACCTTCGTATGTAAGGTAGTAGAAGACGTTGGTTGCGCGGACCGCTTCGGGACCTGCGAGGGTTGCATAGAAGTTAAGGACACAGTTTTTTTTTTTAAATATACTACGATATGAAAATAAATCAACTACGATATAATCAGGGGTGCCTAAAAGAAAAATATCCTTACCTCTCTGTTTGTAACCGAATATAAGATCGATCCACTGATGCAGTTGACAGCTGACGAACTCAGACTCAAGAGCCATGCGGTTAATTCTTACAAACTCCTCAGCAGAAGAGGCCCAGGGAGGTAAAATCACATCACCGGACGGTGACTCCGGAATTCCCAGCCGGTAGCCTGAACTGTTTACCAACATCTCCGGCAGGAAGAACAGCTCAGGTATTAGTTCCTGGAGAAGGAAGGAATTATGATATTGTAGGAACAATTCTGAACATCATTCAATGTATTCTTTTAAACTTTCACGATTTGTACACATGATATATGTGTCGCCGTAAAAACAAATTCTGCTAGCAAGTAAGGATATGAGTAGTTCAGATACCTATCAGAAATTCAGAACACATGGCCAAGAAACTGATGTACCGACCAGTTTCTAACTTTGGAATATTCGGTCAGAAAGGTCAGAATGTTATTATATATAATAAGCCGAATGCGTTCCAGAGTAAGTGAAGGTCTCCAGCGCTTATTTAGGGATGCGTTTTTAAGGGACACTTCATCTTAAAGCCCTTGTGTAAAGGAGTGGGTCGGCAATGCTCAAGTGATACCACCATAATTAGGCGGTTCGTATGGTAGTTTGCTACATAAAAGTAGTATAAAATAGTGAGATAATATTTACCTTGACATCAGAGGTGTCTCGCTGGCAGTTCTTCCACGACATGGCAATGGAAGAGAACAGCCTGTTCGGGTGGTCGAATTTTCCTCCTTGCAGTGCCAGGAACATCGTAGTCATCGGCTCCTGGGAAACAAATAATACACTTGTCGGAATACTTGGTACAGAAAATGAATCCTGTAGAGACACCAGGCTTGTTTGTAAATTGTTGTCGAAGGAAAATTCCCTTTTTGTTTTACAAATATAATTTTCGGTTGCTTGTTACCTAAAGATAAGGTAACATTTAACTCTTCATTGTAAAACATCTACCGATCATACTGAGATGTCTACTTACGATTTTGTCCTAGGACGAAATCATCGGTACCGTTTTATGCGAAATTTATGTTACCAAACTGGAAAACCATTACAATTTACAACACAAGAATCCCATAACCATACATCTTTCACATCAATCGCACCCTTAATGGGTCCATCTATCTAAATGAGGAAATTTACAACAAGCGGACTAGTTATTTCAAGTAGTAGTCTGTAACTTTGAACAATGGCGAGATGCTATAAAGGGCATCAAAGAACAGCAATCATTGTAAATTAGTGTACACATTAAGATGTCGCTACTCAACGTGGTCGTGTCAAAACAAGCGCATGCACAGACGCGACACGTGGCGACAGATGCGCCGCGCACACAATCACATTTGACAACCCTCGGCAAAGAAAGTAAAAAAGTTAAAAGCGCGCCAAAATAGAATGCCTTTGACATTTTTCATGTCCTGATTGAATTATTGTCTTAAATTATCAAGGTAACTACCTATTTTAGGAAATTAAAAACTGCAACTTTATCCCCGATGTTATCGTGAAATCAAAATCGTGGAGCTTCACGACTTTGTTCCTCCATGGTCATAATTAGAAATTGTTGGAAGTATTAGAAATGAAATGAAAAATGAGGAGAATGGGTAAGGAATATTAATGTACCTAGATAGGATTAGAGATACAATTAAGATATTATAATATACCTACCTAATAGCTACCTAGCGTTTATCTTATATGGCTTAATGATTAGTTGGTATGATTGCTAACTCTAATCACATGCACAGACCTATTTTATGGATCGCTATTTTTGACGAAACAGCTATAGGCGCAAAAAGTTAATTTAAAAAAATAATTTGCAAAGTAGCCATTAGCTTCGCGTGAATAAAATTTAATCTGAACGTCAAATGTTCGGTGACAAAAGTGATGTATCGTTTAATATAAATCATATTTTTGTCGTTTTGATCGTGGCCATCATGGTGTGACACTTCATTAGAGCTTAATTAACATATGAACAAATACAGATTAGTATTAATTATAGCCTGTGTAAAAAAAATACAGAGACAGTTTGTCGAAGAAAGTCTGTGTGTGCTGATGATGCGTTTTTGTTGTACTCAATCGAAGATGACAGAAATAACATTTGATTCTCTAAGTTATATTTCTAGAATGTGCAAACCTGTCCTAGGAAATCGATTCGTAATTCTAGTGTTGTGTTTGATGTATTTTACTTACAATTCTGACGAGCCAGTTGAGTACGAAGGCAGCGGTGGAGTAGTGCGTGCCGTAGTGGAAAGGCGGAGTCGACTCGTGCTCCCACGTGTTGTATCTCTCCTCAAAGTACGCGCGACGACTAGGGTTCAGAGCACCGATGGGCTGTAGACAAAATAAAATGTTCAAAATACGTTTAGTTAGCTGTTGAGTTCCTGTTTTCGGCGGTTGCGTTGTCGACAAAAACTAGGTGCACTCGATGTAGTACTTATCGGTAATAAAGTATCGTAGCTTTAAATGTTTCGCACTAAAGCAGCATCATAACATTAGCTGTATTATAAGGCCTCTATTCAAGCCATATTGTTTGGATAAAATCTGTAGGATTTTGTATTTTCAAAACTTAGCATCAGTCCGTTGGCGTTGTTAAGTTTTGTCGTGAATAAATAAACGGAAATAGCAATAATAATAGTAAGGTCCATTAATGTTATGGTGGATAAAAAATATGGTTGAAAATCAACTTATTATATACTCTATGATTAATATATCCTGGAATAACCACCCGGATTTATATTAGGTGTGGTGTATCTTGATTAGATACTTCACCACAAAAATATCATTAATGACGTGATCGTGTTGGTAACATATTAGGTACTACATTACTTGGAATTTGGAATGAACGTGTGCTGAGAAAAAGAGTAAACTAAGTAACGGGACTGATGATGAAGATAACCGTAACGTTCTTTAGTCTAATTACAAATTAAAACTAATTTTAAGATGTATTTTCTGTTCTAGGTAATTATGGTAAATTATATTTGTGATTAGGTACAACTTCATTACCTTAAATATTTACTCTTTTTTTCTAAACGTACGTAGTGCTTCATAGAAGTTAGCCAGTAACTCATGTAATTATAGGAGTAATACAATACCTTTGATAGATCTCTGTAGTTGCTGGGCTGACTCAGGTCCAGCTCTTCACTTTCATAGTTTGTCAGGATCCAGGGGAACACCGGGTATTGATTCAAATCGTTGTATGTTCGTCCTGGGAACAAAAATATACACATTAAATATACCACCTGTATGTTCCTTTTTTTTAAGTATTTCAGAAGTAAGTATAAGTTTCGTTATGAGATTCTGGTAGTATCATCATATTTCTTGAGGCGGGGTGGTTGCAGCTTTATGTAAGTGCATGCTGGTTTTTCTATATTGTGATTTTATTTTTATGTGTTTTTGTAATTAATTTGTAGTTTTAAATTGAATTGAATAAATATAAGATAAAAAAAAACATAAATCTGAAATTCATAGGTACCTACAATAAAGACCTAGACTACACATCATTTATGAAAACCCGTCAAGGCTTAGAGAAAAATCTTTACCCATTTTCCGAAGCGGTCGGATCGAAGCGTCGGGTAAAAACTAAATATTATAAGGAGTCATAACTCATTTAGTCGCGCCATTTCTTGTTACACATGCGACGTGAACATTTAAATTAGCGTGACCAAATGCTCTGTTAAGTAACCTCCTTCATTATTTTTCTTGTATGCTTGAGGCAAAAAGAAAAGCCAAAACAATACGTAGGTAGGTACATATTGTAAGGTCTGAATTTCAACTGACTAGTCTAATCCTACTTGCTGGCCAAAACTCCACTTACCCGCGCAATCCATACGATAAATAAGTGTCAAGTCTAGTGAGTGAACTCACCAAAATTATATTGTACATATAAGTATAGTCTGTTATAATATGAAACCATGTGCAGCTACATATTATAGGTATTATTTAAAATAAATTATATTATAATATTATTGTTTTGTAAATATATAATATATTACTTAACTTCTTTTTATATTAGGTTGTATATAGGTAGATATAATTAGAATAGTTAATTTATAGCTAAACTACTTTATTAGGTTTTCAAACCTGTAATGATAGTTGTTTAAGTATGTAATAAATAAATAATGTTGGGAGAGGCAAACTCTAGCAAAGGACACAGTATGTTTTCATGATAACTGATCCCTGTTAAGGCTGGTTCGTGTGGTTTGTAGATAAAAAAAAGTCTTAGCCATAGATTAATATGTATATTAGGGTATAGATGGGTGTCTTGTGTCAAAAACTTGTACCACCTACAGCGCCCCAAGCGGGCGTAGTTAAAACTAAATTTATATGTACGTATATTTATTTATATGCATACGTATAGCTAGGCTGTACGTTGACACTGTGTACATATTTATTTATCTAGGGTATGTTTGAAATATTTTGCGTAATAATTAACTAAATTACCACGCAAAATATATTTCAAACAATACCCATTAAAAAGTATGGGTAAAACACAATAACAACAAATGATATTTTTTATAACAATATTTATTCACAAGTAAATAGATATAATCTTAATACCAGCACATTCATGAACACAACACGTAATAAACGACATTTGATGGTCAAAATCCAGTTACACTAAAAAGTCTTTTCTCAAAAGTTTTAAAAGTTCTAATCTCCAACGACACAGCTAAGACAGACGATAATTCCACTCGACGTCAATAGCAAGCTCACAACTACAGCGGCGCATAATTCGACTCGACGCTAATAGCAATGAAACCACTTTCAGATATATAACAAACTTAAAACTAAACTGAAAGTTAGAAAAAATTGCCTGTGCGCATGAAATCAAAACTCGCAGACATATTTAATATGTTGCCGTGATTAAAATATATATATCTATGTTCAAGAAATTAAATAAATAAAGCCTTAATTGTGTCTGAAACTGTATTTTTGTTACCAAAGCAATAAATTATGAATAAAAATGATTGAAATTTATTTTTGATTAATCATTTAAAATTATAAATTAAGTTATTTTATGAATTTCCAAATGCTTTTAAGAAATAGCAACATTGATGATTACTTGTTGTAAATAATTTCAACTACACTTGTTAGATGGCGCTAGGCAAAAATAGATCTGGCAGATTTGTTCTAAGATAATACACCATGGTCTTAGCTAAAACAGTTAGCTGTTGCCACTCAAATTGTCACAGTCATTGGATAATAATTATCAGAATTTAGTAATAGGCGTCATTAATTTAATGGAGGTCAAGGATAAACGAATGCTTTTTAAATTTCTGCCAAAATATAGTAGAAAAACTATAAAATAAAAATGCTAGAAAGTGACCCCATAACATTATGCCCCTTTTTATTACAAATATGTTTTATTTTTTATGACGGTGAATCTCGGGCTAATGAATCATTACTATGACAGAGGCCGGAGCTAATACAGTGTCTCAAAAATTTAAAAAAAAAAAATAGTATCAACAACCAACATATGAGGGAGGCCTACGTTCAGCAGTGGACATTATCAGACTGAGATGATGATGATGATGATGAACCAACAAAAATAATTAGTTTGTACAGCCTTTTTAAGCAAACACAGTTAAACATGGTCATTGTTTTTCATAAAGCATTCTATTTTTTATGAAACAGAAAGAAAGTACCAGGGCACCATAACAACAAAGGACATTTAAAAACTGCGTGGACAACTTTCTCAAGATTTTCGCGTTTAGACGTCATTGGACCGAGTTTCCCTTTGACAGTGACAAACCATGGCGACCTCGTCACACAGTTGCGCAAAAATTGAGCAACTGTTGCGAATAATTTCGTCGCTCCATTGATTGGTATTGACCCTGTTTACTTTACTAAGGTACCTATTATTATTGTTTTAAATTATGATGAAATAAAGACAATAATAAGATTTTTGTGTAGATTTCGTAAAATACGCAAGTGAACCGGAGCGGTTTTTGTTTACAAAATATATTTATGCGTAAAAGAATTAAAGCCGCTGCGGAATAGGATCAATTTGTTATGTTTGTTTGTATGAGGTGGTGTTGTCACTAATCTAGACTCTGTAAAAGATAATCCTTACATCTTTTGGTTACGCCATAACTTGATAACGACTTTTCCGATTTCATTCATCTTTTTTAAGAGTTTTCTTATACTTTGTAGGAGGTTCTTACGAAACAGAGTAAATTTCGCATAAAATAGTTTAACCTAGACGAAGACGGGGCGGGCCACTAGTATAATAGCTAATGGTGGAAGGCTAGCCAGCCTGATGCTAAGTGGTAACCATAAGCTTTTGCAATGCCAGGGACTCGGTCGACCAGCTGCCTACCCTAAAGTTATGTATTCTCTTTAAACCTCATTTGAAGAAGGACATGTTGTATATACTACATCAGGTAGTTATGATGCGACTACTTTTACAGATTAAACAGAACTTTCTAAATGTTAGTCATTATACCTATTATAAAACATTCGGTTCGTAGTGTTCGTACATTAGTGATTATTTTAAGAAATCCTACCCTGTGATTTATTTTAGTAAGTTTGAAGTTACAAAACTTATCACTTTACCCGACACTGATATTTTAAGTTGACTACTCTATGCAGGAGAAACCGCTGAAAAAAGCTAGTTAATAATACTAGGAGGAATATCACTGATTGTTCTAGTTAACTATGATCACCTTGACGAAGTTACCGCTCGTTGTGCAGAACATGTGCAAACCTCATGGGAATATAAAGAGGTTTTGTTTAACATAGTTTAATTAGTAATTTAGTTAGATATGAGGAAATGATGAACGCGTGTCTTTGTATCGAAGGCAATCTCATTGATTTGTAGCCAATGTTAGGTTTACTAGAATAATAATGTTTAGTGTTTAGATTTTATTGAATGTATGCCACGTTTCTGTAATGATAGATTTACAAACAGTCTCTTATATAGACGTGGCGTAGGAGGCGTGTTATGTCTATACTTCTTTACGCAAATGTCTAGGTCTAAGTAATACAAATTTCATCTAAAAAAATTCTGTGGTGTTCGCTCAGTCGGGTGTGCGCGGGTTGTTTACCTCTTTGGGGAAAAGGCTTGATGATATATGTTTGTTTGATGTTTGCGAAGCATTTATTTGAATTTAAGTTTTTTTTTTACGCCAGATATTATTCGTAATTGTTATTTTGGTTCCGATCTTTTCTTACCTACTCATATTTTTGGAGGGGCGTGACGGTTAAATATTTGAATACGATAATAGAAAATTAGTAGATACCTACAATATTACCTACACATTTTACATTAACACACGGTTAGACTTGTTGATTGTCTTAGTCTTGGTGACATTAACACATCCGTCTACTTATATAAAATGTAAAACATTTCTTTTGTTTTATCCTATACAAAGAAAGTAATATTCTCACATAACCATACTGTAAGGCATACAACTATTAGTTAGTTCACATTCACACCTTGACATGCACACAGTGTGAAAATGCAAGTAAAGCACACTGAGCAAGTGCCTGCACATTTCCACTTGCGTCCACTGCCTCCGAGCGCAGGAAAATATAGGTCCGCAAGTTTTGATTTTCAAAATTAGATAGGTACTTACGTATCTACTTATATGCGAAAATTAATATACATTATTATTATTTCGTTGTGCCTCGCGCGAGTGTGTGTCTAATTAAGAAAAAAACTAAATTAATTTGGAATACTAAAATTATCTGATCGCATAGCCAAATTTGTGACAATAGTTTTTAAAACGTAAGAAAGGATTTTTGGAGACAACCCATAAGGAGTAAATAGTTTATCCCGGGAAAAGTAATTGCATAAAGCATATTGATATAACCGTGTTCTATATACGAGTACCTTCCTTTGCTTGGAGGTAAACGAGGCCCGTTGCAGCACTCGCTTATCAATGCCCTCTGACCCCAAACAGTTACATACACAATTATCATTATGTGCGTGTCTACCATTGTTGTGATCACGTGGTATCCACTTTTCCCATTTGCCAGTACGACCGAGTTAGTCAAACGGCAACCAACTTTCGCGACCAACGCATCTCTCTCAACAATGTGATACTAACAAAACTAAATAAAAAATAGCAATAGTTCTATTACAGTGAGTGCAGTGTTGAAAGAGAATAGATTGTACGAAATGGTCAAGCACTGACGTTGTGACTGTTGTTTATCAAATATTAAAGTGCAGAATGAACATGTTGCGGAACAAGGCTGTGGAACTTTTGAAAAGGTAAACTCTGTTGTGTTTATGTTCTCCTGGTAGCTTCAATTAAATTTTCATATGATATCATTAGGTTTGTCGATTATTACATGAAAATAACAGTCGACAGTTTATTAGAGGCAAAAACCATCATCTAGTTAGGTATAATTTAGTAACAAGAAACTATCATCTTCCCTTATGTCATATATTTTTATTTGGAAGTCAGAAACAATGACTGAACAATAATTCGGTCTAAATCCTCGTGAATGATGAAGCCACTGACCTTTACTATGGGTAAAATAAAAACTGTTTAACGGTTTCATATAAAAAAATAATTACTGTAATTTTTATTATAATTATGTGAGCTTCAAGTAATATTTTTTTTATAAATTTTACTACTTATTAAGTTACCTATAATATAAATTGACGAGGTGTAAAATTAAAAGGAACAGGCATCTTTAACTATTTACTCGTTAGGTCTTGTTATCAACAAAACATTGACCTTGGTAGTTTTCTTGACTCATTGTTGCAAATTTTCCATAACTTTATAGCTTTAGTGTTATTGACCACTGACGAATGTTTCAGTTTAGATTTCCTTGTAATTATAGGAACTAAGTCTATTGATATCTTCGATTATATGGAGAGGATCTATACTTTAGGGTGCTACTGTGCTTACGATGCGATCATTAAACGACGGAAGGTAACCCAGTTTTAAAGCCGTAGTTAATAGATAATACCTATCGGAATATTGTTTTATTTATGTATTGTAACGGAATATATCAGTAATGTTGTTATTAATTACCTAGAGTTAGTTAATGTTTTTTTTTGATTAGATTTACCACTATCAATTTCAATTAAAATAATAAAATAGATATTTCAATCAAACAGTTTACAAAAAGATTTTTAGAGATACACATTTTATAAGCTGTGTAAGTACCTATAGTGCGTAAAACATTAATCGTATTTATTAATTATTTCGCAGCTTTTGAGACCGTTTTTAAAGAAGTGTCCATATTGGGCACCCGTTTTAATGGCACCTGAGTGAATGGCACCGATATTTTATATCGATATGTTCCACTAATGGCACCTGCGAAAAATATCGGTAGGTGCCCAATGTGGAATACCTTAGGTGCCATTCACTTAGGTGCCATTAAAACGGGTGCCCAATATGGAATACTTCGTTTTAAAAAGACTAGATAACATGAAAAAAAAGAAAGCACATAAAAAATCTATCTATGTAGTATTAATCTCTATAAAAAACTGCTTGGTTATGTAAAGTAGATAGGTAACGTATGTATATATAGGTATGTTAACAGAACTAAACAATCGTAAAGTATTATTATTAGTGAACAAAACATAACGGGAACTATTGAAGATATCCACAGAGATAATACAGAATAATAACAGCTCTTATTTAGATATCTACTATTTATAACAACAAGAACTAGATGTACCAGTACGTACCTACCTACCTACTCATCTTGATATAAGTAATACGTATTTGTATTTGATGTTAATACGCTTAGGCTATACAGAATGTTCGTTGCAATAGTCACTCTAACACATTAACTAAATAAAAGGAAATCGTGGCGATGTGTCGCAGCTAAGTACAACGGCTTCTCAAAGAGTGCTGCACTCGGGCGCGGTCTACAGATTTCTGTAGGATTCCTTATTACTGGACTTCATCCTGACTAACATATATTTTGGCTTTAGGATCTTAGTTAAGTTATATTTTACCACTTAATGCATGTTGTGGAACTCTGTAATTGGCTTAGAATACCTTTTTATAAGAAATTTGTATGTATTTTTTTTTAAAGCTGTAGAGTTTCCTTTGATAAATAAATAAACAGACTGATAAACATGATATTTATATAGAAGAAGAGAGACACTTACTCGACTATTCACTTATACTCTTACGGCCGCACTCAGAGACATTCATTAAATTAGCCCTAATGAGTATTTAACTAATACGGATTAAATCCGCTTAATATCGGTGTATCTCAGAGTCAGTATTTAACGGTTCATTAGTTAATGACGGCTTTAAGGAACCTTTGGGTGAAGCGTACACTATCGATTGCATATCGATATATTTTCAGTGTGGCCACACGTAAAAATGTTAATAATAAGTATTTAAAAATATATTTAAATACATCAAAAACTAAAGCATATCATAAATCTAAGTTTAATCAGTTATATCCATATAATTTTTTTATCAACAAGTCAATCTATAAAAATTATAAAATATTTTTTAATTTATTTAAGAATTAAGATTTATTTTAATGGTATTACTTGTTGTGCTTACTGTCAAACTGTTAATGTCAATAGTGGGTATTATTGTTTTGATTTTATGTGTGTTCGTTGCGAATGAAATAAAAGTTTATAGTACCTATATATATTTACAGTAATGTAAATAAGTAACTTTTAAAAAGCCACTTCCAATGATGGGATCCATGAGGAATCGAGGGAACTCTTCAAAAATTATAGACATACAGGCAGAAAGTGTGATTTTGTGAAGTGAAACTGATAAAAAACGCCACAGATGGCCACCTGAACTTCTCCATGATAATGTATTCACGGACGGGGTATAATGGGAATAAAGCATATAGGAAAATTCATCCTGCTTAAGTAGGTACCTACTTCAGAATTGGGATTTCAAGGTGTTTGAAAACTATACAACTTGCCGTATTGAAGTCATATTTTTTTGTTAAAATTATAAAATAAAAGTATTGTTTGTTTAATATACCTAATATAGTTTTTTATTTCTTAAGCAATCAATGCGCATCAAGTAAAAAATCTTTCTACTAATGCTTGTCGCACTGCAAACCATTGCTCTTAGGGTTTTCATTTATCGGTGCAACATCAACTACTTTATTGGCAACATGAATGGCCCCATTTGTTGGTTGTAAAGTGTTGCACATGCACATATCACAGCAGCTATTTTATGTAGCTCAATATACATCCCCACTTGAAGACCCAAAACCAATCTTTCTATAGTATTTCTTGTTCTTATGTGGCCCTTATTATAATTAAAAAGATCCGCGTAATCACGTAAGGATCGCCAAGGCCTTCTATTTATCTATTCCTTTTAGCATAACCCGACCCAAAATTCGGAACGTCTGCCAATTCCATACCCATTTTAGCTTTTTGTTAGAAAATATTACGAATTTAATTTTTTTTCCGCTAAATATAACTTTCACCTGTCACTCAAAATCAATCATTAAGAATGTAAGTAAAGGTTTTGCTCTACTTAACTATAATTGCCGATGAGGGACGTTAATGAACCATTAGCTGACTCTGAGAGTGAGCTTTTTTAAATCTCTACTAAGGAGCGCCTTAAGTAGCCGTTAGGTGACTCTGAGTGCGGCCGTTAAAGAGTTAACAATATCCAACTCTAAACAGTCGTGAGTGATGGTGGGTGGTGTTGACCAACTTGCAACAAGTATTCGGTATCATTTTTAAAGCCAAAATATTGCAAATTTGACATCGCTATTAAATTTTCAATTGGAATATATACCTACCTATCTCTAACTATTCTTGCCGCGTAGCAACTGCTTTAGGAGAATGAGTTAGATAAGTTCTTGTTGCAAATCTTCAATGGTTGCAAATTGCAATATTCAGTCTTTAACTCCAACTCAGCGGTTATTGCATGTTGCCGGTAAGGAATCTTATCAGATGGTGACCATGTTTGCAGTATAACGTTGCACACAACAAGATCCGCTAACTTGAGGGTGTAATTAAGATATATGAGTTCCTATCTATTTGTCAATATCTAATTGTTGTAAATGGACGACATATTTCGTGAGTATACCTTTAAGAAATAACAGATTTCATAGCAGTGCTTACGCCAGATTAAGTATATTTTTTCTTTCATTCATAGATCCCGAATTCAAATCTGATACGGTAGCCATGGCCCTAAGAATGAAACACAAATTGTAATTGATAGTTGTGGACAACATTTAACACGAAACATAAAACTTAAGGTATTCAGCCTCCAGTGGCTTAATGATATTCTATAACGACATACAATTTCGATATAAAAATGTAAGTACAATTGTAACTTTCACTCGGTACACCGCAGCATGGCTGCACTGGCACTGTTCTGACGCAATTAATACAATCTCTGTCTGCAACGACTAACATTTTATTACGTGCATATAAATAAATAAATATCTGTCTGGCACGCACATTTTGTAATGTGAATCTAGGCTGAAATCGAATGCTGTGGCAACCCTTGAGGGAGACCTATGTCTAGCAGTCCGGACAGGCAGAATGTCTTACAGCTATTGAGACAGAAATTAGGGTGACTGGTATTTAATTAGTGACTAAAAACAAAGAAAAAATATTTGCGTTTTGTCGATATTGAGCCAGTGTTGACAGAATATTTGCACGGTTTTTCTAATCCCTACAAAGCGACAAGAGTTCGTCATCCCACAAAAAATACTTCTATCTCGCATATTTATATACAAAATAATCAAGTGCGATTTAGTTGCTAAATATATTGAATAATGATGTGGGCAATTGTGGTGTTACGTTGCAATATACTCTGTACCTGAACCAATTGACACTATCAACAGCCTGCCTGTTTGCCATCGTGTTAGCTACGGCTTCTCGTGATGCAATACCTACTGATACTTTACAAAACGTGTGTAAAGATATAGCAATAGCAATGCTAATAGCACCTCAAAGCAGTTATATAATAGCTATAACATATAACATCACATAACTATATAAATAATAAAAATTAGACTACTTTATATTCTTCCGTATATGCTATTTTTGATTGATAGTGCACAGGTTTTTCGTGTAAAGCTAAGCTTTCAAATAGAATGATATAAAACTATGCATCGATTTGCGTGTTTAATGCGATTTAATTCCCTAGCTTGCACCCTTGTTACTTTTTTCTACCAGATTATTTAAGCTAAGCTATGATACGAGAATCAGACGATTACACACCATTAGGCTAACTATCTCGCATATATTATGTAAAAGAAAAGCAAACGATAGGCAACGGAGATATCTGTACAGGGCCGCTATATCAAGATTAGTTTTTTAAGAAAACCATTGTATATATTTCTGTGGAATTTGGAAACTGTGTACAATTAGACTAAACCTACAGATAAAAATATATTTCACACAAATTCATACATTGGTTTTCATATAGCGGCCCTGTACAGCTATCTCCGTTGCCCACCGTACTGGCAGGGACCCAAATAAATATTTCTGGATTTATTTATTTAAATAGCCTGTTTTAGTCCGGGACGTAGGCCTCTCCTAATTCGCGCCACAACACCCTCGGAGCTTCGCTTCCGCACCTAGTCTATTTCAGCACGAGTTCATTGGAATAGCAATACTTATCTAATAATATTTATTTAGAATATTATCTTCTTGTGTAATCGAAGCTCAAGTACTAGAGCTACAGTTATAGTAAGAGTACTAAGTAAACCTTAATTCATAAAATTAAGGATAGGTACATATTTGAGGGCAATCGAATAATAATACCAGGAGATCATAAATAGTAAGATGTTATATCTTCAAATAATCGTAGGACAAGTTCCGAACAGTACTTAGTATTCTCATCACTTATACAACGATAATCGTGAGTGAGCTGTGCTGTAATTGATGCGTTTGCGTTCAACCAAACGAGGAATTCCTGTTTATCTAGCCGCGTGTAGTAAATTGGTTGATTTCATCTCGAAAACATTATTGTATGTTAATTTCAACGGCTGGGATGTTCGTAGGCACTGTTTAGTGGTTTGTTTTGTTAGGTTCGTATGTCAGTGACGTAAAGATGGCGTATCTACAGGTCAATAACGTGATGAATAATATTATGATAGAGGAAGAGAGGTCAAGGATGTGGGTACTAGAGAAGACCCTACTACTTAGGAGATTTAAATTAGATATACATTATGCCACCTGCCACTGGCAAATATCTGGCAAAATGAAAAACTGATAAATAAAAATACAGAAAATCCGCGGTTTTAATGAAGGTTTAGAAAATTTAGGTTTAAATGATTCTATGAATATGAGTCTGGACGGAAAGATTCATCCTTACTAATATTATAAATGTGAAAGTTTGGAATGGATGTATGCATGTTTGTTACTCTTTCACGTAAAAACTACTGAACGGATCTGGATGAAATTTAGCACAAAGATAGATTATAGTCTGGAATAGCATATAGACTTTTTACCGCGATAACTGACATCTACGCGGGCGGAGCCGCGGGCAACAACTAGTAGACAAAAAAATTGCTGACGTCTAGGCACATGCTGCCAGTGAGCCTATCTGCCTAGGGCAAAGATCAAGCATAGAATTGATTAAGGATACTTAATTCAATTCCATTTCATAGAACCAAAGTAGGTACTAGGTTCACATAAGTTGCAAGCATTGCAATACAAAAATAGGTACCTACGTATACCATAATGATTTAACTTTCACAAGATTACATCGGAATATGACCAATTTACAGAGGGCAAAGATAGGTTGCATGTGACCATACAAGTGTATTATATGCCCTAGTTTGTAATGGCCATTTTCCAATAAACGCGTGCCGGTATTGCGTAAGTATTTCTCATTGTCAATTGGTATATTATGTGGGGGATTTTTAAGCCCATTATCAACACGTATGATTGACGATGTTTTGGGACTAAATAAAATTAATTTCATTGTTATCAGCCTATCGTAGTCCTCAGTTTTATTTGAGTTTTTTTGACGGTGAATAAATATCTCAACCCATATACGTCCCTTTGCTGGGCACGGGTCTCCTCCAAACATGTGAAGGGATATTAGCCTACTATACCACGCTGGCCAGACTGGTTGGAATAGGGATTTGTTTCGAGTTTCTTGTTCTCTTGTGGTTGATATTGTCTGCTAGACTTACTCCCTTAATCGACTCTTACGACACCCTCGGAATGGAAGGGGGAGGTGACATTTGTATTTTTAATCCGTCACTACGCGGACAGTATATAAATACAAATATAATTATGATAATATTATTGTGGATTTGCCTGTAAAATTGAAAGACATGGTAATAATCTAAGTTTTAGTTAATTTAAATACTTTCTATTTATTAGTAGAGGTTTAAAAAGTGCTTAAAAATCTACTTAATGCATCTAAAAAAGCCTATGCTTATGTATAAAGGATTGACGACGAAACATTGGCGCCTACAGTAAATAATGTAGTAACTATATTACCTTACACATATTGCTTTCTTTAACTAATGGGTACAAACATTAAAGTAGCTATTTACGACTGAATTGTTTCATTTTAAAGTACCTAATAAAAAAACAACAAATATACCTACTTGCCTTGTATCAAATTAGTTGCCTACGATAAATACCTTATCGAAATAATGTGTAAGGACCTTTTATTGACTAACACGGTTTGTTGTAAGTTTTAATTTGATTTTGAGCGTAGGTAATATGGTATAAATAGATACTGTGGAGTCCTAGCTCCTGCTGGTGTCCTATTGTATGTGTGGAATATTCAAGCTGATCTCCAATGTATTTAGTGTTTATTTTTTCTTTTCTTTCTTAAAAACGACAACTCCCGCACTAGAGAACCAGCTCTGTGTCGCGGGGGACTTTACAAATATAGAATTAACGGAAACAAATTACAACCAGAATCAGAATAACTCTTTGTGGGTCACACAAAGTTTTGTCCTGTATGGGAATCGAACCTTGTGGGTTCCTCGTGCACAGCAGGCGCATACGGCGGCCACTGGACCACCAAGGTAGTCAACTTTACATGTTTTACATAGTTTCTTATATATATTTTTACTTCTTCAAAGTAAGCCTTCTTAGAATTCTAATTCACAATCTATACTATATATTTATACAGAGGTAAAGTTTGTGAGTTTGTGACTTTGTAGAGGGTAATCTCTAGATCTACTGAACCGATTTTAAAAAATCTTTTATCTTTAGAAAGCTACGTTATTTGTGAGTGTCATGGGCTATATTTTATATGTACAAACATTACGGGACCCCGGGAAATACCATCCGTGCGAAGCAGGGGCGGGCAGCTAGCTAGATCTTCGATTTCTATCAGAATTCGCACATGACTGACTTTTTCCGTTTTATTTGACAAGACCAATTTTAAATATCTGAATTGATTTCTTCAAACTTTCGTATCGCAATATAACCATAATGTCGCTCTATTATTATCAAAAAATCTATAAAATTTGAGATTGCACTTTCTCTTAGTTATAAGTCATCACAGTAGCGCCACCCTGTGACATAAACAGAGCACTATTATAAGTACCTGTATCTTTATTTCATGTAAATCTATTAATCTACTAAGATAATATTGATAATGTAAAATATGTGTAATAACACTTATAATTATTATAATTATTGCTACAGTAAAATAGCAATTAATTATAATATTATTGTTCTTTTCCTATTATTTTAACACTATTTATTTATTTTGTAAATAGTTTCGATATCGTACATAATGTTCACGTGCATGGTCACAAGATGGCACTGCTATACATTATAGTGATATTAATTTTATAATGCCTGTTGTGGCACTTATATGTTATTCATTTAATTTAAATACTTGTGTACTTTTTTACTTTGGATGGATGTTTGCTAGGTACTCAATTATGTCTAAACAGATCTGCTTAAAATTGGCTGGAATAACACATGGGCTACTTTTTATTCCGATAAAAAATCTCGTGTTCCCGTAGGATTGCACACGCGGGCGAAGCCGTGGGTGGAAGCTTGTTAATTTTGTTAAATAACATTATGGATACCTATTGTTGCACCTAACAAAATCGACGTAGGAAATAAACATTGATTGTTAAAAATAGGCAAAAAGTATAATTAGTAGTAATTAATATTTACCTACGCATCACAATAGGTAACAATTATTAAGTAATTGGTGCACCTTCTATAGAAATAACGTTGGTCTATTAGTTTTTTTGTAATTATTATTATCTACTAATTATTCTGACAATGGCAGGTCGTAAAATGTTCTACTTTCTATTAAATGGACAAAATAATATATATACCATGGCATTACTCATCACGCAGAGGAAGATATACCTATACATACACCCGTGTTTCGCCTGCTATACCTGTATTGTAGACACAGTCACGCATACAAGGTAGAACAGTGTGTGATTCTCAAAATGATTATTCCGAATCTAGGTGCACTTGGTGCTCGTTTATTGTTAAGCCTATAAAGTGTTCTGCTACACACATCTTGTTCTCTAGTGCGGGAAATGTAATTTTAATAATATATTCTAAAAGATAAATTAAAAGATTATCTCTCTCCGTACGTGTAATCAAAAAATTCTTTTCCCTACATTCTTCTTCATCGTATCGAAGGTACGATGAGCAATGAAATTGTACAAGCCCAGAATAAATTATTATACATAGCTGTTGCCCGCGGCTCCGCCCACGTAGATGTCGGTTATCGCTGCAAAAAGTAGCCTATGTGTTATGCCAGACCATAATCTATCTCTCTGCCAAATTTCATCCAGATCCGTTCAGTAGTTTTTACGTGAAAGAGTAACAAACATCCATCCATCCATTCTCACAAACTTTCACATTTATATTATTAGTAGGTAAGTATAAATAGTACTCACCAGCGATAGTATTCAAGAACATGAGATACTCGAAGTTGGATATCTCCCTGCGCTGCCACTTCTGCGTCATGTTCGAGTTGCGCATGAGTTGCCGTGGTGACATCATGGACGCACGCCTGCAACAAAAAGAAAATAATGCACTATCGTACTATGTACAGGTATTATCGGCCACTTGTCTTATTTACGCATGTATTTGTTATAACTAGAGGAAACTGTACGTGATATTTGTTGTATTAGATTGTGTCAACGAATTCCACTTATTGACGATAGTGGCTGTGACTTATTAGTAAGAACAATATTGTTTAGACAGCTGCCCGTTAGGAAATATTCGAGGATAAAGACTGTAAAATAAACAATTCAATTGTTCACAGAGTACATATAAACAAAGCTCCATATTGACAAGTATTAGCACACTTTGATAGTAAGTTAATCAAAACAATGATAAAAAAAGGAAAATAAATTAAATGATGTCGACCACCATCGGGAAAACCAAGAGATGTTCTAAAAAGATGATGTTATAATGCTGTGTATACTGTAGGTAACAATACAATCGTGTGTATGTATGTTCCCTATGGACTCCAACACGGCTAGACCGATTTTGAGAAAATTTCCAGGCAACCTTCAGATTAGCCCAGCGGCTGATCCTGTAAGTTTGGTAGCGAATGGACTCACATAAATGTTAGTTATGTTTTTGTGATACCCGTACGAAGCCGGGGCAGTTCCCTAGTACAGCAATCCAATAGGTACCTATTCTATATGTGGTAAAGTAAATGGTAGGTATCTAATTAACGAATTTAATGATAGCGCGTTGCATGCGAATCGTGTTTACGTTTTTTTGCTTCATTATTTCATTCTAGAATACCTACATGGGCTAAATAAAGCAAAAAACAGGTTGTCAAAGTGGAAATCTTTGTATTTTTAGAAACTTAAAATTATCCAGACTGTATTTTGTTTTTATTTTCGATGATAAAGCATCAGACATGACGTTTTATATGTTGCATCACATTATACAATCGTTTGACCGCCACTGGGTCAATATTTTTTATATACATAATTTGAAATTCATAAACAGCTTTGAGTTTGACTTTGATATTATTCAGAATTATTCTAGAAGAGAGGTACAGTAATCACCTTGCACGCAAGAGGTGTCAATTCGATCTCGGGTCGCAATACCAATGTTAATTTTACTATGGGGATTTTTTATGCACTAATCAAATGATTTACCATTTGCTACCGGTGAAGGAAAACATCGTCAGCAAGAGCAGGTTGGTGAATTAGACATGTCTTAGAAGAAATTATAAAGACATGTCTGATTCACCAAACTGCATTAGGCCAGTGTGTGTAAATTAAGACCTCAATCCTCTCTCTAGAGGAGACGCGTGCCCAGCAGTGGGACATATTATGGGGTGCTATTTTTGTTGAATAGATGGATGTTTATATTACAATATTGTGATAAAGTGCGTTCCACGTAACGTACGCAATTAAACAATAAATAATTAGGTCACAGATCACATCACCAAATCTACGGGTGGCGGGCACCTACGGGTACCTATATCGCAATATAATTGTACTATATCGTATCGATGATAGTGTGTACCTTGTCCTTGTCGCGACTTTGATATTAATCCAAATCTATTGTACCTAGGTACCCACATTCTTCTCAGTCATCCTTTTATTATTTTACTTGTAGTCTCGAGGTACAAAATTCTTTAGTTATATGTGGATCCTGTATGTCGACGAACGAGATTCTAAGTCTTACTTTGAAACAATCTGACATCTTATAAATGAATCCCCATTTCCTTTGGTTACGCCATGCGCCATAAATTGAGAACGTCTTTGCCGATTTTTTTTACGTATTTCTAATACTTTTAAAATTGTGCTTATGAAAAAAAAAACGATTGTGCAGAAAATAATTTAACCTGAGCTAAGTGGGGCCGCAGTTTCCAATAAAATATTTTTGGTCGGTGCTTTGTTGCTGAAACTGGATGCAGCAACGACTACCAAAAACTATACATACAAATATGTTTGATTCGCTTTTTAAAAGCTCGATGTAGTTGCTAATAAAGGCAAATTAGCAAACATGCGTTTATTGTTTACCTGACTATCAACAATAGAGTCAAAATTGACAATAAATAAATTAGACTGTCTGTTAGCGTAGGTAGTAGCTGACGAAATAGTGTTTAAATCCAGCTGTTCTACTGATCTTGACCCTGAATGAGATTAAACCCAAATATAATTTTATGACAAGGAAATGTCAGTAATGATAATTTACAATAATAATAAAATATGAAGTAAATATTTCGATAAATAAATAAAATAATGATCAAAACAGATGGCGGTGATCGCTTATTCCGTGTTTGTGATTATATAATATAGGTACATACTCGACGGACTGTCTGTCTGTCTGCGCAAGCCCTTATGCATAAAACTTTGTATATGTGTATAATTATAACGAACAGATCATACGTGCAATCAAATAAATATTAGATTTTATTGTTAATCAGGCTAAAGTTTATTGTCGGTGAAGTTTTACAGGCATTCATACTACGAAATTATAGCTTTAAAGCCGTGCTCGGCTACAGCAACCGCTTGTTAACTCCTATCGAGTTGTAGAGCTAGGGGGTTCAGCTCTTTGGTGTGCTCTCCAGTGGGTTGCATAGCCTACCTTTGCTATGAATGTACGTTTACATATAGGGCACGTCAGCACATTGTTTACATAAAATCGTTTGTCCTGACTAGTAAATCAATGCACAAGTCTAGAAAACTATAATTTGGAACGTAGGTTTACTTTCATATTAGCTTAGCGAGGATTTTTGGAAGTTCAATTCTAAAAAGGACAAAAGTAGGTAATAACTGTGAGAAAGTCGGGGCAGGCTGCAAGTGTAAAATAATTTATTAAGCGAGTGAAGCCGCGTGTTTTACTAAAGTAGCGTATCGATGTCAGGGTCGCGCGCACCGCGGTTGTCGACCCGCGCTGCGCGCGCGCCCCACTGTCTGCGCACACGCATCGTGCGAGACTACACGCTGCGGAATTATGGATATTAAAGATAAATTATTTATTAATATCAACTGTTATTCGGCAACAAGGAATCAAAATAAATATTAAACCCTCTCAATCACTTATAGCTCTTTCGACCACAAAGAGAGGAGTGTCTTGCCAACAATGGAACATTCAGCCTAAGACTGCTATTATGTTATACTTAATGAATCCGGCCACTCTTTGCTGTGGCACACTCCCGAATAAAGTAAATTTTAGTGTCTTACATAGAAATGCAAAGTTGTGTAAAAAAATCAAATCAATCCATCAATATTTAAGAGTTTTGCAGACACTAAAATACGAAATCTTCTGAGATAAGTGATACCTGCCTAATATTATTGATGATTTATTCATTTTATTCTATTTATTCAGTTAAAAAGACAACTCCCGCACTAGAGACCCAGCTCTGTGTCGGGGGACTTTACAAACATATAGTTAACGGACACAAATTACACCCAGACTCAACAACTTTTTGTAGGTCACACTAAGTTTTGTCTTGTGTGGGAATCGAACCCACAACCTCGTGCACAGTAGGCGCATACTGCGGCCACTGGACCACGAAGGCAGTCAGATTGAGGAGGTAAGTTATGTTTACCCTTGAAAATTGTAGTTAAACGCTATATAAGGCAGAACTGATGTGATGATAGCCCTACACTACCCCACGTACCTACGATCTTTGCAAAATAACTACATGCTGAAAACATCATACAAATTTATACAACTATTTCAAGTGCTCAGGCAAACGTTATCTCTTTCCTATTGTTACCCAAAACCATAACACAATACTATGTTGTTATACCAATACCTCTTGAGTAGCAAGAGCCCATAGATTGCTATGTGTATACCTACTACGTCCAGCAGATAGCGTAGCTTTATTTGACACATTAGCGAAATAAAAATGACAAATTAAGTCAAATGTTAAATTAATTTGAATGAATATTTTATTATAATAAAATGTACTTAATAAGTGTTAACCATAAGATTCTGTTTATGGTAGCACCATTATTATATACTGGCTACTGTTGCAACACACAATTCGCGCTTCCAAAATAACTCTGTTCCAAAAATGTAAAAATAAATTATCAATGCCCAATTTTGGACAAAATTGCACTTCAGAGGTCGGAAGCCCATAAATGCAGTTATTAATAAATTATAAATATTAATAAAGCTCACATTTCACAAGTCCTACGTGAATTTAGGGTTGTCACTTGCTTCAATATATATATATATATATACACATATATATACATATATATATATATTTTTTTTATTTATTTATAGAAACAAACAGTCATACATATTTAAAGAAAATAAGTAAACTTAAAGTAAGAATTTTTATATAAACTAGACCTATAGTTTCCTGTATGTTATACATACTTAAATATAATTTAAAAGAGCTTCTCCATATTTAACAATAACATTAACCATTAAAGTTTATAGATACATTTAAAAATATTTAGAAATAAGAAAAATAAAAAGGATACCATTAAATATAAATAAGAGTTACTAATCTAGCCCGGAAATATAACTTAAATATTTTTTCTTAAAACATTTTAAGCTTTCACTAAAAATGTCAACATCAACAAGCTCATTATTATACAATCTAGACCTAAGACCTTCTGATAAAACTATTGTAAGCGTAACAAGTTCTACTACTAGGGACACAAAATAACTGCTTTTTTCGACAAACTCGTTCACGACCCCGTGGAACTCTGAATGAAATTGCATGCAACAGTGTAGGGGCATCAAAATGGCTATTTATTATTTTATAAAGGATTGTAACATCAGCTAAATCACGACGGTGACTCAATTGAGAAATATTATATTTTTTCAAAGAAGTCTCATAATCCAAATACAAATGACCAGTTCGGTAGCAGAGAGCCCTCATAAACTTTCTTTGAACCCTCTCTATTTTATCAGTATGATTGTTAAAAAATGGATGCCAAACAGCAGATGGCTACGTACATAACAATTGTATAATATTTTATAAGTTAATATTTGACGAAATGATTTACAGATACGCAATATAAAACCTAATTGCTTATAAGCTTTATTTATCATTTTATCAATATGAGGGACAAAAGAAAGCTTAGAGTCCATTATAACGCCAAGGTCACGTATTTCCGTGACCCGCGTCAGGTCCTTGTTGCAAAGTCTATAAGTAAAATTGTGAATGGTATTTTTCCTGGAAAAAGTAATAACAGAACATTTTTCAGTGTTTAAAAATAAGCTATTAGAGTAACAGAATGATTCAAAAACTTGAAGATCATTTTGTAATAATTTGCAATCGTCTATGTTTCTTACAACGCGAAAGTGCAATCGTCCATGTTTCTTACAACGCGAAAGATCTTCACAGACTACTAGAAGTAACTATTTAATTTACATATTTTGTAGATTAACCATTTGATGCAAGCACTTTTAATAATGTCTTGCGAATTCGTCAGTACCGAATGTATAAAGCATTAAAATTAAATTACAACAATTATTTTTAAACCTTTACGTAATAATAAGCTTCTCAGTAAGTAATTTTATAGAAGAAATATGTAGTATTTGTGATAAAAACATTGCATAAAAATACATCTTTTGATATGCGTGACAGCCCTGCATGAATCGATTTGAGTGGGAGACACAGTGACAGATCTCGATACCGGTATACCACCAGCCACCAGGCAGTACTCCGTGGCCGGAAGTAGGTGAGAGGTCGCACAGCCTTAGTCCGCAAATAAACAAACAATTATCGACTAGGAACTAGCCGTTATTGTCACTGATCCACTTTATCATTCATTTGCCATCTCATGAATTATTTAATATGTGTATATGTCGTGTTTTGGTACGTGCTGAATCATTGTTATAATCATATATTATACTCTAGTATAACTATTATATATCTTTAAACTCCTGATCTATTTCTGTTGTTAGAATATTGTAGAAGTTAAGAAGAATTAAGAATAATAAATTTACAGGCGTTAAAGTTGAGAATTTGTAATGTTTTTTTTTTATTTAGACGTAAGATATGAAATGCATCTATTTATTATACATTAATAAATTAATGCCCGATGCATTCTCTCCCAGTCAACCCAAAGAGATGCAGAGTAGTACATGTCATATATAAAACCTTGCAATGTCAGTGTGTGGCAATATAATATAAACGTTCAATTGATAGAAAAGACCGTTTTCCAGGAGAACATTTTGTGCCACTAAAGTGGTAAGCAAGCATACGGGTCTCCTAACGATACGCAGTTAGTATGGTGTCCTATAATATTTAAAGTGGTATGTTTTATTGTTGACGTTTGCCTTCTCCCAGTGCCATCAGATCTGACATTGATCAGAGTACATGTATTTGGTAGAGTTATAAACCCATATATTGACAATTACATTGTTACACACAATGTAGCAGTTATCAGCAATATCAGTGGCCATTTAAAAAATGTGAAGGTGAAGGAAACTTGAGCGGTACCTTGTGGCACCTACGTTTAATAAAACAATAATTTGGTACTAGTTATACGAAAGAAAACCAATATTGTGTACTTTTTATAAAAAAGGGGTAGGCAGAGGTGTATTGTTTGGGAGTGATATGAAGTTTCGAATGACGTTATTGCGAATTTGCGACTATTTCGATTTTCGAAGGTACGTTTTTTCGAAAGCACGTTAAATCGAAAATCTCTATATCGAATTGTTTTGCCAGATCTGTTAGAAGAGAGAGAGAGGTTTGGAATTTGTATTAAACTCAACATCCTTATTCTTTAACTTTTAAAATTTTATGTAAATAGGTGTGTTTTTTTAAAAATTCTGTTTAGAATTTATTCAAAGATAATAAAAACGTGAGAAATTTGTATTTTGGTGAGATTTTCACAAATTTATAAATATATGTGAATACAGCTAATCCGTTAATTAGGATAGTAAGTATCTACAATAATAACCTGAAAACCAGAAGTATAGGTAGGTACTAATGTGTTTGATAGTAAGACTTCTGTTGGCAGTATATAGATACACTGGGCAAATGTCCACAAGCCAGTGCTTGTGGACATTTGCCCAGTGGAGTGGAGACTAACCTAGCTACTAATCCATATAATATTTTTCTTGTTTTTATATGTTCAAAATTTAATATATTTTTATGATTCGATATTTTTATGATACGATTATTACTAAACTGTTTATGGGTTGGTTCATGCACGGCATCAGTGTGTTAGTTAAGATCGAATAAGTTAGTGATGTTATTATTGTTGTACAATTTTTAAATTTAGTATAATATTAAGTTACACAATTTACAAATATAGTAAAATTGGTAGACAGACAGAAAACTTTTTGTGCATAAAGATTTGAATTGATTTGCTAAAGAAGAAGAGGTTCATGAATGTATAGGAAGCGGCAGAAGTAGAAGCGACCCTGATCGAAACAATTGGCGTACCATAGTCTCTGCTTACCCCAAAGGCAGACCGGCGTGATGATACGTATGTATGTATGTACACCAAGTTACAATAAATTATATATACCTAATCGTTGGTTAAGTTATATTCATTTACAAAGTTAATTAATATTACATAACTGAATTAGGTATGCAAAACTGATTAAAAGACTGATCTGTCAGACATTTATGAAATAAATTCACATAAGACAAAAAATAATACCAAAGTAATTATTAATAGAAATAGAAACAGTGTTACTCAAACTACGAGTATCGACTTGCGCCATTTTGAAAATACTGAGGATGTTAACATAATGTACTATAACATCATACATATTATTCGCGTAGCATGGCTTAGATCGAGATCCCTGGTTTGAAGCAATTGTCGTAGGTACCATAGTCTCTGTCTACTCCAATGGGAGCCGGGCGTGATGATATGTATGTCATGTATGTTTCAAAAAATAGGTTAAGAGGGATTGCCTCACATTGACTAGCCTGATACCTATATCAGGTTAAAATTTCATTGCTCTAGGCTCAAAATCCTGAAAGGAAAAGCGATCCAGGTTTGTATGGAAAAATGGGGCAATCGCTCTTAAGAAGCACAACAGCAGATAACACTTCTAATTGAATTTTAGAGCAATTAATATTATTTCAATAAAGCTGCTACGGCATGTCAAAATGTACCATAACATACAAATGTATTCAGAGAAGAAATGTTCAGAGAATGCTGATATTTCCTATCTTAAATCAAAAGGTAGGTCTTTTTGATTGGGAATCACTGCTTAATATAAATAATTTACAGATTAGTGTTCGTGTTTACCGATGCGGAACCATTTTTATTGTTGTAATCGTACACCGTGTCCGGTGTGCGCGGGTCCTGCATTTAATTGAATCTGGTTAGCTTTTGTGGTGTGATCTGACATGTGATATGCGAACCCTAATTTCGTCTGGAGGGTACAGCTGCAGATTGTATTGAACAGTTTGCCAGCCGGCCAGCAGATTTTCTAAGAAACAGCGATGGCAAACTGACAGTTGTGATCGCAAACTGACAGTTGTGATTCCTCGGTGACGGCAGAATCTATTGACTAAACGTCAAAAAAAGCTCGGTGTTTGCTCTTACGGCATACCGATTTTCAATCTGACAGCCAGATTTGGCTCGGTTTTCGCAGTGGCTCGGTTTTTGCTCTTACGGAATACCCCTGCCGGTCATCTAAGTATAGTTGTAAAGGCAGGCTTGGGTTGATCTATCTGAAGCTGTAATTTTGCAACAAGCTAGGACTTTGCTTAAATTTATCTATTTTCATATGAAGTTTGTGGTGCTCTTATCTTGGTCTTGGTTTACTTGACTGCACCTGTAATATTTTCTTTGGACGTCATTCTTGTCATAAATCATCTTCTTAAAATGTTTCCCTCTCAAAAGTTTTATTGCACCAGAAGTCGTAACTAAAATCCGTATAAGGTTTGGGTAAAAAACGTAAATTTTGTGATATATGCGTTGTTGTCACTAGGGGTAAAGGTAACAACATACATGCAAGGTCGCTATGATTCACTTCAGATTTTACATGAATAAAATAGACTAGAGACGAACCGACCTGCCGCCGGGCGATTACTTTAATGTTATCATGCACGCCTAAGCCTATTTTTATTCATCAATCAGAATTGTGGTTTTAATTGCATCATTTTAAATTTATTTACAAAAAAATTAAAAAAAAATGGCCGCGGTCATTCACATACTACCCTTCCCTATTAGTTAACTTTAGCCAAATGGGCTTTTTTTGGATATGTTACACGAAATGTAACATATCAAAAAAAAGACTTATGCCTTTATGAAGATCTGAGTAAGACACTAGTGTGGGACAGACCAATAATATCTAATGGAAATAGATGTTTACAACGGCCAACTTGGTTTTAATCCCTTCAGTGCCTTCCAAATGAACCACTGCAATTTACTCTAAAGGCAGATATTATTTACGAAGCGGTGCGTACGCGCTTATAGAGGCAGATTGTACAGCAGTAGTTATTGGCGACCACCTCAACACCTCACCACCTGGCACGATGACGGTGCGACATATAATAACTGTTTGTGAAAATGGGTTAGACATTGTTAAAAGCTACTGGATCCTTACAAATCTAGTTTTAAATGGCATATCAATCTTTGAAATTCTATATAAGCAATGCTGACTAAGACGGTTTAAACTAAGTAAGTGTGCAGTCTACTTTAATGTAAGGAAGACATAGAACATTCTGGTGTACTAATAGGAGGTAATTCACGTAATAACATCATCATACTTGTCGCACTGCATCACGATAGACGTAATCAGATGATTGGTCCCCGGAGTTATCTCTCGTTTCATTGTTGACTTTTCATCTAATAGTCAGTCAGTTAGTAACATGAAATTGACAGAGGGTTTCGTAATAGTAGGAAAATGTATATAAATAGAATATGCCATGTAGAATAACTTCACTGAAAACTGCTTGTGATATAATTTAAGAAATATTGTTTTTTTACAAATTCATTCAGTATTCATTCATTCATTCACTTATAAAGATTTTCGTCGTTTAAATATTATTTTTATACAAAACAATGCTACGCGTTGCAAAAATAGTTGTATTTTAAATTGCCGACATGTCGCGATGTGTATTCAATCAATCAGCCTATCGCAGTACACTGCTGGGCATAGGCCACCAGTGGACTGCGATAGGCATATCGATGTGTATTCGATTTTGTCAAAATACCAAAAAATGTGTGGTTCACAAATAATAATTGTAAAGTTTTGAATGAATCTCAATTAATTACAGAGTTATTTTTTAATTTGTGTTTCAAAGCCTTGCTGACATTTCACATAATTTAAATTGACTGAAGTCATTTTTCAGATTTCCTGTTTTAATTATATCTCCATAAGTATTATCCACTTTGTTACTTAAAATAATATTGAGATTGTGTGTTGAGTTGTCTTAATTTAAGAAATACAAAATTATGCATGTGTGTGGGTCAACATTATTGTTTCCTTAACAATAAGAAGTTATGTAACAAATTTATTATAATTGTTACCGTTTAGACAGAAAGGGTGATAATGCGTAGGTTTGTGACATGTGCCATTAATAACGTCGTGAACATAAAGCACTTATATATTTAGCAGGAAATGTTACACTTCCTATTGAAAAGCATTTATTTATCTTTATCTTCCGAGCGGAAGCTTTAGTGTTAGGCTGGCAACACACGTGCGATTCTAACTTATCGGTGCATTTCTGCTGTTTAATTTTTTTGCAATTGAAAAAAGTGTTATTTTTGCGATGGTTTGTAATTTTTTTTTAAATTACCACTTACGGTGGCAAACTTGCATACGGCCCGCCTGATGGTAAGCAGTTACCGTAGCCTATATACATGGCTGTGTTTATAGGCTATAAACTATACGAGTTTACCTATAGTCGCTCGATGTGTCTTTTATACATATACATAATTAATCCATTATAATAATGTAATAAATGAGAAAATTACTCTGCTTGTTTATTCGTTACCTTTTTACCATTAAACGACTGAACAGAAAAAAAAGTTTCAGCACTATAAGTCAATAGTATTGAATCTTAACATAAGCCATGTAGATATATTATAAAAAATAAATGTTTGTTGCCAAAATAAAAACTAATACACACTAATAAAACTAACAGTCTTGACAATTTAATTCAAGTTACATTGTTATTTGTGTCTATTTATGTCACACTAGCTGTTGCCCGCTGCTCCGCCCGCGTGGATGTCGGTTATCGCTGTAAAAATTGCCTATGTGTTATTCCAGACCATAATCTATCCCTGTGACAAATTTCATCCAGATCCGTTCAGTAGTTTTTACGTGAAAGAGTAACAAACATCCATCCATCCATCCATACTTACAAACTTTCACGTTTATAATATTAGTAGGAAGTAGGATGTAAAGGTCATTGACCTCCTTAACTGTAATAACATAACACAATACCTAAATAACGTAGTGCGTGGTAATGCTTCACATAATGTAAAAATACTACAGATTATGTACAGTTATACTTACGTTGTACAATAACGGTAAATATATGAAATGAGTTACATTGTTATTTAATTGAATAATATGATATGATGAGAGAGAGAGAGACATTGCTCTACTTACGTTTTACAGCAAATAGACAATTAAAAAAACGTGCAGGGCAGTCTTTGGGGACTGCCGATGGAGGTGAAATCTAAGTAACTTGTGAATTGTATCGTCGAGCTCTTAGATTATTATTTTTAAATTATTTTTGATTTGTCTCATGGAAATCCCTAAACTGGTGAAAATCATAGTCTGATACTGCATCCTATCGCATAAGTTTCCAGTACTTATTTAAGAGAGATAGGCCACCATACCATTGAGCAAGCCCTTCTAGGGAAAGACCTCCATATTTCAGAAGACCACAGTCAAATGACTACACAATAGCGATGTAGCTGTGTTCCTGTGTGTAAGGTACAGTTTTAAGAGCACATTTAGGGATACGTTTTTGACGAAACGTTCTCCTATGTCAGGGAAATTCCATCATGAAACCTTCGGAAATGTATTTTTTTTTACTCTAGTTACCTCTGTTGTTACAAGCGTTTATAGGTTACGGTAACTGCTTACCATCAGGCTGGCCGTATTCTTTTTACTTTATTTTTTGTGTCTTTTAAAAAGACAACTACCACACCAGAGAACAAGCTCTGTGTCGCGGGGGACATTACAAACATTCAATTAACGAACACAAATTACACCCAGACTCAGAACAATTTTTCGTGGGTCACATAAGGGAAATCGAACCCACAACCTCGTGCACAGCAGGCGCATACTACGACACTGGACCACCAAAGCAGTCTTATTATACAACTACCACCTATTAAACGCGATTTGTCATAAAAACGCACAATCGCAAGTGTGTGTCGAGCCTTACGACGTTGGAGGCACAATTGGACACGAGCGATATGTCATACAACATGTCCGGCAAATATAACACTGCAGCGGTATAGTCGTGAACATAATAAACACGTCTTAGTATATAAATAAATTATAATCATAATTAATGAGACACTCGGAGACTAAAATACTTTTAGCTGGGTATCGAACCCACATCACGTCGTGAAGTGGACAATGTCGACATAACCACTGCCACTATTTCAATTTATATATAAAGAACCTACCCTACCTTCTACTAACAATTATTATAATAATGTCAGAAATTGTAATGTGCCACACACAAGCTCCGGAAGCTTAAGTGGTACTTTTACGTATGATGTTATTTAATGTGATTGGTAATAAAAAAATTAAAAAAAACTAAACTAAGGCACTGAAGGAATTGGGACAAAAAATTGTGTGATCCACAAATGGTTAGGAAAGATTCTTGTATTCGTCAATGATTAGCGAAAGATGCAAAGTCACGATCGCAGCAAATCGCAATCCGCGTAGTCTATTTTAATCCCTGAGGGAGAAACAAACCTGAGTAAACTATGTACAATTAATCATTTAGAGTAGAACATCATAATATGAATCAGATTTTGCGAATCTTAAGGTTAACCAATACGAGTATAAGTAAAATTATTGAAAAAGTTTGCATAATATACCTTTTTAGGAACAAGTGGGTAGTACTAAATATGATATGAGTTACAAAATCAGTAGGTACCTACAGTTATTTATAAACAATCCCACGTTCATTACAGATCTACCATAAGTTCAATATAATGTAATTATAATTATTTGTTTGTTTTCTTACTATATCTACTACAATTATATTTATAAAGCGGCAACACCGGGCTTTTGAATTTAGACCTTTGTAAATTATAATTAAATGGTGATTAATGGACATTTACTTCTTTAATATAACATAATTACATGTAATTGTTATTAATTATATTAATTAGACATATTATCTAATTGCTTGTAGGAAACAAAGTACCATTGTTTACTTTGGCTTAAGATGAACTTGTATTTTGACCGCACCGGAACTGATAAGGTTCTGGTTAAAAGACGTTGATAAATATATACCATGGCAGCTTATTTTTAAATATCATAATTATTATTTTATCAAGACGGATAAATAAATATTATTTATGAAACGATTTACTCACATTAAGCAGTTAAACAAATACGATCATGAATATACTTTTCTGTAATAAAATACATATTTGTTATCTGTATAATTACTTATACTTAATAAAGTCAAGGGCCAATAGTACCACGCCCCGTCTGGGCGCCAGTTTTTATCTTAAATGAGGCATAATTTCTAATAATTATACAAAATTATGACAGTTGTATGTACGGTTTTCTTGTGAAAAAAAACTTAATATAAAATGAGATTGCGGCCTTATCTTATAAGAGCAATAACTATCTGTAACAAATCTACTTAATAATAAATAAAATAATAATCAAAAGTGGCAGTAGATATTCCTGAGTGACATATTTTCTAAGATACTTTATTACTAATAATATAAATAAATAATTTTAGATTATTTATATTAATCTTATTTATTAAAATTTAGTACGCCAACAACTACCACTGAATCCAACCAACATGTCCATCCAAAGGTTGCCTGGTAGAAATCGCTCTTAGCGATAAGGCCGCTCATTGTACAAACCTATTTATAAGCAGTTCTTTGTAATAGTATTATTAATGGTGTACAATAAAGTATATAATAAATAAATAATAAATACTTTTTATCTAAACTTAAGATAAGCCATGGGCAGAACTTAGAAATTGTATTCAATAAATTAAATAAATCAATATAACGATATTGATTTATTTAATTTATTGAAACAACAATAGATTGATTGATCATAGATCTACATATATCTGATAATATCAAGGCAATAGCAATGCACCACATAAGGCATTAATGAATACAATCACTATTGTTTATCACGACTAGGGCAGTTTGCGGGCAATCTCAAATGTCGCACCTATGCAGCACCTATGTCGCATGTTATTATGAAGCTTCTTGTGCACGATGCGAGTAGTTGGAGCAAGAAAACAGGCTGGGTACTGAAGCTCGCGTCAATAAACTTTTATCTTAGGTACTAGTTTTGTATATGCTTCCTGCTCCGCTTCTAAGGGTCAAAGCTTGATGATACAATGGCCTATCAGCTTTGTAAATAAATGGGCTTTATAGTGCAAATAGAATTTTTCAAATTGGACTATATGGTTTTAGGATTTATTAAAGACTAGCTGTTGCCCGCGGCTCCACCCGCGTGGATGTCGATTATCGCTGTAAAAAGTAGCCTATGTTGGTTATTCCAGACCATAATCTATCTCTGTGCCAAATTTCATCCAGATCTATTCAGTTGTTTTTACGTGAAAGAATAACGAACAAACATACATCCATCCATCCATACTCACAAACTTTCACATTTATAATATTAGTATGGATATGGTAGTACTGCAAACATTTGTGAGTTCTAACTTTTTAGCTTATGAGGTGGCTCGTAGGCCCGAACAATACTTGCGGAACGTAAGGCTTTTAAAAGGCTTTTGCAACACAACTAAATGTGCTACACAAGAAAACGTCGGCCTCTCCTGTCGTTATCAATTATCAAGAAAGTAACACATTATGAAAGTTCAACAAATAATCGCCGGAACTAGGAAACAATACAATTACTTAACTCTATCCCTTAACATTAATAATAATTAATTTTCGATGACAAGGTGAAGTAGTGACATGAGCGCAGTTCCTACTTTTACTGTAATGTGTTATGCATTTTATGATGCCGGTGTTCAGATCTCTGATTAATTGATCAGAAAGTTGCAGGCTAGTTTTAATGCATGTAAGTGAACATCGACCCCTTTAATTTCGATGGCTTGGTATAAACATAATTAGTGGGAAGTCCATTTTAAAATTATCTTTGGTAGTTTTAACATCTCCGTCTTGGAAAACACGTAATGTAATATCGTCAGTCTTACATCGAATGTGTCGTATAGCCATCCCAACAAAGTACTACGAGAGTGACTGAATTGAAATTCGATCAGAAGGACATTGGAAATTCTACATATGAACAAACAGATATTGTGTTAATAAAGACATTAGGAGAAGTGTTAATGGACACATTCTTATTATTATATTATACTCTACTTAGCATTTCAGGTTATACTTATTCTAATGATACAATAAGTACATCATTATAAAAAGAAAGACAATAACTATGGTACATACGTACGCGTTAAGTGTCTCGTTTGTAAAAAAAAATACATTTAATCCTCAAACAATGGCCTGTTATATCGCACAAATATTATCATGACGGGCAATTGTAACCGTACCAATACGAGTGTTGTACAAATTTGTGCCTTTTTAGTACTTTTTAGTTGATAAGCCTTTCTTATCTTATTACAATGACCTATACAGTCATGTGACTTCGCTCTTGTGCTTTTATAGCAGTTGTCACCGACAGACATCATGTGACTTCTATCCTTACTTCTATAAAGCCTCATTTATATGATAAAAGTTTAATAAAGACAAATATTTTATTATGTATATTATCTATCTACTTAGAAATATAAAAAATACTTGCGTAGAGCAGTGCTAAGATGGGATGTCATCAAAAACACAGACAGGATTGGCACAAAATTCCTCGGCTAGTCAAACAGTAACAGAATAAAAATTGATATTGAGTGTATTTTTTATAAAATAAAAGTAAAACCAAATGTTGACAAATTTGACTCGATTGATTTGGCATTCAAACCCATGTCTCTTGGTAATTCAGCCTGTTATTAACATTAGGACGAGCCAAAAAGCACAGCAAATTTGGTCTCTCTGTTACTTATTTGACTCATTCTTTCATCTAACACGTTTCTGATCTTGGTACTCTTTCCCTTGGTAGCTTAGTTAGTTACAAAGGTTACTTTGAATATAACTATCATATTTACTTTCCCTAAACATACCCCCAAATTTAAACACACTGTCACGTACGTCCTTGACAAAGTCTGACTCACTGTAATAAAAACTGACACGTAATTTACCTAAAGCTTCCTCAAATATAAATCAGTATACGAGTTAACATTGTAACATGTCACCTATGAGTATCACGACCGCAAGACGCGACTGTATGCGTAGCTTTCAAAGTCAAAGTCAACGTTGCCGTCGTTCGATTCAGGTTAAACGATAATGCAATAACATGACTTGGAGTTTTCTTATGCAAAAGTTTGAAGCCTGGAAAACCCAAGAGTATTGTTTTATGTCATTTGTATTCGAAACATGGCTTATTACAATAAAATAAAATAATGTTAAATCGTCTGACGAATTACATAGGGATATAAAATTCTTGCGTCACGATGTTCGCTTACGCTAATCTCCGAAACAATCGATTTAATAACATTTTGTAAATGTGTCTTGCTTGGTCCGACTTAAGAGATAGGATAGCTTTTATCTCAATAAGTGGTGTTAAATATTTTTTATTGTTAATAACGCTAGCAAAGCTGCAGGATAGTACATTATATAAAAAAATAATTTTGCGTTCAGCGTTTGCTGTCCTATTGCTGGGCATGGACGTCTGTTTATGGTATGGGTCAGCTTATTCTGAGTCTCCGAGAAAGGAGGTTTCTCACATTGTAATTCTTAACCGTAAATGCGAAAGATCTCTCTCTATCTTGGTATTCCTATGTTCTCCCTTCCTTGCTGCTACTTCTCCTATAAATCTTTGTTGTTATTCTTTAACGAAACAAGTATCGTACTATCTCGTTTTGTTCTATGTACGTACAAAGTATGCTTTATGAAATTATTATAAATTATAGTATTGTAAGAATTTCAATTCTATGCAATAAACTGCACCATTTACGGCTAAAACAACAAAAGCAATATAAAGTACTAGGGTAACAGAATATAGGAAGAATTCTTAAAACATTTCTCAAAAATGTCCAGAAGATATTTGAGATATTTATATAATTACAATAAACGATTGCAGTACATTGTGCTCGTTCACTTCCGATATCCGTGTAAGTAGGTATACTAAGTATATGAGAATGTAATCATATGGTTTATGATTGTACTTTTATATGGTATAGTATTTTATTAGCCTGTATTGTCCCACTGCAGGGCAAAGGCCTCCCCACTCTACTTCCACTTCTCTCTGTCTAAAACCGCTGAAGACAAGGTACTATGGTATAGTATTATTATATTATGATTCGTAGAATTTTATTTTGGATACATAAATATTAAGTAGAACCTAGCAGATATAGCGTAAATTTAATTTCCTTTATGAATTAAATTTTGGAACACTGATTAGGATATTCTCTCGGTTTCCATTTTCGGATAAGGTTTTTACATCAGGAACCCACTTATCGTCGTTCTTTCTGCTTTGCTCAACCCCCCTCTGGAGATCCATTACGACAGTGATCTGCCATTATTTGTCTTTATGTCATCAAGCCACATGTCCTATCCAACTCCATTTTCGTAAAAATGAACTATAAATATTTCTTATTTGGCGTTTTCTTATTGCTAAGAGTTATGCGTGATCCGTGGTTGTGACCGTCGCATCGCAGCATTTCACCAGTTGAAGATTTCACGTTCGCCAACTGTTATGCTACACTGTTATACTTCGCCGGCGCATCCGATGATGTACTCCAAATAATAAACAGAATGGGAGCGAGAATATAGCCCTGAAGAACTCCTTGATCGAAAGTGAACATACGTGATGTTATTATGTCTACTATAATTACACACTCATTGAGTAGTAAAGCAGTGTTGTCAAGTAACAAACCAATTGACATAATGGAAGGTTTTTCTGTAGTCAACAACATATTATGACATGATTGTCCAATTCGGAGCACCTATAATTATAAATCAAAAGCACTCAAATTATTTTTTCTGTAGCTTACAGTATTTATCTCAATTATTCAATTTGATGCCCAATATGGCACGCTCCATACCACGTGTTCTGCAACTCTCAGTTTGTGCACAGTTTCCTTTGTGAGAGTACATGTTTCGGTACCGTAAGTACTTAATCTAGATTAATTTAACCTATAATATTATTTTTCTTTCACTGTATTGTATGTTATAATTATATTCTTTAAAAACAAAGGCGGTATAAAAAACAATTTTGGCAGTAAGCAAAATTTATATTTATAAATAATCAGCTGCATAACCTACCCTATTTATAACGACGATAATATCTAATCCGAGTTGTTTTTATAAAAACAAAATGCCCTTAGTAATGTCGGCATTCATAATGTAATCCATCTTTATGCGGAAGTAAATCATTACAAAAAGAAAGCACACAAATGTCGCGTAAAATTCCAACAACTGATTTACATAACAATCATCGTATTGGCGAATGATAACGATCTTAACAGAGATATCGCACATTGTCATATGTATGCGATAACGGTAATATTGTTTGTGCCCTATAAACACAGACAATACGCGGTGCCTTGTCAATATGCATAGAAAGCAGACACTTACGTCAATTTAAGTGGGTCAATATATAAAGTAATAATTTACTTTAACAAAGTAGAGAGTTTTATAATAGAAACCGAGTTAAGGTTAATGTACTGTAGGAACTCGGTCAAAAAACAAGTTGGAAAAAGTGGCAGTGGAAATGTAAAGTCAAAGATTGGACCCAGTGGCGTTCCTTGTGTGAGCCCTACGTCTAACAGTGGACAAGTAGAGAGTGTTGATACAGTTTTATTAAAGACAGACATTGTTATGTTACTCGAAGTCCGAATCCATAATTTAGTGTTTTCAGTTACCAACAGAAGCCTTCATTTAATAAAAACCATAATTAGAAGAGGAGTCTTACGCTTCGCATACAGACGTCACAATTCTGCTTCAAGCGGCATTCATGTTCGCAGCATGCGGCGTGAATGTGACTCTCATGAGTTGATCTAACTATATCCCAATATGTGCAGTCTTAAATAGTAGATAAATAAAAGCAACAAATTTCTTGTTAGCAATACCGTTTAAAATGACGCTATTAACAGTCCTGACACGTTTATAACTGACAAAAATTATAGATATGTATACCTAAATTTACCACAGGGTCTTTGTAAGAATCGGAAATTCGTTCCTCTAGGTAACTAAAAAAAAAACTCTTTTGATATTGACAAATATGTGTATCCCGATAATCCAAAAGATCAGAACATTAAACCTACAAGGTCGTATACAATTTATATGTTCTAAAATATTATGTAATATATAATTAGGTGTCCTATCCTATAGTTTATAATTTTTATAGCGTGCACACTTCCGGTGTAAAGCAATTATTTACGTGATTATCTACAAACTAGTTATTTTCTTTCCATCAAACATGTTACGTCAATATGATGTACCTAGGTAATGGTTACATGAGATTTTCATCGTCAAGTTTATGTTTTATTTTATTTCCTTTCCTCTCAATAACACAATTGATGATTTGATTTGTTTGATATCCTTATGTAACCTATTTTAAAACAAGATTCAAGAAAGGAGTTATAAGGTTTCTAAAGGGTCGGCAACGCGCGAGTGATACCCATGGTGTTGCAAGCGTCCATAGGCTACGGTAACTGCTTACCATCAGGCGGGCCGTATGCTTGTTTGCCTCCTTGATAGTATAAAAATAAAAGATCATAAGAAGCATTTTCAAAATATTATGCGTTTCATAGCATTCATTTTAAAGATCGTCTCAATTTAAAAAGTCGTATGGGACGTATAATGTACTACATCCTTCGAACGGTTGAACAAAGTTTTGCCGTCGCGTTGCTGATATTACCAAAGCCAACTTATTATTATTGTGTAAACAAAGAAAGTCGTGATCACAAGTCTACTCGAGTATACCTTTCTGTTAGTTTCGTTCAACCTTTAATGTGACATCATCGCATTATTTGTATAAAAATATATGAAAGGATAGTTAAAAGAAAAAAACAGTATTTTTCTTTCGAGCATTCCTCAAATGGGCCTCCTCCCTTAATTCGCGCCACTACACTCCTTCTAATGCTTTCGTTTTCCACATCAGCAACCTCCTTGCTTTGTTAGGTTGTTTGGTATAAGTTTTGTGGTCTCATGTTTGTTTAAAACGTAGCGTAGTAATGAATACATATGGCTAATTGTAAGCTAATACGTACTTACTACACACTCAACCGCATTCATGGTAACAAATAAGGGCAAACTGAACGGAAAATTTGTGGCTGATGGTTTGCTACGCAAACTATTTCAAGCAGACTGCAAGAAGAACTGGTGAACCTACTGCTTTTGAGCATGACTTCAGAATGAAATTCATTTCTTTAACCTATTTTGGATCTTCTACGGATCTGCTCGTTTCTGATTCGATCTCGCTGGGAAACTCCAAGAATAGCTCTCTCCATTGCTCTTTGGCAACTTTGAGCCTTCACATGTAGTTGTCCCAGGTAAACATACTAGTCGACATCTTCGAGTATGTATCTACATATACAGTTTATTTAACTAAGCAGTCTGTACGTCGACGTACAGACGGCTCAATAAAAACTACACCTATAATATTTAGGTGTAACAGTAGCAAATACAAATAACATGTATTCGGTCATTTTAACATAATATTGTACTTGTTGTTACGTAATTATGTATATATATTTTGTGGAAGACCATTATGTAAACGTACTTATAATTTACTTACTACGAACACCATTTTTTCGCCGAATAATGGTGGACTTGTGAAAACCACAAGCCAACCTCAACCTTCGTAATGCGTTTATTGAAGGAGTCTATTTTTCCCCAATGAATACTTTAAATCTGGAACCTTCTAGGCTAGGTCGGTCAGTCAAGCGTGAGGCCATTAAAAAAAACAGCATTATATGTACCAATATGACTGCCTTGGTGGTTCAGTGGGTGCAGTATGCGCCTGCTGTGCACGAGGTTGTGGGTTCGATTCCCACACAGGACAAAACTTTGCGTAACTCACAAAGAGTTGTTCTGGGTCTGGGTGTAAATTGTGTCCATTAATTGTATGCTTGTAAAGTCTGCGACACAGAACCTGTTTTCTAGGTTGTCTTTAAAAAAAACGATTAAGAGCGATTGCCACTGCCCATTTTTCCAAACAAACATATCCCTGATTTTCCTTCCCGGATTCTGAGCCATCATTGCCAGAGCAAGGAAATTTTAACATGATATACAGATCAGACCTGACAAAGACGCATGGTTTGGTTTTTTTGATAAATAGGTTTTTATAGAAGTACCCGGTACCCATTACAAAATGCCATGACCATGAAGCCCATATTTTAACTTTAGACAAGAACATATCTGAGCATAAACAAACAAACAAGTAGATGTTACCATAACGTTATTATCGGGTTTCAAACCGCAACACCTGAACTACACTTTGCATAACACGAGGAAACATCCTTAAACCTATACAACCTGTATCAAAAATGGTGAAATGAGAAATAATATAGATATTAAGTCTATGCAAGCTTTGCCAAATATGTGCCCAGTGGTATATGACTCTTCCTAGTGCAAATGATATTCCTTTTCTGTCGTACCTATTAGTTATACAGTATATAAACCGATATGTCTAGCCTGTTGGTCTAGTGGTTAGTGAAGCTGCCTGCTAGCTAAGCCGGAAGTCGTGGGTTCGATTCCCACACGGCACAAAACTTGTGTCATTTAATTTTTAATTTTAATTCTATTATGTGATTTTATTTTTATTTAATTTAAAATTTTATGTTATTATCATTTCATTTTATTTTATTATGTATTTCTGTAATTTATTTTGTTCTATTTATTATTTTTAATATTTTATTTTATGTGAGCAATATTTTTGTAATGAGTTTTGTAACTTGAGAATAAATTATTTGAATTTGAATTAGAAATTTATAAATGATTGTTTCGATGTGATTTGTGTCATAAAAGTAAAGGGGGTGCCACAGGGGTTGTTCAGTAATATGGGGAGTTGTCTTTTAAAATATTAATGCGCAAGTTTAACATTATTAACCGACTTTAAAAAGAGGAGGTTATCAATTCGTGTGTATTTTTTTTTTTTTTTTTTTTTAATGTTTGTTACCGCATAACTCCGTCATTTATGGACCGATTTGAAAAAATCTTTTTTTGTCTGACTGGACATACTTCCAGTTTGGTCCCATTATCATCAAAAGAAAGTTCCGATGACGGGATCCATGAGAAATTGAGGGAACTCCTCAAAAGTTATAGGCACACATATAGCAATTTCAATATTTTTAACAACTAATCGATCATTTGCATTCAGAAAGTGTAATTTGGTGAAGTAAAACTGATGAAGAAGACCACAGATGGCCATCTGAACTTTTCAATAATAAGTATTTTACTGATGGCGATTAGATAAGTTTCGGTTATTGTTGCTAAGCAACTATTAATAAGAAATAATGACGTGAATGAATTGAGCGCGGATTGCACAGATTAAATATTGCTTTTAATACCTACTTGACCTGTGTTCAGCCCGACGCTCAGTCGATTTTATTCGATTGTAACAAACAAATATCTGAAAATTTTACAACTTGCCGTACTGAAGTCGGTTTTTTTTTGTTAAAATTATATTGTAATAATAATCATTATCATTTATTCACGTATTGTGAATGTGATAGTAATTCTTACTCTTGTCTTTACGATTAAACTGCTGAACGAATTTTAATAAAATCTGGCAAGGAGATAGATGGCATCCTGGATAAGGAAATAGAGTAGGTAGATACTTTTAATCGCGATAATCAATATCCACACGAATAGAGTCGCGGTCATCATCTAGTATTTATTATTTTTATTTTTAAAAGATAACTCCCGCACTAGAGCACATAGACTCTACTAGGATACTAGGTATTATGTGGAAGGTATCTCACTTCTGTCACAGAATACTTAACAGTACTGCTTCTGTTCGATAAATAATGCAATTGTAATGATCAGGTATTAATACGTGTCCCTATAGATTAATTCATAAGATATAATAATCGTAGTCAATCATATTCATATTGTGATTGACTTATTTGCATTAATTTGAATAAGTCGCTCAATAAGGAAATTAGACCATTACAACAGGTTGACGTGACAATATATTGTGTACATCAGATTATATATTATGTATATAAGTATATAAACTGCAAATTAGTTTATTATACCTATGTTATTGTTCTGACTAACTAACTAACGTAGACCGCAACCGCTGGGCCAACCTATGTGAAATTTTGCACAAAGGCAAAAATCCCTAAACGTGTAAAAAGTTGTTAATATACCTATCTATTGTATATAACTGTATGTATTAAGTTATATTACTTGTAAAAAAAAAAGATTATTATTTCCATTTATTGTTACATTCTTCTTCTTCTTATCGTTTGGTTAGTGGCCAACCTGGTCACAGAGTTATTTAGATCGCCCATATTTAGGGTCTCTGTCGTGATCTAACGACTGATAACAGTCGGGACCGACTTTTAACGTGCCCTCCGAAGCACGGAGACGCTCAGATGAAATACCACTATGCGGTCACCCATCTATATGGTTACCGCGCCCTTGGTAGCTTAACCCGCTGATCGTTTACCGAACAGCAGTTTCTTCTTCTACATACCTACTACAATTTATATATTTCTATACTCGTACTATGTTGTAGGCATTCGTAGGTAAAATAGGGGGTACAACATGTTATAACAAACATAAGATGGGCCATATTGTAAAATTGTAAACTCTCTATGGCTCAAAAAGTGAAATGGATAATTCAAACCCTATTTATTATTACCCTATTTAATCAAAATGGTATATATTTTTTAAAATTATTAATTAGCTAAGTAAGTAAGTCTAGAAGTAACTGTAGGTCGATACTTTTTCAACACGCCTTTAACAATCAGTGTGATAGGCAAGGGAAAATATTATAAATATATTTTAGTTTTAAATCAATGTATAACTTACTAGAAAAATTCCGCTTCAGTAGGTGTTATTGCTATCTACTGGACACGTGTCCAAAAAACAGCCAGCATTGCCACGTTGGATGGCCATGCTTATTATTTATTTTTTACTGGTTACCCAAGCGTCAATTTCCATAAAATCAGTTTATTTATTATAGGAAACAAACAGATACATTTATTACTTACGTATTTCATTATTTATTAAAGATTTAATGAGCACTAACAGACAATTAACTAATTAAATATACAAGATAATTATTATATGTAACAATTGAGTTAACGTCATAGCAATATTTTCTTGTCTACATACGTTGTAGGTAATTGATTATAATAAAATAGAAAATATTAATATTTGTGATTCAATATGTGTAACCTACACCTTATTACGGTGATCAATGGCCAAGTAATGTTCTGTTATTTATTTATTTGCTCATTACATTATACTGGCCTATTGGTCGATAGTTCGATTCCCATACAGATCAAATCTTTGTGTGTCAAGCACAATTTTATTTTATACGTATATAATTAACTAGGGGTCACCCGCGACTTCGTCCGCGTGGTAATTTGGAATATTTTCCCCGATTTTGCAACATATCTCACTACTGCTCCGCTCCTATAGATCATAGCGTGATGTTATATAGCCTATAGCCTTCCTAGATAAATGCAATATTCATCAAAAAAAGTTTTTTCTAATCAAACCAGGACTTTCTGAGATTAGCGCGTTTAACCAAACAAAGAAACAAACTCTTCAGCTTAAAATTATTAGTATAGATATGTATGTCTTTTATAAATAAGTTTACCAGTTGTCTGGTGTTATAACACAGGCTCTGTTGGTTTTGGAATGAGATGAGAGAGAAAGAGCGAGATGGCCCAGACTCGTAACAAAAATAAATTGACCATATAAACCACTTATACACGTGCAGTCAGCCCTTTGGAAAAGGCAGCATGTGTACATCCCGCCTTATTCCAACAGACGTTATTGGACATATTTAGTTTTTATACTTTTGGTACGGAACACTAAATAGATGGAAAGGAAAATTCCTACAGCTAGTAGCAACCTATGGGAAAGACCTAACATAGAATAATTATGGGTTGTTGTTGCGATGGTTTCAGTGGACTAAGTAAGATTGCAAGAAAATTATACATATGGTTTATAAACGTGCAATCACATGACACTCAATAATAACGCATGTCGTCAAACAATGTGATAATATAGTGTATTTTGCTGACGAGGAAACCTTAGTGTTTAGATTATTGTTTATACCTACTATAAATTGTTTTGAATGTTTATTTATTTAAACTTTATACACATAAGTGGTAAAGGCGGACTTAATGCCTGAGGCATTTTCTACCAGTCGACCTTGGGTGATGCAGAGATAAACATGGTAGGTGCAAAAAGTAACAAAATTATGGGATAATAATATAGATTTAGCCGATATATACAATACTCAATAATATTAAAAATACATATGTTATAGTAACTCTAACTCTTGCTTTTTTTACGACTGAACTGCTGAACGGTTCTTAATTAAATCTGGAAAGGAAATATCCTGGATAAAGAAATAGGGTACTCTTATCCCGATAACCAATATCCACACGAGTGGAGACGCAGTCACATCTAGTATTAATTAATTAATTATATAGTACGTAGGAAATCTATACGAATATTATAAAGCTGAAGAGTTTGTCTGTTTGTTTGGTTGAACGCGCTAATTTCAGAAAGTAATATTTCGAGTAGATTTTTTTTTAAATTGAATACTGCATTTATCCAGGAAGGCTACAGGCTATATAACATCACGCTATGATCAATAAAAGCGGAGCAGTAGTGAGATATGTTGCAAAATCTAATCTAAAAAATTACCACGCGGACGGGCGCGGGCACCCCCAGTCTTATATGTATATGTGCAATAGGCGTAAATAAATAAGAAAGGTAGGGCACCATACAAGCTGCTTTGAAATCTATCATACCTTACTGACAAGTGCATGTTTTGTTAAACTGTACAATTATAATTGAGATCCTTTTATTGCGTTATAGTTTAGGAGCGTAAGAAAGCTACGAGGTGTAGGTACCCACCCTCCTGTTATGAGAGTCATGACCTAGAGCGGGAGAATGCGAATGGCTGGTGTTCTGCTTTGGTCGCCTTTCATATTATCCGTTATCTCTATATTTTGCTTTTGATTTGATTTTGAGAAATTAAAGAGCTCATTGCGAGTTGTCCCAAGAAATTATATCATTTGGTCAATTTCTTTTGTAGAGGTACCAAGCATGGGCACAATATTTTGAAAACTTTAAAGATACGATAAGATTCAAACTGTCAAGTGGAAAATAATTATTTTCTTATGACTTTTTAAGAGAGGTAGGGCACCATACTAGCGAGCAAGCCCGACTGGGGAAGGACCTCCACCTTACAGAAGACCACAGCCAAATGACTACACACAGCGGTGTAGTTGTGTTCCTGTGTGTGAGTACAGGTCTCCAGCGCTCATTTAGGAATGCGTTTTGAAAGATACGTATTCCTATCCCAGGGTTACTTCCATCTTGGAGCCCTGGTGTAGAAAAATGGGTTGGCAACACGCAAGTGATACCTCTGGTAATGCAAGCGTCTATAGGCTACGGATACTGCTTAACATCAGGCGGGCCGTATGCTTGTTTGCCACCCAAGTAGTATAAAAAAAAAAAAACAAAGTCGATCTTATTTATTCATTTTAGATCATATACCTATGCATAATACAAGTACTTATGAACGTCATAAAAATAAAAGATGTCAGTATTTCTTCCTACAGTTAAATCGCTGACAAAGAGTAGAGCCACGAGCAAATTTGGAAACTCTGGCAAATTTTCATTTCTCTGTGGCTGCAATTTGCACCTCTCGATTTAGTACCGCACATAGTAAACTGCTAGTTAAACCATAGACCTCTTAAGTATACCGCGGTTTTCCCATAGATAATTTTGTCAACGAGCAATGATGAAGTTGATGAGTCATTTTTCAATTACTTTAATGCGACGTGCATTTTGTCTATTGCATAATCTGTACTAGTCTAACAATCGCCATTGGGGAAAATCCAAAAAGTTATTTTATTAAATAAAAACTGGAAGTGAAAGAATTACGACAAAAGCGCGTCATCAAACCAAAAAATTGGCGCCATTGGATGTGTTGGTGGTAAGAAAATTCATACAAGAGTACTAGGTACTTGATTATATTATTAACTACCTGTTGCCCGCGGGTCCGCTTGTCTACGGGTGTTGGTTTTCATGATAAAAAGTACCTTATGTCTTTCCCTAGGGTACCATCTATCTTCTTGCCAAACAATAAGATTTGGTTAGCTGTTTAGTGGTAAAAATATTAAATATTAGTAGGGTAACAACTTTTTTTCCGTCCCTATTTAACATACAAATTCCCGGTCCATAGGTTACCTATATATGCCCATAGGTTGCATTGAAAACACATGCAACTTGCAGATTAGACATACCCAAGTACATACCTATATTCAATTTTAGAAACATAAACATTGATATCATAATTTAAATTTAATTATGGCCACCATATAATATGTCAGTCATATAATGTGTGAATAAAGGATAGGTGTATAAAATCATATAAAATTAATGGTTATCGGAAATAAATTCGTTAAGCAAATAAAAATAAGGCCGGCTGTTTATTATATTTTTATTTGACAGTTAATAATAAAGCCGTTTACGGAGTGTTCATGATGAATACATGCCCACATGGCTTTATACGTAGAGGTACACTCATCACCGAGCTACTATCAGCGTTTGGCACAGTCGCACACAGTAAAAGTTATGACAACAATAATGCGTTATAAAACACGCGGCGTCTACGAAAAGCCGCTTCAGTTCGCCCGAGCACACGGCAAGGTCAGGACCATATGGACTAATTCGAAAACAGTCGATCGCCGGCCTGAATCGTGATGTGACATAGCCACTATAAATATAATAAAAAATAAACAAATAAATAGAAAATAATATTTTATAGTAAATCGCGTGTGGAGACCGCACGTGCCTAACATTCTAAATTTAAACGGAGCTTCGGCGCGCGCCAAATTTTTCACGCATTTGTGTTGAGAAAAGCTTTTTGTGTGAAATATATATTATTTTAAATAAAACATTATTAAACAGTGTGCGTATTCAAACGGAATTAAAGGAGTTATTTCAATATATTAATTAAGGAGATATCAAGTGAGTATTTTTTATTATTTACTTACGTAATATGTATAATACTTAAATAAGTTTCAGAAATGTTAAGATAACCCAAAACAGGTTCCAATTAATAAAAATGTTAATTTGCTTTGTTGTAAATTCGTATGTACCTAGTACAAAAAATATTTTTAATAAAATAAATAATAAGTTAAGCTCCCCTTTGTACATAATAATGTTATATAATAGATATACATTAAAGAATAAATTATTAAATTCGATGATAAATGATAATGTAAAAACTAAATACCTCAAGTAACTTAGTACTATTGCAAAGTGAATGGGAAAATTGGATTGTGGCATGAAAAATAACTGCACTGGCTTAGTGGCACTTCTTCATTTTCCATTGCGCGGCGTGGTGTAGATTTGATTCCTTGCGCCTAAAAAAAGTGTGATCCTTATACCTATACGCTTTTGTGGAGCCTGGGTGTACTTTGTGTCTGTGGTTTCATTGATTACATAAACCGTCACAATACAGGAATTATTCCATAGTCTTAATATATATGAATAAAAACTCATTCAAATAAAATATAACTTTAGGAATGCAAAAAATGTATAAAGCTGATAGTTATAATAACTATTGTCTTTATAATAATAATGCTCATACAAATAAGACAACAATAAAAGATCCTACCCGTTGTCGATCTCCACGTCGTTCAAGAAATTAAAATAATAAAGATATTGTTAAAAATTTAATACTAAATATTGAATGTAAAAAACTAAACTCAACTGTGAGCTAAGATGGCCGTGTCGCGTGGTCGTGTACATTACGAGTATATAGTTGTGATACAATTTCATTTGAACCGATTTATCACGCATCATTCGTTGATCAACTCTCTTCTGATAAACAACTCTACATTTTTAATATTGAAATTTCAATCACATTTAATAATAAGAAGTTATGCTAATTCAATCATTTCGTTACGTTTCGTTTGTTTCGACCTATATAACTTATAATATTATATGTTATTTTGCAAAAAATACTAGTTTACATTGTTATTGTAAAAAATATCTATAACATCTACAACGATAATGTATAAGTAAAATAGATACAGTCAATGCTAAAAAACGAATATTAAATGCTAACGTGCATTTCAAATAACATGATAATTAACTAATTATCAACAAAACAACCAACGAAATACTTCCAAAAATATCCAAAATTTATTCATTAGATACATGTAATACTCATAATGATGTACTACGGGTTGTAGGCACGCACGATACTTATGTGGATCTTACGATAGCTAAATCATTAACTTAATGCATGAGATTTATTAATTTAAAGTACCTAGTAGTAAATTGTAAAGTGTGCTTCAAAGAACACAAGCGAATGAACGCAAAATTAAACTAGAAACTCAAATGGGATAATTAATTAAATTTGTATAAAGGATTTGCTATTAATACATTAAAGATATAGTAGAGTAGTGGGAACTAGCAAGTTATGTAAAGCATAGTGGCGACCACGAAGATGCAGACGCAGCGTGGGCCTTCAACAAGGTGGAGCGACGACAACCTGGTAAAGGTTGGATAGTGAAGGTCAGCTCAAGACCAAATAAAAGAGAAGAAAGCAATGTTTATTATAGACAGAATGCTGTGGGAAACCTTGAAGGGCTGAGATGATAATGATGGTGATCAAAATAAATTTATAATACAAAATTTTAAAAAAATTGTATGGCTCATTGTTGTAGATTTTGTAAAGTGGACAAAATTATTTATGAAAATATTATTACTACATAGTAAAACGTCGTCGGTCCACTCATTACCATATTAGCAAACTATAAAAATGAATAATAAATAGCTTGCTCTAATAAAACACATTATATATTTTTTATTAAATTAGGCAAAATTTGGAAAAATAATTCAATGTATCCTGTACAATCTGCGTCTACATGTTAAAGAGATACCAATGCAGAAACAATAAGTTTACACAAAATAAATGACCTTTGTTTTGATGCTAAGACTGTGTCTTGTTGTGTCTATCAATATATATAACACCTTTGTGAATGTCAATGTTGATAGATGAGAGCGTGCCCATTGATAGCAACAACTAACAATACATTGCAGATTGTTTCTACTTCCCTGTGTGCGTTTCTAACTTATTACTTAATACGGTCAGTGCGTGATTATCTGATAACGTTGAGGTAATGTAGTCTAACAACCAAACCTAAAACTAGTTACTATTAAATCCTTACTTATATTATAAATGTGAAAGTTTGTGAGAATGGATGGATGGATGTTTGTTACTCTTTCACGTAAAAACTTCTGAACGGATCTGGATGAAATTACAGCACACAGATAGATTATGGCCTGGAATAACACATAGGCTACTTTTTACAGCGATAACCGACATCCACGCGGGCGGAGCCGCAGGCAACAGCTAGTAGAAAATAAATAAGAAAACGTTACTATACGCTAGACACTTATTGACTTCTGCGTTCAAAACGATGAAGAATCGGTGAAAAAATATAAAAAGAAACGAAAAATAACCTTGCAGTAGGACAATTAACGGGCTTATAATAATAATAAAAGCCATCACAGTAGAACTATACATACTTACCTATATACATTATTATTGTTTGTCCTAACTGATTCATTAACGCTACAAATTTTGCACTCAATGATATGACTGCCTTAAATTATAAAAGGGTGGGCCGCTAGTGTAATATAAAATTTGTAAAACAAAATATGGAACTCGGCTGCCTTGGGTAGTTTTTTTTATTTCATAACATATTTATATGAATAGTTATTAAAATAACAGTAAACTAACCTTACCTACTTACAAACAATTAGATATTGTATTTTAATATGTAGTATATATGTTTAGTAAAATATCTGATTAAGGTCGCAGTTCTGAGGAAAGGTGCCCAAAAGACAGGCCACATTTCCACGCTGGATTGCAAGGCTAATACGTTGAGCCAAGTAAAGGCCAGCGTTAGGATCGTTAGATGACTCGACTAAACACTTAGATACAGTTTGTGGGCACTTGGGCCCCATGGTCCTAGAGTTTCGACCCCAAATGGCTCAAAAATGTAAGTCTAGGGAGACTTTCATATTTGCGCCGCTTGAGACACTCTGCAGAATTTCATTCTGTATCAATTACAGAATGAAATTCTGCTTTATAGGTATTCATTAAAACTATTAGGCATCAGGTCAGCTAGCGTAATTATATGTATTAAATACAATGTCCGTTATAATGCTTCATGTGGCACATCATCTATATTCAAATCTAGGTTCTACGAACAAACATGTGTTAGTAATTGAATACGATTGTCGAATTAGTTAACGGTATTTTTTAAACACATGATATGACGACAAAATAGTAAAAGTGTAACACTTGTATAATTTAGATGAAAGTATCACTTTTGTTTATTTAAATGGTTATTAATTTCGTTAAAATAATAATTATTGCACCTACTTTAAAAAAATATTTCCATTCTTGAGCAGATTTAGATAAGGTACGGTAAGGTGAGTAGGTACCTACTAATTTTTCAATGTTCTAGGTATACTTAAGTTCACTGTGTGTAACTTACTACGTTGATCGTTGATATGTAAAGAAAGAGAAGCTACCTTCCTACTTAGCAGCTTAACTTTGATGCCATGTTTTTGTGTGTACTTGCTTATAACTCGCGTGCGCTAATGCGATATCTACGTATTTCTTACTATAATATAATAATAAATATATTTTTCGGGACAACTCACACACCGCCATCTGATCCCAAACTAGGCAGAGCCTGTACTACGGCAACCAGACAACTGATAAATATACTTATATATTTCTAAATACATAAATATTATAGATAAATTACACCCAGACACAGAACAAACGAACGTGCTCATCACACAAAGATTTGTCCTGGGTGGGAATCGAATCCACGACCTCCGGCGTCGCAGTCAGAGTCACTAACCACTAGACCAACAGGCCAGTCGAATATCGACGTAGCAGCCGTCAGTTACAGTTATTACTTAGTCATGTAGACAAAGATGAATATTTCCATAAATGCATATAATGGTATATGTTCATATATGTACGAGTAAATGTAATATATGTTAAAAATTTTGTAAAGCTCTCATAAGAAGTTAAAACAACAAAAAATAAACATAAAAATTACAGTGATTTTGTAAAATTGGTTTACAAGATTAAATGTTAAACAGTGATAATCGGAAAACAGTAAAAACTAAATAACATAACGATGAGAGCAAATCAACAAAAAATGCACCGGACGGAAAGTAATGACAATACAATGTACAAAAAACTGTGTTTATATATAAGTGAAGATTGTGTCAAAATATTTTGTTTAAAGCGGAACAGATACGACATGTCCCACGACTGACCATGTGAGCTGCATTGTTATATTATCAACGTATTTAATAATGATATATAAACAATATTTAGTCATTACTTACAAATTATATGTACAATACATACAAACACATTGGAAATGAATCAGCACTAAGTTATTAGTAAATACTAGAAGATCAATTAAGAATATTCTGTACTATCCTACCAATATTATAAACGCGAAAGTTTGTAAGTATGGATGGATGGATGTTTGTTACTCTTTCACGTAAAAACTACTGAACGGATCTGGATGAAATTTGGCACAGAGATAGATTATGCTCTGGAATAACACATAGGCTTTTTACAGCGATAACCGACATCAACGCGGGCGGAGCCGCGGGCAACAGCTATATATAATATACTTCTGGACGTGTGGCTTACCAGATTAAATGATTTCCCCGCCATTTTCTACAGCTGCGCACAGTGTGCTGCAGGTTCTATCGCACCGGACAAAAATTTGTGGTCTATACATTTTGTGCGTATTTTGGGTGTAACTTCGTGTTAAAGATTTCAGAATTAGATTACAGAAATTATTCATTAGTTCGGAACTCTTAAACAAACGTATATAATTCATGCCTCTTTTTTAAAACCGGTCTGGTAGTTAGGGAGACTAGCGCGTTAAAAAAAAAATTTTTTCAGCAATAAAAAAAAAGTAATGACTCATTAAAAGACTTGAATGACCGCTTGAAATACCTACATTAACATTAGATAGATATTCCAGCTACAGATGTTTACTATTTTCGTAGCAAAACTCACGTGTAGCCACACACTCTACACACTGCACGTTGAGTTATGACGCGACGCGACGTTTTCATATTTTATTATTGATTGTAGAGCTTTTAGTGACGTCACTTTTCTTCTAAAACGTGTTCAAAATCTCAACATTCAGCTTCTTTAGTATACCTAGTGGAATTATAGGTTTGTCGGGAGTAGGAACTGTTGTTAGTGTTTTGTTTTTAAAAATATGATTATGACGACTTCGGGAGCACAGGGCAGGTGAAAAATATTTGATATTATTCATTACTTTTACATAGATTTATATACGAGCAAAGCTGATAGACAGCGAGCCTTATGGACTCACAACAGAAAATACCATTTCTAGACAAATATTTTGATCGAATTATATTACCGACATATTCCTAAGATCAGTTTAATGACTACTCTTAAAATTACAACCACTTTTATATTGTTTTTTTTTTTTAATATTTATTATATGGACTTTGTCGCTGAGCAATTACATCGTCCTATGTGGACAACAATTAAATAAAAACAATACACAAAAGAAATGAAATCTTAAACTAACTTAAGCCTAGATCTACCAACTTTATAAGGATTTGTACATCCTGTGACCCTGGATTAGATAACATACCATTCACAAGACCAAAACTATTTTATATTGTAAAGGTGCGTTAGTTCTGACCGATAAAAGTATCGGCTAAATATAACCGAAATCAACAACCGATCTGCATTTGATCTTTAGTGATTGATTGCATTTATATGAGGTCGCGCATCTTCATACTGTGAGATAATAATCAGTCCCTATCATAAACAGTGTACTAATATGTACCATCTTGCTCTTATCTTATCAAAAATAATACAATAACATAACTTTCTTTCCATTCCGTCAGCTAGCTTGTTACGTGCCGATCACTGAGGAAATTTAGGTTTCAGCTAATGAATAGTGATCGGTGTTGTAAACATTTTCAATTGTCTAAATCTGCAGCATTCTGTGTTGTATCAGTAACGTATTAGTGTTTTTTTCTGATGGGGTAAGCTCTTTTCCTGTTATTGTTACATTAAAGCTTTATTATTTTTTTGAAAATATAACAATTTTTCCGTAAAACAAGTGGGTACTTTAGTAATAGTTTACATACTGATGAATAATGAAAACCGCGCTTAAATTGCCATATTAATACGTTTTATTATATTTTAATTCGATTTTTACTTTAACGTCTAGTCAATTTTGCAGCCATTTCTAACTCGCTAAGAAAAAATAAAAATGGTATAATTATAACTTAATTTGCCAAATGTACCAAATCCTACACACCAATGGTATCAAAATTAGTTTTAAAAAATAATTTGGTATTTTATCCTGTTCTTTTTAAACTTACTTTTTACAAACTACGTCGCTGTAGATTCCTAAGTGTTCCTTTGTAATCTAAATTAAGAAGTGATTTTCAGTTATGTCCTTGAGGGCCGTCGAGTAGTCCGACTGTTTGTTCTGTAGCGCACAATATTAGCGCACACCAATAATAAAACTATTAATACGATGTAAACAATGTTTGTAAACTTTAATGTTTACGCCACAGGTAGACTTTCGCCAATTGTACACATACAAACATACATAGAGTTGTCTGAAGTATATGACACCCAACGTCTCGCTTACGAAACACTGCACTGGTGTGTTAAATCTCTGCTTATCCCTAGGGACAAAGGCAATGAATGAATTAGTTATTGTGAAAGATTTTCAGTGTAATTGTAATTGTAATCGTACCTTAGTTGGACCATTAGGAGGTCTCAAGATATCTTTATTTTTAATATTCTAGACTAGCTGTTGCCCGCGGCTCTGCCCGCGTGGATGGCGGTTATCGCTGTAAAAAGTAGCCTATGTGATTTCCAAACCATAATCTATCTCTGTGCCAAATTTCATCCAGATCCGTTCAGTAGTTTTTACGTGAAAGAGTAACAAACATCCATCCATCCATACAAACTTTCGCGTTTATAATATTAGTAGGATACAGTTACGGGTAAAGTAACAAACAAAAACTAGCTATTCATAAAATGATTGCGAAACCTAAACTACAGTTAAATGATTTCGTCTTTACATTTGTAAAGAACAAAGAAATTAGACTATTTCCCTGTAGGTATTGTTTAGTTAGTATGCAAGAGAGTATAAGCAATGTGTATTGCTTAGTAATACCTTTTGTTTCTAAGTTCTGTGAACAAACAGAAATATCATACAACACTAATGATGGAAAGTGAGAAGGTAAATGGACAGATTTACTCGTAGAACTTATGTTCAGTGGCCTGTTCACCTGTATTTGTAGAAATGTTGATTCGTCATCCTGCAATTATTTAGCTATTACTAAAAAAACTTTACTTTAAAATGTTTAATGTAGCAAAAATCATTTAGGTAAATAATGTTTCTTCTATTTAAACAATACTTCTAATTTTTATGCGATCAAAATGATAAATTGTTCGATTTTTATTTATTTAAGTTTATCTAAATTCTTCTTCGTGTCGATGGTACGATAAATAATTAAATTACACAAGCCCTGAATTTTGCCACCTCTACGGCGTTATCAGTTGCTGCGCAGAGGTAACTCAGAATACAGGTATTAGGGCACAAAGGACAGGTCAGGAGGTGAGACATTGTTTGCGGGTCCGTACTGCATTCGCGCTCTGTAGTTGTTACAGCGGTATAGCCATATTATCTAAATGAAATTAATAGACTCTCGTACTAGTAACAAGTAAATCTTCAGTATCGAAGTTTAAGTTTATGCCATCTGCTAACAGTGAAGGAAAACATCGTAAGGAAATCGACATGTCTTAGATATCATTGTGGGATCCCCCCAAGGCCGCATAGGGCCAGCGAATGTGGATTAAGGTCTAAATTATCTCACTCTTGATAGAGAAGAGAAGACCTCAGCACTAGGACATAATAATATTTGTTTCTATACATGGCCATCGACACACAGTCCACTGTATAACCCATAAAACTAGTAGGTATAATGTTTGTGTCTTTTGTCGCCAGGGGTGCTCGTGGAGCGCGCGCGGGCGCAGCTTGCTGGGGCGAACGGCGCGTGCGCAACATGCTCGCGAGCATCAAGGGCTTCTGGAAGGTGTGCCGCTATGGCGACCTATACATGGTAACGTATATTACAAATAAAGAATACTAATATTAATAGAAGTAGGCACCATGAGCAAGCCTGGGGAAGCACCTCCACATCACAGAAGACCACAGTCAAATAACTACACAGCTACACCAAAGAACACTATTACAGCGTTGTTATGTTCTTGTGTGCGTACAGGTTGCCAGTGCTCATTTTTTAACGATGTTTTTACGAAACGTTTTCCTGTCCCGCTATAGGGACATCATGGTACGGCCACTGGACTATATAGCTCATAAATTATTAACCATTTGACCAGGCGGCGTTACGATAAGATTTCAATCAGGTTTATACGTATATTTTCTATATTAAAAACACATTATATAATATCTAAATCTAGCCTGAACGCCAGTACTTACAATAATAATATATACGTTATCACATGAGCTCACACGTGTTCACCGTACACACCACTTAGTTTATGTGGCAATTTTATATAAACACGAATTTCCGCCATCAAAGTCTTATTTGTTAGAGGTAAAAATGTACCAGGATTTGTTATTTACCTAGATTGTTGTAATCGGCGTTTATAAAGTGTCCTGTGTCACGACAAGTAAGAATTACTTAGTAGGTGAAAAGATTATAGGGATTCTCCCCATATAAACTGACACCCACAACTTTGTTTTACGATATGATTTCTTTGAATAAATGATACCCATCTATAATTTGGCCTCAACAATATTGCTCAACTTCACCACTCTACTGTTTTTTTTATACTACTTAGGTGGCCCGCCTGATGTTAAGCAGTTACCGTAGCCTATGGACGCTTGCAATACCAGAAGTATCACTTCCGTGTTGCCAACCCATTTTTTTATACCAGGCCTTTAAGGAGTATCCCTGGAATAGGAAAACGTTTCTTTCAAAATCTCTAAATGAGCGCTGGAAACCTGTACTCACACACAGGAACACAACTATACCACTGTGTGTAGTTATTTGGCTGTGGTATTCTGTAAGGTGGAGGTACCCTACGTCTCTAAACAATCTTAACTTTACTTTTCAATATTGAAAACACAATTTAATTTGGGTAAGTATCCGAATGTTGTTACTTGTGTAAGTATGCCATCTTTTGTTCGCCACGAGAGCCTGGCCTTTATAGCCAGTGTCCTTTATCATATGAAAGTATGGCGCAGCAAGATGTTCAACAGCATCTTGTTATCCTTTCAAACTGTTCTAGTTACGTTTTCGTTCATGTCAAGGGCAAGGTGAGATAAATATATTTGTGTTCGGTGGATTTTGCAAGAACCACCACCCACGGGCAAAGTACGCGTATATAATGTAAATGTCATATAGTGGCAATATCACTTTGATAAATAAAATTGCCCATTCCAAGATAGACGTAACGATTTTCATTAGAGTATATATTGTATGACGAAATCTGTTTATGTATTCAAGATTTAATTAAGATAAAATATTCCCATCTAATAATTATATTCGCTGAAACATTAATCGTAAGTTATAATTGTAAATATGACGTCTTTTTATAGAAAAAAAGAGATAACATTCATTTATTTAATAGCGGATTCGATTCTTGGGTCAAACAAAATATTCAACTACTTTTTTCTATCAAACCGAGGTCTAATAACAATTTGACACGATTCCTTACATGCAATACACGCATAGTTAATATTAGTTTATAGAAATAATTAATAATAAAAAGTGCATGATATCATTTAGAGCTTCGTGAATATCTTTAGTCAGAGGTACTAGGAAGCCAGAGGCAGACAGGAGTTATTTTTAAATAGGTCGTCGACGTCGACATGGTGTAGGTATAGAATAGAACATCAACAAACACCTTGCTATAATTCACGAGACGTTACTTGAACACTTCCGCATAAAGGAGAAAAATGTTTGAGTAATTAAATATAACGTCATAGTCACGACCGTGATTCATAAAAGGATTTATATTTTTTTATTAAATTAATAGTACAAAAGTAACGCAAGACGAAGTACCTAGGTTCTAATAAAGTTTATGGTCATCACCGAAATAATGATCTACTGGAAGACTATTATTATTAGACTTAGTTATTTAATTTATTTTTTATTAACTTTCAAACCGGATTTTCTTCTTCCATAGATTAGAATCTATGGAATATATGGAATCTATTTGTCTACGTAAATATAACATAATAGTCTCTAGACTATTCTGCAATATTTACGTAGACAAATGAAAAGGTTAGTCTTTTCGAGGCGGTTTTCACGGCAATGAACTAAACAATTAAACTTATATCAACAAAATAAAATATTATTGAAGAAATAATATTGTTGTGTTCTTTGTACCACATTAATTGAACTACTACTAATACTACAAACGTTTGCCAATGTCGATTTAGCTCTTTGGTTAGTACCTACAACGTTTTAAAATTTAAAGTTTTGGATTAAAACAATTAATACACCTTTTTATTAGTGAAAAAATACATGTCGAACGGTCACAAAAATAATAAACTAATATTAAAATGAGGCTATTAAGCCTAAGCTAAATCAAACCCTGAAGCAGAGAAGCTAAGATAAACGACGACGAGCTAATTCATAATAGCTGACAGACAAAAGGTCCCAATTCTACACAGTCCATACAACACAGACAGTGATCCAGTCACATCAGTCAAAAAAATTCGCCTAGTGACAGAAAAAACACGACACTATATGGTTCCAAATAAGGTAGCTCTTAAACATTTTGTTTAAATCACTTCCTAGCTTCAAGGCGCTCGCGTATGAGTATATTTATTGTAAGTATATATTAGATACCTAAGCTACGAGTAGATACTTCTAACATTGACTGACAGTTGATCATATATAGTAGATTGATATATAGCCAAAAGACGTCCACTGCTGGACATAGGCCTCCCCCAAAAATTTCCACAGCATTCAACCCTGCTGCTCATAAGAAACTAAAATTATAATTATAATTTACGTCTTGTAATTTCAAAAGTCGTGAAAATTCACAATCTAACTCATAAATAGCTATATAATAATAAAAGGCTCTTCTGGCAACCTTCCGCGGCCCGTGCCGGGGTGTTAAACACCCCGGCACGGGGTGTTTAACAACCCTAAAATAACAAAGGGTAAAAAATAGTGATTTATTTCATTTACTATTTATTATTTAGATGATTTTCCATGCTGATGAACCGAGGTCAGAAAATTATTATATTTTATATTTAAGTAATAACAATGCGACGAAATCTTCTTGGCTATTAAATTAAATTGCTAAGAGTACCTAACTGTTGATATAGACACAAGCGTAAATAATATAACAATTGTACATAATACTTCTGTAAAATCTCTCTCACACCGCAGAGTAAGTGTGTTCTTGTCATCTAAGTATATTATTATTATAAAGCTGAAGAGTTGCTTGTTTGGTTGAACGCGCTAATCTCAGAAATAACTGGTTCGATTAGAAAAAATATTTTTTTGTTGAATAGCATAGTGCATTTATCCAGGAAGGCTATAGGCTATATAACAGCACGCTATACTCAATAGGAGCGGAGCAGTAGTTAGATATGTTGCAAAATCGGGGAAAATATTCTAAATTACCACGCGGGCGACCCGTCGTTAATAGATAAAGTATAGTTTTAGCAGACAAAAATCAATCAAGATGAAAGCATTATTATTTCTCCTCATTTTTCATTTACTGCTAATGAATAGCATTTATGTAAATGTTGAGATATGAGTGCAGCATGACTAGTTTAAATACCGTTTAGAAAAATTATATAGCAGGTATAATCTGTCGATTATTACAGTAATTACATTGTACACTACAAACGTAGCAGAATACAGACAATTTAATATAAGTATATGTTTTAGCGTACAGATTGAAATGACATACGTTTAGTTTTTTGATTCAGACGACGTTTTTTGCAAACATATATCATCAAGTATCGAATTTTTAACCTTGATACATTTTTAAATGTCATTCTAACAAGATATTTTAATTGTATTGATAATCACAATAAGCATTATGTTTTTTGTACTACTTAGCGCCGGCGCGCCTTATGGTAAGCAGTTATAGCGTAGCCTATGGTAGCTTGTAACACCAGGGGCACTACATGTACTTGTATGCGTTTTGCCGAAACAAAATTTCTAATTAGTACCATAAAAGTAGGTTTTGTGATGAGAGTATTTATCGGATAAGAAAATATGTAAATGTTATGTACACACGGCAACGGAGATAGTTGTATAGGCCCGCTATATGAAGACCATTATAAATAAATCTACAGATAAAAATATATTTCACACAAATTCATAGAGTAGTTTTCCTAAAAATACTAATAGCTAGAGCTCTTCGGCTACCGTACCTAAATTTAGTTTTATTAATACATATACTAGTGGCCCGCCCCGACTTCGTCCGGGTTAAACTAGTTTCAGAGCAACATTCTTTTTTTTTACATAAGAACCTTCTTCTGACAATAACAAACACAACAAAAAAAGAATTACTGAGATCGGTCTAGCTGTTAACGCGTGATGCCGTGACAAAGGGAAATAGGGATTCATTTTTATAATTTTAACATTGACAATGAAAATACAATAAACTATTTGTAAGAGTTAGTGACACTTGTGGCAATGTTTGTGTTGTTCAAATATGATATGATAATTATGATAATACTGAAGATATGATAAGTAACGACACTCGAGATGATTCAACGTACTATTTTCTATATAATTTGATGGTTTAAATCCTTTCACAACGAACAACTAGTCAGCACGAGATACTTGGAGCTCTATTATAATAGTATATAGTGGAATGGGACCAGATATTACGTGATGAAATATTTTGTGAGTATTATTTTTATATTTCTATTATTATTTGAATATAAATAAACATTTAAATATTTTTAAAGCATAGCATTTAAATATATTTCAGTTAATTGCATAGCAAAAATGATAAAAAATAAATATTGTGCTTTTTATAGACAACTTAATAATTTTCGTAAACAACACCGTGAGAAGTTCGTAGTGGTCTGCACTTAGTGTCAGTGCCAGAGACTGTTATTAATTGATTAGCTGGCAACATAAAATATATTTTTCCGTACAACGTCCCCTAAATAATCTAGTACTCGTAGTAACTTATCCCACGGTGTTAACTGTCTATTATTACCGGTATATAAGTAACAGATGCCGTTATAATAACGTTCGGCATTGACCGCTCTGTGTCGCGGCGGCTACCTCGCGGCTCAACCGCGTTCAAGTTCATGGTCGCGATTTGTGAACGACCGCTAGTCGGTCACGATGGTTGCACCACACACACACTCTGACCGCACGGTCAATAATGACCGACAAAATCAACAATACGATAATTGTCGCGATTATGTCATGTTTTGTCAAATTGTACAAATTTTGGTGTCATTATGACAATAATTTGAAGACAACAGGAAAAATATAGAATTTTTAGATAGATTTCTATTTTTAGACTATACCTAGTTTTACTAGGGTATACGTGCAGTCTATAGTTATATCTCGCAGTTGTGGGTTCGATTCCTACACGTGACATTTATGGTCCTTCGCAACACGGCTAGTTTTCTAGTGTGCCTCTCTCTTAGTTGATACATCCTTACTAATATTATAAATGTGAATGTTTGTGAGAATGGGTGGATGGATGGATGGTTGGATTTTGTTACTCTTTCACGTAAAAACTACTAAATGGATTTGGATGAAATTTGACACAGATATAGGTTATGGTCTGGAATAACACATAGGCTTTTTGCAGCGATAACCGACATCCACGCGGGAGGAGCCGCGGGAAACAGCTAGTAATTGATATTTCCATAGTCGGGTCAACCAATAACCGGTTACCGATGCAATTCAGTAGATATTATTCTACAGATGTTATCAGTGTTTATTTACTCCCCAGACTACAGATGCAAGGTGACACGGACGCTGAGATAAATAATGCGATAACATCCACTCGTATCTATTAGTATTTTATTAGATTGCATAAATAGGTACGCTTATTGATGTCCGCCATTTTCCAGAAATTATATTCTATATAACTAAAATGACAATAATTACCATGAGTAATTAATATGTCACAAACATATTTAAAACATAAGAAATTACTTATAAACCGTTCTCTTCCTGTCACGAGATAACTAACGGAAAACTTTATTTATTAGCACTTCCTAATCGTTAAATAGATGGATATAATGACTACGTAGAAATGTAAACTAGTATGTGTACAACAAAACGTTTCTAAAAGCTGATAATCAAGGTGATTTAATTCCGTTTTTATTATTTAATTGACGGCGCGGAAGCGGAAGGGTTAAGAGCGACATTTCGCGACAATAAACTGCGCAAGAGTTCATGTCGCTTTGTGTGAACTTTTGAATTAAGAAGTGTGTGACATGTCACTTGATAGTTATAAATATAAAATATTAAAGCTCGTATTACAGGATGCAAGTTTTGTTAAGGAAACCTTCCTTTTTTATAGCCTTTATATCACATAATTTATGTTTCATTTATGACGCTTTGCGAAATGTTAATCGTAAAAAATGCGTTTAGACCAACACATATACAATGGTTACTTATTCATGTCTAACTAATAAACTACGTAACTAATAAAATGCAAATTCAATCTAAATAAATCAACGTATATAAAACATAGGTATAGTATTTTTCACAATATTTTGTAGTAGATGTAAAGTTAAACAAACAACACGCAACAAAGACTAGATGATGATGTTAGAATAGGTATTTCCATTTCTCTGCGTTCAATTATCATATTAATGTAAAGTATGTAAACACTATGTGATTGACACCGGCAATTAGATAATAGATTAATAAATTAATAATAATAACTGATCATTAATATTTATGACAACAATATTACCTCCTTTATGTACCCTGATATTACCTACCTATATTTATTGAACGTATCTATATGTTCATAAATACTTTGCAATAATTTCATAAAATAAATTAAATCAATGCCGGGCGCTGCAAAAATCTGTTGAAGTTGAAATTAATTTAATATTTACGTACGGTACGTAAGTACTTTCCTTATAGCTAGCCATTATAATATTATGTTCCAATGCTGGGTACGGGTTTCACTCTTTTATTAAGAGAACTGGAGGGGTTTTAAGGCCTCAATCTGCAAAAGCTGGCCTTATGTGATTTATTAAAGTAGTCAATATTTACCTTAATATGTGTTATGTTTATATGTTCTTAGAGTTCAAAGTTAAAGTGCAAGTGTAACTTAAAAGGTATCATCAAAATAAACAAGGAGCAATAATCTGATAAGTTGAGTTTTTTTATGTAATGCATATAAAAGCTCGACTTATAATACTTTCCATTTTACGTTGCATGCATTACAACCGTATATTTTAACATATTTCTGAATGACCAGTATATTTTTTAAATTAAGAATGATTTTGTTTGAAAACAAACGTTAAAATAGTGTTAATTAAAATGTATGTAAACGCAATTACGAAGGAAACCTTCATAGGTATCAACAAACCCGTACATTTGCCAACACCTTGTCGTGTGTAGTGTGGTTAGAAACAATTGTCAATGTGTTATAGGGTCATCTTGATACCATTCTGTTCCGATACACTAGTAGTAGTAGGTACTACATACCTATGTTCTACATCATTCAATGTCATTACTTGTCGAGATAAATCTAAGGGAATGTTAACGCTAATGACTAAATATGCGGTACATTTGTGTTTCAAATTAGCTTTGTTTTTATATTATTATAATTAATGTTAGTGGTTTTATTTACTTCTCGGTTTTATATAATATTCATAAAAGAAATGTGAAGAGGCTCATTTGAAATGATCAGATATTTTATTAATTTAATAAGTATTTATAATTATCCTTGAATAAATGATCGGGGAAAATGCAGTTTTCAAGGCATTCCGAGTATAAAAGGTCAATAACTTACAAAACATTTACGCTTTTTTATATTATACAGTTACCTTGTCAGCCTAAATAATTTTTAAGAAAAATCCAAGTTATAATAAGTAAATATTAAAAGTATGAAAAATTTCCTTTTACCGAACGCCGCACTTTATAACACTTCGCGAGATGAATCTGGGTCTCTCTCTCTCTCTCTCAGTGTAATAATCAAAAAATAATAAGCTTGTAAGAATCGAATTGTTATTTTTGTCAGCAAAAGACTGACTAGAAAAATAAATTGCGTATTCGGTGTCGCTGACCTGTCTGAGGATACGTGCCAAGAAATAGTCTAACAAATGCATTTAGGTAACAAATTTAAAATAAATACTGGGAGTTCACTATATGTCCATTGTTTATAATAATTATATATTCATGTCTATCGTCGAGGACGTCTTTTGGATGAAATGATGATGACGATGATGATAAGTACTATCGTCATCAATGAATACTAAAAAACAACATCTACGGAAATAACCTATAATTTATAAATGAACAATTACCACCTAGTTAGTTATCATAGATATTTAGGCGACAACAGTAGGTATGATGAGATGCTGGTCGCAATTATTTCTTGATCCCTTGCGCACAAAAGCGGAGGATGGCGGAAACCTCAATGGAATCCTTATTATACGAGTAAACATTATGATTGAGTCCAAAAATAAGGGAATTATATTAAATACTTCACAAATAGTTTAATTCAATATCAAGGGGACCAAATTAGTTTAAACTTAGTCGGTACTAATTGCCGTTCGCGGCACTGACGAAGTCTTAAAATGTTTTAATTATATCTTTGGATAATAAATCGTAACTTAATTATATTGTTGAAATGTGATTGTAAATATCAATTTTTAAAGAAATATCTGAGTAAAAACTTTGACGATCCTCACCAGTAAATTCAAAAACTTGTATTTATAGATACATGATTTTCAACTAAGATAATCTCAAATTCACAATTCACACCTTTTTTCGCCTTTAGACAACACACCCATTGAATGGGCTTGAAAGCTTTTCAATAAAGCTCACATCTTATAGTGTACAAGTACCAGGATAGCATAAGTATCTAAGAAGTGTAACTGGCTGGAGCAAGCAGTGAAGGCGATTCGTATCGGCACGGTCAAGGTTGCCATTATGCGGGTTATTACTCTGCTCACTGCCTACGGCTGTTTTGTATGTGTCCGATATCCTGCCGGTATTATGAGCGCCTAGTACTTTAGATTGTACCAGCAATATACCAGGGTCAAAGAAATATATTTGATTTTTGTTTCTCATTTTGTGTAAGTGCAAAAAGTATTTATAATATTTATCTGAACTATGATCATAAAACGGATTAGTGCATCATTATTATATACCTAACCATACGCTTTATATGATTATATTATTGTTGTTACCTACTCAATAAGGCTTTTTATATTAATTGTGATTGTGAGAAACTAGCATCAACACTGGTATTTCATTTCTTCGTGCTTCCGAGGGCATGTTAAAAGTCGGTCCCGACTGTTATCAGTCGTTAGATCACGACAGAGACTATAAACGATAGAGACACTAAATATGGGCGATAACTCTGTCACTAGGTTGGCCACTAACCAAACGATAAGAAAAAAAAGATCTTTAAAGTTTGCATGTTATGTAAATACGCTTGATAGAGCATGAAATTATTACATAATTATGTAAATTTGATTAATACAAAAACGTGCACTAGACGAATTTATGTAGTAGTAAAGTAGTTATTCACATTTACTTGTCTTTGTATAATGTCACTTATAGAAATGTCATACGATAAAACAATAAGGGTGCACCATACATGGCCTTACGTTCACCAGACTCGAAACTACTGCGTGTTATATGGAACTAGAACTACTAGATGAGCTTTGAAATATATGCGGGCGTATTAAAAACATATGTGTAATGTAATGTAAGAAAACAGGGGATTTTAAGGGCCAATTCTGGGGGCAAAATGAAACATAGACATCATTGTACGAGAGAAAGAGCTTAGAAGTTTTAAGTGAGTAACAGCATAGTGAAAAGTAGGAGCTCTTTCACAAAATCAAACGCACAGGACCCACAGTGGCCGCCCCATTACGCGATTATAGCTATTTACTTTCGATCTTATTTTTAATTCGTAAGATGCCTAGCGTTAAAGCTTTCATTAATTCAAATTTAAATTAAGGTCGAACATAAATTGCTGTATTGACGTCATAGTACAGTCACATGTCGTAAAAGATCAATATCAAATATAATTTAAGTATCATTTTTGAAAAATGGTTTAATTTAATTAGTTTTGCAAATAAATCATATGAGTCGCGATTGATATTAAAGTAATAAAGTTGAATTTAGGAAACAGGTAAGTACCAAGTTACAATTAATATAAAAATTGGTTTTACCTACAATAAACTAATATCAAGATTTATATCTCAATCCATAAAAGTCCCACTGCTGGGCACGGGTTTCCTCCATAAATTTGGATGTTAGCCTAAAAATACCACGCTGGTCAGACGGGTTGGTATAGGGATTTGTTTTCCCTCTCTTGCAGTGGATATTGTCTGCCGGACTTACTCCCTTATTCGACTCTTACGACTTCCACGGGATGAAATAGGGTGATGACATTTGTATTCTTAATCCGTCACCACACGGACTATATCAATATTTACTGATGGATTTTTCTTAAATTAGCCTTTAAAAATTGATTAAATTTTAAGTCGAAACAAATAAAAATATAATTTTTTGTACGGAATTAAAGAGCAAGGCATTATAACAGCATAACAACAAATACTAGCTATATTAGCAATACAGAACGCAATATATATTTTTTAACACATAAAATATTTTTTTAAATTTATCTATGTAAAAGCTCTCGATTTCCTCCAGTATCTCAAACCTTAACGCCAATGTTCGTTTCCATCCGATGTGCTTATATCTACTTGTCTTGCAAACAATAATGGCGTTATGATTCGAAGCAGGATAAAAGATTCGATACAGGTCACTTCTAGTTAATTGGTTATTTTCTATTGTAAGTATAAATAATATAAATGTAGCATGTGACGCCCGCAGCGGGCGCCGGGCAGTGTAGTGTATACGACGCGTTTGACACACTTGTATGTGGGAATGTACGCGGACAGACAGACGGACACGTTCCACTCTATCGCCGTATCTCTCACTGTAAGTATTTACTCATTCTGACACGTTTTGCACCAGAACACTTGTTTTGACGATACATTTAATACGAATAAATAACAAAATGTATTTAGGCTTCTAGAATCATATGATTAATTGCCTCTTTGATTAAACTTTGCATGATTCTTTTCTTTGCCTAGACGTCTAAACTATCTAATACTTGGATATAGTTCAGAGCTCCAAAGTGGGGATTTTCTGTTGATGTGCGAAATTTTACAAAATAAATATATATTTTCCAAGATATAAATAAGTCACGTATGTTTTACATTTGCCTCTATAAATGTTATCTGGATAGTGCATTGTGTAGTGTTTCTTATATGTAAATCATAGAAATCATATAGCTAAAGCAAAGTGACGTAAATGGGCACGAATATGACGTCACTAATATTTCAAGAAAAAGAAATAAACCTTTCAGGAAATTAACCTTTGTACGAATTCTTAGATATGTCACGTTATTACATGAACGACGAATTGAATTGCGAAGGAAGTTAAAATGGCAAAACTTTGCAATAGAACGATTGGCAACTATAATGAGGCTGCGTTGCGTCCACATGGCGCGTCATCACTGTCAGTAATGTCAGCACAATCATCGCGAATGATTCGCGTGACATCTTGTTCCGCTAGTTGACTCCCATTTACACGCAACTTTACTTATTTTAATGTGTTTCAAAATGTCCCGATCACCACCGCGCCGAACACTAAGTTTTGAAACTAACAAAAACATAATCGTATTTATAATGTTTATTATCATGTTATTATTATAAATGTTAAGTAATATTATTCTATTTGGATTTTTTTCAAATACTTGTAATAACGTAAATGCAAATAAAAATCAAATTAAGTAACTAAAGTCACAAAATAATACATTCTTAGGAGTATATTTTCTGCCTCGGTGGTCCAGTGGTCGCAGTATGCGCCTGCTGTGCACGAGGTTGTGGGTTCGATTCCCACACAGGACAAAACTTTGTGTGACCCACGAAGAATTGTACTGAGTCTGGGTGTAATTTGTGTCCGTTAATTGTATGTTTGTAAAGTCCCCCGCGACACAGAGCTTGTTCTCTAGTGCGGGAGATGGATTTAAAAAAAAAAAAAAAAACGACAATCCCAGCTAAAATTCTGAGTTTATACATCGAGTTGATAGCTTCATAGACGACTTCTTCTTATCGTTTGGTTAGTCGCCAACCTGGTGACAGAGTTATTTAGATCGCCTATACTTAGACATCTGCCGTGATCTAACGACTGTTAACAGTCGGGATCGACTTTTAACGTGCCTTCCGAAGCACGGCAACACACCGAAGAAATACCACTATGCGGTCACACATCTATAAGGTTCACTTTTACAATATGACCCAATGCTGGACACGGGCACCTATATTAAGAGCTAGTAGTAATAGCTGAGGGGGTTTAGGCCTTATATACACCTTCGCCATAATGTCATCAAAACCATTACATGAATAATCGGTATATTTACATCTGTTCCGTTCAATGATTAAATATGAATTACACTCCACAGGATAACATACATTACGATTCGATTATCAAACTTACATCACGCCATCTATTGGTAATCGGTGAGAAACCACAATAAAAAAACTGTCAGAACAAATTGAATAATAACTTCAACATCTGTCGAGTTAATGATAATTATCATCAATTGATTAGTATGATAAGTAATGTTTGTCATGATGAGTGTTCATCACGCTGCGCTGATGACTTCAGTCAGCGGCCACGTGCCTCGCTCCATGCCTATATAATTTTCTCTCAGTCCACGTTTCATAATAACTATAGGTTTGTTCGCCGACACAATAATGTGTTTATCGTTGACAATTTTCTAGAATATCTACATCACTTACCTCTGTGGTTTTGCTCGTCGGTAATATTACATGATTTTATTTTTAACTAAATCAATACGAAGATTTTGTATTTTTCCATTTTCTTTGCATGTTTAGTTAGGTGTAAACAAGAATACGGTTACCGTAGCCAAAGTTACAAATACTATTACATAAAGAGAACTGTATTATAGAAAAATAAATATACAATATAAGTACTGTAACTTATTAAGACAATACACTAAACTTTTAAAATCTTTGATTCTGTCTTTACTATTTCTGTAATGTCAAAATCGTCACGTTTTCTTAACAATCGTCTTGTAAAAAAACGCTCGATTATTTCATAATAGTGATCACGTAAGGGCTAATGTCCGAAATTTTCAATAAGATGGGAAAACACATAGTTTAACAATTGTAGTGTAATTTTACATAGAGTATATAATGAGCCACGTTATGAACAACCGAGAGAGACGACGTAATGTCAAGTAAATATATACACAAAACATATACTTATAATGGTGATGGTCACAAAAAAGTACGCAGACCACTTGGACTACAACTTCAGTAGGTTATTGAAACTCTTTCAGACTTTCACAAACGTTGTAAATGTAGAATTTACTCGTACTATTCGCATTTTAATATAAGCCCTGAATTATGCTCGGTGCATGCCAAATATGGCAATAAGGTAACGGCCCTATTGGCATATTTGCCTCATATCGGGAATGATTGTAAGGTTGGTCCTGACATAGCTGGCGAAATGTTACGTCCTATATCTCAGCCTGAGCAATGAAAATGTTACTGTATTCAGGATAGGCTTGTTTCCGCACCGCCACGATTTTCATAATTATTCGAAAATGATAGACTATTTTATTATTTACGTAAAAGATGTCTGTAAATGATCCATTTACAGACATCTTTTATTACGAATCTTTTGTTACGAATGCAAATGCACAACAGACACACTCTGTTTAAATGCCTCCTAAAACACAAACAGATTACAATTAGTAACAGTTTGTTGTTTATCTCAAACGTGGCGTACCGTACGGTATCAGAGGGATTTCCTACCACATACAATTAGGTTGTGGAATGAGTTCCCTGCCGAGGTTTCCCGAGAGACTTTAGCATGGGGTTCTTCAAGAAAGGAGTTATAAGGTTTTTACAGGGTCGGCACGAGTGACGATACCACTGGTGGTCCATAAACTGCGGTAACTGCTTACCATCAGGTGGGCCGTATGCTTGTTTGTCTTCTAGGTTAAAGAAAAAAAAAAGGAATCCGCCGACTATAACAAATATCTCCTAGGTTGGTACTATTAGACATTAGTCTACCGAACCTTACTTTCTATTTACCAGGGCACTATGTATTTACAGGTGTTGGCGGCTCTGGCCGCGCAGTCTATCAACATATCGGTGGGGTTCTGTCAAGGCTTCTCGGCGGTTCTGCTGCCCCAGTACACACATGAACACCCCGCGATATCTTATGAGCAAGCATCATGGATTGGTAAGATTATTTTACTTATAATAATACCCATGTCCAGCTGCTGGGCACGGTTCTTACAAGAGAGCTGAGTGGATTTAAGGTCTTAATTTAAACACGGTGAATCAGATGTGCCTTTAGAATTTATTTTAATATAATGTGGGTTTTCTCACGATGTTTTCCTTTACCGTTAGCAGGTAAATCAGTTATTAGTTTCTATGTGTAAACTAAAAATTTCACAAAGTGTAATTCTACCTAGGATTGAACTCACACCTTATGTGTCGGTTACTTTGCCACTCGGCCACCACCGCTCTATATTGTTCTTTTAACGCTTATGTAATTATTTATAGAATTAAATACTATCGGTCAATTTATGATGTCCTAGTAATACTAGTTTAGGTAACATCGGACAGTTTTTTTAATGAAAAAAAAATGTGACTCAACGATACAACAAGGTTTAAAGAATTTTAATATTAACTCTGCTCTAATTTAGACTGACCTATTAAAGGATAACAAAAATAATAATGGTTGGCTACGAGACATTTAAGTTGTAATCGCATCAACTTTATCAATATTATTGTAACTTTCTCAATGAGATTATAGTGTTTTCATGATAGTTTTCGAAAATTAACTCCAAAAGCAACACATATTCTATAGTGACATGCTTTCCGCCAATTGAAGGATTAAGAACGAAAGTGCACGTGTACCAAATGTATCTGGCAAATGCGTATTGTTTACGTTTTATTTTGGGAGCAGTTTGTGTGCCAGCACGCCTCGTTGCCTCGCGGCTTTCAATCTCAATGAGAGGCTAAAAATATGTTGTAACACTTAGGCGTCATTGAAAGTTATAGACTAATGTCATTATTTTTATAGGACCGATTGAGAAAAGATATTCTAATGAAAGACAGGTAAATTAGAAATTAAAATAATAACAACCAATCCGGTTGTTATTGCGCAAAATATATATTGATTCTTCATTATATCAGTGTCAAGGTTGTAACTGTGTTCAATGTCATGAACAAACGGTACTAGGTTAACATAACAAAGAAGATATCTATGAGAAAAGTCTGACTTTATTTATACTTATTTACATTGAGAGATATGAATTTTACCAAAACGTTAGTCAGTTTGATAAGGCAAGGTCTACAACAAAAGAAATACAACCTTTTAGCGATTTTATGAAAATTGAGAAAGAGCTCATTTGTGTATTGAAAATAATAGTAGTATCATTCATATAAACAAGTACCTATTGTAAATATTGACATTATGAAGCGGCTGTGTGTGCACGGCGCAAAGATAGCACAAGCAGTGTGTGCAGAGTCAGACGTCAAACACATCATTTGTACTAGGAGATAAGGTGACACGAGGAGGGTCAGGGGTACTAAGCTTGCGACGTTATTGTGGGGCACGTTTATGATACTAGGGTCACAGAAATTATGGTTATGAGCTATTCGAGATGTAAAATAAATTTAGGTTTCTTAGAATCATAGTGGTGTTGTTTTCACAATTTTTTTTTTTTAACTTGATGAATTTTAACAGAAAGGTTATCAGAGAAAGCAAACAAACTTTCAGTATTTTTACACTACCTACATATAACAATGTTTATACGAAAACTGATTTTTGAACGTTGTTATCAACATGTTCATTCAACACGGATTTTTTTTCAAAAAGTATGGCGAAATATCATAATATACCTTATACTACTTGGGTGGCAAACAAGAATACGACCCACCTGAAGTTACCTTAGCCTATGGACGTTTGAAATACCAGAGGTGTCCCTTTTAGCAGACAACCAATTTGTTGAAGTCGGTAGGCATTTTCAGGTATTTGGTTACATTATACCTAAGTACGCTGTACCCTATAACATATTTATTTGACTTTAACACAATTAACCCCACCTTTTTGTCTTTTGCAGCAAGTTTAGGGGTTATATCAAATCCTATCGGAGCGCTTCTTGGTGGGATGATGGTGGACGCGTTGGGCAGGAAGTTACTGCTGCAGTCCATCGTGCTGCCCAACCTGGTGGGGTGGCTCGTCATCGCATTCTCGGACACATACGTCTTCTTGTGCATAGGGCGGTTCATCACGGGATTTACTATTGGTGGGTACATTACCTAATTATGTTGTTATTACTAAAGAAATCGGTCTTGTGGTCTGGAGAACACCTATTTGTATATCGTTTCTATTATATATAGTATTACCGAATGGATTTAGATTATTTGATGTTTATTTAATTAAATATTTCTGTTTTAATTCCAGGCATGTCCACAGTCTCCTACATATACGTTGCAGAGATCACAACACCAGAAAAGCGCGGAGTCCTGAGTGCTCTCGGTCCTGGCTTGGTCTCCACTGGCATTTTTATCGTCTACTCTTTAGGAGCATTCGTGCATTGGAGGAAAGTCGCATCTATTTGCGCTGGAGTATCTCTTTTGACTCCTTTCCTCATGTACTTCGTTCCTGAGTCACCACTCTGGCTAGCTTCCAAAGGCCAGATGAAAGAAGCATACAATGCCATGTTCTGGCTTAGACAGAATAACAGCACTGCCCAACAGGAACTCATGGAATTTACCAAAGATAGAAAAGCTGGAGAAACTATGACTTTCGGACAAAAACTTAACCTTTTCAAAAGAAGAAGTGTGGTGAAACCGTTCGCTTTACTGATCATATTCTTCATTTTCCAAGAGATGTCTGGTATCTACGTCATTTTGTACTACGCTGTAGATTTCTTTAAGTCAGTTGGAACCAGCGTCAATGAGTTCACAGCATCTATCATCGTTGGGGGAGTCCGAGTGTTCATGGGAGCCGTAGGAGCTTGTTTAATCAATAGCTTCAGAAGAAAGACCTTGGCTGCCACTTCTGGACTTCTGCTGGGAGTAGCTATGTTAGGCGCTGCAATTTGTGACAGTTTAAATGGTCCACCATTGATGAAATTGGCATGTGTGTTACTACACGTATCATTTAGTATGGTAGGCTTTTTGCAGTTACCTTGGATCATGTCAGGAGAGCTGTACCCTCAAGATATACGAGGAGTAATGTCCGGTGTCACCTCATGTTGCGCCTATATCCTCATCTTCTTTAATATAAAAACGTATCCTCAGTTAGAAAATTTGGTAAGTAGTAATGGAACTTTATATCTCTTTGGAGTTTGTGCTCTCCTGGGAGCCGCATACTGTTTGTTTTTCCTACCAGAAACTAAAGGAAAGACTTTGACTGAAATAATGAAGCAATTTGATGATGAGAAGAAGGATATAGATCCAGAGGCCGGGTATATTAAAGAGAAGCCAGAGAAAGAAGGCAAGCCGGTACAGAGGCGGCACAGTGCAGGAGCTTCAGTCTCATTAGAAAAGAAAGGAAGTTACATTGGACGTTGAGAAGACTGTAATAAACGCTTGACTCATTGCGAGTAACCTCCTCACGCCTGATGCTCGCCTAGTACTTTTAGTTGTAAAACGTTAGTTACCAATGAATTTGTATAGTTAACTATTTTTAATAATTATATTGTTTGTGAAGTTTTGTGATCAGTATTAATTAGGACATCTTCGAACTGTATAATGTTACATTCCATTAGTTTTATAATAAGAAAGGTGACGACATAGGTTTAAAGTTTGCCTAGTATTAAGTACAAATTGAAAGTGACTAATCGGAAGCACTGAAGTGATTTTATAGAAACTACTATTTTATACTTAGATGATAATGTATTTTTATAAATATTTGTTGAAGAAGCGATTTATTTATTCATCGAAGAAGTTTGTGCATCTATACATAATTGATATGAGTATGAATTTATATTTTTAATACAGGGTGACTGATATAGTGAATGTAATAGACATATGTGAGATAATAAATAATATTAAACTGTGATGGGAGTGACAATAAACGAGTGTTGTTTATCATGATTGTTTCATTTATAATACTTATGTATCTACCTTCTATATACATATATCCGAATAAAGTTATCTCGTAGAGAAATGATGTCAATGTCTATAGACAACATTGATAAATAAATCTGTTATTATTAGTGATAATTATTGCCTTTTAAAAGGGCATTTTCATAATATAAATTATCATAGTAAAAGAAAGTAAATCATAAAAAAATAAGGTGAACAGAACTTCTAGCCAAGTGGCATAAACTGTAGTCGAATAATAGAATAGAAAGCAAATGCGAAGAAATAATATTTGACGTAAATTTACGACATTGTAATATAAACTTATGTAAATTCCCATACATTTGCTTTCTATTCTATTCGATTATACCACTTGTCTAGAGAGGCTGATATTAAATCAAATCAAGAAGTTGTAGTCAATAAAAAAGCAGTATTTAAAGATAACTAGCGGACCATACGTTTCGTCCTGCCCGGAAAAGCAGTGCGACATTGAATATGTTATTTTAAGTCTAACACATTTGGTGACACACCGACAGCAGAGCCACCTATGTGTTGGTATATACAATGGTTTGTTCAAATTAGACAAACCATTCTATTGAAATATACACACCAAGTTTCATGCAAATCGGTCCAGTCGTTTAGGAGTAGTTAGGTGACAAACACACTTACAAAAGAATTAATATAGGATAGAAAGTATCAAAGGCCAAAACAAATTAAGAGAAAAAAGGAAGAGAAGAAAATTTTGAACTTATAAACTTGCATAAATGAAGAGTGTCGTATTTTATTAGGCAGTCAACACAAAGATGCGATTACAATACCGATAAGAGCAATGAAAACACACGTGGCAAAGATACTCGTAACAACATGTAGTTTGGTATGTATCGGATACGTGCGCAAATTTATGTTTATTATTGATTGTCTCTGCTACTTTGTCAAACTTGCTTGTTATACATACCTTATCAAATTAGCAACAAGTAAATGCGCTTCTATACGTATATTTGTTATTAATAGTTAAACGAGTCATCAATTAAACGAGTAACGCCATCTATCAGAGTGGATCAATAACGACAGTAGATTAGAAAACATGATCCGCGTCGAAGCCTTTTAGTACACAAATACTAAACTAGATGGCGCCACTTTTAATTATATATTTTAACGCTAAATAGGATTTTATTTAAGACGGCGTCATATAAAAGAAGGTTTTAACAGCTAGTCACTTACCTGGACTGTGGGATGCCATATTTGATGCCCACGCCCACTCTGGGTAAAGCTTTGATCACTTTCTTCACCGTAGTCTGGTCAGGGAACGCGAAGAATATTGACGCTGTAACACAAAGACAAAATAGTCATGTTTGTGAACTTTTCATGGACAATTTAACAAAAAGTATTTTTTATAAATTGGTGTTTAGTAGTTAGTTTTACGATGCATATAATATATAAGAGTAGGTATAATGGCGTCGCTTGCTCAGTGGAAGCAGTGCATTGCATTGTTAAATAAAACCTCGTGTATGCAAACATTTGTTGAGCGACATGTTGCTCTACACGTCTGGTATGTCCATTTTTATAAAAATATAAGTTTGTTAAGTAGTTAGTCAATGTTTTTGAACTTATGATTTAAAAAATATATCTAGCTGGCAGCTAATTGTAGTCTGCACGTGTGGCTTAGCAGTTAAAGTGCCCTTACAATTTAGTGGCAGGTAATGAGTTTGATCTCTTCAAGGGCTCACGAAGTTGTTTTACGTTTTCATTCATTCATTATTATTTTTTATTTTTTTTATACTACAAAGGTGGCAAACAAGCATACGGCCCGCCTGATGGTAAGCAGTTACCGTAGCCTATGGACGTACACAACAACAACACCAGGGGTATCACTCATTTGCAACGCAAAGCCGGCGAGCTTGTGTTTTTATTGTGGCACAACAAATGTCCGCACGAGGTATCTACTCCTACAGTATCTAGCTACTTGGACTCACAATTCGCAGATGTCGCTATATCCGAATCGATATAACACTTACCTACAATAAACAAACTTACTAATTACATTTTCACATTGATGTAAAATAAATTAAAGCTATTTTTAAGAATATGGTGACAAACCGAAGCTCATGATAATGGGGGCATCCCTTGCGTGATGCCTACTCTAAATATTACGTCTCCCCGTGTATTTTTAATTTATTTTTCAGACAAGAGACAAAAAAATTATAAAAATTACAGGATTTCTTATGAAAATTGAGTACACGACGTTTTGTCAATATCAGAGTTATTTCTTGACAGCCGTACATTGAAATGAAGGATACCGAAATCTTCAAGAAAAGAGCTAACAAGGTTTTTACAAGGTTGGCAACGCATAAGTAAAGCCTTGGTATTTCATGCGCCCATCGGCTTTCCGTCAGACAGATCGTTATGCTTGATTGCCCCCTTAGAAGTAAGTATAAAAAAGCAGTATACCACTATATGCGTCTTTAACCATTTATAGGTATCATGCGATGAAGCATTACCCCTAAAATATTCTTGTAAAATTTATTTCTTTAACGGGTTTTTCTTCTGATTTTTTTATAAGAAAACTAAGGAGGTTCTTTGTTTGACGAATAAAATAGTTTTAGCGAAGTGTCTGACTTTTCTAAACGACCCATACGCTACGGTAACTGCTTAACATCAGACAGGTCGTATGCTTGTTTGCCTGCTTAGTGCTATAAAAAAAAGAAACTGTTCTTGTAAGCGCCTTTTACACCATACACGTTTTGCCAGGCAATATTCTTGCCATCTGAATTTGCCCTAGCGAGTTAGAGTTAGACAATAACAGCAAGAATCCTTTAAAAACTCGTATCGTAAAAATAAGGTTATACTCTAGCCCTGACTCTATAATAGAAGAATAAACAACATAATTATTCTGTACTCACTCCTGCTGGCGAGGAACATCTCGATGGCAACGTTCTGCAGCAGGTACCGCCTCGAGAAGATGGCGCGAATCTCGCTGAAGTACCATTTTCCGTGCTGGTGCTCGCAGTATTTCAACACCTGGAAAAGAAGACAAACAACTTTGGTCAATATATTTTTTTAAATTTAATTGTGATTTGGCATATGAACTTTTTTTTTTAAGACAACTCCCGCACTAGAGAACAAGCTCTGTGTCGCGGGGGACTTTACAAACATACAATTAACGGACACAAATTACATCCAGATCAGAACAATTCTTTGTGGGTCACACAAAGTTTTATCTTGTGTGGGAATCGAACCCACAACCGTGCACAGCAGGCGCATACTGCAGCCACTGGACCACCGAGGCAGTCACTATCTCACTATGAGTCTTAAAAGGTAGACACCTAGAGGACTGTTGTGAAATAAGTTTCATATTAGCCTATTTGATCGGCCTGTTGGTTTAGTGGTTAGTGACTCTGACTGCTAACACGGAGGTCGTGGGTTCGAATCTCGTATGGGACAAAGCTTTGTGTGATTCATAAATGTTCGTTTCGAGTCTGAGTGTAACTTGTGTTCGTGAATTGTATGTTTGTACAGTCCCCAGCGACACGGGGTTGGTTCCCGAGTGCAAGAGTTGTTCTTTAAAAAATACAAAACAAAATAATAGTTGCGGTTGAAAGGAATGACGACAATGACTTAGGATTATAATTGCAACCGATGTTTTAATATATCACACTACTGGATTAAAGCTCTATCAAGAGAGCTACGAGGGTTAAATCTCAAAGTGAAATTCACATAGGTACTGCCACTTATGATCGAACTCACACCTCATGTGTCACATGCCGGTTACTTTACAACTCCGCTACCAACGCTTTTTTGACTTAAGATTACGGACAATATAAATTAGATGTATCTTGTTACTCGGACGCCTCTAAACATTAACAAACACTTAATATTGTTAACTCACAAATCTACTGTCGCTAACAAACAGACAAACAACTAGTTAGTCATAAAGTCGCCCGCGAGATGGCGCTGTGTGTTGAACAAAAATAGCGTCCGTCCACCACCGAATAATGCAGTGAGCACAACGCGAACGTCGTAAACGTAAGAATGTTTCAAGTAATAAAAAGTTCGTTAGCTGTAATTTATATGTACAATAACTGTGTAAATCAACATGGCGACGACCGCCCTATTATTGTTTTAATGTGTTTTTCTAATGGTTAGGTACTTTAAATAATGTTGTCGCGGGAATTATTCGACTCCTGTAGGTATAAGTGTGTGTAAAGTTTTCATGTACCTAGTAAATAATGATTTACGTGTTAGATAACATATAAGTTGTCATGAATTTACACTACGTGATAGTCGTTTGCAAAAAAGATGTAAATGTCCAGGCCATGTCCATGTCTTTAATAAAATTGTCGTAATGAAAACGTAAAGTTTTAAAAGAAAATATGATAGAATTTTCACTTTATTTTCCGCATTTTTTTGTTTGTTTTCAAAAGAGTTATAGATACAGTATTACAGTGCACATGCACAATGCACATATCTGTATTCCACTATAATATCAATACAGTATAGGTATATTACTGAGACAATAATTTATCGACGGAATATTATATACCTAACAGGGTGCCCACCTGTCTGCAGATGCACACGGAAGGATTTGATGGGTGCCGCCGACAATGCTGTCAATAATTATGGATGCGTTTTGGGTCGATATAAATTCTAACGATGTTTGCTATTAAACGCTAAGAAGAGCAGCATAAACAGAATATGAACATATTAGGCTAAACAAGTCAGAAACGGAACAGTAAACGGTCCCGTTCGTCCTATTTAGTAGGTTAAGTTTGTAGTAAGTATGGAAATATTTGGTAGCAATTTTGGGTGGTATAAAAACCAATGATGCCTATTTAAACCCTATATTCGACCAACAAAAGCACAGCCATTGTGTAACCATCCACATGTCATATTCCCATACATACAGCACCATGTAGGTAAGCACAGAGAGTGCATTGTGCCCGGGGCGCGCTAATTGGCACCCGAGATGGATGAGTGCCGTGATTGTGTGGAGCAACCATGGGGTCCCATTGTGTTGTGAGAGAACAACATGTGGCCCTAATGTTGTGCACTGATTCCTGTTTTGTTGAGGCTAATTTAATTTTTGTTTATAGAGCAATAATAGAGTACTGCTAAATCGTGTTAGTTTTTTTAAATAAGTCACATAATAATTAAATAATCTGATAAGAAACATGATTGTTGTATAGTCAGTGACTATGAATAAATGTACAATGTACTACTACTGCCTAGGTTGATCAGACACAAAAGTTATCAACAACAACTGGACGAAGTAGACAAGTGATGTACAAAAGTTTAAATATTAATGACATCGTTAAGTTTAATTTAAATATTTTAAGACATACTCGCTAAGAGAAAATATAAAACATCACGCCTTTTACCTTAAAGTACAACGCTTCACGTTTTGCCAGCCACAAATGGTATGCCTAAGCACAACGGCACACTTCCAGTCTCCGAAGTGATTGATACTTAGCATTACGACATTACTTAAAAAGTACACAGGGCTGAACCCGACAGTCATTCGAAATGCAGACTCATATTAAGAAATGTACAAAAACTCTACAGTTTAAATTTATTTTATAGCATAATAATTTTATTTATAGCCAAATTTGATGACACCATAACCTATAAAATAACCATTTTAGTAGATTGTTAAATCTTTTATTTCCATTCCAATTTATTTAGATCGCCTAATCTGTAGTCGCGTAAATACAGATACTTATAGACGCTACTGGAAATATAAAACGTAAGTTCTGGATCGATATAATTTAGATAGCCATTAGCACGAAAAGAAGGCTGTTGGAGGCAGCATGTACCATGCGGTGCACACTTCAGAAGACCACGTATCTTGAAGTCGTGCTTCATGTGATAGCGATCCTCAGCAGTAAGGAAACGGCGACGATAATTTATAATTTATTATTGATTAGTAGTTAAAGATGCAGTGCAACTTAAATATCATTAACAACAAATCTGTTGACAAACACACAAAGTACCATCATCCCCTACACAATAACACTCGTATACCACTAAGAGCTCTTTCACCACCCTCTCACATTGTCGAACACTTATCAGAACAAAAGAGTACCCTCTAACATTACACTGGTGAACTACAAGTAAATATTGTGCTGTGTTTTTTAGCGTAGTCTATAGATGCCTTGCAACACCAGAGTTTTAGTGAAGTTAGAAATGTAAAAAAATTCAAGTATGTTAAATAATTATCTTCAAGTTGTTAGCTATGTACGAGTATAATGCTGTCTTGGTGCCGTATCTCCGTATGCCGTAAATCAATTTATTATTAATCATATTTGAATTACAATCAATGACATCTTGAAACTCAGTAAATAATCAAATTTTAAATTACTTGAGATTGAAAATTATTACCTATGCTATAAGAACATCATGGAAAATATTACCATGACTTGTTTAACTTTCAAGCTTGAAAAAAAAACAAAATATGAGTTTTGACTATAATATTTTAGCTAACATCTTCCCTAAGGGTACTAGGGTAGCATAGCCCCGTAAGCGATACGTACAACACTCGGTCTTGTAGGGTGTAGGGTGGCAACGTCTACTCCAATTGTATACCAATTTGTCAACTGCCCCTCTATCTAATGCAAACACTCGAAAGGGATGCAGTAAAATCTTTTGTATGAGAGATAAATAAAAACAAGTATTATGTTTTTGTTTTATTTTTGTGCATTTTGTAATAATAAAATATATTGGTAAAAAATTGACCTTAATATACCAATACCACATTATTTGACCGTAATTAATTAAATCGAAAGTGAGTTAAAACTGTTGTAATTTTTTTTAAACTATTTTAATGCTCGTCAATAACTAGGTACTTTATAGAGAAAAAAAAATCGTTTGTCAACTAGAGGAAAAAAAACTGCATTATCCATCCAATCTATGATATAGTTTCCTTTTCTCTATAAAGATAACTTTTATGCCCTCATTTTATTTGATGTGTTACTTTCCCACTACCAACCTCAAATTTAAATCAAAAGCAATAGTGACCATTAAAACAATAAAGCCATTGTTTAATATGCTTTATTTTTATATTACTAAGAAGGCAAACAAATATAAGGCCCGCCTGATGGTGAGCAGTTACCATAGCCTATAGATGCCTGCAACACTACGGTTATCACTCTCGCGTTATCTTTAATCTCCCAAATAATTAATGGCAAAGTTATTCAATCCCATTAAGTTATGCGCGGAGGTAACTCCCATGGTGCAATCAGTCGGTAAACAGTTACATAATCCTGTGGTAACAACTCGGGGAGATGTAATGATGTAGATAGAACACGACTTATATACACTACACCAACATTATTTAACTATTATCTAAATAAAGGCGGTGGTGGCCGAGTGGAAAAAGTAACCGAGTTGCACGCAAGTTTCATTTTGTGGAGTTTATATTACTACTACTAATCAAATGATTCTCCATCTGCTATCGGGGAATGAAAACATCGTGAGGAAACCCACAGGTCTTAAAAGTAATTCTAAAGACATGTCTGATTCACCAACTCGCATTTCGCTAGCGTTTGTGAATTAAAGCCTAAACCTTCTGTCTCTCTCTTGATAGAGGAGAGAAGACCCGTGCCCAGGAGTAGAACATATATGTGGGTTGCTATTATTATTATTATAAATAAAGGCAGCATCAGATCAGTAGGAAGACGGTTTAGGTAACGGTTGTTTACTTAAAGTTACTGACGTCCTCTGGTTTTACTGAATACTGAACTAAAACTAACTCTTTCTGAGTAGAGTGCTATGTTTATCTGATTTTTTTCAAGCTTATGTGGCAAACATGCATACGGCTCGCCTGATGCTAAGCAGTTATCGTAGCCTATAGACACTTGCAATATCAGAGTTATCACTTATGTGTTGGAGTTGGAGGGCTTGTTTCTTAGTTAAGAATTTAAGAGAGGTAGGGCACCATACTAGCGAGCAAGCCCGACTGGGGAAGGACCTCCACCTTACAGAAGACCACAGCCAAATGACTACACACAGCGGTGTAGTTGTGTTCCTGTGTGTGAGTACAGGTCTCCAGCGCTCATTTAGGAATGCGTTTTGAAATAAACGTATTCCTATCCCAGGGTTACTTCCATCTTAAAGCCCTGGTGTAAAAAAATGGGTTGGCAACACGCAAGTGATACCTCTGGTAATGCAAGCGTCTATAGGCTACGGATACTGCAGGCGGGCCGTATGCTTGTTTGCCACCCAAGTAGTATAAAAAAAAAAAAAAAATTGTCTTGGTCAAAAAGGTCTTGGGTTCGCGTAAGTAGTTAGTATAGTACATTCCAGACACGCGAGTGTATTGGGATCTGTATTGTATAGAACGTGATGCAGTAACACCATCAGTAATATCATTAGTGTATAATGGTGTTCAGTCACGCCATCACGTGATGGTGATCACGTCCCAAATGTGGGAAGTACCACGTGGTCATGTGATTTATTTGCACTTAAGCGATTTATTTGGAAGCAGAGATGAACTGCTAATTGAGGTTTTTTTTATAATAGACTGAATGGGTGATGGTATCGTTTGGTACTGTTGTAATACGTATTTGTATAAATGGCGACTAGATAGATAGATAGAATATTCTTTATTGTACACCACTTAAGTACTATAACTACTACAAGAAATATGTATGTTAAGTTACAAATATGTAGGCACAATGGGCACTCTTATCGCTAAAAGCGATCTCTTCCAGGCAACCTTAGGATGGACTTATTGAGAGAGAAGATGGTAGCTTATAGCGTACATTATATATAGGTATACTAACTTACATAAATAAAAATAAATATATACTATATAATATAATACATACTGTATACATATATTCTTATTAATCATAATATTATATTGTTACATTATAAATAGATAATTATAGTAGATTACTAATTAATAACAATTAAATTTCATACTTCATTTGTTGACTATTCGTTAAAAAATAGTTTAGAAAAACCCAATTGTAGGTACTTTATCTGATTCAGGATTGAACCCGGTACAATGAGTAGTGGCGTTGCACCACCACAGCGCAATTGAAGCGATTTATATATATGGGTTGTGATGATGATGATATATATTATACGTAACTGAAATTAAAAACGTTATAGATTCGAACCCTAGACTCCTCGGTTAATTTCTTCACTTGCTGATCTAATTAACAACACAATTAATTATAAACAATAGTTTTTCATAATGATATAAATCAGTTAAAAGAATAGCTCATAAAGTTAATTTAGTCGCATGTTTTTGTGTTACTAAACGGGCAGGTCCCAGGTATGGCCAGCGAACCAGCGATGGTTATCGGCGTCGTAAATAAGGTCCCGCGGCGGGTGACAAGTGTGGCCATTAAGAGCGCGGTGACGGCGCGTAGGTGAAAAAATATGTAACGTTAGCACAGAAAGCATAAAAACATAGATTCAGATGCCTTATGCCAGAATGGGTAAAAAGTGGCAAAAATTCCAAAACCACTCGGTGCTAGCAGTGGGGTGTGCCGAAGGTTATTGTGTCCAAGTTCCGGGTTCGGTACCCCGGTCTTGTACCAAAATATGTAGCTAGCGAAACGTAAGTAACAAAAATAGTATATAATATTTCTTCTACCCTTATAAATGATAGTCAAAACTGCATCAAAATTCATTGCGAGTCGTATAAGGGACAAACAGCGGGAGGCGATTTTGTTCTGAACTAAGTGATACTATGCGAAAGTAAGATCTTTTGTCGTTATAGAATCCAATTTACTTTATTCTAAGTTCTAACAACAGATTGACATTCATACATCGCAACCATATTCGGCTACATCACAGTACGCACAAAACAAATACCAACTCGTTATAAAACTATTTCTGCTATCGGTACTTTCGTAACAAGGTGTGTCAAAAGATAGGAAATGTAAATAGTGCGCCTGTCACCACCGTCACCGCGCGTCGCGTCGTCGCACCGTCTGCGTCTGCGTCTGCGCAAAACGCATGCAAAACGCACTCTTATCTATAAGGCTACGGTATTATTAGGCTAATAATTTGTAGCGTACTGTTTGCCGATTATAATAATTTGTCACAACTTGTGAGCCGGTAGGCTGATTTTTTAAGAGGCATGCACTAGGCAACTAGCTCTATTAACTAGTAAATTTTGTTTTATTCAGTGTAGTGATCAAACACACAACATTTAACCTGGCCTTAGTTACTAGACAACCACCTTTAAATCATATTATGCGTGATACTTATAAACGTTTTAAAAACCATTAGATATGTATCAGTATATGTAGTGTTTGTTGTTTACTCGCGTTATCACACTGGCTCGACAATGCCCTGTACTTGGTAATCGGTTTTAAAGCTCACTCATCCAGTTCACATACCCGCCCGTGGCTTCCCTTTGCCGCGCTTTTGTGCAACTGTCACAGTGACGTTTAGTTAACCAATACAGCCAATACAGGTACACACGAGACAGCGTATGTATGCTTTAGCGCATACACTACATCCCTCCCTTGTTTTAAAATAAGAACAAACAAGAGACTGGTATACTAAATAATAATTATGATATTATTCAACTTGTGGTTAGCACATTATCACACAAAGTAATAATGACGATAACCAGGGACCACCCATACACGGCCATTCAACTCCAAATGAAGCAAACCCCTAATCACCTCCAATCACACATCACAGACAAATAAATTTCAGACACAGAACTGCTGGCCCAGGAGTCGCGGTCGCCAACCAGCAGACCAACTGGCCAGTCAGGTTGTACAGTACCAAAATAACATATTATTAATTGGTATTATTAATTAGGTGTTTGTTTCTCTAATTTGATAAATAGTGCAAATATTTTCATTTAAAAATCTAATTAGTTGTACTTAACCTATTGTTAATATTAGTAAATAAAAGTATTAGACTTAACAATCCATAGATGTCTTCTTCGTTTATAATAGTCTTGCAATCTTCTTACTTAGCCTCTTTCTTGTACCAGGTCTTTTTCTTTATCCATTTTCTCTTTGTAGATGAACATAATTTTTATTCTCAACACTTGTTCTGAGCCATGTGATCCTCCATGAGTTTATTGATTATATTCCTGTGTGTTGGACATCAACTGTATCTCTTTCAGTCATGGTCGATAAAGTGGCTCCACTCCTATCTCCTCTTTTCCTTTTTCTATCTTGTATATAACAAAAGTATATCACGCTGCTGGAGTGATTTTGTAATCTGGAAGCTGGTCACTGTCTTAGTGACCTTGGCTTCTTTGTAGAGACTATAGTCGACCATTATGAACATGTACATTAGATACTAGGCTTGTAGATCCATTTCGGCATCAATTCAATGAGCTATATGTGGTAAGCAAAATATGTGATTTAACTGGTTGTACATTATCACCTATAGGCAGTTCTATCAACATATCCCTAATGGCTGTAATATTATATTGTTGAGTAGTACAGCAGTTTATTTTTAATCTAACAGATCTCGATTTTGATTCCTTCATTGTGTCTAGTCTTGTTAGGCTTGATTGACACAACTGCGATGACACGTGGAAAACACACACACTTCAACTCTTGCTTTTTGGTTATGTATTCAATTAAACAATACGACTCGACTGACCGACGCACATAACCATTTTTTTTTTTTTTTTTGACCTGTGAGTCGCCTTGCCAATTAAGTGTGTGTGCATATCACTTAGCCCGGTCTCAACGAACCCTTTATCAAAGGAACCTACCCTGAGTCTAGATTATATATAATTCTGTAACTCTTTTGTTAAGATCTACCTCGACTGCCACGCGGGTGAACTAGTCCACGCGGTCTTAAACTGGGTTAAAACTAATTAACACGCTACTTTTCCCACGGTTATCTTTTTCTTTCTCATTTGTAGCCAATGGAAGACGTCACCATCTAAATTTGGCCCTTCCAGAGTCGGAATGACCTTTGGTGTTCTAAAATATTCTACTTCTTAAATTTTCTGTAATGTCTATGTGAGAGAGAACAATAAAAAATATTATTATTATTTAATAGGTAATTTTAACAATAACAAGCTACTTACCAGATAATTCTGCCCGACTGTTCTCAATTTAATGGCGGTAGTCAACCCTGGCATTCATTTGAACTGCCCGACTGTTTTCCAATTTAATGGCGGTAGTCAACCCTGTCACTCATTTGAACTGCCCGACTGTTTTCCAATTTAATGGCGGTAGTCAACCCTGGCATTCATTTGAACTGCCCGACTGTTTTCCAATTTAATGGCGGTAGTCAACCCTGGCATTCATTTGAACTGCCCGACTGTTTTCCAATTTAATGGCGGTAGTCAACCCTGGCATTCATTTTAACTGCCCGACTGTTTTCCAATTTAATGGCGGTAGTCAACCCTGGCATTCATTTGAACTGCCCGACTGTTTTCCAATTTAATGGCGGTAGTCAACCCTGGCATTCATTTGAACTGCCCGACTGTTTTCCAATTTAATGGCGGTAGTCAACCCTGGCATTCATTTGAGCTTCCCGACTGTTTTCCAATTTAATGACGGTAGTCAACCCTCCCTACCTACATGTTTTTGTTGCATGGCCGAATAATTTTATTAGGCAAAACAAAAGCCTTTACACTATTTTTCACAATTAAGTCGATTATACTAACAAATCTAATTTAAAATCAAGGCAATTTAATTTCAAAGAACCTGCGTAGGTACCTTCTTTACGCACACTACAGCGCTGCCGTGCAGCACCACTTGGTCATTACTTTTTTTAAGATATACTATAGTATTCGGCTGCTTAAATAATGACAAGGATTATAACCTTACGTTTTTTTTTTTTTTTTTTTTTTACACGACATTATTAAAAAAAAGGTATTTCTGGTTTTACGTAGTCAATAATATAAAATATTATAAAGAAAGATAAGCTAGTGATAATTAAAATAAAGCCACTTAGCCACTGTTGACGGCACCAGTGTACGCGCGCTAGTGCGGCATCTATACACCTACCCGAAAATAAATGATGGAGACCAAGTGTCTGGTATCATTTGTGTCAGTCCTTTATTTAACACCAAACCAAGATAGTTTACACTTACACTTTATAGATATTTATCTACAGGTGTTTCTGGTTTTACGTAGTCAATAATATTATAAAGAAAGATAAGTTAGTGATAATTAAAATAAAGCTACTTAGCCACAGTTGACGGCACCAGTGTACGCGCGCTAGTGCGGTATCTTTATACCTACCCGAAAATAAATGATGGAGACCAAGTGTCTGGTATCATTTGTGTCAGTCCTTTATTTAACACCAAACCAAGATAGTTTACACTCACACTTTATAGATATTTATAGCATGCCACATGCTGTCTATGTGCCTATTTCTTAGGATAGGTGATCTGATCTACTTACTAATAATACTAAGTTCATACATTCTAACCCTACATGCCAGATTTATTTGAAAAGTCACTTGTTTACAAAAGTAAGTGTCTAAACCAAACAGGTACTTCAGATCAAAATTGATCTCTAAGTGACAACCCTAATGTCATCAGAAATAAGAAATACGCGATAGAAAGAGAGGCAACTTGTAGGTGAATAAAAATGTAGGTTAGTTAGCCCGGGGAGCTGAATTGTGCTCTATTGTGTGGGAGCAAAGTTGCTATTTATTTTAATGGTTTTGCTAAGTAAACCTTCTGTACTTAAACTATTAAGTATTCTGTGTCTATGTTTAAAAAATAATAACCCACCCAATAATCAATCTTAGAGAAATGCACATATGGCTCTATTAACAAATGAATTAAACATTACCACTGACAACTGCTACAGTTTGGTATTGTTAAATGTTAACTTCCAAATAAATAATTTATTTATTAGACAGATTTTATTATCATTAAGTATATTAATTCAGTTCCAATTTATATAATTCAATTCCAGTTCAATAACTTAAATTGGTGGTTAATAATTTTAGCAAGTAGGTATATAGGTAGTAAGCAATTTAATCTTTACTTCATTGACACTTTTACTTTTATTTCACCTATAATGTATGCAGTCATGTTTCAAAGAAACCAAAATGTATCTTTGTTTTTCCTTATAATATACTGTTTGGTACACAGCGCAATTAATCTATATATTTTCTAAATAGCTAACAGTCCTCTCCTATGTATCTTTATTTTGCATGATTATGTTAGTTTTCTGTACCTAAACCACAATAATAATTATTTATTTATTTATTGTGGTATAAGAAACATTCAGTACTATAATAACAATAGGAAAAAACAATAATGTTAGCAATGTCACCAAACAAGTTTCTAACAATTATTTAGGTATATTGGAAACATAAATTACCTAAGTATTAGTATCATATTATGTTATATATATTGTCTTTTCTACATTTTATTATCTCTAGAAAATTATTTCATATGCACCTACTTTGTAATATCTCTGCACCACCTTGAACTTATAAATAGTTTATATAAGTATATATTAGTTGTTAGCTTACACACCATTGTTGAACTTATTGCCCATGTGGTGCTTACCAGTAAGAAATTGTGACACTAGACTAAATTATTTGTAAGTTTTTTTTTTTTTGTTATCTCAACAGTGTTAACAATTGTTGGTGAGCCAATAAAATAAAATAATAAATAATGAACTGGTTGGTAGAGAATACCTATGGCATAAAGTCCGCCTTTAAACATCAATTCTTGTGTATGATAAGTTTTAAATAAATAATTCATTGTAATTATTTACATGATTATCCAAAGATCCTTTCATTACCTTGTCCTCAATAGTTGTACGCTTCATATAATGCATATCTTTATTCTATTTCTATGTCCCATGTGAGGCCCGCTATTAGAGAACTCAACTCTAAGCTGACCTCAGCTTCTATCCATTAAATTGTTACTATGTGTGATGTTACTGTTTGTTTTGTGTGCATAAATGTGATTGAATACATCACATATATATAATATATATACCTACAACATGTTTTAAACCATGCATAAATTGATACAAAATTAATACAATTTGTAAACAGCTATAGCTTAGAGTGGTCTGTTCCAGGCTGCTATTTTTTATTAATTAACTTAATACTGTGACTGTTCTGTTATTTGAACTTTAATACCTCTATGTAATTAGAGGTTAATGAGTAACTATATGTATAAAATATTATATTTGTAATATTTTATGGTACCTATGGTGTGATATAGAGTGGTATTCTATTGAGCTTTTGAACAAATACTGAAACATTTTATATTACAATTATAATTACATTACTGCAGCCTTAATGCAGCTATGGAAATAACACAAAGTTTATAAATGTATCTAGGAACATCTACTAACAACACAAGACAGCTATTTCTATAAGTATGTATGTGTGAGTTAAGATCATTTCGGAGTCCTGAATGTTTTCTGGCTAGTCAGGACAATAATTGGGCCCAATGATACAAAAGTAGATACCTAATATAATAATTATATCATCATGTAATTCCTTATGTTTACATAGGTTATAACTTTACAATGATTTTAATAACCTAGGTACATATTATGAGTTTTTGTTAATCTAAAGTTGATAAGTGTTAGGACAGATGCGTGACACCTGCATAATAAACAGTAAAATAGATTGTCAACTAAGTACCTAAGTACCTATGTACCTACATAGTAAAGTAATTAATTTGTTAAATCTATCATATTTTACTAAATAGATCATTACGAAATATTAGTTGTAGATACAAAACAGTACTTTGATTAATTTTCACGGAAATATTTGTAACTAACCTCCATTGCACATAGGTACCAACTTACCAACATCGGTTGTTTCCCTTCCTTGTGATTTTTGTAAAATATATACCTTTACCTCGTCGCCACTTGTAGTGTTTGTTGTTTACTCGCGTTATCACACTGGCTCGACAATGCCCTGTACTTGGTAATCGGTTTTAAAGCTCACTCATCCAGTTCACATACCCGCCCGTGGCTTCCCTTTGCCGCGCTTTTGTGCAACTGTCACAGTGACGTTTAGTTAACCAATACAGCCAATACAGGTACACACGAGACAGCGTATGTATGCTTTAGCGCATACACTACAGTATATTTTATCAACATCCAATTCGCCTACAAAAATAGGGTAACAAAAAGTATTGTCAAAAAACTCTGCCTTCTCTTTTTTTCTTTATACAAATAGATGTTTAATACCTACCCAGCAAACAGTAAGCCGCAGACTATTTGCCTAATCAGACTGCATTTTAATCTAAAACAGTCGAAAGCTGGCCATCATGTGTAGTTTGCATTGTACCCTCTTATGGTATCAATATTAACGAACCCACACGCATTGTTCCGCCTTGTTGTTTTAATTCAATTATACGAGTATATCGTTATTTTAGATAATAGGAAAGGTGTTTTTGTTACCTTCCCTTTAAGGTAACATTTGGTTACTTAAGTTGTACATATAAGGTAGAGTGTGCACTGGGTGATTATTAATTATTTAATAGGGAATGTATTGACTTAATGCTGCTAGTTGCTACAATAGAAGCAGACTACATTCATTGTGTGTGATGCTTAATGCTGTACCAATTATATCGGTAAACGATAGGCAGGTTAAGTTGCTAAAGCCCCACTGTTATCCTATAGATGAGTGACCTCATAGTGGTTCTTCATCTAAGCGTCTCTATACTTCGGAGGCCACGTCAAAAATCGGTGAAGTTAATCAGCCGTTAGATCACAAGGTCGATGTAGTCGGAATCTAATATCTAAACAAGTCTGTCACCAGGTTGGCTACTAACTCGATAAAAAAAAAACTGATAAAAAGGATAATATAATAATAGCAACCCATATATGTCTCACTGCTGGGCACGGGTTTCCTCTCCTCTATCAAGAGACAGAGAGGGTGTAGGACTTAATTCACACACGTTGACCTAATGCGGGTTGGTGAATAAGACATGTCTTTAGAATTTCTTCTAAGATATGTGCGTTTCCTAGCAGATAATGAATCTGATGGTGAATACTTCCCACTCTAGTGAAAGGTTAATAAGTATGAAAATTCAAAAACATTGATATCTAGTATTTTTGTATGATTATAACACCCGTACAAAGCCGGAGCGGATCGCTAGTTTACGATAATTAAATATAAAACGGTGTTGAATTCACATTATCGTATCGTAAAATATAGTTTGTATATCAATGAAGATTATTTATTACAATAAATGGTCTTAAAACGTTCATTTATGTAGATTAATTGGAAAGAATGAAGTTTATTGTGCATACACAATGAGAAGGGTATTTTTATTCATTTCGTTTTTTTTTACTTTATGGGCACAATAAAATGTTAAATGTTTGAAAAGAATGTATATTATTACACTTGAATGCGTATTGTAAGTATTTCTATTTATGTAGTGTAAATAATAACCATTACGGTATAATCGCGTAGATAATTAAAAAAAATGCAGGACAGAAGAGTTTTATATGAAAAACTAGAGGTAAGTGTGTTATGGGATATGTTATCATCAAAAAACATACATAACTCTAGAATACAATGCTGAGTAATATTATTGCGAAAGTAACTCTGTCTGTCTGTCCACTAAACAGCTTTTAGGGTTTTAATAAAATTAGGCAAAGAAATAGAGCTCAGTAATATTTGACACTCTGTAGTTAAGTGTCCGTGTGGTGACGGATTAAGAATACAAATGTCACTGCCCCGTTCCATCCCGTGGGTGTCGTAAGATTCGACTAAGGGAGTAAGTCAGGCAGACAATATCCACTGCAAGAGAGGGAAAACTCGGAACAAAACCCTATACCAACTCGACTGGCCAGCGTGGTATAGTAGGCTAATAACCCTCCGAACGTATGGAGGAGACCCGTGTCCAGCAGTGGGACGTTTGTGGGTTGAGACGACGACGACTTTAGTTAAGTACAGTGTCCAAATAACATTTAACACATAATCCTATGATAAAACTTCAAAATCATTAAATAGCTCGTCGTTTTGTAATTAATACGAACCAATTAGTTAGTAATGTTAATAGATACAGATTCGTGTATAACATTATTTTGTATAATTAAGCACTTACAACGTTTTTATATCTAGGTATATTTGTTAGTAAAATTTGTTGGTTCGTTTTCATAATAGTTAGTATCAAACTTAAAAAACGAAACAATATTTAAAAAAAAATACAACTCCCGCACTAGAGAGCAAGCTCTGTGTCGCAGGGGACTTTACAAATATACAATTAACGGACACAAATTACACCCAGACGCAGAACGACTCTTTGTGGGTCACACAAAGTTTTGTCCTGTGTGGGAATCGAACCCAAAACCTCGTGCACAGCAAGTGCATACTGCGGCCACTGGATCACCTAGCCAGTAAAGTTAAAGATTATGAAGTAAATTTGGCAAATTTTAGCAGCGTCTGCAAATGTAATCGTTCGAGATTTTTTGTTTCTCCAGGATCTGTTAACGAGTTTGTTTTTCACTTGCTATATGAATAAGATATACTAATAGCTAACTAAAAGGATGTCGGTGTAATTCCCGGTGGATTACGCGGGACGGACGTGGAAGTTACGTGGCGGTAAAGATTCCCACGATATCATATATACAATTCCAACTAATATTATAAATGCGAAAGTAAATTTTTCCGGTCCATTGTTTAATTAAGACTGAACGAATCTTGATGAAATTCTGCTAGGAGATAGATGGTATTATGAGGAAGGACTTTTATCGATTAATATTTTAATCGTTATAGAAATCCACGGGGGCGAAGCGCATGCTGATGCATTCCTTTATTCCGTTTCAGGGCATGTATTGCCTACACATTAGTAGGTACATTGTAGATATGTCCAAGTTTTGGCCATTATAAAACGCATATTAAATCGATCTATATTAAGTATAAAATACTATAATTTGACTGCACGATTGGTTCAGTGGCTTAAGAAGTTACCTCGCCGCGCAGTGGTAAATCCACTGCGCAACGTGTTATAGGTTCAATCCCTACACTGGACCAACATTTGGGACCAAAAATTTGTGTGATTTATAAATGGTTGTCCCAAGTCTGGATTTACTTTGTGTCAGTTAATTGTATATTTTTAAAGTCCGCCGCGACACAGGCTTTTTCCGTAGTGTGAGAGTTGTCTTTAAAAAAAAATCTATACAATGTTGTATCATAATAAGAACCACATTTTTTTAATTAATTACCAAGAAGCGTCTCGAGCCCAGAAACATAACGTTTGATCACATCCTCCTCATTATATTCCAATTAAATGGTTCTTCCTAAAACTTTTTTTACTAAAGTTGTTCGATACATGTTTGGCGCCGCGACGTTGCACGGTATGGCGGGCGGCGCGGCGCGGGAAGTCCTAATTAAAACACCATACATCACGGTCATGTGTGTCTACTTACTGAAATACACCTCTATTACGCCTCACAGTACTATGGAGTTTAACTTACAGTACTACGGAGTTTAACTTCTTTATTTCACTAAAAAGTCTAGTATATAAGTTAACAGCTTTTACAGCTGATATGCAATGTAAACTGAAATATTTATTTACTTCTAGGTGTTGCCCGCGGCTCCACCCGCGTGATTGTCGCTGTAAAAAGTTCCAGACCATAATCTATATGTGTGCCAAATTTCATCCAGATCCGTTCAGTAGTTTTTACGTGAAAGAGTAACAAACAGCCATCCACCTATCCATCCATCCATCCATACTCACAAACTTTCACATATATAATATTAGTTTACTATTTTAGGCGCTTTGATGACAAGCGGTACATGAGATGTATTTTGAATTAATGAAACAATTTAAGGTTTAGATTGCTAAGGTAGCTTTTTAATTATTAAGCTAGATGTGGTTTGTTCTAATTAGGTAAGTATGATAACGCTCACACACCATTGTAAATAAAAATATATAAATGAATAATTATAAAATTCTTGTTGCCGATCAGTAAAAAATAAGTAAAAAAATATATTTTTACTTAAAAAATATTCCATCTCAGCCACAAGACGTCCACTGCTGGACATAGGCCTCCCCTATGGTCTTCCACATTATTCGGTCCTGAGCTGACCTTGTAATTAAAAAAATATTGCAATAAATTAGTTGATATACTAACTTAATACTCGCGTACCGCACAAACTCATTCTCAGTCGACAAGTCGGTGAGTACGAGACCGGTGGTAGAGACCGTCGGTTCCCTATTTCGCAGTTTGTCATCCCGAATGGTTAATAAATTTTCTGTCATCGCATCTCTTCGCTTCACGTACTATTTCTGGACTTATGGCTCTTTTACACACACACACAAGAGACTTTTTTTTTATTTAGAATATTATGGATAAATCTCAGGATTGGTAGGTATTGTTCATCATATGTAGCTTATAGAAAATATTTCATTTTAGTATTATCAAAAGATGTAGTAAATCGTATATTTCTAACAAAGAAATGAAAATTTAGAAGTGTGTGTTGTTTGTTAAAACAGAGATACATATTGATATGATTTTTGTAAATACAAACAGACATTCTACCAATAACAAAGATTACAAAATCAAAAAATGAAGATTGTGAAATGTACTTATTTTGTACAACTTTGTTGACAAATTAGCTCAAGGCCAGCCTGATGGTAAGCAGTTACCGTAGCGTATGTAGGCTTGTAATATGTTTTAGCTTTTAACAAAAGCTATTCAGTTAGTCAAATTCTTTATAGGGTTTACACTTACTAAGTATCTTTTAGTTGACAATGCAATATTAACATACTCGGCGGTAGTTTTAAATAGTACCTATTTAATTAAATTTCATATCCTAACGATTACCAAAAACACGACGATGTTAATAATTAAGATTTTATTCTACAGCTGAGAACGTATAAATTTATGTAATTTATGTGAACAAGATGTTATTCTAAGAGGAAATAAAAGCAAACGGGTGTTGAACAAGTTATAACGTCTGTCAGCGCGAGGATTATCAGCTTAGAGGGTAACGAGGAGGTGTGGAGGAACCGCATCAATCTTGTGAGGTTACTACTTAATGAGTGCACACTACTGATATGTGGAAGTGGAGGATTAGCGACATGAGGTGTGTTCAGTGAAGAACTGTCGCTTCTTAATAAAGGTTACATTAGTTGTTTAATGTTTATGTGGGTAAATTAAAGACCGCGCAAAAGTTCATAGAACAAATACTGCATATTTTTTTTAACTTTCACGATTTGTACACATAATATTACTACTTATAGTTTTTTTTTTAAATTTAAAAGACATCTCCTGCACTCGAGAACAATCTCTATGTCGCGGGGAACTTTACAAACATACAATTAACGGACACAAATTACACCCAGACTCAGAAAAAATCTTTGTGGGTCACACAAAGTTTTGTCCTGTGTGGGAATCGAACCCACAACTTCGTGCACAGCAGGCACATACTGCGGCCACTGGACCACCGAGGCAGTCAACAAAAAGTTCACTATACGGGTCTGAATCGCGTAACATTTTGAAGGATAACGAAAGGTATGTTTGCTATATCTTTCCATCTGGGATTCCAACCGTTAATGCTATCAAACAATAAGCGGCACATATCTTCTAAAAACGAAATTATGATAAGTCTTGTATGTAAGTGTTGTACGAAGATCTCCACTTTACAGAAATCCACAGACCAACATTATACCTAACTACATACAGTGGTGCTGTTCTGTGCCTGTACTTACTCCAGCGGTCAATTAAGGAACCAAATTATATTTAGGTAAAAAAAAAACTTTTTTCTAAACCCATTAATGCGTGTTTGCTACTTGAAATATTATTAAGATGAATCTGTGGACGTAAACGACCAGTCAGTGTCCCTAGTTAAGACAAACAAACGTCCATACAAAAGTCCTAACAAAAATAGATTCTGAATGTAGTGCACGACAGTGTGACAACAAAACCGAAACAATTAGACCCATCTCCGAACCGTCACCAACCGTCACGTTCGATTACGGTTCGCGAGCGCGCGTAATTCGCGCCACGTGTACCTGCGCGCGCGCACCGGAAGTGCGTCATCTGTTCGCAGTTAGCGCGGCGCCACTATCGTCGCGTCGCTTCCGGAATACCGCGAATTTTGTAATAATATAATTATAATACAAGATTGGCTTGATGTCTGCAAATGATCATCGTAGGTGAGCCAGCTGGCAGACCGCGTTAGAGATGCGAGAATGATAAAAGACTTTCGTTAATTAAAAGATCTTTTGATACATTGGTCGGTCTATATTTACTTGGTTTATCCTTTATGGTATTTGCTGTTACAAAAATATCCTACTTATATTATAAACGCGAAAGTTTGTAAGTATGGATGGATGTTTGTTACTCTTTCACGTAAAAACTACTGAACGGATCTGGATGAAATTTGGCACAGAGATAGATTATGGTCTGGAATAACACATAAGCTACTTACAGCGTTAGCTTAGCTTTTTACAGCGATAACCGACATCCACGCGGGCGGAGCAGCGGGCAACAGCTAGTATAAAAATATTAAGCTTGATTTAGATTTAGATTTATTTCAAGAGCCTTCTATAAAAGTAAGCGACAAGGCAATTTTTTCTCCTGCCTGGGATAGATTTCACACATACGTTTAAATATTACGGATAGACATGTAGGTAAAGTTATTCTGAAGTAGGTAGGATTTTCATCTAAGTAATATAAATTACAAAACTTCATTTTATACTACTTGGGCGGCAAACAAGCATACGGCCCGCCTGATGTTAAGTCGTTAGATTATATCGATATTATGTCCTTTTATCAAAAATCCTTTTTTAATTAGAGTAACCCATTGGTTAAAAGTAAACATTCGAGAGCATTTTAACTAACTGTCAGCATCGACACCTTCAATAATAGATCCAATAAATCAGATAACAATTAATGAGAAGCCGAAAAACGTGTGAAGCAACTAATCTCAAAGTGACTACCAATAAATAAGTTGGCTATAGGGAATCGGTAACAAGTAGATATAGATAAGGAGGCGGTAAAGCCTCGCCGTTATCTGGACACAGACAAACGGACAAGTTCCACGTTTGGTGAACAAGTGTGTTTACTGATAACTGGCTGTTTAACTACCGTGAATAACTAGTTTATTTCATGTTATTTAGTAGATCTACTTCTGTATTAGGTTATAATTTGATTTATAGTTGTTTGAACGTGAAAGAATAAGTAAATACATCATTTTCCCTGCGTATCAAAGTTGCGACAAATAAATACGACAAATGAATAGGTCGACAGTTCGATATGCCGACAATCAGTGTTGCGACAGCACATCAGTTCGACGAACATTAGTGCGACTGTTTTCTCGACAAACGATAGGGCAACAGAACTTTTGATCTATTATAAAATAATATGATACCTATGATGTTGTTGTTCGTATGTAAATATGACTACTACTAGCTTCTGACAGCGTAAGGGGTCGCAGTTCTAACCTAACCTAAATTTGTCGATCAAAAGTTCGGCATCGGTATATCGAACTGTCGCCCTATCATTTGTCGTGTATTTGTTTGCCGCAACTTTGATATTCTACCCATCATTTCTGGCGTACTCAGTACGGAGTTTATCCTCACGTCTTAGAACCTCACTGTGATGTTTTTAATGAATTTCCTTCCGCGTACAATCAGGTACCTACAGGCAACGAACGGAGTCAAGACTTGCATCTGGGTGTACTTTGCTTTAGGAAAATGTTTATTTGACAAGTTACCCATGTTACAGGAATTGTTACTTACCTAGTGCAGGAATCAAGTGAGTACTCGTTAGTCAGCTTGTCAGTTGACAACATTGACCAAGCATTTTCTCCAAAAGGGTTGGATACCTACTTATTTTGGCACTTGAAAATTTAATCAACTTATAACAAATTAACAATTTAAATAAAATATGTCCGTATTCTATTTATCGTTCAAATAGACTTGATCCTGTACGACATCGTCTGGATCAGCCATCGGTCATTGACTTCTATGTCTCTGAATTGTAAATATAAGTATAGAAAATATTATACTTTAAGAGCTAAGAGAGAATAATATCTGTAAAATATATCCAGTAAATGAATAATGACTGCTGTGTACTTTCATACTTTTTACTTTAAACAACATTGTGCAGGCATGTCTTAATCGTTGGAAACGGAGCAGAGAGCACGTTCGCAGAAACAATTCGCTAATGACACAAAACCGGCAGAAGAACCGACAAAACAAAGAGATTCGAATATTATCTCAAATCTTTATAATAATTACAAGAGACAAGTGTACGACTCAATCGGTGGCACAGCCGAACTCCACGCATGCTGAATCCAATTACCGAGAGCAGGCGACCGAAATATCTTTGCATTCAAGAAAAATAATCGTTAAAAAAACGCATGACTTGCTTCGTACAACCCTAACTTTAGCTTTTCCATCCAAAAAACAACCGTCTATGTGTAAAATAAAGTCGATTTTTAAACAAGAGGTTGTAACCAGTGATGTGCTTCCATAGGTATCCCTGTTTGGGCGGGGCGTGCCCCCACTCCGCGCGCGCCGAAGGGTGGGAACAAACGTCAGTCGCGCGCCAGCGGTGGGGGATGACAGATGTCTGTCCGTAAGCATCGTTCATATCTCAACACGATAGCGAATTCGATTTCCAATAAATAATAAAGTTGTGCCACCGAGTTGTTGGCTCCACAATTGTGTCTGTCAGTAGGTTTGTACACACGACGTGATAGAACGCCAATAGAAGCGAACGTGACGGCTGCACTGTTATTATTAAATCAAGTGACTTCTCATACCCAAACAGATGATTTAGTCGTGTTATATGCTGTTACTCATTATGATAGTTATAAATTGTCGGGAAGTTGGCCGCCACTAGCAACATGAACGTGATTGCATTAATGTCGTATGTTTGTGAATATATATAATAATTATGTACGAGCTGAAATTTCGTCGTGTAAATAGTTGTTTTTTCTGCTATACTAATAGTATCATCAAGATTATTTTGTCGTTCTGTCTGAGTGAGCGTTTTTATTATTATAGATGTGACCATGTGGCAATGTATTAGAAAATATTAAGTATTTTATTAAATGTTGAGTTCTGAGGATAACTTTATTACAATTAATTCTAGTTCAACAGTTAAGTACTCAAATATAATTATAATTATTTAATTCTTCACAAACATAAGGAGACATGAACGAACGCCAAAATACTTACTATTTAACTTATTAAATCATTTCCTCTATTCTTTTTTTAGACATCTTAGTTTCGCACTATCGGTCCAAGCCCTATGTTGGGTCACGAGTCGCCGAGGACTTTACAAACACAATTCACGGACATAAATTTGATCCACACTCGAAACAATTTATTTGTGGCTTTGCATATTTTTTATTTCGTATGGGAATCGATCCTATAACACGCCGTGCAAGTAAATGTTGAAAATCCACTCAAACCACTAGGCTACATGTGCAATCAAATTGTTAGTAGCCATGGAAATAAATATGTTTCATTTATTATATTGACTTGTGAATAGATTTTGCAATTTAATACTGATACTATTATGTAGCTTTGCATGGAGAAGGGAGTTTTTCATTTAGATTAGAATCATGTCGTATTCATTCAAACATAACAAATAACTTCCACACTGGTTTTAGACAATAAGTATTTGTTTCTAGGTATTATACCGTAATACCTACAATTATTTAGTTTTTGTATTGAATTGAATTCATGTATTTAGAATTTATCAAAGCCAGCTTTGTTAAATTATCTAAAATTAATAATCGAAATGATATGTTAATAATACGATCTAAAAGATTTTATATAATACAAAATTAATACTTATATATTAATATAACAGATTTCAGATTAATTATAATACTGCAGGCAGTAATAGATCTAATTCTCAAGTCAGATATATAAATAAAATGATACGAAGTTACATAATTGTAACAAAACTAAATAAATTCAATAAAAGGGTAGCTACATACATCAGGGCGAGGAGGCATCGGACATCCGGCGGAAGAAGGCGGAGCCTTACAGCCGCCATTTTGCGTCGGTGCGCGCGTGCGCTCTACTGACGGTTTCATAAAATAATAAACAAAGGGGAATTACTGAGCTTTCGGGGAGTTTTTATGATCTTCATGGGATTATGTGTGTTTATGGTGAAAAATATGAGTAATTTGTGCGCCCGGGTGCTGGTGGGGTGGATAATAAATGATGTCGCGAAATTGAGGGTTTTTATTTTTGTTATTATTAACTAAAACTGCTTATAAGTATTTATATTTTCTGTCAACCACTATTTTTAGTCTTTTCTCTACACTTGGTGGCCCCCATTTGCACCCTGTTCTATAACTAAAGTAGACACGACACAGACACCTATTCAATATTTTATACAGAACATCAAACACCAGACACGGACAAAACCACAAGAATAACCCACAGACAATTTAATAAAATTATTACAACGATTAGAATACTGCGATATTTATAACATCCCGTTTATTTCCTTTTCCGTCCCCAAAACTATCCGGGCGTATTACCAGGATCCCATGAATCGCCGGGAGTGAGCCGGGACGTAAATCAAGCACCGTCGAGCCATCCATCACGCGACGGCGGGCCATCAATCGCGAGACGACCGAAATAGACCGACGATGTATAGCTAAACTTGGACGTTCTCACCTAAGGGACGCCAACTGAATATTTGAGAACTCCTGCAGTTTATGATGCCCTGGTAAATGCTCGAGTTATTTAAATGAGTTTGTTTATAGGTATTAGACATTCTTGGGCCTGGCTGGCTTATTCTCATGGGATAGATCAAAGATACCAAGCTGTATGGTATGGTATTAAAGCATGGTTTTGTATGGTATTTGTAGTAAGATTTTATGCGTTAGGTATGTTGCTGACATAGTTTTTGAGATTTGTCTTCATAAAGAGCTCAATTTTAAAAGGCAACATATGTTTAGTACTGGTACTCATAAAATGCATTAGATCTACGATCTCAGTCTTACAAATACAATTGGAATTCTGATCATTTTGTGGTTGTTGTAATCATATAAAAGCGGTAAGTCGATTTTAAATTTTTAAAGAGCTAAGAATGACACGTCCTAGTGATTTTTGCAATAAAAATGGGTTGGCAACACGCAAGTGATACCTGTGTTATTGAAAGTGTCCATAGGCTACGGTTACTGCTTAACATAAGGCCGGCCGTATGCTTGTTTGCCATCCAAGTGGTATAAAAAAAATGCAGCAGTGGGCAAAAAATGCAGTCAGCTTTTGTCTTCATTGAAAATATGTATACATTTCGGTAGAATGATTGAAATAATTTGAATATGTAACATTTTTTTTTTCTAAAACACAAAACAAACACATTTCATTCATTAAATTACAGGAAAATAAAAACATAATAAGGCGATTAAGACATTGAAAAAATGTTTTTATTAAAATATTTTTTACAAAAGTTAGTTTTTATTATTATAGGTCATCATAATAATATCAGCTCATGTCCTCAAGAACGATGCGAAATTTTAAGAAGATGTGTTTTGGTTAGTATGGTAGAGAATGTTGGATATGGCAGAAGGCAGAAAAAGCATACGAGCAAATAAAGTGCAATAAATATACTATGGTGTGACTTCGAATGTTTATCTTTCACTTATCTTTCACATCTTGACTGCACGGTTGGTTCAGTGGCTTAATAAGTGGTTACCTCGCCATTTACCATTGCGCGGCGTGTTGTGGGTTCGATCCCCACACGGGAAAAAAAAGTATGTGATCCATAAATGCTCGTCCCGAGTCTGAGTGTACTTTGTGTCGTTAATTGTATGTTTGTAAAGTTCCCTGCGACACAGCTTGTTCCCAAGTCCGGAAGTTTTTTTTTGACAAAAAAAAAAGTCACACCATAGTTCATCGCAACGCTCTCAGGTCTATTGCACCTTGTCTGTCTTTATGCTTTAACTGCCTTCTGCCATATCCAATACTCATTACCACACATACAAACCAAAACACATCCTCTGTGAGATAGATAAAAGAGAAATGAACGAGTGATGTAAGAGAACGTTATAGAGGAAAAGAAGATGTAGTGACAACGACTGCGTAAGTTCATAAGGTGTGAGTAATATTTATATGGTTTGATCGTGTGCAAAAAATATAATGAAGAAAGATTGGAAGCAAGTGTCTATACTAATATTATAAAGCTTCTTAAATTCTTCTTATCGTTTGGTTAGTGGTCAACCTGGTGACAGAGTTATTAAGATCGCCCATATAAAGGCCCCTGTCGTGATCTAACGACTGTTAACAGTCGGGACCGACCTTTATCGTGCCCTCCGAAGCACGGAGACGCTCAGATGAAATACCACTATGCGGTCACCCATCTATAGGGTTACCGCGCCCTTGGTTGCTTAACCCGCTGATAGCTAAAGAGTTTATTTGTTTGGTTGATCGCGCTAATCTCAGAAGGTACCTACTAGTTCGATTATTTTTTTGTTAAATAGTGCATTTATCCAGGAAGGCTATGATCAATAGGAGCGGAGCAGTAGTGAGATCTAGATAGATACTAAGTATTTATAAAAAAATCTTCATCCAGCAACTTCTCTTATGATTTTTGTAATAAATATTATTTTATAAATTAAGTTTTCACTTGGCAAATAGTATAGGTAACGGTTGGGTAGGGAGGTTATATTGTATATTGCCTAAATAAATGATTGAAACTCGGTTTACAAATAGGAAATTTTGAAAACAAATTACTTAAAGAGTCAGATATAAAATTATATTTAGGTACCTATTTTTCTATTTTATTTATACTTACTTGTAGCAAAAAATATACATTAGGCAAATAATACATTTTAAATAACAGCGTATGGTTTGACATCTAATATATATATATTAAATAAATTAGTAGATATTTTATACCTAGGTACTAGACATCAAATTAGATTAAAAAAATAGATGAATATATGACGAAAGTCTAAATGTCTAGCTTCTGTTACTCCTGATACCTCTTAGAAGGTTTAATTAAACGATTTTTCAAATAATTATGGTGTTAGGTTACCAACTCACAACATGAAAATGCCTAAAATTGAATTAATCAGTCCAATTAGAATCAAGATAACAAGGCGGCCATAAAAATATCCTCATTAATAGAAGCGAACTTGTTACTGCTACTGGATTAACGAGCATCGAACTAACGCAATCATGTAATTACACACACCTCGCCAGCCAACACCAGAGGGATACCTACAGCCTCGCCGCGAGGGCGGGGCCGCCAGACGATCAATACTCAACAGCCGTACAAACACTACCAAAGGGAAACATCTCTGTCCCTTTCCAAAATGTATACACCCGTCTGTGAGCGAGCGAGACAGTATCCAGCTACCTCATTCGTCGATACGCATCCCGATGGGCGTGCTCCGGCCTTCGCAGTCCGGTAATCCGACATGGCTCAGTCGGTAAAGAACCGCGTGCCGTGCGCGTGCGTCCACCGCCGGCGTACGATGCACTCCGCGTAGTCACACAACAATCACCACCATGCTCGTGCCCCCTGAGATGATGGCGGCGCAATCCAAGCTCGTCTACCAGATGAACAAGTATTACAACGAGAGGGTTGCCAACAGGAAGGCACAAATCACCAAGACTATACACGAAGTGTGTAGAATAGTCCAGGATGTTCTCAAGGAGGTGGAACTGCAAGAGCCGAGGTTCATTTCCTCGCTCACCGACTACAACGGACGTTTCGACGGATTGGAAGTGGTTTCACCTCATGAGTTCGAAATTGTTATTTATTTAAATCAAATGGGTGTTCTCAATTTTGTCGACGACGGCTCTCTACCTGGCTGCGCTGTGCTCAAGCTGAGCGATGGCAGGAAGCGCTCCATGTCCCTCTGGGTTGAATTCATCACCGCTTCAGGCTATTTATCGGCGAGGAAAATCCGATCAAGGTTCCAAACTTTGGTCGCCCAGGCTTGTGACAAATGTTCCTACAGAGATTGTGTCAAGATGATCGCTGAGACGACTGAGGTCAAGTTGCGAATTCGCGAAAGATACATTGTGCAGATAACACCGGCGTTCAAGTGCGCCGGCTTGTGGCCGCGCTCCGCCGCGCACTGGCCGCTGCCCGCGATACCTTGGCCACACCCAAACATCGTCGCTGAAGTCAAAACTGAAGGATTCGACCTTTTGTCAAAAGAATGTCTAGCGTTGCAAGGAAAGAATTCAGCAATGGAAGGTGATGCGTGGGTGCTAAGTTTCTTTGAGGCTGAGAACCGCTTACTGCAGGGCGGTTGTCGGCGGAAATGTCTTAGTATTCTGAAGACGATTCGTGACAGGCACCTAGATCTGCCGGGGAATCCCGTGACGTGCTATCACATGAAGACGCTGCTGTTGTATGAATGTGAGAAGCACCCACGGGAGCATGAATGGGACGAAGTGGCAATTGGAGACAGGATTAACGGAATCTTCCTGCAGTTGATCTCATCGCTGCAGTGCCGCCGGTGCCCTCACTACTTCCTGCCGCACGTGGACCTGTTCAAGGGCAAGTCCCCGACGGCGCTGGAGAACGCTGCTAAGCAAGTTTGGAGGCTCACGCGTGAGATGCTCACTAATTCCAGAGCATTCGAGAAGCTGTGAGAGACTCGTCGTGAGTGATTGTGTAACGTGAAGTGGTCGCTTGTTTGTCCTCGAGTCATTTTCAGTAGTTTTAGCGAAGCATTTCGATGTGTTTTGTATAGGCATGTGTCGGAACGTGTTCAGAGACGCAGTGAGATGTGGCTATCTGATATATTCCATTCGGATCGGACAGACTGTAAGTAGAGTGATACTAATATACGCTAGGGACGCAGTTTCGATATATTTTTGTGATATAATGTAAATAGCTTATCGTTGTACAATTTTAGTGATATATTTAATTTAAAATCATCGTGTATTTATTTGACTGAAATCTTATAAAGTAGGCGCATAATCTACTTATAGTTAAAAATAAATAATTTGAAACTATATTTATTACTTTGATTTGGACACATTCCCGAAACACACACAAGATACATAATACTAAGAAAGCACCTAAAGTACCAACACTTGATTCTATAAACAGTATAAATATATAGGCGAGGTATAAAGTAGGCCTAAGCTAACGCTTTGAACGCAAAGTATTTTGCAAGCATGTACCTATTCTATTCAACCTAAATAACCAACCACACACGTATCTGAGTGTAAAACACTCATACATACACAACAAAATTTCCATAAGCTCAATATGAGCGAAGATAAATGGAAATGTCAAACATATCTATGTATTTGTGACTAGTTAACATATTTATGATTTTGAAATAAACTTAGTGCACACAGTAATAATCCTAACACGGTAGAGTTTATACTCGTATTTAATTCTTTGTTAGTTAGAAATGTATTAAAAAGAAATTAATTTTAATTAAAAAAGTTTTATACTAACATAAGCTTTAAAGCGTGTAAAATAATAAGCCTGTTTGGTGATTCTACAGAATTTATTTAGCTGAAAACTACCTACACCAAATACCTACTTACTGGTAAAAACAATAGAATTCTTTATTAGTTTATCTACATAGACTAATGTAAAGCAATGTCTTTGATCTTTTTAGTCACTTGATCCAATTCCTACTGCTGTGTTAAAAAACGTGACCAATGAAATGTAATCGATAAATCAATCTTCTATTTCATACGGAAAATTAATACAATAGTTTATCCGTAGAGAGTAGGTACTATTAGGGTTTTACAAGCTCTTCTCTCGCTCTATTTATCTATCGTCATCTTAACCCATAAACGTCCCACTGTAGGGCACGGGTCTCCTCATACATTTGGAGGGATATTAGCCTACTATACCACGTTGGCCAGACGAGTTGATTCACCTATAAGTATCAGTAAAACTAATAGTAGCCAAATTAGCTGATATTTATTTTGATATTGCCGTTTTTATGAAAGTCACTGGTAATTCAAATAACTGTCCTGATATCATGTTTTTTTCACTCGTTGTTTTCTTAACTGAAAAAACCATTACTGCAATTAGTGGTAAATACCATTAAGGTTGACTCTACGGTTGACCGAAAATAGGTACCTATATAGAAATATATTTAGGTTGAAAAAATAAAAGTTTAATTATAATTGTTTATAAACATAAGCATACGACCTAAATGATCTCAGCCCTCTTGACAAAGGAAAGGAGAGCCGTGGCCAGCAGTGGGATATAATACTGGTTGCTATAAATTACAAAGCAGTCTATGTAAATTGAGCACTTATATTTTATATCTTTCCAAGCGTTTCTACATTGACAGTATCGTCTTACAACAAGGTACAGGCCATCGTACGCCCTTTAACTACAGCATAGCCTTTTACTATTGAGCTCTGTGCTCCATAATGTGGATAAAAAGAGAGAAAACATCAAGTGACGACCCTCCTACGTGAGTATCAGGTTACAAGTCGATATTTTACTTGTTAGGTCGTCGTAGGCCGTGGGCAGGCATTCTCAAGAGTCCTCGGTACTGACGTTAATTTATTCAGTGTCTTATTATACTGGACCAGGTTTAAGTAAAAAATCTTGTAATGGATAAAAAGAGCCATTTTGTTGTTTGTAAATCAAACCATAAGGTTATTTTAAGGCGAGCAGAACATGTCAGCAATTGAATGTTAAATTTTGCGATGCTAGTTTCTGATTTAAAAATTTGGAATATTTGAAAAGTGCTGGTATAGATGCACTTCTATTCATTGAAATAGTTGGTAAGATAATGGGTCTCATGAGTGGATTTATTGTAGCAGATTAATTTATAAATAATGTTACAGTTACCAACCTAAAACTAAATATGTTTGAGCCCAAAAAAAGACTCTCACGAGATAGGAAGGAAAGAGGCCCTATTGCATATAAGTAGATAAAGATTATAGATAGGTATAATAAATTCAGCCAATAACCAAACGATAAGAAGAAGATATAAGTAGATACCCCTACGTGTATATTTATGTAAGTTGGTAAGTACATTTATATACGTAGTACATAGTACCTATACCTTATACAAACTTTGGCCATACCAACTTGCTGATTGTAGATCATCTAAAGGCACAAACTTATATTAAATTGAATGTTGTGGTAAATGCCACAATTATACAAATATTTGCTAACGTAACTACCTAATAGGTAAAATGCTTACTGTAAGATTATCTCGTGAATATCTTGTAGCATAAACAAGACTAAGCTAAAGACGGGTTAATATAAAGTGGCCATAAGATTCAATGCAGTCTTTGCTAACAAATAGTTCGTAATTCATGTAGAAAATTATAAATGAAACTAGGGGTCGCCCGCGAGTTTGTCCGCGTGGTAATTTGGAATATTTTCCCCGATTTTGCAACATATCTCTCTACTGCTCCGCTCCTATTGATCATAGCGTGACGTTATATAACCTTCCTGGATAAACGCACTATTCAACATAAAAAGTTTTTTTTCTAATCGAACTAGTACTTTCTGAGATTAGCGCGTTCAACCAAACAAACAAACAAACTCTTCAGCTTTATAAGAAGATGTATAGAGACCACTTGAATTAGGCAAAATTAAATTGTAAATCGCTCGGCCAGGCGATGTGGTACGTCCTGAGGAGTGCGCCACTCTCTCTCAAACTCTTTACATTTTATTTTCCGCGCGAGGGAAGACAACAAGGTGGTCCGACGACCTAGTGAAGGTTGCTGGCAGCCGAGAAACAAAATCAGCTCATGACCAAATGCTGTAAAAATTCTTGGGGAAGTCTATGTCCAGCAATGGACGGTGTGCGGCTTAAATGATGATTCTGTACGAATCACCGCGTGACTTTATTTAAGTTCCTACTCCAGGGATAGATACCGTTCACAGAACCATGGTGTAACAATTTTTTGGTTCGTCCACATGAGAGTTATGTCTCAGATGTTGTAGACATAGGCTACGGTAATTGCTGACCATCATTCGGGCCGTATGATTGTTTTCCACTAAAGCAGTAAAGCAGTATAAAAAAGTTAAGAATAATATGTAAAAACAAACTAAATATTTAAACTGACTGACAGACTGTGAACGTTGACAGTCCACAGTCCGGTGAACCAGTTCGACCTTTGGTCGCAACACGAGCGACGCCTACGATCGCAATTGTTTTAGTTTTTAGCAAGAATACACAGACAATCAGACGCATTAACTAATACATAAAATATGATAGTCAGTTCAAATCAGATACGAATGGTTGGTGTGCAGCAGTTATTAGCAAGGCACACGTGATAATCATTTTATGGAATAATGTTTATCCGATAGTTTACAATGAAATCACTACATTTGTTTTTTGTTTGCCTTTATATATAGGAACATATTCCTAAACTTCTATTAAATACACGATGGCTAAATCCAGCTCAACAAATTTACTTAGATCATAAACTTATATCCATGACACTTATGAATGTCATAAAAATAATAAGATGTCAGGAAATGCCTCTAACAACATCAGAAAACTATATCTAGGTACTGGTTTTGATAGCTAGATAATTACAATTTGTTCGGATCTGTGCTATAATTAGAATGTAGCAAAAAAGTAAGTAAGTATGGTAAATAATCATCACCAACTCAGCCGAAAGACGTCCACTGTTGGACAAAGGCCTCTCTCAAAGATTGCCCTGGATAATAATCGGATAATACTTTATATATCTCTGCATCACCTTTAAAGATAAACTGGTAGTCCGTCTATATACAGTATATAGGTGTACAATATGAAGTTTTAGTAAAAAAATGGTGCAAAAATATTTCTAAAACTATAATCAACAAAAATAGTTTAATATCATTGTCATCATGATTTAATGAAATACAACTTGTTTTTTTTTTTATTAAAAAAAACTGAAAAAAATCAAAATTTTTAATTAAACACCGTTAATGACAAACAAACCAACAAACCATTCTTATAATTAAACTATACTTAACTAAATAGATCGTACGGTCGCTACATCTGGTGTGGCTGTGACGATATAAAATAGATCATGGCTTTTTTATGTTGTATGGTGTGGAGAGGCGGCTCTTAAATAATTCACGTTGATGACATGACAATTATATTATAATTATACATAAAGTATATCGTCGCTACTGTAAGTATTAGTTTTTTAAACTATATTTAACGTTTTTAATAGTTTATTAACAGTTTAATGATAGGTATACATATAATTTTGTGGTGCGTTTTATCTAAGTGCGTCGCATCAGTCTTTCTGTTTTCGCATCTCTAATAATATTACAAATTCGTACTCTGTCTGTTATTTTTTAATGATAGTTATAACGGCTTGACGTATCTAAATAAAATTTAGAAAGGATATAGATTCCTGTGGAAGGAAATAAGGAACTACTTATGGAGATAGCCGACATCCACGGGCCCCGAGTCTCACATGGTCTAGAAACTATACTATATATTTAGAAAGAAGGCTTTAAGTTTTTAATCTCTGCTAAACGCAAATCTCGAAAAGCTGAACCGATTTCGCTAATTATTTTTTGCTATGTTCGTTATTGTCAGGAGAAAGTTATCTACAAAAAAATAATAATTTAACCCGGCAAAGTCGGGGCTGGCCATTAGTAAATCCAATAATTACAAATGTATACATTGCAATCCATTACTACTTTATTGTCAATAGTTGGCAATGGACTACTTAGCAAATTAACAACGAGAATAAGAAACTTTACGTTGACGAAAAAAAACAACTTATTTTCTACGCACAAAAATGCAGCCAAGTTCTTTCTAAGGGCAAATAGGCTGCGTGTGATAAAATGTTAACTTTATTACAATCATTATTTTAAATATCTAAAGCAGTAACTTTTTAAATGGAATACATCTAAAATTCTTTGCTAATTAGCTATCAACTCTAAATAAATAGACATAGATAGTTATAAAACAGTGTACAATTAGCACAGTTACACCAGGTGAGGCCTGCATAATTAGTTATAATTATAATTAAAGGTTTTTGCTGTTATTTACAGGTTTTTATGTGACTGACGTGAGTTGCGTATACTATGTTACGTCTAACTAGTTGTAAATAATGAAGAACGTTATTTATTATATTAAAATAATAGATTATACACAGAAATTAGGGTGTGGAAGTGTTGACAGGTAATTGCATTGTAAAAATACATTTTATAGTATAGGTTTGAATAAAATTAGATGTTTGTAACGATAATAGCCTAGACTAAATGAAAGAAACACACGTGGCTCAAAATAAACCCACGTAATTTAACTTAGGTTATGATAAACTGATAACTTTCCAAATATTTAAAAGTAAAAGGTGCCATAAGACCATATTTAGATACATAAACATTATTTTATTACGCTACATAATCGTCATAACGACTATAATCATTGGTATAGCACAGTATAGCCATTAAGATAGAGTCAATAAGAATTAAAATATAAAAAAAATAACGGTAAATTACATTGCTATATTATTACTATCACAAATATATATTTCAACACAAGATGAATGCCTTTCCCGGTAGTAACCCTAAGCTAACAACTCGGTCCAGCCTCTTTCACGTTAATTTTTTTTTATAACACAAATTAGCGATGGTTTTATAAATTGTAGTGGGCGGATATTGTTGTATTCAACACGTATTATGTTTGTAATGAGGAGGCGAAACCGGGCGGGTATATAGTGTCAAAACAGAGCTAATGTAGACATGTAGACATAAATTAATATAAATATTGGAAACGTGTTTAGTTAAAGTAAAATATTATATTATGATACCGTTATAGTATGTTACCGATATAAAAACTTTTTGCTTAAGACACGTGATGCTGACTGGCCTGTTGGTCTAGTGGTTAGTGACTCTGACTGCTAAACCGGAGGTCGTGGGTTCGATTCCCACCCAGGACAAATATTTGTGTGATGAGCACGATCGTTTGTTCTGTGTCTGGGTGAAATTTATCTTTAATATGTATCAGTTGTCTTGATACCATAGTTTGGGATCAGATAGCGGTGTGTGAGTTGTCCCGAAAAGTATTACATGATAATATAGGTTTATACTGTGGTATTTATTTGTATGTGTCTGGGTACGGGACTTGTCATCTTACCCATTAAAACTATTTTATGACAGAGGTTATGGTAAGAAAGAAAGATTGCATCAGTTTCTAGTGCTACACAAGCGCGTTCATTAGCTAGATATTTTAGTCTAGTTATACTAAAAAAGTATTATTGTTATTTATTATTGTGATTCACTTAAGACTTACAATGAAAAATAGTTAACGTTTATAGTTAGTAATAGCCTACACAAAATTGGTCTATGACCTCGTAAAGCTGTAAATCACTTTTAGTCGTACAAAGAAGTCTATGAACATTAACATCGTCAGCCTATCGCAGTCCACTGCTGGACATAGGCCTCTGATGAGCGTAATTCCTTCTCCTTTTTGCCTCTAAATTATTTTTTATACTAATTGTATCGTGACTCAAAGACCTTTTTTTTTACTAAAATAAATACAGCATTTTTTAGTAACTGAAAACTAGGCAGTACTAGGACGTCATGCATTATAAGAGGTACGTTTAAGGACAACGTATAATAACTCACAGCTGAACTAGCTTCTCAGAAGCCAATAATTGTCCATTAACTACCAATTAAAGATACCAGGAGAGCATAGTCATTGAAGTGATCGATTACTTAAATTTATAGAGCTATTAACCGAAGTATAAGGAAATATTGGGGCCATGCTACTACCAATTTATTGGGTCTTTAAGATATATTCAAATCGTGTGGGTATAAATTAAGGAAATTCTTGGGATAATTCTAAATACATTAATCGAAATAGCTGTTCGTTTGGCAGAGTTTCGAGGAGCTTTTATTTAGAATAATATCTTGTTACAACAGCTTCATATACGATAATGTTAATAGAGGGATAGGCACGTATTACGGTGGTTGTATAAAGCAGGTCGTTAACAAACGAAATTAAAGTATTAACTTATCTAATATCGTCTATGTTCCCCTAGACAAGTGGCATAAGCGAAAGTCGAATCGAAAAGTCAAAAAATCAAATGTATGGGATTCGACGTTAGGGTAAACTAACGTCGAATCCCATACATTTGATTTTTTGACTTTTCGATTCGACTATCGCTTATGCCACTTGTCTAGCAGTAACCGTGTAGGTATGATAAGGCGAGTCGTATGCTTGATTCCCACCGTAAAATATCCGACGCAATCTATAGTCAAGCATAATGTACAAAGCGGTCCACAGCTAACATATATCTATAAACCTTCACAAAGCTATTAACGCATATAAAATACATATAATTAAATAATATTAGTATTCGTGTCGGCATGACGCAGGCGCCATCGCCATGGGTCCTACACAAATTATAATAACTAACAATACCGCTAAGTACGTGACACGAGGCGAATGTACCAAACATTATTGTATATCAAACATTAATATGCGATATGATAAACTTACATAATTAGATTTATGAGTACCGAGGTATTGTATTACATACTAATTTGTGAAAAGGTGTCCACAATGAGGTCGTATACACCCGGAAATTTTAGTTTTTTTTAATAAAAAAAGCTCCCGTACTATTTCTTGTAAAAAATTCTAATCCGTAAAATGACTAGGTACTATGACATCAGTTACGACTAAGACTAAGTTCAAACTCATTCATTCATTCATTTATTCATTAGATCAAAACAACGCTTATGAACGTCATAAAGACAAATGCCAGCATACTTATTATCTAAGGCTAATTCGCTGACTAGGGTAGGACCTCGAGAAGAATTGGCAAGCAACTCAGGCCACTCTTTTTAAATCGGTTAGTTAGCTTAGTTAATATTAACGGGCAATTTTTAAAAGATTTTAGATCTTGTATGGAGGAGACCCGTGCCCAGCAGTGGAACGTTTGATGAAATGTTATTTTAAAACGGCTTTTTGAGAAAACGTGATGCTTTAGAAATAGAAATCACAGACGAAAAACAACCAAAACTAAAATCACAATATAATACGAGTATATTACTGTTATTGGGACCTTTGTTTTCTATATTTTGTTTTTTTTTTTAAAAGACAACTCCCGCACTAGAGAACAAGCTCTGTGTTGCGGGGGACTTTACAAACATACAATTAACGGACACAAATTACACCCAGACTCAGAACAATTCTATGTGGGTTACACAATGTTTTGGCCTGTGTGGGAATCGAACCCACAACCTCGTGCACAGCAGGCGCATACTGCGGCCACTGGACCACCGAGGCAGTAAAAACTTGAGTCGTTGGAAGCCGAGGATAATACCAAGTGGTATACACATGGTCACACATGTCTAACAGTTGAGTGCGATATCCTGATGATAATATAGACCACAAAAATATTGAATCTGGAATAGGACATGCAACGAATTTGTAATCTAATTGTATACCTACTCGTATATCTAGTCAAAGTCAACGTTTAGATCCGCCCTTTAAATCGGACATTTTGTTAGCCTCAGTTAGAAAAGAGACACTAGCAAATTAACTTGCAAATATATTATCTTCATAGTTACTAAATGTAAGATATCGTAATAACAAAGTTGTAGAAGTGGTATGCATAAGTGCCTATTACTAGGTAGAAGGTCATTTTTCAGAGTACAGATAAATACTTAAATGACTATTCGTCGGATTTGATTACAATTTGAGATCACAATAAAATGTATTATTGTGATGTATGATTGTCAAATTGTGATCAAATCCGACGAATTGTCATTCAAGTATGAATCTGTACTCTGAAAAGTTACCTACTTATTTGTAGCTTAATCTGGTCCAAAAATTGTTAACTCATATAAAAATATGTATTTTCTTAATTTCCTCAAGAAACATTTTTTTAGTGACATGTTCTTAACCATGTATAAGTAACACCAGTACAAAATGGAATAGTTTTAGACCAATTAGCTGTGCGTTATCTGTCAGTTAATTCAGAATTCTCTGCCATAAAGCTGTTTCTACGTTGTACTTATTGCGATTGCTATGAGGTAGGTATACTCAAACTCTAATATATCTAGAACATCAATAGTGAGACACAAATAATGAATAGAACATAATACATCACGTATTTCCATATAAACTGCTTCGCTTGAATGAACAGACAAACAGCCAGCTGTCTGGCACATAATTATTATACAGCAAAAGCTCGTGGCTTTGTCTGCGGGAAATTCGGCTATAGAAAGAAAAATTTACGGGTTAGGTTAGATATTAAGTACCACATAGGCTGCCTCGCGAGGAATTCTACGCGAGGCAGTCTCGTGATGTGGACACGCGTTTGCCTCGCAAGCCAATTTGAACGTTGCCTGACTGACTGTCTGCTCAAGGCGGGCACCAGGTGCCTCGCGAGGCAGCCTTGCAATGCCGCAACAGTTACAAACCAAAACGTCTGTTGTGTCACCTATCCTTACTAATATTATAAATGTGAAAGTTTGTGAGTATGGATGGATGGATGGATGTTTGTTACTCTTTCACGTAAAAACTACTAAACGGATCTGGATGAAATTTGGCACAGAGATTGATTATGGTCTGGAATAACACATACGCCACATTTTGCAGCGATAACCGAGATCCACGCGGGCGGAGCCGCGGGCAACAGCTAGTTATCTATATAACTAGTGGACCTGGCAGACGTCGTCCTAACCGGAAAAGTGGCATTGATTTTTATATATAACGATATATGCTTTTGCATTTTAGACACTTCATTTGTACATCTCTTTATACTTTAAGAACCGCTATATACTATTAATTTGTATATAATTGGTCAGCACAGAAATGACAGACAGTAATCCATTTTATATGTAGGTAGGTATGTATTTTATGAGCCAACATGGAAATCTAAAATCCTAGCGGCTGCAGCTGCAAGACATATTGAAATCACCTTGTTATTAATCTGGCGGCGACTGTGAGGTATGAATGAACAATGTGTGAGAAAGGATGTGTGTGCCAAGACGAGGCTAGACCACGGGTAAGGGTAAATCCCTAACAGCTACCCACGGTTGTCATTGTGATGTTGAATACTTGCATTACACGAACGGATTGTCGCTCACTATAACATACAACAAAGTTTTGTTTCGTTTGGGAATCGAACCCACCACCGCGCTTAGCAGTGAGGGTAACTAACTAGTCCAACAGGTCAGTCAACATTTTAGATTTAAACAGCTTCTTCACGTCATTACTTTTAAATTGTATCTCATACTTCACACAGGTGGTATTTCCCGGGGTCCCATAATGTTTTAGTTAGTAAAATATAACCTGTGACACTCACAAATAACGTAGCTTTCTATTGGTAAAAGAATTTTCAAAATCAGTTCAGTAGATTCAAAGATTACCCCCTACAACGTCACAAACTCAAACTTTACCTCTTTATAATTTAAGCATAGAAAATTATAAATAGCTACGAAACATGAAGCAGAGACATAGTGTATTAGATATAACAACAATCTAAATCAACAGGATTAAACTTTAAATTCTTCTTCTTATCGTTTGGTTAGTGCCCAACCTGGTGACAGAGTTCTTTAGATGGCCAATATTCAGGCCTCTTTAAATTAATTTACATAATAAAGAGACGGTTATGAAACTCACAAGTCATAAGTTAAGTATGATACAATTTACTGTTTTTCATCTTTCATTTAGTTGTACAATGCTATTGCTCTCACACTTATCTCAGCTCAGCTACTCACCATTATACATTATATTATTTTGTATATTATGATTTTCTCTTATGTGCGACATTTAAGAAACAGTTTATCTGTTTAGTAATAGTATTTTATTCAAATACAATTGTAAAATTGTTTAATTAATAAATGAAATGAAATGAATGAAATGTCACGACATTTAAAATCAGTTTGCCAATTTGCAATTAGCTAATACAAGTTGCATTTTGGCTGAGATGATGATAACAAATATGTAGATATATGATAAGAGAATATATTTCCTTTAGCACTATGTCCGCAATTATAAACTACGTAGGTACCTCCATAAATTATTATGAGTAAGTAATGACTTTATTATTTGGATGAAATATGAAGGCATTATGCATTTTTAAAAATATCGAGTAAATAGAGCCACCAAGTGACATTAGCTCTGACAAGTCTTGCTATGCGTCACACTATATTAGAATCTAATCGGTAACTTGTAGACTTGTATATATTTAGTTAACATGAAAAAATAGTAACACTGTTTTTATACAACCAAGGTGACAAAAACAAACATATGGCTGGCTTCATGATAAGTAGATATCGTAACTATGGATGCTTGCAATACCAGATACATTACTCACGTATTGTCAACCCTAAAATTATATATAAAGAAAAGGGTTATTTAAAAAAAACGCATCTCTAAATGAGCAATGTAGACCTTTTTTTTATACTACCTGGGCAGCAAACAAGCATACGGCCCGCCCGATGTTAAGCAGTTACCGTAGTCTATGGCGTGCGTGTTGCCAACCTATTTTTTTACACCAGGGCTTAAAGATGGGAGTGTCCCTGGGATAGGAACTGAACATACTTAAGCACAGAAACAAAACTATGCAACACTGTGTAGTTAGCTAGCTGTGGTCTTTCCCCAGGCGGGCTGCTCACCTGTACGATACCCTACCTCAGTTCATTCATTGCTGTATACACACAAAACATAACTGAAGTGGGACAGTGGCCTAAGCCCAGCTCACAAACACTTATCTAATAATCTAGCCGCACACAGTTGTGATCGCGAAATTTTCACATTGCATAACGAATGCCCAGACGCGTTCGCAGCGACAAATTTCAATGTAATCTGTATAATATTACAATTTGCCGAATGAATAATTCAATATGGTGGCCGAGGGCATGTTTATTCGATTATATCGAGATATACATATTTATATTAGTGTGCGAGGTAACCTGTTGTTATATACATAATGTGTGGCTACCGTAAGGTAAGGCTTGACCTGACCTTTAAGGCTCATCTGCCTTCTATGACGATACTGTGTTTGTTTAGTTTAATGATATTACAAGCTTTTGATGTAAGAAATAACGGTCGGTTACCAGTGGTCAAGTTTGAAATAATGATTGTCATTATCGTAACATCTTACACGAATTTATTTATTCATTTAGGTTACAAAATACCTATTATAAAAGTAATAATCTCAGCAGTAATGGTCCGTCCAGTCAGCGGCCACGTGATAGACCCAAAATGAGATGACGAGATGAGCTGGACGCCTATAGAAGGGGTTAGCTTCAATTGGCAAAAGATAGGCATAGATAGATTATAGATAAAGGAAGGCAGCCATTGTCGTGCAGTGGGACAGTTCACAGGCTAATAATAACAATGTCAGCTAATTTGCTAAAGACCAGTAAGTTGACATGATTAGAAGTTATAGAACCGGCAAAAAAACTTTTTAATCGCCAGATAATAACACTGTTTTGTGAGTTACATAACTTGCTAGCTAATGTAACAAAAACATCACACCAGTCGTAAAAATCTTGTGTTAAAAGTTATTGCGGTCTGCGAAGAGTAAATATTCTTCTATATCTGAAAAGTCAAACAAAAAATACTAAACGATACTTAATGTTTATTTTGCGATGGGTTTCACAAATACTTAAATTATAGATGATAAATAATTTAAAAATAAAATCTAAACAACAACCACAGCTGCGTGTCTAAGTAGCCAAACAAAATCAACAATATTGGTCAAACTAAACGGAAAATAATATTTTATTATTGTCCGTTTGATGACATCATCAGAGCTGCAGTAAAACACTGGATGCAAGCAGCTCAAGATCGGCCATTGTGGAGACATATGAGGGAGTCCTACGTTCAGCAGTGGACATTATCAGGCTGAGGTCCGTTTCGATTTTGCCGACTTGCTATTTTGAAACTCTCGAATGATGTGTAGGTTTTTTTTGGGCAAATATTATATTTGTATAATTGTTATTTTACCATCATCATCGTCGTTCCCTCACTTCTGAGGATCGCGACCACAAACGACGCGTCTCCAAGCTATGCGGTCTTCTGAAGTCTGGACCGCACGGTACATGCTACCTCCGAACGCCTTACCAGCTCACCGGAGCTTTTTTATTATGAACTACTTTAATAAATACATTAATTAGGTCTTATTTCCCATTAATACGCAGTACGATTCAAATGATGCTATAAAAATATAATAACTTTACTGAACAGAAAAAAGGTAACTGTGTTTTTTTCCTATTCCCATTGTTCCCATGAAAATAATTATACATAAATTAAACCCTTGCAAGGTGGAGCGACGATTGATCTTCGCAAAGCGGCTGGGAGTACCTGGATGCGAAATGCGGAGGATCGTGCTAGGTAGTGTGCCCTTGAATAGGCCTATGTCCAGCAGTGGATTGCAAAATGACCTCGTGCTGCTCACACAATAAAAAAAATATAAATAAAACTCGATTTCAATATCTCTGGCTTAGTGGCGTTCAAGACCACTAAACAAGTAGACCAGACAGGTAGACAGGACAATCAAGACTTAACTTTAGATTTTCACAATAACTGGACTGTAGTTATCGAAACTTAAAATAAACACCAAATGTATATAATACGAGTGCATTTTCCAGAAGTGTGAGCCCACATGGCAACGATCTAACATACTCGTATCAAAACGGAACATTTCAATAATCTCAATGTCTAGACGGTGTAATGTATTCTAGTATTTGTAATACAATGACTGGATACTAAATCAGTTCGAACTTGACTCTAAGACCTAGGTATTGAATACAGATAAAAGGTGTTTAGACCTAAATAGCATCTGCTATTTACTGTAGATTAGTTACTGAAAATGTAATGTAAAAGAGGTAGGGCACCATAGCAGAAAGCAAGCCCGACTGGGTAAGGACCTCCTCCTTACAGAAGACCACAGCCTTTTACTTGGCGCAAATTAATGATAACAACTGAATGTCAATCAAAGGAATAACGAAACAATATTATTTCAGGAAATGATTTTTCTTGCTTCATCTATAAAGATATATTTAAATGTATTAAAAATCAAATTTGACCGCGGCCGCGCTGTTTCCTAAATACATCCTTACTAATATTATAAATGTGAAAGTTTGTGAGTATGCATGTTTGTTACTCTTTCCCGCAAAAACTACTGATCGGATCTGGATGAAATTTGGCACAGAGATAGATTATATATTTTATCGCGATAACAGACATTTACGCGGGCGGAGCTGCGGGCAACAACTAGTAATATATAAATCAAAAACGCGCGACTGCAGCACTGCTGCCGCGCTGTCCCTGCGCGACACTTTGCGGCAAATTTGAGGCGCCCTAAATCTGTGTCCTGGATATCTTCTGTTATTGGATGTGTGTTAGTGTTATGTTTGGTACTGCACTACCTAAAAGTGTACTGCCGCAGTTTGTTATAACGGCTTGTATTTAGTAGATACAAGCCGTTATAACATAAACTTTATGGGCTTGTGAAACGCGAGAGGAAGACTAAGCATTGCAGTCCGTATGTTATGGTAAATGCTTATTATTACTATGAGGTAGGCGATATGCTTGACTTGGTACTTAGGGAGTAGGTAGGTTTAATAAAATATATAGTTGGTTTTATATATGTTATTATGGACAGTAAAATATTTTCTACAAGGCCGTGTAGGTATGTTTTTCAATTATAATGTCGAAAATGTATTGCAATAAAACAAAAAAGGCAAATTTAATACAAGTCATTTTCTTTTTATCATTTTAGAATGAATCTACTAAAACAGAAAAATCAAATATATTCTAAACTTTTTCGTTTTATTTCTTTTAACAAACTTAAATTTGTTATAGTGTAACCCTAAGTAACTGAATACCGCACATTGTCGGTTTAATATTTAATAATTCATCCGAACAGTATGTCCATTCGTGCGTTAAATACATTGTGACGTGTGTGTCTGAGTGACAGCGGACAGCGATAAGCGGTCGATAAGCGGGTAGCAAACAGAGTCAGTACAGCAACTGACGTTGCTTTAATTATAAGGAAAATATAGAAGTAAGAACTCACTAACCAACAAACGCAGAAAGGACCGCATTTGCGATATAGCAACTCATAGAACATCTCTTGCTGGACGAAGTTTCTACATCCTTAGTTGTTCTCTGTACAACCGTATTAACATCCATCCCCTAACGAAAGGTAGATTCAAATTAGCTTTAACAACCTGGCTAAAAACTTTGGACTATAAACAGACGGAAAACCTTTTGAAAACATCACCCTAACTTTCATATTTTCATCATACTCAATACCCTAGCTTACGCATGACTACAGCAAGACATTATTATTATTACTGATACAGCAATAACTAGTGACCTAAGCCCTAAATCGGTTCATCCCGAGCGCTACGAGATACTCTTATTTAAATAAGGTTTAAAAAGATCACGAGCTACTAGAGATTGGCCGAGCGAAAATGGCTAATCCTAATATAATAAGGCGTAATTTTATTGTGATCGGGCGAAATAAAAAACATTGGAGAATAAATATCCGCCGAATTTACCAAACACATTTAAAGCTAAAATTACGGTTGTCTTTCTGCGTTTTTACATTTAACTGTATTATAAATATTACTCTCGTATAAACGCGTACAGTAAAGCCCCACCCTCTACCCATTGGTCCGTAGAACATTGAATTTTTAGTAAAACGGTTCTTGCTTTCAAGATATTATTACAACGCATTGTAATGGAGGATAATGTTTGATCATAATACTCGTACGCCGCATTATTATACACAATACTATTATTATAATTTTACTTACGCCGATGACTTTCTTGATGTTATTGGACTGACGTTTATGTAAGATATATTTCGGAATTGTTTTGATAAGTATAAAGATAAATATACCTATGCTAAATGGTGTGCAGACCGGATAGCCTTTCCGCATTTAGGAAATCTAGTCAAGCTTACGGCCCGCCTGATGACCAGTTACCGCAGCTTATAACGCTTGCAATACCAGGAACGTCACTCACGCGTTGTCGACTCTACATCTTATAAAACCAGGTTTTTGTGTTAATGGTGATCCTGGAGTAATTAAAACGATATTTTAAAAAACAGTTTTCCCTTCATTTACTGCTTGGTTGGTTCAGTGGTATCCCGCCATTCACCACTGGGTGGTGTGTTGCGGGTTCGATCCGGACACGGGATAAAATAATTGTGTTATCCATACATGGTTGTCCCGAGTCTGGGTGTAAAGTACCCCCCTAAAATAGGGCTTGTTTCCTAGAAAAAAAAAGACTGAAGACCTATATTCACGAACAGGAACACAACTAAACTGCAGTGAGTAGTTACTTATCTGTGGTTTATTATATATCTTTATAAGTAATACCAAAGGATGTAGCAAACGATTATGTATGTATTAATTACATATTTATTACTTTATCAATAACATGTCAATAAATGTCATATTTAATTATTGCTACCTGTCATCTTATCACGGTTCATGTCAACATATTGTTAAATAATTTTAATAGCACATCCGCCATTTTGTTTGCATAACTAAAATCATCATCATCATCATCTCAGCCAAAAGACGTCCACTGCTGGACATAGGCCTCTCCCAACGATTAAAATATACGCATCAAAAAACAAAAATGTACTTGTTTTCGGCCTAGCGCCCAGGATTACTTGCGCATTGACAACCTGCAGTAAAGGAACAATCACTAGGTACTATCTGGCGTTTTCCTTCTCCACAGCTTCACCGCTACTGTTGAGTAGGATTTCCAGATCCCTATTGGGAACGCGCTCCAGATAAATATATACTTGCAACATTCGACTCATAGTCTATAAGAATATCTATTGACAGCCTATGAGACATCAAATCCTACTTAACAACAGTGGTAGAGCTGCAGCCGAGGAACTCCTCTGTCAAAAATAATATATGATAGCTCGTAATCTATTCGTGTTCTTTTATCTCGCCATTAATTGATTTAGCAGAATAAATAGTAAGTATTCATGGCCTGTTTTTAGATAACTCAAAGGAGCTTTTTAAAATGGTCCGAATAAAAAAAATAAACGTATATTTTTAGCGAAGTTTTCGGCAAAGATTTGAATACAAAGTCGTCCTCAGTCGCAAAACTTTTTGTTGTTTCTGTTTTTTCTCGATAACGCGCGTCACCCAAAGAGCTTTTCTGTGTCATTCCAAACGAAAAAATATGTAAAAAACATGCCCGGCCCGTCGGTGATGCATCCGACGACATTTTTCAATATCGAAACGAAAAAAAACAGTCAGAAATTAAGGTAAAATAAATGCTATGTTGTCCCCACGTCCCAGTTATCGAAGGGACCGTTTGTTGAAAATTCGCAAAACGAAGAAATGTTTAAAAATTTCTTGCAATACTTTAATAAATTGATGTTATGCATAAAGTATTAAAATAACGTGTGTTTAAATTTAATTAGTCATAAATACGGATCGATGCAAAAGGATAAGGGGAAATATAGTACCATCTCTATTCAAATAAGGTTCCAATTTCAAAAATAAACGTGATTGTTTCAAACTATTCACGCGTGGTTAAAAAGAGAGAGGTTCGAAGAGTTGTATTAGTGCGAGTGGGACGCAAGATGCTATGATGGACGTGCGGCGTCCACTGCTGGGACAGCGGTCGTAGCTCACCCCGCTCCGCATACTTTCTCATCGCCGTACACCAAAATAAACTTTAAACTTTTTATGCGTTCCTGGTATATTTAGATGATATTGTCGCTGCGTTTTCAGTTTAAAAAAAGTGTTAAGTGGATGATTTATATTAAGTGCGGTCCGTTATGGCCGGCTTCCGTCGTAATTATTTACTAAGAGTGTAGGACGGTGGCGGAGGGAAACGTGTGACCTCTTAGGAAGGGACACTTGTAGAATAATTCATATATGTTGGAGGCAACGCTCCCTTTGTCGGGTACACCAAAAGGATATGTGTTAAAGGTCTATAAATGTAAAAAGTGAGTTAATCAAAGTTTTTGACGATGGTTGTGCATTACAATGAGCCAGCCGTCAGGAGTATGCGTTAATTATACCTTGTTCACCGGTTAAACTGCTGAGGAATAGGCCACAAAGTAGTAATCTACATGGACGTCAAATGTGACAAAGGTATTATTTATACGTTGCCATCCTGTATAAAAGTAAAACGTTCATACATATCTATCCTATTGGTGCCTAAGCTAAAGAGCCTTGATGAAACTCCTGTTAATGGTATATGGTATACGGATGTACACCTTAGAACTCTAGTGACTCTACTACATGGAGGAACACAACAATATCAACTTCTTCTTTGCCTGGCTCTTTCCCATTTTACTTGGGGACGGCACTCCGTATCATGCGTCTCCAGGCAACTCGGTCCTGGGTCGTCTCTTTGTTGACTTGGGCTTCTTTGAGGATCTTATTTACTATAGACATCCATGTGATTCGGGGTCTTCCTCGTCCTCGGGGTTTAGTTTCTATGTCTAGTGTTTTTCTGGTCTTGGGTCGAACACAACAATATCAACGTTGTAAGTATTATGAGCTTTTAAGACGGAAGAATGAAATTTAACTATTGCTAATATACACATTTGTTTCTGTTTGTAAGTACAGATGGCCGGTGCTCAATTAGGGATGCGTTCCCATGGAAACGTATCCGAAAGATACTCCATGGTGTTAAAAATTATGGGTCGGCAAGTGATAGCCCGGGTATTGCCAGCGTCCATAGGCTGCGATAACTGCTTATCATCAGGCGGGCAGTATGCTTGTTTGCCAACAAAAGAAGTATGTAATAAATAAGTCGATTTTTTATTAACTCTAGCGAGGCACTCTCGTAGAAACAATCCGTGCAGATTTTTTTTTACTCAACTGATTGTGCAAATAAGCAAGTTTTACACACGATTTGCACGTAAAAGTACAATACATATTAAACAAGACAATGTGCTAGTATTGATTAATTACGCGTTAATGAGCCGCGAGTGTGCACACGCTTCTATTAGAGCATCGACAAACGCTAAGTTAATGCAATTCTTTGCATTCTTATTTCTTATGATAAATATCTATTGCACTTGTATGCTGGTAGTCACTTTTCAAACTCAAACCTTAAGATTCATTTATTCATTTAGGTTACAAAGTAACACTGGTGCATAATGGGGAAACATCCCTTATTTACATAATAAAAAAGTGTCGAGAAAATTTAATGACGCGATAACAACATGTAATATTATAAACCCCTTTTATTTTTCATTTTGTATTTAGATTTAGTTATTATGTTTATAAAAGCTTGTGTATGGCGATCATCCAATACGATTATGTATATGCCGTTATAAAAAGTATGATTTCGAACGTTAAGTTTTTTTAATATCAGGTGACAAAAAGGAGCATTAGTCTTGCATGATGGTAAGCAGTTATCTAGAAATTGCATTAGCGCGAGAAAATTCTTGCCGACAACAATAGCTAAATAGCTTCATTTAATCTATCACTATCTCTTTCTGTATCATTACGTTCCGCATAATCTATAGTTTTCATACTTGTAATCTGTAAGCAATAATGCACTAAAACATGGTAACAAAACTGAACGCCACTCAGTTTAAAGGAAAAAGCATTTTTATATAATATCATAGCTATCCATATTAATATGGTGTCATTCGCCCGTTGCCACCACAAAGAAATGAAAACGCTGTACCTACTATAATTTAAAGTTTATTGTAATACACACACATATCGTAAATAAATATAATATAAACAAGCATATGGCCCGCCTGATGTTATGCAGTTACTGTAGCTTACGGACGCTTGGAATACCAAAGGTATCACTTGTGGGTTGCCGACCCATTTTTTGCTAAAGTTTAACAAAATTTTCTGTTAAGGGATTAAATTTTCCAAAACCCCTTCTTAATGCTTACTTACTTTCTTTAAGGAACGTTGGTACAAAATTTCAAGTTTGTAGGCCCAGCGGTTTAAGCTCTGCGTTGATCAATCAGTCAGTTAATCGACATAAGTATTCATAAGTATAGATAAGATCTAATAATAAATAATCACTAACTAGGCCACTAAACAGACAATAAAATGTACACAACTCACACATTTATATAGAGCACAGTGGCCATTATCGTCCGTTCATTTCCTAATCATATAACAGGTGATTACATTTAATTTTTCCACACAAACATTACTCTACTCGAGGGCTTTTAGAAAATCATCGCGTCGTAGTGAGCGAACTATTTACGATTGTACGACTATGTGTCGCACATCCTTTAGCTATTGATTGCGTAAACGCTTTTATTCGACTGTGTGTACTAGTGTTTAGAATGTGAATACTTATACGTATCGTTCTTAAGTTACCTTATGTTATAATACAAAAAGCTTATGTATGAACGATCGTTCATCGTTACTATAGTTTTATTCTTTTATTTCGTTTTTGTACACAGTCAGTTCTTTGTTTTTGTTTATATCTATAACATATTGTTGATAACTGTAATTGGTGATTTTTTATGTAATTTCAACTGTTAAAATGCTTTCCAAATAAATAAATGCTACCTACTATTTTTTTCATTTTAAATGACAATAATTGACTGCATCGGTGGTCACTTATGATTGCAAGTGATGCGATCGTGAAGTCTCGGGTTAGATTCCCGGATAAGCAAATTCTCATTGGGTTCTTTTGTTAGACAATTCTTAAAATAATCACGGAATATAGAATTTTATATTCACTAGGCTCGCCCTCTGTTACTTGGGACTTAAGATGGCATTTAAGCATGGGTACTCGTTAAGCATCACAACTCTTTTTGTATGAAGCCTTTCGGCCGCCCATTAGGAGGAGTTCAATGACATTTATACACACACACACACACACGTACAAAACAATTATATAATATATAAAGATAGATTATCTCAGTACCTAATAATAATAAGTATTGATATGTGTGTTGTGCCATGTGTCATGTTCGCTTAATCTCCGCTACGTCGTCGCGTGGGCGTAATGAGAGGCTGGCGGACCCCATTTGTGTTAATACTCGATACCTGCTAGTTTTGTACAGTTTGTACCGATGTGATATCACTGCGACACGTATCAGGTGCTGATAACTTGCCTAATTACACGGGTGAAATATTATGTTAGAGAGACATACGAGTCGGTAGCGAGATCCCGACTGGCGATGAATTGAATACTAGACTACAGTAAAATGTCGCGGTAGTATAGCGTTTATTTCTCTTTAAAAAAGACAACTCCCGCACTAGAGAACAAGCTCTGTGTTGCGGGGGACTTTACAAACGTACAATTAACGGACACAAATTACACCCAGACTCAGAACAACTCTTTATGGGTCACACAAAGTTTTGTCCCTGTGTGGGAATCGAACCTACAACCTCGTGCACAGCAGGCGCATACTGCACCCACTGGACCACCAAGGCAGTCAATTCTTTCTTCTAGTCTAGTCTTAGTTTTTAGTCTTTATTTTCTTGTAGGTTATTAGTACCTTATATAACAGTAGCTAAATAGCTTTATTTCATCTGTCACTATCTATTTCTGTATCATTACGCGCCGCTTAGTATAAAGGTATATTTTTATATAATATAATTGTTATCTATGGATAACAATAGTGAGTAGATTCTAGAGCTTCTTGGAGAAGTGTTATTGGGGTAACATCATCTGTCACAATAGAAAGAAAAAATAGTTTGCAGCAAAAACTGCAGTGTTTCTATTAGAGCGGTGGCAACGCGTAAGCTTTCGGCATTGCAAGAGTTTATATAGATTAAGGTAACTGCTTACTATCTACCTTTCCTTACATACACTTCCAGGAACAGTTTTAATCCGAGAAATCTCGCATAATTTATCGGACCTAAACTGCTTCTGTCCGTGTGGTGACGGATTAAGAATACAAATGTCACCACCCCCTTCCATCCCGAGACAATATGCACCGCAAGAGAGGGAAAACTCGAATCAAAACCCTATACCAACCCGTCTAGCCAGCGTTGTATAGTAGGCTAATATCCCTCCAAATTTTTGGAAGAGACCCGTGCCCAGCAGTTAGACGTTTATGTGTTGACATGTCAAACTGCTTCTGGAAGGGGAGCTACACTAGATTGCCCGCTTTATACCTTTTCCAACGATCCCATAGAATGCAGCCCGATAGCAGTCACCTAAAAAAATATATTTAATAAGTATCCGACTAAACTAGCGATTGACGTTAAATCTGCAGTTCAGTGCAGCAACTCTTAAACGTTAGACAATGTAATAATCACTTAATCGTATATAATATAATAGTGTATTTATCACGACGAAACAACTTGATAAGTGCCGTATAATATACGTTTGAAGAAGCACTTAAGATAAAACAACTCATAAATATAACATTGGATTACTCATTGGTGACCTTCGGGTGACATCGTCCAGATGGCGCTACATGCGACATGCCACACAACTGCGTAATGCAATTTGTATCGACTTAGTCCGGGTAGACAATTAACATTAAGTGATATCCACATTATAGTGCTTTATCACGATTGTTTCGTGGCCCAGTTGAATGAGTAGAATGTTGCTTATCTTTTCAAAACGATACGTTGGGTAGAGCGGGCCCTTGTTAAGTACTGGTATACTGGCATGGCATCAGGATGGCGGTTGAGGTATGTTAGGATAATATTTGCAAAAGCTCTACAAGACATGGACCATTACCGACCGATATTAATCAATGGATTACTAAAAACTGATAGTTAATTGAAACTTTGGCACGTCAACATAAATCTTACTCTGTAAATGTTGTAACATATATGCCAAACAATCCCTATCTTTTATTTCTCTCAAACTTCACTTCAGTTAGAAACCGACTGTAACAAGCTAAGATGAGAAACAGTTGGCCAAACCGCGACCAACCTAAGAGCCCAATGTAGCTACAGTGTGGATATAGTCTATAAGCGTCTTTAGCTTTACCCTATTCATATATTCTCTTGCAATTATAAGTATACAATCAAACACTTCTCATATATTTATTCAATTACCGTTGTATAATGTAAATATGGCCGATGACAATATTTTCTAAAGGTCAGAGACGTCATACTTTATAAGACTTTGCTGCACATTTCATAAACATATCCTGGAGATATTTTTTTTACTGTATATTAAATAAGTGCATCTGGCGTATATATCATGTATTGTTAACTTGATACGAATGATAGTTTGTATTGTACTAATAGGAAAAACGGGCACATCGTGTGTCGAACAAATCAATTAACATTCCGGAATCGGTATTTAAATTGAAGCGCTATTTTACTGGTCTTACCTTAAAGAAGAATAAACCTTAACTTAGCTCAATTAATCAGTCAGAGCTGAGCTTAATACGGCCCTAACCTAGTCAGTAAATTGGAGGAAAAATAATCTACAATTGCTTTTTATGACGTTCATAAGAATTTAATCGAAATTAATAAATGACGACGCCCGCGCTCACTAGCCAACTCGTAACCACGGATAGTGTAATTCGACCGAAATGTCGGGTAACAAATGGTATGAAAACTTTCTTCTTCTTTGTCATTGAGCCGTTGCTATTGCTAGGTCGTGTAACGACATTGATTAAAAGGCTCTTTAAATTTTACAAGTCGCACTTTTATTTTACAACCTGGAATCCTGGACTCTTATGTTCCTTGAGGAACATAATTGACTTTCTTCTTTTCTTTCTTTCATTATAGTAAAAAAGAGGCTTTATTGAGCATGAACGATCTGCGGCAGAATAGATACATAAAATCACGCCTTTTCCCGCAGAGGTTGACGAAGACTATAGAGATATATGACACCATATTCTTAATCTCGACTGGGGCAAGACTTGCGCTATACAAAGACCACAGCCAAATAATTACACATACGTTGTCTAATTTAATTTCTGTGCGTGTACAAAACTCCATTGCTCATTGAGGGGAAAACATAACTCGACTTGCTACAATATAAGCTTTCCTCAGAAAATACGCTACAAAATCGCAGACGGAATAACCCAGTTGAAATCACCATAGAAGTACATTTTCATCACAAGTTAATAAGATGTGACAACATAACTATATAATATATACAATAGTAACGACATTATTATTAGAAATGTATCCGTATTCCGTCGGTTAATGTTAGAAAATATACTTATTTAGTAACATAATGTCGGTGAGTTGCACAGAGAGTCGTTACAGGAGAATGTGCGTGTAGTGCATCCGATACTATGACAAGTTTTACTTTTATTGTTGAGGAGGATCGCGGCGCGGCGGGCGGTAGGCGCCACGCCCGGTACGGGGGTTCCATTCCTCGCCCGTACTCTAAACACACAAATATCATATTTTTATTCGTTTCCTATCTAATCTTTCGTCGTAAATCTTGACATTTTGTTTATGCCACAAGTCTTTTTAATTGTCGTACACATTAAAGTTTTGATAAAAGCTCTCGTTTCTAACGTTTTGTTTTTGCACAGTTTCGTTCGAAATATATTCTTACATTTTTTTTTTGCAAAGATTTTTTATGGTGTGTTTAGACAACTGGAAAATGAGAACAATGCGTTTTAAATGTACGAGTATAACAGCGAGTGAATTATAGTATGTTATTATTTAACACGTGAGTACCCTACTAATATCTATGTATGTTATTATGCTATAATATGTGAAAGAACGCAGAAAATTTAGGTAGTTCATACTGTATTTTGACAAAAGTGTGAATGTAATATCACAATAAGCTCCAGTAAAACTTTTATCATTTTCACATTACACTGATGTTATTTTCTTAATAAAATTGTCGTCGTTGTAAATACGAGTGAATGTAGTGAATGTTTATTGTACACCAGTGAGCTCGTTAGTGGTGATAATCACTGCCGGTACAATTATTTATTGTTCCCTCTATACTATAAACTTGAATTCCTTTACATACTTACGTATTTTATTTAAAGAAAATATCTGGAAACGTTTTAATTTCTTGTAAATATGAGTTAGGATGGCGGATTTGGTAATTAAAGTAGTAAGTTTTAAGTATGATAATTAAAATAATATATTGCGACAACTTACACAGTATAAACTCGTGTTAACAAATTTAATCGTAAAAATTGTTTTCTTCGAAGGACTAGGACGCAATAAATGTAAGGAGATTATCAAAACCACTTGAAGAAATTTAAGCACGTGTGCCATGAACTTGGCTTTTAAAGCATTATGTCGATAAAACTGACATTATGTCTCGTACAAGACACAAAAAAAACACTTACTAATTTTTAAACAACTTCAAAGAGAATTATTATCATGCACAGAAGATAAAATGAAAAAGAAATTAGGCTACCAGGCATGCATAAAATATTAGGACAATAATGTTCGAATTCCATTCGGAAAATAAAGATAAAGATTATTAGCTAATATCTCAATTCGTTAGCACTATTAACGTCACCGGTTCCGTCCACATAATAATAACATGTAAAACCAGATACAGCATACAGACAGACCGGCGAAAATTATTGTCATACTCGTCAGCCTAAGCATACAAACATTTCTCGTTTTTTTCCCTCGAGGGGTGTACGTAATGAAAACAAATGACAGAGACCCACGCGCGCGCCATAAAAAATTCAATTCATGGATGCACGAAAATAGTAGCACACAGTATTGAATTTAATATCTGAGAGCATTTTAGGGTTTTTTTAGTCGACGCACCGACGACGACGACGACGACGACGCACGAGGCGGTTACGAACGTGATATACGACTGTTTAGAATTGAATTTGAATATTTTAGAATCAGCTGTTTTTAATACGTCGACGTTGGCGCTTCGTTTAGGGGAACGTTTATTCTCGTCATATGGGTTTTTGATTGAGGAAAACTTTCAAGTGTCTTCTATAGACGTCACGTAATTGTTGATCTACAAATAGCACCTAGTCCCAGGTTAATAAAAAAAATTCTGAAGTTCTTTAAAAATCGCTTGCCTTGTAAATTTTTTGGAGAATAATTCTCTGAGACGTGTAGAATTAATACATAAAATAGTTTTAATTGGATTGATTTACTACGAGAACTTTTAATACTACATTAAATCAATTCTCTGAATTACAGAATAGATAATCATTTGGGACTGTAGTAATAGTTACAGAAAATGTTATCTAAAGCTTTAACAGTTGTGGGTGGGCCTGGTCTGGTCATGGAAGTTTATCTTCAGTAGGATCTGTTTTCGGACTTCTCTAACACAGACATTAAGAAATTTTCCTTAATTAGGCAGAAATATTTAAGAAATTCTTTTAATGCAATAATTTAGTACAAGTAAACACAGCTTAGAGAAAATATAGTTGTTTCACTAACATAGATATGCAAAGTAGATTACTAAGTGTTAGACAAAAGATTCATCAAGTGCTAGTGTAGTGTATATATCTGTTCATCATATCTAATAATATACATATAAAAAATAATTTTGGGTTTTCAAAACCCTCGTGTCACAAGATGTACGAGTATAGTCTTAACACAGTCTTGACACGCAAATGATGCCTCTTTGCACCTAGTGCAAACGTCCAAAGGCTATGTAACTACTATACTATAATATACATACTATCAGGCGGATCGAAGAATTGAAGACCAGAACAAACGTATTACCATGAAATATTTATCATTAAATAACTCTAATACACATTCGCATAAATACATATCATCATACGCCCGTTTCACAGTGAGGTTGGTAGTGACTATGGTACGCTTCGATCCAAACATACTTCCTTCGCCTCCTCTACATTCACCAACCTCTTCATACACCAACGTCGATTCTGGGCACTTTTAACTTGGCCCTTTTGCAAATCCCCTACTTAATATGGAAATATATTGTACACTACGTTGTACTTACGAGTTGCGCCTAAGTAACGCAGCTGATATTTTCATGAACTGTGAGTTACAATCAAATGTGATTTAAATCTAAAATATAATGTCATTTAGTAACTATCGGAAGAAATAATTTACAAAAAAGGACAGCAATATCCGTGACACAAATCTTGTGTTTATCGCTTACCAGTAGCGAAAGTACCAGGCGCGCATAATAGTGAAGTGGGTATAATTTACAACGTCGCCTAATGGAAGGAGCACATTAAGTGCTTCAAGCGTTTACGTATTAATAGACTAGTACGGGGACCAGGTGTTGCTTACAGGGTAATTGGTTAATAGCTCTCGTTAGAGGGATGTTATATTTTTAAAATGGAGAGCACAATCCCCATTTGAATACTTTTTATCTTATCGTTAGTTAAGTACTCCTTGTTAATATGTAGTGACAAAAAAATGTACGAAAGATCTGATTGTAGCACTGCTACTGTTATAACTTATATACTAGGGTCATCACTAGCTAGTTGTTGACCCTGATGAAAAAAGGGGTATTCCTCGAAGCGCACCCATTTTAAAACGCACCTAACGAAGCGCACCTAAAGTATTCGATACTTTCGAGCACGCGCTTCGAGACTTTCGAGGAATCCCCAAAAATATTATCTGTAGTTAAGTATTACTTTGTGGTCTATCTTCAAAAGGAAAAAAAACTGACTTTTTGTTTATTTTAATAAATGAGTTGGAGCTCATTAGGTTCTTCCCCAAGCGGGCTGCTCAATTTGAGGGACGAGTCTCGCTATATCTACCTCTTAATATATCTTCGTGTAAACAATAATAATTTTCTTTGATATTTAATCAATAACAAATAGTAACTACGTAGTAATTACATCACGCCATTAGGTGCAATCACCACGCAGCAGAGGGCGCCACTATACAAAGCACTTTACAACCCCTCAAATTGTTTCCCAAAAACAAATTAAAAAGCATAAAACACGATTCAGTATTCACCTCACTTAACCCTTTCGCAGCGTCGCAATAAAATTACTTTGGTGTATTAACCCTTCGCCCACCCTGTGCGAGTAAAACGCATTTGGATGCAAAACGACCCCCGAGCTTCTAAATTATGATAGATTGATATAAAGTGATATTACACATTTTGTGTGTTCGTCTTGTACCTAATCATAAACACATACATTTTGTCAATTTTCATATATACATAGATACATATTATATAATCACACCCGTCTCCGATTGAGGTAGGCAGACTACGGTACGCCAATTGCTTTGAGCTACACGTAAACTTCGACATAAATTTGCATAAGTATCTTATTAATATTAAAAAAAGTTTGGATGGCAGGATGTTTGTTATTCAATTACTCCAAAACTGCTAAACAGAGTTGATTAAATTTTGCACATAGATAAATAAAAGTCATGACCTTTTTATCCCGGCATAAATTCCTGTTCCCGTGGCGTTGTATACGCGGAAAAAGTACGTTAATATTATTTATTATATCTAACTAGCGACCCGCCCCGGCTTCGCACGGGTGCAATGCTGATACTTAATTAAATACACTACAGAAAAACTATGAACGTTGTATATAAAAACATAGCGGCCCGCTCCGACTTTGCACGGGCATAAAATATATATGCCTATGTCACTCAATGAAAACATGATTAAAATCGATCCAGTATTTTTGATTCATTCATTACTGCCCTTGGCCTGCACGCATTAAATTTGGAGTAAAACAATTCCTCTTTCCCTATACTTACTATGAAGATTTCCTGCTATCTTTGGAATATCTAATTTCATACAATTTTTATTACATTACACATTTTTACTTATTTACTTTTTACATTTTTACCGAACTTACTTAAGATTTTTGAAAATAATTTCCTTATTATTAAATTAATTGATTATTATTTATCGTAACTTATAATCATTAACTGATACGTTGTCGCGCTGAAAAGCACGTTTTTATCAAGTACTGTTATTTTCCTCGCTAGAGAGCTCCGATAATAAACGCGTCCGATTGCTGCTAAATTCAAAGTGCTACAGGGAGAACCGCGGCCTCCGACGCGCTATTTATAGGCATGCCTCCCCGCACTGCCCCGTCCGACCGGTACCGCCCGCCGCAAACGCAAATTTTAAATTTGTAATATCTCCGAAAATATTTGTTTAATTTACATGCTGTAAGGAACTATATTGAGCTATATTAATTGCACACTGTATTTAAGGTACTTAATTCGATAAGGATTAATGCCGTATTGCTTAAAATAGCTTCGTAAATAAGCCATTTTTTCACGTAAAAAGTAAACAATAAAAATGGTTAATGTGGGTTATCCCTAAAAGATAAACATATACCATCGCGGACTTTTTTGTAGACCTTTTTATGGTGTACAATACTGTAGTACATTAATTTGATCTAACTCGTAGTGTTTAGGCAGCGTTTTTGCTAAATTGCTAAATAAGCCCAAAAAAGTAGGTTAATCTACGACATCACGTTAGAAACCTCTAAAATTAGCAATGTTGCCTTAGTATATGATGCATGTATTATACATATAAACCTTCCTCTTGAATCACTCTATCTATTGGAAAAAACCGCATCAAAATCCGTTGCGTAGTTTTAAAGATTTAAGCGCACATAGGGATATAGGGACAGAAAAGGCGACTTTGTTTTATACTATGTAGTGAAACCACTTGTTACTAAAATGCAAAGCACCGTTATTCACCTGTACTAAATGCATCAAATAGTTTTTTTTCTCTAAGAGGAAGCCCGTGGCAAAAACTAATATCCGCTTACGGTAATATTGAGGGCCCCCGAGATGAGATGAGAGCGATCAGCCTCCCGCGGGACATACTTCTGTACCTTGCCTGTTTTGGGTATCCCACACTAAGGGTTGCCACGCAAATGACTTTTAAAAGAGTTTTGACTATTATTGTTGTCCATAAGATGAGATATTGCTAGTATAGGCTAAATGTACTATTACGGATGTATTTTAATGACAGGATTGTCACTTACTTTATTGTCGCTCTACGGGACAATATAGATTATATTTTTGTTTAATTATATCACATCCAAAAGCCTAATTCATTCGAAAATATTTTCAGTTGATTGTTAACTACTTATTTTTCCACAGATTTTCTAATTTGCCAGAAATATAATTTTAACTTTAGGTCAACAGTGATACCTCTGGTATTGCAAGCGTCCATTGCATTGATAGTAGTAATAATAATAAGAGTAAAAAAAACTGAAATGTCATTGTGCCAACCCTAATAACGAGAGTAGGCCGGTGGCACACTGTGCGCGACGCACCAACTCCCTGTATGTTTTGACTCCGCTGTTTCCCGCGCATAAATCACATGCCTAATGTATCGAAATGACGCACCACTGCACCAACACTACGGTGTATCACCATCTTTACTTATATCTACATTGCAATGTGCACTCTATGCTTTACAACTTACAATCTCAAATAGATTTTTAGCTACGAGTATGCTTAGATAGCAATGAAAATTTAACCGAATTTACAGACATTTAAGGTTTGAATTTGTTTATCTAAATGAAAGAAAAGTGCAGTTTTATAGAGCGGGCGAATAAGTATATTGCAAAAATTTTGTTTAGCTATCTGGAATGTGACTTTTCTACCGTATGTTTGGGGAGTAAGATTTAAAATTGAACAGAAAATGTATTCGTGAATGGTAAAAGTAACATTGTTTATATGTAATCCACATGAAAGCTTTCGGATTAGTGTTTGATGACATCATTATTTTTCAAATGACGATCGTGTAGCGATTTTCTCCGCCCTCAGGGATCGGAGGGTGGCTAAAATTCGTTGTGATTTATTATCTAAACGTAATTTGTAAAAGTACTTTTTTTAAGGCAACACAAGTTTTATTGTCTGCTGTCTTAAAAATTGAAAAAAAAAAACAATCATCTGTTCTTGTGCAGCTTAAGAACCTACCTAATGCTATCTAAAAAAAAAATGGAGTAGCACGATCTATATCTATTGAATCTAACTTTTTTTAAATACACCGGATTATCTGGCTACCAACCATATCTCAAGATTTTACAAACAACTTTAGTTTTATTTAGACAAAAAAGATAACAAGCATACGACCCTCCTGATAGCAAGCAGTTACCGTAGGATATTGTGGAATAAAATATTTGAAGCTCTAGCCGTATTCCACTGCAAGGCACGGATCTCCGCTCCTCTAACAAGAGAGCTATAAAAACATTGTAAAAATACATTCATTGCATAATATTATACATGACGTATCATATTCTACCCCTATTAAATTCCAAATATTCCATTGTAACAACAAACAAAACACACCAGTCGAATTATTTCCTTATAATTCTACTAAATCCCTAAAATCGCTTGGGACGTGACAGCCCTGACACTAACAACGCCTTTCATATAATTTTATACCTTATCGCTATTGAAATAAGAGCGTAGTAAAGTGGTAAAGTTATCGTGGTCATGTGTAGAGTGTCCCTTGTTTCAATTTTCCAGATCAGCGGGCCCTGTCGCGCCGAGATTGGGATTGGGTGGAAGAGCAAAACGCACATGTTGCTACGATGTTCACTTTTCATATTCAACACGCTTGTTAATTACGCCAAGGGGAATTGGGATTGACATCTCTTCTTTATTTGCAAATTGGAGTATATTGAACATTGGGTGATTTAAGTCAGCAACATACCTATTTTAGCTAAAATACCGGTCACATTAAACACGATTTGGTTTTGCGAACTGCATTTTGCTAAAATTCTTATATTTTTATTGCCAAATGTGTCAGACGAATCATCAGCCTATCTGGTGGTGAGTGTAACCGTCGGCCGTGGACATTGGCAGTGCCAGATCTTACCCAAGCCGCTGCCTATCGTGAAAAACACACAAGGGTAATCTCGCGCATAATATAAAATATGGGGTCTAATCCTAACTTTCGATATTTTTAATCAATATATTGGTCATAGTCAATTTTAAAGGAAAATGTTTTGCGTGTGTAACATGACTGCCGTGCATATGTTAGCATTTTCCAAGAATTCAGAATAACGAGGGAATTATAATTCGATAAAATTGTACTTTTGACAGACGTAGCGTAATAGTTGCCTCGAGAAGACTTTTCTATCTATCTATCTATATTTTGCCTTCTCAAAAATAATGGGCTGCACGGAACTCAATGAAATTTGGCTTTGAGATAGATGGGGAATCCTGGGAAAGGCCATACGACACTCTTAATCGCTATAAACGACATCCAGCAAGCGAAGCTGCGGACAACACCTAGTGTTCTTATAAAACACTGACTGAATAAAGACTTTTCATAATCCTAACATTCACTATGGCTGAACTACTAACACTATTTCACTATTCTAAAACATGAACAAACATCCCCGGGTACATTAATACCCACCGGTACATTACTATAACCCTAGGGTCCCGGGTAATCTCGCGCTGTCTCCAGAGACTCGTAACTCGAGACACAACAACAAATAGATACATTTGTACTGTACAATATGTTGGGGGCAACCCTATTTTGTATTTGAAGTATCCTGAGCCTATTGTAGTAAAGTTAGGTTAGACGTTATGTAGCCAATAGAGATGTTTGTAGAATAGAGGAGTTAATTTTATATCCTAGGTTTTCTGTACGCCTGGTAGTTCGAATTAGAATAGAACTCATTACTAAGGCCGTACCTAGTACCTACCATGACGTCCTCCAAGCGATTTATTTTCTATATTGATTTGTAAAAATTTTTAAATTTAATATCTAGTTTTAAGGTTGTCATTGAACGCAAATCATATTAAGATCTAAAATTAATCACTATAAGGACGTTATGGTATTTTGAATGGCTCAAAGTTTATTGAATTTTGGCATTACTATTGCAACGAGTGTAGCGGATTTGATTCCCGGGTGGAACTTTTAGTGAGAATTACAGATATTTATAGGATCACTCTTGTATATGTCTGTCCGTTTTTTGAAAAACTGTGTCTCGATTTAGGGGTTCACTTGCGAAATACAGAGCATTGATGTGCTAATTTTTATTTGAGTTGAAGATGGCAATAACTTAAGTCTATAATTAGGTACCCACCTGATAACAGGATTGTTAAAATGTTTGATGCTAAAATTAACCGTGGCTATTTTATGTCAGGTTTTATATATTATGCATAAATACAGTAGTAAATCCAATACCAAAATATAATCTGTATTCACAGCAGTTCTCAAATGTCTCGTATAAATAATATCACTTACCTTGTCGTCTTATCAACGATCGCCGCATCTAAATAAAGTAACGTACCGTGTGTCGCGCGAGAAGGCATCTGAGCCTCTAGAGCTAACTCTCCGGTTACATCAACACTTACCTGGAAAGATACAAAAAGATACAAGTTACATTGTGAATTTTATGTATGGTATGGCGAAAATGTATTACAATTACTACTACACTGAATATAGGCACGTAATGTATGTTTAAAAACACACTAATACTAGATGCTTAAATTATACATAGATGCATAAAATAGTATTTTTTTTTAAATGGTCCTAAAACAATTGATGTTTGCGTTATCAGAACTAAAATAAGACATACGGCAGAATTCATTCAGCTTAATATAAGATTGCAATACCTAAGGCATCTCTTGCCAACCATAAAATTGTTGCACTGGAGAGCGGTATTTATGTGTCATTTAGCTAAAATAACACAAAAATCGATAAAGTAAATCAGATATATTCTGATTATTCCAAATCAGGGCTTCAGAAGTACCGAGGAGTTATCTAAACGACATCTAGGAAAACCTGTCTTAGCTTAATTCGTAAAACAATGTTTCCATGAAGTTCATAAACATTTGGGAAGTATGTAAACAATTCCTCCGTTTACTGCTAGCCTAGTATCTAACAAGATAATTCAACATGTCAAGTAAATAAGACGCTTACTTTAATTGTCTCTAGTTATCTTATGCAGCTACTATAAACACGAGATTTTATGATCTGGTCCATGTAAGGAGGCTGCATTTTAATGTGACCGTATTTCCGTTTTTATCTTAGAAACACACACTTTTTAATTGATAGCTATTAAGTATTAACTTAACGGCTGCCTTTTGGACGATGTTACGAGATTTTTACATCAATTAAAATTGTTTGTTTTGAATATTTTGAGATAGTTTTACACTACTATAATATCATAGCTTCTATTTTAAAGTTTATAATTATATTATTCTTAAATCTAAACGGCTTTTTAATAGCGAATATAACAAAGTAAGAGGTTTTGCTTTCAGATGATTTACTTAAATAATTGCTTTAATTAATATCTTACAATGAATAGAGATTTAACATATGTATTACATATCAACCATAATAATAAAATTCGTGAATACCAAACACATCTAAGGCTAGTTCACAATAATCACTATTGCTTAGGCGACTATTTTCTAAACTAGATTTGTTTTGCCTCTTTGCACTGACTACCTCCCTACATCTACAGTCGTTGGAGCCGTAACCTCAGCGCCTACTAAGACGCATGTGCGAGAGTTCTAAACATTAACTTTTGCACGTGCCTATGCAAAACTAAAAATTAAATTTGCGGCATTAAGACGATACAGACACAAGTAATTAGAAGTACTTAAGCGTATAAACACAAGCGACTATCACTTAGTGCAGCTTATATGCTTGACTGTTAAAAGATTTCTTTCATTATCCTCATTCAATCTTCATTTATTTAGACATATCAAAGTACCCGACCGAGTTAATCTCCATACAAACTACACAAGCAAGAGGAGTAGCTGTCACTCCTAGGACGTCCACAGTCACCCATATAAATAATGTCAACAGTCGGGCATCGAACAATCGATGATCCATGGCACCGTGTCACCGACCACTCACCGCTTCCACAAACCAAAAAAATACATTCAGAACACCACTCCCGAGAATACAACGCATAAATATATCAAAACGAAAACAATAGGGCGACATCCCAGATATCGCATCACACACCAAACCCACGGACATATTTCAAAAACCGGAGATAAAATAAAAACAGAACAAAAAAAGAATCGAAAAAACCAACATCGAAAAAAATACGTGATGGGCATTAATTAAAACGGACCCACGACCAGGAATTCAGAAAAACAAAGAGGTTAAACAAACCTTCGCAGTGGGATCCCTCGCAATGATCATCATCTCACATTTTTAATCATCAAACATAAAATCTTTTTGTTCAATCGAAAACTAACCGTGCGTAGTCGAGTTAGAGATGGGATTGATGTCGTGTCCGATACCACATTTATCGATATAAAGAACTGTTGAAAATTATTTTTTGGTTGGATTGTCACCGTTGTTTTAATGGTATTACGCATTGAAGAAGGGTTATCTGTTCGATCCGATCTCTGGGTCCAGGTACGGGACCAAGATTGATTGGACACGACCAGACATTTTTATGTCCGTGCTCTCGGGTGTCGTCGACTCCGTTGTAAAGGAATAGGTTATTAAATTAGTGGTATCGATCGAACAAAAACTCGTAATTATCGCGGCCGTATAACTAAATATGTATCATTATTTATTTTTGACGTTTTGTTGGTTAAGTGAATGAAATGTCAGCATAATTGATTTAGACACCTTTCGGTTGTGGGTGACTCATGACATAATCGTGTTTTGGCAAACAACTCAAACAAGGTAACAATATGTTTTAAAATCTACATAAGAAAGTTGTCAGACTAAAAAAAAATTTGGACGTTGACGGATTATAAATGAAATGTATAATAATTATGTAGCTTTGTAAAAATGCATTTTTGTTTTTCAAAGTATCCTTTTTAAACTTTTCTCAATACAAATAACCATATAATAAAATCTTATCTTGCGCAAAAGATTTTTTCAGCGATTCCAAAAAGGAACACCCTATTATATTTATTACAATCATTTAAAGTGGGACGTATAAAGGATTGTAGATCATTATAGAGGGTGCGAGATACAATCGGCGCGGGCGCACGGCGCACAATGCTTGTCAACACAATGTCACCGCGCAAGCGAGTGGGCGCGGAGCGCGGAGGGGATTATGACAGACAAACGGACAAAAGCACAACGGCGCTTAGCGGTTATTGAGGGGTTGTTTATCGGCTGTATGAAAAAACAACCGTCATGAATATATCGAGTGTTTTATAGAGAACTCTTCAAACATTACTTTTTTATGTAGCTTTAAATATTATTTATAAGATGTTTAAGTACCTTAATACATAATAATATATTTTGTTTTACAGTGTAGGTCGCGTGTTCCCTAGGTGCAGCGACGACCTTCGCAAAGTGACTGGGACTGGAAACAGCTGGAAGTGAGAAGCCGAGGATATTGCTAATTGGTATGCAGTTGGAGAAGCTTATTTCCAGAAATGCAGTTGGAGAGGCTTATTTCCAGCAGTATACTGCAATAGATTGGTGATGATATAATCTAATACGTCTTTTGGCCTGCCCTAGATGATAATTATCTATAAGATTTTAAATGTATTTTCATTCTTCATCCCTTCTTATAGATGTTTTAAAGCGCAGTAAGATGCATGCGAGATGAATTCCTAGTCTAAGGCTAGTCCTGAAATTATTTTATCCATGGTATTATGTGCCTTTTAATTAAGGTAAGTTCAACAAACTTTAACACCCTGGGAGTAACGTTCTCTAAAGAAACTAATAAAGCCAAGGCATTTTTAATCGAGCATACATTTTTAAACACAACAGATTAAACAACACTACGCACATCTGCACACAAATGTCTGACAATCAAGATGTACACATCCAGGTGTTATTACAAACTAGATAAATAATAAAAAACACAACATACAAAATGGAGTTTAACCGAAATTCGATCGTAAGGATAAAGCAACAATACCATATAACATTACCGCCGTTTGTACTGAGAAAGAATGTACCAAAAACGGCAATAGTGAGGGACAAACAATACTGAATAGAGATTTAAGAAGGGATTTGGATTCAAAGGGCCAGGGCCGCTTTGTTTCATAGCCTTTTAAATTTCAAGTCTTGAGGTAACTGGATCAGGGTGGGGTATGGAAGCTGTGGCAGCGATATCAGCACGAGCGTTTTATAACTATATAGATTTTTTAGACACTCGTACAAGGTCTATGTTATTCTTACTAATATTATAAACGCGAAAGTTTGTAAGATTGGATGTATGTATGTTTGTTACTCTTTCACACAAAAACAACTGAACGGATCTGGATGAAATCGGCACAGAGATAGATTATAGTCTGGAATAGTATATAGGCTACTTTTTATCTCGATAACAGACAACTACGCGGGCGGAGCCGCGGGCAACAACTAGTAATATCATAAAAAATACAAACTTAGCAACCTTTTCAATTTTCATTGCATTGTGTTTACCATCCCTGCGTGCATAATTAAACATTATAAAATAATACTTAATTGCCATTTTCTAAAAGATCTAGCTTAGAAACAAAATTACATAAATGCAGCATTAATTTTCTTTCAAATAAGTATAGCTTTACATAGAAAATAACGGGCGGCATTTTGATAGTTTCTGCTCCATCTCAATAATAGATTTATTCAATAATATATTATCACTTGAAAAAGTAAACAGGGCCCCGCTATTCGCTATCATCAAAACCATATCTTTACTCTTAAGATTTAGCGTACGGGGAACTTGCGTCGGCGTGGCTTTGTGTGCACCGTAAAAGGGCGTGTGATTGTAGTGGCGAGTAATGGCCACTTTTTGCGCATGCGCTGTAAAAAGGCGGCGTTCGGCAACACGCTGCGTGTGCGCAGTATTTGGGTAACGCTTCTGGTTAAAGGATTATGAGGGTTTATGTAACTGCTGTTCATTTTCAGAAACATTTAATTTACTATCAAGACAAGACAAGCCTGTTGATCTAGTGGTTGGCGACTCTGACTGCTAGACCGGTGGTCGTGGGTTCGATTCCCACCCAGGACAAATTTTTGTGTGATGAACACGAATGTTTGTTCTGTGTCTGGGTGTAATTTATCTATAATATTTATGTATTTAGAAATATATAAGTATGTTTACTAGTTGTCTGGTTACTATAGTACAGGCTCTGCCTAGTTTGGGATTAGATAGCGATGTGTGAGTTGTATCAAATTATTACTATTATTAACTTTTACCTATCAACATATTATGTTGATAGGTAAAAGTTAAAAAAGTTAGTTAAAATAAAGTAAATCTAAAAGATTTAATTATAAATATATTATATTTATAATTAAATCTTTGCAGAATTGTAAGTTTAGTAATATTTTGAATAAAAGACTCGTAAATACCTCCCTTTATAAATTTTTAAAAGGCATTTTAAGATCTATGTATTATATATTTATTAAATCTATATTTATTAAATTTATTCGTAGCCTATGAAAGACCACACAGCTTCCAGATCAATTCATGCAACTTATAGATAAGTGTAACAAGACACCAGGCGCGCAGATAGATCAGGATATCAAATGATGAAATTCGTTCATACGTAATGAAATGTGCACTTCGGCATAGTGTTGCTCATTGGCGCGTAACACTCTCGATAGTTAAGTCGATAAGTGGCGGAGACAAAGGTCGGCGTGGACAAAGCGCCCGCAGTAATCAAGATATCAAGGTATAGCAGCAAGCTACGAGCTAGCAGCGGACTTATACGTAGAGCATATTTGTTACTCTCTATTTCCATATTTTCGTCCGATCAGGAGGTTACAGAAAGAGGTGGTCTAAGTAAAACGGCATACTACTGATAGACATGAGTATCTGGCAATTGAAAAATGAGACTAAGTCTCTAGCCGGTTATTTCCTTACAATGTTTATTTTGTATTATGGCAGTAATAATTAATTAATTATTAAGTATTAATTATTTGACGTTTTGATTTGGCATTTTTCCTGGGTCTAGATGAATGATTTTGATTCGTGCGTATAGTTTGTTGTCAATGTGGGTCGACGATTCAATTTTTGGGTAGAGTTAGTTACAAGAGCCTATTTTAATCTTTATTCTCCTTGAGGCCTTCCTGAGAACCAAAAAATGATCCTACAAATTAAATTAAAATGTTTTCTTTTATAACTTGCTCTTTTGAAAGTTCGTTTTTTATCAAATTATTTTTCCACTATTACTGTAACTCGCTTTCTGTTCATGTTTTGTACCTCTAAGCTGAGACAAGGTATATATACGTCTGCGCAGCGGATTAGTGCAACGCAGCGGAGCGCACGCGCGCACCAGACCCGACGTAATGCGTACGGCGCCGGCGCGGCCTCCACTCCCATCTATCATTACTGTTTAGCCTTTTTTACACTAAACGTAACAAATAATCTCCAATCTTACTATTTTGTATAACTGCTCAGCTGTAAAATGCGTGTTAAGGATAAAAGGGGAAAAAACAGAGATCTAGGACAGGCGATTTTTCTATAACAGTTCCTTTATTGCGTACTAAAATGAACTCTGTGACTGCTTGGGTGAGAAAGTGGTGTAAGGTTTGCCATGTTGAATCCCAAGTTTGATACGGGTCCGGGTAGCACTGGCTTTTTTATCAACAATGCATAATAACAACCCAGCTATGTAGGTACTGTAACTTGAGTGTTTATAAAAAATCAACAATATAATTCTACTCCTCGTAACATATTCAATGTTAACAATTATTATATAAATTAATTTATATCACGTTTTAATATCAACTTCCAAAGGGATGTCGATATTAACAAGAAAGTATCAACTAAAGAGTTGTTACATTCTTGTACGCAGCCACCATACTGAGAACGTCACCTCATCCTCGTAGAGCGTTTTATTTTATACGTTTTTGAAGACATTAACGTAGGATATCGTATAACACGGTTACGAGTATAATAGAGAACACGAAGCAATGTATCTGTTGCTGCACTACTCTGGTGGCCATTCATTTGATATAGGTAGTGTCCGTAGGCGTAAGGCTTGTAATACCCTAATACTCGTATGTTTAAAAGGTTCATTTCTCATATTAACATGACATGTAGATTTTCTTAAGGACAATTGCAAATAATTTATTTTAAGTGTAGAAGAACAAAGATGCGATGATGCTGAAATAAGAAGACGGTAACTGCTTACTAGTATACAGGCCGTATGTATATGTATGGCCTTGTTTGCTATCTAAGCAGTATAAAACAAGTACTTTCACTAAAGATTTAGTTATGCTGATAAATAATATTAAAGGATGCAACTGCAAGTACCTACACCGGTTCCATTATTTTTAAGGTGAATAAAGCGCGATTGATACTCCCGGTATCAGGACTATCACTCGCGCAATTTAGGTCTCTTATAAATAAGTAAAAGACACCAGAATTTCTGAACCATTACCACCGAACTGGCCGTAGGTAGATTGGCTAACATCGTCTTTCTCATCGTTATTTTTCAGCAACATTTACGTTACATTCATTACTTATGACTTCCGCAAGTATTACTTTGTAACCAAAATTAATAAATTTATAAACGCCTATAGTATCTAATTTAGTATAAAATACTAAATAATTAAGGGCCTTGCCCTGCCTATATTTACACTATACATAGCATAGTAGTATGTTGTTTGTATTTACGTAGGTACCAACTATAACAAATGTTGGTAAATAAATTATTAAACAGAACTGAATACTGGTACTAATAAGAGTTTTAGCGCTTCTTGCACACGTGTTACTTTATATGCTACCTAATATTTATCTTTAGACTCTGTAAAACAGACAATTATTACACCCAAAAACTATCAAACTTTCTGTCTGACAGCGTCAGCAATAAATAAAACATATAAGACATTATCATAAACTATCCAATAACATATTATACAAATAAAACATAATTAAATTAACTATACAAATTTAATTACCCGTTCCTATTTCTCACGTACGCCATACTAAACCGTCCTCAACAAACACAAAGACATCCACATATAAATTAAACTTAAGTATTCCTACATAAATAATATCGAGTCTATGTTCTAATTAAAATCTTGTACTATTAAAGAAACTCGGAGTAATTTCTGCTACAGAAAAGCGCCCCGTTGTGATCTTAACGTTCCGTTCCAGCGTTTACCATTAATCTGAGGAGTCGATAAAACCGTGCGACGGACGGCGACGGTAAAATTCATCGACAAATTTTATGTGACAACACTAGTCGGCATAGGGCGTAGTAAGCCCCGCCCACTAGCGTACGTAGCTCTGTAATCAATGTTTGTCCCTTTCACTCGTCAGTAATTTTGGTTTAATGCATTATGTTGATTAGATATTTTTGTATAAGTGAGTTACATTATCTTATGATTAATTTGTTACTCGAGCAATTTAATGAAATCAAACGTTGTGAGTTACAATTCACAATTAAATATTAATTCATTGCTGTAACTTGTTCATTTTGCTTTATTAGGTAGGTAAAAAACTGTTGATTTCGTTGGTTAAATACATTGTCGTTAAACATGAACTATTGTTATAGCGTTATACCCAAACCTAGGGAATCGTGTGTAGATAGATAACGTTGGACTTGTAACACCCTTCTTTTTGGGACGGAGGTAAAAAAGTCAACTCCTGCAAACTCAAACTCAAAATTCATTTATTACTTTAGGTTCCAAAGTAACACTTATGAAAGTCATAAAGTATGAATAAGCCAGAAAGATGATGTTAACAAAAAAAACTCTACGGCTGATAATAATTCTTCATAATCTACTACTAAATAAAATAAATAAGACACGTACACTATATTAGCAAAGAAGCTCGACCGAGGAATGAAATGAAACCCACAGCCAAACAGCAAACAATGATGTGCTTGCCTAATTCGCACCTAATATGCTCCCAGTGCAGCATCGAAAGATATTTTTTTTTAATAACTTTTTTTCTTTTTGCTAGGTTACCCATAACACAAAATGCCAGTGTTACATTATTTAGAGTCGGCAACGCGAAGTCATGGACCTGGCATTACAAGCATCCGTAGAAGATGATAATTGCTTAGCATCACGCTGGCCGTATGCTTTTCTGTCACAGTAGTATCTAGCTACACTTTGCCAGCATAGTGAACTATGGGCTCTGTGCTCACCTGCCTCAACGATAAACTTTCATATTTTAATAAATTTGTCGTATTTTTTTATTTCAATACTAATAACAATCTATATTAATGTTTTGGGCATACAATAAATACCTACTTGCTTCGTTTAAATAGACTAAGTACATCTAAGTACTAAGTAAATCATTAAAATTAAAAATAAAACAAGTAACGTTAAGAAGATATTATGTAAATGTAAACGTTTCTTGGCCCGTTTCATTTTAGCCCTTCAGTAATCGTTTTTTTGTGAACATAGCTATAAACTTCACCACGTCAGTAACACCGCGCTAAGTGTTTTGTTCTCAGTTTGATTCCTACACGAGACAAAACTTTGCGTGATCCATTTTTTTGTAAGTCTAGCTGTAGGTAGGTACTTAGTCTCTGTGAATTGGATGTAAATAATCTATTCGCGGTATGAAGAGGCAAGCGGAACTAGTGTATTAAAACGCAATATAAAAGATTTTTTGAGAGACAGCTGCGTATTTTTTTATGGCGGCAGATTATGGCGATGACAGCCGGCTATATTAAATCATCTAGTGCAAACTAATCCTGGGGATTACAGCTCGTTCGGATGAATCTTACTGACATTATAACATGACAAGTTGTGGCCATAGAGGGTAAGGTTAAGCACCGATATTTGTTAACATTATGTTGAATTTATGTGTGTACTTAACTTACTTTTAAACGTTCATATCTATATTAGTCGAGTATTAAATTTAGTCATTTTGTTTAGGGCTAAGCTAATGACAACATGCCGTACCAGATAAATTTCTTACCACGTACGTAAAGTTACATAAAGTTGTGGAATGAGCTCCCTGCCGAGGTTTTCCCAAGAGACTATAGCATGGGGTTCTTCAAGAAAGGAGTTATAAGGTTTTTAAAGGGTCGGCAAAGCGTGAGTGACACCCCTGGTGTTGCAAACGTCCATAGGCTACGGTAACTGCTTACCATCAGGCGGGCCGTATGCTTGTTTGCCACCTTAGTAGTATAAAAAAAAAATGGTTTTAATTGAAATTGCGTTTATGTATGAACATTAGGCTCTTGAAAACATTGTAAAATCTTGTTGGATTCTGAATATAATCATATCAATCTCAATCCAATAATAAAAACTGATGATAAGAGCATTGCATAGATATAACTTTTCAAAAATGTTACTCCAAATTTTATTACTATTTTTTATAATTTATTTATAAAGACAAACCAACAGAGCGAAAAAATATTCTAATATTTAATGTCGCCATAAAAATCCTATTTCACGGACCAGGAGAGCAGTGATGTGCAGGAGGTATTCGCAGGCGTGTCGGATGCGGCGCGACGCGGCGCGTGTCGGACACACGCGCCTTCCAGTCATTGTGATTCGACGATGACATTGGATTACTACGGCTCTATGGGCTCCTAGTAATTTGACGCTAATTATGAGCAAATGTAATTGTGAAGTCAATAACGTAACGTTGATATTTGATGCTGCAGTCGACGTCAAAAAGAAGATGACAACATATTTGTAATTTTATTGGTCATGAAACTACTTGTAAATGCGAAAGTAACTCTAATCTATTTTTACTGCTAAACTACTGAATCAAATTTGATTAAATTTGATACAAGTATTTGACGTAAAACACCAACAACAACGGAATAAAATAAAAATACTAATGCTGAACTACACAGAAGAAAAGATTTTTATCAATATTTACAAGAATTAAAAATTCTAAAATACCATTATCGTAAGTGAACTTAATAAAACTACTGTAGACAAAGCAACAATAGATATAATTTAATTCGACAAACACAGCACAAATGCATTTCGCAGTTAATTCGATTCCCGGGTAATGTAATAAGTGTTCAAATGAAAACTAATGTCGCTGGAGGACTCGGTCAGCCGGAAACTTCCGAACGCAATCTAATTTGTGCCACCCCTTGTGTGGCCGGTCATATTTTAGAGAAAATGAGAAAAATATTGCAAGGGTGAGGCTGAGAGACATGTAATATAAACAGAGCATGCTTCTAAGATGATTTTGTTTGAATTAACTCTTTTAATATCTTCTAGTTGACAAATAACGATACGGCCTACCAGTAAGATAATATTGTAGCATAAACAAGTTTGCAAGATCAGCAGAATTTACGCGCTCGGGTAATTGAACATTTATAGAAATAATATTGACATTATACGAGTAATGAGGTTATTTGAGTTTGAGTTGAGTTTGATTAAATCATTTTCTTTCATTTTCATAGTAAAATGTTAAACGTCACAGTACCCATGCTATGTAAAATAGACTATAGTTGCAAATATCACATACACAAGTAATAGACTTATTTTCTATACCTAGTTTACATGGACTTTAATCACATGGATAGGAATGAGATTATAGATACTTATTTAACAATCTTAAATAGGTTAAATTATTCTACAATCGTTGAATATCTGCGTAAAAACAATACGATGATCCACAATATTATAATTTATTACATATTAATATTAACGTCTATAAAGGAAAGCTTTTTTAATTCTAGACTTTACTCGTTTAGATGTATACAAACAAACAATCATAAGAAACATTAAGGGTTGCAAGTGCAACACTAATGAAATCTGTATTAGATTAGTGAGGGGGTAATGAGCCAAGGGCGCGTAACAAGATTACACCCCAACCCTAATCCCGAAGTGTCCCGGAGTGCTCTCCTAAAGTGATTACACAGACAACAACTACTACCCCTAACAATAGCGATGATTTGTGATTGCAGTTGTTTTAACATCCTTACTAATATTATAAATGTGAAAGTATGTGAGTATGGATGTATGTTTGTTACTCTTTCACGCAAAAACTACTGAACGGATCTGGATGAAATTGGCACAGAGATAGATTATAGTCTGGAATAACATATAGGCTACTTTTTATTACGATAACATAATAATGAATTGTAATTCTACTAATCTTATTTTAAGTAAACTGTCAAGTTTTTATAAGAAAAATGAATTATTTTTTATAAGCAAAACATTTGCTTTTTAAATTCTACTAAGGTTGCAAACAAGCATACGGTCGGCCTGATGTTAAGCAGTTATCGTAGATAAGCACCGTACCAGTCGGAGACACGCAAGTGATGACCAGAGGTATCACTTGCGTGTTGCCGAACCATTTTTTTTACATCAGGGCGTTATGGATGGCGGATGGAGTATCCCTAAGATAGGAAAACGTTTCTTTCAAAACGCATCCCTAAATGAACGCTAAAGACCTGTACTCACACACAGTAACACAATTACAACCCTGTGTGTTGAGTTATTTGGCTGTGGTCTTTTGTAAATAGGAGGTCCTTTCCCAGACGGGTTTGCTCGCTAGTATGGTGCCCTACTTTCGTTGTACAAAATTTTAAGTTTATAGCTCCAGCAATTTCGGCCCTGCGTTGATGAATCAGTCCATCAGGACCACTAATTATATATGTAGCTCTGATCAGCGGTAGCTACCTACTCCCTCCTAAAAGATGGCGGCTATATGTTTAAATACGAGTTTAATAGTTATTTTATAAGCTATGTTGCATCCTCGGATTGTTGCGTGTGAGTCCTTAATGGAACTATAAGTAGCGACGGGTGGCGATCGCAAATATGGAGCTCGGCTAAGTAACGATCTAGCCAAGTTCTTACCAGTACCATGGTGTAACGAAGACTCTATATAGTGAGGATACAGCCGCATTATGTCAATATAAATACCTACGGTAGGTATTAAGTAACTCAGTTAGTCGTTTGAAAAATCTTTACGTTTTCTTAATAGATAACTGCACCGTAAGCAGCATACCGTATCTACGCACGGGTAATCTTCTAGCTTTCTAATTGCAAACCTCCGTAAGCTTGCAATACCAGGAGTTCCTATTACTCTCGCGTTGTCGACCCTACACCTTGTAATACCAGAGTTTTGTTTGATGGGTAAAATATTTTTTACAAAAACTCATCTCGAAATGAACACAACTACACCGCTGTTATATTTAGCTGTGGCCCTTCCCCAGTCGAGCTCGCTCGCTTGTATGATGCCTCCCTCATGCAAATCAATCCGGGTAATATAACCGTAAACAAACAATCCAACCGAGTAGAAATATAAATAAAAAACTAAATGTGCGAAATCGTAACATCAGAACTTAAGTTTTATTTCACAATTTACAGCCACCTCCACCTCTAAATTATTAAAACAAACAGTGCACCTCGCAGTCGGCCTCGTACAAAGAGGCTGGGCCGGCGCGCGCGCACATCGCGTTGATTAATCAATCAATTGCATGGCATCGTTACTGCGCCGCCGGCCATGCTTTGGTAAAGCCGATATTATATCAGTTATATCGATATTTATAGATTATAAGCATAAGCGATATATATTTAGCAAGCAAAAATGATCATTTATATTTGAGTATCTAATGGTCGTAAGAGACAATTTTTTTTGCAGATGGCGCTGTGTATGTACATATTCCTACCTAGTTAGTATTATATGTATTTATGAACATACATGTATGCACTATATGGGATTGGTGATCAATGGGTTCGCAATATGAGTACGCAAACGTATACCTCATTGCCATAATGTGGGCGGTAATTGTAGAGTAGAGAATTGCATTTTGGTATGAAAAACGCAACTTAGATTTTAGCAAGCAGTTCCTTTTTTTATAAAACTAGCGCCCCGGCTCCGGTCATTGCCTGGATTAAACAGCTATAGGATCGAATTTTCAATAATCCGTAATAGTTATGGTTGTGCGTCCATCGTCAGTCAGGACAAGTTATTATATATACATATATTTATCTTCTATATTATATAGAACATAAATATATGCCCTAGGAGAACATACAGCGACCAAGTAGGGGATTTGCTAAAAAAGGGCCAAATTAAAAGTACCCAGAATCGACGTTCATGCATGAAGAGGTTGATGAATGTAGAGGAGGCGAAGGAAGTATGTTTGGATCGAAGCAAGTGGCGTACCATAGTCTCTGCCTACCCCACTGGGACACAGGCGTGATGATTTGTATGAATGTATTATATAGAATAGAGATAGTAAATAATATAAAAATACACTATTATGATTTTTATATCACGTCACGATACCTTTATCGACTGTTCAGAGCTTTCATAGTAACAATACAAAATGGGATACTGACAATGACGTCATACAAATATAACTAATCGTAGTGCCATAGATTTAAACAAAAAAAATCAAAGAATTAATGGTAGATCAAAAGTTAAAACAAACAGAGAGCAACATTAGAGGTACTTGCGTTGACGGTGCGCTCACGCACCCATACACATGATTTATCGATCCCTGCGCCCGCGCACTGCGCACACCACTACTATAAATTATCATCGGTAATGATCAATACCAGTGATTTATTATCACGATAAATAAATCGATACAAATAAAATATATACCTACCGATAGAAAAAAAATGCGATTTAGCATAGACAGCTTCATGATGTTAAGTATGATTTTTTGTGATCATTAATCGACAACGTTTAATCATCAATACCTACCTTATTACATTTAGTCAGAACAATAATACGCTATCACTAACACCGATTTACAGAAGACAAGATACCGTTCTAAGGTTTTTTTTCTTTATACAATAACAAAGAGCCAAACAAGCATAAGCGGTGGTGGCCGAGTGGGAAAGTAACCGACTTGCACGCAAGAGACGCGAGTTCGATTCCGGGCAGTACCAATGTGAATTTCACTTTGTGGAATTTATATGTACTAACCAAATGATTCGCCATCTGCTAACGGTGAAGGAAAACATCGTGAGGAAACCCACATGTCTTAGAAGAAATTCTAAAGACATGTCAGATTCACCAACCCGCATTAGGCCAGCGTGTGTGAATTAAGGCCTAAACCCTCTCTCTCTCTTGATAGAGGAGAGGAGACCCGTGCCCAGCAGTGGGACATATATGGGTTGCTATTATAAACAAGCATACGCGCATACGGACCGCCTGATGGTAAGCAGTTACTGTAGCTTATGGACGCTTGCAGCACCAGTTATTTTATTATGTAAGAAGCACAGATTTCATTGAAACAAGCACCCCACGACTCTGACTCCAGTAAGTCAGGATCAATAATTATGAACCCACAACACGCCGCACAGTGGTAAATGGAAAGGTAACAACTTAAGCCACTGAACCAACTGTGCAGTGATTATATATATACTAGGGGTCGCCCGCGACTTCGTCCGCGTGGTAATTTGGAATATTTTCCCCGATTTTGCAACATATCTCACTACTGCTCCACTCCTATTGTTCATAGCGTGACGTTATATAGCCTATAGCCTTCCTGGATAAATGCACTATTCAACAAAAAAGTTTTTTTCTAATCGAACCAGTACTTTCTGAGAATAGCGCGTTCAACCAAACAAACAAACAAACTCTTCGGATTTATAATATTATATTTATCTAAATATAGATATATTTATCTAAGATAAATATTAATTAATATTTATATCTATAAAAAAATATATTTATCAAGTCCCCAAGATCTGACTAATGCTGAACTGGACACCTGATTGCTACAACTCTGAGACATCCACGTACTTTGTTTTATGTCTAGTTTAGGATAGTTTTTTAAATTATTAGTTATATATATTATTACCATTTTAGTCCACAGACACAGATTTTAGACACTTAAGTCTCTAATTGTAGCAATAAATATTTCTTTCTTTTTTTCTAGTGGGAACAAACAGTAAAACTTACAGTAACGACCCATCTGTTATTAGTTATATTGTTCAATGAACTAGAAGTTAGGCAGTTAAGTGTGTATAGGTGAGATCGGTGGTGGTGCGCTATCTCAACACGTGTTTATTGAACGCCGGTATCCACCAGTTATCTGTTACGGTCTGTCGGTGTGTTTGTCAGTTACGAACGGTCCGATGTTGTAGATAAAACATTTGTTAGATGCGATAACGTGTTGAGATATGTTACTTCATGTTGATGTTGGTACTGTGCTCTAAGGGAACTTGTGGTATGTCTACCATCGGTTTTAGTAGATAGTTTTTAAAGACATATATTTTCGTTTTAGTTTTTCTTTTCTAATAAACGATTAATTCCCGAGGTTTTATAAACATTTTAATCACGAAAACAATATTTTCTGGATTACATATCGCACCAATGAAAAGCTACTAAGTGGTAAAGACGAGGTAACTATGTATTTGAACCACTAAGTCATACGTATTCAGGAGAGATTTGACTGTACGTAACACGTACCGGTAGTCGAACAGACAAATAAATAAAAACTACTAAAAAAACAAGTGTTTTAGGATTAATATCGATATCAACTTATCAAACGAGCCCCACTAGACAAGTGGCATAAACGGGAATAGAATATAAAGCAAATGTATGGAATTTGATGTAAGTTTACTATAAACTTATGTCAAATCCCATACATTTTCTTTCTATTCTATTAAGTAGATTACCGTTTATGCCATTTGTCTAGAGGGGCTGAACAGTTTAAGGGCAAAGAAATGTAAACACAGTTCTTCAGCGAAAGGAGTTTATACTTATATGTAAATGTTATATCTACATATTTATGTACACAGAGTATTGTTAGAGAGAGTTAAAGCTGTTCATTATAATAAATTAATAATAATTATATCTACAAATTAAAACCTACATATAAAGTATCTAGCATTCCTCAAATTAGTCCGAGCATGTCAAACTAATTACAAAGTCTACAAAATTATTTAATTATTCATTTAAATACAACTCGTAACTCGTACTCGTAATAACTTTTGTAATTTATAATACAATTTAAATAATGATTAAAACTATAATAAAGAAGCTCAGTGGCTTCATTTCGACGTAAACCTTCGAATCTTTACCATCTTGGAATTCTCAAATAGCCAATGAAATTTTACTGCCCGCGCCGGCGCACATAACTTCAACGCTAACTAAAAAATACCGTCGTCTAAAAAAGGAGAAAAAAAGTAAAATGGAGAATATTCTCAGGCGGTTTATCTCTCGGTCGCATCGGGGAGTTTCCTGGACGACCAACGGAATTAAAACATTGCATTTTTACCATAGACCCGTGGTAAAAGATGGTATCACGAGCGTGGACACACGATTTATTTTACTACAGTTTCAAGATCGAATTCTCGACTCATGGCCGACTGCGGAGTGTGGGTTAGAGTCGACTTAGGTACAGCGAACGTCAAATGATGTGATGATGATACACCTTATTATCCGACTATCTACCGGAACTGTTGCTGATTGTACCATTAAAAAAGTGGCGCTCGACCACTCAATACAACAGATTGCTGAGATTGCACACGGTTCGACACAAGAGGACAAAGTATTAATATTATTATTAATTAACTATTCACTCGCTACACAACGTTTATTCATAAATCGAATAAGATTTTTTTGACTATTTAGTTAAATTTATTTAAATATTTTTTAGCATTTTTGCTACGCAATTAGCTGAAATATATTTAAATATTAAAAGCAGTGTGCAAAGTAGGAGCTCGGATGGCACAATTGGTAGTGCGCTGGGCTGTAGAACCAGAACCCAATGCAATGCTGCTCAGGGTTCGTCTTTTCCCACATTGCTTTAAATATTTAAACATAGTTCAATATAGCCTAAAGTGTTAGAAGTGGTCGATCGCCAACTTCGTCGATAATACATGAAGTTGTATTAATTTCGGAGTTAGTCAGTGGAAAACCTTTCCACGGTTCAAAGCTGATACACGAGAAATACATATTAATGTTAGATGTAACGTGTACAAGTTCTGATTATACTCGTACTTTAAACCTACCATGTTAATGTGAGTTCGTATATAAGTTTTAATTGTTTTAATGTGTTAGATTTATTATGAAGATTCCTACAGGTGATACAGTTGTGTGTTGAGCTCATCATGTGAGTGCGATTAAGTTATTTTTTTATTTAATTTTAAAACTTTATGGAGACATTGTTGGACAAAGGTGGGCTTAATGCCAAAGGTATTTTCTAAGTCATATTGTGAAGAACTCATTCTGACACGCTTTGTGTCTTTTAAACTGCGACAAGCGTCGTACCACGACGAAATAGCAGTTCATTTTCAATCTTAATTGTAAAAATTTAATTTTATTACATAGATTAAATTCAATTTATTTCCTCTGTAATAGATATCAGCAGAAAGCTAAAAATGTATAAACTGATTCACATGACAAAGACTTCAAAGTTACAAGACACCTCCAAAATACAGAATTTCATCACGCGAGTGTGTTTAGTGCACAAAAACAAGGTGCGTCTCATAATCGCTTCATCGTCGCTCTCTAGACGCCAGAGCTGTCTCGCCGCGTCTGCATTATCCACATACCGTCCACAAACAAACAAACTACTACAAAGAATACCTGCTTTCTTTTAGACATTTCGGAATCTACAATGGGTATGATTGCAGGTCTCGATTATAGCGATAAACGGAGACAACAACAGTATCGCTAAGATTTCGCAAGTAATATGTGCTATCGCAAGACAACTTGGAATTTCGCAGTTTGACGTTTTTTAACGATGTGCGTTGATTTTAGCTGAGATAATAATCACTTTATTTTAGACTAACGGCTAAACCCTGGCTTCGCACGGGTGGACAGTAAATTAGTTTTCGTAAATATTCTGTGCCAGTAGTTTGTGAGTTTATTCATTAAAACCTACAAAAATTAAAAAATAAATTCTCTTTTTAACACTTTGAAGGACAGTGAATGCCTATAGACGCCATGACAATAAAACATCTATTGTGTCTACGTTACTGTCCGAGAAAGTGTTAATATTAGTATAGACTAAAGCAAAATCTTGAGTGTCTCATCGAGTGTTGTGGGTCCGAATTCCATACGCCACAAAACTTTGTGAGATCCATAAATATTTTGTCCGAGTACAGACTCAGAAGAAATATTTAACGTACACTTTTCGTTCACGAACACAAAGTACATTAATTACGAATCACTTATAATATCAGTTAAAACTAAAAGGATACGTACTTAGTTTTGTTGGATACGAATATACTTAGTATATTTGGTAGATATGGATTTAATTCGTCACCTGTAAGTAAAGATATTTTACTATTTTATAACTATGAGTATGATGCTTACTATGTATTAATCATAAACATCATCAAAATAAAGACACAAGCGTCATTCAATACAATTCCATGAGCACTAAAAAGTTTGCAACCATTCTTCATAAAAAAAACCCGTCAGATATAACTTGTGTCTCCTGTGATACAGCTCGTCTGATCCATTATACATGACGACATGTGTCGTGGTGATTGGCCGTGCACCTTGGGACACGATACCGAATGTTTTTGTTCAACACACACCGAATTCCTAAATCGCGTTACATTTCTTGCGCGTGCGACGCGGCGGTTGTCTCAAAGCAACGTTTTTGGGGTACTTCAAGGAAGGCTCGTAAAGATATCGAAGTAGAATCCGATGTATAGCTGGACATTGTAGAAAGTAAAAGCAATGTTGTGATCGTTATTAGTAAATTAAATACAAATTAATTGCTTTATTACTCAATGCTTATAATTAGAACTATAAATTTTGCGATTATGTGACAAAATCTAGCTAAGAAAGTTTAAACGATTTTAAAGTGACAGTTGATTCGCCTTATGTTATGTAAGGTGGCGAAATACCTAATGTACCTAAGAGAAAGCGAGACTATCACCCGCCATACAAAGGAAAAAATTCTTGGAGTCGATGTGAGTTGTGACAGGGATTTTTTTAACTAAAACGCCTAAAAACACTTTGCTCGATCCGATATTCGAACTCAGGACCTTACGATTAACAAACCTAACCGCAAAGTTATGCTCTAAATATGCTCTAAATGACTAAATAACGAAAAAAATAATTAATGCATGTCAAAAAATAAATTTAAAACATTTTCAATGTTATCTAATTATATCGTGTAGTTACAAAAAACTTGTTATACACAAAACGCAATACTCTTATTGCTTTTGCACAATCGAGTAAAAACGTCATCAATACAAACAAGTTAAGACAATAGGACATAAATCATAAGCGGCACTCGTCACCGACATTTAATCGTACTTTTAATCGCGCATTGTGTGTAAGCACCCTAACAACACATGACAATGACATAAGTAAGTATAATATCGTCTATTTTTAGCACACTTAGGTGGCAAACAAGCATGAGGCCCGCCTGATGGTAAGCAGATATCCTTACTATAATATAGCCTATGGACGCTTGCAACACCAGAGATGAACTTGTGTGTTGCCAACCCAAAAAAATATTGACAACGGAGTTTAATGGAGTATCCCTGGAATGGAAATATATTTAGTTACACCACTGTATGTAGTCATTTTTCTGTAGTCATCTGTAAGCTGGAGGTCCTTCCCCGGTCGGGCTTGTTCAATTGTATGATGCCCTCTCTTAAATAAATAAAGTATCATACTATCTCTTTTTAGCGAATAAGACAAGGACAGCATAAAAATTGCTCGGGTATTTGCGTCGTGTAACTATGCCTTCATTTTCGTTTGATCGTAATGTATTAATTAATGATAGCAAATTATATCTACTTGTCCGTGTCTTATTATGCTAGTAAAGACCGATTTATGATTCAGTTACGATTAATGGCAGATGGCGTTGGATATTTTAATTGTAACAATTGCAACACCAACATTAAAATGTAAATTATGTTTACTGTGACTGCCTCGGTGGTTCAGTGACCGCAGTATGCGCCTGCTGGTTTCGATTCCCACACAGTATAAAACTTTGTGTGACCCACAAAGAATTGTTTTGAGTCTGGGTGTAATTTGTGTCCGTTAATTGTATGTTTGTAAAGTCTCCTGCGACACAGAGATTGTTCTCTAGTGCGGGAGTTGTCTTTTTAAAAGAAGAAGAAAACTGTGGCAACACTCCCCTTCCATCTCTAACAAACGTCCATTACACAAGTGAAATTTACTGCTCCGCTTTTTTATTTCTTCTTCCGCGTCACCAACGTACCAGCACCTCAACAGCACCCAACACCACACTAATACGCTGCACAGATGGCCCTCTTGATAGAGGAGAGGAGACCCATGTCCAGCAATGGGACAAATATAGGTTGATATCATTATTATATCTGTTATAGTGGCAGATGGCAAATAAGCATACGCCTCGACTGATGGTAAGCAAGTATCGTAGTATAATCGATGATCGCGCGTTAATTTGTAGTACCGTAGTTTGATGATGAGTTTACCACCTATAAAAAAAATTGGTAATAGATAGGCTATTATGAAATGGGAAGCCTTTGCCCCGCAGTAGGATAGACAGTAAAATATGCAAAACATTGAAACAGCAAAGCCGAAGGTCGTATTATATTAATACTCGTAAATGTTTGTTATTGTAACCGTAAATTGTATGTTTGTAAAGTCCCCCGCGAGACGGGACTTGTTCCCTACTGAGACAATTAGTAGTAGGGAACAAGTCCCTTTAGATAAGAAAAAAAAACAACAAAGATTTTACGTTTCCATACTAATATTATAAAGCTGAAGAGTGTGTTTGTTTGTTTGAACGCGCTAATCTCAGAAAGTACTGGTTCGATTATAAAAAAATATTTTTTGTTGAATAGGGCATTTATCCACGCTATGATCATAGGAGCGGAGCAGTAGTAAGATATGTTCCAAGATCGGGGAAAATATTCCAAATTACTACGCGGACGAATTCGAGGGCGAACCCTAGTAGTAGATAAACTGGTTACAACTTTATGGGTTGGGAACACGCAAGTGATACCTCTGGTATTGCAAGCGTCCATAGGCTACGGTAATTGCTTAACATCAAGTGAGCCGTATATATATGCGCGCGCTAATTTGATGGCACCCAAGTGTCACTTTGTAACCTGAATATATATAAAAGACTTGCATCTATAAATCACTTCCCTCTATAGTCTTATAAGTAAATGAAACGTCTAAACAAAAGCAAGGCTGCTCCTCATTTGGGGGTCGCCATATAAGGCAGTATGCAGTCTGCGGGCGCGTCACCTGCGCGCTCTCCCTCGGCCCTTTTTATGCGCCTGCGCCGCGCCGCGACACACTGCAGATTTACTGCCTTATCTAACAAGGATATGGCAGAACTGGAATAGACTTAGTTTACTGATGTGAACATGAAATACATTATACATTATTGGGCTTATTTGTTAGTGACGGATAAGGAATACAAATTTAATCACCACATCCTGTTCCATCCCGAGGGTGTCCTAAGAGTCGACTTTGGAAGTTGGTCAGGCAGATAATATTTACTGCAAGAGAGGGAAAAGTCGAAACAAAACCCTATACCAACGCGTCTGGCGTGCGTGGTATAGTAGGCAAAACTTACCTACCTATATTTAAAAAAATAGATCAAACGATTATTGTGTAAAAATATTTGCAAAACAAATGAAAATATGAAATATTTAACTTACGAAATAAGTTTTAGATATTATAGAGTGTTGGCATATATTATATCTCACGTATATTATATCTTGTGAACGTTATTGAAAATATACCAAATAAGTTTATATTATCTATGAAACGCACTCATAGTAAACTTTTCTCAAACAGCTTAAAATATAAGCTATGAATCAATATTAACTTTTCTAAACCATAAAATTATTGTAATATAAACTTTAAAATCAGTTTGAGACTAAAGCAATTATAATAATAATAATAATAATTTATTTTTCACCACAATATTAGCATTTTATTTTTTTTAAATATAATGGCATATCTAGATAATTTAATTCCACGGTGCACAATGCAGGTGCCGCCTTGCTACGCCGAATATGGCATCGATGAAACAACACATTCTCTTTATGGCTCATTGTGATATTTTTGTCAAAATTTTAATACGCCAAATAAAATTTCTTAACGGTTTATAAATTCAAGAATGGGTAATAAATCTCAATAAATAATTTTAAATAAATTCTGAAGTCTACTGACAGTGCACTTGTGAAACGTTTTGCAATTATTATTATTAAATGATCCTTGTAGGTCGCATAATTTAGTGGAAACCATTATCCATGTATCTGATTATACAATTTATTTTATCAAATTAAGTAGGTATCTCTTGAAAAACGATTAAAATATAAAGCACTAGCTGTTGCCCACGGCTTCGCCAGCGTGGATGTCGGTTATCGCTGTAAAAAGTAGCCTATGTGTTATTCCAGACCATAATCTCCGTTCAGTAGTTTTTACGTGAAAGAGTAACAAACAGACATCCATCCATCCATTCTTACAAACTTTCGCATTTATAATATAAGTAGGATTTAGCGAGACCATAATTTTACAACAGCCATATATGTATAATGAAAACCGTTGGGTTATTACTAATTGTAATTATAACAATGCCAAATCTATTTCTCTCAAACAAACGAATAATATAAGACACATCACAATCACAATAAGCTATTAAAAACTGCAATAAATCGACAGTTTGTTCGAGATCGCGTGATCGCAGAGTATTTAACTTAGGGCGCCATGATAATTACAATCAATAATCGCTTACGTGATATATAAACTGAATAGCAACTATTAATCGGATGATTTCGATGTGCTCAGAGAATTCTGACCAAACTTTAAACAGACATACAATTCAATTTATTTCAAGTAAATTGCAACCTTAACATAAGACTTCAAAAGTTCAAATCGAATGATACTTAAATTTGCTTAAGTCGTTTGATTAAAAAAGGCTAAAGAGTTAGCTGTGATAAATAAACTTTAAGTAGCTCAACTGCAGCGCGAGTGAGCGGGACAGTTGTTTAAAGCAAAATGTGAAAGGGAGAAGAAAGGTCTGATCGTGAAGAGTTAAAGGGGTGAACAAAACAAACACTGAGCGGCAATTACAAGCGCCCGCGGTGAATGCGTCGCCGACGCACGTGCCGGCTTGCTATGGCGAATGTTTCATGATCAAATATTTTTATTTATTTATGGAAAATCAACAGCCTATTCTAATTTGACGTACAATATTAGTATTGCAACAGTAAGCCAATTACAAATTCATCATTTTCGCGTTCATGAAAAATATTAAGATGTTATTTTGTGAATTTGAATATGAATACAGTTATAGTATAGTTTTTATTTTATAGTTATTACAAATTAATATTGTAATATTTTAATTAAAACGTGTGTTTAAACACTAATAAGGAAATAATCAATAAGTTTTAAGTTATGCTATTAATCAGAGACATAACATATTCAGTTTGGACAAAATTTACCTACTCATTCGATGAAGTTTTCTTACATCTATGCAATGGCATGGGATAATGTAATAGCAGCAAATAACGTCATAAATAAAATAAAAGAGCTGACAGAGTACAAAAGATTTACATAATAGTAATGTGTTTGGAAGTTTAATAGCTATTTACGCTTGTGGTAAATTAAATTATGTTGACATATGATCTATGAGTGTATGCCTACCTATATATAAATACTCCAAGCATCAAGCATTCGACAGGTAGCTCAAAATATTAACAAAAAATAATAGAACTAAATTATTTCAATCCATAAGTCATGGATGTATTGGATATATATTCATAGGTACCGCGCAGTCGCGGGTTCATAGGTGAACGTTAATATTCAATCAGAGCTATGTTCCGAGGCTCAGATATAAATGGATCGAGCTCTTTATTATACAGATATAAATTATTATTTGTTTATTTTCATACTAGCATTTGTTCGCGGTTTCTCTCGCTTTATATATTAGGAAACACCGCCTATCGCACGATTTTTGTTTTAAGACTAGTTAGTTGGAAATTTGGTCTGTTTAACTTACTACCTCTATAAACACCGCTATTTCTATATAAAAACATCACTTCACCACTTGACATGAAAACAACCATTGATTTATATCTTTAAATTCCTTCCAATCAAACCGCATTGGAATGTCCCGAACGGAATTCGAATCGTGCTCGCTCTTCGGCGGCCAATCACATATATATATATATTCGCTAGTTATATTACTAGTAGGTACTAGGAGTGCAGACAAGTGTGAAAGTATTGTTCGACAAAAACTTGTTACATTGCTAGCGAAGCCGTGAGAACAAGATTAGTAAAGCAAGCGCCATGTTGCCATTTGAATTTAGAATGCGAAAGAATTTTTTGTATTTAATGAATTTCTCCGACTTAACTTTTTAAGTGCCTGCACTATCTGAAACAAAGCCAATTTTACTTAATGAATGTCAGGTAAATATCGTTGTCGCAGCTCTACGAAAGACGAAGATGCAAAGTATCTGGTCCAAAGCTAACTAGATTGTCGACCTTTGAATTGTAGCCTCGACGATCTGACGCTTTTCTTAGTTCGCTACCGGTTGGTCACCATTTAACTTTAGTATAAAACTTATCATTAAAATTGAGATAAAATCATCAACTATCCTGTATTTACCGCAATTATATTTCATGTACCTACCAAGGTTTGAATTATAGAAAAATTAACAAAAATAACATCACCACACCTTTTACCCAGAAGGAATAGCCTCAGGTGTATAGCAATCGTGCTTTGCCAGCTATGGGTTAATTAAAACGGATAATTTCTAATGCAAGCTCGATATCACTTTACGCGATCCTGGATCGAACTCTAGTTCTCAGCAAGCCATTCGTACAATACCGTTAAGCCACATAGTAAATTTTAAATTCACCGCTTGTCTCTAAGCAATTAGGAGCGCAACATTACTAAGAAGTGGCGTAATAAAAAGTAGTGAGCTAAAGAGGTTGAATTTAAAAACAATAGGCACGATTCACCAGGGCAACAGCCTGCGAGCCTCCTTTTAAGGCATTAATCGTCGCCTCGCAAGCGATTCTGCGAACTAACGATATCGTACAGGCGATCTCACCGAGACACGGACACCGGCCGAAAACTTGCTAAATTAATTATATTATACATATTATGTGGAGGTTTTTGGAATATATGAGATATTCACCATGTACAAAAATAACGAGGGAAAGAGGTTCAAAAATGGCATAGATAGCTCATTGTTATAAAGTGATCGCACAACATGCGAACTCGCCAAGAGAAGTTAGTAGGTTTGATCCCAACTGATGTTGTTCCAAGTGGGGATACTGTACATCTGTACTATCTTGTAGCTAGGTACGTAGTAACTATTTAGTAATCTGTGGTATAAGTATGGAGATAAATAAGTAGATCTGATAGGTTAGCTACATTTTTGAGTTTTCATTGAGTGAAATAAACTTATTATTTGCCACAGTCCAAAAATTTCTAATGGAGTAAATTTTCCAAAATCGCAAACCATTCCGTGAAAGTAGCATCTTGTTTGTGCCTCATTTCTCCCGTTCGTTTTGAATAACAATTTTATTGAACTAGGCGAGTAAATAGTCCTATTGTGTTTGTAAAGAACATTGTGTCTCGGAACCGTGATACAACGTTATCAAACGGTACAAGGTTTACCCAATTATAACAATTAATTACTAATGGAATTAGCACGCTAATTGAACAGTATCGAGAAACAATCGAAGTTGAATAGTATCGAATACTAATGTCGATTAATACGACCGTAGCTTAGGGGCCGACGACGCGACGCTTGCGCAGCGTGTCGCCTGCCGCCTGCCCACATGCATCTAAAGATGATCCACTAAAGTAATACGACTAGGTAATTAAGTATAATACGACATTATATGCATTTGAATGTTTCTATAAATATAAAAGAGGTTTTTCTTGACTCAGGTCAGTGTACAGCAAGGTGTTAGGTGAAGGCCAAATGGGCTGACTAACCGCTTAATGTAGAATGGGTCTTAGTGCATCTTAGAGCAAGTGTTATTTCTTTAGTGTCCTAGCTCGTGTCAGACGATCAATGGGCTAAATTAAACTACCTACTATCTACCTTGTGGGTGCCTCAGATTTTTAAACGACATCGGTAGACTAGCGAGCAAGCCCGACTGGGGAAGGACCTCCACCTTACAGAAGACCACAGCCAAATGACTACACACAGCGGTGTAGTTGTGTTCCTGTGTGTGAATACAGGTCTCCAGCGCTCATTTAGGAATGCGTTTTGAAAGATACGTATTCCTATCCCAGGGTTACTTCCATCTTAAAGCCCTGGTGTAAAAAAAATGGGTTGGCAACACGCAAGTGATACCTCTGGTAATGCAAGCGTCTATAGGCTACGGATACTGCTTAACATCAGGTGGGCCGTATGCTTGTTTGCCACCCAAGTAGTATAAAAAAAAAAAAAAAAAAAAAAAAACCTGAGAGTTGGCGGGATGAGTTGGACTCGAAGTAAAAGTCAAACTCATTTATTCATTTAGAGCAAATGCATGGTACTTATGAACTTCATAAAAACAAATGCCAGCTTTTTTTTCCTACGGTCAATTCGTTGACTAGGCCTTGAGGAGAATTGTCAAGAAACTAGGGCCACTCGTTTTAATCGCCAGAATTCAAAGACTCATTTAGCAAAGACTGGTAACAAAAGACCTCAGCGGCTCTAGACAAAGATAAGTGAAAAGAAGCCTATAACAACTATTATTATTATTAGCTTGTTAATTGTCCTACAGCCAGGCAAAAACTTTCCTTTTTCTATAGCATGACAGAGAATAAAGAATAGAAAATTAATACACTAATAAGCTTGTGAATTAAATTAAATGGCATTTACTAGAATTTCATTAAATAATCAACAATATAAACATAAAATTATTTTCTTTTTGAAATTAAAAAACCACATATTAAGCAACTATTGACAATAGCCTAATATGATAATAAATCTAACACAATGTAAATAATTTTTTTTTCTTCTTGTTTTAAAAGACAACTCCCGCACTAGAGAACAAGCTCTGTGTCGCGGGGGACTTTACAAACATATAATTAACGGACACAAATTACACCCAGACTCAGAACAACTCAATGTGGGTCACACAAAGTTTTATCCTGTGTGGGAATCGAACCCACAACCTCGTGCACAGCAGGCGCATACCACGGCCACTGAACCACCAAGGCAGTCTGTTTTGTTGAAAACATTTCATTAAAAAGCCAAATGTACATGGTTCACTGCTCGTTGCCGCTTCGACCTCATAATTCTATTTTTTCTGTTGCCAGAAGCGTGAAAACCTTTACAAAACTAATACCTTAGTAATTATATGTGCGATCATTAACACGGCTTGCACGCGATGGTACTAATATTAGAATTATATCGTTTATGGTCATCGACCAAATTGAAGTTTGAAGGCTATTGAAGATAGATAGTAGTATTAGTAAGCTACGTAGTATATCTACTTACTAGCTTTCAGTTGAGGAATTAGATCTGCGGCAGATCAAGTGGACTTCCATCCACGTGATATTCCGTAAGTCGAAGTACCTAACCTTAAACGTCGTCTAAGTCTGAGGTAACGCTTTGCGCATGCGCACTTGACGTATACGCAGAGTTTATCTTAGAAACTAGACGTCACTTTATTCTATTTCTTAAACATTTTCATTCTTACGGACACGCGCCCCTACGAGTTGTTGCTCTGTAGGTGGCGACTGCGTTAATAGAGGGGTAGTATTCAATTAATATCTAATACAAGGCTCACACACGACGCTCACGCAAAAACTATAATTATAAACACTATAAGCCTTTTTATAACATCGCTGCATTTTAAGGCCAAGTCATTTTTATAATATTATATTTTTATATAGTGTAAAGTAACTGCAAAAGGTTTTGAACAGATTGAATTATTATTCTTTATTACTGTTTTAAAAAAATAAAGAACTTTTGTTAGAGTCTACACTCGAAATGGACTTTTATGCATAGTAAATCATTTTCAAATAATACGACTCTAGCAGTGCTTTGTTCTATGAGTACTTTAGATAAATTTACTTAATTGGTAACAGGGAAGAACTTCACTCTTAAGCTGCCAGTAGTGTTATTATTTTCATCATACTATCTAATTGTAAACTTAAAAATCCTTTCGATTGCATTCATAATAAATTTATAACAATATACAAACGGAAATGTAACACATTAAATAACAATATCTATGCCTTAATGCCAGGTCAGATATTATAACAATGTTGATTGTTTGTCTATAATTAATTAATCACTATAATCAAGCTGTGTGTTGACAGATGTTTGTATAAAAATCATTCTTATAATAATTATGACTAGCCATTTTTTATTTAATTGAGACGACCACATGGTGTTTAGCTTGCCATGGTCTCGAAGAACGATATGGTTTGACGTGTTTAAAAAAAACAGGTAGAGACGATTTAATAAATCTTTATTTTGAAAGTTATTTCAATTTTGTATGCATATTGAATAAAGGTCAGATTGAGTAGCTAGGTAGGCGTATTAAAATTTTGACAGGGAATTCAACAAGTACATTATTAAAGCTAATTAAACTAATAGAATCAAACTTATATATTATAATCTTATTATTATTCGAACTTTTTCCTTTTGACCCTAATTAGAAATAAAATTTAATTGTGTTATGCGTTTTAAAACAAACTCGCCCAATAGGGACTTACTATTTTAGTAAGGGCACAATAAAACAGGGGGTAGATATTAAATTACCATAAATTAAAACGCCGAAAAACAAAGCGGAACGTAATGAATGTACTAGGCGGGCAGAAAACAAAGGGGTTGGTGGCATAAATCAAAATGCGACGGTTAGTGAGGAGGAAGCGGTCAATCATGCCCCTTTCTTATGAACACACAATGTGCTATGCCATGCTAGTTACCTGGTCACGTTGGGCCACTAAATTAACTAGTAGGAAGCCATAATCATAATTTGAGTAGAACATTTTATCGATTTTTGATCCAATATGAATATTTTCTTTACGAGCCTATGTCACGTATGCTAATAGATGCTTGAAAAGAGGATAGCAAATTAGAAAGTCATTCGTTTTATAATATGCCAAGTGTCAAGTCAACTACAAAGAAACAACTGGGCGTAATTTTATGAAAATGGACAATGTTTAATAGACTGGAATAGGACATAGACGACTAGTATAATTATTATATTTTAATTATAAGCAATGGCGTAAAATCCTATAGTGAGTAAAGAAAATGCTTTTATAAGCATGAATGTACAATTATAAAACTAGCGATCCGTCCCGGATCCGCACGGTTGATCATTTATTTAGTTATATTTTGTAGGGATCCGGTAAAAGATTTTTTTAAAGGAGTTCAGTAGTTTTGAGTTTATTCATTATAAACAAAAGTACACATATTTTCTATTTAAAATATTAGTGTATAAAGATTTGAGCATATAATTAAGATATATTTAAATGTCCTGTCCCCTATACATGTATATGTAAAATGTCCTGGTCTATAATAACCAAATAACAATGTATTTGCGATTTTGTTATTATAAAAGGGATTATTCTTTTAATTGTATGACAGAGCTCGAAACATTACGTCACACATAAATCATATAGGTTTAAGTGGCATTATTGTGAAAAATACTGTTTTCTGTTTTGGTAATAATTAAAAATAAAACAAATAAAACTTCGATTTTTGCTTTGATGCCAATCTCATGGCCCAACAATTGACATTTTAGTGTACCACAAAGACAATTCCGACACACCTTTTGTTCAAACAGTCATTCATTTTAGATCGTTAGGTAACACCGTAACAAGCAAAAAACATATACTTATAGTAAAATTTAGCATACATTGGCGTACTATGTAATGAGCTAACTTAAGTACTAATAAGGTAATATGTTAATTTTCAATAAACTCAGTTGCAAAACTACATTCATTCTGACTACACGAAGGGCAAAAAGGGTTAATGAATGTGATACTTACGTAAATAATAAAATACACATGCAAATAGCCTTCCGAAGGCTATGTCCTCAACAGGGAATTCTGCATTTAAAAACCCTATAAAATAAACAAGAAGTTTACCTTATTTTAATTCAATTATACGGGTTTCAAGTACCAGGCAGTTAGGTAAAGTGAAGAGTTGTTAAAAACACATCAAGGATCGGTTTTGAATAATTGACTTGACGAAAATTGTCTACCTTCTAACGAGTTGTGTACTATACCATTCATTGTAATATCAACATAATGATAGACATTTTGGAGCAGTGATATACGTAATAAATTACTTTAAAATGTATTATTTTTAATCAACTAAGTGGTACAATGATAATTACATAGAATTTTGATATTAAGAACGTAAGTATGTCTGTACAAAGTTTGTTACAATCAAGTGGTGATCTAAGGGCGTTAAGGCCGAAAGATTCTGGAGTGGTGACTACGAAAGAACACGCAGCAGGGCGAGGGTAGGGCAGGAAAAGCTCCACGCTAGTTAAGGTTGCGGGAAACCGATGAACAAGGGCAGCTCTGCCCCTCTAGACAAATGGCACAAGCGGTAGTCGAATCGAAAAGTCAAACAAACAAACGTATGACGTAAGTTTGTGATATATGTAATGTCGTAAACTTGCGTCAAACCCAAATATTAATTGCTTTTTGACTTTTCGATTCGACTACCGTTTATGCCACTTGTCTAGAGGGGCAGGACCGAATGCTGTGAAAATCCTTAGAAAATACGCATCCTGCGTATGTCCAGCAGTGGACGTCTTTCGGCTGATATGATGATGATGATGGTGATGTGTGATTTATGAGACCTGAATTAAATACAGCAGGCTACTTTACTGTTTTAGTCTCCGAATTCTTAGGTCTTCTGCAGACCTATAAGAACATCGGTAAAATATTGCACCACATTATGTATGCAAACAGACAAATAAATGTGAAAATAAAGTGCAATAAATGTACCAGGGTACTATGCAGCTTAAAGAGGTACACCCTAGAAATATAATATCGTAAATTCCTTTAAGTACTAGGGTGTCCTATATGCTGCTGGCAGCTTTAAGAATATATCCAAATATGGAAAAACTATCTATATGAACAAACATTTAATAAATATCTTTTTATTATTTTTTGTGTTATATCTTACTAGCAAATGTTTTCATAATGCCAAGTACCAATCTATGTTTTTTTTACTTATTCAATCAACAATGCCAAATTTAGTAATTATAGCAATATGAGACCTAAAATATTTTTATGCTATTGAAATACAACGTAAAATGTAAACTTAATCTTAGCCAATGACTTGAAAGACAAGGATAAACAGGGTAAGTTCTATACCGTAGGCAGTGGAAATCTTTGGGGAAGGCCTATGTCCAGCAGAGGATGTCCTTCAGCAGAGAAAAAGCAAAAACTGTTTTGTTTTTGAAGTAATAAACATGTTTGTTTCTCGATTTGTGAACTCACTCTCAGTATGGATTTAATTGTCGCCCGATCTAAGAAAGATAAGCCAAACCTAACTAATTAAAACTTAACTTACGACATTCTGCGTCGTTTAAGTTATTTAAGTACCTACTTAAGTTACGTATGTGCGTGCTTAGGGCATTTAGTGAATATTTTGATATGTAAATTGAGTGCAAACGAGTAGTGACAGAGGTAGAGTGTACCTACGTAGGTACAGTCAGCTCATTAGCAACGTTATCAAGAGTGGAGGGCGACGCGACGTGGCCGCGGCCGCGGGCGCCGACTGTTGCATAAAATTATGCCAATACATTAGTATAGGGAAGGGTTATATGACAGTGTTTGTTTTTTGTATAATTTATGAGTTTCGTAAAAGGTATTGTATTATTTAAATATGCAATGCAGTTGTAAGGGATTCTCACGTTGGACATAATGGTGGACATCACATCATCAGACTGAGATGATGATTAAAATATTACAGTTGATTTCAGGTGAAGTTGTCGTCACAAAATCTGTTGTTTCTATCACGTACAAATGTATTATTTTTATTCCTATCTAAGTATTTGCTATAATGTTTATGGTAAAGGGTCTATTACCTGCCAACATTTAGAATCAATATATTTTGAAATTGACAATTCTGGCGAGATAATTGATGTGTTTAAATTATATATCTCGAGAACTGAAAGCGTAATACAACTTGAATGTCCGTGTGGTCTAGTGGCGAAAGTGGCCACGAACTATGCGTCTAGTCTTTTGGATTAAATACCCACATTGATCAAAATTTTGTTTGATCAATACTTTTTTGTTGTAGTTAGTGCGGAAATTATCCTACTAATATTATAAACGCAAAAGTCTGTGAGTATGGATGTTTGTTACTCTTTCACGTAAAAACTACTGAACGGATCTGGATGAAATTTGGCACAGAAATAGATTATGGTCTGGAATAACACATAGGCTACGTTTTACAGCGATAACCGACATCCACGCGGGCGGAGCCGCGGGCAACAGTTAGTCCTTCATAAAAAGAAAACTTTGCTAAATAACTATTTACAGCAACAGCACTTTAAAGTGTCTGTAAAGGCAAGCGGCATGTAACCCAACTGCATCACAATCGCATACCTGCACCGGATGGATGTATGCTTTTAGCGGCGCGATACCGACGAGTTTCGGCGACATCACTCGATAATACCCGTGACATACAACATAAGACCATTTCGCGATAAAAACATCCTACACACAAGTTATATATCGTTTTTATCGACGACTGTACCTGTACCTACGTAGGTACATATATCAATGACATTATTTTTTTGAAGGTGCATTTTAATGTGCATATTAAGGTGAATAAAGTACCTACTTAAATTACGGTAAGTAAAGTTTCTATATGCTGGTTATAAGTGTTCAACTTAAAATAATAAGTTATCTGCCAGCGTAGTGGTGATAATGACGGTGTTGCGACACATAGTTGTTAACTGAGGTAGAACGCCATCTTTAGTTTAACCAAAGAGTGGTAGAGCGCCATAGGATCGAGCAGCCCGCCTGAGTAAGTGGAGGTTAAGTATTCCCCAGGCGGGCTACACCACTGTGGCGTATTTTCAGGCTGTGCTGGTCTTCTGTTAAAAAGTACACACAGTGGCATGATTGTGTTTTTGTGCATGAGTCCAGTGTACATTTAAGAAAAATCTTTCCATCCTTTCCCATGGTTAAGTAACATAAAACATAACATAAAATCCTGCGGTTACCAGTTTTTAGTGTCGGTAATTAGGAATGGAGATGTTGGTAAAGGCCGCCCCAGGAGAACATACAGCGACCAAGTAGGGGTTACTAAAAAACGGCCAAATTAAAAGTACCCAAAATCGACGTTCATGCATGAAGAAGTTGATGAATGTAGAGGAGGCGAAGGAAGTATGTTTGGATCAAAGCAATTGGCGTACCATAGTCTCTGCCTACCCCACTGGTAGTCGGGCGTGATGACATGTATGTATGCATGTATGTAATTAAGAGTAAGTAACTGATTACCACAAGGAGGGCCTGTATGCTCGTTTGTCACCTGGATGGTATAAAAAAGAATTAAAAAAGAATAAAGTTTAAAATGTTAGGCACAAAGTATTTGCATCAACATTTTGAATAAAAATGTATTTAAATGTTAGGTAAAATTATTATCATCAACCAGACATTAAGCTCCTTTATTATCAATCAATCATTCTCCTAAATCATCAACCATCACATTAAAAAAATCAATCAACAACAATCAAATTATTAAAACATCATTACGCTATATTACCCTAAAACTCAATGATAAAAAGAACCATTCCGACATAATATCGGTATCAGTGGGTAGGCACAAGGCACAGTCGTAAAGAAAGCATTATCCCGAGAGCCTGAGGCACGAGGGCTGAGGCACAAACCTCCATAACTATAATAATGCACATATTCACTTATTCGCTCTCTGATTTATCGAGTTTTGGTTTTGTTTACACAAGGCGGCTCATTGGCGCATCGTATAATTAATATCAGTGTTCGAAATGCGCGTGCGTTTATTTCTCGGCGAGATATGCGCGCACGAGTTGATGTTTAAGTGCGCTAGTCGTAATAGATGTTGGAATGTGCGCAGGAGTGAGCGTTTATTCGTTTTGATGCTAACTAGGATTGTTATTGGGTTATATTTTTGTTTGGTTAGGGAAATTTAATTTTATACCTACTGGATACTGGGGCTTTTTATAACAACTCAGCCTTCTCATGTGACACTCAAGCATATGGCCCGCCTTATGGTAAGCCCTTACCGTAGCGCAACCGTTACCGACAGGCCTCCACAGTTCATTCATGGGGGAAGGGGATGCGTTTTGCAAGAAATGTTTTTATCCTAGGGATGTTACATCCTTAAATGGATTGGAAACTTATAAGTGATACCTTTGGTATTGCAAGCATCCATGGGTTACGGTAACTGCTTAACATCAGGCGGGCCGTATGCTTGTTTGCGATCCAAGTAGTACTCTATCACTTACTTGTTATCGACACAAAAATGTTAACGACTTAGTAGTTTTTGTTAAGATTCACAATTTTGACTGTTGTTAACAATTTTCTTACTACAGTTTCATATCCAAAAACAGATATTGGTTTGAAAACGACGTCCCATAGACTTGGATTAAACACAGGGCCTACCGACCACCGACCCACTTTTTACAAACATAACCATTGAAACGGCAGTACCGTTGCGCAATTACCGCCCACTGGTCCGTGACGGGATGTTCCACACAATAATTAATATCAATATAGTTGCGAATATCGTGATACCGAAGGTTTCCGAGTCAACAACCTGAGCACACGTCACCCCGCTCGTTTTCCCATCACTCAGAATGTTTATTTTTCAATTTAACCCGTCAGTGGCGATGCCGGGCGGGCCCAAGTGACTTAGGGCCGCCACACACCGCGTCGACAGATTAACCACGAGTGAGAAACGCCCGCGACCACGCGCGCTGGCACAACCCTGTGCTCGCAGCTCGCACTCACCACTCGCCCAGAGCCCAGAGCTCGGTCCACTCTAGCGCTATTAATTGCTGGTTGTATTTATGTTATTAGTTGATTAGTACGTTGGGTTATTTATTAGATTTGTGTTAGTTTAGTATGAGTATCAATAAAAACTATAATCGTTATTGTTTTTGTGTTGTGTTATTAATATTTTGTTTTGATATGCTTTTTGACAGCTGTTATTTATTGCATTGGTCGTAAATTGTAAACATATTACAAAATAATTTATACTAGTCATTTATTGTCAGGCTAACAGGTTTAATGACTGACAAAAAAATATAATATTTGACCTATTACCAACATTTGTTAAACAAGTTGAATTAATTTAAACCACAAGAAAGACCTAATTTAATAATTGTAAGTATCATATCTGTGTGACTGTGGTTTATATGAAATATTACTATTTTAATAAAACTCGAGTCACAGCCCTACAAACAAGGCAGAGCGCTCATACGAGGCGTCGAGACCCTACAATTAGACCTTCGCAACAAGACCACGACCGAGCGCTGCTAATACGCGCTCGCCAACTAGTTACACGCCGCACAAACTTCAGAATCAACAATACAAACGATATTAGCTTTTACGGCTATGAACCAAGTCTTTTAACGCTGTAAATTAATCTTGGGGGTTAAAACATCACTACTAACCTTAACCAAAATATGTTAGCAACCAAATTGCACCAATTTACCTTTATGTTGTTACCGTTAAGGATAATATTCCTTGGTCAAGCAATAATGGTAACCAAGGTACGGCAAATTGTTCTTTATTGTTTATTGGCACAGACGTTCGTCAATGAGTTATTGCAGATATTTTAGTGAAAAATTATTGAGGGAAAATTGATTTTTTTGACAAATTGCAATGGACATCAGTTTTACCCAATTTCACCTTATTATGCAGTGGCTAACAATAATATTATAGAGTTAATTGAAACTGATAGAATAATCGTCTCATGGAAAGGAATTTGACGTGAATTACATAGGTAAAAAAAATATAAATTTAATGTCGCGCACGTGTTTTAGTCTAAGAAAGAAAACTAATTACTTAAATTTAAGTTGTAGGTATTTTTATTTTAACATTACTAATTTTAAAACAGTAATAGTATTTTTACGACACTCCATGATCTCCTAAAAAATAATTAACATAAACTTAATATTTCGCATTTTTATTTAATTAGACGTAATTTTTTAAACATGATAGTTTAAAGCGTCTGATTGGATCAGTATTTTCCTTTGAACACAATTTTTGTATTCAATCACCACATTTGGCTTCATACTTGTCAAGTGCGATGATACACCAAGTAGATCACACATGAATAGTGTAGACCACACGCGGGTCGGACAGTCGCGACCACACAGGCGGGAGGCGGTAGCGGGTTAGACTACTCTGTGGTTATAGCAACAGCCGCGGGCGATCCGCGACGGGCCATGGGAAGAGTGGCTCGAAACTGTTTAGGCAACTTTTTATTGAGGAAATATTGATTTTGCCTATTAAATTTGAGTAAAATTGTGACTTAGGTATTATTAATAAATGTGCCACATGGTTTAACCTTATCCTCAATTTCGATGCTCACATGAACTCTATCGTACGAGTATGTAGATACTTAATAGATTTAAAGTTTAGTTAAATTCCTTCCGATGAATTATTAAAAAAGAAAACAAATAATAGTAGGTGCTAACCTACTATTATTTGCTAAACTAAACCAGTGTCAATTTATCTAAGTATTTACCATGTCCCAACAACACCCCAATCAGTATGAGACTGCGCAGCTCGAAGCAATCATTTCCACAAGATATACGAGTTTCTGACGCGATGAGTGCGATTACACTGATTATACAGTATTGTGGTCGGTACCTAGCCGCCTCGCCACGGCAGACAACGGGTTATTATACCCATGTAAACGCGGCCTTATTGAAAAATTAATTTACTCCACGTTAAACGCTGACATTTTTATAGACTGATATAGTAACTGCAAGTGCATAACGGTGCCGCGAGATGGTTAATTACTCTGAGCTTTTATGGTGCCCTAGTACATTTTGTTGTATTTTATGCTAAATAATTTACTATTTTTAGCTTTAGACTGCCTAAACCTTTAACTTGACCTAATAATTACATTTTTGTAATGTTTCCATGTTTACTTTATTGTGTATTTGTTTGTATGAGATGAATTTGTCAAATTTTGAATATAAATTTGACAAAATCATCTCATTTCATAACAAGTTTACAAAAATGCATGTCGATTATTTAGGTCGTATGTTTTAGTACCTAATATAAAAGTTATTCAGACATTAACCTTTATATTTAATATGCCTACTAAAAACAGAGACAAGTGGCAATTAAAATTAAAAATAAACGAAAACAATTTTAAGACCATTTAAACGCAAAATTGCGTTTGCCAAGGAATTTTAAAACAATATTGTGTCTGATGTAATTACACATTTGTGGTTAACGCGCAATAACCACTTCTTTATATATATTCATATTAACATGGTTTGTATGTGTTTTTCATATATTTTCATTTTATAGACAGTTTTTATATGCTAGAGCAATTCCTTTATTTAGAAAAACTGACTACTTCTTGGGTCGTGTTTTAGGAACTGAGTAAGTTACAGGGGATGACCGAATGGCACCATGATTCCACAAGTATTAAACTATAACTTTACACTCATCAACAGCATCTGATGACATAAAAGATATTCTACTAATATTATAAACGCGAAAGTTTGGAGGAGTATCATACATACTTGCTTACTTTCTTGACTTGTACTTGAGAATAGCTTTAATTTTAAATATTTTTATAAAGATTTCCTTTTAAAGGTTCTACGACAGCTCGGACATATCCACAGTAAAAGCTATGTCTACGGCTGACACATACATAAAACGTCGTTCTGTTCGCCTGTATGTCATTCTGTAAAGTTACAGCTCTGTTAAACGACTGTTGAATTATTTGTTTACCTCTCTTCCGAGAATTACAACCGAGTTTCACTATATTTAATGTATTTTTGGTCAGTTTATACGATTCATAATGTGTACTTTCGTCGAATTAACAAAGATGCATAAATGCTTGACATAATTAATTATGTTTAAGTACTCATAGATTAAGTTATTTATGTTGATGTGGGTAATGTTGTCAAAATACAATTATTACTGTTTGAGGAACTGTTTTATAGTACCTACTTAAAACTTGCTAAATCTCTTTTAGTATGGGCTAATTCCTCACTAGGATCTACATAGCGTAGTCTTTAAAAAAATATACATTACACTGCCGCTAAGTAGTTCCACAAAACAATCACAAATTTATTCAAAAATGTCCTCCCTGAGAAATTGAAAAAGTGCGCTAAATTCTACGTTCCACGTGCTAGCATTATGATACATCTTTACCCCTTTGATGCAAACGTGCAATCTGTTTAATAACTGTTAAATTTTATAACTTAATATGTAATAAATGACCGTAAAATCTGTAACGATGCTATGCCGAATATGAACAAGCTTCAATTAATTATATCACTTACCTTATATGCTCGACTTATTTTACTTTACGATTGCATTACGACTCACCTGTAACAAACAAAACATATATTAATAATACATAAGTTTGCAAACCTAAATCAGAATAAAAATAGAGTATTCCAACACACCGCTTTGTGAAGGGTCTCTAGAAGTGGGCACACAGAAGACCACAGCAAAAAGTCCGTTAGTATGAGTCCCTACCATTTAAGGGAAAACTTTTCCGTTTTTTTTTTCATATTTTCTTTTCATTAACTCAGATGATACAAGAAGTAGCATAGCGTAGAAACAACGCATGAATAGTGTCCCTGACATTGCACGAGAAAGTTGATAATACCTTACTATGCCATCCAGAATGTCCTAATGATATAATACAAACATAGACTCAAGCCTATTTCCCAGTAGGTAAGTAGAGCCTAAAAATTTGACTAATAATGTTATGTGAACGGTGAAACTGTACGGAACCCGTCTGCCCCAATGATTTTACGGTCAATATATTCTGTAGTCATAAAAATCAGTTGCAAGTTTGTGTCAAAACTTATAATTATGATATTCAAACAATGAAAAGAGTTTGAATTGGCAAAATTGTGAAACTAACTCCACATATAAAAGTCGTGTTCGAAACACATATCCAAAGAAAATCACTTATAGTCTTCATAAACACAAAGTATGCGAGGATATCGTGACAACGGCGTATTCGCCCGCTCCCCAACCCCCTGCGTATCCTCGTCCCGGTGCCAACGCATGCCAACCTCAATAAAAAAGCCTACAAACACACGTGTTACTCATCAATTAAAAACAAATTAACAATTTCGACGTCAAAAGCAATTTTGATTGTCCAAACTAGGACTAGCTACGCCCATTCACGATACAATCGATTCCTAACTCTTTCTACAAACGAATAAGTTAGAAAATGAATTGAATAAGATCCTGTGATTTTATAAAGATGAGTGGCGATGGGTACAAATTGTGGCGGACAGTGCAACCTATGCCTTATTGTTTTTTAATGGTTCGTCCCGCCCCTGCCGCGGTTGCCCATCCATCATGTACTCGTACCTTGGGCATCCACTCTCTACTTTTTTCTTCAAACTTGTTCAAATAAAAAAAAAACTGTTGAATTCCCCGCGGCGTATTACTGACATTCCTTAGAAAGTTAAAACAACATATAAATTAATAAATAGAAGTTATAGAATTGGTATCATCGTTAGTGATATTATTGATATGTTTTTTGTTAGGTATTAAAGAGACGTAGGGCACTACACTAGTGAGCAATCCCTACTGGGGAAGGACCTCCACCTTACAGAAGACCACAGCCAAATGACTACGTGTTCCTGTGTGTGAGTACAGGTTTCAAATTTCACAGGGATGCGTTTTTAACGAAACGATTTCCTATCTCAGAGAAATGCCATTATAAAACACTGTTGTTTATTTTTGGGTAGCAATACGCAAGTGATACCTCTGGTATTCTAATAGTTATTGCAAGCGTTCATAGGCTACAGTAACTGCTTACCATCAGGCGGGCCGTATGCTTGTTTTGACTCTAAGTAGTATAACTAAAAGGAGAATGTTTTCTTTTTACTTATTTTCAGAAAATCGGAATAAAATGTCAGTGTCAATAGAAAGAGCGAACATTATTATCAGTTCGTTTGCAGTATATACGTATATACGAGTACATCTTATTTTCATACAATAGGAACTAGCAGAAGAGTGAGTAAGAGTTCTTTCCCATTTGTCACAAACTGACAACCAATGGCAAAATAACGCCGTGAACAATAAATTTGGATGGAAGAAGTCACGGGTCACGTCTATTGTTATTGTCATACTCTCCTTGGGCCACAGCGTGAGGTTTAATAGCCTAGAACCATCCTCAATAATTGGGCTATCAAATGCTAAAAGATTTTTTTAATCCGACTGGCAGTTCCAGAGGTTAGCGCGTTCAATCAAACTCTCACATATTAGTGTAGACTGTATGAAAACTTCTTTCGCTACAGTATGTCTTATAGAGTCTTTCTTTATTGAACGGTAGCAAATCTTTCACTAAAGCATACCAAATACACAGCTTAACTGCATTATGATTGCGTTTTACATATAAGAAAGAAAGAAAGAAAATTACATTTATAAGTAAAAACTCACTAGGGGTCGCCCGCGACTTCGTCCGCGTGGTAATTTGGAACGTACATTTCTCCGACTTTGCAACATATCCCACTACTGCTCCGCTCTTATTGACCATAGCGTGATATTATATAGCCTATTCTTCCCTACCAAGAATTAAAAGATACGGGAAAAGGCATCTTAGATATCTTACTTTAGAAGCATTTATCCCTTAACTTGTGTCATGTTCTTTTGCCGTTCTTCGTTATCAGGGCAGTATAGCCTTCCTGGATAAATGCACAACATAAAAAAAAATTCTAATCGAACCAGTACTTTCTAAAATTAGCGCGTTCAACCAAACAAACTCTTAAGCTTAATAATATTAGTAAGTAAAGTATAGATTAGTATCGATGTAGTTGTCGTGTATGAGTATGTGTTTGGTGTATGAGTGTGCGGTAGCATGGGTCCCAACCCTAACCATAATAAATTGTCATTCAAAAAAACAAATAGTATCAATTTTTATTCATTATTTTAATTCTGTCCACACAAACGATACGGATAATTCTGAAACAGCAAGGGGAAGTAAAAGATATTAATTAATTCCTATCTGTAGGAGGATCAGAGCCATGTCGAACCTTTACGAGTACAGCTGTTGTCAACGTATATACTCGTACCTACATATAAAGCTACGTATATACAATCATGTATACAAATAAATAAAACTAAAAAAAACCCTTTCTCTTTTTAAAAAGACTACTCCCGCACTACAGAACAAGCTCTGTGTTGCGGGGGACTTTACATATTCAGAACAACTCTTTGTGGGTCACACAAAGTTTTGTCCCTGTGTGGAAATCGAACCCACAACCTCGTGCACAGCAGGCGCATACTGCACCCACTGCACCATCAAGGCAGTCAGACAACCAAAAAGGCAGAACTGTCTATTTGTCATATCAAAATACTCGTATTAAGTTTTTTACTAAATGTGATTGTATTTACATGGCACTTATACCAAAAATACAATTTTTTTGTGCGTCATCGTCGTTTATGTTTTGTTCCGGGAAAATAGTATGTCATAGATAAAATAGATATTTCTCATTACATAAATAGATTTTACTCATTACATAAAAATTCACGACACCACTAAGCACATTGCGCTGCAACGCACTGCGCCAACAGTTCCCCAGTGTAGTCACACCTTTATATTTGGGCTCGCAATAATTTAGTTTAGTTTGAAGAAGTTTATGTAAATCGTGGTTACTTAACGAGACGTGTACCGTGCCGGGGCCACTTTACCGGAGCGGTAACACCGGTAAGGATATCTAAATGAGTCAATATATTATATGTAGATAAACGTGTCACCATCAGTTCGGCATTCACCTTACTTTAGCGTATCTTAGGTGCTGCACTTTTTTTCTTTTGCATTGCATTAACGTGATAAGGATGCTTTTATACGATTTTTTTTAAATGTTTTTCACTCGCTCATTTGCACAAAAATCAAATTTAAGTCACGCGCAAACGCAGGTGCAGTCTCTACCCCCTAACTCTCATAGTCCTGTGAGATCGCAATCTGACACGGAGAGAAATCAAGTGAGAGATGAGCTCAGGAATAGAGATATAGCTTATAGCATTTCACCAAAATCGGTATGATGGTTTAGACTTAGAAACATAAACGACATCCATACATACATACATACATATCATCACGCCCGTCTCCCATTGGGGCAGGCAGAGACTATGATACGCCAATTATTTACGACGAAACGACATTATAGAGTAATAATAGGACTGGCCTGTTGGTATAGTGGGTTCGATTCCCGCACGGGACAAACTCTTGTGTCATTCATAAATATTTGTTCAGAGTGTGTGTGTAATTTATGTCCACGAATTGTTTGTTTATAAAGTCCCCTGCACCACAGGGGTTGTTCCCTAGCGAAGAAGGTAATACCTAATAGCCCAGCTAATCTTAAAGCTAAACAAACAATATATTTCTTGTATCCCAAACATAACAACTAGTTCACATCAGAATAATTATGTTTTTTATACGCGTTACTATAAAACAAACAACGGCCATTGTTTATAACTAGTAATAAAATCAACAGCACATGTTAGATCAGCTGATGGTTTGACGGATAGAGGTCACGGAGGACCCTTAGACCCTACGTGTATACACAGCTTAGGGAGAAACAGCCAAGTCATTTATTAAACACAAACGAAACCTTAACCGACGACCACACGACGAGTGGGAATGAAGTGGAAGATATATTTTAAGATCTAGGTAGCTCTCTTAAATTTGGATTTCCAATTGCTACGATCTTGACATACTTTTTTATACTACTTAGGTGGCAAATAAGCATACGGCCCGCTTAATGTTAGGCAACTCCCGTAGCCTTTAGACGCTTGCAATACTATAGGTATCTCTTGAGTTTTACCGACCCATTTTTTTTACACCAACGCTTTAAGATGGAGTATCCCTAGGATAGGAAAACGTTTCTTTTAAAACGCATCCCTAAATGAACGCTGGAGATCTGTGCTCACACACACAGGTACACAACTACATTGCTGTGTGTAGTTATTTGGCTGTAGTCTTCTGTGAGGTGGATCATTTCCTTCCTCTCATCTTTTGCTTCATTCACAATCTTCACCATACAAACGAGCAAGTACGACTCGGGAAGGACCTACACCTTACAGAAAACCACAGCCAAATGTGTTCTTGTGCGTGAGAACAGCCTCCTCTGCTGCCTCTGCTTATTAAGGAAGGCGTTTTTATAGAAGAAAAACCTATCCCTGGAATATCACAAAACCCTGGTGTTAAAATTTGGGTAGGCAACGCAAAGTGTTGCTCTAGGAGTTGCAAGCGTCGATAGGTTACGGTAACTGCTTGCCATCAGGCGGGCCGTATGCTTTTTTGCCACTTTTTTTATACTACCAAGGTGGCAAACAAGCCCGGCCCCCCTGATGGTAAGTAGTTTGCGTAGCCTATGGACGTTTGCAACACCAGAGGTTTCATTCACGCGTTGCCGACCCTGAAATTATAAGTAAATTTAAAAAATATAAGTACATAAACTAGCTGTGTTTAATTCAACTATAGTTAAGAGGTATAACGGTGTGGCAGTAACAGGCGCCATCATTTTGATCGCCTCACCTGCTGTCCCGATTGTTAAGGTGAGTTTTATCACTTTATGGTTTATCTTTAATTAGATAGCAAACTTATTTTAATTGATTATATGTCTTTGTTTGACACTTTGTTAAACATACAAGGAAGAACCTTTCATTACCTGCAGTCGAGAATAATTATTTCCGAATTAATTAATTATTTATTAATTACGTAGGTACTATTAAAATGTTTTCTCATTGCCTAGCAATGTAGATAAAACAAATCGCTGAACCTCATGCTATAGTATTTTGGGAAATAAACTGAAATCACAATAAAACGGAAAACTATTAAGTGCCAGTAATTTTAAAATAAGTTATGAAGCAGCAAGTGGAAGTCCGTACTCTCTACTTTCCTTACCTTGTAGGTAGTCAGAGAGTACGGACTTCTACTGGCGTGAGTCTGATTGAATGTGAGATGACTGTGATGAACTCATCATGAAAGTTTTGTGACAATTTGGTTATTTTTCTGGTAAGTAGTTGTGCCCATTTTTGTGAATTTTGTAATGTATTCTATTATTTTTCTTGATAAGAAATACACGCATTATTTTTATTTCTACAATAAACCATGCAATGTTACTAGGACAACATAACTCGTAAGAAGATTTATCTAACCGCAGATATTCCCACAATTCGCTAGAAGCGCTACAAAAAAAGCTAAACGTTTAAGAAGGCACGTTAACTAACGAGGTTCCACCATTTTATTGTTGTATGCCCATAAAACCGGCGCCTGTCGAACTTTTATTGATCCGTGAGGCCTTAAACTCAAATAACGACCAATTTAACTGATATCAATTAGTGTTTGATATATTTGAACGGTTATAAATTAGTTTTCAATTTGCTGGTGTATTTGTTATTAGCACTTTCCATTGAAGTGAGCCTTGGGTAAAATACGTAAGCGTTAATCATTTGGATGCTATGGTTTATGTAGATACTAGGAAGACATAACTACTGTGAATGTATTACAACAATTATTTTAATACGAGCGCAAGCCGGACTCTTTAAACAATGCTATATGTTCACTGACGTTGTATAAGGAACTTAAGTTTTTACAATAGATAGATCCTTTAGGGAATTGCGCGTAGGTACTCTATATACATGAATTTTAAGTAATTGATATTCATATTATTATATTATATATTGACCTGTGCCCGTTCGTTGGTCGGTAAACCTTTTTGATGAAATTATGAGTGTGGTACAGTTAGTACCAAATGCTATGATTTATTTCCTGACTGCCAAAAGGAGGGTTATATTTTTCAATTTTCGGGTTAACATATAGTCTATGACACTCTCAAATAACGTGGCTTTCTGTTAGTAAAATGATTTTCAAAATCGGATTAGTAGTTTCATAGATTACCCCTACAACCTCACAAACTTTACCTTATTATTAGTATAGATAGTATAGATTTATTAAAAATAACAATAAGCTTAAAACTTCGTGCCAAATTTGCTCGCTGAGCAGAAAGGGTTAAAAACTTAAAGGGTTTAAGCGCGTTTTTTTTGGTTAGAGCAGTAGCTCTAGCTCGTAGCTCTCTAGTAGAGCAGTAGTTCTAGCTCGTAGCTCTCTATTAGAGCAGTAGCTCTAGCTCGTAGCTCTCTAGTAGAGCAGTAGCTCTAGCTCGTAGCTCTCTAGTAGAGCAGTAGCTCTAGCTCGTAGCTCTCTAGTAGAGCAGTAGCTCTATCTAACGTAGAGCTATACGCCGAGAACTGGGCAAGTAACTCGTGCTACATGTTTTAATCGCCAGGCAGTTACGATTTAAAATAATAATAGCTTCAGTTATGTTAATTTCCAAATATTTATTTAATGCATTTGTACATTTAAGAGTAAAAGTCCGGGATCTGCACACTGTATTGCGGTAGAATATGGCAATTAGTTGGTTCGTTCAAAACATTTGGAAGAGATCTCTCTGCTAACCCCTTTGGGAAAAAGGCGTTATGGTATATCAAAAGAATGTTAATAGGTATTTATAGCCAAGAATAAATACCTTCTTTCTTTAACTCCCGCACTAGGGAACAAGCCATACAAACATACAATTAACAGACACAAAATACACCCAGACTCGGGACAATCCACATAACATATTTCAGTAAAAATGTAACTTGTTATTTGTTTATTTGTATAGCATTAATCGTGCGCGTACGCAGCCCGCGCGGTATGATTGACGCGCGCCGCCGCCCGCGCAACGTTTTACATATAAATTACCAATTACGAGTACAGACCTCTCACAGTACTCACGAGTAGCAGAGGTGGCATTTTTGTGACGCATATCATATCATATAATCTTCTTAAGGGCGCGGTAACCCTATAGATGGGTGACCGCATAGTGGTATTTCATCTGAGCGTCTCCGTGCTTCGGAGGGCACGTTAAAAGTCGGTCCCGACTGTTATCAGTCGTTAGATCACGACAGAGGCCTAAATATGAGCGATCTCAATAACTCTGTCACCAGGTTGGCCACTAACCAAACGATAAGAAGAAGAATCATATAATATACTATATGTTTATTTTAGATTGGGTTTTATAATTCATGCCATTTTTACTAGCTACCACCCGTTGCTTGGCTCGCTACTATGTAGACAAAAAGTAGCCTATATCACTAGCGAATCATATTATAGAACTTTTGAAATAACACTGTTAGTATCTGAGACAAGCGCGCTCAAACATACAAATCATTAATTTGCACGGTTGGGTCAGTGGCCTAAGTGGTTACCTCGCCATTTACTACTACGCGGCATGCTGTAGGTTCGATCCCCATATGGGACAAAAAATTGCGTCATCCATAAATGGTTGTCCTAAGTCTAAGTGTACTTTGTGTCCCTTAATTAATGTTTATAAAGTCTCCCGCGACACAGGGCTTGTTCCCTAGTGCAGGAGTTGTCTTAAAAAAAACTGTTTCCCTTGTTTGTTGAGACCTATACTAACACACAGGAACACAACTACACCGCTGTGTGTAGTTATTTGGCCGTGGTCTTCTGTAAGATGGAGGTCCTTCCCTGGTCGGGCTTCCACGCTTGTATGGTGTCCTACCTCTCTCAAAATTAGTTTTAAAATAACTATAAAATTAGATATTTTTCTTAAACGACATCTATTCCTAATCGATGTGTAATGGTCTCATTAAGTTTCAGTTATTTGTATATTATATTAATAAACGCATACTATTGCCTAATTATTGGACACACACGAATAAGTTAAGTTTTATAGATGCTTTTAAATGTAATAGTATGTAATCATGCAGCCATGTTGTATAATTTACGTCAATATTATATATACATACCTACATATAAATATTATAAGAAGTTAGTACAATAAGGTGAGTAGGTACTACTATTATCAAAAAAAAATTACAACGGGTACCTAACAGTGATATTTTTTTTAAAGAATAGTTAATTAGTAAAACGTTTACCTGTAAAACTGTTATTACTAAAAAAACACTTTTCGTTGTTAAGCGCATCACTTAAGAACTGCTGTTTAAAAATGTTCGTAATTAAACGTTAATTACGAACATTTTAAAATAAATTTTAACATGTTTAGGAAAAATAAATTTGGAAAGTTTGCCCAAAAATAGAAAATTTTAATAATCGAATCTGCTTTTTCTATAGCGTAATTTGCATAAGACAACGTCTGTCGGTTCAACCTGTGTATAATAATAAATATTAATTATAATAATTAGCATTTTTATTAATACCATATTATTATTTTACGAAACTTTTACGGGTACTTTAATAAGTAACTATTTGTTTTAGCTGTGAATAAAATCACCGTTTCCGTTAGTTATGAACAAATAATATTGATACCTAATATCAATCAATAGTAAGTGTATCTATCTCGTTCGAACTCCCACTCATTATTAAAAGTAGCTACCGTTACAACATTATAATAATGAGTAATGATGTAGAAAGAATGCAGGATCACATGACAAGTAATGGATGGGAAATACACCGCCGCGCCTCGCTGCCGCCCTGGTAGAATTAGTGCATTATACACATGCCACTCACTATCAATGATTAATATTGTAGCAAAACCAATACAGTAGTCGCTACCGGTATGATCAGTAATTAAACAACATCTAATAAGCTCCCAGATATACTCAACTACTTAGTTGTAAGAGCGAACATTCGGCTTTAATGAGTTGACATTGATATATGACTACCGAATTCCGCATTAGCATAAGATTCAAATAAGTTTGTTAAACAAGACCCATGTGTTTTTGTAAAGCTTTTAGTTTTGTAATTATTGTATTACGTAGTAACAAGAGGTTTAAACAAAATATCAGATGGGGAGGCTTCTTCAATTCTACGTATCTCTCTTACGAGATAGTCTATGAATTAATAGGTACTATCTCTTTCACCTTAGTATACGTAGTTCGCGACTATCTTCTTAATAAAAGACACAAGTCATTAAACGTAGAATGTGTAGATTGATGTTTTAATAAATGCATTTCGCAATATTCCTGAGGACTTAACGTTCTAAAAGAATTAACTTTTAACCATTTTACTAAGTTAATATTTAAGTTAATAAATAATAAAAATCATTTTTGTAAATCATTTCGAATTCAAATACTAATTAATAGCACATTAAATGTAGGAGATGTTTGTTACTGCAAATCTTTCAATCAAAGTACCAGGAGATAATATCTGCGTACAAGTATATTTGGTAGTTAGTAGAGGAGCGGTGGCCCACCCGCCGCGAGCCCTCAGGCGAGCATGCGATCCCGCCAAATTGCTGCACTATGATGCAAAATACCCTCTTCAGAGATAACTCCTCTAACGGGATGCAGATTGCAACTGAGTGACACCTTTAAACTATTACAGTAAAAGTATTCTATTTATTTGTCGGAAGTCTCTACAAAGTATTTATTCAACTACATAAGATGGCAGCGAAATTGTTTTGCAATTTACTTATAGAAAAGTACAGTCACAGTCTTATGTGAATAGATAGACGTTTGACACTAGGATTGTCAGCCCTGACCAACTACTCAAGGAAAATAATATTTTCTGTAATCCCATACGAGACATGGTAACTGTTGGCTGTTTCCTAATGTCCACTGATACATAATAACGTAAATTAGGTATTATGTTTGTGATGCTGAATCGATAGGCTCAATGAACGATGCCGTTATTTAGGCTTACGAAATATATTGGATTACCTAGGTTTGGGATAGCTACGTTTTCTAAAACGGCCTTAAAGTAAATTACTCCTTCGTCTCGTCAAAATTGATCGGTGAGAAAAAGACGCACGCGAGAATGCATACCAACACAACAAAGTGCCAGTTCCCATATTCCCGGGACAATTTCCAAGAACATTTAGCATATCACCGGAGCGATGGCGTCGATACCAGTATCACTTTCCTATCACGTATGATGATGACTTTATTTTGATATTGCACGCTTGTATTTTATTGTCCATTGTGTTTTTTATTCACACTGTTACGTGCTTCAATGTCGGCGCCTGAAGTGTATAAATATTTCACTAATAATTTTTACATTGTCATTCGGAAAAGGTGCTTGAACTGTGAAAGCGATGTTTAGAATTATTATTACATAAACGGGACCTGACACCACGACCGCACAACGACATCCTAGAAACTGAACATTATAAACGGTCTTGCATTTTTTATGATTAATTGATTAAAAATACTACTTATGTACCTAAAACAATTTAAATAAGGAATAACGATAGGTTTACTTTTACATTTATAATGCAAATAAATAATTTCAAAAGGTATAAATAAATTTAGTCTGAAAACATACAGTATCTTACAAAAGATCCCAAAATCGACACGTGCAGTTTTAAAATAAGAGCTTTTTTTAGTCAATAGTGGCAGACGAACCAGCGGCGGTTACCACTTACCAACAGTGCCCTTCTGATGGTAAGTGGTAACCGCCGCTCATGAGCATCAGCCAAGCCGCTGGCGCTGTCTACCGTAACTTTAGTTTAAACCTCGTTTGGAAACGGACATGAAGTAGCGCTCAGGAATCAATCACCGCACTAAGTAGATAGTTCATTCCTTAGTTAATAATTTGCCATGATAAAAATAAAAATGTAGTACCGGTATCATGCATGTATACACGTCCTGTTAATTCTGAATTTATAAAATAAACAGGAGTGTCATGTGTCGCGAGTGTACGCCATAACGAAGCTGTTTTACTGAGGTGGCGCATAGCGTGCGATGTCGGTATAATGTGCACAGATAGGGGGCGCTTTTTGTTTTGTGCTAAACGGGCCAAGTTTGTTGCGTGACGACTCGCCCGACTCTTGCGGTCGGGATATTTTTATCCTTACACAACTGTTTTATGTGTCAGTACCTAATCGATAGTGTAACCTTGGGAACGTTAAGGTCATTGCGACTAAATATTAATTTATTGTTCATGTAAGAACCTGGTAGCCATTAACAGATTGTTTCCAGTTTGTTTGAATACGTATCTAGAAATAAATTAAGCATTTGTGTGGACATGTTTGAATTAATGTTACATGCTATAAAATCTGAAAACACGCCGATATATCTTCTAAAACTGCTTATTTACCACATTATAAAACTCAATACCCATAAACAATTCAGTTAATACCCACTTCCTATATTTAACCAAGAACACATGATCACAAAGAGTTTTTCTGGTACTTTTTCAGTAAGGGATCGATTAGGAAACGTTCTACAGGATCCGCCTAAACGCTGGTGGCAATTAGTACACCCGCCACGTGCGTTGGAATGTTTTACGAACTCTTCCTGTGGTATGCGGCCCTGGTAATTATTCTCGCTCTATTGCGCTTAGTGACTAATTAAAACCGATTCTCGTGATTTATTTATTGCTTATGTAAAATGGGACGTAAACCAACCGCAATATTTTAATAATGATTTTAGAAGAATTTTAGACAAACCAAAATGTAATAAACTAGTATTTTTGGTAAATGTCATCGAGCTTTTGATAAATTAAGTCTAACCCGAATATCGTACCATGGTTTTTTAATATTTGAGATATTATAAATTCATATATGCGTCACGCACGTGTTCCCCGGGCTTGGGACAATACCACCTACTGGCAACGTGGCCATTTAACTAAATAGTATCTATTATGAACTAATACATACATAATAACAAGCAAGTGGCATACAAAACGGTAGACACACAAAGCTTTTGTGCTCTACCTTACTAGTCTACTTCACTTGAAAATTATTTAAAAAAATATGTTTTATTCAATAAATCTAAAATGAATCGTTATTTTGACTAGAACAGATATATATAGATATTGCTGTTTTTACTTGTTTTGGTAACTATTTTGAGACATTAGTTAGAAATACGTGTTCTAAATGTTGTTCAAACTTTAATTCATGATAAACACTAGGTACCTATATGAATTATGATTCAATCCACCAATATAAAACTGAAAATTATATTCTAAGACGTTTATTAGTAACGACTAGTGTTGTACCAAGCTATCTATCGATAAATCGGAGACACACAGCGGGGGCCGTCTTATCGACCCGTCATCTGGCGCCTAAATTCTTACATGCAACCTACACCGAGACCTAAGAGAGGTAGGGCACCATACTAAGAGAGGTAGGGCACCATACTAGCGAGCAAGCCCGACTGGGGAAGGACCTCCACCTTACAGAAGACCACAGCCAAATGACTACACACAGCGGTGTAGTTGTGTTCCTGTGTGTGAGTACAGGTCTCCAGCGCTCATTTTGGAATGCGTTTTGAAAGAAGCGTATTCCTATCCCAGGGTTACTTCCATCTTAAAGCCCTGGTGTAAAAAAATGGGTTGGCAACACGCAAGTGATACCTCTGGTAATGCAAGCGTCTATAGGCTACGGATACTGCTTAACATCAGGCGGGCCGTATGCTTGTTTGCCACCCAAGTAGTATAAAAAAAAAAAAAAAAAAAAAAAAAAAAAAAAAAAAAAAAAAAAAAAAAAAAACACCGGTTGTAAATATACCGGGAATCGCCACTGACAGACAACCAGACAATAATACCTATGTTATACTAGTGTGGATGCGGTATCAGAGCTATTTATAACTAATAAATTACTAGAGGTTGAAAACAGTTTCATAAATCAATAAAATGTCTGAGACTATTGAAAAATGTGTCTTGTTTTCAATTCATATGCTGTCTTTAGATAATTTTACATAATTAAATACATAATGAATTATTAACATTAAATGCACCTTCACGTGCCGTTTTTATTTTAGTTTCTTATCTTACCTAACTAACAAATTAATAAAATGCTTTATAAAAAGGTACCTACCTATTTTTTACATTAACAATAAAATTGATTTATATACCTACATACTTAATAAAAAGTTTTATACAATATATTTATGCAAAACTCTCATTGATCTAAATTTAATAAAAAAATGCGAAAACTAAAAATTCTGCAAATAAAAACAACAGGTTTATCTTCAAACGCCTTCACCTGCAAAAAGTTTATCAATTTTGGTGATCAAACATTAAATAGAATGTTGAAACGACAGGTAGACAGTGAGATACCGAGACCTTTCATACCAGACGACTCATTTATAGCAAACTGAACTTTATAATTATGGATTAAGGTCGAATTTTATTACAAATGTAAAATAATAAATTTGAGGAGTATCATGACACGTGTCAGTTACGGCGGGAGCTGTCAAGTGTTGTAATATATTTATTTATTCGCTGCCGTTTGACCGTCTATCACAGACGAGGACGTGAGAATAGAATGTACTCCTTGATAGATCTGAAGTGCTAGTATCTTGAGAAAGGCTAGTTATTTTAATTTAAGTATATTGTAAATAATGGTAATAAATAGGCGTCTGTGTCGTTAGTATAGAAGAGAAAGTCTGAGGGTTATAATTACAGCCTCTTGCGCAGTCAGTCTTGCCAGATCACTCCCAATTGAGTCGGATTACGGTCCTATACTCCCATCGGATTATGAGAGTCCCTGTATTTGCACATATCGTATGTTTGAATACTTTCCGTTGAATCTGCTCGCTGTAACCGAATTTGGGCATGTAGCATTATTATTATAATTATGATTAATAAGTAATATTATTTTAATTTAGTATAATATTCATTAAATGTACAATTCAATTTTAAAAAATTATTTCGTTTATAAAGTACTTACGTAAGTAAATCAAATCCTGAGAACCAACTAGATATCTTAAAACAAAACAAGAATATTTATTCTACTAATATTATAATTTATGCGCATAAATATACTTATTTTTGTATATATTATTGCAAATTATGCCTCCTAGTCTTAGGCCTCGTAACAGAACACTGGTTTTTTGATATTATATGTAAGTGTGTTTAGTATATATTTTAATAAGACGTACGAAAATATGTAGGTATATCGTTGCGAATTTACATATTAAGCATGCACCACCTCCTTGATTATTATGAGAGCCTGGTAGCGTAGGCTTCTGTTAGTTTACCTATATCATGACTGGATACTAGATTTTACTTAGAAGTACTGAATTTTCGTTACTAGTTTATGTAAATAAATATCATTTGTCCTTATCCACACATTAGTTAACTTAATTAACATAAACCGAGCAAACTGGTTTACTCACAATACTTGACTTTGCTAGTGGCTTGGTAAAACAATAATAAATATATCCAGTTTGCGCGCTTTTATATTTTAATTCGAGCCGTAGTAAAATTATTGTGAAACATTAACTAACTTTACAATTCTGTAATAGGTAAAGAACTACTTAACTTTAGCGAGGTGATGGCCGTAGATCTAAATTATTTATTAGTAAAATAGTTCTTCTCATTCAGGTTCATTTACCTAATTCATAAAATAAATTCTGTACAACATTAATTACATAACCAGCTGAAATGTAAATAATGAGCTGTCAATAAATAACACCCATATTAGTTAATTCTTGTAATCAATCGACTTAGAAAAATAGTAAATATTCACAATTCCCCACTGCCTACCACCCAGAACTATATTTCCATATAAAAAAACGCAACGTAAAGAAAAAATATGTAAAAAAAGCTACCATTAATTTTTCAAAAGTTTAATTATGAAATATGCATCAATAAATCGTCGTTCGTACAACGACAGACATAGCCGGGATTCCTACGGTGTAAGATATTTTTTGTCCCTGTCCCACGCGGCTATAAACACGACACGCTTAATTAAAACGGTATATTAGCATAAACAAATAAAATGCCCCATTACGAATTCAATTTACAATCTTTGAAATCGGTTAAATTAGTCGCAGTAAATAATATCTCGGATACAGTTTCGATAATAGCGTTGTGGTGCGATACATGAGAGTTAGCGGTGCGGTGCGGCAGGCGGGCGCGGCAAGGAGACTCTACCTAAGTTGCCGAGCTTACTTACTACAATAACACACACTTAGGTATATAGCCCAATAACAAATAAAACACATTTATCACGAATTTTAATTAAAAGGGTAAAAGCACGGATTTTATTATGAAGGACATTATTATCCCCTAAGGGTTTCCACAGCACTCGGTCATGAGCTAATTTATTATTTTTATTTTATTACTAGGTCGTCGGTCCATCTTGTTGAAGGCCTGCCTAAACTTCAATGCAGCTAAAATCAGTTTTGAACCATGGCTAGCACAGTTGCTAGCAAATGTGAGCACATTCTGAACTCTTTTAATGTGATAGCAGTAAACAAATACCGTATAAGGTTAGTTCACGTAACATCTTATAACTTACATCGTTTGGTAGTTAATGGTAACATCACACACTGAGTCGCTCAATACCTTTATTATATATAGGTACCAAAGTGAAATTCTGCCGTCCACTAACTAAAAGGCCGTTAAGCCACAGTTAGCCGTTTTTCACTTTTTAATATAGTCTTATACAACTTTCGATGCTCTATGTTTTGGTCTAAGATTCATTTTGATAGCTAGCTTAGTTTTAGAGATACAAAACATTGCTGAGCAGTTAAACTACATAAATTTCATTACTTCCTTAATTAAAAAGCGGCTAAGCCACAATACTTCTCTAGAAAGACGTTAACATACTTCAACGGCAAACTGATGTATCATTTTTTTCTAATTTTACTTAACTAAAAGTACGTTATCTAGTCATGCTTGACTAAAAAGCAGTTAAGCGTCTTTAACTACCTTCATGTATTGTGTCATATAAGTAACCACCTGAACATCGTACCTTAACTATAAAGCCGTTATAAAGAAAAACTACACTAGAAAGCAGTTATACGCCAATAGCGGCTTTTAAGTTATGTATTGAAATTAGTATTAGCTAAATATCAATCGCTAGAGAGCAGTCAAACGACAATACTAGACTAAAAAGCAGTTAAACGCTTGTGATTTTTGTTTGCGTTTGACGAGCTCAGGATATATTCCGGAAGGAAAGGATCCAAAGGATCCAAACTATGATGAATAGTGTGTTGGTGGACCAGGAATTTCTAACTGCACAACGCCTTGAAACTAAAAGTATGCCATCTACACGCAATTCCACTTGCTCTAATATTAGCCAAGAATCAAAGTACGCCCACATGAACAGTAACGATTTAGTTAATCTTCTTAACCAAGAACCTTACTCGATGACATCACAAGAGTTTCAAAAATTTAATGAAACACAAATAACATATAAAAACAGCCAACCAGAAGAAACTCTGAAGCTTACAATAGAAACATTAACTCAGCAAAACAGCTTGAAACACATTCTTTATACTGCCACGAATCGATACCCCCTCCTTCTCCAATGCCATCTTCTTCTCACTGCATTATACCAGAAATATAAGATTATGATAGTGATGACTCCGTTAAGGATAAGGACTAAGGCCAGCCATGTGACAAAGTTTTAAGTGATGATACTGAATATGGTTATGACATGCAAAGGCAAAATACAGTTTTAAACCCTAAAAGTAACCCAATAGTGAAAAGGAGAACATCGATAACTAAAACGTTTCCCGAAAAATTAATAACGCGACGACATACTCAAGAATTTACAAGAACAGAAGAGATTATTGGACATCGGTTACCTAAGAAAAGACGTGCATCTTTATCTTTTATTGATTGCTCTATTTCTATGAATTTAGTAAATTTAGCACCACCATCATCCACAAAGAGAAAGAAATATGATACCAGCTTGAAAGATACATTAGTTGAGAAGGAAAAGGAATGCACATACAATTAACGGACACAAATTACAACCAGACTCAGAACAACTCTTTGTGGGTCATACAAAGTTTTGCCGGAATCGAACCCACAACCTCGTGCACAGCAGGCGCATACTGCGGCCACTGGACCACCAAGGCAGTATACTTCACATACGCTGGCAGGATCGGATTCCCAACACGGAAGTACTTCGTCGGACGGATATGGTGGGCATGGATAGCCTCCTTATTAAAAGACAGCTTCGCTGGTGTGAACATCTTGTACGCATGGAGCCCTCAAGGTTGACAAAAGCTGTCTTTTACTCTGAGATCAGCTCAGACAGTATCTTTGTACAAGGATGTTCTTAAGCGACACTTATCTGTAACCGGTGTGTCTCCAAACTCATGGGAGGAGCTTGCTACCCACAGGTTAGACTGGCATAAGGCTGTTCACAGAGGTATAGAAGAGTTTGAAAACTGTCGTCTTAAAGACCTTGACGCCAAACGCCAGCACCGTAAAACTCAACTCAGGCCCTCTTATGAGTATACCTAATGCGCAAGGAGGGCTTCACTGCGCTTTGTGTGACCGTCTTTTTAAGACGTAATTCGGCTTCGCGAGCCCCGTCCGAGCACATGAGCGGAGACGTATGGCCGTGAGTTAGTAGGGGTCGCCGTCGACGGATACGTCTAGGAGGACATCATCATCATTAGTTTTATAAATATGAAATATTGGATGCTCGTTATTAATTCTTATACTAATGTCTGAAATTTTGCACACACCTACTAGTAGCTTACGGTTCGAGTTGTAATATTTGGTTAAGTTCTTTTCGCATTAGCCGATGCGGTGTCGGCGTGGGTAGCGTATGCTCGCAATGCGAAATACCGAAAGCTTGCCGAACGCTTACATTTCAACGTGCGCATTCAGAATCGCATGGTTTGTGCGGACGTGGGGCGTTTCTGTAAACTGCGTCTCAAAGTTTTGAGAACATAAGGGTTACTACACACATAAGCGGCCCGGCATAATCTGTGCGGCAACAAAGCCAACTCAAAGCTTATACTTTTTCCTCGAACATCATCTACATATATAAACTCGATTTTACTGCTCGACTGTGCCGATTAATGCCGGCCCGCTAATGTGTATAGCTACTCTTAGAAGCTTTGCTCGATTTGTTTACCAACAGGTACAAAAATCAAGACAATATAACATCTTAATGCATTTCGTTATAAATATCCCGCATTGATAACGCACCTACAAAAGTAAGGACCTAGCTAGCTACTTTGTCTTCCCGTTAAAATTTGTTAACATTTTTAACGCAAGTCTTTATGTATGTATGTATGTTTTTACTTAAATCCATTATATATATATGGTAGTTTAATCGCCAAGTTTGCTCGACTCACGCAATCACGAATTTTGTATTGAAAATTTTCGTTTTTGTCTGGAATTTTAAAAGGAGGCATTTTTTAATTGTTTAAATTATTTTTATTAAACTTTGATTTAATACTTTAAAAATTTATTATTTCTCACATAATCCTGTCAAATGCTTAGCAATAAGGAAGTTAAACTCAAGCGAAGTAAGTATTGCCGCCTTTTAGTTAAGTATTATTAGAATAATCTTGTATTCAGTTTCATATTCTATAAACGCTACTTAGCTTAAAAGAGTCTAAGCCGCTTATTCAAAAATATATTAAGTTTCAGATTGATGAAAAGTTTCGACAATAAAGCCGTTAGACGACTTAGCGACTTTCTAGTTAAGGATTGCATAATAAATTTAACTAAGATTTAGAATCCTATAAATTTATTAAAATTACTTCACTAAAAAGCCGTTACGGTAACGTTAGCGACCTTTTAGTACAGGATTTAGAGCCAAAAATTATCTAAAATGCTTAACTAAATCGAAAAAGAACGTTTTTTTTAACGAGGTGTAGTTTTTTTTAATAACTAAAACCTTAAAATGATCCACGGAAATAATATTCAATAATCTGCCTAACACCCGTCAAGCTAAGTATTGTACTTTTTAAGAAATAACGGTTGCCGCCTTTTTTGCTGTTTTCTCCAAAACTACTTTTTGGGCTTAACGGCTTTCTAGTTATAGGACGGCAGAATTATAAACCTGAATAGTGCGAATTATACACTTTGTTTTAATTTTATATTAAAGTCAGTTGATTAATATTCCAGGCTAAATAACTGTGTAATAAAATTACTACTGTGTGTCGTGTTGTAGGTTTGATTCCCACAAGAAACAAAAAAATGTGTAATCCATAATGGTTGTCCCAAATCTGGGTGCACTTGGACGGAGCTTGGGCAGGCTTAGGTGGACCGACGAACTACTGAAGGTTGTCGGAAGCCTATATCAGTCATACATTCTATTGCACATAGGCCTTTTCATGTGCAAGCACTTTGTCGCAATCCTTGGCTTCTCATATCCACTACAGACCACTACGCATTAATCGTAGCTCCTGGCCAGAGAGCTACTATTATTCTATCAAACTACCCTAAACCACATACGCGTAGACGTATGCCCAAAACTATAATGCACTTTTTACATCTAAACGAGGACAAAGAAAACTAAGTAGTTTAATAAACAATTAAACAATAGCAGAATCAAACATTGTGCGCATACGCAGGCCTCCCCCCACTTCTCAGTGTGGTCAGCAGTCGGTGGGACGTCTGGGCGCGCAGCGGGGCGCCATTGTCCCGCTGTCCGACACGACGCGAGCGCCCCACACGCCGCCAACATCGCACGGGTGGAACGATTACAATATCGATGATTGAAGAATATAGAGTTTACTCATAGAAGAAATATTTCTAAGTTAAAAAATAAATTCAACTAATGTAATTTTGATAACGCAAACAATGAAAATTTACATTTTTTATTTATGATTCGATCTTCTGCGTGACTTTTTTCGTGAACATTTGTAATATAGATATTCTGATATAGATATATGCTATACGAGTAATAGGTCGGCTCAGGATCGAGAGTTGTGGAAATCCTTGGGGGAGGCCTATGTCCAGCAGTGGACGTCTTTTGGCTGAGATGATGATGATGATACGAGTAATCTTGTAAAGTTTCATCAAAATCCCCTCCAGTTGATTTTGCCTGAAGGATTTACAAACATCCATCCATCCCTAAAACCTTTCACGTTTATAATGTTAGTAGAAAGTCCCTGCTAATTAATAAGTCATCTTTAAAATTCATACTTTCAATAACCTATCTTTTAATTAAAATCATGTAATAATAAGTTAAAATTTGTTTAAATGATGCACATTTTAATTTCACCATTTTCATCGTGATCGTGTAAATAACACAAGTATCGACAAAACACAACACTATTGTGGCGCCTGTTACGATTGAGCACCGCGGGGCTGCATTGTCCGCGCGTCTAAGTGCCTCATATTCGGTTACCCGACTATATTACATGCGTATACGCAATATCGATATCTCACACTATATCAACTACAAACATCCTTACTTCATACATAACACAAGAAAATTTCAATCTTATGTCACCAGAATTAAGATTCAAATTTGTTATTGAGTAGATTGGTTGATACGCGTTTTTATTTGTAAAAAGATAAACGATATAATTTTCATTTTACTACTCCTTGAATACACAAGAGCCTTAATAAATAACTAAACAAAGGATACATGTCACACCTTATTTGAAGCATCTTTTGTCAGTCGATTGTCTTACCTTCAAACGTAATTTATATTATCGTAAATATAATAGAGAAAAGATATATATCTATATAACTTTTATATTTATTTATATAAGTTGTACTTTAATAAGTTATAAACTTAATTTACATTAAGTGTTATTATTATTACTGTAACATGTTTATAAAAAAAATATTACGTGGGTAAGTCAACTTAACTGCTTTATTGTTTGTAAAATAAGATGTTATTTGATCTATAATTTTTATATTATAGATATATAACAATCCTATTGACTCAGTGGTTTATGTGGTTACCACTAGGCGGCGAAGCGTGTGGCGGGTTCATTCCCACATGTGACAAAAAATTGTATGATCTAAATCTATGTTAAGTCTGGGTATACTTTAAATACGTGAATTTTAAGTTTGCTAAGACCCCTAGTGCCAAATCAGTCTTTTAAAAAATCTGCAATGTCAATAGTAGTTTGGTACTCCAAAGTCCAATAATTATAATATACATACATATATCACGCCCTCATCATCACGCCTATATTAAATGGGGGTAGGCAGAAACTATAGTACGCCAATTGATTCGATCTACACATGGATACTTTTTTGCTTTCCTCTACATTCATCAACCTCTTCAAGCAAGGACGTCGGTTCTGTGTATTTTTAATTTTACTATTATTATTACCTACGGCTTTTCCCCGAAGGGGGTAAGCAGAGGTATAACACAACGATTCCTGACAGACACCACGCTGCGCTAAGATAATACAGAGTATAAATAAAACCTCTCATAAAGATAAAGATTTAAAAAGATGATAATGTGAAAGTATGTCGCAACACGACACATAATCAGCTTAATTTTATCATTGTGTGTAGCAAATATTGAGAATGTTCGCAATAAGTGTCGATGAGATAAAAACAACAATTGACGCTGACACGCCGCAACGAGCCGCTCGACATATAAAATCCTATTAATATTATAAACGCGAAAGTTTGTAAGTATGGATGGATGGATGGATGTTTGTTACCCTTTCACGTAAAAACTACTGAACGGACCTGGGTGAAATTTGGCACAACGATAGATTATGATCTGGAATAACACATAGGCTACTTTTCACAGCGATAACCGACATACACGCGGGCGGAGCTGCGGGCAACAGTAGTAGTTGTAGTACTTATAATCCAAGAAAATTTGACAAATTATAATTATGATTCAATATCGTATTGTGGAAAATTTTATGAAATAGATTTTATAGAGAGTACTAGCTGACCCAGCAAACGTTGTTTTGCTACTAAAATATCATATATAATAGATCGTAAAGGGATGAAAATTAAGGGTTGTATGTATTTTTAATGCTAAATCATTAAAAAAAATTGTCTAAAAAATAAAATTTTGGGGTGGATCACCCTTCACATTTAGGGGAATATAAAAAAAGATGTCCGATTCGCAGACCTAACCGATATGCACACAATATAGCACGAAAATCGGTCGAGCCTTTTCGGAGGAGTTTAATTACACACACCGACACGAGAATTTTATATATAAGATTAAATGTAAAATCCCCGAAACAAGTACCTAGCTTTCAAATTATCTTTATTTAGGTCATAATATTAAAACGGCTGAACCAACATAGTTAAGTATCTTAATAACAAATCGTCTGCATTCCATGATGATCCCATGGCACAGAAAACCACACAAAGTTACCCTTGTCTTTGAACTGCAGACGCTACTTTGAGTCTGGGTGTACTCTGTGTCCATAAACTGTGTGTTTGTAAAGTCCCCCGTGATATAGACTTGTGTTCCCTAGATCGAGAGGTGTCTTATTAAAAATTGTAAAGAAAAGTTTCAAATGACATACCTCAGGGTCAATCTTCTTGTACTCTGCGTCCTCCTCATCCACCTCGAAGTACAGCTCGGTAGAGGTTAATGACACGGTGCCCGGCGCTACTAACCCTGGAGCCACCAGTTTCGCCTTCGTACTTATGTTTACTGGACCTAAAAATAAAAATACATATAATTATAGTTTTGTAGATTGATGGCGATATAGCGCCTTACAAAATATTAATAGCAATTATGATTTATAAAGATGTTGCTCCTATAATTCTGTTAGGCGTTACAAACGATAATAGGATCAACTACTTTTAATGGTTTGTCAAAGGAAGACTCATTTTACACCTGCATCGCATTTTGGCTTATTTAATCAAATACTTGCATGTCGCAAAGACAAAGTAAAAAAAATATTGTTTAATATTTCTAAAACATGAGGCGCAGACATAAAATATTTCAAAACTCTGTAGCTCTGGTATGGTAATCTAGATAAAAGTTCTTACCAGTAAGATCAGCATCAATCTCTCTATCGTCTACCAGGAGTTCAGCATCGTCAAGGAGTTCTGCTGCAGCCGTTGTAGGTAACTGTGCACCCCGGCCTGCACCACCAGCCGCTATTCGCGAATGTAACTCCTCGGTAGCCTATCATATAAAGGGGATATAATAAAAACTACGTAATAGATCTCTTTTTTCGAAAACGTGCATGTTACAGCATGATGATTAGCAAGTCATTCTAAATACACCACGTCGATGATACAGAAAAAGGTGTTAGATGTAGATGTTCATGATTTGATAAATAAATGAACCAAGAGTTCTGACAATGGAGTTTCCCAACAATCTGAATGTTCAATATAAAAAAACTATAACTAGTTCAAATAAAGTAAGATTTGAAAAGTTGTCAAGCGTCGACACTAGATGTCGCTAGTTCACTTGTTTTCAGATTGTTATAATAGATGGCGCGCTAAAAAAAAGAAAGTATCAGAAACGTGGCGCTAGTTTGTATAGACATGCGCGTTGACTTTTCTGAACTAAATGAAAGTTCCACTGTTTTTAGTCCTTTTACGCAGCTAGTAGATAATTTAGCAAGAATAAGGAGGCTAGCGTAACTAATAAAGCAGGTCTATCTACCTCGTCTACCTGCAATATGGCGTCGTGATGATGCGTGTCGGGCGGCGCGCGCGCGAGCGCGGCGTCAGCGTGTCTGCGCCCGCGCGCGTCCGGCACCAGGCGCCGCCGCCGCCGCGCGTCGTCCTCCCACGAGTCCAGCTTCCAGAATTGACTGACGCTACTGTAACACAATATTAATCACTTAATGTTATAGATTTTTGCTTGCGAGAGATGGTCTTCGTGTCATCGTCACTTTACTGCGTCCTGCTACACCTACGACGGCGACGCAGCTATACGTGTCCCGTCTGAATTACTCCTCAAAGGCTGAGGAGATTGTGGAGTTGTTAGAGTTGGAGTGTGGAAGTTGGAATCGCGTCACAGCAGCTACTTCAATTCGTTTGTGGTGCGGGCGCCGACTCAACATCTCGAGATGTTTCGCAAAGAAGAGTTTTGGCCGAAGGTGTATCGTCGATTTCGTTAACGATTGCACAACACAAGTCAGCGTAACACGACGCCGTTGAAAAGTGTTTAGTTATAAGTTTTATAATATATATATGTTAGACTATAAGGTATTTATCTATAGATTATGTAAAAAAATCCTGAATTAAATGATTTATTATTATTTACCATTATGACCATTCTCTTCGAAGAGATAAGGAAAGGTGTACGACTATCTTTATTTCCCAAATATTTTATCTTACATAATTTGGGACGAACCAATTGCCGTAACTGAGAACAATATTATTTCGAATACATTGATACTAAGTATTTAACAAGAGCAAAGTCCAAAGCAATGCTTTGCAATCTTGTTATTTATTAAACAAGGGACATAAGCATGATATTCGTATATTCGCATTACATTTGCGCTGCTAAGGAATTCATTAAAATTTGTGAAGTAAATATTATTTTATCTGCAAGTATTACGATTATGTGTTAGTGACGTACCCATGTTGTGGAGCGGCGTGGTCTGCCGCATGCCGCAACTTGTCCAGTAGCCTGGCGGCTGCGGCATGGTCTCGTCTCCGTGCTGCAGCTATCAGTCTCTCGCAGGTCCTCTCCTCGTCAGCTCGCTCGGCACTGTTGGATGCGCACAAACACTGCGCGACCAACAATTTAATGGACAGTTACGTTTTTACATTGAACCATAAAATTATTTTTTATTTTACTAGATTTTATCGCTAGTACCAGACCAAAATTAACACTAAAGAAATTTTGATATTACATGTATTGTTTGTTTTCATGTAGTATTAGTAGGCATGAAACTTTGCAATTTATAAATCTCGACAAAAATGACATTAAAAATGTATTTAATAAAATAGCCCTTTAATTATATTATGAAATAAGAGTATCTCATCTACTAACAATTAGATATATTTTATTAAAGAAAATATACATAAAAGTAATAACGCTGTCTGCAAACCAAAAAAAAGTATCTACCAACCTCAAAGTCAGCATGTTTTAGTACGTCGTCTGCTCTCATCCTGTTGAGGATGAACTCGGCCTCATTAGCCACCCTCACGATGTGGTCTCTCATCGCATGTGAGAGCAGCCGCCCTTCATTGATCAGTTCTATGAAAGCCAGGCCCGCGTGCTTCTGAAGCGAGTTCTGCCACTCTTGAGAACAGAGCAGCATCACCAGCTCCACGACGGAGGTGCTAGACTTGAAGGTTTGTAGACCTGTAATAATGGGAGCATAGGAAAATAGTTTTAAAAGATACTACAACTTCTGCAGTTGATTATTACATACAAAGCCATTTTTTTAGTTTTTAATTACCATTATTACCAATTAAGTCTACACCGAATCTAAGCATAACAGCGAAAGCCACATTACATGTTTAAGTTTAGAAGAAATTAGTTTCCTTTAAAATTACTTCAATATTATAATATTATTATTTCATACCGACGAAAAGCACAATCTATTTCCATTTAAAAAAAAAATAACACAATCTATGTTATTTTGTACAGAACTACTATTAACTGCCCATTTTATCACCAAGCCCAGTTATTTACTAAAAACTAAGAAAAGAGAAGTAAGAAAGAAAGCCAGAGCATCTACCATGCCTAGTACCGTATACCTTTACCCTCCATCAACAGTTCCTGTCCATGACTCCCCACTAACGTCTTGGAGAGGAATGGTGCGAAGTCCAACATGATTTCTCGGAGCAGTGGACACACAGGTCCCAGGGCCGTCTCCAGCTTGTGGGTAAGAGAAGCCTCGCGGGACACACCGTCAGCGGACATGGAGGTGTTCATGGCGTTCAGACCGGCGAGAGTTTCATTGTCCTAAACATTAGATATCATATTATTTTTATTATTATTCGCGATATTAATTATAGAAGTCATATAAAAATTTAGAAGTAACTACTTGCTGAAGAAAAACAAGGACATGATTGAAAGGGTCAAGTACAACGTACACGGAATAAAATAAGTTCGTTGAATTAATTACCATTAACCTTATGTTAAGGTTTTCCCAAAAGATTATAATACACATGCACATGGTTCTTCATCAATGGTGTAAAAATCTTTTTTTACCGGGTTGACTACGCGCGAGTGTTACCACTGATATTAGGCAGATAAGGCTACGGTAACTGCTTACCATTAAGCAGGCCGTATGATTGCTTTTCTCTTTAGTAGTATATAAAAAACAAAATGTAAATTGCATAATAGACGTATTTCATCATAAGAGATAAAAAACGTAAAGGCAAAAGGAAAACTAAGGGTATTGAAGGCAAGAAACAAATTAATCCTATAGAAAACATGGCTCATTATATAATCTAGCTAGGGGTCGCCCGGGACTTCGTTCGCGTGGTTATTTGGAATATTTTCCTCGATTTTGCAAAATATCTCACTACTGCTCCGCTCCTATTGATCATAGCGTGATGTTATATAGCCTTTCTGGATAAATGCACTATTCAACAAAAAAAGTTTTTTTCTAATCGAACCAGTACTTTCTGAGATAAGCGCGTTCAACCAAACAAACAAACTCTTCAGCTTTATAATATTAAGTATAGATAAGAGTAGCAGTAGAAGTAATAATATAAATAATTCAAGAACATTCTGCCCGTATATAGTCCGTGAGTTGAATGTTTGTAAAGTCCCCCGCAACGCAGGGCTTGTTGACTATAGTCTATTTCACATAGCATAGGTACTGTGACGTTTGACATTTGAAGATAAATATCAATGAAAATGAAATATGATTAAATTAAAACTTATCGATTAAATACTTTAGGCTCTGGATCATATAATAAGTCTTTGGAGGGTACGGTCTTGGGAGTTCGAAATAAAATAATGTTATTTTTAGAACCAATCACTGTTTGTATTTTTGAACCAAGTCCTAATACTGGTTTGATTTAGACGAACTTAACTTACATACATGCTAAACACACACATACGTACTTAATCGGAATATTCCCTATACACACATACATATATGTATGTATCATGAGGGGTATCACAACATGTCGCTACAAGTCTATTGGTTAGAGATTGATTCCATCATTTTCATTCATCTTCATCGTAAAATGTTAAACGTCCAAATACCCATGCTATGGGAAATATAGTGCGGGTGTTGTTTTAAAAATAAATATAATACTTACGGGATGTAGATGTCTCTGCGCGGCCTGCAGGTTCCTGTTTTGATGTCTCTGCTGTATATGATGATGTGCTTCCGAATTCCTCATGTGTATTTGTTTGTCGATATCTGAAAATGTTACCATCACATGTTATCTTTAGATATAATATATTTTAATAACTACACACAGGGGTGTAGGTGTGTTTCGGTGGTGTTAGTTGGTGTCTCAAATTGTAGGGTCTACAATCTATTTTTAAAAGCAAGCCCTGTGTCGCGGGGAGCTTTACAAACATACAATTAACGGACACAAATATACCTAGACTCGGGACAACCATTTGTGGATCACACAATTTTTTGTCTCATGTGAGGATCGAACCCACAACACGCCGCGCAGTAGTAAACGGTTACCACACCATTTGCAGTCGAATCCTTGAATGATGCCCCTGAAATTACCTACCATACGATAATTGCCTACCGTCAGATGGACTGTATGATTTTTTGCCACCGCAGTGGTATATTCTTGCGTATTGCCATTGTAAATTTTGACACCAGGATTTTGTGATGGAGGATCTGTGGGATAGGAAAACGTTTAAATGAGGGTCGCATATTTTTACCTTCATGGATATTTCCCTCGTGGTCTCTAGTCCTGCCAGTGATGGTGGCTGGTCCACGTTCACCATCCTCGTTGAGATTCACATCTGTCCATGACTCATCATTGCTTACCTGAAAGTAACGTTTGACAATTTTCAAATAAAAATATTACATGATGGTTTACTGGTCGTAGATTTTCTTATAAGAATAATTTACTAATAAGAAAATTAGTTTCAAAAACATTCACTACTAGACTAGGAACTCCTGAGTGTGGGCAGACCTCCAAGGCGTGATGGACAAATTTAGTTCTGGTCTAATACTGTATTAAGATTATTAATAATAAATTAAATAATTGATTGCTAAGAATTTCTCTTAAATTTTTTTTTTTTTTTTTTTTTATACTACCAAGGTGGCAAACAAGCATACGGCCCGCCTGATGGTAAGCAGTTACCGTAGCCTATGGACGTTTGCAACACCAGGGGTGTCACTCACGCGTTGCCGACCCTTTAAAAACCTTATAACTCCTTTCTTGAAGAACCCCATGCTATAGTCTCTTGGGAAAACCTGGGCAGGGAGCTCATTCCACAACCTTATCGTACGTAAATTTATTTACCCATTTAAAATGTTTGTAAGTATATAAGAGAATACAATAATTAGTAGATAGTAACAATACGTACTGGATGCTTATTGTCATCTAGCGCGATCTCACTCGACGTCTCAGGATCATTGTTGGTGGTCTCGTTGGAGTTCAGGTGGAACGAGCCGGCGTCCTCTATCGAGTCCACGCTCTGTCAACACATAACAATGATAACTACTGCTCTAGTATTATGAGCGCCTAGTACTTTTGGCACAGGTTAACTGCCAAATTCTGTATTATTTTCAATTTAGTTAGTTTTATTGAATTGAGAGCAATTTTTTTTAATTTTAATATTCCTTTTAATGATTTAAAATGTGGTTTTATATAATAAGTTGGAGTTTCAAGAAGCATCGAATCAAATGGAGTATAGAATTTATTTTATTGCATTGCATTGGTATGAAATCAAAATCTTACCTTTTCAAAACAGCCTAGATAAAGATATTTTAGTTGTGTATACTACCAATGGTTGTGAAGAGAATGAATAAAAAGTGATAAATACTAAGAAACACCATGCTTTAAAAGAAGTGAAAAAGCAAGCGTAGCAAACACATGCTGAAAAAAACTTATAAATAATTTGGAAAATTTTGAAAGAACAAAAAATAAAACAGTTTACAAAATCCAGAAAACACGAATTACAAATTTAGTTTTTTTACACTATATTTATGTAATGCCAAAACATTTTCAATTTCCGTGAATATGTTATTATTATAATTGTAACAATACCTAGAAAATAGTACTTTAATGTGTTTACGTTGTGCTTAGGTGCTATGTCAATTTTATCAGTGTCTCATAATTTAATCCATATATAAGTGAGCATAGCTTGTAGCCTAAAATCGTGTTCATTTTTAATTAAGTACAAATTCGTGACAAGCTTGTGTTTATTATTTTGTGTTAGTGTTAAGACTGGCTCTAGACCTCTTTATGAAATACATTCATTAACTTTTAATTTGAAAGTAAAATGGCTACTGCTTTTTATTTTAAAAGCAATATTTTCTATATAAAAATATAGTTGATGTGATTTGAAATAAGTACTAGGCTTCCAGAACCAACCAGGAGTAAACACTAAAATAATTTATGTTCACACTAAATAGAACGTGTACAAACCAAGTTGACCACCGACACCGTTATTCCCGACAATGTTTTGGACCTTGGCGGAGGCTTACAATAGGACAATAACATTCATTAATTAATACAAAATTATAAACTATCCACATAATAGTAAGAGGACAGATTTAGAATACATCACTACATTTGGTCTCGTAAAAGCAGTATAGATACCACATTATAAAATTAATTTAAAATCCCATTAACCCATCAAATTACGAAACTAAACAGCCCCAAAGACCACAGTTAAAGAGACGCAGTAACTAATAGAAAGAGACAGAGCATTGCCGACTTCCCACTGACCATCGCTACTAACCTTGGGTTTGGACTGCATTTTGATTCGGAGACTCGACTTGAATAATGGCTCTTCCTTATCCGACGCCGGTGTCAATTCTGGCTTATCACTAGGCTTTGGTTTTTCTCCAGAATTAGGCTTCAGTTCATCAGTGGTCGTCTCTATTTTGGCAACCCCCTCTTCGTTTTCTTTGCCTTCCGTTTCCTTTATTTATTTTATTGCAAAAGCAAAACAAAACGAATATAATGAAGCGTTCACGTATCACACAAACTCGTCCACACTTACATCAACACATATCTGTAGCGACATTGATAACGAAAACCAATTATTGGCAAACAGCAAATCATTTTGCCAAACACAATATCAAACAGATGGAGTACACTATTGGGGGAATAATTACTTAAATTTCATGCGTCCGATACTATTCATTCCTATATCTAAAAACGTACTTAATGCTTTTTTATGCTCTACACTACTTACAACAAAATCTTTTATGTAGCTTTACCTAAATTGGAAAAGATCGAGAATTGAAAAAATAACATGCTATGGAAAATTTGGCTGCGTTCAGTCAGTACTATAAAAAATATATATGTAGCTCGCTAAACATAAAGACATAAAACTGACATCTTTTTAAATTTAATGAAATACTTTCAAAAACGTAACTATATAATGATTTGTATGTCCTTATGTCTAGTACCATTTCACCTAATACTAAATAATGATCAATAACTGCCTACAGAATATAATTAGTTACTTACAAGATTCATCAAGGTACAAAAATAGGAGAAGGGTCTATCGAATGACATGCAATTATGTTTGGTACACAAACACCATTTAGTTGATAATCGCATATAAACTCCGACATAAGATGCAATTGCTGGATATCCTTACCTTCATCGACGGTGAGTCCAGGTCGTTTATTGTCGAATTGTTCTCGTCAACCACTATCATGGCGTATTCGACATCATCTCCATTGTGTTCTACAGGAAATATAAAAATAAACTAAATTAGTTTTTTTTTAATAATATATTTTCAGTATTAGAGACAACATCGACAAAGCTTGCTGTTATGAAGCGGGTAAGTCGGGTGTTCCTACACAATGTTAACTATTCCAGGGATCATTTACTGCTATAGTACTTTTACGTGGAATTCTGTACCAAGCATTACAAATTACGACTTTTACCCAAAAGCGTATTCTATAGTATTATATTAGGGAGCATATAAACCGAAACTACTTTTCCAAAATCTATACATGCATAGTTTCTGCATTGCTTACACAGATTGCACAGAATTCCGACTGCTTCACAAATTAAATCTTATACATGCTTATTTTATGGATCCATTAAATTCTACTTCAAATGATGACGCAACAAAAATGAAAAAATAACTCAGGAGAAGCGGTGCCTTAGCGGTGCATCATTTACATTGCTTTGTCTTTGACAACATCCGTACAAGTATGAAACATACACAGATAAAATAGGTTCAATTTAAGGATTAATTAGAGGGAAACAATGGACAAGAGTTGAGGCTTGAAAGACAAAACAGTGCGCGCGAACTTCGACCACATAAAGTATATTGGGCGTCCACATTACTGTCCTATTAGGAATTGTATTAGTTACATTATATATAAACACACGAGAGAGCAATGGTAATCACTATAAAAGCGTGAAAGCGATATCGAAGCACAGAGATAAAATAGTGTTATTGCTCTGTCGGGCATTTGACAAATTAAATCATTCAGGTTTATATTTCTTTTCAACCTTCATATTTTTTAGTAAAATGTATTATATTTTATATATCCTAGGGGTTCCACAAAGAACTGAGTATCAATAAAAGCCATGACATTATGTAACTTGTATATATTTTTAAATGACATAATAAGTAATGTAAACGCCACGTGTCGTCGGCCGCGTTACCTGCGTGAGCGCGGTGGTAGTTAGCGATGCGAGTGTGTGCGAGCGTATTATTGTTAACGTGTTGGCTGCAATCGAGTTTGCAGTGCGAGTGAGGGTGTCGGTGAGCGGGGTGCCCACCAGGCAGGAACTGCGGGTAGACGTGGTGCGACCACTGCGGGAACAGCGGCCGCGACCCTGCAGCGCCAAACCCACCCACCGACCCACAAAGGTACCAGGGAATTAGGAGGTAGGAAGAGATTGCGCAGTAGATAGATATTTTACAAGGAAGATTGGAAAGGAAGCGATACGAAAAGTTAGATTTTAGATTGACAGATCGTTAGATAACGCGGTATTTACAATTAGAAGCAAAGTGGTAAAGGATCAATTGATCGATGTATACCAATGCAGTGGCGTGTAGTAGAATGTAGACGATTTTACCAGTGTCCCAAATCGTGACGCGTATATCAAGCGGCGTGAAAAAGGAGAAACGACACAATTCAGATATACAGTCTATTAATATCCTTTTTTAAAATGTCGCCCTCTAAAGTATATAACAATAATGTACTTTAGATTAAATATAGTGTTACAAAAGGTTTATTTACTGTTTATAAAGTTTATACAGAATAAATCCATGGGTTCAGTGTTTGTATTACTTAAAACATTCAACAAAGAAGAGCTGAGATGTCTCCACAATGATTACTCGTTCTTAGATGAAGGAATAAGCGCCATTTGATTTGTTAAATGTTAAATGCAAAACAGACGCTGGAAACATGACTCACGGCGATATAATGATTATTATTTTGTTAAAATATATTATTACTTCAGAGAGCGACCGTACACAATGACGATTATAACCAATATTTTTGAAATAATTATGTTTTTTTATATTGAGTGCGGTAAAGCATATAAAAAGAAGCAGAAATAAATAGCATACTATCCATATATCTAATAGACAAACCCGATATCTCTATGTAAAGAAGAGAATATATTATATATTATTACATACATAAAATATATCAAGACAGTTAGATTTCTACATACATAGATTAAACTAAGTATTCATAGGAAACGGTGGTAGAGGGTTGGCCGGAATGTCCTGAATTTTTAGAGTAGGTATTTCGAATGTATTTTTTTCTAGATAAACAGAAGGAGAAAAAAAACAGAAAATATTTATTGATGTATCGAATCGCAACATGATATAGTGGAACTATAAAAGTAATATAATTGTAATAAAAACATAAATAAATACACATCAATAGATTCTACTAGGTACATAAAACAGCGAATGCTTGACATAAATAATATGTGTGTGTGACATTCTATTGTTGTAAACAAATTAAAATATTTACAAGACATACATTCTCTAGGTAATAAGAAAATTTTAAACATTATTTTTCTAGAAGAAGTATATCTAATAGACTTAAAAGAAATAAATTATCTAATACGTCTAATAGAGGATATAACTGAAATAGAAAATTAAGTAATTAGTAGATTTTAATGTGCTCTGTTTTTATGCTTTGTTTTGTGACTATCTCAATATCTCTAAATAAGACAACAAGTTTGGTTTGTTTCGTCTCTAATAAGTATTTGAACATGATCTAAATTCCATCTATCACAATGCTAGGCTATCTTTTCGAAACACACTCCTAAAATATATGATTATAAAAAGCGTGCACATAATAATTATATTATAATATTGATGTATCCGAATGTGTGACAGCTTAGCAATAAAACAGCTACGTCTTCTTAAACAAATGAAATCATATTTCGTTTTAATCGTTATATAGGTGTACATAGCCACCCATCGTTTATATAAAATGATGTAGCCGTTATATCCTCAAGCTGTGTTGTGAGTGTGGTTGTGGTGCGTGTGTGTGGCGGGCACGTACCGTGGTGGTCGTGCGCGTGGTGCGGGCGCCGCGTGCAGTCCGGCGGCGCGTGCGCAGGCGGCTCCAGGATGTCGCGGTACTTGGATACCATCAGTACCGAGATGAAGTACACGATGGCCAGCGACAGGAACTGAGCTTGTTTTGTTTCCTCCTAAGAATGGGAGTATTATTAATATTGCAGACCCAGTAGACTAGAAAACGGTGACTTGGCTCAAAAGACCATGTCGACAAATAAGTCACCATTTTCATAATAAATACCCAAACATTTATATAACTTACCACATCTCTATAGATAACTGCTCGTAGTCTATTTACATCCATATCCTGCAGCAGTCTCTCAGGATCCTTGACTGGACTTGAAGCGTCTGCCAGACTCGCCACCACACTCTGAGAGTTACAGCAGCAATTAATATCTCTTTCATAGCAATTTTAAATGGAATCTATTTTAGTAAAAATAGTATGATAAAAATATCATAAACTACAAGGGTAGGTACCAAAACCGCTGCAGAGGTTTTTGTCATTTGAAGTATCTAACTAATATAAGGATATTAAATATAAAAAAAGTAATTACAAATTGGCAACATGCACATTTTGGCGTGTAACTAACATCGTCCTTTAAAGCGTGTTTATTAATTATATATCTATTTTCTTCATGACATGCAACTTCTTTGTGCTTATTTCTATATTTGCGCGGTGTGTTGTGTATTTGCATTTTGATTTATTAATTTATTTTGGTGAGCAGTGCAAGGTGTTGAAAGCATTCGTTTGTATCGATTACAACATAAGTACCAGGGTAGTAGACCGGACAAGAAAGTCTTGTAAAGCAAGACACCATTACAAAAAATGGCCTATTGTTAAAGGATTTCAAAACATTTTTTCTTTGAAATCTTTTATTGGCCGGTTAGCTTTTATTGTATACCTTGCTTATTTGTGATTGGGCCAAATGAAATAGCTCGTAATTATCCCTTAAGATTTACTATTGAACATAGTGCGAAGTGGCTCAGAAGGAAGTGCTTGTAAATCTTTTGTCGTGTGTTAAGTTAATATAAAAGCTTAGACAGATCTATTACTAAATAAGGGTGAAGATGTTTTGCTTTCAAGATAGGGGAGTGGTTTACATATACGAGTATATCTTTGATGGATAATATCTTATTGAAATTATTTAATTCTATTGTTTGAGGGTATGGGTGCGTACGCATTGTACCAGGGCGACATAGGCGAAAGGAGTAGTGTGTAGTTACCTTAGGATCGGGTTCGTTGTTAGGGCGTGGGGCGGCGCGCTGGCGCGCGGCGGCCAGGCGCGCTCGCTCCTTGCACTCGAGACAATTGCGTACAGCACACGTGCACACCTACGCACACACACACACGTGTGTACCGCACACACCTACACGCCGCGCCAAGCGCTACGACTCGCTAGAGTTCTAGGAAGTAGTAGCCGACCACCGCACGTACCGTACTCTTCACGTTTATGTACTCTTGGTACTTCTATAATCTATTAATGATGTAATTTTGCGGGAAATGTTTGAAAGATGCAGGGTACAAACATTCAAAGTAAATAATAATATTGTAGTAGGTATAATTTGAAAAGATAATTATAAAAAAACATCAAGCATTAACGTCGAGAGTACGGCAGAGGAAGAGTTCTAGACTAGAGTTAGAAGAAAGTCTACAGTAAGTTGATCTAAAAGATAGAGACTAATCAGCCTACAAAAGATTCACTAAATATATTATATAAACTCATAGAAAGTCATAATTTCTATACAGTCTATGTAATGAAATGATCAAACATTAAAATATAACTAGTCTCTCACAATAAATCTATTAATTCATAATATATAAAACTAAAACTGATAATAGATTTCAACAGATTATGAAGTAGGCAACAGTAATACATAGAAAAGATTACATATTATAAATATAACACTATATTATAGTCAGTCATGTTGTTCTATGGTCACAAAAAATATTTAAGTTCAATATTGTTATCAAGAAGACAAAACACCAGCAATAGTAGAATTTTCCTCCGTTAACAATACATTTTGTATTTTGTTGTATTGTCGATCAAGGTTTCGTTCTATCTTTTCGACTTTTGAAAGAAACCTCAGTCTGTCTCAGAAAAGTTTTAAATAAAATTAACAATTTTATTTATAACTTAGGAAAAAATTACAATCGCGTGTCCTTTTCATATGAAAAACATTTCTTAAATATTCTTTTTTTTTTAAATTTGAGAAATAAATCTCCTACGTTCACCTTACAGGTACCGAAATTTTAACATTTAATAAGTTTATTATAATTTCTGACAATAAAGCAACAAGACTGACATTTATCTCCCCTCCCTCTTCCACTCCCATGACTTACCAGCCTCAAGCACTGCCTCAATATCCCCCCACTAGACATGTTCTTCTCCGCCTCAAGTTCAGCAAAGTTAAGCGCACTGGCAAAGATCAGTACATCAGCCATGCTGACCAGCCGCTGCAAAAACGTGACTGCCACTTCGACTGGCATGCCCTGTGTAGGCTCTATTACGTCTAGTTCATTCTGGAGAAAAAGTGTTTTATTTAACTAACATAGTTTTAAGTTATTACTAACAGTGTATAGGTTTGTAATATCCTGATGTAAATATTAATAAATAGCTGTGCATATAATCCAGGCTGTTTGCCAATACAATACGTAAGCAAGAAACTACTGACGTGTCATTTTATCATGTTCAAAAAAGCACCAGCCATTTTTTAAATATCTTTTTCCTTTTTTAAAAAGACAACTCCCGCACTAGAGTACAATCTCTGTATCGTGGGGGACCTTACAAATATACAAATAACGGACACAAATTACACCCAGACTCAGAACAACTCTTTGTGGGTCACACAAAGTTTTGTCCTGTGTGGGAATCAAACCCACAACCTCATGCACAGCAGGCGCACACTGCGGCCACTGGACCACCGAGGCAGTCAATTAACTAAGGTAAGGTATTTCTGAGCAGTGAACACTTACATTAGGTGATGTAGCCGAAGCCAGCAGTGGCAACAAACCGCCGCAGGCTATGATCAGGTTGTCAGCGAGCTGACTGATCAAGTGCACAGTGTTCACCACGAATATCGCGTTCTCACTACTGTTCACGAAGTCTATCACCGACTTTGTTGAATGACTTCTCCACACCTGAAAAATACAATAAAGGGAATATAGTATGGTTCCCCCAACTGATTAAGAATTCTTTTAAATGTCACTTGTATATCAAATAGTAGATTTAGAAGGACCTCAACTTTACAGACGACTACAGCCAAATAACTACACACAATGGTGTAGTTGTATCCAGCGAGAGTATAATATATCTGCAGTGCTGATTTAGGGATGGTATTTTAAATAAACCTTTTTCTATTCCGGGGATTCCCCATTACAAAATCCTGGTGTTTAAAATTTTTGGGTTGGCAACACGCGAATGAGTATTGCAAGCGTCCATATATAAAAATGCCACTTACTTGAATATCTGTTTCTAAGCTAAATAATACATCGGACAGCAGTCGTTGGTGTATATATGACCAGCGGAACTCCGGAATACGGAATGGAGGTCGCGTCGGTCCCGGGGAAAACATCGGACGAGAACATTTCGAGGGACGCTTTGTTTCTGAAACCATATGCAGACATTAGTCATAAGAAAATTATGTTTTTCAGAGTCAAGAAAAAAAACAGCTAATGGTTAATTTTCGTAAGTGCAAAATTTTACTTTTTGATCATTGAGAAGTATTCTATTATTCTTTTAATACTTACCAAAATGATTAGAATCCACTTGCGTGCTAGTAGAAGCACTTCGTGGTCTCTTGGGTGACGTGGAAGTGTTAGTACCTTGTGTAGAGACACCTTCGCCTCTGTTGCCGTCATGCTTTGACTCACTGTCACCGGGCAAACTGACCCGTCTTTTATCTCTGTCTTCGTGACTTCTTTCTTCTTCACTATCATGATCCTTATTGGTTAACGAAATGTTCTCAGAAATTGTCGAAATAGGCGGATTTTCTGGCGTATCTTCTTCCTCTTCTTGTGTCGAAATATCGACTCTTTGGCTTTCATTCTTCTCATTCTCTTCTGTTACTTCGTCTTTCTTTTCTATATCTAGTTTTTCAGCCTCCTCAGCTCTTGAATTGACTAAAAATTCACCATCTAATGGTAGGACGTTACCCTCGTGAGGGTGGTCCGAAGGTATCACTCTTTGTGGACTACTGTCATCTGTTACAATATCTTCACTATCCTCTTTATTCTTTGAAACGACTGACTCAATCAGTTCCGTAACTAAATCAATCGCGATCGTCTCTGCAGCTCGTTTTTCATCAAAAATCTCTTCGATTTCTGGTTCTAAATCATCACGACCGTTAGGCGTATTTCCTTCTGAATGCAGTTCACCAGATATCGCACCAGAATCGGTGTCATCATCAGTCTTTAGCTTGACAGTTTCTAAAGCAATGCTTAGAACATCATTGACGATAGTTATTGCAACGCTTTTAGGATCATCTGAGTCTGTATCATCTTCGTTTGCTATGATTTCAGTCTTATCTTGTGTCCTACGTGGACTTGTAGCTTCGCTAGGCGTAAGATATAACTCCGATGGATCAGAAAGTTCCGATTCACGTTCGGCGCCAGCATTTGATTCAGCAATTCTTTCAGGACTCGCCGTTTCACTAGCTGAGAGGCTTGAAGGTATTCCTTCGCTACGATCTGTAATATCACCCTCATCTCTTGCAACTGTATCTCCTACATCTCTCACAGGAATATAATCAAGGCTACCTCTTCTTAAAGGTTCATCAGTCCTTTCTAATGTGCCTACACCTGACTCTGGTTCAGAATGTAATATATTCTCATCTACGATATCACTTGTGATTTCAGTTTCTGCTACAGTATCAACGGAGATTTCAGGAGTTTGAGACTCTGGACATTCGACGTCATCTACAGCATGTTCTACTTCAGCGTGTTCACCAGATTCTATCGGAGCTGGACTGTGTAGTTTACATACGTCATCGTTATCAGTTCTTGGCGCGCATCGGCAATTGTCTACATCTCGTAAGGATAGACCAGTGCCTATTTCTGTTTGGGCAGCGTGATTTAATCTCCTTTGTGGAGGTTGCTCATGGCGCTCCCAACCAGATATAGTGGAGATAGGACGCTGTTGCCGTTCAGCTGGGTCTGTGATGTTGTCAGCGCGGCGCTGTTCATAATGCTCATACATTTGGGCGAATTGAAGCTTGAATTCTTCGTATGATACCTGGGACAAACGTTAACCAAAATTAACAAATAATTTGATGTTACGTAAAAGTTTTATTGTTAAGTGTTATTGAAGAAAAATACATAAAAATTGTCTTTCTATAATAAAATAAATTATCTTATAATAAAAACCTTATATCTTTAGTAAGTACAAAGTATAGGTGCATTACCTTGGAGTGTACGATGGCCAGAGTATCGACCCACACTCGCCAGCCACCATACTCATGCTTGATGGCATGGTGTAACAGCATACGGAACAGTGAATATACCATGTCTGATATCTTTTGCTCCTCAGCGTTCTTAGGGTGGATGTACGCCATTGCTATTAGCCATTCCTTTAAACAGAAAAGATAACCATGTGAAATTAAAAAAGACACAGATTAATTTTGTTATTTTTTTTTTTTTTTATACTACCTAGGTGACAAACAAGCATACGGCCCGCCTGATGGTAAGCAGTTACCGTAGCCTATGGACGTTTGCAACACCAGGGGTTTATTGTTACAAGAAGGCTTGACGGCTTGAAGAGTCTAAAATATCCTTGTTTGGTTGACAATAATGTAAACTTTCAAAATTAATCCTTATCTCAGTCACGAATACTATGTTTGCTGAGCACACGAAGTTTACGTTCCACTAGTTCATATTTGATATTGTTAGATTATTACATTTCTGTATTGCTCGTAATGTGAATTGTGAATAAAATAAAATAAACTTGCACGACTAACGTACCTGCCACACCGACATTTGGAGTACTGTCCTCCTGTTCTCTCTGTTATTGCTGCACAGCAGCGTCATGTCGGAGAGGAACAACTTCTTCACCTCCAGCAGTTGCTCCGTTTGTTTCGACTGCCTGATCAGTGTCGCCACCACTTTCAGAATCACTGTGAAAAATAAACTAAGTAAATATTTTTACGCTACTACGGTGACCTGTAAGTCACGACGTCACCTTGGTTGCAGCCTGTCCGGTTATTTTTCAGATGAGTTTATAAAGCGTGTGGTTTAATAAAGTACAGATATACTATAAGTATGCCTACTTATGTAATTACAATATGTTGAGAAATTTTGTTATGTAACTTTTCTGTGTCGCAGGGGACTTCACGCACATATTATAATATATAACACACAATTAATGGATACTCAGACTCGGCGCAACTATGTGGGAATCGAACCACTTAAACAACTGAAACAACCATGCAGTCAGTCAAATTTATTTAACATATGATTGAACCCTGCGAATCGATACTAGCGACATACCAACTCTTAACAAAATCGCGGTAGTGTAGTTATTATTTTGCACTTACTGGGGTTTTCAAGTCTGAAATGAGGCTGCGGCTCCGGATGGCTGGTGTAGAGGATCTGTTGTCCAACATGCTCGGTGAGCAGTTCGTAGAGCGCGTTGTAGACGGGCAGTGCGAGCCCCTCGCCGCACGCGCCCAGCCGCGTCGCCAGCAGAGTGTACAAGTTGTGAGGGGACATCACGTCGTACTTGCGTCTGGACGAAGGGTTCAACTTTACGTATACATCTTTATGCACACATATTATTACTATAATGAACTGTGTAATATTTTAAGCTTTCGAATCATTTTTTAAGATATTATGCTGTCATACGTTTTCTATAAGACACGTAGGCTTACTTCGTTCGCGTTGATGCATTGGTTTTGTACAGGTGACGCGCAAATATATGATATTGAGACACGCAAGTACATATACTGATAATATGAAGTGTACTTCAAAACGAAAAATTTAAACTGCTCTCCTGTAGGCGTTTTACACAAATTATTATTCTATCAGTGTAGTGTATTTATTTAGCATCATAAAGTTATTTATTAAATAAAATAAAATAAACATAAATAAAATTAGTTCATGGAATTGATTAACGTATCTAGGATTTAAGAGAGGTAGGGCACCATACTAGCGAGCAAGCCCGACTGGGGAAGGACCTCCACCTTACAGAAGACCACAGCCAAATGACTACACACAGCGGTGTAGTTGTGTTCCTGTGTGTGAGTACAGGTCTCCAGCGCTCATTTAGGAATGCTTTTTGAAACAAACGTATTCCTATCCCAGGGTTACTTCCATCTTAAAGCCCTGGTGTAAAAAAAAATGGGTTGGCAACACGCAAGTGATACCTCTGGTAATGCAAGCGTCTATAGGCTACGGATACTGCTTAACATCAGGCGGGCCGTATGCTTGTTTGCCACCCAAGTAGTATAAAAAAAAAAAAACACAATACAATTAAAATGATAACTATGGCTTTCAAGTGAGTACTTACTTGTGTGTACTTCTACTTAAGAAGAACCCAAGGAGTTTCAGTGCTTGTAACCTGATCAGTTGACTCTCTGACGAAAGCAGTTTGAAGATTGTCCTCACTCCTCCCTGAAAACATGACGAGTAGAATAGAAACGTTAGGGTCAACGCAGACAGAGAGGAATAATCCCCGCGCGGCATAACTTCGAGGACGCGCGAGCATTTTTGTCAGGTTCAAGCATTTATGCACTTTATTGTAATAATTTTAAAGTTTATTTTCAAGTGCGTTAATAAAATCCTCTCCGCTGCGCTCCGTTCCGTCTGCGCTGAGCCTTAGTAGGTATTATTATATTAAAGGACATAGGACAATGGTAACAATTTTGGTAGTCTTGAAATAAGTCGCATTAAAAGGTTCACGGGGAAAGGCAGTCATTTCGCCCGGCGGTGTTTTATATTAAATTTTGAAATTTTAAAATTTGGTAGGTATAAAATTTTAAGGTACCTAATGTTTTTTTCTTGTTCGTATGTATGTACCTAGGTACATACTACTACATAATATTAGATTCTGACACTCGTCAGCCGCTGCCGCGGCACACTTCTATAAATTCAAGATACTTGATTCAAGCCCCAATCTAATTTTAACTTATCTAACATTTATCCAATAACATTTTATAAGTTAATTGGCAATTACTCGTAAACTTGTGAAGTCTACTTAGCTGTGATAGGTTTCCTTTTAATTACGTTATATACTACTACCGTCATTTTTTTTACATTTCCAAATACCACCATTTGGCCGGCAGAGGGGGAGGAGGGACAAACTAATTGGCTCTAACAAAAATTAACACTTAAAAGCCTTATATTTCACAAACGAATCTCTCAATCAAAAAACTGTCTTAACAAGCCTATAATATTTTCAAAAGACCTATTCAACGATACCTAACACCATGGGGTAGTTGAAAAAAAAATAAAAACCATCCCCATTTTACATGTAACAGGAGATACCCTAAAAACAAGATTTTATTTTACGACTTTGTCGGCATGACTAATATGTATATTCTTGCTAAATTACAGCCTTCTAGGACTAAGGGTTTCTGAGCTGAGCTGCGGACAGACGGACGGACGGACGGACGGACGGACGTACATAGCAAAACTATAAGGGTTCCTTGTTTACTTCGGAACCCTAAAAATTAAAAATGACACCTTTTCTACCTTAGCATCAAAAGCTGGTACCATAGAGCTGGGGTGTTCCGACATCAGTGATATTAACATTTGTAACACGTCGTGTAAATTTTCATCCTGAAATACCAACCGAAATATATATTATAAGTACTTTAACAAATAGGTCACAGTAATACATTCTAATAGAGTAGTAACTTATTCATTATAGAGCCTTAATACTTTCCACAGTTAACCCTTATATATTGAAGAAAAATACCAGGGTAATAGAAAGATAGAGGCAGTCTAATTAAGTTATTGAAAACCAAAGATATGAATACAGATTGTGTATTTAACTTTTCGTTGGTTACACAAAACAACATACCTCATGCATAGTGGTGAGATAATTGAGTATTGATTGTAACTCATCCTCTTTTACACCGTTTCCAATCATGATCAGTTGTTTTAAGAACAAAAGTATGTACGCTCGTATCGTCAGGATATCCTTGTGAGCTGGCCTAGGACCTTCTGAAACATATAACACACCTATTTTGTTATTATATTTACATCAACATAGAAATTAAATACTGATGGAAATTCGGAAATTGTTGCGTATGAAATCTAAAGAACCACAACATGTAAAGCCTGTGAAACAGACAAATTAATCTGCTATCGCATAATAATCACTGTTGTAGTAATTATTATAAACTAGTTATTGCCCGCGGCTCCGCCCGCGTAGATGTCGGTTATCGCGATAAAAAGTAGCCTATATGCTATTCCAGACTATAATCTACCTCGGAGCCAAATTTTATCCAGGGCCGTTCAGTAGTTTTTGAGTGAAAGAGTAACAAACATCCATACATCTTTACTCACAAACTTTCACATTTATAATATTAGTAAGGATCTGTCATGCTCGGTGTAACTCACCCAATCCTTTAGGCGTAATTCCACTCTTAGCTCGTGGGTTAACAACCCAATAATAAAACTTGAGTGTATGAACTGTCTGCAGCACGGTGCTGACTCGTCTCACGCTGCCGTATATGTGAGCATCAGCGAGGAAATCCGTCGCAAGGTAGCAGTACAGCCTCGCTTGAACGGCAGCAGGAGTATGGATCCACAACGCTGGGTTGAAGAGTATATGGTCCAAGAGCTGCCAAGTAACAAAGGATTGGCAGAAAGACTGCGATTAGCATAGACCTTAAGCTGTCCGATGGTTGTTAGCGAAATGCTCTCTTGCTTTTATGATTGCCTAGTACTTATAGGAATTTGTGTTTAATTCTACTAGCATTAATATTAGTTGGTAACAGACGAAAATTATAATAGAAAGCTTTATCAAATTAGACATTACGTTTGATTCATAGAAAAAATAATTTCAGGTTATAAATTATTCCTAGAAGAAAATTGTGAATGATAATGTGAAAATATCTGCAAATTTGTGCAAAGTAAAGCTTCGTACCTACTGTGTATATAAATAATTACATTAAAAAATAATATGATATTTAAGATATTACATATTTAAGACACCCAAATGTGCATTTATAATATTAGTTAGTAGGTATAATATTTAATCTATTTTGCAAAGCTCTACCGGGGTTTCATAGATAACGTAAAGCACTAGATTTACAAGGAATTGTGTTCAGTGAGGTCAGGACTAAAATATAATATTATGTATAAAGTGGGCTTCAAATTCACAAATAAAACATACCCAAAATTGAGAAGCTTCTGCACCTGTATGATAGTGCCTTCGCTGTCAGCCCATATTACCCCTACAGCTGTGCAAAAGCCACCCCATTACTAGGGTATATTTTGTGAATTCGAAGCGTAAAACTAAAAAAAATGGCAGTCAAACTAACCAAATTATCAGATTTGATAGTTCAATAATATCCCTGGAACACAGTGGGGTGTGCAGAACAGTACAATTTATAAATTGAAGTGAGGAAGCAAGAGGAGAGCATGCGCTAGCAACCATCGAACATAACTTTTGTTTGGGTATCACATCGTGTCGTGCTTAACGTATCGTTCCTTCTCGATTGGAATTAAACATCTATAATAAGTCTTTATCCCCTGTGATAAATTGTTATCACTTCAACATAACAAGGAATGCTTAGCCTTGGTTTAACTTATCCCGGTTTAAAGCCTGCGAGTGAGAGAGTGATTAGAGAGAGATAGTGGAAAAAGGCATAGTTTTCTTACAATTAATAGTAGCGTAAGAGAGATAAACAGATGCTTGTCGCTTATTGAAAATGTATAATATGAGCGAAAAAATAGCAAATAGATTGTACAAATACACAAAAGTACCTATATTTCCAATAGAGAAGAAAAATATACAATACAAATGTACACAAAGGACTGCACCAGACACACTAAAACCGACGACACAAAAATATTTGGTTTTATTAATAAACACAAATTGAATACATTGTTTGGGTATGTTCAACATGTTTGAATAGTTTATGTTATTTTATGTTCTTCTGGTACTTCGCCTGGCAATCAGAAGAGAAAATAAAGATAAATAAATTTATTATTTTGTTGAAAAGGTACTTAAAGTAATTTATCTAAACATAACAGCAACCATAGACCAATGATGATTGCGGTCTAGTAATTAGCTATTACGAGTTATTACGATTATAATTATGCAAGCTACATTAGAGGTGGTTTTAGACTAACATTTTCACGCGCATCTCATCGAGCGCATAGCCATGCGTCATATTGCTACTGACATTCATACAAGACATTAAAAATGGAGGAAAATGCGCGTGCAAGCGCAATTGGCTCGTAAAACTCTTTCATAAATAAATTCAAACATGTTGACAGGTCTTTTCATATTACCTCTAGTGTAAAAGCCACTGAAATGTACAAACAGACATCCTACAGTGTAATATCAAACGTTTGTTCAGTCAACTTATTGATTTATACACATGTTTACAAGCCCCGAAGCTGTGCTCTGATGTATGTAAACTCTGTATTTAGTAGTGCAATAGATTTCTGTGATTATTTACTAGAAATGTGATCGAAATTCATGACTGTAAAAGATCTCAGACTTGAAATGATTGCAAATAACTTGGAGATGTCCGGCCGCTTTACCGATTTACTCTTACTTTATTAAAGACTTAATGAAAGTCAAGAAAACATCTGTTTATAAACAAATAGGCGAGGTAAACAGCGGCTCGGTATAAATTACCTTATGAAGGCAATTTTCAGACTTATTTATGGGATCTCGTACCTTTGTAGCGGGTTTTAAACGACCTGTATTATGGTAATTTCCGAGAAATTAATCTTGATGTTTCAGTAAAACGATAAAAACAAAATTTATTGTATTCATTTTGAACGAAAATTCGGACCGAATTTGTAAATTATGTATATTGGATTGAACAAAATTGTGCAGATTTAATAATAAACCCCAAAACCTTGAATTTTCAAAGAAAGTACATTTTTATTAAGTGACTTCTGTGATAAAAAAACACCCATTAAATAAAATAAAATCATACCTGTTTTAGTAGTAGATCGGAATTAGGAGAACAGCAAGTAACAAGATGTTTCGTGAGATGTAGGAAGGAGGCGAGAGTGTCCGGCGTCAGGTGGTCGCGGCTGCAGCGTTGGAGCATGTGGGAGATGACCAGGAACCCTCGACATTGCAGCATATGCTGCTGTACAGTACTGCAGGACTCCACGAGGGAACACACGAATCCCAACAGCTTCGAACTATAAAGTAACCAATGAGATATCAACAAACGACTCAAAGTGTTCAACAATTCACTGATCTAGATAATTGTATGAACTGAAAATAACAAAACACCGCTTATTGCGTCATGTATTATTGGTAAATATTACAAAAACATCCATGATTTTTTTGTCTGTGGTTCACAAATTTTCGAACTCTATTAAGCTGTAGTTGTTCTCTTATTTGATATATTCAACCGCAAAACAATATCAATACGTTTTGATGTTGATTTCAGTGTTACAATCTGACTTGATTGTATGGAATATGACGATGTAGATGACACTATTGGACTTGCGATGAAATGATGTCCAAATTAATGTGGACTACTAAAACTTTAGGAACCTTTTCAGCAACCCTATTGCACACAACACTACACTACAAGTATTAAGCTTAGTTGCGCGCGACGCGAAAATATTTATACCCACAAATGTATACAGCAAAAAAAATGCGTCCATCATAAAATTGAGACCCTTTTTATGATGGATCCCCTTTTAACTCACGGGGAATTAAAGTCAAAGTCATCAACCTAAGCTTACATCAATATCTTTAGGAGTAAAGTGGAGACAAAGTGATTCCACGTAATTGTGCCCCGAAATATATTTCAAATTATCTTTGTTGAAAATCCACCGTAAACGAGACGTCTCATTAGATGACACGAGAATAAACTCTTACGCATAAATTTAATCCTGTGCGCACCTTTGATGTGAGTCGGTACAATTTTGATGGCCTTATTTATCCGGATCCACCCGGGTGTGACACGGGTCGAAGCGGCGACTCTTTGAACTGTCATAGCTGTTATCACGGCCGCTTCAACCTCCGTCAATATTACACACGTGTATGGGACCGGACTTATCGAATAATGTACTCATATATACCCGGATTTTTTGTCCCCACTCAAATATTGGCGAAAATCGCTTTAAATGACCCGACTGAAAAGAGATTTTGTAGCATCGAATGCAGAATTTTCCAATATTCAAATGTATCTTCTTTGTAAAACAAAAAATGTGGCTTTGCTTCCGAAATGCAGAAAGGATTCAATTTCACAGTGAAACTGAAAGAGCTACATTAATTTAAAAACATGATATTGATAGAAAGAATTTTAAATTCAGTGCAGAACAAAGAGAGTTATGAAAGTGCAGTCGAATCAGTAATAAAATTGTACAAGCATGATTAAATTATTACATTACTCTCTGTAATTGCTACAGGGTCGTGACATAACTATTAAATTTATATGGTATTTGTGCGACCCTTTCACAAATTTTAAGGTAGTCTCATTAAAATTAATGTTGCGCCCGATAATTTAATAAGCGACCTTCGCAACCCTATGTTAATATAAATTGTCGCCTCAAAATGGCGGTAATAAATCTAGTCGGTTAAGTTGAACAGACACCAGGCAATTAGGAGTTGGCAGGAGTTAGTTCGGCTCGTATTACAGAGTACAGCGCTTTGCGTGGCCGGTGTAGAGTTTCGAGAGGCGCCGTTCGACAGTGAAAGTGCATTAAGCCAACTAAAGCCGCCGAAGCTACCAGGAGTGCAGGAATATTAATGAGTGGCTTTGGCACTCGCAAACGCCCGCTAAACCAATGCCAGTGATTTAGTTCTGGTATTCAGAGCAACTTTATATCGAGCCTAACTAATGTGCGAACTGTGGACCGACTCGAAACTCGAGGAAGTTATGTTCAGGGAACGTTTAACACTTCGTGAAACTCCCGGCAATATTAATATTGGATCCAGATTTCAGTTGGCACCAATATTTGTAAGCTATTTTTTGCCCAACTTGTGAAGGTCTAATTATTATGGGCAAAACTCTCGAATAAACCCTATTAATATAGTAACTAAATAAATAATTTTCTAAACATACCATAACATAGGATCTCTTTTAGGGTCGGTGGCCGGGGCGTCGTGTTGAAGATCCAACTGTGCGAACAACGGGAACAGAACCTGCACCCCGCCTATAGAATTCAACGCGCTGTGTATTGAATGTGTCACAACTGCTTTGACTTCCTGTGAACGTAGAAAAATAATATTAATCTGTGACATTATTCTATATTATTGCAGAAAGTAACTCTTCTTTATAAATTTATTGAATATCGCCATGTTTTACCTCTCAAAGTGATATCATTGAAATTTTTCTCCTATTACCGCTATAGTTTATTCATATTTAGACAGAATGTAATTTAAATATGTTTCTAGTGTGGAAGTGCATATTATAAACTTTAATTTTAACTTTAATACAGTTTCTCTAAGAAGTTGCAGTTGTTAAGAAGAGTATATTACTCTAGTAAGAAAAAGAAACAATAGCTAGCACTTTTTTTAACTTATTCAATTGCGTTTCAAACGGTTTCATTCCATTTATCGCGTACAGTGAACAATCGACCGCAAATTGTATGCCCATTGGGAATCTGTGTCCCTAGTAATTCGACCTTGTTCTATTAGCAAAACTTTGATAATTTGTGTTGTAGCTCCTAGTAAGTTTCATAAGATAGTAATAGGATAGCAGTAGAGGTTGTGGACATCGAACGTCCAATCAGTTGACACTACAAGTTGTATGTACGACGTGGGGGGTTTTGTCACGAGCAATGGTGGGTCGAACCTACCACAATTTAGTTATATATTGTAGTATACGTCTAAGATGTTATATAGTACACAGTATCAATTTTTATGCTTTTGATCTTGTAGGCGGAATTTTTTAAAGCTTTTAGGACAGTATTAACTTAGTACTAAATTTATAGCCCTTTTATTAAAAGATGCCACTTCATCATTAAGGAATCCCAAATTCGTTCACTTAGCAATCTTCTTCATTCGTATAATGACAAAAAATTTGGTGGCATTTTTAAGCCCTCTCAGACCACAGGGACACAAATACTTGTAATGTGTGAGTCCCTGTAGTTACATGGCAAGCCAGACAACTAATCAGACAACCAACTGTGCGACCGCACTAAAGAGTTCTTGATCTATTTATTCTGAACAAATACAAGACAGAAGCATGATTATACAAACCTGTAGCATCAACGCATGTGGCGTGTGTACGAAGTAGGAGACGTTCCCTTTAGGCGCCGACTGAAGGCACAACTGCCCGTCCGTCGCCACCGGGTTATACATAAACACTATCGCCGACGATAACTTGCCGTCATATAGCACCTGATAAACATAACATGGTTTAAAACACACTGTAGTTAAACATATTCGGTTTGGAACCTGGTGGAAACATGTGACTTTAATTTTGTAAAGGTTAAAATTTAAAATTATTTATTTGTTGTAAAAAAGTAATTTCAATGTTCAAAGTATACAAAAAAGCACTAATTAAAATTTATTTGAGAGATTTAGTTTTGCTAAAAAAATATGTTTTTATAATCTTATTTTAAAAGTAATTAAAAACATAAATACACACACACAAACATTTAAGACATACAAAACATGCAAAGCTTACAATAGTAGCTATTGGCCTGCTGCTACCAGGGTAACATGAGCCACAAGAAAGTAAAAACAACACCACACCAAGATCGAAAACAATATTGTGTGTCCCATTACCATTAGGTCCACCGTCCACGATGCTTAACTTAAATCCAACCGACGGGTTAGGTACCAAAACGTAGTGGCATAACATAATAGTGAATTTATTAGCGTATGGTAAAACGTCACGGTAATATTATTTCAATAGCGCATAGCGGTCCACACAAGGCGCAACCAATCACAAACTACATAGTTAAGTAGTAACGCGTTAAGGCGATACCTCGAAAATAAATTGTGGTTTTGTGGGCGTGGCTTAGCTTCCACGGCTGGCCGCTACGCGTCGCCTTCGTCCGTGTGACGTTGTCAAATAAGTGATTAGAAATATTTTATTGAGTTTTTAGGAATTTTAGCACAGGAGGCATGGAGTAGACAAAAATAGAACAATTAATTATAAAATTAAATGTTTACCATTGGCAAAATACATAGATACATATTTATAAATATATATATTTAATTAAAAAGTTCAGAAAATATCACTCGATAAAATATTTTTCTTGGTAACTATTATATAATATAACTACGATTGTGTTATTGTGTTAAATAAATATCTTTAATTCTTCTGTATGTGTGTATGTCGCTGAATTCCTAAACGGCAGGATCGATTTTAATGAAATTTTGTAGGGTCACGGATGGTTCAGATTCACAATTGGACCCGGTGGCGCTGCTGTCGGTATATCGGACCTGGCAGACGTCGTCCTACCCGGAAAATGTCCGGGTAGGACGACGTCTGCCAGGTCCGCTAGTAAATATATATATATATTTTATAATACTTGGTTGGCAAACAAGTATACAGCTCGCCTGATGTTAAGCAGGTACCGTAGCCTATGGACGCTTGCAATACCAGAGGTATCACTTGCGTGTTGCCAACCCATTTTTTTTACATCAGCGCTTAAGATGCGAGTATCCCTAGGATACGAATACGTTTATTTAAAACACAATATGAGCGCTGAATACCTGTACTCACACACAGGAACACAACTACACCGCTGTGTGTAGTTATTTGGCTGTGGTCTTATGTAAGGTGGAGGTCTTTCGCCAGTCGGGCTTGCTCGCTAGTATGGTGCCCTATCTTTCTTAAAATTACTCAGGCTGAGGTGATTTCTTTTTAATTTTCTTGTAACAAGTTGTTCCTGACGGCTCCGCAGTTATAACCTAACCAACTATTTTCTTTTCTGGTAACAAGTCGTATCTGACGGAGTCGCAGTTTGCAACCTAACCTAATTTTCTAGTAGCTATTTCTAACTTAGTCTAACGTATTTTACAGTTAGCAAATTAATTTAGGTGTTTTAATCTAATATTTCCAATTATACTGCTTAATTAATCTGACTGAATATGATGTTCCTTCATTTGAAGACAGAAATTTCATAGAATGTTAATAATTAATAAAATCTATGTATATATACGTAATGTATCTATTTCTACATATTTATTGAAATAAAATACCATGGAAAAATATACCGATCAAACAGCATGCGTTAAAAATTCTACTGTTTGATTATTTTGTTAAATAAAAACAAATATTTTTAAAGTCATTAAGTTTCTGCAATGTCGAATATGTTTAATTGAAGTCAATTGTCCATTGAAACCATTATATTCGAAATATGGACATTTTAAAGTTCATTGAAACAATAATATTCGAAATATAAATACTGTTTCGCAGAAAATGTTTCATATAATATTTGGGCCCTGTAGCTTAAATATTATATGAAACATTTTCTGCGAAACAAAATTCGATGAAATTTCTGTCTGTAAATGAAGGGCGTTCCCTTCATTATAAAAAAACGGCGTTCCCATCATTCGCAGACAGAAAATTCATAGAATTTTGTTAATACCAGAAATGACAATAGCAAGTAGGTTAGGTTAAAACTGCGACCTGCTAGAAACAATTTTACATAAATAAAAAAAACTTACCGCAGCCTGAGAATATATAATTAACATTATTATTTAAATATAACATTATTATTTTAATTCAAAATTATACTTTACCTGTAAAATATTTGACTGAAGTGAAATTTGCAACCCTTTATCTCTCTATCTTTTTTTAAATACTCTTTGTATTTAAAAAAAGATCGTAAACTCGTTTTCTCGGTAATAACTTTTATATAAACTAAACAATATGAGGATAAAGAATATTTAATTTGATTTTCTATGAGAATATCGAAAAATAAAAAGTAATTTTTAACAAAAATTTTGAGTTGAATTTGTTTAGAGTAAATATTCCGTGTATTGAGTATTCTATGAAATGACAATATGATAAAAAAAAGTGAAACGAAAATCTATAATACTTTTATTTTTTCTTATTATTAAAATTATTTTATTTATTATGACATTGAAGGAAACTAATCAGAAATATTTTTAAGATTGGATTTTTATAATCCAATCTTAAAAATATTTCTGATTAGGACATAGGTACTTAACTTAACTTTTACTACCTACTATACTAATAGAACCTTACGTATATCATCAAAAAATACTAAAAATAATCTCGAAAATTTACAGTTTTTTTAAATACAAAAAGTTGAAGTGCTACTCCATCCCTCTTTTTGTTATTAGTCTGTCACTTTCGGTTATAGTTCCACTAGAGTTGGGAAAATGCCTGAGCATTTTAGGCAAATTTGGCAGAATGTCTATAAATGCCCGAAGAAATTCTATGTAAGTTGTAAAATGTTATACCATGTGCTCAGTTGCACTTTGAGACGCATTCGACACTTATTGTTAGTTATTCTTTGTGAATAATGCAATGAAGGGAAATGAAACGAAGGATGCGCAAAGGCATAAAGTCACGATTTAATTTTTGCCCTGTGATCGTGGCGTGAACTTGGAGAAGTTCTATGTTCAGCAGAGGAATGCAAAAGCTGATGATAATTAGGAATTGATTCTGAACCAAAAATATATAATGTCGGTGTTATCGGGTTTTATTATTTTGCCCGCCAGGCGTAAACACATTGGGCATCTCTTGCTATCATTTACTTTATAAAGTAAGTCTTAAAAATATACTATAATGTAGTACATTCAATACGAATTTGTGATGAATTGAATAACTAATTTGGTTAATGACCTGTTTAATAAATTATAACATTTAAAACTACAAAAATCTGAGAGAACCGATCTGCAAAAAAGTAGCATACGTCCGTCGTTGGTGAGGCCTACCGGCCGACTAAAAGTGTGGCGAGTGAGAGTGATGCAAATACTTTTGTAAGGCAAAAGAAGAGAGAGCTATAATGATGCATGCGCTCAGAATAAAATAACGTATGTGCCAAATTGAATTTTCTACTTTTTACTAAAATACATTATCAAATCAAAAAAAAAATCTTAGCAAAACTTTGATACGATTGTCCTCTATGTTTTAAAGTAAACCCCGTTGAATAAATCTTAAGTTTTATTACATAATACAGAAAAAGGGAAAAAATTAGAATGGACTTCGCAGCTGTTTTCTATCGAGGATATTTCTTCCAATCACGTTTTCCTCTTACCATATGGTAGATCATAGAATAAAAAAATGTATGCTAAAGTTTTAACTTCCTATTTTAAATGCTTAGCGAATTACACTTATTATAATATCCTTATTATTTTCAATGTATCACCTTAATAGGTAATCACTCGCGACCCGATGTGTTTATTGCGCGCGATTGGTTTGTAGTCTTACATGTAATACCCGTTAACAACACAACACCACTACTTTAGTTACTGTTTTTTCAATTAAATGACACAAAAGGTTACAAATTGGTTTGTAAATATAATTTACTTTTGTGTAGCTTAGTGGACGACGGGCCTAAGTAACACACACACACACACACGCATCACATTAAGATGAAAAATACGAACAAAAATTGAAAAGACTGAAGAATATATTACTGTAATAGATATAGACCGTGTTACGCGTACAGCTAATGCGTTTACTTCCGTGTACCAGGAAAACAGCCATTATAAGAAGTACCTAAGTCTGTAATAATGCACATAAAACACAATAACGCTCGTATTACTACTGACATGGGTTAGATACCAAAATGTTGTTAGTACCGCAACATAAAATGTGTTGATAATATATCGGTGTATCTATATATAATGTAGTTACTTAGTTAGAACACAATATTCGAGTAAGATATAATAATATAGGATAAAGCGCGGTAAAAACTATTTCAACCTAAAGGAGATAACAGATATAGATAGAAAATATACTATTTTAGAATGTGTTTTTTCTGAAAGAAAAACGCTAGCACAGCTCAGGCATCGCGCAAAATAATATTAGGCTAGCATAAACATAAAATACTCTGATTTAAAAGTTTAAAACATCCAAATCGTTGACTGCAGCAGTGTTACGACGAATGTTTACTGCAGGGGACATGTCTTCGTCAAGAGCTGAGCTGATGATCACTATAAAACCAGTCAAAGTGTATGTCCGTATAACATGACGCAACTAGCACATTATTTGAACAAGTTTAATTTATTTAATGGAAGAGTGATAAATAACGTTGAAAAAATATGACCTATTTTCATGAGTGCACAAGTTCTATAAAATCTGAAAAACATTAATTATAATTTAATGGCGCAAAACATGCTTCCGTGAAAATTGCGAACTTAAAATTATATCTCTTTGCATAAATTTATGTGTATTCTACAGTTAGTGCAAATCTTCGACCTTAACTAAGGTTTACCCTGAACCTCACTGACTGAACGGAGCTTAACGAATTCAGTTAAGCTAAATCGAAGTAATTCTCGGTCAGTGTGATTTAAGTTGAATTTTTAAACGTGCCATCGGTTCCTTGTGCGGGTGTTCTAAAGTAAATCAGCTAAAGTTCAAGTTTGCGCAGTGCCCAGATGTGCATTACTGGGGCTAATCTAAGTACCGTCTCGACGGAAGTGCACTTAAGCTCCCGCTACTTTCTGGGCGCCTGGTACACGTAATGAGATTACGTGTGTTGTGTTAACAAGTCAATAGGTTTTCTTTAAAGCTTTACTTTCCACTGATAACAAAAAACTTATAAACATAAATACATGAGTCCATACTATCTAGGCGATCTTTTAATCATATAAAAGCCTTCATATTGTATGGCAAATGAAATATTAACTAAAACAATCACTTTTAGTTTTCTTTGTGTTTTCAAGTATTATTTAGATTCACAAAATAGTGCCAACGTTACAAATTTTAATATTAACGTTACTCATAAATATATACGCTACTTTATTTCTTGTAAATGTTAGTAACAACGCTTTTAAATTTAGTTTAATCTCATTGATTCTCGCGGGCGAAAAGCTTTTCAATTCAAGCCACAATGTTTCATTATTAAATATAATGAAAATTCAAGCAGAGAATTTATTCAGTCAACCTTGTTGGAAGCATCGTATTAGCAGCATGGAATGGCTTTTAATAAAATAATTATAATATTTTGCGAAAAGTTGATGCAGCCGATCCGAGCCATACTTAAAAGGTAATGCGACAAACATTAACATTATAAACACCTTTTGACAGCTTGACACAATATGCAAATTAATTATAATTAATTTGCGTATTGTGTAATTATAATGACAAATAATTATTTGTCATTATAATTATATTAATTTCACAGACTATGTTATGAATATTCCTCTGAAAAAGCCTGTCCTTATTTTACAAAGAGTCTTGGGGCGCAGGACAAAGATCCATTTATTTAATATAATAAGATCATATTTTGTTTAAGATCTATTATTAGCAAACCATAATTCAAATTCGAGTCACCTTAACCTTAATAGACAAAGCCTTTGAGACAACAACAGCAGTCAATAACAATAATAGACTATATCTCCTTTGGGCCTTAAGGAGATATAACAGGAAACTCATAATTAAATAAACCCATCCCAAGAGAGGTGAAGCGAAATTACATTTTGCTAAAACAATGACACCTGTCCATTCAAACTTAAAGACGATTAACACTAACACCTTACGTTTCATAATCTCCTGGTCATCAATCTTAAAAACAACAACGAAACAGCAATGCAACTTACTGTTGCAGTTAGCATTTGGTTTATCGTGCCTCGCAAGTTATGACATCCTAGTACTGCTGGTAGCGAGTGAAAACTTTTACACTTAACACAGCGTCTTTGACTTAGTTAACATGAATTATGTCTTTGTAAAGAACTTATAGTACAGTCGAAGGTTCTTTTGTGGAGTTCCTGTTTGAAAACAAGTGTTGAAGTATTAATTAAACTAGAATATACAAAATTGTATTGTTCTACACAATTTTACGGGTAAGGGAGATAAAATATTTGTCTATTTTATTGTGGTATTTATTCAGTCAGTTAAGTACTTCTTGAAGGTAATTATCATAGTTTCTCTTTGCATGTACTCAATAATAACAAAGTACCTACAAAAACAATCATGAATAAATTGCAAATTATTTTTAATGCCATGTAAATTAAATGTTATGCCAGGGAGAATACATAATTTAGATCAATTTGAGGTGCAACGCTAAACTCATTACCGCTTATATGCTCCTGGTACATTGTAATTACTGAGCGTCAGTAATTTGCAATTTGATGTGATTAATTGATATCCCATGGATAGATAGATTGATCCTAGGGATCATTACTATCATTATTATTAAATATGATTGTAGATTAGTCAGATTACTGTTCTATTTCTTGCTAAATGCTAATAAAATATAAATATATAATTAAGGGTAAAATATAACGTTCGGTCGGACTAAAGATGATATTTTCAGCAAAAAAGAGAAATAATTTTCAACAGCAGCCACTTTACATCCTTGTCGCAAGCATGTCGCACGCAACGCTAGTTAGTTTCAAAGTTTGTTGCGAGCTCGACGAAGCTACTGCAAGCTTCCTGTTATAAGAACGTTACATTCAAAAACATTGATCCCGCGTACTATTTGTGCGCTTTTTGTATTTATGACGAGTAATTTGAAATTATGGTACAAACAAAGTTAAATCACTCTGTATGTCGCCATCCAAGTTAGAGACGGCGCGGCGCTGCGTCCCGTAATTTTTAGACTTGTGTATTAATTCCTTTAAGTTAGGCCAAAAAATATTATCTGCATTCCTAATTGAAAATATATTGAGTATATATCGTATCAAAATTTTCACGAATCATTTCTGATTTCTTACAATGTTGACCTACTCATCGCGCTCCCTTAAATGATTGGGCGAAATCAATTAAGTAGTACCTACGTAATTGTATAATCGTTTCGGTTTTTATAAAGCTTTATACAATATAAACTGAATGTACACAAATTAATGAGGTGCTCCATTACGTCTACGATGCTGAAATAATTAATTTTCTTTGAGTGAATTAAGAAAAACAATGGCGGAGAGATCGTCCGCATATCTAACTAATTAAGAATGCCGAATGCGCGCCACAAAATATCCCGGCGACTAAATTAAACATTAATAAAGTTAGATACCATTAAAATTCTGTTAAGACCGAGTTGTATTCTTTCAAACAATACTATGTTTTTCTTTCTCTTCTGTTTTTTTAAATCGCACTTTTTCAATTCTAATAGTACCTATGTTTGAAATAGATACCTTTATTCTGAAGAAAAAACGGAAAATTTCACATACCTAAACATAAATTATCTGGAAAACTATTATAATGAACTTTTTTTTTAAATCTACTGTCCCCGTCAAATTTGCACGAAAAACTCGTTTTAGTACCCGTAAAATTTTCGTGCAAAGTACATTCTCATTACGAATTTGAACGCAACTTTGTTTTACTACGACACACTAGAAAAGTTATACGACTCGTGCGAGTCGTAAAAGCGCACAAATACAAACGCTGCGTAATTTAACATCTCTTCTGTCGTTATTATCTCCTTGTATGTAGAGTATAATCAACGCGACTACGACGACTCGACATATAGATAAGTAGGTACGATGCACGAGTAATACAAAATAGACAATCACGGATGGCAACTCTTCTGGGATTCTGTTCTCCTAGTCCGAGGAGCTACAATCGACTAAGCGTGGTTGGTTGATCGACACATTTAGTTATTTTAAATATGAGAAGGTGTAAAAATACCTTAGTCTTAGGGCAGGTAGCATATCTATTTTATTTAAATTATTAATTTAAGGATATTTCACTTCAGTAGGAATAAACCTGTAAAAAAATCAAATTGACGCGATATAAATTAATTTCAGCAAAAAAATAAGGAGCCTAGAACAAATATTCATGAAGCTTAAATTTCAACTTTCACGTGGCGTGATGCGTCACGTGACTTTAGTCCGTAGACACGTTAAAGCACAATTTTACGATTCCCTGTTATCATAATATTGTTTGTTTCGTCATAATATTGCGTATTAATCATGATTTTTAGCTATAATAAATGAATAAATTAAGACTGCTTTATGTATTATTTTGATACTCTAATCATCTGAGTAAAAAACGACTATGTATATCAAAAAAGTATTCTGCTTGATTATTAGTCGCTACGAACAATTATATGTATGCAAAGTCGCCCGCGATATAGAGCTGATTCCCTACTGCGGGTCAAAGCTGTCTTTGATAGAAACAATCTAATCAAATTATCGTGTAACGGTTAGTATTGATATTGGCAACCGCGTAAAAGAAACAAGCGCACCTTAGCACCATAATATTAATGTCGGTAAGGACTAAGTCAAATTAGTTGGCGACAACCGGCAGCGCCTCGACAAACTCATTATGAACCGTAACTCTGACATAATTAATAAAAAAAATCAATTAAGAAACTTTTAATTGCACTCCGGGAGAGGCAACCTTTCTGTTTTTCGCTTTAATTTCGTACAGTAACTTCGTCATAATAACTTGTTAAGTATCACCGTGATTTGTGCAAAAAATATCATTAATATAATTCTATTTGGTTTAAGTCGCTTTAGTTTAGTGTTAACTCTTTGAAAAGGGCTTACTGAATTTCGAGCTGCTTATACGAAGTAACAAGAAAAGCTCAATTATCTTTAAACCTGTATCGAATTAAATCGAGCGCGGAATAAAACCAGTAACATCTGGATTAGAAAACATTATATTGACAAAGTTTGTCAACTAGTCAATAAAGAAAATTGACAATTTTATTGTCAAGCATCGTAAGCGATGTCCAGTAAAAATTATAACAATCATCGTCCTACACGATTAGATTATATTATAAAGATGAAGTCATGCAAAAGAAAGAACCGCCCACCGCCCCGTCCAGTTAGAATTTGTAACGGGAATTTTAGATGCGTAAAAAATCTGACATGTTTACCCACCCGTGAAGGGTATCCTCATTACGTGGGCAAAGGTCACAAGTAACCCAACCCGTGTAAACATCACCAATGTCAAGTTAAACATGAAATGACCCTTCATAATTAAAAAAATAATTATAAGATTATAAAACTCAAGTTAAATTACATCAGAAATGAGAGTCCGAGATAATTACAGTAATTGGACATTCCATTATAAGAATGACATTAAGTTAACCAAATTAAGTTGCCATCAAGAAGTTTTCTTAGCGAATCAAAAGAGCCCTTTTAACAAAAGTGGAGCAACATTTCCAAATGTCTCTGAATATTTAATGCTATTTAAAAAGTACTTACACGAAGGATCACTTCAAAAGCGTACTAAGTACTATATTATCTGTGACAGAACCACTTTAATACTCGTTACTTATAGTAATTCTTATAACATTAAGGATTTAATAACTCATTCAGAAAATTGATATAGAGATATTACTAAATTCTGTTTCTACTTAACTTTACTGTTCTCGGCACAATGTTATTATTTAACTTTATTTATTATAGATTACCGAAAGAAAGCATACGCAAAGTATATGTTTAAAAGATTTAGAGACGAGATTAACCAGTGTGTTTTTTTGCAGCTGCAAGGAAACACTGGTCATTGCTGTCATTTTGATTTAATAAATTACATTCAATAATTATTTTCGTACGTACAATTTTTAAAATTAGATTGTTAGCTAGCTGCTTTGTATAGTTGCTAAACAATCAAATAAATGGCAAAGAGGACTACCTAAGTACCTACCTATAGTATCGCTAGACATTTATCCGAATGATTCAAGTACTAAGAAAACATAAATCTGTGCGGTAAATAACTTTCCTCAATGCAATCATGTCAAACGGCACGGAATAATTCTCAGGGTGAATTATAATGAAACCACAACGGTCCGGTCATCACGATACGTCGCAAATGGCACTAGGGTCGCAGCGAGAATAGGAGCGATCCCTAAACTTGCGCAAACGACTTGTGTATGAAGAGAAACTTGTACAAACGGCCCTGGACATCGCTTTGTTTGTTCTGGCCCCTTAGTAGGCACTTCTGCGGCGATACGTTTTATTAGCTGAAATGGCTCATTTGGTTGATCTGAATGTTTATCAATCAATACTCTAATAAGACAAACTTATAACGAGATATCCTAATTAACTTAAAGATTTAAAAGAAAATAATTTAATTTAGTTTTTACAAAATATAATATTTTTGACGTACCTACCTTAGCACTTGACGCACTTTCAACGTTAAAATTTCCAACGTGCGTGCGTATATCATTGACATATTATTTGTTTGTAATAAAAGAGTTTTCTGTTTATTATGATTGCAAAACAATAATACATTTACCCTTCTGTACCATTACACAATAAACAAAGTAAAAGGTCACCCACTCGCAAATCTGTTTTGTAATGCCATTAGTAAATATTATATAAGACAATACAACTCCATTCGAACCCTTATTTATTTAGGACTAATGAAGCCCAGAATCTATTACCTGAAACTTTTACAATCCGGGACCAATAAATAAGTTTTGAGTGAGGCTCGCAGTTGTCGGTTCAACGAAGCAGTAACAAAACCGATATGTGTGTAAGCTGACCGTTCAACTCCAAGATTCACAGTGCACACCGACACACACAACTTTAAATTAACATTAAACTAAAGTTTGTGCTCCAAACGTCGTTATTAAGAGGATTTGCTTTAACAAGACCAGACGAAGGCAAATATACTAAAGTTGAGTATTCGCTTTGATGATAAAGACGAATAAAAACAAACCTAAATAATACCACAACTAATCTTAAGTGAATCTGAGTAAATATCAATTCAGAATACGACATCATTTGTGATAAGAATAGATCAAGTTTTCGTTCAAATATTTGTACAAAATCCTTTATAACATCAAGCTTGATTAGATCTTTTGATAAATCTTACGATTTCGCTGATTTCACAGAAAATCGCAACGCTTTAGCGAGTTCAAACAATCACAGAAATTAAGTCGCCTTTTGTTGCTTTCCTTATCTTTTGTGCATTAAATGATTACTATCTCTGAATCTGATTCTAAATGGAGATTAGTATTCCAACGATGAAATACATAAATGTTATAATTTGAGACAATTAAGGTAAATATAAAATGTTATAAAACATGCAGGTTTTTAATAAAAGTGAAATCCTTACCAAACTACGTTTTAGTTAGTTACCACGGTAGCAAGTACTAGTACCCTACGTCCCAGTAAGTAAGATAATGATTTAGATTAGTTTAGAAAACCCCATTGGAATCACATTCATAAACGAAACGTCTTACGTCATGAACGTTCTGCATTGGATCGTAAATGAGGTCACCGTAGCGGTCCGCTCGGACCTCATCAGCGGGCAGCGGTGTGCGACACTCGGCGTCGAAACGAAACTGACCCTGGCACCACACATAAATATAATAGCAAATGGACATTACTGTGGCGGTTTGTATATTGAGTGGGATAAACAAAAACAACACAAAAGCGAGACAAACAAATATCTGTATAAAGGCAAGCGGCGCGACATGCTTACACGCTTGCATGCTTCAATATCTACGAGCATTGAGGCATGCGCGGCGGCCACTTCGCGCGCCTCGTCGGCCATTCGCCGTCCTCGAGGTGTCGCGTCCTCCTTCACAACTACGCATGCTTCCTCTGCTTCTGCAGTCTTAGTATCTTCGTCGGCAGAAGCTACATCAGGCGGCTGGATCTCAACAGTTTGGGGGGATGTTTCGGGATCGGGATTAGGGACATCAGCGTTTTCAAGCTTGGGAGCGGTCGTCTCGCTCACCCTTTTATGATTCTCCGGCAAACTGATGTTGCATTCGTTGTCGAAACGGAATTGACTCTGTCCATTCATTGTAAGCAAGAAACAAATAGAAATTTGGTTTAGCATTACACATAATCAAAACCAGAATAGTTCTGTAATCTAAACAATGTATATTGGTGTTGGTGATTATAAGTTACAGTCTGTAACAAAGATTTTACTATTTGTTGGTAATAAATTAATTAAAGTAATCTTTCTACTATAGGTGTGCCATTAAATTAACGTGATGACTTATTTTCTTATCATTTTATCTTAAAAAGTATATAGATAATCGATATAGTAAGTAACATGGGATAGCTCACTTTATATCCTGGCCCAAGCCTGTGCATGGCGCAGATCTGGTGCGTGGTGAGAGCCTCCCCGAACAAGTATATAGCAGCCATCTGTCCGCAGAACACTCGCTCCTCGTCCAGCTCCGCCGTCGCGCCGATGTAGCACTTGTCGAAAGGCTGTTAATAAAACAACACATTACAATTATTTATGTGGATATACCTACGTGAAGAACAAAACGTCTTGTACCTAAACCTTTTTGCACACTGTGCGCACGAATAAGTATGATTTGGTTTCATACGGAGAAGAACAGCAAAAACTAATTACGCTATGGTCAAAGTCAAACTCATTTAGATCAAATACATGATACTTATGAACGTCATAAAAACAAATGCCAGCATTTCAAATTTCACTTTACCTCTATTACCTAATATAAATCGATAATTCGATATACGACCGTACATTGCCTTTAAGAAGAAAATAATTTTATTCTATACAAGTAGATTGGCAAACATTCAGTACAAGAGATATTGTCAAAAATACGAAAGTTTATAATTAAGTACACTGCCATGATGGAGGCGGTATTTATTACAGGATAATCTATTACTAAATACTTTTCAACTCCAGACTTATAAATTAATTATTGAACTCCAGATTAATATAAAATGTGCAAAAAAAATTGTAGATGAAAAAGTTTTTGTAAAAACTTGTGTACCTATAAATAATATTTGCATAGATCTCTTTGTCAACTACAAAATTAGTTTGAAGAAGCAATTAATTACTTCTTAAAATTAATCTGGTGAACATTTGACGGCTTTCAGTTTTGTCTATAAATGAAGAAAAACTATTTAACTGAAGGATTTTAGACAATAATAATTAGTTTCTATGCTAGTCTCGTTAATCATGAGCGAAGTCTGAGTTAGAAAGCACAAGTTAGAGATAGAACTTTATTCTTTTATCGTTTAAAACTTTATTCTTTTATCGTTCGTACCTAAAGACGGTATTCGATAATTACAAACAATGTTATACCACTCACGAATCACCAACCACCCAAATAATTTATAGTTCATAAGGTTTATAAGGATTCTATATTTTGCAGCAGTAGGTACCTATTATAGGCAAGTAACTAATAAAAGTAAATAAATCTTAAGTACCCAGCAGCTTATTTGAGGGAGGAATTTCCATTATGGTAACCCAAGTAAACATTATGGATAAAGTTTCTTAATACAAAATGAAGAATAACGCGATGGTATTTATCGGAAGGAATTTAGTCCAAACAATGCAAGTTTAACGGAGGGAAGGAACTCAAACCAAATTCTTTACGTGCACTTGGTTTATCATAATATACTGGAATACTAATACACATCAAGTATGCCAAATATTACTCATACACCGGCAGGTAAAGAGTGGCCAGATAGTGGCAATCAAGCATACGGCCCGCCTGATGGTAAGAAGTTTCCGTAGCCTATGAAACGTTTGCAATACCAGAAGTATCACTAATCATCAGCGCACGCTAAAATATTGTTGGATCGGCAGCTGTGCCCAAAAATATTTAAAATTATTTGTGTCTATTCTTCGTCATTTAAATTTGGTCTGTACTCTTAGTACCTACTTCATACGCCCAATACACTTATGTTACCCTAATAAGAAACTTTAAAACTTTACACACAGTTCCATTAAATTTACACTCCTAGTCAGGTAGTATGTAATCGGCACGAATCTGCACTTCCAAGTTTTCGATCACCACCTTATTAAACCTGCCAGCCTAGTACTTTAACAAATCTGTTTTTCTAGTACTTTGTCTCGTCTAAGTTTCGCCCTCACATCTTTAATTGCAACTTCACTAACTTTTTGCTGTAGGACGCGCCGGCGACGCCTACAAAATGTATATAAATAAATTACGAGTATAGCGGATTAAACAAATTAATATAATTAATGGAGAACACAATGATGAATCCGATAATATTATTATTTGCAAATAGTGAAAGTAATTATGTAATTATCATCATTAATTTCAGTTTGTTGGTACACAATTTTATAGACATTTTGCGATTTAATTGCATTCTCTGAAAATGGTTATGAATATCTGGCGGGTCATCAATTTATTATGGAGCGCGTTTTAGTGAAATGAAATGAAATATATCATAACTACGCATTACAGGTATTTATATATCACGCAGACAAGAGTAAAATGGAAACTAATAAAATTGAAATTTTTAAATTGAAATTTCAATAGACGCCTATTATGTTATCTAGTTATCATTAACTCAATTTGTTTATTATTTACTTTTATTGTTTTAGGATTGTTACAAAGCTACTAATATCTTACTTCATATCTATTTCCAATTAGATTTTGTTAAATTTCCTGGTGTTTCTTCGGAGTCATGAAATTAAGTTACGACCACCTTTAAGCTTAAGCAAGAAAATAAACACTTAAAATATAACCATTAAAGTTGGTTCGTAAACAAACGTACTCCTAAACGTATGCCTGAATTGAGGTAAGATTTTCGTTCTCGTTAGCTTCAATTTAATATGATGAATGAAGATGATCTTGATGAAATGTAACTATACCTACTAGGAAAACATAAGTACATAGAAGATTCGCAATCGGCTCGAGGGTATACAAGTGTACATTGCAAGTTAGCAGCACATTTCCGAGGACCGAACCAAGTTCCCCTCAAACTATCTCAAATAATATTCTGTACGGGTATTGAAATACCCGATCAAACATGTACCCAACCGAGGGCTCGTTGCGGTTAGAAACCACAATGGTAGGTACTACTCCTGCACCTTCCTATTAATTATTATAAATGAAATGAAACATGATACTATACCCCATATAATTATAAATATTATTTTATTCACGTTGGTTGTAATTAATTCAATAATTTCAGGTAAGTACTAGAAGTCACCATTTTGCAAGGTTAACTTTCTGAGAACTAGTAGAGCAGAGTATAAAACCAAATTAAAGCTCGGTTAGATGGAGACCCTTGGCAAATAATCCATTCATCACTAACATATGACGCAAGAATGATCAACGAACGAACACGCATATGCGAGACAAAAGAGCGGTCTGAATGTTCTATCATTCGTTTTTTTCAAATCCCTCTCTAATCAGTCAGTGACTATGACAGTAGGCAAAGCTTCGGTCTCATTTGGCATTCTCGTTTTGACTTTCAATTGTGACCAACATATTGTAAGAATTTGTAACTAATTCTTATTTTTCTAGTTCATATTTTTAGCTTATTACTTGGGGTACCTGACAGTTTAGTGCCAAAACTTCTATACCTAGTTAGAACAAGACGTTAGTGAAAATAATCAATAAAAATGTTTCATATAGTCTTATCTAAATTTAGATAGATCAATCAACGCAGTGTTAACACATTAGTTACAGTTTTCTATGAAGCGCATGTAAATATCAATTACTAGCTGTTGCCCGCGGCTCCGCCCGCGTGGATGTCGGTTATCGCTGTAAAATGTAGCCTATGTGTTATTCCAGACCATAATCTATCTCTGTGCCAAATTTCATCCAGATCCGTTCAGTCGTTATTACGTGAAAGAGTAACAAACATCCATCCATCCATCCATCCATACTTACAAACTTTCGCATTTATAATATTTTTAGTAGGTCTATGTACTATATGTAGCAAGTACCACCATGAGCGCATCAAAATAAGTAGTATCCCGGGTGATAACAACGCAGCATGTTCATTTAACTTCAGCTATGCGTGACCACGTCCGAACTACGTGAATATTCATAGTGGCATGCATCAACTAACGAGAATAACACCAACTTAATCCTGTGAGAGAGAAAGAGAGAGGAGAATATAAATTTCAGCAAATGATTTGAAGCCGGTAGTTTGTACGTCTTTTATAGTACGAGGAGGGCTAAGTAATAGGGGAGCAAATCGATAGATATGCGAGATTAAGCAAGCTTGCCGCACTAAGTCTGAAGATTGGTGACTTTTGTTATTACGTATTTACCTATTGAATGCTGTTTATTATGTAAATGTCACGAAAAACTTAATTACGGTCGGTTTGAAAATGCACTAATGATTGTATGGTGGACACGATTGTGGCTACAAATAAAGACAAAGTGATTTGAAAGCAAGAGCTTATAAATGAATAGTTCGACACGAAATGGAAGCTTCTAGAACAAAGAACACAATCAAAACAATGAAGCAGCGAACGTACAAACAACCTTCGTTTGTACAAACTAATGTACCATATTTTTAATAGGATTATTCTCTTTTCAACTAACAAACAAAATTAATTAATCGGAATCAATGTAACGTATGTATGTGAAGGGATTGATGGATGATCCTGGCATATTGGTAACGATTATTTACACAATATTATATATTACGTAAGCTATGAAGCGATTTGCGTCACAATCGTAATAATATTGGACCTCTGCAATCTCTCAAGGGCCTCTAGTGGTGGGGCACCTTATCGATAATTTGATTAAAGCTCCTATTAAACGATAGGTCTGGTATCTGTTATAGAACCTGGAACCGAATTGTTACGATACGTACGGTCCATATTCCCCAATCATCATCATTTTCATCGGCCTACCGCAGTTCACTATCCACTACTAGACATTGTCATAGGCTAATCCAAGTGTTCGACACGTGTCTCGAGCCACTAACCACTAGTCTAAATAATAAAATACATAAAAATCATAATCGTCCATTTTTACCTTAAAACCATTGTCCAAACTCCTGCATCACTATGACCTCCGCGTACATCTTGTAGAATTTGCATACCATTACTTGTAATAAATTGTCGCTAACGACACAGACGTGACGAGACGAACGCACAACTTGTCGAGAAGCTTCCAAGGGAGCATGTTCGCCGCAGATAACCGAATGTATTATGCTAAGCTCCTATAGAGTTATGAGAGCCTGGTACTCGAGGTAGGATTACCGAGCACCATTTACTATTTAACTACTTAACGAACTAAAGATTACACACACAAAATATTGTATTTTAGATAGAAACAAAAGCATTCATTTCAAGGATTTTTAAAGATTCAACTTAAATTAATATTGCCGAAAGTTATAAATAGAAACAATTTTGAATTGTTAAAAAAGCTAGATACCAACAACAGAAAGATCAGTTTAATCTGAGGGTAGGTATTAGTTCTCAAACCTCCATGTATTACTAAGATTTATGATATTCGTCAATACTTAGATGAGGCAATGATACTAGAAGTATGTCTGTAGATAATTTCCGAACGAGATCGCGCAAAAAGGGGTGATTTATGTAGATGATAATAACATACGGATACTTACGTCATTAGTAGAGACGAACCACGCCATCTCCGTACTAGACGCGAGCTGACCGTTCACCAAACATTTGATCTCGCTCTTTGTCCACCTGTTGTATATGTACACTACTGCTATCGCGTACCATCTGTGTACGAAACAAAAGATAAAATTATTACATTGAACACAATGACATAAAAAATAATACGCATATTACCAAATTCAAAACTTAAACTGACTTCAATGTCATTTATATTTGCAGGAAGAAGATATTACTTCTAAACAACAAAACAACTTTATGCAGCCCAAGTTCATTAAACGTAAAATTTAGTAAAATGAACAAATATCACAAAATGCTTCTGCGGGAATCGTCTAGTAAGTCAATACCTTCATAATTATTAAGCTCAGATTTCTATGAAAATTCACAGATGGGTGCATCTCATTCTTTTGAAGTGAATCGAAAACGCAAACAAAAAATTAAGGCCGCGGAAAAGATTTTTCACTTCAGCAAGACTCTTTGAACTAACTCATCGTACTGTGATTTTGCCTTTAAAGTATGATAATGTTATTTAATATCATGCAGGTATAGCTTTTGTTTACGATGTTATGAGTATTATGGAGTCAGAATAAATAAAAAATTGACGAGTACAAAGTTAAACAGATTCCGCAGGAGCTTGGTGCGGAACTGCTCTCGGCTAATAACTTTTGCCGTACGTTAAAAAAATAATGAAACACAAAATTAACGGGGCTGGTGTTTGAGCTAACTTTTTGTACGTCAGCCTGAACCATAAACTGACTAAACTGCGAAGTTTATTTATACTGCACAAACTTTATACAGCTCTGATTTAGTGCTCCAAAAGTTTTTGAAATTTAAGAGAACCACGCGTTTACGGAGTTAGCCAAACAAGCTAAAAATTGTTTTGGCAATATGGAGGCGATATTTCAATATTTTTATTTATGAGAATCAATTATGTTAATCGGTATTATTAGCTAAGCAATGGCGCGACTTGGAGTTGACATAAATATCAAGTAGATGTCATGTTTATGTCACTGCCATAGATAGATAGATAGATAGATAACTCTTTATTGTACACCAAAAAACATATTGCTTACATAGTTTTGCTTATATAGTAATGCACAATGGGCGGCCTTATCGCTAAAAGCAATTTCTTACAGGCAACCTTAGGATGGACAGAAATGATAGATAAAGATATTTGTAGAGTGAGCAGTTTGGTGTTGCTAGTAAAGGGAAATATATATTTACATAGGTATCCAATACTTACCTATAACTAATATACTAATACTCATAAGTACTTACATAAATAAAATTATATACAACTATATAAATACATTTTATTGATACATATAATATATAATGTAAAATATATACAAACATATATGGACATATAAACTACTGAGAAAGGTAATGTCTGTAAACCATACTTTTAAAAGTAGCTAAACTCTTTGCCTGCCTAATGGAAATAGGCAGATAGATAGAAAGTTAAACTTAAATTCTTTATTGCACACCAAAGTACATATTGCTTACATAGTTTTGCTTATATGGTAATGCACAATGAGAGGTATCATCGTATGGTTCAAATAATTACGAATAAACATTTTTATATATTACTATGAATACCTATTAAAGCATTAAGCAAAAGTGGCCGAATGGGAAAGTAATCGACTTGCACGCAAGAGGTGTGAGTTCGATCCCAGGAGACAGTACCATTGTGAATTCCACTTTGTGGATTTTATACATATGTACTAATTAAATGATTAGTACATACATATGTATAAATATATATTCATATATATATATATATATATACTATCTGCTAACGGTGAAGGCCAACATATATACTTAGAAGAAATTCTAAAGACATGTCTGATTCACCAACCCGCATTAGCGTGTGTGAACTAAGGCCTAAACCCTCTCTCTCTTGATAGAGGTGAGGAGACCCGTGCCCAGCAGTGGGACATATGGTTTGCTATTATTATTATGTATTGGATTGTAGGAACTTCTTCTAGGAGCGCCTATTACTGTAATTATTTGAAAGACATAGATCAGACTGATTGTTAATTTTCGACTTACCTTCTAGGTTGGAATTCATATTTGACACAATGTTGAAATCCCTTGCCTCGCACTTTCATAGAGGTGAGCACCAGGCAGTTACCGACGAAGTGAGCCGTGTATCCTACGCCTTTACTCGTCTTGAAACTGACAACAAATTAATTCATATTTAACACCTTAATAATACCATAATAAGCTGCATATTAAGTGACAAGAGTAGCCTAGCACCGACTTCAATCTGTATTCAGTTATTTTTTTACAGAGGGTGTTCTTAGGAAACAATTTTTTTGTTTTGATTTTCTCAAAAAGATTTATTGGACCACCTACCAAAAAAAAAAAACATAAACATCTATTCCTTAATTTGCCGGAATGATCGCGTAACAAACAGTCGAATTTCGAAACTCCTTTATTTTTGAAGTCGGTTATAAAGTGATAAATATTATCTATGTATCTAGACTACTAGCCATTAATTATGCCTATCGCAGCAGTGGTGATATATGGGCAGCCCACTTGCCCATATATCAACCACTGCTGCGATAGGATTAGATAAGTTTAAGAGAGGTAGGGCACCATACTAGCGAGCAAGCCCGACTGGGGAAGGACCTCCACCTTACAGAAGACCACAGCCAAATGACTACACACAGCGGTGTAGTTGTGTTCCTGTGTGTGAGTACAGGTCTCCAGCGCTCATTTAGGAATGCGTTTTGAAAGATACGTATTCCTATCCCAGGGTTACTTCCATCTTAAAGCCCTGGTGTAAAAAATGGGTTGGCAACACGCAAGTGATACCTCTGGTAATGCAAGCGTCTATAGGCTACAGATACTGCTTAACATCAGGTGGGCCGTATGCTTGTTTGCCACCCAAGTAGTATAAAAAAAAAAAAAAAAAAAAAAAGATACTTGCCCTAATCGTCCGCGTCTTCGCAAAACCTAAGAAGAGTTTTTTTGTAATACTTGGTTGTTGCCCTTCCTTAACTAAGAATATAAGTACTAAAACGTCTGTGAAAGTGCTTGACTGCTAGCAAATTTAGTATTTTTTTGGATTAAATACAAAAGAATAAATATTGGTGTAGGTACATAATATACATATCGTATCTTCAACGTGGAAGTGGCGTGTGTGTGGTAGCGAACTCGCAATTCAATTATCTGCACAAACCTAAAATGGTTTAGCTTTAGTACCAGGATAGCAGCGCATAGCGGAAACTACACTTGAAACGTCCGAGCTCCACTCAAATCAAATGAAAAGTTTGAAACGCAGGTGCAACCTCGCTCTGTGGCTGCACGCGATTTACGTAATACCTCCTACGCTGTTATACAGGTCAGGTACTCATTGATATTAACTGCGATATAATGTATATAAACAACAGAAAATATGGAATTTTTATTACCAAATTATTAACAACTCGTAAAATCTGCTCTCTGCTCTCTTAGAGAAGAGAAGACCTGTGCCCAGCAGTGGGACATTTAAGTGTTTCTAATAAAATTGAATATTTGTTGGAAGTTGTTTTGCCACATTAATCATGACCAGCTTCGTGTCCCTTATGATACTTAGGCTCATAATATTAAAGGAAAATATGAAAATCTAGCACAAATGTTGCTTCTACGTTTAAAAAATCAGATAGAAGATATCACTAGCTAGTAATTAAACTGAATGTAGCCTCACCAATATAAGTAAGGTTTCTCTCGTTCGATGTTGACCGAGTTGATGGGATCAAGGCGAAACCACGTGGTGAATGTGAATCCGTTCTCGTAGGGCCACCTCGCTAAAGGTGGCAGAACAACGGCCTGTAACAAGCGAAAGTTAACTTTAGAATATTTAAAATATATAATGAAAATAAAATGTTGTATTCTATGATATTATTGCTATCATAATATATATAACACTTTGAGAATAATAATAAGGACAAAATAAACATTACTTATTTGGTCACATTTATTGAAATGTTCATAAAACAAAAATAATTATAATTAACACGAATAGGTACAAATCCGTTTTCCATTATAGTAATAAAAATAAACACGTTAGAGCGAAATACGTAGCAAATTCATTGAATAGGTGTATATCAAATATATTTACTCCATGATTTCAGACTTACTTACTGTTAATATAAACATTATTGGGGATTAGAGTAGTTGTGTTATCATTGCTTTTTATATATATTCTAATATCTCCGTACAAAGAAAGAATATCAAATGTCTTATTACACAATAAAGTAAGTACAAAAGATATAAAAAGTATGTAACAAGTTTAGCGGAACTCTTACCGACCGAGTAAATGGAGCCGGGTTCACTGATTTTTCCTAAAATATCTCATAAAAATGTCGAATCCAAAGAGGCAAACTTGCCAAGTGGTGCGGTAGTAAAAACTTATTTTATGCTCCGAAGGCCAACACAACCAACGAAGCCAACACATAGGGATTTCTTGTAAAAGGATCCTATCGAGATATCGCATCAATAAAATCTACATGCGAGCTCCTTTTATCGCTGCCCCATCTTAACATTGCAATATATTCATGTAATTTTTCTTTCTTTACACTTTACTTATGTATGTTTTATGTGCAAAATATACCGAGATTCAGAACAGCTTCAAATAATTTACAAAATAATAAATTTTAGATAATTACATGAGAATATATTATTTTACCAGGCGATCATAAAAGTAACAGAACAATAGTATTACTAAAGTACCAGTTCAGTAATCACTAGCCTACAGACAAGAATTGAAATGTAACAGACCTAAAACCTACTTATTAATATCGATTTGATTATAACATTGATACTGGTCAGTGTTAAATAAGGCGTTATTTACGTATTTATGAAGAACATGCAAATGTCAAAGTCAAAATATAAAATAAGCAAAAAAAAATAAAAATATCAGAGAGTCTGTGGTACCATTTGCTTTTAGATAGAATCAATGTCAGCTACTATTGGGCGTCATTGTCCATTTAAAATAATTGCGAATGTGAGCGACGGCGGCGGCGGCGCTCCGCTCCCAACACAAAGCATCACTGACCGGTTTCGGATCAGTTGGGCACGACGCGCCGCGCCCGTCGCATGTCTGTTACCGACCCCGTGTCACGATGCCGCGCGACATACTCAGCGAACAACAATGTAACATCGAGTTTGTCAAGACAGTGGAAAAGTACCCCTGTCTGTACAACTTCTTGCTTCCAACGTACACACGCAAGGATATCAGCGACAAAGCCTGGGAGGAAGTGGCCGAAGCTGCAAATATGACACGTAAGTTCATTCCCGATGTGACGCTAGAGGAGCTACGTTCTATAACGCCGATAACGTGCGCGCTCTCCCTCCCCGCCACGTACCGCTAGTGATGTGCGCGACCGGTGCGCGGCGCGGCGCGACTGCAAAAAAATGTTTATCGACATTTTTGCATGCGCTCCCTATGCATTTATTATATATTTCTAATATGCATTATTAAACATAATATTGTAGTTGAAAAAGCGTTCCTTTTGTTGCAAAATAATGTTGCCCTCTGAATATTTTTTTGTGTAATATTGTATTCGTTCTAGAGCTTAATCATACATAAACTTTAAATAGTATGTAATAGTGATAAATGTATCATGATTGATCGATTAGATCACTTATGAAAAGAGTATCAACACCTACAAAACATAAAAAAATAGGCATAGGCATAATTACACAAAAAAAAGTTGTCAACTGTCATATTAGAAGATTTTTTAACATATCGACAACTTTATTATTATAATCGACTACGTGCGCTAGCCAGCATAGCCGACACTGCCAGCCAATGAGCGGTCGGCAACATGCGGCGTGGACACACAGATGGCGCGGCGCACGCGTGTCAACTAGACCGGTACTACTCGTACATCGTCGTAGACAAGCTCCCAATAAATGGGGCTCTGCTGCAACAATACACGCACACACCATTTGCGTATGTGTGTAAATAGTTTGTCTGGCAGCGACCCTACCAATACTTTCCAGTATTCAGTTAAGGGTTACAATAACTACTGTTACTTACCGGTTTTGATTTAAGTAATAAGATAATATAGTGCACAGATTACATTATTCTTTATTCACATTGAGATTTTAGAATTTAGAAAGACACTACTTATTATGCGATCTCTTCAACATTGTACGGGTATTATTATAAAACAGAAAATAACCTAAAAAAATGATTTGTTCTAGCTTCATCATGCAGAGAAAGATGGAGAAACTTACGAGCAGTCTTCACGAGGACCATAAAACAGACAGTGGCTGGAACAAAGAAGAAACCATACTACCTGGCAGACGTGATGCAGTTTGTTGTGCCCTTCTTGCAGCCCACAAACATGACAGAAGCAGAGAAACTAAAAATGATAAATATGGAAAAATCGCGTTCTGATACCTCTCGGATGAGAGAAAAAAGTCCGCCAACTGTGGAAATTGAGTTGCAAGAGATAAAGGTGGAGAATATTGAAGAAGACTCTGGACAAGATTGGGCTGTTGACACTATGAACACTTCTCGAAAGCGTCCATCGGAAGTCGAAGAACACTATCAAACCAAAAGACAGCATCCACTTGTACAATCATCATCGTCAATAGCTATGCCTGAAACCAGTGACCCAGTGATATCGTTCGTCAACAGTCTTATGCCTGAACTTAGAGAAATGAACTCGACACAATTTAAATGTTTCAAAAGACGAGTTTTAGTTTTAATAGATGATATCACAACAGAAATACCGAATGAGACTGAATACGAAAATTAAAAAACATAATAAGGGAATGGAGGGCCATGTACAAGATTGAAGTTCAACTGTAATATAATATGTTGCTTTATTCGTTTGAATCATTATTCAGTAATAAAACAGTGTTTTGTCTCATTCGACAACTGTTCTACCCCTCTAGACAAGTGGCATAAACGGTATTCGAATCGAAAAGTCAAAAAAGCAAATGTATGCGATTTGACGTAAGTTTGCGACATTATAATATCGTAAACTTACGTCAAATCCCATACATTTGCTTTTTTAACTTTTCGATTCAACTACCGTTAATGCCACTTGTCTAGAGGAGCAGTTAAGTTTATAAACCTTAGTTTAATATTGTACTATTCCAATAATAAATAATAGTTTTAAAGTCAGTAATTTGATTTATTAGATCTTGAGAATTATTCAAATATTTTGTTACATTCAAGTACGTAAATTTTAATAGAATTACGAACAAGAAAGGTTTAAAACAAGTTTAATAATACAATTTGTAGTAATAAAGACTTATTTTCCAAAATTCAAAGCTATGCGCATCTGTGGAAGCCTAGTTAAACGCTAGGTTGGCATAGTTCCAACAAGAAACAACTTTATGCGAAGCGTTTACGCAAAATTGGATTGCAATTGCATTAAGAGTTTCAAGAGGCAAGCTGTTTAAACCTAGCGAGATACTCAGTAAACTGGACCCCACTTTCTTAAGTTGTATTTAGCATAATACCTGTGTATCTTAGATATGTATCATAATAAATAAATTGTAACTACCTACTAAGTTTTCAAAATAAGTACGTTAACTGTGATGCATGGTGTTTTATTTATTATTTATTTAATTTAAGAACTTTATGCACACAAATGTGTAATGGTGGGCTTAATGCTAAAGGCATTCTCTATCAGTCAACCTTAGGGTGAAGCAGAGATAATCGAAGTAGGTGCAAGTTTGATTGCTAGCCGCGGGCAACAGCTAGTCAATTATATATCGAATATAAATGACTAACTGTTGCCTGCGACTCCGCCCGCGTGGATTTCAACCATTCTCACAAACTTTCACATCCTTACTAATATTATAAATTTGAAAGTTTGTAAGAAAGAATGGATGGATGGATGTTTGTTACTCTTTCACGTAAAATCTACTGAACGGATCTGGATGAAATTTGGCACAGAGATAGATTATGGTCTGGAATAACACATAGGCTATTTATTGCAGCGATAACCGACATCCACGCGGGCGGAGCCGCGGGAAACAGCTAGTTTATAATATTAGTAAGGATAGGTAGGGCCCGTTTAGGTAAGGACTGCACACCATTATCTAACACACGCAGTGTAGTTGTGTTAATGTGCTTGAGTATAGGTCCCCAGCGTTCATTCGTCTATTTACTTATTACGACACGGTAGGTTCAGCCCGGCGTGTTGTGGGTTCGATCCCCACACGGGACAGAAAATGTGTGGTTTATAAATGGTTGTGCCGAGTCTGGGTGTACTTTGTGTCCTTATATAAATGTCTGTTCTGTGTAAGTTCCCCGTAACACAAGGCTTGTTTCCTAGTGCGGGAGTTGTCTTATAAAAAGCAATAAAACAATGATTTAAGCCAAAAGATGTCCACTGATGGACATAGGCCAGTTATCATTTAGAATAACGTACCATAAATACCTGACCCTTATTTAAAATACCGTTATTCTTATTCTAGGGTTATACACCTACCAAATTTAGGTATTACAAACTGTAGGATCGGCATGAGTAATGTCAATTATTGCCAAGCATCCATAGGCTACGGTTATTGCTTCCCATCAAGCGGGTCGTGTGTTATCACTTAAGTAGTAGAATTAAAAACAAAACATATATTTGACTGCCTTGGTGGTCCAGTGGCTGCAGTATGCGCCTGCTGTGCACGAGGTTGTGGGTTCGATTCCCACACAGGACAAAACTTTGGTTGACCAACAAAGAGTTTTTCTGAGACTGGGTGGTGTAATTTGTGTCCGTAATTGTATGTTTGTAAAGTCTCCCGCGACACAGAGCTTGTTCTCTAGTGCGGGAGTTGTCTTTAAAAAAAAACTATATATTGAATCGCAGTGCAGCGGTGGAAAACAACAAGTTAATAGAGTAACCGCTAGTTTCCAAACTCGATATTCAACCGTGTTGGTTGAGCATCGACAATGGAAACTGAACGTTTACCTACCTAAGCCAAAGAGAGTTAAGATTGCCAAAAAGATTATACAGAAGCGTTGGCGATCAAATCGGGTTAAAATAGAACTCAATCTCGTGACGACAATTTTGCAACTACATTTGAAACTTTTAACGATACAGAAGTGAATTCATCTATATGGACTTTCTCGATGTTTTCTAAATAATAAAAGTTGACTATAGTTGCGAGATTTTTTCATTTCGATGTAGTAAAGTTAAAGTTAGAGTAAGTGTAAAAAAGTATGTACGGTTATTGTTATCTACATCCATAAACTTCGTAAGCATAATATTATGCATTATGTTTACGAAGTTTTTGGATAGTTTTGTATGAACACAAACAGTCCACTATCATAAACCAAAAATCGACGCAACGACGCTCTAGTGGCGCGGGGGGTATAAGTAGACAGTGGGACTACATTTTGTTGTTTTGACATTTAGATACCTAATTACATTTTTATGTTGTCAAATACGGACGATAAATTTTCAATAGTACTTTTTTATTTTATTTATACGACTTGGGTGGCAAACAAGAATACGGCCCGCCTGATGTTAAGCAGTTACCGTAGCCTATGGGCGCTTGCATTACCAAAGGTATCACTTGTGTGTTGCCAACACATTTTTTTACACCAAGGCTTTAAAGATAGGAGTATCCCTGGGATAGGAATACGTTTATTTCAAAACGCATCTCTAAATGAGCGCTAGTATAGGTCTATACTCACACACAGGAACACAAACAACTACACCGCTGTGTGTAGTTATTTGGCTGTGGTCTTCTGTAATGTGGAGGTCCATCCCCAGTCGGGCTTGCTCACCAGTATGATGTCCTACCTCTCCTATCTCCCTATCTCTCTTTTTTAGTACCTACTATAAGAATCATTATATTGTGCAAAGTCGAAGCACCACCGCGGTTAAGTTGAGCATTATCAGTTAAAGAATTTAATCTCGCCGTGTCGAGGGTATTTCTCTCACGTTTAACCCGAGAGACTCGCCAACATAAATATGTCGTCCCACCTGCCTGCCAACGTTTTCTTAAGTTTAAGCGGCTTCTAGTGCACTCTGAGTTCAATGTAAGTCGTAGGTATTTGTTTCGCTTGGCTTCACCGTTTACGATGTTATACATAGTTTAGTGTAACGATGAACAAGTAAAGAATGACATAGAGGATAATTACAAAACTGCAGAAGCACTAATGTTTTGAGTGACAATAAGTTTCAAATAACAAAATTAAAGTAACCTTGGATTTATTTAACTTGTAGGTATATTACGATTACTTACATTTTAATTGTCTACTTTGCGTATCAATATTTTAAAAATCCGTTTGTACATAATAGATACGTGTTATTAAGTAGGTACTTAAATAATAACGACATCAAAATGTCAAACCAAACTATTAAACAATATATCTATTAAGAAAGATTAAAATAGTAACATCATTGAATAAAGTCGGAAACTACCAATCTACAATCAACAACGAGTCATCGTCCGCGCGCGTAACAATATATTATTATTATTTGGTGCGCGTGTAGCGCGCGGTGCTATGATGCGTCATGGGCGTCATGGCGGCCGCGGCGGTTGGTGGCGGGCGCTCCACGACCGGTTCAATAAGCGTCACCGACCGGTTTCGAATCAGTTGCGCGCCGCCTGCCGCACCCGTCGTATGTCCGTCACTAACCGAGCCGCGATCGCGATGCCGCGCGATATTCTCAGCGAACAACAATGCAACATCGAATTTGTCAAAACTGTACAAAAATATCCGTGTTTATATAACTTTGAACTACCAGCGTACTCCCGCAAGGATGTCAGCGATAAAGCTTGGGAAGATGTGGCCGAAGCGACGAATATGACACGTGAGTTCATTTTCAATATGGCGCTAGGCGCTACGTTGCGCTGTATCGTCACAGTGTGGCTGCGCGCTGCTGGCGCCCCCTTCCCCGCGCCCGACTAGGGCTGCGCGGTAATGGAACTATTATGTTTATCGACCTTGCGTTCACTAGATAAATATTTTACGGTAGCATTTTTTATTGGCACACGACCCTTTCATATAATTTTACATTTTTGTTTTCTCTATTAAATTAATATTTTCTAGGTAGAGAATCATAATATTAAAATAATTCCACGTGCTCTTTGTACATACAACGAAGACAAATTAACTCATAAAACCGTAAATTAAGTACTACAAACCGATAACTTTCTTATAACGTTATTTACATGGTAAAAATCCTTATCGATAAAATCGACTGAGTCATATTCACAATGCGAACGCGAGCGGTTGGCAACATTCGATATGGACGGAGCACAGAGAGCACGGGCCACGCACACCACGGTGGTGTGGCATGCGTGTGAACTAGACTGGTATTATTACATCGCCCCATCAATTCTTTCTACAATTTATGTGCATAACAAAAAGCTACGGGTAAACACAAACCTTTAGTGATGTGTGTATTTTTTTTTACTCAAGTTTAGATATGCATCTGTTCTACGGCTCTTGTATCATTGTTGTATTGAAGAAAATTTTAACAACAAAGAGAAACAACTATCGTACAATAGACTCCCGAGTTAACTGGTTCTTATGATACGAATATCAACGTAGTGGTTCTGAATTATTGATGTTTTAAAGACTAGGTACCACAGTCTAGTGCGGACGTTATAATTAAATAACCCAAGAACGGGGCTTGTTCTCTAGAACAAGGCCTGGTAGTGTCGCGGTGGACTTTACAATCATACAATCAAGGGACACAAAGTTCACCCAGATTCGGAACCATTTTTTATCGAGCCCACAATACACCGCGCAATAGTAAATAAAAGGCAATCATTTAAGCCACTGAACCAAATCCTTACGTGGCAAACAAGAATACGGCCCACTTGATGGTAAGCAGCTACCCTAGGCTATGGACGCTCGCAATACCAGAGGTATCACTTTCGTGTTGCCGACCCAAAAAAAATTACACCAGGGTTTTGTGATGGAATATCCTGGAATAGGAATACGTCTCGTTAAAAACGTATCCCTAAATGAGCGCTGAAAACCTGTCCGTTGATGTATCTAAGTTACTTTTTTTATTTTTTCTAGCGTCCGCATGCAGAGAAAGATGGAGAAATTTGCGAGCAGTTTTTATGAGAACAGTGAAACAAACTGGCAACGGAACGAAGAAAAAACCATACTACCTAGCAGACGTCATGCAATTTGTAGTGCCTTTCTTACGGCCGACAAATATGTCCGAGGCAGACAAACAAAAAATGCAAAATATGGAATTTTCCCGCTCAGAAAATACTCGCGCAAAAGATGTTGTGCCGCCAGCTCTGGAAATAGAACTGGAAGATATTAAAGTTGAGAGTATTGACGATGACACTGGACAAGAGTGGGCCGTCGAAATCAATACTTCTTCTCGTAAGCGTTCTCAGGAGGTCGAAGAATATTATCCAAATCCTAGCAAGAGACCTCATACAGTTCCACAATCATCATCCTTAATAGGTATACCTGAAAGCAGTGACCCTGTCGCCTCATTCGTCAACAGTCTAATGCCTGAACTTAAAGAGATGAACTCTGCACAATTCAAATGTTTTAAAAGAAGAGTATTACTTCTAATAGATGACATAACAACAGAAATACATAACAATAGTGAGTACAGACCATATGAGTGACAAGTACAAATTAAGATAATGACTGATTAAGATAATTTTAAATTAAAATAATTTGAGAACTGATTTTATAGTTACTTGTTTTATTTTTATATTCAAAGCTACATTTACAGCATATTAGTTTTGCAAGCAAAGTTTCATGTCATTGCGGTATGGTTATGGGACTTTATTTCTTTACCACAGATAACATCATAGTTGCGGCTTTACACTGAAGGGTCTGGCCATGGGCATAAATTGTCTGCAATGGACGTTAAGGCCATAATGTTATAAGAAATATCGATTGCACGTATGGCACAGAGGTTATCTCGCAACTAACATAGAGGGTTTTGTGGCTTCCCCAATGGTACAAAAATGTATGTGGCTCACAAATAGTTATTTTAAATCTACAATAGGTGTACTTCTTGTGTGTGTGTGTGTGAATTGTATATTTGTAAATTCCCCAGCGAATCAGAGTTGAATCATATTATACATATAATTATAATTTTGCTTTTGCTTAGCTTTAGCTTATATTTCCCTATCAGTAATATCAGTATGCCACTGGTTTGAATATACATTATTAAACTTTAATAATAGGTAGTAAAATAAAACAAATTTTATACTACTTGAACACCTTTAAGCTAGAAACTAACAATGTAAAGTTGGCATAGTTCCAAATAGCAATGACTATAAAACGAAAGGTTCAAGTAAAATTGCACAAAAAAATTACGAGATTCAAGAGAGGAAATGTGAACACTAAAACTGTTCATACCTACTGAATAATCACGAATAGAAATGTATAATAAAAGAAAAATAATAGAATTTAAATAAAAAATATTCGTAATGACCAAGCTTACGAGTATTTTTTATTTAAACTCTATTATTACATTTAGTCGGACAAACTCCTACAGTAGGTAACATGCCCTATACAGCGTAAGGCTTTACAGACATACACCAAGTTACACCTACACAACTACCTGAGTAGGTACCTGGTAGGTTACTAGGCTGGAGGAATGTCATAATTCAGGGTAAATCACGTGGTGTTTTTTGCCACCTTGCGTCGGCTGACCATATTTTGTCGAAGTTACAAATTATATAGTCAAAACTCTTAACCAGTCAATAGTACTTTTGACTGAAAAAATCAGTCAAAAAAATCAGTCAATCAAAAAAAATGTGTTTGGTGAAAAGTACTTTTGAACAGAATGTTTTTGTACAGAATCTAATATTATTTGAAGTTTAATACGTAATAAGTACTTTTAACCGATTAATATCAGTCAAAAGTACTATTGACTGCAAAATATACATCATTGTGATTTTTAAATATTTTGCTAAATTACGACTTATCTTACTTTAAAACAATATTCCACTATTAAACTTATTTATTAATATTTAGAGTTATTGGCAAACAAATACATACCTTCACTTTACTATTCAAATATTACTGAGGAAATAATGTACCCAATAATAGGTAGGTACTTTAAAAAATAACTGTACGTAACATTTTTATGTTATCAAATACAACATGTTTTGTAACACCAGGGTTTTATGATAGGCTATCCCAGGTATAGAAAAGTATAAAAAAGAAATGCGTTTAAAAAAAAAACGCATTTCTAAATAAGCTTTGGAGGCATGTACTCACGCACGACCAACTGTGTGTAGTTATTTGGCTGTAGTCTTCTGTAAGGATGGAGGTTCTTCACCAGGGTTTGCTCGCTTGCAACAAATAGACTACACATACATAACTATAATGTAAGAAGTCGATAGAATCGATCACTGTTCCTAGACTCTAGACACCCTATATTCAATAAAAGATGCCTTGAACCAATCCAAACCTAGATTAGATAGGAAACCTTCCGAGAAACGTCACTGATACGATCTATGTCAATCGACCATTCAAGTAGCAAATGATTTATCTATGATGTACTGACGTATAGTACCTATTAATGGTATTAGGTTATCTGTGGTATAATCCTTAGCTTCAGTTAATTGTATCTTTGACTTATGCGTTTGATTTTATTTTATATTATGTAAAGATATAGATGATGCAATTTTGAAAAAAAAGTCATTTTTTTCCTTAATGCATGAATTCCACTTACTGTCTACGATACGGGTATAAAGTAAACGTCATTAGCACAAATTTGAGAGATAAATAATGTACCTACACTGTTTCAATACTCCCCGGGCTCTCATGTCTCAATTTCTCAAAAAACTGACTTGCATTTATTTACTCGCAAGGAAGGGTAAACAGAGACAGAGCTATTCTCAGAGTTAGCAAATGGTATGACATCATGTACCAGGCTTTCATAAACGAAAAGAAATGAACGTAATATTTCCGTCAGCAAATGACATCAATCTTGGCGCGAATGATATAGTTACGTCGTGTTCGGGAGCGAGCCTAACACGTGGAGCCTATATTTATTTATGTCACATTTGTGCTAAAAGGATATTCTCGTGGTTATCGACAAGTCTTTGTGATAGACGACTTTACATTGTAATACCGACAGCCGTAGTAAATAATGATGTTTCTTTATACTACGAGCTTAATATTCAAAGGTAAATAAATTACATTTTGGTGTAAGGTGAAACATACGTACTTTTATTTTAAAACATAGATATTGTAAAACAGTTTCATAAATATTCTTTTAATCTTTCACGATTTGTACACATATTATAACTATAATGGACAACGGGTCTAAATTGCGTAGTATTTTCAAGGTTTTTCATACCTTTTTGTTTTCCAACGTTTCGGTCGTTTCATAAAGCTAGTTATAATCCAGCAACCAAACATCCTATACCATGTTTTCAGATTTCGTCGCCGAATAATCAAATACATGCACACACAAAACAATGATTACGTAAATCAAAACGAAATATTTAAACACGTGTCATATTCATACCACAATAACTTTATTCAAAATACATTGTGCAAATAAACCTCTAGTGAAGGTGATGCTATGTTCAAAGCTATAGTCCGATCAAGTGCGGAAATAACTGCGCTCCACGGATGCGTCTGGATCACGTGCAGGCTCCGGCACCGGTGCATTTAGCAGATTCCTACTATTTATTGACCCGGGAACATTTCTAAGCACCTGTTGAAATGCTACTAGTCACCGGGCAATCTGTATATTATCTGACAATGTTACTAGACAGAAAAGACCCGAGTCGCTAGTAGTAATAAAAGTTTCAAATTTTATTTCAGAATCAGATATGCAGATACAGACAATCAATTTTAATTAAATATGACTACAACATACGATAATTAAGAAAATATTTATCCCAGAAATATATAATTCCGCGTGCGTCCCAATATTTTCCCCGATTTTGCAACATATCTCACTAATGCTCCGCTCCTATCGATCATAGCGTCGATGTTATATAGCCTATAGCTTTCCTGGATAAATGCACTATTCAACAAAATAAGATCTCTAATCGAACCAGTACTTTCTGAGATTAGCGCGTTCAACCAAACAAACAAACTCTTCAGCTTTATAATATTAGTATAGATTGTGTTGATTCTTAACAGTGAAGGCAGCAAAGCATAGAGTGACGACAGAGTGCCCCCAGAGAGTGGTGCGGCATGTGGTTTATAAGTAGGTACGTATTTTCTTTGTTTTTTGGTAAATCAGTTCTAAACTTACTGTCGTTACCGAGTTATCAAAAGCCATTTAGTAGTATTTTATTATAGTGACCTTGCCATTCAGTCCGCCTATTTTATTGACAAACATAAATCACTGTTACCACATACTTATCCAGTATTAAACTACTAGGGCAGCAGAAGCGGCTAAGAAGCGTCAGTTCGCCGTCAGATCTCCGGATAAGTACGACAGAGAGAAATGGACCGGCCCCGGGCGGGACAGCGATAAATAAGGAAAAAACGGACATAGAGATAGCCCAGTATGTCACAAGGATTACCCCGCCGGTCCGTATTTGAATAAGAATTGCCAATAAGAAGGGGAGGGGAGCGCTTTAACGGAGCTCCCAAAGTGTGCTACTAGCCTGGTATCGATCTGTTTAAGCGTTGAGGTTTCAGAGTATTGGTAAAGGATGTATTGGCGATAAAATTTGTTCTTTGTGTCTTTCGGTCACTCTCAATGACAAATAATATGGTAAAACTATGATTCGTGCTGAAATACCATACAGGTTTTATTTACAGGAAGACAACAGCCAAATAACAACCCACAGCGGTATTCCTGTGTGTGTATAGATCTTCAGCGCTCATTTAGGAATGCGTTTTGAACGTTTATCGATACCATACGTTTATCGATACTTCATCTTAAAGCCCGAGCGTAAAAAAATAGTAGGCAACACGCACGAGCGTCCATAAGCTACGGTAACTGCTTATCGTCAGGCGGGCCGTATGCTTGTATGCCAACAAAGTAGTATAAAAAAAATCTACTACTATTATATTATTACCATACTCATACACGATTTCGTCTCACACAACTAACAACTGACTCAAACCAACTCAGTTGACATGCATAATGAACCAAAATCAAAATTTTCTAATATATATATACCACAACAACTAAGCATATAAAATTTACTTCGTTTATCTAGGAAATAACTATAGAACATTATTCTATAGAAATTCATAAAATGTACCCTGTAATCGTAGTACCTAGAGTTTGAGACGTGCCTGAAGGCAAATCTTAGCCGAGTTTGCTAACTCCAATATGAGTTGTATAATGCGAGTACCTGTTCAAGTTTTCAACCAACTTCTTAACACGAGTTTTGAAAAGATTTAAACGATGGCCCATTGTATGTATGTGCTTGTGTCTACGTGGAGCTTAGAAAAGTAAAAGATATGGTAGCTCATGAGGTGTTCTTCTTGTGAACATTTGATATTAATTATTTAATCGAAAATTACTTTGAAAAGATTAAGCGAAAAAAGTATTTAAGGACCATAACTTGTCTGTGGTCTCTGCATACCCCTACAGATGATTTTACCATTTGATCCACTGTACAATTCCCGTCCAGCAGAGAAAAATGTTTCTAAGAAGGTAAACCATTTCGAGTTATCCTTAAACCTTTGATTCACGCTTTATTTATCAGAACAAAGATACTCATTACTTTAAAAACTAGTTTACTTACTTTAATACCTAGTACGTATGATACAAACTAATCAGACAATATTATTACCAGTACCTATAGATAGTTATCAAACTTCGACTAAGTTTCGAATAGGTATTATGTAACATTTATGAATGTTATACCAATAATTCTCTCTCGGAATACAAGCCATAGTCCCAGAATTGCTAAATTGTATCGAAACGCACAATTCAGAATTTCATAACATTTACAGTTAAATGAGTTACTAATAAGTAATTTACTGAAATATAATGATTGATTGATTGAGTTACTTATAAGGTTTGATTTAATATTCCTTCTATAAAAAAGAAAATGAACAACTTATGAATCCGACTAAAGAAGAATCCACCGAATCAAAAATTCAGCAAAACAAGAAACCGGCGAGTCAGGAATAAACTAAAGTAACGCATAAGTATGTTATAAGTATAGAGCTTTGTATAAACAACACCGAAGCTAACCGATCAAAGCCGCAAATATTTTTTATAGATTAAGTAATATTTCTATAGAGAGCTATATATAAACTTTTGCTAAGATTGATTTTGATATTATATTAAGAAAACATGAGTAATATTGAATCTTCTCTAACATGTAAGAACTTTCCTAGAACACTAAAATTCAAATTTAACTGTGTAAATATTGTTTCTAGTGGTAGCTGTACGTAACAACAGTATAACAACCTTGGAAATTATTCTGTTACTCGCAAAACTTGTACAATAATTTGTGCAAAAATAGAGCGAAGAGGAAAATGTGCGCTCGTTTATTTTATGTAATAATAAGTAGAGAAAGTAAAACAGAAGCGACAAACGCGGACGTACTCGTAGGGAACTGTATGTATTATTGCTGCATACATACAGTTCCCTACGAGTACGTCCGCGTTTGTTACTTCAGCCTGCATGCTATCATAATTGTATTTTTTTCTTGCTAGTTCTTCTCAAGGCTCCACGTCAGCGAACTAGCCATAGGCAAATTTAGCTGTAATCATCTTTCTGGCTTATTTATATAATTTATGACCTTCATAAGTGTTACTTTGAACTAAATGAATAAGTTTGAGTTATTTTAAGGTACAAATTTGTTGGTAGGCAACATTTCGAATCTTACTCAAAATTGACATATTTTGAACTTGCAAGCTAGGACGCACAGTAGAACGAGTGGAGCGTCAAATAGCTTGTTTGCATAGTTGCTTGTATGCGAGGCAAATTGGCGAAATAAATAAGTTAGGGAAAGTAAAAGTAGGCTATGCCCCAAAGCCAACATTTGAGTTCCATAGTTTATATATCAATGACAGGGCTACAAAAAAATAAGCAATACATCATGTGCTCGAAAAATATCATGTTGGGTAACTGTTAGTGCAGTGAACAACTGAAATATAAATAAAATAAAACAACAATGATGGTTATAAGACGGTAGCGTGTAAAACTTGAATTGTGTTACCTATGTCATGTTTACGCCATACGCCATGGGTACCATAGCTGCGGTGTATGTGTGCCCACAGAACAAGGTATCCATCTCGCTTTTGCCGAACTAACAATATAAAAGGCGAAATGAAGAGAAACGATGGGCTATTACCCACCGCTTTTATTTATAAACAGAGCTCATATTTCAAGAGACCTTCCCCAGCTGGGGGCTGAGCTTGATTTGTCCATTATTTTGCACTGTTTAATGCTTTTGACGGGATTCTCATCCATCGCTTTAATAAAATAGAGGACATTTTAATATCAAAACTTTGCTTTGAGACGTAGGTAGGCACTTAATTTTTTTTCGAGAGAAATAAGATTGAACCTTTGGCCTGGTAATTATTTAAACAACAGACTTGGGGGAGATTTTTTTAAACATTAATGAAACCATCTACGTAATAGAGCCTCCGAGCGACATCCTGAAGCCAGAAAAATGTGTATTGTGTAAAATTTCCCTCGGAGATTTTTCAACTAATTTGTACTTCCTCGCTATAAATTTTGTTGAATAAAGTCGTGATTATTTGTGTTAAAGGTCCTTCAGTGAAAAGTTATTTTTAATTTATTATACGCTGGCATCTACAGTTCTAGGAATCGTAGTTCCTAGGAATAAAATAATGTTTAGAAGGTCATGATCGTTAGCATTAGCATTATTTGTACAACGTATTTCAACCATAATTATTTGATGAACAAGGTAAACATTATTTGTAAAATATGACGCCTGTGTATTGTGTGTTCATGGAACAAATATTTGCGTGGCCCAGGGATAATTGTTTATTTTGTGTTTGTGATTTATATTATAATAAAGTCCTCGTCTAACAAAAATAAGCAACCCTTTTGGTTTAATCACTTAGTATTATCGAATAGTTGACCTACTTAGCCCAAACACTCACTTACAAGCCCCTATTCATTAAAAAAGGTATAATATAAGTATTATGCCCAGCAAAGGGACAAGGTTAAAAAACAAGGTCAAGTTACACATTCAGCTCAAATTGTATAATGTTTGGTGAGTTGACGACGCGTAACAAATGCGTGCATTGCTGACGTTACATAGTGAAAGGCATTCGTAATTAATTTATATATTGCAATAAAGCCTTGTTTCATTTACAATGTACAGTGTAATTTAATTTATTACATCAATCGGGGGCGTAGCTCAGATGGTAGAGCGCTCGCTTAGCATGCGAGAGGTACCGGGATCGATACCCGGCGCCTCCAAATATTTTTATTCAATTAACCTTTTTTTTATAGGAAATTTAAGATTTTATATTTTTTATACACAAAGCGACAAATGAAATATGTGGTCTGCCTGATGGCCCAGTGCTTTTGAAATATAGTCAAACAAATGAAAATAACTTGCGCTGTGTCACCATAAAAAAAGGATGACGCTGTATTTATAGCCTTCAAACATAAAGTTTTACTTAATGCCAGCCAGTACACAGTGCTTTTCCAAGAAGATCTGGAATCCCTACTTACAACATAAACACAACACTACTTTGGTAGTTTTGTTATAACTGCAGACTACTGCCTAACTTTGGCGTTACCTCTATTGATTTTCATAACATTTTTCATGTATTTATTTTTGTACGTGCAGATTTTTTTATTAAAAACAAATTGCTGCAATAAAATAAAATTTTGTAAACAAGTGTAGCGTCCCGAGTGCAGCACGCTGCAACTAATTACCTATAGATAGCAATATTGATAATTGGTACCAGATTTACACGACGAGTTAATGTACAAAATACACAAGTACTCGCACTGATTACATTTTGTAAATGACACTTATTTGAGTGGCCATTGCTTTTATAATAGCGAATTGTATTCAATAATGTTATTTTGAGCTGCGGTTCCATTATGTATTTATATCTGATACATATTATTATAATACTAGGGGTCACCCGCGCCCGTCCGCGTGGTTATTTGGAATATTTTTCCCGATTTTGCAACATATTTCACTACTGCTTCGCTCCTATTGATCATAGCGTGATGTTATATAGCCTATAGCCTTCCTGGATAAATGCACTATTCAACAAAAAAAAGTTTTTTTCTATCGAACCAGTACTTTCTGAGATTAGCGCGTTCAACCAAACAAACTCTTCAGCTTTATTATATTAGTATAGATTGAAGGGCATTATTTTGACACTAATTTATTTACATTTGACTTGTATTGTGTTTTATATGTTTATTTGCGTAGGTAATTTAAGTTCCTACTTTGTTTTGTTTCTGTCTTTAAAATTTTGCTAATACATACTCGTACATTTTTGTATTCCACTATTCCTACTGTAAAATAAATTATTCTTTGTTTCTTTCTTCTTTCAATAAGCGATTCACATCATTACTTTATTATTTAAGTAGTGTTATGGTAATCATAGCGGTATGGGTTTGCGGTAATATTAATGTAAGATGTAATAATATATTTACGTTACGTTTCCACAGGTTGAATCGTATGTCGAGCATAGTCACGAGCATTAATATTTTACGATGGACAACTCTTCAATCATATCTGTGACAGGAACGCAGAAAAATATTTCAATAATAAACGACGTATTTTTATTTTGCTGCGCATGCTAGTAGGTAGATTATATCACTAAACTCGGTTCTAGAGCAAATATAGTTAAAGATGTGTCCATCGTAAATTATTTTAGGAGTTAAAAGCCTGAATCCCTTTCAGTCTCAAGGCTCAAGCTAGTCAGGAACTGTTGGCTTACTCAGACCTAATCCACTGGGACTTTGTTAATACACTTTGAAAAATAGCTTTTTATAATAGGCTTAACCTGAATCCGGTCACGTAATCCAGGTAGAATATAAATGTAAACCTCTTCGCATTCATGCAATCCTCATTGTGTAGGTATCGAGCCCGGTTATTCAATAAGTCGAGTCACACGTGGTCCAGTCCGGGAACGATTCTATTATAAAATAACAATGGCTACGTACCGATCCTTTCCGTCCGGGGAAACTGAAGAACACGTCCGGTCCGTTTCGGTGAGGCATCTGCCGGAGCACGTTTAGCAGCTTAGCAGAATGCCGGGGCTGAAACAGAAAAGCAATTTATTGATTTACACTTAACACAATACTATCCACTACTAAGAGCTCAGGTATTTACTAGTAGACAATTAAATCTGCATGTATTACCCATTTGTCGGAAGCCAACATACTTAAAAAACATCTTATTTCATTGTAGAGATAAATATTTGTTTACTCATTATTTTGTAATTACTTTGTTAAGTCGCTACTCGACATTTTTCAATCTTAAAAGTAGATAACAAAGGAAAAATACTTTCCAAGTTGAAAGTTTTAAAATACTGCGACATAAACCCTCTCGATATTGGCAGTAACGGCGGCAGATAAAGCCTCTTTGCCAACTCAGAAATAAAATGGAGAAAAAAATATAAAGGCAGTGTCTTAGGTTCATATAACAATATTTAATAACTTTGATATTTGTGTCTAATGACTTTGTTTTATATAAAAAAAGTTCTTTTAGATAAAATAAACCCTTAGCTTGGTTCCTATACCCGATACCCGATACGTGGCTTCCATATTTATATATTTTAAAGTGTAATTATATGAGATTGTCAATTAATAAAGACTAATTCATATATCTGCTGCCACCACCTGACGCACTGGTAACATGCACAAGTGCATAAGTGCGCCATGATGGTGCCCATGCACTCTGCGCATCATGGATGCAGTTCTCTTGCGGAGGATAGTTGTGAAACCATCCGTGTGAGTCTCAGTAAACATTCCTGATGCACTGCAGTAACGTGGAAGCCCAAAACATCCTGAAGGAATTACTGTATTGCACTCTGAGAGCTTTGTATGCCCTATGCGTATATCGAACCCACAAGGTGCACGTGGACTGGCAGAATGCTTTAAAAAGTTTGACCTTTGGTGTACAACGTGCGAACCTGCGGGCTGACATATTAAATCGGACAGCCAACGTCCTCCGTTCCCTCTCGATATCCGCATCATCTTTCAAGTCCCCAGTCACTATGTGCCTTGGGGGTATTTGAAATCCTGCCACACCATTCAATCTTACTAATATTATAAATGAGAAGTTTGGAAGAATGGATGGATGGGTGAATGTTTGTTACTCTTTCACGTAAAAACTACTGAACGGATCTGGATGAAATTTAGCACAGAGATAGATTATGGTCTGGAATAACACATAGGCAGCTTTAATTCTTTTTGCAGCGATAACCGACATCCACGCGGGCGGAGCCGCGGGCAACAGCTAGTATAACCATAAAATTAAAATAGAAACTGAAAGGACAAGCGGTACCCTGTACCAGGCAAACATAAACACAAAATGAGTGTCGCTTCTGCTGGCTATTTAATACCGCTGCTCAGTTTTTAAAACGATGCAAATTTGAAAAGGATTTGTGGCGAGGCTAATTGCTCGTTTGTTCAGTTTGGCAACGACCGAACGTGCAATTAGCCTTAACTGTCATCCTGGTCAAATTAGATAATGATTGTAGGAGCCATACATATATAACGTTGAGAATTTGAACGTTTATAAGTACGCCCTCGAACTAATTTTGTACTTACATTTTTATTTCTACGTCAAATTGTCAACACGTACAATTTCTTGAAAAAAAAAATTAATCCAAATATGACACTAATTTGAAAATTACATTTGATTTGCAATAATGTTATGTTACTCATACAAAAATCATACCTTTTGCTTGTTTCAGAACAAGTACTTTATTTAGGTCCGACAAAAACTGACTTTTTGAAGTAAGTAGAAGTGCCTAACAGTTTTTGTTTTACACACGTGTCGTATTTTAGAAAACCTTGGCTCAAGAGTGAACACTTAAAGTGCCAAGAAACTGGCGTGAAGTTATTATTAAAGCTGACAGATTAAAAGACTAACTAACTCTAATATATACCTATACTAACAAAAACCAGCTACATAGTGACTAACGAAATCGATCGATTGCATCTAGCAGCCGTGGCTTCTTTTGTAAGCAGGTATAATTTAATTTAGGCTCAGAATCGAGAGTTGTGAAAATCTTTGGGGGCGTCCTATGTCCAGTAGTGGACGTTTTTTAGCTGAGATGACGATGATGATGGTGATAATTTAACTAGGTACTGTAGAGGTTTATTGGTGGTCACTAGCTGGCCGCATACCAATGGTGAAACCTCTGACGTTTAAGAAAAGTAAAGAATAAGATTTGAATAAAATGACAGGAAGGTTGTCAATTGGAGACAGGTTCGGGCTTCGTTGAAGCCAAGTTGTGTAATAGAGTTAAAACAAGAATATGAAATAAATAAGTCATTATTACTTATCAAAGTGTTATTCATTTACTCGAAGTAAACAAGTAGTCGCCGTATTATAAACCCTAGCTTCGACCATCTGACGACTACGTCCCAGGAGCCAGATTGGAGGAGAAGTTGCTGACGACGGCGAGGGTGCTACAGTACCCACTACCTGAGTGATCAAATCCATGTAGATTTAGATAAGTACCTTTTTATTTAATATAGTGATTTTTTTGTAATAAATAAAATCGATATCTAGATGCAGCATCTAAAGATTATTACACAATTTCTACTAGGAAAACATAACATTGTAAGAAAATAGCTTACCCATTTGCCGTTGACAGCTTTCATGGCGCTAAAGAGTTGCTTCAGCTCCTTGACTGTGACACTGTAGCTGGCGAGAACGCCTAGCATTTCGATGAGGAGGTCTGCAACAAATGGCACAATACATAAATAAGTATGTATTCAAAGAATACACAAATTAAAATCTTCGTATTGTTGTACACAAAATGGATTGAAATGATTGTAAAATATTGTGAGTAAGTAGTCAACGTAAATATAAATGAGGCTAGTTGTAGTTAATTTTCTGAACTGTCAGTAGAACGATGAATAGTATTAACGACACACACGCGCATACTTTGTCACTTGGCATCACTTGTCGACTATGAGCCTTGACTGTATTCCTAAACGTAGATGTAAGGTATTTAACTTCCCAAATAGAAATAGATGTATTTTTTATATTTTAAATGCTTTGTGATTCAGACCCTTTGCATTGCACCAACAAAATAAATTAATATTAGTTCTGAACCTCCATACATCCTCCAACCATCAACCTTTTATTACCAAATTGATGGTTACTTGCTCTTTAGTATTGAAGTATATAGCACTATGAAAAAATAACTTATAATTTGAAATTTGTAATGTTTAATTTGAGCGGTAACATAAAAAGCGGTAATATAAAGAAGTATCTAAACACTGCATACAGGTTTTTTCAGTTTAATCCAAAAAGGATGGAGCCATAACTACGCAAAAAAATACATGATACTTATGAACGTCATAAAAACAAATGCCAGCATATTTTTTCCCTACGGCGGGCCTCGAGAAGCATTGGCAAGAAACTCGGGCCACTCTTTTTAATCGCCATATAACATTTCATACACATTGGGATACCAATGTTAGTGCTCAATCCCTGTGATATAAAGTGCTTTAAATGAACGCTTTTTACGAGTATTGACTCAGCACTAAAGCGAAGCCGCAGCTGGATGTTTTAATATGAACTCGAAACTAAAATAGCTGAAATTCATTATGCACAAAATATACGTGAATTATGTGAATATAGAGTGAAATGCTTTATTAATGTATTCAAACTAATTATAAATTCAAACGAGAGAAACTGTAACAATGCGATACATTCCTATATGTACATAATGTGTGTAGAACAAAGTGATGGATAGTGTAGTTGATATAAAGGTACTTTTACATAGGTACGCTCGGGTATATATATATTTTATTCCATTTTTGTGTAATCTGCTTAACTACGTTTGATACCCTCGGTGTTCCAAGCGTCCATACGCTTTTTTTTACTACTAAGGTGGCAAACAAGCATACGGCCCGCCTGATGGTAAGCAGTTACCGTAGCCTATGGACGTTTGCAACACCAGGGGTGTCACTCACGCGTTGCCGACCCTTTAAAAACCTTATAACTCCTTTCTTGAAGAACCCCAGAAGGCTACGGTAACTGCTTACCATCAGGCGGGCCGTACGCTTGTTTGCCTCTTTGGTAGTATAAAAAAAACACAACTAATAGGTGCACTCGATCATTAAAATCTGATCTTTATTTATTTATAAAACTCCCATAAACAAATGTATGTAAAGGCGGACTGAATGCCTGAGACATTATCTACCAGTCAACCTAGCAGAGAGGTGAGGTGCAGAGATATAAAAAAAGTCGGTGCAATAAAATAAGACCAGGTAAAACAAGATATATCAGAGCTTTTGACCTGAAATTGTTGTGTAGGTATTATTCCATTCCCTTGTTATACCTTTGCCGCGTGTTAAGTAGGGATGTGTGTCACAAATTAAGTAAATAATTATTACAATAATGCAATTTTCCAACCCTTCAATCCCGTAAGGAGAGGGATATTCAAAAATCAATATATCGTATTATGTGGTATTAAGCACCAGGTAATAATAAGGTTACAGGAGTTTAACGTTCCTGTGGCTCTCGGTACCTTAATACGTCACGAACACTGCTCACATCTCCTGGGAGCCTGGTAACTATTGAATATTAATTTAGGAGGAAATTTGATAAACCGCAAGCCCCTTAAGCGTGGCACACTTATGTTTAAATCGGCTACCTGTTAATAAATATATAGTTAACTGATAAATATCTTTACGGTCTTACGTACTTAGTACATAATCTTAATTTTGATGAAGTATTTAGTAGCAGTAAATTCCAGAGAATTAACTACACCGTAATTAATAGGAAGGGTGCTTTTCACTTGAATATTTAATAAGAATGTTGACTTTAAGACTAAGAAGGGAATTTAATTTTAAAATAAAATAGTTTCATGGTGTTTTCATCATTTATTAATTAAATTTATGTACGCTTAATATATAATATAATATAATAATAAATAATGAACCTCTTTTGGCCTACCACACAAACTGAGCATACAATACTGCATACGCATTTTCTGTAAAAGTAATTACAGAAACTGAAACGACAAGCAATCATGTAAATTATTCTACTTGAATATACCGCGACTAACTTACATGAAGCGCTTAATTAACCAACGTATTAGTAACGTACAGTTAGTTAGTTCTCGTTTCAGACTTCGAAATGGGCGCTATTTCAACCATTTATCAAGACGTAGACGTAAGAACAAAGAACATCACAAACCTCGATACGTACTAAACAATATATTGAAAACGAAAATATTCACAAAGGGAGCAAGACGAGTACCGTATTTATGTTGCGGACCGCGTCGATCTAAATGTGTCCCGGCTCCCTTCCTCTTATCAATCACATTCACGTTGGATCCGCGCTCCATTATTCAGCTATATCACGTGTGACCTTTTAAAAAAATTGCCAACAAAACAACAATGCGGGAAGTCCATCTGTCACGGAATGGCCGCCGCATTGTTCTCTAGTTAATCCCGGGCGTCGCGTCCGTAGCTAATCCCGCCGTAATTCTGTGTCCGGGATTCTCACTGCTGCTGCCCTGGTTAACGCTATACCTACTCGGGTTATTAAATGCTTTTCACGATTATGCTTTCCAAATATTAATAGAGATTTTTCACGGCATCGGCGATTCACCGTCCCGGTGCGTTTATGTTGTTTTTACGTCTTGTTTGTTTTATCACTAAGTTTATTTTGTCCACGGTCGTCTTCGCATCATAAGATTTTTATTATAATGATCGTGAACAAAGTGCCTACCTGTACAAATGCGAATCATATTTTATGATCGCATAAATAAAGTAATAATCATTTGTTACTGTAACAGGTTGTAATAATTGCAGTCGATATTTTATAGCAGCACGTTGATTTATTAAAGGAAAACGGGGAGAAAATGGCACCCCAGTTTTTAGATAAAAAAACAAAGGGGTGTAATTTAGAATGGCCGTTGTCAGAGTAAAGTTGTGTCGCATAACTATAGCACATTATCACATAAATCGTCTCCATTCTGTGCTTATATAAACCATTTGAACAATTTGTATATTTACCTCTCGTTTTATGTACAATAGTGAATGGACCAGAATGGACCAATAAGCGTTTGTTGTTGGTCGCAAACCATTTAAACAGCGACCGTCATAAACAGATTTTGTACCAAATAAATATATTTCCTTTGACAGTTTAATTTGGAAATTACACAAATTGTACGTGATATTCAAACCAACGTTTGATTAATTAACGTGTATGTAGATAACATTTACGATAAATGCAATAAAGCGTAAGCAAACATAATAATTAACGTGTATTATTTGAAATTGAGCACAGCGTTAAATACAGCCTAAGCACAAAACATATATGCAACATATATTACAGAACTGAAAAAAAATACATCCTACACAATATGTTAAAAGAGCTTATAGGCGCGAACGAATGAGGTTAAATTGTAACTAATTTATTAATGTAATCCTCATAATAACACTTAGGCCTCTAATTATCACCACAACACCCGGACCTCCTTTCGCATCCAGTACCTTCTTAAGCTCGATGGTCCACTTGGTCGAAGACGCCGGGCGTCCCATCTCACGTTATTAGAAATATTATCGCATTAGGAGAGGCACTTATGTCCAGAAGTGGACTGAAACAGGCTGATTCAATTTATAATGCTCATTTATTAGCAGCAAAACCTAAAATATCATCAGGTACATATTCACTAATTGGCAACTAGTTCTAGTGGTCACATTTCTCTATTTTTTTTAAAGTAAACTCTAGCACTAGAACTTTCTTTGTCACTTGATCTATAAGCTTTCATCTTGTTCTTACTCTGCAGCTAAGGAAATAAAAAATAACACAAACACAAGTCCTTTGTGTTGAGTAGTAAAACCGTCACCCACTTGTATTTTCATTTCGGTCGTTTCACGAGTTTAAAGTATTATGCCAGAGACAATGCTATTAAATGGGAGCTTTTCATAAATGGCGTGTCAAAAGATAAGTTTCTGAAGGACTCGTTTTATCGAAATTCTAGACGCGGCAGTTACTCTCTGTTATAGTCTGTGTGCTAACAAAAATTTTGACGAACGTGAATGGCGTATAAGGTTTAAAGTTTTAACACCAATTTTTCTACTAGACTGGAACGTAAAAAAATAAAAAAAAATCTATTTCTGGGGTTGTGTATAAATGCGAAAGTAACTCTGTCAGTTGACTTTTCACGACGAAACAGCTAAACGGACCTTAGTAAAATTTGTATAAGGGGATGGTAATCCTGAGGAAGTACATAAGGTTCCTGCTTTTTGTCGCGATAACCAACATTAATAAGTAGAATGTGAAACCTGAAACCGTGCGTGACAGAAGTGATCATATATAACTAATGTTAATCACTTATTGGCATCAAATAAACACTTCTTAATAGCTATCTTACTTCTATATGTATGTATATTTAGTTTCACCAATAAGCTCGCACCCACAAAACCATTTTACAATAATTTGTCTATCGGCACTGACCTGACAAATTGAGTTGTTACATCATAAGTAGTGCAGAAATATACAAAGGTACTTATGTAGGATCACATCGCAGTTACTTATATAATGTTAATAATGATTATTATTCTCATTTCTAATATCTGCAGGCAATCTGTTGAGTGAGAATGTACTCGTTTATCAAGCGTTCTGTCTCCAAAGTAATTATATACTCTGGGAACGTCAAATTTCCCCGCGAATATTGCCCCAGTTGAAGGTTCATAGGTAACTAACGAGTTACTCTTCTAACTGCTATGACTGTTTACTAAAAGTAGATATATTTTTAATACTTTATTGAACATCAATTCATTTAAATCCAACGTAGCGATTGCTATCCGCTGTAAAGGCATTATTTACGCAATTTATACAAATTGACGATGTCCAAATAAAGTACTCACTTTACAGGCGAACCTATATGTTTTTTTTATATTGATAAAAAAATAAATGTTAAAACTAATATTGGGCTATCCGTTCTGTTATCATGTTAATATTAATCGCAAATTAATACTAAAGTTAGCTCAAAACAAAAAAAAACAAAAGAGATATTTTCTTGGAGGCGCCGGGTATCGATCCCGGTACCTCTCGCATGCTAAGCGAGCGCTCTACCATCTGAGCTACGCCCCCGTTTACATAGACATTGAATAAGACGTATATATTAGTCGGTACAAGTATTACGTAGTGCCCAAGGCGACTCGAACTAGTTCCACACTTGACATTTCGTAACACACTTACGCACGTAACTTTCACTACATAAACAATGAAACGTGCTTATCAATGATTTTTATACCATTACGATGACAAAATAAATAAGCATACAGCTCGTCTGATGGTAAGCAGTTACCGTGAAATATAAACCCTTGCAATACCAAGGGGCATCACTCACTCGTCTCTGACACACAATATTGCAAGTTACTATAATACTAGCGACACATCCCGGCTTCGCAGGGGTGGACATTTGTTTACTTTCCTAGGGATCTGTTTTTTTTTTAAATAAAATATAGCCTATGTTACCCGCTGATAATGTAGCTTTCTAATGGTGAAATAATTTTTAAAATCGGGCGTGTAGTTTTTGAGTTTATTTATTACAAAAAAAAAAATACAAATATTTTTTCTTTATAATATTAGCGTCACAAATTTACAAACAATACAAAACCACATGTGTAGTTATTATACTGTAGCCATCTATAAGGTAAAAGATTTGTCAAATACCGCACTCATAATGTTACCGTAACTCTTTAGCAGGACTGGAATTCCTTAGAACAGGTTAGAAACAGAATTGCGTAAATTTTCCTTTAATTCTTTTTAGTTGTCAATATTTTCACAGCAAACATTTACACATTAAAGATGGACCACATACCCGTGATCCATCTTTACTCAGCTCATCAGCTACGGGAGTCCACAGACTACGGTAGCTGCTTACAATTGTAAAAACAATACAAATGAACCTAACTTTTATAAAAAAAATAACAACAAAAATATCGTTCTCTGACAAAATTAAATATAACACTGAATTAAATTATTTATATTAAACGTTCCAGATATTTCCTCGCTTCTAAATATAGGTAGGAAGCCTTCACCGGTATTGTATTTCTGAAGTTTTGGGACTTGTGGAAATTATCCAAAGAATCTCATAAGAGTAATAAATGTTTTTGAGGCGCTCATAGCGAGGTGCACTCGCTGTTCGGTAAACGATCAGCGGGTTAAGCTACCAAGGGCGCGGTAACCCTATAGATGGATGACCGCATAGTGGTATTTCATCTGAGCGTCTCCGTGCTTCAGAGGGCACGTTAAAAGTCGGCCCCGACTGTTATCAGTCGATCACGTCAGAGGCCTAAATATGGGCGATCTAAATAACTCTGTCACCAGGTTGGCTAACCAAACAATAAGAAGAAGAATAAATGTTTTTAACTAAAATAGTGGGTAAGTACTTAATTTTGCCGAGCATCCTTACATATAACAAAGTCGATTTCTGCGTCTGTCTGTCTGTTTGCCGGCTAACTCCTCCTGTAATAAGCTTTTGATGCGGTTTTCTTTATGATTAAGCAAGGACTGGCCGCTTGTGACTGATCAAGTAAATGCTCAGGAATAACTAAATGGGAAGTAAATAACCCCACCGTTTTATAGGTTTTAAACCCAAAGCCGAACTATGTACAATCAATTGGGAGGATATTAAATAGTTTAACAGATTATCTTATCGGAATTTGGATATTGCTTGACATTTCTTCGAATGTTTTCGAAAATATCTAATACTAGCTGTTGCCCGCGGCTCCTTCCGCGTGGATGTCGGTTATCGCTGCAAAAAGTAGCCTATGTGTTATTCCAGACCATAATCTATCTGTGTGCCAAATTTCATCCAGATCCGTTCAGTAGTTTTTACGTGAAAGAGTAACAAACATCCATCCATCCATCCATCCATCCATCAATCCATCCATCCATCCATCCAACCATCCATCCATCCATCCATCCATTCTTACAAACTTTCACATTTATAATATTAGTAAGGATATTAAATGTCCGGCAATTACCAATACAATCGAGTTGGGGAAATCCTTGAAAATTCAATTATGTCCAGCAGTGGACGTCTTTTGGCTGAGATGATGAATTACCATTAAGACCTTACCCTAATTTCTCTGGCTCCGAGTGAAGGTCCGAGACCAGTAATGAGAACCAGGAACCAGCTCTAACTGTACCCACACCGTTTCCATGTCTTGCCATGTGTTAAATGTTATATTCTTCTATTTATCTTATGTTGTTTGATTGTACCTAATCTCTGTCTAATGTAATGAAGCATAAAATTAGATGTATTGTTTTGTGTATACTAAACACAAAACAATAGTGAATTGCATCGTCGGGATAATATACCTTCAACTCTATGGAATTAAAGATATGAAATACCTTGTTATTTTGTTAAAAAAACACGTAAAAGTTTACAAATATATAGATGTTTGGAGGCGCCGGGTATCGATCCCGGTACCTCTCGCATGCTAAGCGAGCGCTCTACCATCTGAGCTACGCCCCCTGTTGATACAAGAAGCTAATCTTACAATCACGTTATCCACTGTACACGCACTGCTTGAGGACGTATTACGTACAACTAGATCAGCACTTTCACGCAACGCTGTTGAAATACATGTTTAGGTATCTAGGTTATTAAGTAAACTACGTCAGCAAATTATTTTACTACCTAAAAAAAGAATTATGCGTGTATTTATTGATCCATACCTACTTATAAAATAATTTCGTAACCTACTAACGAACTGACAAGAATCTTAAGTGCAGAACGTTTCTGGTAGGATCATAATATGATCGTCAGTTAGGTACTGACAGTCGGTCAGTCATAAAATGCTGGACATAAAAGCGATGGTAGTCAAATAGGAAAGTAACCGACTTGTACACAGGAGGTTGGGTTCGATCCCAAGTGGCAATACCAATGTGAATTTCACTTTGTGGAATTTATATGTACTAATCAAGTCTTCAAATTTAGTCAATCAATTTACCATGTGAAGAAAACCATATGTCTTACAAGATATTTTGAAGATATGTCTGATCCACCAATCCGCATTAGGCGTGTGTGGATTAAGGCTTAAACCTCAGCTCTCTTGGTAGAGAAGAGGACCAGGAGGAGACCATGCCCAGCAGTGGGACAAATATAAGTTACTATAATTATTATTATTTATAACATATTATAACATTATTGTGAATACAAAATAATCATATTCATTCTAATTAGACCGTGACAATAATACAAGTTGAAGAAAAATGCCAAATGAGACTCCAGCTAATTAGTCTACAGCCTGATTTGACTAATCCTTCGATTATATTATGACTGCTGTAGTGGTCCAGTGGCCACAGTATGCGCCTGCTGTGCACGAGGTTGTGAGTTCGAGTCTCACACAAGACAAAACTTTGTATGACCCCCAAAGAGCTGTTTTGAGTCTGAGTGTAATTTGTGCCCGTTAATTGTATGTTTGTAAAGTCCCCCGCGAAACAGAGCTTGTTCTTTAGTGCGGGACTTGTCTTTATTTTTAAAATGAAAGAATAAATAATAAGAATAGTTATCGCTTCATTTGACTAACTTACCTAGGTCTATCTGAGTCCAAATACTTAACTTATAATCGTTAGGGTTAATGTAAAGATGTTGGATTAAAATGCATCTTGTAAGACTGCATTACATTATATCCTGCTATTCTATTATACTGTCTTCCATGGTAGATATAGAACATGGCCGGTTTAATTTGTTTTCAATGATTTATTTATTATTTAGTCAACTGGCCCGTTGGTCTAGTGGGTTCGATTCCCACTCCGGACAAAACTTGATTTATAAATATTTGTACCGAGTCTGGGTGTAATTTGTGTCCCCCCGCGACACAGAGTAGTTTGTACTTAAAGGAGAGTACATGGCCGATTTTTTTAAAAATATGAGTTGTTATTTTTAACTAAAATTGTAAGGATGAACAAACAATCTCAAGGGTTAAATATCTCTGTGGGCGTTTAATATTTCATTATAATGATAATGTTATTCAAAATTATACCTCCTTATCACAGCTGCCTAAATTTACAAGCAGACGAATCAACAACTCAGTATCGATTTGAGACTAAAGTATACGCCTACCTGCATGAATTAAAATAAATTTCAAGAATAAAAAACATGAACATTTCGTAAGCAATATTCCAAAAAGATTCCAATTGGAGGCGCCGGGTATCGATCCCGGTACCTCTCGCATGCTAAGCGAGCGCTCTACCATCTGAGCTACGCCCCCGTTACGACTACTAAACAAAATAAACTATAACATTTCTAGAACGACGATTAATAATAATGTGTCTACAAGGACATTGAATGCAAGCAATTTTACGTTACGTACTTAATACCTTTCACTCGTTTATAAAGATCATTTTTGCTTTTGCGTGGCCGCAATATCAGTTTTATCTCACCTGCAATAAATAACTTCGATATCCAATAGAAGCCTTATATCAAGCAATAAAACACTTTATAAATCCAAGTCATATAGATTGCGGTTTATACCCCTGATAGATGGCCCTCGTAACACTTAGGTATTATAAAAATAATTTAATATACTTAACCAATTTTGTATTTTTTATTTAAGTCATATAAAAGCGGTGGTGGCCGAGTGGAAAAGTAACCGACTTGCACGCAAGAGGTGCGAGTTCGATTCCGGGTGTACCAATGTGAATTTCACTGTGGAGTTTATATGTACCAATCAAATGATTTGCCATCTGCTAACGGTGAAAGAAGAACATGATGAGGAAACCCACATGTCTGAAAAGAAATTCTAAAGACATGTCTGATTCACCAAACCGTATTAGGCTAGCGTATGTGAATGAAGGTCTAAACCCTCTCACATCTCTCTTTATAGACGAGAGAAAACCCGTGCCCAGCAGTGGGACATATATGGGTTGCTATTATTTAAGTAATGTGTTACTTGTTCAGCAGGAGACTGCCATGATTATGATTTTATTCTTTAATATACATAAAATAAAATACAGGATACATACATATAACATTATTAGTAAAGGTACAAAGGCGAGCTTAAGTCAAGGTTAAATTCTCTTACAGCAAACCTTTGAGTGATGAAAAACGAAGCATTTTAATATTGCTTCCTATTTATTTATTAAATTTAAGCCACTGTCGATATTAAGGGTCTATTCCTTATAAAGAATTAGCGCGAAGGAATGAGCAGCATTATTAATTCTTAGATGAAAGTTCAACGAGCAAAATGCCTTTGTCTCAAAGTATTTATGTAATATTACACATACGAACAGCAGACGTGTCCGGTAGACCGTAAAAAGGTTACTAAATACTCTAACTCTTTGTATATTGGATATATTTAAACCTCAGCGAAATTGAAAACTATTATGTACTCGTATGGTTAACAAGGGTAGCTGGGAACAAGACAAGACTATTAAAATTAAGTAATGAATCCCAATTTTAATACTAGCGGCTCACCCCAACTCTACCCGGGTTAAAAATCGATTACCGGTTTAGGGTTTTATTGAATTTCCAAAAATTCTTTTTTACCATGCTTACGTTCCGAATATTATAAATTTCAGCTTCGTAGACTTAATTCTGGCTGTGCGTTGATGAATCAGCCAGGAATAACGAATTAATATGTTTTATATGAAATGCAAAATAGATATAAACATGAATTTTAATCTCTACCGTGAAAAGAAATGCCTTAAAATACGGACAACTACGTCCAATGCTATGAAAGTTGTGTAAAATGTCCTTAAGGAAGCGGAGTTAATCAGCCTAAAATCCCATGGTGCCCGTTAAAAAATTAAATTGTATGCACCAGTCCAAATTACTTGTTGTTAACAATAACTTAAGTTGACCGCTTATTGCGTGTCAATTTTGATAAAATACAAATTCTTACCTCGCCTCCTTGGGTGTGTTCTTCCGCCTGTAAAATGGGCTGTGTTCTGAGGAATTGTTCGAGATGATGCCCACGGCCACATTTTATCAACGCACCTCTCGCCACCGACAGGGAGTTCATCCTCACATCCTAGCACCTCAAACATGCCGTACCGTAAGATTCCAGAGGAATTTCTTACCACGTACGATAAGGTTGTGGAATGAGCTCCCTGCCGAGGTTTTCCCAAGAGACTATAGCATGGGCTTTTCAAGAAAGGAGTTATAAGGTTTTTAAAGGGTCGGCAACGTGTGAGTGACACCCCTGGTGTTGCAAACGTCCATAGGCTACGGTAACTGCTTACCATCAGGCGGGCCGTATGCTTGTTTGCCACCTTGGTAGTATAAAAAAAAAAGTTGAAATTAGTAGAACAAATACTTGGTTTGATTGGCATATTCGTATGCGTATTTACACTTATCAGCATTGCGTGTACGTGCTGATCTAGTTGTACGTAATACGTCCTCAAGCAGTGCGCATTGTACAGTGGACAACGTGAATGCAACATTAACTTACTCCAACAACAGGGGGCGTAGCTCAGATGGTAGAGCGCTCGCTTAGCATGCGAGAGGTACCGGGATCGATACCCGGCGCCTCCAAATATTTTTTTATACCTAACGAATGCGTATCAGGACTACATAATGTTACAGAAGACCGATCATTACAAAATATTTTTTATTACTTCTTGGCCGGGTAGTTTTTGTTTTGGTTCATTTGCTTATGCACGTTTTAGTTCACACCATTACTAGGATGACAGAAGTTCAATGGATCTAATCGTAGCAAATTTTGAACAGAATAAAAAATCAGGTAAATGAACGACCTATTTCTGAACAAAAAATTGTCAAAAAAATTATGTGTTGTCCCACTCTCGCCCTTTACCAGCTCTGTATAATAATATGAGCAAGTTTTCTTACAGTATAAAAAGAGAAAGGAGATCCAAAAAAACATTTGTCTCTTTCACTACTGCTAGTTTGAATTTTGTCTTTACAAATATTTTTACTTATACGTTTATGGTGTTACTTATGAAACATCCTTGTGTCTGCTGATATCCTAGTGAAGGTGTGAACTAAAATCCTCAAAATCAAAGCAACCGTGTAATTATTGTTTGTTAAACAAGATGCTTTTCATAATTTTAACAAATCACAGTTTTTAAGGTGGTTAAGAATACAATAAGGTTAAATTTTCATTATTCACGGTCATTTAAATTTGTGGTTTTTAGTTCACACCTTGACTAGGGTAGCAGAAGTTACAAGGAACAAACAGGATACATTGGAACGTTATAAAAAAGGTATACAGTCTCGTAAAGGATAGCAATACAAAATAAAAAATACTCCGTTCTCGTTTTCTGTCCTTAGCCCCACCCAAAATTTTAAGTTTCTATATAATTATTTGTGAGCATAATATCCACAAAAACTACTTATCTACCAAGCTTCGTCAGATGTGTTTAAAACATTATATTATATTATTTTGAACGGAATAACGTATGACGTTACACAAATTTTACATAAAGCAGAACTACAACAATCGTTTGTTTTCGTTTCAGATAGTTAATGATATTCGAAAATATAATGTATGCATGCTTGGTGCATCAGTAGGTGCAATACTCATAAATAGGTGCGAAGTTCTTTTTTACAATTTTATAGTTTTCTGTTGCACTTTTACTAGGGCATCATAAATGGCAAGAATTATTGACGAATGATGCATTTTAACATTACAAGCACAAAATATATTGGGTCTTCTGGACGCGGTTTAAGAAAAGACAAGAGTATTGTTGTACTGACAAACCGTACGCCAATGACAGAAGGGAATCAAGCAGCAGGTTTATATGAATTATGGTGCATAGGGCGCCCCCTTGTAAATCAAACATGTAAATATTACTTCGCGTAGTCAAATTCCTATTGTTGTTAATTTACTAGAATAGCAAAGATACCCCTACAATTTACTACCAAATGTAACGAAGTAAATATATGGCTTTTAATAATAAATTACTGAAGCAGATATGCAATTTTAAATCGTGTTTCCGATAAAAAAAACCCGTGGCTCAGATGGTAAAAAGCGCTTGCTCACCATGTCAGAGGTACCGAGATCGATGCCCAGCGGCGCGTCGGCGTCTCTATAGATGTTTTTACACCAGTTTTGTTAATATCAAGATAACTAGCAGGTCCAACTTTTATTTTCTAAAAAAACCGTAAGTATTTTACACTAATCTGAAGCCCAAAAGGGTTAACTTTTCTCATGAGTACTAGGGTGCTAAAGACGCATAAGAGTTTCAAAAAAGGTTCAAAATAAAAGGGAAGTTGTTTTTATTTGCTTCTTCTAATCCTACCTAACTGTGTGGGTGAGGGGGATGGATAAACGAATGTAAAGGACAACAACAGCCAAAGAAAAAAGTCAGGTAAACTTCCCAGGGATGATCGATGGCCGTACTTTAAAAAGTGGATCATGTTTCTCAGCGCTACTAGGGTATCATAGTTTACAAAGTGATTGTAATAGGTATTAAGGTAAACGCTTTTTGAAGAATAAATTACAGATACCGTTACACTAATATAAATTCTGTTAGAAATTAAGATATTTTTAAAATTATTAAAGATGTTTTGGAGGATATTACATACACTACATATTTTAAACCGGCTAATCAAATCGCGAAAAATGAGAAGATTGAGAACGGTTTTAAAATACGAGTACCTACCTACATGTAACAACGCCTCTATCTATCAAGTTAAAAAAATCACGTACAAAGAAACGCGTTTACCTTGTATTGCAGAACGACTTTTAATATTAAATAAGAGCGTTTTTTTATACATACTTGCAACAGGGGGCGTAGCTCAGATGGTAGAGCGCTCGCTTAGCATGCGAGAGGTACCGGGATCGATACCCGGCGCCTCCAGATTATTTAATTTTACATTTTTATGTGGTTTTGTACTTATCATAATTAAATGCTTGCAGCACCAAAGGTTTTCTGTGAACAGTAGGTACAACATATTTTATTTAGGGGTAAAAAATGCCAAACAGAACTTAACTGCCTTGTTCTTCTAATGATTGTTGAGTGAGACTGCTGATCACGAGAATTCGATTTCCCGGTCGGCTCAAAAAAGATATTGGGGGTTTTCTGTCATGAAATTCTCAATAGATTCCCAAAATTTTGAAAATGGCGGTGTTTATACCCCTTGCCGAGAATAACACGTGAAGGTGTACGAGAATAATGTCTCTCGAGATGGGATGGATTCTCGTCCTATCAGACTATGAAAATAAGGATTGCACACATACTTGTGCACAGTGCACAATAATATTTCTTGCGCAGTCTCGGCCAATATTAGTCATCGTGACCGAAATTCGTTAGGATGCAATAACAACGAGGCATCAGATGTAAATAAATCTCATTTCTTTTAAAAACTGAAGCCGGACATAAAGGTTTCATGAATTATTCCGTGCCCCAGATACGCATCGTACGTAGGTTATATTTCAAAGCATTAATATTTTAAATTCTGGTAGTGCATTAAAAATAAAATGTTTTACTTTGATTAATCCTACTAATATTATAAACTTGAAAGTTTGTAATTATGGATGGATGGATGGATAGATGGATGGATGTTTGTTACTCTTTCAGGTAAAAACTACTGAACGGATCTTGATGAAATTTGGCACAGAGATAGATTATGGTCTAGAATAACACATAGGCTACTTTTTATCGCGATAACCGACATCTACGCGGGCGAAGCCGCGGGCAACAACTAGTATGATATACAACGACATAAGCGTATGTAGTTGGTGACGATCTGACAAACACTTCTTTAGGGACCCAATACTTTATGTTATTTTTAGTTAGCAATCCGCTAAGACCCGCCTACTTTAGAGGATGGGACTTGCACAGATGTTAACTTTCTTAATTCCTTATAGTTTCTGGGATCCTAGTAGGCATGTGAATTAAATTAAGGCTTTCTTTTTCAGTAACGACTTCATAACTACGACGTTGCATACACCTAAAGAAGAATAATTGTTAATATTATCAGAGTCCTTTTTGTACATTTGAAGATGCAACTCTGATACGACAGGGATTATAATTTTCTCACAGCTACCAGGGCATTATGGCCTTAGAGGCGATTATAGATATATTTTTTTACTTTGCTCATAAATATTGTGTTATTTTATACCGCAAGGAAATAAGACATCCCCAAAAAGGGAATGAGAGAGAACAATATTACATTATATTTAATATTTATCTTTAAAATTAGTAAATGCTATAACTTATTTTTTTGTCAGTAACGAGACCCGGTCGGTGGCTTGCCACATGACAATAGAGATCAAAATCTTAAATTATATAGTCCACACAGTAATAGGATAACAGTAAGTATGAGGAGAGTGTAGAGCTGTTACAAAGAATGAAGCCTTAATGGAGGCGTAATGTCTTCATGCCACACCCTTAGATGACAGGTAAGGACTCGTGGTAAGCAGCAAAAATTAGCCTACTGAGGTAATGCATGACATTGACTGTTCACTTTCCTCTAGAACAAACATTTTTGTTTTTTAACATCCACGTGAATGAAGTCGCTTGCTAGGTCTAGTTCTGATAATTGTATTAAACTAGCTATGCCAGTGATTTTGTGCTTGCATGTGACTAACGTTAAAAAAATAATAAAAAATACCAGACAGATTTAAAATTAAAAGAACTCTCAGTAACCACGTTAAAAATCCACATGGAGCAAAGTTATTCCAAGGAGTTGATGAAAGAGTTGTATAGTTCACATGACAACTAGGGTATCAGAAGTTTAAAGGATAAAATGCAAGATGAAGGCCAAAAGGGATAACCGCCCCTTTTTCAACGGTCCGAACGTATAAACTGGTAATGGATTCTACGAAATAGCACTCACAGATCTCGAGTGTTTTGTTAGTTACTTCTTAATAATAAAATATACATTATATTATCAACAGTGGGCCGATACTTGGCAATACACAAACAAACATCCATTATTTAAAAGTGTATTTAAGTTTTAATTTTATATTCTCAACTAGGATATCAGAAGTACCGAGGATGTTTTTGTTTAGGTCCTAGTTATTATGGGACTTCATATTTTTAAAGGTCATTAAGGTATTGCAGTCTATATCTTAACAGCGTTAATAAATAAAAGGCTTGAAACGGTAAAGAGTCATTAATAATTTAGTATGCCGGACATGAGACGCTTGCAGAATATTTTATTTGACAGATTACCGGTAATGGTAGGTATTACTGGGACGTCCCTCGTTTTAAATTAAAACTGAAAAAAAATGTTATAATAGTTACTAGGATATCAGAGTGTCACAGAAAGTTTCATTTGTATCGGAAGAAGTAGCTACTTCTTCCCAGACCAATCTACATATATACAATTTATTTTTGAAATAGAATAAACTTACATCGAAGTAAGTTTTTAATTATACATTTATTGACGGATCCGTTAATGACTCAAATTTAAATCAGTGACAGAAAAGGGTTAATTTTTCCCACGTATACTAGGACAACATGGTTCCTTAGAGATTAACTCTATAAAAAGAAACTGCAATGCAATACACCACCCAGTTGCTGGTCTGTGATTGGTTGTTTAACGTGTGTACCTGTTTGTCACTTTTGAGAAACGATAGATATCTACCCTGTCCGGGCACGCAGGCCTTTTTGAGCAGGTAGTAATAATAATAATAATTTATTTGCATAAAACATGGTATTTACAGGTGTTACATGACATTCAATGAACAACATGTTCAGCTATAAATAGATAATAGCATGCAAAAATTACCGTGACACTTTCATATTTGTGCCGACAAAGATTCGAACTCCTGAATTTTCTGATGCCCCAGTTTGCGTGTGAATAAATAAATACACTTTCTATAAGTGAAGAAATAGCAGATAATATGTATCTTTGAAAAACCTAAACCCAACCGGCTAACCTATATACAATTTATTTTTGAAACAGCGTAAAAACTTCGATGTAACTTCTTTAACCAAACATACTTTTATTAACAGATCCGTTAATGATTATATTCAAATCTGTGACAGAAAAGGGTTAATTATTCCCACGTCTACTAGGACAACATGGTTCCTTAGAGTTTAACTCTATAAAAAGAAACCGCAATGCAATACACCACCCAGTTGCTAGTCTGTGATTGGTTGTTCAACGTGTGTACCTGTTTGTCACTTTTGAGAAACGATAGATATCTACCCTATCAGGGCACGCCGCCCTTTTTGAGCAGGTAGTGCCGACAAAGATTTGAACTCCTGAATTTTCTGATGCCCCAGTTTGCGTGTGAATAAATAAATACACTTTCTATAGGTGAAGAAATAGCAGATAATATCTTTGAAAAACCTAAACCCAACCGGCTAACTTATATACAATTTATTTTTGAAACAGAGTAAAAAAAACTTCGAAGTAACTTCTTTAACCAATCATTTATTTATATGTTAATGATTATATTCAAATCTGTGGCAGAAAAGGGTTAATTTTTCCCAAGTCTACTAGGACAACATGGTTCCTTAGAGTTCAAAAAAGTCTATAAAAAGAAACCACAAAGCAATACACCACCCAGTTAACAGTCTGTGAGTGGTTGTTCAAATTGAACAGGTACCTGTTTGTCCCTTTTGAGAAACGATAGATACCCTATCAGGACACCCAGCCCTTTTCAGCAGGTAGTATTGACAAAGATTCATTCAAACTCCTGAATTTTCTGATGCCCCAGTTTGCGTGTGAATAAATAAATTCACTTTCTATAGGTGAAGAAATAGCAGATAATATATTTGAAAAATATACTATCTGCTATTTAAAATATTAAAATATATGTTTAAATTAGTTTTAGGTATATAGGTAGTAAAATGTATATATGTGATTAGTGTAAAAACATGTATATTGTTTCTGTAAATAAAAAACATATTTTTTGCCTTTGAAAAACATGAACAACCTATATACAATTTATTTTTGAAACAGAGTAAAATAACTTCTAAGTACCTAACTTCTTTAACCAATTATACATTTATTAACAGCCCCTCTAGACAAGTGGCATAAGCTCCAAATCGATTAAATTTCTACAAACGGTACCGCCTCAACAATGTCGATCCCAATTTCGTAGACAAGTGTCAAGATTTTACCAACATTTGTCATAAATTCTGATTGCCACCTTCGAAACTAGTCGACTTATATTATATTCTTTTTATAAATTGAAGCCGAGTGGCAGTTTTGGCAATCGAATTCGCTCTTCTTATTACGTAAATGAGCCTGACGTTAGCGAACACTAACACCTTGTAGTTGACGCTAAAAAATGGCGGATAATCGATCAGCTGATATATGTTGTGGAAGTTTTGTGATTATTTTACTGTAATTCTTTGTTTGTTTTTTCGTAAAATGCATAAAGTATGACTGTTGTTGGCTGCGCATAATAAAGAAGTATGGCTCACGTGCCGCAAAATAAATATTTATTGACGATATATATTATAAGCTGCAAATTACTTTCAACAACCGCGAGTAGATGGCGCTGTACCTAGTCACAGTATAAAAGAATCGAGCGAAGGTTCTGCCCTAATTCGTCATAATTATTTTCTATTGACTTGTGTTTATATAGCAGTCATTTTGAGAATTTTTTCGATTTATTGATTCATTAAATTTATTAGAGGTCAAATATAAACTTTTACTTTTTACTGTTTAATTGGTTAAATTTATTAAAATATTATATACTTAGTAGGTATATTGATTTGTAGACCAAAAGTCGTTAGAAAAGTTGTTATTACGTTTTTTGAGACGGTAAAGCCTTAACAAAACCCGCCAAATTGGCAACACTAAGCGCACTTCACAAACGAATCAAAATGTCAAAATAACATTCACTAGTAAAATCAAGTAGACTGAGAGTTTGACGAGTCCTTCTTTACATGACTCCCAAATTGTTAGCGACATTGCAAAGGCGTTAGCGTTTATTGGGAAGGGCGCTAAGTGTTACCATTTTAGCGGCTTTGTCGCTAAAAATTAAAAAATAATAAAAATGTTTCAACGTCATAAATAACGTTCGTTATTTGTAAATCTCTCTATAAACAATTAATCCGGCATACATTACACTTATTTGCTTTAAACATTGACAAGAAATAATTCTCTTGGCTTTCCCGAGTAATATCTTTTCATTATGCGCAGCCCACAAAAGTCTTATTTTTATGCATTAAAAAAAACTAATTCATATAATTTGCGATATATGGGTGTACAATAAAAGTTGTTACAGGTTTAAGGGTATTACCACATATTTCGACCATTAGACTGGCAGGAAAAACGTTACAATGTAGGTATATGATATGACTCTATATGAAATCGCTAACTAACTTTACAATAAATATTATTGTAAAGTATTTAGGATTTTTTTTGTTTTTATTATATGTCAAAATCATATTATTGTAAGTACATATTATTATTATGTTACATATCAATAAATATTTAAAGCTTATAAACTACATTTGGATCTACCAAAAATGAAAATGTAAATTTTATTATAATTATAAATGCATGACAAAATTAAATGATAGAAAACATTCAATTAAGCGTGCAAATACCTATTTTATTTTATCACTTAAATATTTATCGCCTGAGTAATAACATTTATTCCATTGTAATGAATTTATTTTATTTTTTAGAAGGCTGGCAACACTGTGATCGCCAGACGACAAAAATGCTCTCAATTTTAACCTTTTTACAATAATTTGTGAAATTTATAGAATAATTATCTTTGCTGACACAGACAGTGTTTGGTTGTTTGTTAATAAATAAGTACTATAGAAACTGCCCCGAACAGTGATTTGAATATGCTGTTTATTGTTATTTGAAGTGTCATCGTGTATAAGTGTAAAACGCAGGGAGTATATTACATATTTACCGTAATTAGCACCCCACAACACCTACATACTCTGCCCGTGGCCCATATTGTATGTATTCTATATGAGCTCATAGAGATATTTACGTATGTGATCCACGTACATGCAGCACTCACTGGTAGTTTCGTTCTCGTTTTGCTTGACGAATATAATATGTGGAAGCAAGATTGACGAATAACAACTTGCTTCATTACAGCAAACACATATGCACACTGTATTACTTAGTTGTTAAATGTTGTTGCCCTAAGCATAAACTTAAATAAACTCACTTTCGCTCAGCTACTGTCATTTTTCTTGGTAAAACATATTGAAATTATTAATTAACACACCTACTCAAAACATAGTACCACTCTTTTTCAATATCCAATAATTTTTAACACAATTACTGTCCTTTTCCACTTTACACACCTACATTTTCACTCTTGTCATCTCAACATTTGTTTTTCTTTCTATCTCTCAGCTGTTTCATTTACTTTTAAGGTACTTGGTGATACAGAAAGCCTTGTTATACGAAGACCCGTAGAGCAATGGCTTAGGAGACTGAAACCAAGCTTAAACTAACGCTGCTTGAATTGAAGAAATACAATGAGGACAACAGCCAGCTGTTAAAGAAACGCAGTGACTGTAAAGAAGAATTACAATCAATTAATAACAGAGTTGCTGAGTTGAAGGGAGAGCTATCTACACTACACCATCAATATGTAGAAGAATTGGACCAGCGCGATAAACTACAGGAAGAATGGAGTCCTTCAGTAGTTGTAGTGATATGTATTTAAGTTCTTTGCATTGCATTCCAGAGTTAAAATAATGTCTTAACACAGCATTTCTAAAAAATAGTTTACTTGATGACACTATTCGGGTTCTCAACAATAGTGAAACTCAAAACCTGTTTCTGAGCTCTTATGTGATAAAATAAATGTGTTAAATGTTTTGAAAAATAATAATATTGTTTGTTTAAAAAATATAAAAAATATTGTTGTAAATAGTAGAAATAAATAAAGGAAACATTTGAAATTAAGAAAATTAATTAGAAAGCTTGAATTCAACTTTAAGAGGTCAACAACCATTAAAAATTATCACAAATTAACTGTGATTTAATCAAAGAGCGTGTGACATTTCTTTCAGATATTGATAATTGTAGCTAACAGTTACTTAGCAGTAAATTAATGTATGAGCAGGATACAGTCATGAGCTTAAATTTAAAAAAATCAGAGCTTATTTCCCATACTTTTTTGTTTCTCAAATGTCATCTTTAAGATCAAATATCACCAAAAGAATATATTGTTTAATAGTTACCTAGTGGCATGCTTTCATTAATATTTTTTTGTTATTCTGTGGATAATGTGGTTGACTGCAATATTGTTAATATTATTTAGTTATTGTCACCCAAGAACACATTATATTGTAGTTGTTTGTTGTCCCTAATAAATAAATAAATAAATACCAATAATAAGATGTGTTTAACGTGTTCACAAACAACACCTAGCATTAAAATGTAACACTTTAATGCTAGGTGTTGTTTGTGATGTGTCACAGTCACTCAACGGTGAACAACTACTTTATAATGATTCTGTAACTGTGGTTCCACTGACTCAATAACACATTCAGAATCTTATAGCAAGAATGTAATTATATTTTCTGACCAATTAGTCAAGGGTTTGGGCAGTTTAATTAATAGTCATACTATTATTATTAATTTAGTTAGAAATACTGTTTGTTTTCCGAATAAAATAAAATAAATATACTGAGTACCGCGACACAAATATTTGTTCACCTGGAAGATAGTTTGCTAGTTTTTTACTAGTCTGCTCATTTTAATGATCAATCCACAGGGATTATTTTACTTGGTGACAGCTTATCTGTCACAAAAAAAGATATTACAGTTAACTGAAGTAATGATATCACTTCATGATAGTTTATATATACTACAGTTAACTGAAGTAATGATATCACTTCATGATAGTTTAGGGTGTAGATTTATTATTTGTGCCTTGCCATATTCTTATGCCTTATTAAATAAACAAAACAGGCATATAGAGAAAATCTAAATCTATTAATCTATAACAGTACATGTCGCCTTCGCGACTTCATTTTATTTTTCTACAATAGTATATTTATTAGTTTTTTTTACCGAAGATACTATGTACCTTTTTTTATTTTATAAGCAACAAATTGCTAAATTATTAGCATTTCATTTATTTACCGACACAGGTACTCATAGGGTATTGCAGGATTTGGTAAAACTCAGTAGTATGAACACTACCAATAGCAATTTACATACATCTAATAATTTAAACTACTAGATGTGACAAAGGATAAGCAGCAGACATATAGTCTAAACATAGTGCACCAGAATATTCAGGGATTATCCGGCAAGGAATTAGAAGTAGATTTATTTTTAAACAAACATAGTATTAATGTGCTTTATGTTACTAAACATTGGTTAAAGAGTGATCAATTATTATTATTCAATAATGAACATTACACTATTTCTAGTGCATTTGTAAGAAATAAGGCTATTCGTGGTGGCATATATAGATAGATATAGCAAATCTTTGTATCGAGCGCCCTATTGAAATGTCTTGTGTTGAGCTTGAGGAACATATCATAGTCTGTGTATATTATTTTTACTGTATATCTTTATAAATATATATATATATTATTTACAAAGATAAACAGTTTTAACATTTTGGAGGTTGCTATTTGTTAAAAAAAAGTATATTTTTGACAAATAGCAACACTGCCAAAATGTACTAGATATTTTAATTGTTAATTAAATAAAGTTTGGTTCCATCTTATTTTTATTATTTTTTATGTAACTTATACCTGAAGTTTAAAAGTGGATCGTATTGATAAACGATGAAAATTTACAGTCTGTAGCTTGTGGTTGACACAGAACTAAGAATGTTGCTGTTCTCCAAAATGTACAAACATGGTAGTGTTAATAATTATATACTTTTATATTATTATATTTACAAAGTTATACAGTTTTAACATTGTGGAGGGGTTGTTGTTTGTTAAAGAAAAATTATATATTTTTTTAACAAATAGCAACACTTCCAAAATGTACTATCTAGGTATTTAAAATTTTAACTGTTTAAGGGTTAGAATACTGCCAACGACCTTAGCATTTGAGCGAAGCGATCACGACTCCCGCACTAATTCTCCAGACGAGTGCGGGGATACAAACATAATAATATTTACTCTTAACAAAACACAAAATTACGCAAAGTTTGTCTTGTTAACATTTTAATTTAGTTTAGTTTTATAAGTTTAATTGTATTATCTTTAATTTTAGTAATCTGAGGAAACGTCGTGGATTGTACATTAATACATTCATTTAGTAATTAAGATATATTATACATACTGTACAATTGTTTGTTTTCCCAATGAAGAAAATAAAAATAAAATAAAATACTCTTTGACTAGACGTCTTATTAATTTATAATAAATTAAAATTCGTACTTATTCTAAATATAACATAACCAAATTATAGGTGTATGTTTTCTTTAAATATTGTTTTTTTTTGTATTATTAGATAAAAATTGAAGTCATAAAGTGGTCACATCTCAATAATTTGGTGCTGATTCGGTGATTTTTTTACAAATTATATACAATTTATGACAAAACTATATTATGAAACATCTTGTTGATAATAATATAATATAATTTATTTTTTGGCAGTCATTTATACCAACAAAAATGGTTTCATTTACACCACTCTTTTTATATTTTTTTTGAGATAGGGGCCTTAATTAAATAAAGATTGTTTCCATGTTAATTTTATTTAACTTACTAGCTGTTGCCCGCGGCTCCACCCACGTGGTTGTTTATTGTCGCTGTAAAAAGTAGCCTATGTGTTATTCCAGACCATAATCTATCTTTGTGCCAAATTTCATCCAGATCCGTTCAGTGGTTTTTACGTGAAAGAGTAACAAACATCCATCCATTCTTACAAACTTTCATGTTTATAGTATTAGTAAGGGTACTAGTCCTATAAAAAGATCAATACCTATTCATTTTTGCATTATGCTCCGTTTAAAATACTTAGAATATTAATTTTCGAGCTTTGTCGATCACTTAAAAAAGAATATTACAAATCGGCCCTTAAATGTCGATGTTTAGAGATAAAAAAAAAACAATGCAATTATTTTAGGGAACCTCTTCTTTTAAAAGTCAGTTAAAAATATATATTAGTTAAGTATTCCGGTGAGACAGAGGCCGATCACGCGTTTCGCTGTGAGTATTTTTTGTGGTCTCAGATAGACACATAGTATCATGGACTTTTTTTTAGGTCTATTTAGGAATAAAATTGCCTCCTACGGCAAGATTTTGCCTAGTCGTTCAACTATCATCGTAATACTTCAGCCAATTCACACTCACAAAAACTATAATGGAAGAATTACGCCATCACCTGGTGAAAATCGTATTAAATTTTATTGGGTAGTTATTGAGTTTATCTTGACCAGACAGATTCGGTGGAGTGTTTTCTTTTCTCTGCTGCTTTCCTGATTACCTAAATTAAAATATTGTTAAATGTTAGCGCCTACAAAAAATGAAATAGCAATTATTTTATAGGCGTTACTAATTTAGTCAGTGATTGTCTGAGGTCTTGGCATTATTTACCCCTATTTTTTTTAAATAAAATATAGCCTATGTTACTCGCAGATAATGTAGCTTTTTAATGGTGAAGGAATTTTTAAAATCGGTCCAGTCGTCTTTGAGTTTATCCATTACATACAAACAAACAAACAAACAAAAATACAAATCTTTCCTCTTTATAATATTATAATATAATATTATAAGTATAGATATAGATACCTAAAGTAAAGAAGTGGATCGTATTGATAAACAATGAAAATTTACATTCTGTAGTTTATGGTTGATACAGCACTGAGAATGTCTCTGTCCTCCAAAATGTACAAACATGGTATGTCAATGTAGTGTTAATAATAATGTAACTGTGAAAATAAGGGTTTACAGTTATCTGATTTTTAAGGCATATGGCCCATTATGCACCTCTTAAAACATAATATATTTTAAAACATAAACAAACAGTAACAAAACTTCCACAAAATATATCAGCTGATCGAATATCCGCCATCTTGATGAGCGAATTCGTTTGTCGACAGTGCCGTTTCGCTTATCGAGTAGGTTGTATCAAGATTTGACTTTACATTTCCAATTCTATACGTTGCATCAAATTACACATCGTAAACTTACGTCAAATCCCATACATTTGCTTTTTTTGACTTTTCGATTCGACTATCGCATATGCCATTTGTCTAGAGGCGCAGATCCGTTAATTCAAACCTGTGACAGAAAAGGGTTAATTTTTCCCAAGTCTACTAGGACAGCATGGTTCGTTAGAGTTTAGAAACCGCAATGAAATACACCATCCATTTGCTAGTCTGTGATTGGTTGTTCAAATTGTGAACCTTTTTGTAACTTTTGAGAAACGATGGATACCCTGTCAAGACACGCAGCCCTTTTGAGCAGGTAGTACCGACAAAAATTCGAACTCCTGGATTTTCTGATGCCCCAGTTTGAGTGTGAATAAATAAATACACTTTCTCACCTACCTACCCATCCATCTCAAATGGAAATCTATATAGCAAATTTATGTTTCTTTGAGAAATACCTAGGTACTGATACTATATTTATGGAGACATTATAATAATTAGGACTCCTTTTAGCTTTTTATTTTTTGAATACCATTTAAATATACAAATATTATTTTCATCAATAATTTGATAAAAAAATATCCATTCTGGAGGCGCCGGGTATCGATCCCGGTACCTCTCGCATGCTAAGCGAGCGCTCTACCATCTGAGCTACGCCCCCGTTATTACAATTAATTAAAACAATTGAATAGATTGGTCGTACAGCGCTAGGCATTTTATAAAACAAAGTAAATATATGTAAAATTATGATTATCATAAATATCAAATATAAAAAATCAAAACAAACTCACCGCGAAAGCAAATACGAAAGGAAATGTAATTATAGTGAGATAATACATTTTACTTATATACCTAACATCTAGGTTTCTTACACACGTTAAGATGATCCTTCCATATCCTTGTATCTTCTGATTTCCTGGTATAAATTTAAACAAATTTATATGTATAACTAAGTACAAAAATATGTTTACGTAATTTTGCATTTTTATTTTGTTATTTTTATTTAGCTCATACATAAACTGGGACACCATAAATTCTATGGATGTAGTAGAAATATCCTCACAAGGCACACCTCCTACACTAATCCAAATAAATAATGTAAAAAAAACAATTACCGGTACAAAAACAGTTCATATAACAAAGCAGAATATTGCAAAAGCGTAGACGGGCGGGGTGTTAGACGATCAAAAGAAATAAAGTCAGGTAAATGCTTTTTGGATATTACGTTACATGTTGTTATGTTACTAGAACAACATAATATAGAAAGCAGTTAAATGTTTTCTTAAAATTACACGTATATGCTTTTGTTGTAGATAATTATGACGATGACAAACCAGTGTTGTGTAAGTAGTCAGTACACAAGCATTTTTTTCATTCGTTCATGCAACGGGGGCGTAGCTCAGATGGTAGAGCGCTCGCTTAGCATGCGAGAGGTACCGGGATCGATACCCGGCGCCTCCAGTTATTTTATTATGAAAGACAGTTTATTTAATTTTTTATAAATTTTGTATTCAAAAAGGGTTTCATTCTCCTCTACCTACTAGGACAACATAACGGTGTAAGAGATTTTATTTTAACAGAACTGAAAATAAAATGCCCGGCGAATGGCTAGAATTTGATAAACATAATTTTTTGAGGAATGGTAGCGGACCAAAGCTTCAAGGTTTTGGTAAGTTATGATTTATGATAAATAATAATTACAATATAAAGAAATAAATAACGATACTTATAACGAGTTAACTTACATTATCATTTTAGTTTACACCCTAATAGGACATCATGAACTGCCAGAAGAATCGAACGTTCAAGCTTGTGGTTACCCACTACTATCCTATTAAAAACATAATATTTTAATAAAATAACCGCAATATGAATTAAAACCAATAAATATAAGTATTTACATATAATTTTAGTTTACTGTCTCACCAGGACATGAGAAGAAGCAAGGAGATCGAGCTGTTAAGGATGAAAACGGGACATACAACAAAAAAATCTCAGGTAGACGCGCCATGCAACAGATAATAAAATAATAGAGGGAAGAAACATTATTGTAAACAGTCCCCAAGGACTTGCTTCCCATTCACTTTGTATTCTTTAAACATGTCGTCATATTGAAGGATAACCCCTTACAGAAATATGATAAAGTAGAATGTCCCATGGCACGTAGATAATTCCTCCTCCCACCTCGACTAAGGATTGCCATATTGTTTCGGAATTTTTTGCTATATTATGTTTTTTTAGTTCGCCATTAGATTTATACTAATATGTTTAATAACTTTTTGACTGCTGTGGTGGTCCAGTGGTCGCAGTATGCGCCTGCTGTGCACGAGGTTGTGGGTTCGATTCCCACATAGGACAAAACTTTGTGTTGCCCACAAAGAGTTGTTCTGAGTCTGGGTGTAATTTGTTGTTAATTGTATGTTTGTAAAGTCCCCCGCGACACAGAGCTTGTTCTCTAGTGCGGGAGTTGTCTTTTAAAAAATTCTAACGTATGCACAGAGTTGCTTTTTGTGTAAACTGTGCAATTTACATCGAACAGTCTTTATCTGTGTGTGTACAGTGACAGTGACGTCGAAAGTCACGCACGTCACGTCGTCAACCATGATACACGTTCACCTTGTATTACGACATACTGCTTAGTGCGGCTTGATTTTTAATCAGAGCTATTTTTTATTCAAGAATTATAACAGGGGGCGTAGCTCAGATGGTAGAGCGCTCGCTTAGCATGCGAGAGGTACCGGGATCGATACCCGGCGCCTCCAAATATAATTTTTCATTTTTTTATTTTATTTACAGATAAATGGCTAATCATAAACAAATATTTTGGGAATAATCAGTTATTCAAGTGAGTTGCTTAAGTAAATATGAAGCGTTTCTCATAATTTTACTAACAGTCATACCAGGATATCAGAAATTGAATGGTTTATGAATCGCAGCGTAAAAAGGTAGCAATAACAACTTCCTCGTTTGACAAGACAAAGACGTAACATGATGAAAAAAATATTTTTTCAAATTTTCAATAATAGGAAATAAGAATTGGTATACCTATGTATATTTTATCTTTGGCACGGTCGCGGAGGGTTCGGTTTTTTGGCAAGCTTGTTTATTTTTTTAATAAACAAGTACCTCTTTTCCGCAATCTGTTTGCAATAGACCATAGAGATGGAAATTGAATAGGTAGGTAACCTTTTTGTACTTTGTTTTACATCAGAAATTTACTTTCTTAATTTAGTAGACACTTTCATATGTGTCAATCAAAAACAGTATCAAACAATCAATCAGCCTGCATCAAAAACAGTATGCATGATGTAAAAAGAGGTTAAATATTATTTGTTATGTATTTACTTAAACGCACCTCAAAAACAATTAAATTTCGTAATTAAAACTAAAATATTTTCATTATGTAAATATTTTCATTAAATCATATAAAAACCTCCTTCAAAGTCCGTAAACAGTAAATAAGATGAAAAATTGTTCGATATAAATTTTTGATTACAGTATTTCATATTTATAGAGAAAATTAAAACAATGCCAGTTGCAGCCATCGGTATCTTTAATACCAGGCGGAGGAAATAGTTTAATAAAAAGGGTTAGTCCAATTCCCACACATACCAGGACTTCATAGCCCTAAGGAAGTATGCTCGATATAATTTTTGCATTTTAGATAATATACATGTAAGTCTTGAGTTATCGTATAAAAAAAAAGGATTGCATACAGGATTTAACTTTAAAAACTACAACCCAAAGAAAAGTTTAAGAATTTTAATAACCTTCGATTCTACTGAAAGTCGGAAAATTGACAATCATTTGAACGTGTTGGTTGTTGGTTGGATGGCTAAAATAATACGACCCACATCATAGGCTATCCAATTTATGTTACAATATAAGGTTAATGTCTGATGTGAACGGCCAATTTATTTTCAGTGAAGTATATTAAATTTATTACAGATGATAAAGCAACTTTAACTTAAATGTGAATGTAGAGATAGTAAGCAACAACTCTATGGCACTACTTCACGAGTATTTATGTATCTACAACAGTTTACATACCTTTGTTCATTTCGCCTAGGGTCACATTGACCCCGTTTTCGTTTCATGTTGAAAATAAAGAGCGTGCGAAATCAAGGGAGAGAGGTATGTACCAGGGCAGCATATCTTACAAAAGGTAGCGCGCATTCAACACAACACAGAAAAGAGGCGAGTCGCTAGTTTACTCGTGTTACTTTTTTGTTATTTTCATAGGACGTAATGATTGTAAATAATGGGAGGAGTTTATGATATAATTTGCAAAAAAACATTAACAGTCTAGCCAACATTCGCTAAAGTTATACAATTCTCTTTCTATACCTTATGCACCGAAAAGTGCGGCAAAAGAATTATAAAACATAAGGTAAGAAACGGATATAAGATGAGCATATGACAATAAAAAAATAGCCGGCGACATAACAGAAGAGCACTTTAACAACGCACGAGGTACGATATTATGCGTCGCATGTCTTCAAGAGTTTACCATAACGGATATTGTTGAGAATAACGAGTTTTTTACACAAGGGGAAATATTCATGAGGAAAATAAGTCAGCGATTAAATTACTCCAGATTTATCGCTATGCGTTTTGGCACAATTCATATTGTTATAACATCTATACATAACTTTTAACATGTGTTAATGTATTATATCATTTTGGCAATTACATTGGCAAAAAAGGTACAGGAAGCCATTGTAAATTAAAACATGAAAAAGGTAAGATGTAGACGTCTCAAATTATTCTTATAATTTTCTTGAGTACCAGGACATAATAATGTAGCAAGAGGTGTTTATATTAAAAAGGCGAACGACCCAACACGGTATAAGAATGCCAAGCAAGTCAAAGGGGAGAATATTATTCCAGCCCCTTTCTTTACAATAAACGGAGGGTTGAGATTGCCACTACTTATGGGTACTAGGGCAGCATAAAACTATCTTCTATAGAGACGAATGCGTTTTAAAGACGTCACTCTCTCTCTGGAGATTATATTATTATAAAAATGTGCACGCGGTGGCGTCAAAGAGGTATTGCTTCATCAAATAAAGATAGACAAGTTTGGCTCAAATCCCAGACATTTTCTTTTGTTGACTTTTTGATTCGACTACCGTTTATGCCACTTGTCTAGAGGGGCAGATTTATTAAAACGATTTGTTACTTGCTTATAAACATATTAAAACAACAGAAGTACTTACCAGCAACGACAGTTTCGGCGCGAGGCAGCCTCTGTAGCACATGGTGTATGAGCCCAACGTCGGTGCACGCCTGCAGGTTGCGGACACTCTTGCGCAGTATCGCGATGAACACCGACCATATTTCCGCCTGGAACAGTGTTACACATTGCAATATCTATTTAAAGATTGTTTAAATATATTAAAGATACATTCAGACTTTAAACAACTATCTATGGGTCACACCAATATTAGTCCTATGTGGAAATCGAGGAAACATTTGGCGCGGCGTTCGTGGCGAATGGGAAAACCATGTTATCACTGGACTACACGTATAGTAAAATGGATAAAAGACTTTCCCCTCTTCGAATCTAACGGCAGCGAAAATTAAATCATGAAATAAAAAAGAAAATAGGAAGGCATGTTTAATTTTTTTCAGAAATACGACAGACGTGACTGAATATGAAAACAAAGTGGATAGACTATAGGAACAACCGTTCTGAAAGTTAAAAAGTTAGACAGAGGCAACACTGCGTATTAAAGCATAATCCACTTGGCGCGTTTACTCGTCCATACCAGGCGCGCATCAAGCCAGAAATTTTCAATTTCAAAGCTTTCTGTTTAATAGAGCCTGCACTGTAACGACGCAGGAACGGCACGCGAAATATTTTTAATGAAATTCGTTTCCGTTTGCGCTACAGCGCTTAATTTTAATGTTACACTACACTATACGCGCGACTTAATTTGCTCTAATTTACACTAATATAACAACGATGTCGAGTCACGGCTCTAGCATAAATACATAAGCCTGGCCTTTGTTACTCCAGTTTGTGTTTAAATTAACTAACCGTTCAGTTTTCTTTCACCCGCTTACCTACAAATGAAAGCAAGCTGGCAAAAAAAGCTTTTTTCGAAAATAAATTGAGTTAACAATTTCTTTTACATGAAAATAAATCATTTCAGAGAACCATGGGCGGACCAAATCAAAGGCATTCCATGCGACCACACCCACAAATTCGCCGGAAGGGTTGCGTTTAATTTCCATCGGCACCAGGGACCCACGAGCATGTGGGATATGTTTAAAACATTCCTGTGAAGCCATAGATTCACACAAGCGTACATTTATTCCCAGATGTACCCGGGCACCAGAAGAGCGACGAAGATGCTTGTTAAGGCATTACACACATGGGGCGCGCTATTAATTCGCCCACATTACAACATGAGATGTATTTTCAAGCAAATTCGCCCACATTACAACATGAGATGTATTTTCAAGCAAACGCAAAGTTAACGTCAAGTAAATGCATACAATTAGTGTTCAGCACGTTAGTTTTGCCTTTTGCCTTTGTGATTTACATTGTTAAAGAAACAAAGACTGTAGCTCTCAGTTTTGTTTACGTAGATATATACCTATAATATGTAGATATACATAATTTTTTTACGCAAACCCACAATGGCCACAATACAATACTACCTTCAAACTTCAAACAAAACGGCTAAACGGATTGGGGTGAAATTTGGCACAGAGATAGATTTATATATACTATTAATGCCGAAAAAAAACTGTTACCGTGGGATTATACGCAAGGGCGAAGCCACGGCCGGAAAGCTTGTAAATTATAGGATAAGCTACTATATTAATCTGTAACTATGCTTACTACACACAAAAGGTCTGTCTAGTAGCAATTCTAACTAGTAGTAATTATGTTGTATTCGTCTGTCGTTAACAATCTCGGCTAAATTACAAGTTCACTGTGGATTCCGCTATTCACCCACACCCGGCCAGGGAATATTTTATTTTTGCTTCTTCTTACGGCTGCGAACATTTCATTTCATTGGGTTTATAAATAAATACAAACTGAAATAAAATAATATTACACAATATAAACTCTGACAATGGCATTATAAACAGCATTTAGTTGTATTCCGCGGTATGGATATACACAATCAACTTGTCGATATAGTGAGTATATATTTGTAATTTAGCCGAGATTGTTGGAATTAAGTCAAAAGTCAAAAATTATGTAAAATAAAAACTAAATATTTCTTATCATCATGACGTGTGCGTGTTTGGGAGGCAGGCAGTATAATATAATGAACAGTCGTTAACTTTTCACTTGATGCGTCATTGACAAACTTTACACAATAGGATGGAGCCATGTAAGAACCAACATTAGATAATATTCTGAATACTTCATTATCTAATGAAGCTACATGCCGTAACAACGCCCGAATGCTTTAACAAGAACCTTTAAAAGTAAGTACCTACATAATATGCTTACCTCAATGTATGTGATGTAATAAATTTCAGTACAGATTTTAACGATAACTAATAACTACAACATAGACCAAAAGCTATTAATATCCAAACATGACTGGTACGAAAAAGTCTTATAACAAGGCTAATAAAATCGTTGTCGAGCACAAGAGCTGTGCTAAAAACCATTCGCTGACAGGGCGAGACGTGGTTGTCACATGCCCGTGAAGAAAAACATCTCATAAGATGAGTCGACAGATTCCGAGCACTCGGCAGTCGTCCATCACTCCAAGTGTCGGCGCAAAGAGCGTGCCAAGACCGAGATCCTGCGCGCCTGGTACGCGCCTATGTATCTACGTGCTCTACACGTGATATATCACTTAATTAGTCTGTGTGCGGAAAAACAACCCTTCAAACGTCTGAGAGCCTGGGATGCTCAAGAAGGACTTCTTGAAATGTTTCTTACTATTTTTTAAATTATAAACAACAATGTGTGTTTTACAATAATAATGATGATGAAAAGAGTACCACAGTTACTTTAGAGACCGATAAACAAGAAATTACCGATTCGTATAATCTGCGTTTTACATATAAAAGGGTATAAATATTTAAACTATGATAGCAGTATTTATAGAGGAAGACAAAACAATGGGTTCAGTGGGAAAAGTATCATTAAAGAGCTTTTCCTTATGGAATGTTTATTTTAATTATAAAGATCAGTATTTTGTTATATTTCCGCACTTCGGATAAATTCCCGGAACAGAGAAATACAAAAAATCTATTCCATTCTTTCCCTTCAGGTGTCCCTATTGTTGATTTTTCAGACTAAGTTACTATTTAAATTCAAAATACTATTGAACTCAGTAGGTACTATGGAAGCCAAATTAAGTTTCCCCGTCAATCGGATCAGCTAGTCCTTTTTGTATAAGCGGCTTTGCCAAACAAATTGTGTTACAAATAAATGCGTCGAATTGAATTTCCATTATAAAACGAATTCACAAAGAAAATATCATTAGATGAAAATCATTGTCTTTCTGAATATTTTAATATTCTCCCGAAGAAATTATATCTCAAAAAGAAATTCCCATCTAGGTATACAAGAAAGTTTTTTTTATATTATTAATCTATACATATATAATTACTTGATCTGACTGAATAATTCATCAACGCAGAGCATAAACTGCTGGGGCTACAAACTTAAAATTTTTCACCAAAGTCCCTTAAAAGACGTAAGTGAAAGAAAAGGAATTTTAGGATTTTTTAAATATTTGAATTCGACGCGGGCGACTATCCTTTTAATATTATAAACGCGAAAGTTTGTAAGTATGGATGGATGGATGGATGTTAGCTACTCTTTCACGTAAAAACTACTGAACGGATCTGGATGATATTTGGCACAGAGATAGATTATGGTCTGGAAAACACATAGGCTACTTTTTGCAGCGATAACCGACATCCACGCGGGCGGTGCCGCGGGCAACAGCTAGTTTAAGATAATAATATATTACAACCATATTGTTATGTAGTAAAACATTACATTAAAGCCAATATAAAATGCCAGAAGTAATATCCCAGGAATTAGAAAATATGGGTCATCTTTACTTTTTACTTTTTAATCAAAGACGTTTTCTACTTTGTGTAGTTATATTGGATTCTATTCAAAGTAGAATAGACTGACATAGATAAACAACAGGGTACGAGAGCAAGGGGAGGAAGGAACACCGTCCATTTATATGTAGGGATCAAACGTTTCCGTAATGACTTTCCTTTGTGCAAAAATGTTGAATTCAATTAATATACTCGTAATAGTCAAATATTTAAATTGTTAGAAGAGATATTACCGCGTCAAAATATGGTTGTTTTTGTTTGAAATCTGAAGTAACAAACAAATGTACGGAAAATTCTATATGGGCACTGTTACGCGACGTGTGAGCTTACTAAACTTTTAGCACAATTTCAGTACGATGACGCTTTTGTAATAGAACGTGTCGGTTGTATACAGTACCTATGTAAATTTGTAAACCAATCAACTTGAAAGACATTATTTTTTTCTTTTTAAAAAGACAACTCCCGCTTTAGAGAACAAGGTCCGTGTCGCGGGGGACTTTACAAACATACAATTAACGGACACAAATTTCACCCAGGCTCAGAACAACTCTTTGTGGGTCACACAAAGTATTGTCCTGTGTGGGAATCGAACCTACAACCTCGTGAACAGCAGGCGCATACTGCGGCCACTGGACCACCAAGGCAGTCAATTATTACCATACTTCATTTTTATTATTTTAAAACATCATCCTAAATACGACGTAACCTAATTTTGTATATACGATTGAAAATATGACCATAGAAACGTAAAGGCATCGAAACAACTCCCTGGACGAGTGTGTTGGGTATCAGCTCATCATCAGTTGTTTCTTCCTTTAGTGACAATCTAGAATAATAATTCCTTCCTAAATCCACCTTATTAATAAACGTGGAATCGGCTAGGTGTAATTTTATATTATAATCTCTCATTCTGTCATCAGTAATTTGACATGAAGAGGACGAAGCATTGCGTAGCTATACACTAGCTATACCATGTTTATTAATAAAGCGTAAGATATTAGCTTTATAGACAAAAGGAAAACTAATAATAATACATAGCCATCACATAGCTTGTTCAGTTTAACGACAGACCATAACGGTGGACACAGTCAGTGTCATCAGCAGTACTCCTACACAAACAGGCTAGTAACGACGAGGACGCTTGGCTACGGCTCACTGATCCATATTTATGGGATTCCGATACACGATACCAGTTGCAGTCAACAACAGCAATAACGTCAGTGTCCGATTGTACATAACAGTTCATTGTGTGGTAGGCATTCGATATAGGTGGAGCTACGATCTTCGCAAATAAGGTGGAAGCAGCTGGATGCGAGAATCCGAAGATCTTGCTAAGTGGCGTGCACTCGGTGAGGTCTACGTCCAGCGATGCGATAGGATTTTTTTTATACTACTTGGGTGGCAAACAAGCATACGGCTCGCCTGATGGTAAGCAGTTATCGTAGCCTATGGACAATTGCAATACCAAAGGTATCACTTGTGTGGGCTTTCAGGTGCAGTATCCCTGGGATAGAAATACGTTTCTTAGGAATAAGTGGATAATGATGACGTATAAAATTGGATAATGCTTTGAACATATTGTGATTGCCTCTGATATTCCTTGATCTGCCACCACAGGCTATGGTAACAGCTTACCATCAAGCTTACCTTAGTTAAATAAAATAAAACTAAACAAAAGCAACAACACTGTCATCCTGTTAGATTATATAGATGTTTACTTAAACATATTTGACCACAAAAATAATGAGAAACCAAAAACAAAAAGGAATGTTTCCGCCCGGGATCGAACCGGGGACCTTGTGCGTGTGAAGCACACGTGATAACCGCTACACTACGGAAACTTACTTACAGTTGTTATAATTGCCAAGTATACTAAACTAAAGCGACTATTCTAACTAGAGCAACTCTCAATTCAATAACGAAGGTGACCTTCGCATGATCTTGATATCGGTAAAAGTTGTTTGAATGTAGGTAGGTAGGTATACTATAATAGTCGCATGAATTCATGTCATTAAAGTTAGTTCGCGTCAGGTATTATCGTTAGTAAAAAAAGTAAGTTAAGTTAAATATGTGATAAGAAGAACAAAAGGAAGAAACAAAATTCTTGCGAAAATGCATTTTTTCAGAATATTTATTTTTCTGGCTATAAAGTAAAATTTGAAGAAGGCCTTGTTTAGCAATTTTATGTTTTAACACTAATCGTGCCTAAGTTTGTTTCATAAAATCTGCTATCATCCAGGGCATTTGCTGTGTAGACTGCATAGCAAAGGCCCTCGATAATATGCCGCCAGATCAAAGGCCGCCTTATGAGGCGGGTCGTATGCATGTTTGTCTCCTTAGTACGGAACGGAAGTAATGAATTCGAAGGTCAGCAAAATATCACAGTAAAGATGAAGATGAATGAATTTTTGTTTGATTTTTAATTATTTACGATTGATATTGATATATTTATGTTTACTACGAATAAATACAATATAGCGTTAACGCTTTAACTTGGAACTTGTTTGCCACCCCAGTAGTATAAAAACAAAACAAATAGCGTGAAATTTATTAAAGAACTTAGCAAAAAAATATTTATAAACTAAAAATTACATAAAATAAATTAATAAATCAATCTTATCTTAAACGTTTTGTGACAAGAAATTAATTCCGGCACATTTTTTATCCACTTTCAACGGTCGGCCATCAAAGTTACCCCTTTCAATAAGATCTCACACTACCAGGCTCGCATAGCTAGCGAGGAGATTGAACCCCGTTAAGATGCGCCGAGGGGACGATGACTCGCGGATTGTGCCCGTTTTGCCTCGCCGCTATCTGCTATAGTAGCTCTAATAAGACGCTTATGAAACGTTCAAGATTCCCCCTCAATCTTTTTAAATTGAAGCTAGCTTCACATAAACGTATGCAGGAAAGACGATCATTTGCATACCGCACACCGGTTTATGAATATATTTTTAACTGTTTAATGGTATAACGACAAATATAAAGTTAAAAATCTATGCAGACCAAGTAAAGGGTTAACTTAATCCACATTCATACCAGGACAACATGTGTTAAGAAGAGGTCGGTCGTTTTCGAGGAATTCTTATAAAAACGGTAAGCAATGGAAGGATCATCCCACAACACAAAAACTTACACAAACAAAAAATGCATTCATCATCCGTCCCTTTCTAACCTTTGAAAAATAGCTTGCCTTTGCATATCGTTTAGGTCCTTTGTTTTTTATATCGAAGCATACAAATTATGTATTATACATAATTACCTGTAAGCTGGGTGGGCAGTGGTCTAGTAACTCCAGCATGTGTTGTATATTTTGGGCGTCCTGGATGACAAAATTCAGCTCCATATCGAACTCTCCGCCCACCAACTGTAAACAAAAAAAAATGATATTATTAGTATTAGAACATACAACAATAATATATATATAATAATATGTATAAAAAATGAGTCGTACAGTATAATATCCCAAATGCCAACTGAACCTGACATTTATATACATCGTTAATATGAACGAGATCTAGTATTTTATTAAAATGTTGAGTTGTTCTTATTAGCTGCTACTCATTTAATTTTGATATACTTAACACTATTATTTATTTGATACTTGGCCCACAGGGAGCACGCCTGAGTGCTCACAAATGGCCATTGTAACGTCTTTTGGTTTTCCCTCAATTTTTTCTATCGATAGAACATTTTGTGACCGAATGAAATATTGGCTGTATCTTGAAAAGCCGTCGGGACAATAGGGTGTTGTCCCCGTCGTGTTCGACGGACATTCAATTTGCGCGATCGGTCAATCTCTGTATAGCCTCTGTGGGCCTGGTACCCGGGCCTTTTGTGTTCTTCACAATGGTGTCAGCAAGAACATGAAAAATAGCTAACAACTAACAAGCTACGTTTTGTTTCGAGCATTTTGTATTAAATTACTAGGAAGTTATGACGAAGGTAATTATTGGGGCTATAACTTAAATGCCTGCATCCCTTTCTAACAATATCAATCGCCATGACGTGGGGCGGACCAATACGGCATTATTGAAAAACATATTGCTATCCTATTCTATAGCGTTTACTCTTTCTACAGTGGCCCAGTAGCGATAATGTATGGAATCTAACGCACCCTACTGTTACGTCACGCAAGGTTAACAATGGCGTTTTTACCCCTATGGTGTTGCGGTACCAGGCGATCATAAAAATAGAGGAGTTGTTTTTACCATGGGGCTCAAACGCTGCGCTCGAGGGTGTCTATGTGATTATCGCATACATTTTTCCGATGTAGTGGTGACTATAGAGAATTACAGAGTTGGTCTCTATCTATTTCGTTATGAAATAATGATATTTAGACAATAACGTAGTGTTTTGTTAGTGCTGATTAGTATAATTATTGTGTTTCTGCTGCATACTCGTAACAGCGTAGGTGTCTTTTAGACGTACCTAAGTATTTATTGAAATGAAAACTTCTTTGCATTTGCGTTGAGCACATTTTGGTTGAACAAAAATCATGGAACTCGCGTCATCGTCACCAAACGCTTTCCATATTCAAAAATAATAATCTAATAACTCGATGATACAATTCACAAGTTACTTAGTTTTTATTTCTATCAGCAGTCCCCAAAGACCCCACATGTTTTAGGGTACAAACATACTTGTACATACAACTGATACCCTGGTGTCATATGCTACGGAAGCTGCTTGCAATAAAACATTGTTCAACATTATGTAAGTACAATATATGTAATTCCGATATTATAATAACAGTACTAAAAACATAATGCTACTCGTTTTGCTGTAAGTGTACTAATATATAACACATCGTGATACCCAAACCGAGTAAAGTACATTTTGATTTCACGCATAACCAAACTCGGGATAAAATAATAATTTAATTTCGGTTTAACATTTAAAATGCAGAATCATTTATCATGCTGTTTTAATATTCAAACAGAGTGAATTAGTGTGAATCATGTAATTTTATTCAGATTCACATTAAAACCACATGTTGGGATAGCTCCCCCGCAGAGGGTGGGGGTGAGGGATGTTGGGCTTGGGTGGGGATTAAGTAAACACGCACACGGAAAGATTTCTTAATCATTGAGATTCCCTTGAGAGGTCTCTCTCCTCAGAGAATATTTAACATAATGTAATAATTTAACGTGTCGACGTCTACTTACGTAATAATCCGCTTCTTGACCAGAACATGACGTATATAACATATATTTTTATTTATAAATAGAATTCAAAATTGAACTCATTTTGGTTTTACATACATACATAAGACTCACGCCTTTTTCTAACAGGGATAGGTAAAGGCAACAAATTTCAATTTGTTACGATCTTGACATACCACCCGAAATACTAAAAACAAATACGTTGCAAATATAACCATTGTAGTAGTATTTAAGATACTGTTCTCTATCTTTGTTTTATGTTACAACACAATAATCTTCATGGCCAAATAAAAACAACTCGTTAACCCTAAACTGCAGCTGTAACTTAAATTAACAGCCTGATTGACATTCGTAGAGCGTACGTAATAAAAATCTTAGCTTCAAAACGTCAAAACCCCTCTGGATGAAATCACCCGACAAATCTGTTAACTTTGAGAACGGCAACCGTCCCACTTAACCCTAAAGTGCTGACGTTAAAAATTATGAGGTCGATAAAAAGTGTCCCAGTAAAAGGCCGGTGTAATCGCATACACGGGTAACGGGTAGCGACTGTCACTTATAAACCTGATTATCGTCGGTAGCTGGGCGGCGCGCGCCGTACCGGTAATTTGATTGCTTGCCCGCCGGTTATTATTGCCGGTAACCCTATATCCGGCCAGATCCGGTTATGGCCTCTAATAATAATGTTGGCGCTTGACGCTTATTTCATGAGTGATCAAGCTTACTTTGTACTTTTTGACCAACTATAGTTGCAACATAGCTTGTTTAAAAAAATATACTAATGTATTTTATTTAATGATTGCACATTAAATATTTATACAAAATTCAAAACGATTTTTTTCCTTTACCATAAGCAGATGGTATATTATTATTATATCTATCTAACTAGAAAATTCATTTACCATGGTAAGGGTTAAACAGACGCACAAAAATATACAATGAGCTACAGAGTTACAAAAATATACATTATGGCCAAGAGTCCACGTGAACACCACATTCGGGGATATAGCCAGGGACATAAAGGTAGGCTCACGTTAACATTCGCAGCGGTGTAATTACATGGAGTGGACGAGTACGTCTAACGAAACCTACTCCACTCACCCACTGGGAAATGTTTCAGGCTGTATTAAAATGCGATGACGTCACGTTTCACCGCCGTGTTTATTTTTATTTACACTTGTAAAATTGTGGTTAAAAATATATTAAATAGAACTTCTACGTACTATGTTCTCCTAGTACCTGTATAGTTATAGTTTTATTTAAATATCTAAAGGCCTTACAAATGTTGTATAGAGAGAGAATGACTATAATTAAATTCTATTTCTTTCTTTCTTCTGAATCAGTAAATTGCCATTCGAACAAAAGAAGACAAAGCTTTTTATGTATTTATGTGTTAGTAACGTTTGTTAGTAAGAGAGTTACATCTATCTACACTACCTACATATAAAAGTATTGTTAGGTGATACGTAAAATGTTATCCAATTCATACATTTGACAGAAGTTATCACAACACATAAGTTAATGAATCCCACCTTTGTGACGCACCCCGACACAAACTATGATTGCACTTTTTGAATAATACTTCAAATGCACATCGCATTTGACTTTCAGAAGCTATCCATAGATATGGCCACTATAGAAAACCACTTCACATGATTAGAGATATCGTCAATCATCATCAAGACCTTCACAGACCGCAGTTAGATACGGGTCCCTCCCAGAGGTATGCCGATATAGGTACTCAGATGGATGAGACATTTTATACGAAATAAACGACCCTAAGTATTTATTTACACTCGATCAAGTTTCACGTTTGTGTTCGTTTAAAATTGTACCAAATTGTCTAAAGACTACCTCGTGCTAACATTTAAAGTCATAGCTGCAACATAAAAGATGGTACCCGCATTAGCCCTGGGCTTGTTTTGAATGTATGTTTGACAAAACATTGACATTCTTTCTTTGTTTATAAAAAGACAACTCCCGCACTAGAGTACAAGCTCTGTGTCGCGGGGAACTTTACAAACATACAATTAATAGACACAAATTACACCCAGACTCAGAACAACTTTTTGTGGGTCACACAAAGTTTTGTGCTGTGTGGGAATCGAACCTACAACCTCATGCACAGCAGGCGCATACTGCGGCCACTGGACCAATAAGGCAGTCAAATTTGAAAGAATTGACAAAATTGGAAAATACATTGAAAGAATTTGACAAAATATGGTTAGTCAAGGACGCTACGCATGTGGTGCACTGTGCACAGTGAGTTTACTATTGTTTGACTAAGAACTTATCTTCATTCCGCATCGTTAACAAAGGTAATAGCCCGTCAAATACACTAAACAAAAAGCTGAAAAAGGCGTGTGTTCAAGCATTAGTTCAGTGCGAGTCGTGAGACAAAGTGGCCGTAAAATCTGACGCACAAACGTCGCAGTGATAAATTGTACGTACAGAGTTGTAGTAGGTACGGAGGCGCAACCCGACGCGACAGACCAAGCGACGGCGACGGAGATGGCGAAGGTTTTTCCTTGAGTTTAACTGATGAAACCAGCGGATATTTTTGGAAGATTTTGCTGACATTCGGACATTGCTTATAAATTGTTTATTTCTGTCATTCTTTATTTATTTGATTTATATAATTTTTTTAGTGCGGTTTAAGAAATATACGGTACTATAATTACAATAGGAAACGTAACAATAACTATAGTGCAAGCATTTGTGTTTACTATACCACTTTTGTATTATTATAGGGAACGTAGACAGTCCTTACTATCCACAAAGGTAGTAGTATTTCTGTAAATAATTATGTCTATGGTATTTATAAAATCTTTAATTATTAAGTTTGCCGGCCACAAATGGTGGGTCGCTGGCCGTCCCAAACTGAAATGTATTCACATGCACCAATTCGGTACCGTATTTATAACAGTCCGATGCAGCCAGAACCAATAAATTTAAATTTATAGTAAATTTCAGCTAGGTAAATAATTTAATTTTATATTTTCCTGTGAACCATTGTTAAGTTACATAAATGTAAAATCAATGGACACAAAGTACACCCAGACGTGTTGTGGGGTCAATCCCCACACGGGACAAAAGTTTGTGTGATCTACCAATAGTCTGGATGTACTTGGTGTCCATTGATTTTACATTTATGTAACTTAACAATGGTTCACAGGAAAATCTAAAATTAAATTATTTACCTGGCTGAAATTTACTATAAATTTAAATTTATTGGTTTAGTAACCAATCGTGCAAAATCTTTGACATTATTTTACGTATGCCCTAGGGATAACATTCAATATCCATAAAATCTTAGGTATATATTACTAATCGATAATAATCTTATCACTTTGGAGCAGACATCTATATAAATAAAAATATAAACAGTAACCAAATAGGACGCGATCCTTTTGTGTTTATTCCGACATGAAGTATAAACAAGTAAACGTCAACAAACTTGAGATGAAATGTAACACAGAATGTTACTTAAGCTATGTATTCTCACTGTCTCTAGGGGATATAAATGTTTTGGGGCATTTTACGCGACATATCTGTCCACGTAAATAGCTATGTATATCGTACTTAAGGTTTATTATGTTTCGAAAGCTGCATACAATTCGAAATTAAATAAAAATCTGAAAAAGCTATAAAGCTTATTTATTCTTTTAGATTAAAAAATATAAATTACTGATAAATTAATTAATTTAAATCTAGAAAAACAATGTCAGCAAATTTGTCGGTAACAAGGGTAGAGCCGTGAAGGGTAGCACTGGCAAGAAGCTGAGGCGAATCTTATTAATCGGCAGACAATTTCAACTGCCACAGTACTGTATGTACTATTCAGATTGATGTTGGTTTAATTAAGTGATGTCACTCGGTGTTCGGTTACTGTTTTGCTGTCTATCAAGATATCAATATAGAGTATACGTTCGTTATAGCGTGATTAGCATCATAATGTGCTGGAAAGCCTGTTCCGGAATCGACCAAATCGTCAGATTAAGGTGTATGAAAAGTTAATTCACTCACACAAATACCATGAAACACACGACAACATTTTGTTTGATTTGATTATATTTTTATTGGCAGTACCTACTGAGTAGTGAGTAGGTAAAGGATAAGTAAGGCAGCGTTTGATGTTTGCCCGAGGCTTTAGTTGTGTATCTTGCACAACTAAAGCCTCAGCCTGAAAGATATACAATGCGATAGCAATAAAAGTCTCAAAAGAATAGCTAGCGGATTATATCAAAATCCTAAACAAAGCGAGATTTCGTAAAATGTTGTCGGTGAGCGGGTCTCAATTACCGGAAATTCCGCCTTTAACTGGCCTCCACCGGATTTAGCTGTTACAGACTTCCCCAGGGATTTGCCGAAGAAAAGGTTTGCGTCAATAAAACGGGACTATTATTTTGCAACAGAATAATATCCAACGATATAATCTAAAAGATAACTGCTATTGGAAGCTATATAGGATATTTACCAAATCGGATGAGGATTTTTTCATGGAACGTATGTATTTTTGGGTAAAATCGTTTGCTATTTTTTATTACAAGATTTTTAAAATGGAAAAATACAAAATCAATCATGTGCGAAGTAAAAATACAGACATTTAATACACCATTGTGCAAAAGAGAGAAAAATGGATGTGAGAGAGATAAAACATGGGGTACTTTTAAAACACCCTTTTTACTATAGTTCTAAACGTATGGTGATATATATTTGAATCTCTTGTGAGGTCGTGAAGTCCTAGTACAATGATTAGAGATTGTCTTTTATAATATAAATAATGGTTTTGAATTTGTTGTATTTGTGTAGTAAAAATAATATCTCAAAATGAGGTGCAAATAAACACTTAAAATATTTAAACAGCCCAAAAAGATATAAGAATTTAAACGGGTTAAGCATTATGAACACATTTATTTACTAGGCAAACATAAAACGAAGGGTATTATAAAATACATTGCCTGCTTTTTTTCTCCACAGCAAAGTGAAAATGAGTTCCCTCGGGATAATCCCAGGGCATTATGGATTCACATGGTCATTAGGCGCGCAGATATGCAAAGGAGGTTTATTTTTATGAGATCGGTAATATTTTCAATATCTCTGTGTAAAAGAATTAACGTACAGTAAACAATTTGCAGAATATCTGATATATTTTCATGAATGCTCGTGTGATTTGCGAAGTTTTGTAATTCAAACGATATAAAAAATCTTAATTTGAACAAATTCAAAATCAAAAGAACTGCTTCATTATCTGTCTTGCTCACACTCGCAACTCCTGCAAAATGTTTGCGAAATCTTAAAAGGGCCATGAATATGCAATAAAGGTACCAGGCTGTCAGAGAACGTAGAGGATGGCAGTTCGCAACAAGGGATGCTGCATAACCCCCTGCGGTTAGGGGCGGGGATCGCTTGAATAGCGAGTGTAGGGTGCAGATTTATCCCCAATGTCAACGTACCAGTATGTCGTCATGGCCCGTTACGCATTTTGCCCGCCAAGTATTTTAATAAGTTGTACTTGTACATTGAGGCAAGTGACTAAACTTTCAAAATGTTTATAAATAAGTCGTAACCAAACTAATATTAGTTGAACATTATTAATTATTTTAGAAAAATAATATTTATGTATCTATATTTTCTTTTGTGGTATTTCAAAATTACTAATTGATAAATATTATATTTATAATGAATGTAGAGAAAGCGATATGTACAGTCTGAATCAAAACGATTTGGTGTACCATAATCATAGGATTCTGCCAATTCAATGGTAGACAGGGATAATAATATACTTACGTATAGCGTAGTAATTAAAATGATTACCTCGTCATTAAGGCAGCGCCAAATTTTTAGTTTAGCTCACCCGATTTTAAGGACTTGGTGACACTGGGACCCGCCCCCTACCGTATAAATATTAAATTATTAAGTATTTCCATGTTTAAGTAAACTTCTATTACTGCACATGCGCTATTATCTACAAAAGCTAACTTCAGGGCGGCCAACTTAGATTGTTCGTACTATTCCCTGTTTCATTTCGAATTTTCAATAGTTCGTCATTGCAGTGTTGTACCTACTGATAAAAATAAAAAATATTTCATGCTCTCTCGTAAAGTTGACAAGGGTTAAGTACAAAACAACCCTTAACCACCGTGGTAACGAACGTTGCTCCATATGTCAATAGATTTAACTTTTAATAATAAAATATATGGTCTCAATAACACCTAACTTTTGCTTTTACAATAAATCGTCCAGGTAGGTACCGTAGAGCAATGAAAAAATGTATAAAAAAAATAGCATTTGCCAGTACTATTGTGGATAACGCGTTTTTCACAAAAAGGAAACCAAACAAAATACCTATTTTCTAAATGAACTAAGAAAGCCAATAATCTCCTAAGGCTAAGAACACCGGTCATTTATATGTGCCTAAAAATACATAAGCACAGGATACTAAATAAACACTTTACCCAGATTTATGCCAAGACTAGTACCTAATAGATATTTGTAAATATTATAGCCTAAGGAGATCGCGGCGAGCCTTTTTCAAAATGGCGGCCAATTAATACAATTTTGGAATATGCTTTACTTACCAATTCAGGAGTACCTAACGAAAGAACGAGACAAGAGACGTACCATAAGAATTTTTAGCTTACAAAAAACATTTTTGTTTTACTAAACTGAAAATGTTATAAATAACCGGATTGCATTTCTCGAGCGAATATATATGTCGAAAACGTAATTTGTTTTGTACACTAAACCAACAGACAAATAATAAATTCCCTGGATATAACACAAAGTAAAAATGCATGTACTGATACTGCGGATGCCATTATGAAGATAAACAGGATCACGGGCTATTAGCTCGGAACGCTTTTAACACAAACGTCAACTCCCACCCGCGTCCGCCATGTTGAAGCACGTATACAAACAAAAGTATATATCACTACAAACACATCCACAGGTATCCTGTTATCCTGGTACCTGATACTACTAAATATATTACATGGTGTTTTTTTTATGGAATGAGATAAGTAATTTTTTTCATTTAATTTAGTCTTTTATAACATAAAATGCATTTTATTTTATTTTATCAGTGTATTTATTTTATTTTGTGTCATGCTTTTGGTAACGATACTTCCTATATAAATATAAATTACTAGCGGCACGTCCCCGGTTGGCCTTTAAAAGTTTTCGTAGGGATCACTTTTTTTTTAAATAAAATATAGCCTATAATATAAGCCTAACCTATGTTACCCGCTTTCTAATGATGAAAGTAATTTAAAAATCAGTTTAGTAGTTTTTGAGTTAAATCCTAACAAACAAACAAAAAATCAAATCTTTCCTCTTTATATTATTAGTTTAGATAACTTATACCAAATTGTAACTATAATAAGTGTATAAAAGTGGTCATAGTCTGTTGCCAATACTTCTTACTAAAATAATAAATAAAATTGGCCATATCGTATCATAATTGACTAATATCTCTTAGTTAATATGACAGTTTACAAACATTATCTATACCTCTACATAATCATAAATGAATTTCAATTGTCTTTCTGAATAACGACGCGTATTCTTATATTTATTCATAACTCCCCTGTCCCTTTATGACATCAATCTAATGCCATCAGCAAATTATAGCTTATACTTATTGAAGGTAATACTGTCTGTCGACTTATCTCTTGTAACATCTCCGTCGCAGACGACAGGGGGCGGGCTGTCCCCAAAGGTTTTTATTTTAAGCTACGTCACCATTTACACAAGGTCTTATCTATCTGCTTTACTTTTTTCCGAGTCTCAGTTTAATCTATTTAGAAGTTGTAGAATATTGTGGACGCCTAGTGTAGGTATCGTACGGTTCTACAGGAAAACAGCCAGCAGCCGGCCCGATAAATATCTCGTGAATAAGAATATTGCATTACGTATTCCCTAGGAGTGTCCTCGGCACGGAGACTGAAAACTAATTTACTTTAAAGCGTATGTTTATAGGTCCCTCCCGAGTCTCGACGACTCAATGTTTGAGGGAAAATCAGAGTTCGGAAAACCTCAATATTTGATTTTTATTTATTTATGAAATTTCGATAGGATAAACGACCACAATGGCCACAGGTATAAATATACAGTAAGTTAAGAAACTGTGTTGGCGCGGTAGATAGATTGGATATCTTCCCGGAGAAACAGAGAGTAACCAGTACAATAAAGCGAATCATCTATAACCACAAATATAACAGTTAATTGCCCAAATACTATTGTGTGTAAATATTTTTACCGCCGTCGAAAAAAAAGGGAATCCGGCAAATTAGTCTGCTCTTCGGATTATCCTAATACAAGTATAATACGCATAAAGTGTAATCAAGTCAAGGGCGTGTGAAAATTACAAAGAACCATATAAAGAACGAAAGAAAAATCCAAAGAATACAAACACAATTTATAAATATAAACTTCAGTTGAATTCCCAGTTAGTGCCAAATTGTTGTTTTTTATCTGGGATCTTATTTATTCTCGGTAATATGAAAAAGACACTCAATGCTGAATGGAGGCACATAAGTGCTCTCCACGGCGGCGCCATTCACTTGATCATTGTCAAATGGTATTGGGAACTTCCACTAAAAGCTCGAAAGAAGTTTCACAAAATTTCATACAGATTTTTTATGTGAAAATATGATTTGCTTTAACTTTCGAACTTACTCGATCTTGTGTACTAGTAAGGAATGTCTATTTGCGTGTGAGTATCACTAATTTATATAGCACTTAATTGTTTTACAACTAATAACCCTATAGAATTTAGTTACATACAGTACTGGGTCAGCGGAGTCAAGTGTCATTATCTCCGTAGCAAACCGATATTATTTGCATAGGAGAGGGAAGGATTAGTTAGGAGTCAACATAACCATATGTCGTGGAGCTGTTATTTGTCGGAGATGTGGTTACTATGTGCACTATTGTGACAAACACTTAAAAGCTTTATATTATTTTTGATAAATATTATAATATATTTCTCACTCGTTTCAAATAATTTTCTCTATAAAGATGCGTACAAGCAATATCTCGGTTGTATGCTTTAGTTATTTTACGCTCTCTACTACGAAAACTTAACAGAACGCTTGTCTATAAATAGAAAGTTCTCTTATTCGATTAACCTATTTGAGTAAGCAAACATAATAATATTAATACATTTACAAAACACATAACAACTAGAATGAACCAAATCTTTACAAACGTTTTATTCTCATGTTTTCTGACTAAAGATTCTGACTAAATAATCACTCACATAATTTAAGACGAAACAATTCTTAAAAATATATTTAATTGTAGAACTGAATCAAAATAGCAATACTGCTTATATTTGGCTCAAAGATTGCTTTGCCATTCAGCGTGGCAATGCTGCCAGTCTCCTGGGCACGTTTTCAGCAGACATCGATGCGGAAGAATTTTACGACGCCTATCAGGCAATTCTCAAGCAATTGCTTCGATCCAGACATACTTCTTTCGCTTCCTCTCCGTCCTCTACTTACTGGCTTTCAAAATTACCTTTGCAGTTGAAGCAGTTTTAGTTCTTTCTTTAACGGATAAATTAGTTTTAAAAAATCAGCCACAACTAAAGCAGACAGCTTTCTGCTCTTGAAGTAATTTATTGCAAAGACACAAAGTCCAATCGACAACTAAATTCATAGCTTGTAGTATGTAATCAAGAAAACTGTAAAATCACAAACTATACGTGTATATCGCACGCGGCGCCGCCTAAGAGCTGCTTTAGTATGGATGGATGTTGAATAGGTTTTGTAGTTTTTGCTTGAGAAAGTTTGGGGGAAGATGAATAGGGAACACTTAGCGTTTAAGAGGCACTGCTATTACGAGATGTTTGCACATCTGAGCTCCGACTTCCGACGCACGTACAGAACTACTTAACGTGTATAGCTTAGCTCACTGTAGCCCTCAAAAGTTGCAATTGTCAGTATTAGTAGGAAAATCAGGGTAATACTGAAATATGCTTATGGAGGAAAGGATAGCACTAGAAAGTGGCGGTATACCGAAGATATTACTTTATTGCTGTTTTAACGCGAAGTATATTGTTAATTAGATGTTATTCTATAGTTTATTCTAGTTATTATTCGCAACTATACCTGCGTCGTTAGACTAAGCAATAAAGGTTTATACTTACATTAAATTCTGTATCACAATCAGAGTTAACTATGACAGTAGTTCAGCAAAGTTTTAAGTTTACACATTAAGTACTACCCCTGCCCGTCAACGAGGTGTTGCCAAACTCCTCAAATGTATTATATAATAATCAAACGCTTTACTGGCTATGCGCCCCTGGTACTAAGGATGGGATCATAAACTAATATTTCTGATATATTCAAACAACTACTGGCTTAATACTATAGTGAAATTTGTTAGTTTAAGACTTAGGACATAATCTTAATCTAGTGTAGTTGTAGATAACTTGTAGTTAAAACGTATTGCTGCTTAACATAAAAAATGTCAGTTGAATATTGAGTGCATTTGAGAAGAAAGTCTGTGTAAAGATATATCATACATAAAAAGATAATAAAACAAAGACAGATGTTGTTGGAGATGATAACAATTAATTACATGTTCGTGACTTAGTTTGCTATTCTAGTACATACGCGTTTACGTACGTGGGTTATAAAACGTTCATAGCCGAGAGATCACAGTGGCGTGTCTAATTAACTAACTATAGAAAAAATTAACGTTTAACCTTTTAAGGTTAATGCAATAACAGTAAATATATTTTGCCTAGGGAAGAAAGTGACCGTGAAACCGTCAAATTGGTACCTGACAAGCAAACTAGTGAAGAGTGCAATTTAAAGCATATGCGGTTCAAACTACTTGAAAAGAAACTTCCCTTTATTAATGAATTATTATAGGTATGCCACGGCGAAGATTGCAACGTACACGAAGGTATAGGAACTAACCAAAGGTAAAGACAAAATACATTCAAAACCAAATGGTTCAAAGATAATATAATTTTAACAAAAAAAAACCGACTTCAGTACGGCAAGTTGTAAAATTTTCAAATATTTGTTTGTTACAATCGAATAAAATCGACTGAGCGTCGGGCTGAACACAGGTCAAGTAGGTATTAAAAGCAATATTTAATCTGTGCAATCCGCGCTCAATTCATTCACGTCATTATTTCTTATTAATAGTTGCTTAGCAACAATAACCGAAACTTATCTAATCGCCATCAGTAAAATACTTATTATTGAAAAGTTCAGATGGCCATCTGTGGTCTTCTTCATCAGTTTTACTTCACCAAATTACACTTTCTGAATGAAATGATTGATTAGTTGTTAAAAATATTGAAATTGCTATATGTGTGCCTATAACTTTTGAGGAGCTCCCTCAATTCCTCATGGATCCCATCATCAGAACTTTCTTTTGATGATAATGGGACCAAACTGGAAGTATGTCCAGTCAGACAAAAAAAGATTTTTTCAAATCGGTCCATAAATGATGGAGATATGCGGTAACAAACATTAAAAAAAAAAAAAAAAAAAAAAAAAAAAAAATACACACGAATTGACTTTTTGAAGTCGGTTAAAAAATCGGTTAATGTTACTATAATACTGCGGTGTATAAATAAGTATAAGACTTAAGATTAAAATTAAACTCCTAAAACTCTGTTATCCGAGTTATATAATCAAATGACATTATCTAGTGACCAAACTTTTCGAGAGTCGGCAACACTGCCTTAATAACTTTAATTATAATTTAACAAATTCTTCCGGAAGTCAAACCAGGTGGGACCGTCTTAATTTTTACGAGAGGGTAAGATTCTAAAGCGTTGGCGGATTAAAACGGTTAAGTTATGCGACAAAGGGTTTAAAGTTTCATACCTTTACAAATCGAATAGGCAGAGACTATTGATTCGATTCAAACATACTATTATACTTTCAGTTTCTTTTTTATTTTGATTTTATAAAGTGACATAATATAATTCGCCTTGTCCTGTTAGTACTAGGTGAACATAATAAACAAAGAGATACATTTGTTTCCGTAAATGTTATTCGTTTAGGAACGGTCACGACTTACAGCCGCCACAGGAGTATAATTTACTTTGGAACATTCCTGTTTACTGGCACGAGGTCGACAAGTCTTCCCCAGACGAATATCTCCAACTTTTCTTATAACTTTTTGTAATTAAATAGCTTTTGACGCCCTTGGAATAAATTAATTTTGGCGAAATTTTATACTGTTGACGCATTGCACGGAAACATGGAAGTGATGCTGTCTGTATACGATGTCAGCCAATTTGCGTACAAACTGTTTGCTTGCAAAGGGTTCACAGGCAACAATGTTATAAGTTTTAGAATCACGTGAGTACCAGGTATTACAAGTATCCAATGGACGGTAACTGATTACGATAAGGAGAAGGCCATTTACCGCCTAAGTAGTATAAAAAGATTGCTCCATATGTCCTGAATTTTGTAGAAAACTACATGCAATTGTCAAATCAAAGAAACCACCAGAGGCATTCGCAAAATTAATTATATATTTAATCTAACTCAGTAAAACTGTCCTATCTCGGCGACCCAAATCATAAACAGATAGACAAGTGGGCAAATAAAGTGGCTTGGGTGTCCCGAACAAAAGCGAGGTGGCAGCCCTTAGCACTCCCGACAGACATTATGAGACCTTCATTATTAACGACAACGCAGAATTTACTCGCACAGATTCCAAACCCTCTACTACCGCTGTAATCTCAATGAAATACGTTCTCTTGTTTATGAGATCCTAGTAAACCTGATTATATTATTTATATTGTCTTCGTTGTTATGTCGTAAAAGTAGGAGGAGGTTAATATATTCGCTTAGCCAGCCACTTTGTCCTCTTTCCTTTTATCGATAGAAAACTTTTGAAGTAACGTGACGTGCGGAATCACAACAGACGTATCTTTCAAGTAGGATTTCTTTGAGATATGAAGCAACATCAAATGCGAGGCAAAACATTCGCGTAACGTAAGAGACCTTAAGCAACGCGGAAATAAAAGGCTAAGGAAAACAGTGACTGGCATATATCGTGGCGATTTACCTTAGTACAATAAAAATACAAGATCAAGAAATCGAAAATGGTTTAAAAAAAAGTTGATATGTAACAGAATAATATTAAAAATTAAAATAAAATTAAAGGTAGTGCCAAGTAGATAATAAAATAAGCCTTAAATGATCATGACTTAGCAATCAAACAACAGAACGCTCGGAACGTCGAATAACGTTAAAAATGTCAGAAAGATGTTGGCGATAAATTGCTTGATTGCCGCCCAAAAGGAATCCTTTTATTTTCCAAATTAAAACTCATTCATTATATTTACTAAGTATATTGGCAAAAACATGAGTAAACACGCTTAACCGTTTACAATATGGTATAATTGTGTACCAGGGCAGCAGAAGGTAACAAGAGTCGATTGTAGGCAGCGGGATAGCTTCAACAATGGCGTTAAATCGCGCCGAGAGTATTAGTTGGAGAGGCCGCACGTCCCTGCCACTTTGTTGCAATTTGCGCCAATTTACTAGCACTATTTCGTAACTAGGCTTACCAGGACTTCATAAAAGCGAGTAAGTCATAGTAGTAAAGTGGATTACATTTAAAACATTGCGTCTACAGTACACGGTCAGAACGGGTTTTAGTGTGTTGGTTAACGCAACGTTGGTAATCGTTCTAAAAGGGCTGAGCAATCGCATTAATGTAAGTAAAACATAACAAGAAGTTAAAATGTCTGGATGCCTGAGACTTGGCTTGTAAAAACCGTTATATTACAGAAAATACGTAATGTAATACGTTATACTGTAAATCCTTATTACCTCTCATATTCATCTAGGTATAAGGGATTTACGGCAAAAATCTAAACTGGGTTGCTGAGAACAGTAAAAATGTATTCTGTAGCTTGTCGTAACATGTTATAATAAACGAGTATGTACACTAATAACTGTGTTACGTCTACTTACTAGAAATTCCTCCTATTTAAATTATATTTCGCGGAATGAATTTCAACGTTATATTTCTGAATTATAATTAATTTGAAGATGTTAATTTAAAACGGATGTAAAAATAGCCTTCATTTTATGTTGCTCTTAAAATATGTAATGACTACGTACTTATTAGTTTGAATATTATTACGAGTAAAATTGCTATGGCACTGACGATGCAACTATCTAATTCATTACTCTACCTAGCCCTAATCTCAAAATCATTATCATCTCAGCCAAAAGACGTCCACTGCTGGACATAGGCCTCCCCCAAGGATTTCCACAACTCTCGATCCTGAGCCGAAAATCCCCTGCAAGCTATTTAGATTTTTATATTATATATATGGCCTTTTCGTCTATAGCAGACGATTTATGGTGCAAGGTCTAAGAGGCATCGCTTTTGATGGCTGAACAGACCGATGCGAGAACGACATGCTCTGCCACAGGCTTGACAAGAGAAATTTACGGCAGCTGGTGACGCGCTGACTTGATGTCGTTTTTGTCTGTTGTCGACAAGTGTTGCGAAGTGCAACAATATTAAAATACTAATCATCTGTCTATTATAATTATCTGTGGTGATAATCTCTTGTCACCACCACCCCGATCGCAAAAATCAGAAGAGCTGGTCATCATGTAAGCATTGCAATCTCGACTAAAGAGTTTGCAATTAACAATAATATAATTTGGAGGTCGCCGTATAAGGTTGGGGTAACAAAGGTGTCTAATTAGAGCACGCGGTGTGCTACTACAAGTTGCTGACGTAATTGGAGCGGCCATGGCAGTATGGCTCGCCCTCGTTCACTATTTACATTTTGCATGTAAAGTGTATGATGGGTAAAAGTGACAAATTATTTTATTAAAACGCCTAGATTTATCTTTACAAGTAGAGTCATATTAAAATGTAAATGTGCAATTTGATCTCTGAAATTCCGCCAAAGCACAGTTAAAATATAATATCAATTCTCGATGCAATATTGTTTATTAGACATTGGAGTGAACAATTGTCGTTCCGTGTCACCGGAACGACAAATAACATCGGCTTCTATCAACGCTCGATATTTGGAACTTGCACTGTACTCTACAAAATACTTCAAAAATGTTATAATGAACTCAATGTTTAATACTAAAATCACATGACTTTAACATACATAATTTTATCTAACGACTGGATAGTGATTTTCTATATAAATAAAAAAATAACAGGTTCCTCGTTAAAAATAAGGTTGATAGAGTTTAATGTGTTCTGTTCTTATTACACTAGCGTACACAAAGATTTTTGAGAAAAATACCGCGCCGCCAGTCGCGATATTTAAATTTTACCAAACCGATACAATTTATTCACATTTTTATGAATCACTAAGACTTCATAGATCAAAGAAATTATATAACAGACCGAAAACTATTTCATTTTTTTATGAAGATTAAAATATAACATTATTTCTTTGCTACATCTATAAGACATACATATGTAAGATTTCACATGGCTACTAATTTAATGGCTAAAACAAAAGAATGATGGTGACATTTCTTCCAAAGTACCAGGATACAATAAAGTAACAGGAGGTCTCACAGTAAAGAACGCAGCTGCATAGTTTTTGTCGCTTAAGGGATGGTAGGCGGGGCGACAAGACAGAGACAACAAATAAAAAACTGTCGTATTCTACATAAACGGCTACGCCTTAAAAAAGGGCCCCTACTTGCATTATTCATACGAATGCTAATGGAAATGGCAGGTCTTAAAACTGTAGACGTAAACAATGGCGAACTTTATTGTTTTTGAGACGCAAGAGACAGTCTGACAAGACAATGTTCATGAAAAATTTGGTACGGCGCGGCGCGGCGCAACGCGGCGAATGAAAATTGAGTTTTATTTGTCGACAATTAACAAATACATTTGCAAATTTTGTGACAAACCGGCTCAATGGCCTCAATGGGGTATGCTGCAATGTTTTTTATCGAGTGTTTACACATAATATTGACTAAATCGTGTTGTTTTTATTGACACATTGGTAAACAAACGGATTTCAAAGCACCGTATCGCGTCCGAATTGATAAACATTATTACACGGAAACTGTAATAATGGTATCAATGTTGATTTTGAAATGTTTGAGACAAATATTTAGTTAGGTACTCTTTGGAAAGCCTGACACGTTTAAGATAGATAGATAAAATATTCTTTATTGTACACCACTTAAGTACTATAACTACTACAAGAAATATGTTTAAATGAGTAACGAAAATAATTAAATAGGAGATAGTTAATATATCAGCTTTTACACCAAATATAATATTATGATGTCAAAGTCAAACTCATTTAATTCATTAAGATCAAATACATGAACTGAATACTTATGAACGTGATTAAAACAAATGCCAGCATTTTTTCCTATGGCCAATTCGCTGACAAGAGAAGGGCCTCGAAAAGAATTAGCAAGAAACTCGGGCCACTCTTTTTAATCGCCAGAGTATTACATTTACAATTTGAGGTGAATAGTTTATAGATTTCTGCCAATGTCAAGTGTTAAGTATTCAACTAGTAAATAATTAATGTAATGACCAGCACACAGTTATGTACTCCTAGTATTTGTATTATTAATTATGAATTTAATTGATCACGTCATTGAACCGAAACCGATACTACCTACCTCTATTGTCGGTCAACATGCACCGACGGCTGTTTAATTATTAACACATGAAAATTATGTTTAAATGACTGTATGTATTTACCTGCGTATAGTATATTTAGTTAAGGGTACAAATAAATAAACCTTATATTAAAAAAACCGTTAAACATCGTGTAATTAGAATAGTCGAAGAGTTTTCTATTTAAAACTGGCATGAAACTCTGATATCCTCTTAACTATGCTCGCCCGAGCGAATTCCCCAGTGGGCACTTAAATGCATTCACAGATAGAGGGGGTATTTAAATGTCTGCCTGGAAAAACCTCTCTTGCAAGAAAGACTCGTATTTGTGCATAAAATAATCGTTTTCACATCCTCTTCTTACATTATTATCAATAAACATGTATTCATTATTTATATCGATTAAGAACTTCGCCTTGAAACTGCTTTCAAGACGAAGTTCTTAATCGATATAAATAAACAGGGATAATGTAATGTAGCTTCCTATTACAGACAAAATTATCAGAGTCGGATCAGCAGATTCAGTGATTACATCACATTCAAACTTACTAATCAATTTAACTAAATCTACAATTAGTATAACCATGTTCCTAATACTCGATAATTAAATAAAAATAAACAGTCTTACCGACTACAATTTGTCGGGTTGATAGAAATAGAAAAAACATAGTATCGGATATACCAGGGGTGCAGTAATAAGAAGAGTTGTGGCAGACGAGGCGCCTGCGGACGACACCGTGCAATATTGATGCGGGGCGGCGGAACAGATCGCTCCGCTCTATGGCGAACGGTGCAGTGGTGGCGAGCCACACAGACGCGGACGGTTGAGACACTCGGCTATATCGTCAGGTAACTCTTGTGTATTATGATGTCCTGGTACTCGTATTAACAGTCACTACAATATGTATTTGCGTAATATTGATTGATTGTAGCAAAAATAAACTCATCCTTACTCTTTCTTACCTATCTGTCCCTATGTACGCTTAGATCTTCTAAACTACGCAACGGATTTTGATGCGGTTATTATCATTCAGACAATTTCGTCTGAATTATTTATATGTTTAATACATTCATGTTATATTCTACATATTTTAAATAATATAATATAAATTCCTCAGCCTCATCGGCAAAGCTTCCATTATTATATAACCAATCCGGCAACACAAAGGACTGGCATTGCACTCGTGTAATATTGATCGCGTCAACAATGCCAAAGTAAATAATAGAGGGTGCAGGTCTCCATGATAAACTACTGCATTTTAGCTTCACAATACCTGCACCGCTGAGTACCTGACGAGAGCAGGCTACTGACCTAATGGACGGGATTGTTATGTGTAGAGAACTTCGTGACGAGTTTTATACTACTTAGGTGGCAAACATGCATGTAGTCTGATGGTAAGCAGTTACCGTAGTCTATGGACACTTTCAATACCGAAGGTGTCACTTGAATATCTAAAAATAAACACCAGGGATTTATGATAGAATTTACCAGGGATAGGAAAAGGTTTCGTAAAAAACACACATGAACACAACTACACCGCTGTGTGTAGTCATTTGGCTGAGTTCTTCTGTGAGTTGGAGGTCCTTCCCCAGTCGGGCTTGCTCACTAATATGGCGCCCTACCATTCGTTTTCTTTACTATTATAGAGCACATACGTTTTTTTAACGCGACTTGCACTATTAAAAAAAATACTTAGGAAACTGTGATTAAAGAACTGTATGGAAATAAATAGCAATTAAGATTAAACGGCTTAAGACTAGTCGCTAGCGAGTAATACCGGCAATTATTAGTAGAGGAGCGAGAGCTCTACAGATCTCCGTCAAACGCCTCGCTTTTCTGCTCGCCCGGTAGTTGTCAGACGCAAGGCGGACCGGCACAATGGCGGTGCTTCCGGGCCCGCGGCCGGCGCCACCTCCGGCCATCAATAAGGCTACTGCCGTATCCGGGAACGGTAAACACCATCCCTCCGTGTAAGGAACATAAAGCCGAGCGTACACTAGAGCGGAGAATAGCTGAGCTGAAGGGCGCCACGGCCCAAGTTTAACGATACATAATATATCCGTCTAATTGAAAATATGAGCCTCCCATTTTAATTAACTGAACGTTATCGAATTAAAAGTACGGAGACAGGGTCCAAATAATAGAACAATAATAATACGTTTGCTATGAACACATCTTTTCACCGCACATCTCCGGTCACGCTGTTGTAAACGCCGGGTCGTGTTTGGCTTACGAGACCGCACTAGTATTAATGAGGGTTCAATGATAGCACAGAGGCACGCGATAACACCGTGATAAGCCTTACAACGAGTTCACTAATATTGCCAACAAATTGTTTTATTAAAATATGCCAATTTGGACTTTATGGGCTCCATTTACGATGTATACAAATTAAAGTAATTACGTAGGCGTAGTAAAGTAGACGGTAAAATTTTATTGGTCATTTAGGATTACGACGAAGTGAACTCACCTAGTGCCTTTTTTGCAACATTTAACTCGGACTTGTGTCTGAATAACCATGAAAGATAATGCGACGACGATACCACTCGAAAAATACTTGTGCAACGAGGATATGCTGTTAGAGATACCAGCTGCAGAATATGCTAACCTGGTACTGCGTCACATTTAAATTCGATTTACTAAATTGCCGTTTCTTGTTAAGTTGCCATTACATTTTGTCTCCGGTTTAATTTTGAGCACCGTGATACGGACTGAATTATGTGTCATGTTCAGTTGTTAATTATTAGGTATTGTGATATTTATAACTTAATGATAAAGTTAACTGGTAAAAAAACGAATAGATTTTATTGTTATATTTGCAGTAATATTTCATATTGTCAGACCGCTATCACTTACTATTAGAATGTTGGAGGATAATACTTAGGTAGTTGGTACTCTTAATTATTACAGCTTACGCGTTCCTCAAGAGGCGCATTATTATTGAGCAAGTGACCACCTATCGACCATTTGGTCGCGGTAAATTGCTTAATGCTTTACCTCTTTAATGGTGACATTCTTCGCCAGGGACCCCAAAATACCCCATAGTAATTCATTTTGTATAAATTTACAGCGCAGAAAATTGTAGCTTAGCCTCTATCTGGCCATAATGACAAAATTGAAGTGTTCAATCCTTATAAACATTAAGCTGCGGTCCTCATTGCCTAGCGAATATTCGATATGCAATATGATAATATGCAAATGGTGCTTAACATGTAAATTCAACAATCTGGCGAGCCCCTCTATTATCGATAAAAAGACAAGCTACTAGGAGCACAAAGTGCTTAAGAGTTCGCCCCTTGCGATGGAACGGTGGCTGTTCAGCTGTTACACACAGATTACAAACGTAAGCCCACAATGTCAAAGTTAGAGCCTTTATGAACACAGAACTTGCAACTGTTTCACTCTGTGAATGGTCGGTATATTAAGGCTGTCACTGACTAGATAATGCTGACACCACACTCTACCTACGGCGCACATTGAGTGACTGTCATCATCAGTCAGTTTACAGCTAATTACTCACGCTGCCGCTGGACAGGGACGGATAAAAATAGTTTATAGACAACTTATCCGGCGTACAACACTTTTCCACTGACTCACGAATACGTGCCAAAGATAAGGATACCTTCTATTTTTCCTGGATTTTCTTTAGCATTTTATCAAAAGAACTACCCGCCTGGGTCATCTCATTGGCTACAAATATTCTTCGAAAGATTTGTAGGTAAATATTCGCAAAAAATTGTGATATTTGATCATTCCTTAGGTAGGTAATGACAACACAAAAATAAACGTCACATATAAACAGTGTCATGGTGAGCTCAGAACGTACACAGAGTAAGGCGAGGTCGTCAATAGACAACACAATAAACTTTTATACTAACTATGAAATAAAAATGAGGGTAGAACTATAACTGAAATGACACACATAAAATAAAAGTGTTGAGGTCAAACCCGTTGTTTCGTTCCTGAGCTAACGGTTTATTGGCACAATCGTAACTTTTACAGCTGAATTGCGGCGATGCATAAAAAGAGAATCGATCACAACAGAGGTGGTCGTCAAATATGTCCATTCTACGACCAAATCACCAATAAAATGGTAACACTGTGACACAGTTATTGAATATAACGCGAAACGGAATGTTCTCATGCGCTGAGCTTTTCAGCTATGTCACGTGAGTGCCAGTGGGCTTCAAACCGTTCACCCACTGAGCGCCGACCGCGCAGCGATGCGAGCTCGCGACCTTTTGACAGAGGAATCCAGTTTGATTGCGCTACCATGTGTAACTCTATGCATCTCTGCTCTCCTGGTCGCAAAAGTTTCAAATTCCGTAACGGTCCACAGCTTTTGAAGTATGCCTAGTGTTCCATTACACTTCGAGTTTCCGGTGATATAAAAAAAAAATGTTATCGAGTTTTATACTTGCATTCAGTATTTTGTATTCTTCTTCTTATGGTTTGATTAGTGGCCAACCTAGTGACAGTAATTTAAATCGCCCATATTTAGGCCTCTGTCGTGTTGAGATTATTTGTACTGAGAAATTTTACTTCAAGGAAAGCAATTTATTAGGTAACTACATTACATTAAAATAGGCCTCCAGCGCTGATTTCAGGATGCGTTTTAAAAAAAACTTTTTCCTAACCCATCTTAAAGCCCTGGTATAAAAGAAATGGGTCGGTAACACGCAAGTGATACCTCTGGTATTGCAGGCGTCCATAGGCTACGGTAACTGCTTTACATCAGGCGGGATGTATGCTTGTTTGCCACCCAAGTACTATAAAAAAACCCTAAACCTTTTTTTTGACATGCGTAATTGGCAATATCAAACATTGCAGGGGCAACTTTATTTATCATTTAGCTCAAATTTCCAATTCTAATAAATGCGTTAAATTAATTTGGCGCTTACGAACTCCCAAACAGAGCTATCTCAGTTCTAATAGAGTATTAAGCCGGCTTTCGGCCATAATAGTACGAAACAATATTCAATATCACTAAGCCACAGTGATGACGATTTATAACTGCGACAAAACATTAACAATTTATACACAACTATCCCCAAATTATAACCATTATTTATGTTATAACAACAGCTTATAGCGTACGTTCCGAAACGTTGCATCTATTCAGTTCAGAAACTCCATTAGAGGAGGGGGAAAGATGACATTGTTTGCGCTCTGTTCGAAAATCGATATTGTCCGGAGTCCGGTTTAACACCGACCAATTGGCGAAGACGAGATGTTAAGAGGTGTTCACACGCTGAACGGCGCCGGCGGTACTAAGAGGGTTCACACGTCAGGCCCAGTGACAAGTAATTTACCTGTCGCCTGTGTACACCACGGCTCAGATTTAATTACAGAAGGTCATCTGTTTGTATTCGGATATCACTACATACAACGAAAATTATAGTGGACCTAGTGTCGATTAATTGTTTCTCATGTTACATAGATAGATGCATTATAAATAAGATTATATATTTAATTCATTGTTTTAAAATTACATCACTGCGGTCAAAAGCTTTTGAAGCATATTTCTCTGTTACACTTTCAGAGCTAAATCATTGAATAGATTTTAAAGTTATCAAATAAATGAATAACAAGTTTTAAAAAATAATCATTTTTGTAAGAAATATGATTATCAAGTCAATATGATTAAAACATTTCAAATCTGAATGTAATATTTATTAGAGTTTTATGATCCGTTTATAAGTACGGACATCGTACCGCAAATGTATTATTAAGATGGTGGCCATATTCTCGAGAGATACTTCTTAGGTCAAAGCCACTTGACTTTTTACTTAACCTTTGCAGAAGTCTCCAGTAAGGTGGCTTAGATCCTGAACGTAATATTCTTTTCATTGACGTATGAAAATATATATAGGTATATCATAAATGTGAAAGTTTTTGAGTATGTATGGAATTATGGATGTTTGTTATACGTTCTGGTAAAAAGTACTGAACTTTGCGTGTTGGATCTATGTCCCCGCGTAAGTCTTCCAAAGGCCCGGGTATTCTCCTAGAATGATGGGAAAATACCCGTATTAAAGAGATACATAATCAGTTATTTAATATAATTAAATCCACAAAAAAATGTTAGTTAATCTTTATGACTATGTTAGTATAGAATAATAATCACTAAAGACACTATCGACTTCGACTAGCTACATGCGTCACTGCATCAATACATATAATATATGCATATTGATCCAGTAACTCACATAGTCACAGTCCAAGTTGCGACTGACACGCACTCTGCTGAGCACGGACGCGCATCGCTTGCGCAGTGTCATAGAAGCAATCGATGCGCGCCTCGGCGAACATGCCTGATGCACTGCAGTGTTGTGGCAGTCGCAACAACATCCTGACGCCCTGAGTGCGTTGTTATACTAGCAAGAATCACTATAGGCATGTCTGTCCTACACAATCTTGTCAAATCCGAACATAAGACTGAAAAATAGGAGGTAGAATTGGAAACTTAAAAAATGGACTTTCATCACTGCGGCTTTCGTCACGGGCCTGATGATAGGCGGCAAACAAGCATAGGCTCAGAGCAGTTCAGTTCTGGACGCTTGCGATACCCGGGGCATCACTCGCGTGTTGTCGACTAGCACAGTAATGCTACAAGACAGCCCCATTTTGACCTCGCAAAATTCAAACCTTGTACCTATATACTTCCGAATATTAGTAATAAACTTACGATAGGTACTTATATTGTTCGCGTTTTGACATCCCAAGTATATCTTACCTGAAAACAAAAGAAAACATTATTTTAATACAAAATATCAGTAAAATGGCACATCATAAGTAAAGGCATAAATATAACTTCGCCGCTTGACCAATGGGATTGCTGCAAATTATTAAAAATATAATGATAAAAGATTCAATGACTTGTACGCGGCTTCGCCCATGTGGTATATATAGACTGTAGCGATATCTAAATGTGCTTCGAGGGTTTTTAATAATTACCATACCAAACTTTACCACAATCGGTTAAAACGTTAATACTACAATTTCAGTCATTACTAGGGGTATCAAATAGCCATAATACTAAACTAAACAGTAGGTAAGCATACAAAGATTTTTCTTTTTGCAATACAATTTATTTTACGTAATAATCCGTGTGAAATACAGGCGGAGGCACCAGGCCAATATGACTGCAGGGGATCATCCGGATTGTCCCGGCGTGTCGTGTTGGAAACCTTCCAACCATGCCAGCAAACCTTGATCATATCTCGGAAAAGGTATTAAACAGATTAAAAGCTTCGCCAAATAGCTTCAACTTATCGTTCTTTAATTTTAGTAGCGCTGCTTAACTTAAAAAATATACCACGATTTTCTTCACACGGTTATTCAAAATAGCTTTTAAAAGCGGCGGTATTATCTGCTTACCGCATAAAAAGCCGCACGTAACGATATCGAGCACATATTGAATATAGGCGATTACCGCAGCGTCATTTCGTCGGCGTTTTCCTGTGAGATTTTCATCCCAATAAAGTTGTACTAAGGGATCCCGTTCGGCGGTACTTTCTACGCAATCCGGCCGCGGGCCATCTGTAATAATGCACCATATAAAAAGGTATTAGCATTTTAAATGACGTCGTTACGCACTCAGAGGCGCTGAATTTTTATGCTAATATCTATTTCGTTTCCCTCTCTCGAAAATACGTGTCAGTAGAGATAATTTTTCCCGCATAACAATTTCGACGATCACTAATTGTCACTAAGCTCACATAAAGCGTAGGAGTAAACGATTGAGTGGTACGGCACTGGTTTAGTGCAATTATCAAGAAACTTCACTAATTTAACAAGCGTCTCGTAGTGTAAAGCCGCAATTTACCAGGAGCCAATAAACGCGAGGCGGTGTAGGCGTGACAAGCGGCGTGAATTATGCATCCGCGTAGAGGAGACTCCCCGCGGAATGTCATTGTGCGCTCCTCATGTTAATTTAATTTAGCTGCGTAGTCAGCCACGCAATGGAAGGATATTGGCTCAATCATCTGCCGCCTGTTACTTGCGAATTATTCAAATACGTGTGTTAGTCTGTCACTAGGGATTATTCTGTAATTGATATACAGATTATTTGTTGACTTTGAAGCTCTGTGAATTATGTAAATATTATGCAAATTTTAATTCAAATAGTTGTTGATATTTTGTGACCTTTGTAACCTACCTGTGAACTTATAATAATATCATACTGTAAAACCTCAATATAAATTAGATTACTAAGATGATGTATACTCGTATTTTCTCAGAAGGTTTAATTTGTTTCTGATTCCCAGAATGTGTGTGTGGGAGTAGGATTTCCTATGAATATTTTTTTTAGATCAGAATCAGAACGTTTATTTGTTAAACATAGGTATACAAGGATCTTAAAATAATAACAAGTTATCTATGCCTTATCACTAGTACATCAATCAATCAAAAATCAAAATAAATAAATATTAAATCGAACACTATAAACAATATTTAAAAAAATATTTAAAATTCGAAAATGAAATTGAAATTAAGTATTGTCTTTATAGTTTAAAAATATGTTATTATTATTTATTTTATTTTATTTTTTATTTTTAAAAAGACAACTCCCGCACTAGAGAACAAGCTCTGTGTCGCGGGGGACTTAACAAACATACAATTAACGGACACAAATAACACCCAGACTCAGAACAACTCTTTGTGGGTCACACAAAGTTTTGTCCCTGTGTGGGAATCGAACCCACAACCTCGTGCACAGCAGGCACATACTGTACCCACTGGACCACCAAGGCAGTAAATTGAAAATGAATTTAATATATAAAGTACATAATTCAAATACATCATCTAAGTATTCATTTACTTATAGCGTTTGCAATGCTTTTTTAAATTGCTTAAGGGGCCATATTAGGCTTAAGATAATTTAAAAATACAATTTTGTTCAACATAAGAACGAAAAGCACAGACTCAATATATAGCTGCGAACTCAACTAGATTATTTTTTTGTTTTTTTTTAGATTATTTTATTTTTTGTAATGTAATTTCGTTTTTAATAAAAAAAATTAAAACAGTGACTGTACTTTGAATGTGGTATCACAAGAATGTTGTGTCTTGCGAATGTGATCTTTTAAGAATATGATATTATGATGTTTTGCGACTATTGTGGCGAATGTGGTGTTTTACAATTGTGCTCTTTTGAGTATATGGTATTCGACTGGGCGCCAAAGTCCACACACCGCACAACATAACGAAATACAAAACGTAGTGTTGCCATTAGCTGCCCATTGTCACCGACACGTGAAACAACACGCGTCGCTCTGTGTACCTACCTACACGTACCTAGTAAGTACGGCCAATGTACAATGCAAACTGATGGCGGCTGACAGTTTGCAGCAAACTATCAGCAACGAGTAAACAAATGGATAAATGATTACTACGCGTGATGATAAGCACGCTAATTTATGGACGCATATACACTGCCATCCCGAAAAAAAAGGGAAACGGTGTTTCTGCAGCCTAATATGCCTATTAAAAAAATAGTAAAGTTTCCTCGCTACTACTGCACCAAAAACATACCGTAAGCGTAGTGTGGACACATCCTAACGGCCACAAACAACGTCACCTCAGTGAAACGTTTTAAGTAGATTAAGTACGGCACAAACTTTCCGGACGAGTATAAGTTACATTTTTTGATCAACCTGCGGAAGAATCTTAATGACTCGCTTCTAAAGTTTTAATTAATTCTCCGAGTTAAGTACGCTTTAAATAAATTATTTAAAAAATGATAAGCACTGCTTGTGGCCAGTGGCTATTTTACAAAGATGTAAAAGAAATATTTTTGTTGGTAAATGTTTGTTAAGCCTGTCAGTAAGCGTGGTTAGCGGACCTTGTTAGCATTCTTCAAGTTTCCAACTGCCTTTGACTTGGTAAAGTCGCCCTCCAGCTACTTGATAAACACAACGTAATAAAAATACCTACTACACACATACATCTATACTAGTCTATACTAATATTATAAAGCTGAAGAGTTTGTTTGTTTGTTTGGCGAACGCGCTAATCTCTCGCGCTAGTACTGGTTCGATTAGGAAAAAATCTTTTTTTGTTGAATAGTGCATTTATCCAGGAACGCTATAGGCTATAATATAACATCACGCTATGATCAATCAATACGTGACTAATACGACCAATAAGTATATCTATACCTGTTGTAAAATTGTTTTACAAAAATAACCTCCTGTAATATATAGGTACTTACATTACCTACTTAAGATAAAACGTAAGCATTTTGAGATTGTTTGTGTCATATCTATGTACTTCTCTCTACTAGCTGAGCTAATAGGAGCTAAAGAGGAATGTTTGGACTTCCACAGTTGGTTTGTGTAAGTTTCGTGCTGGTTATTTTTAACCGACTTCAAAAAGAGGAGGTTTTTTTTTTTTTTTTTTTTTTTTTAATGTTTGTTACCGCATAACTCCGTCATTTATGGACCAATTTGAAAAATTCTTTTTTTGTCCGACTGGACATACTTCCAGTTTGGTCCCATTATCATCAAAAGAAAGTTCCGATGATGGGATCCATGAGGAATTGAGGGAACTCCTCAAAAGTTATAGGCACACATATAGCAATTTCAATATTTTTAACAACTAATCAATCATTTGCATTCAGAAAGTGTAATTTGGTGAAGTAAAACTGATGAAGAAGACCACAGATGGCCATCTGAACTTTTCAATAATAAGTATTTTAATGATGGCGATTAGATAAGTTTCGGTTATTGTTGCTAAGCAACTATTAATAAGAAATAATGACGTGAATGAATTGAGCGCGGATTGCACAGATTAAATATTGCTTTTAATACCTACTTGACCAGTGTTCAGCCCGACGCTCAGTCGATTTTATTCGATTGTAACAAACAAATATCTGAAAATTTTACAACTTGCCGTACTGAAGTCGGTTTTTTTTTGTTAAAATTATGTTGTTATAATATTATGATATAATATAATTAATATTTACCCCGCTACTTTTACCTACCCTACAAATTGGTCTTAATTGTTTGTCTAACATCCGCGTAATTGAGAAATAAGGATTTTCTTTTAAGACGTAATTACATTATTATATAGGAACATTATGGTTCAAATGCAAAACCTTGGTGCGCTAAAGAAATCATAGCGCACTTGAATGGTGCGTTTCGAGGAATAATACTTTAGGTGCGCTTCGTTAGGTGCGTTTCAAAATGGGTGCGCTTCGTTAGGTGCGTTTCAAAATGGGTGCGCTTCGAGGAATACCCCATCGATTTCGGTAAGTGTTTTGCATTTATTTATGATCTGTTGCTATTAATTAAAATAGGTATTACTATTTTTTGGAGATGTAATATCATTCACACGATGTGAACTCCCAGTATAATGTTTTTAGACATCACAAATCTAAAGAGTCAAAGAATTCACTTCACCTGCTATCCAATTCAAATTCCATCCTCTCATTCAGTCAAATCATGAAAAACAACAAAAAAACTGGTCACGTGTTGACTTTTATAATCATTCCGTTAAGAGGAAAACTTGACATAATACACTTAACGAATATTTATGTATAAAGCAGTACAAAAACAATCACTTCGGGCTAAGTAGGCATTTGGGGCAGACATGTGCGATTCGCAAATATTTCTTGTCAAAGCTAACGGTCCTTTGATGTGCCATCATGTATTCATGCAGGTGGTTCGTTTGACTACGTACACATACACACATACAAGTACATACATACATATACATATGTATCTATGTATGTATGTGCCTCACTACGGGATAATTTGCTTTACGAGACGGAGCCATTACACTCGCGGGAACACAAAACCGCACTGCATTAATTTTCATTCGACAGCTCTCAGTATTTCTATTAATATATATTCAAATTGATTTGTTACAAACGTGATTTATAAAATATGTAAGATTTAAGAGCGAGTAGCTCACCTGGGGAAGAAGAGACGAAGAACCATGGTGTTTCATTTCACCTTGGTGTGTAGCTGGCTAATTAACTACACAGAGAGCTCTAGTTGTGTTCCTGCCTATATCCAGCAGAGGACACCTTTCGATTGAGATGATGATGAAGATGAAAAGTCCTCTTAGGTATATAAATTAATATTTAATTTATTTTGCCCTGACATATCTATTTTGTCTCCTTTTAATAACCACGTAGTTCAACAGAATGATGTACGATACTCATAAACTCCCTCGTTTCGTAGCCCGTCACGCACGTAAAGACAATCTGCGTAAGAGGCTTTTAAATTTTACTGGTAACACAGATTTCTTGGTCCTCCTCCCCCTCTCCCGCTTCCTCCCGCTATACATCGCTTCATCCCCGAGGGGCTGGGCAGGAAGTGCACGAGCTTGACGCTACACTTTCAAGTCTGTTTCAGTAAATATGTGAAAGCTTTTCAGGTGAATATGACACAAACGGCGAAATTTAAAATAAAGACGAACACAAGAGCGTTTTATTTGTCTTGACATTAAGTTTCGCTTTGGAAGGATGACATTTTGCAGAGAAGTCTCTTTTATAACGTGAGGGAGCACTAAGGAAACATTTTCCGGAATATCTACGGGGAATTGAGAGAACTCCACGTTGATGCAGTCGATACTCGTGGTTCTGGGTGCATATTTGATTCTCGTTGTAGTCATTCACACTAAAGCAGTACATAAAATTATGAAAACACCAATTCAAAAATAAATACTTAATATTTTTTTATATGTATATTGATTAAAAAAATATATAACGAAACGCAGGCCCTAAACCGAAAATTGAAATTGAGCCCTAAATTGAAATTGAGCATAAAGCTTCTTTTAAACGACGTAAGTGCGCACTTTAAATATAACCCGTGTTCCCGCACTAAGAACACACACTTAAATCCCGCACTAGAGAACAAGCTCTGTGTCGCGGGGGACTTTACAAACATACAAATAACGGACACAAATTACACCCTGACTCAGAACAACTCTTTGTGGGTCACACAAAGTTTTGTCCCTGTACGGGAATCGAACCCACAACCTCGTGCACAGCAGGCGCGTACTACACCCACTGGACCACCAAGGTAGTCAAGTTCCGAAATATAATGCTATCTACTGCACTTTGATGTTCTCATTGTTGGAAGTAGATTGGTCATCAAAAATAAGCTGCTGTGATAGACATGCCTCACAATAAAAACTAATATAGTTGGTACTATACTTTATATTTTGACATGATACAGACTTAAAATATACATTATATATATATAAAACAGAACATTACAAATTCATTTATTAAGTATATGAAATAAAAATGTAATTTGTATTAACATCTACATATAGTCAACATGCTCAAGTTCTGGTTTAACCTCAATGATATAGCGAGGCTCTTCTTCTGCAGACTCTGATTGTTCGCGGAAGAATGGCAATTTATTATAAAACCACTTAATTATGTCTTTTACTATCCCAGGTGCTGGAATTGGGAAATCCGACTGTGGAGCATCTTTTTCCTTCTTTACTTCCTCAAGTTTTAAATCTTTCTTTTCATCTTTCTCAGGCTCATCTGAACTCTCAGGTTTCTTAGATTCTTCTTTTTTCTCAGCCTCCCTGGATACTTTTGGCTCGTCGGATTCCTTTGGTTTGCTTTTTTCGTAATCTGATGAATTGACATCTTCTGTAATTGGCCGTGGCACTATGGTGGAGACCTCCCTCTCTTTACTCTCGGATGGGAGATCAGAAGCAGGCGGTAGATCTGCCGCAGGCAATGCAGCTACCGCTGCCACCAAACACAACGCCGTTATTAAATACATCTGAAATGAAAAGTGAAAACTGTACTATCATAGAAGTTTAGTTACAAAGCTAAAGGTGATTGATAATTTGGTATACGATTTATATTTCTAACACCTATAGGTGTTATAAATGTAAAATACTAATATTATTAACAAATCAACTACGAACATCAAATCATTTTGAAAATCTGGAGATAAGTTGCAAACAGCTTATTATAATTAACGAGTTGTTGCCCGCGGCTCCGCCTGCATAGATGTCGGTTATCGCGATAAAAAGTAGTCTATACATATGCAATTCCAGACTATATAATCTATCTCTGTGCCAAATTTCATCCAGATCCGTTCAGTAGTTTTTGCGTGAAAGATTAACAAACATCCAAACATTCTTACAAACTTTCGCGTTTATAATATTAGTATAGATTATCCTACATCCGTAAAATTATTTGTTTTAAAGAGTTCAGAGCCGTTCTAGGCCATGCAGGGCCCATCTAGCACCAGAGCATATTCATTAAATAATATATAATATATGAAATAGTGGGAACTATGACTTACCTCTCACGTTGATTTTCCAATAATATTGTTAGCCACATCTTACAGACGTCTTTTATAGTTCCAATCGTTGTTCGTAGTAATTGCTGCAGCTATCAGAATTAAATTAAAAACCCTTTACAAAGATTAACAACAGTTTGTGGTTAGCGTAATTACTAATCATAATAATAACCTTTATATTTAAGATATTGTCAACAGAAATTTCCATTAAAAGTAAACATTAGGTACCTTGACAAGGCAAACATTAGAAAAGATGTTGATGATTTTTAAGTATACAAAAGAGATCAAAGTAATACAGATTCCTTTCATTGTTTTGTTTTACAAAGAGCAAAAAAGAACACCAACCGATTGGCTGGTTTATTCTTTTTGCTCTTTGTAAAAGTTTGCGACTCGGACCTGTTCACTAAACGTTACGTAGCTCGATGTATGTTGCAAAAAGATCATGATCTGACCTAGCAAGTAGTATTAGTAGTACGAGTATATGAAACAAAATGCTTCAACTGTTTGTTTCATGACTGCACGATTGGTTCAATGGCTTTAGTAGTTACCTCGCCACCTTCCACTGCGCGGTGTGTTTTGGGTTCGACCCCCACAAAGGATAACAATTTGTGTGATACATAAATGGTTGTCCCGAGTCTGGGTGTGTCCTTTAATTGTATGTTTGTAAAGTGGGGCAAAACAGGGCTTGTTCCCTAGTGAGGGAGTTCTCTTTTTAACCCCCGATCAAAAAAGAGAGGTGTTATAAGTCTAATGTGTGTATCTGTCCCTGGCATCATAGCTCATAGACGAATGAACGGATTTTGATGCGGTTTTTTTGTTTGAAAGCTAGCATGATTGAGATGATTCTCAGCTATAATTTATAAAGATCTGTCCAGGATCTGTCGTGTTTGATTTCAATAGGTATTCGCGAGGACATATGTATAATAATAAAAAGTATGAAATACAAATTTATTTCATCATCATCATCACTTCAACCCATAAACGTCCCACTGCTGGGCACGGGTCTCCTCCATACATTTGGAGGGATATTAGCCTACTATATCACGCTGGCCAGACGGGGGGAATATAGGGTTTTGTTTCGAGTTTTCCCTCCCTTGCAGTGGATATTGTCTGCCTGACTCCTTTAGTCGACTCTTACGACACCCTCGGCATAGAACGGGGATAGAAAATTTATTTAAAAAAATATAATTTTAAAAAGAAATATAAGAAACAAAATGTTAAAACTAAATCAACTGCCGAGTCTTTGTTTGGTGGAGCGTGACGAGATCAATTTAAATTTGAGCTCTTAAATAAAAAATAATAAAATGTGCAACATAAATACAAAAGTTTAAAAAAAAACCAGGTACATTAATTTTACTGCATACAATATGAAATGAAGCAGAGCAATTTAATTAAAAGGGGCTTGAACACAGATTGTTATCAATGAAATTAATGAAAAAAGTATGGGCAAGTTGTCGAAAGTTTCTGCGCGTTAATTAATAGGTGGCAGGGGCCAAACCGTGCGCATGCGCCGCTGTGCCACCTCTGTGTAGCTGTCAGGTGAATGTCAAATATAGTCAGCTGGGTCTTCTATACATTGGGTATGTCGAAGACATAAACTGGTTAACACATTTCTTTTACCCAAAATTATTCATTAATTTTCGTTATTTTAAGTATAATGACTAATTGCATAGAAATACAATATATGCATCCGTGTGGTGACGGATTAAGAATACAAATGTCACCACCCCGTTCCATGCCGTGGGTTTCATAAGAGTCGACTAAGTCAGGCATATAATATCCACTGCAAGAGAGGGAAAACTCGAAACAAAACCCTATACCAAGCCAGCGTAGTATAGTAGGCTAATATCCCATGACCCATGCCCAGCAGTGAGACGTTTATGAGTTGAAACGACGATAATAATATGTAATTTACACGATCATACCGTTTTTTTTTTCTTAGTTGTATTGATGTTTCTGGCAACCTAAAACGTTCTGTTTTAGGTTGCCAGAAACATCAATAAGTACACAAACGTTACGGTAACCGCTTACCATAATTCAAGACGTTTGCTTATTTACTAAATCTTCATATATTTCTATTTAAGAGCTTTATTTATAGAGCAATCATCACTGTTTCATATCATGTCCCTTCTTTTTGACCTTATGCGACTCGACTCCGACTTTCTCGTTCCGTTACTTGTTTCCTTTATTTTCACTCGAATGGTCAAAAATCGACAAAGAAAGGGTACACTGCTATCACAGTAACATAATTAGAAAACAATCGTCATGGCGAATGAATACGTTTGACTGCCTCGGTGGTCCAGTAGCCGCAGTATGCGCCCGCTGTGCACGAGGTTGTGGGTTCGATTCCCACACAGGATAAACTTTCGTTCTGAGTCAGGGTGTAATTTGTGTCCGTTAATTTGTATGTTTGTAAAGTCAACCGCGACACAGAGCTTGTTCTCTAGTGCGGGAGTTGTCTTTTTTAGATTAAAACAAAAAGAAACACGTACATCCATCGTGTATAAACTACATATTTTTATTTCACAGTGCAATTATAAATATCTGTATGTGTTTGTAAAGTCTACCGCGACACAGAGCTTGTTCTCTAGTGCGGGAGTTGTCTTTTTTAGATAATAAAAAAAACACGTACATCCATCATGTATAAACTATTTTTATTTGACAGTGACATAATAATATCTGTATATGGCAATGATGGTGTGTGGAAACTAACAGCGGTCGGTTTAATTTATTGATGGAGGTAGTGAGTGAGTGGTGAGTGCAGTGCACACACAGGGATACTTTGCACAAACAACCCCTACTGTGCACAATACCACTGATTGTTCCACTTTGGGGAGAGCCACGTACTCTGTTCATACTCGTACATGATGTTGATACAGCAAGTTAAAAGATTAAATGTCATTTCATTATAACTTGTATCTCCGCCAAGAGGTTAGCAAAACTTATGTGAGACTTTTTGTCACATGTGTTTCTATATTTATTGCGTTTCCGTAATGGTAGGTATTTATCACAGCGTAGTTCACAATTAAGACCAACAAAGAATTCTGTATGTAGCAAGTAGTAAATACAAAGCAAAAATACATCAAGAGAGTAACATTTTTGGTCGATACGCCATCAACAAAAAAAAATGCCGACGGATTTCCACCAATTCACATAGTGATTTGAAAGATTCCGTCTTCAACAATAAACATAGACTCATTAAGTTATTTTACTCCTCTGCTGTATACGTCATCGACGTGGAAGCGTAGCGCTTAGTATTTATTGGGAAAATTTCCAAGTATTAGTATCACAATATTGTATCATTCCATAGCATACTCTTCATAGTATATCCAAAACCAATTAAATTATACTTAGTATAATTAATTACGCCTTTTTAATTGGTGTTTATCGCAATAGTAGTAACACGATTAAACGAACTAGTCTACTCATGGTGATTAACAGTATCGTTATTACTTTAGGGTCTGAACATCAAACAATTAGAAATTCTTAACCGTGATCTTGTTTATAATTTTACTTACGAACAATTAACTAGTACCTCTATCTTATTTTGGAGAATGAATAACTCGACGTTATTTGCTCAGCAACAGTGAGATCTTCATTAGACAGACTGACAACAAAGGAACACAAATCCATACAAAACGACATTCCATATACCTCAAGATTTTCAAGAACCTTGAAGCTCGTGTAGGTGTTTCCGTAACTGTCATCAACAAAGTATATCCCAAAAATTACTTTTGTTCGAGTACGTCAGAACGCGGTGAAATCTTAAGTTCGAGCTGGAGGTACTAGGGTAGCATAACCTTGAGGTGGAATTTGTTCGTGTATTGTTCGAGCCGCGCCCCATTCCGAACGGATTATAAAGTTTAAATTGGTTTACGTAGGCATCGTCGCCGGAGGAAGCAATCTCGAGCCCTGCATCGCACTGTGACGCGGTATGTACCAGGGCTGTCCGGCAGTAACACGATGGAAAAAAATTGTAGAAAATATATAATATCAATAGTACTACAGTAGTCAACAATTTTTTTTTTACATTATTCAACTTACAACATTTTTAGAAAATTATTAGGTAACCATTTAAGTCACTTAGTGCAGTCAAACATTCCGTATTTACGTTCGACAAAATAGATGTTAGTTAAGTATAACGTAATTAAATAAAATTTCAAAGAAAAGTTTACAATCTATATCAAAATGTATGTATTTAAAAGCTTTAATTGCAAATAGCAGCCTTTACGAGCGTATTTAAAAAGAGTTAATTATAGCACTTTACTGTTGACATAATTACCTTTAGATGTCCATGTTTCAATTAATAATTACAGAGAACCCCGGCTAGTAGTTAACTAGGGCTCTGATTACTAATTATAGACATTGATTTTGTAATGTGTTAATTAACAATTACCTTATATGCCTAAGCAATATACATATAATTTAGACTACCTACAACTTTTTAATAGTGCGTATTCTAGTGTTACTAAGTAGGTTAATTAATTAGTATATCGCGTGCTATTATTTGTATTCAATTGTTAGAGGATGTATGTATTTTAAATGTCTAGACGATGATAAAGTCCTTAATTGCTAAACAAATCCATATATAATTATGTGATGCATTAATTTTGCATATCTTTTTAAGAATATTGCGAGTATGGAGTGTTAGATTTGTCATAGTTAATTTTTTTATTGAGTGAGGAGTGCAAAAAGCAATTACGAGGACAGTCGAATTTTGACCAAAATTCGACTGTCCTCGCGACCTCTGGCATTGATTTAAAACATGTGACGTATTGTAGTTTATATATCGACTTACTTGTTAACAATAAGCCCTGCGTCGCGAAGGACTTTACAGACTCGCACAAACATTTATGGACCACGCTAATTTTTGTCCCGTGTGGGAATCGAACCCACAACACGCCGCGCATAACCACTTAAACCACTGAACCGTTCAATTACAAATAAGAATTAAAGTTTTTGTCAACAACCCCAGAGATTTTTGTGGCGCGTGGTTTGGAGACATTAGTTTTGTTTTTTTGTTACACTCATAAGTATAAACTTGCAGTCAGAAACCGCTTATTTTGTTAACATTGTAATTTTTTTTTCTTAAAGAAAATACACAAATATTTTGTAACACCCTTCCGGACAACCCTAGCGTAGAAATGAATTTCGTTGCGTCAGATTTGTACGCGCAAGAATTATGTCGTGTACGTGTGACATGAGTCACATGTGAGGGACAAAAGAGCTGCTCGTTTATGTGACAAACAATAGCATCGTACTGTGACACCTTGTTGGGAAGCGAACCTGCGCTACAATGCGATATTTAGTTACACGGCTGACGTTTTATAATTCCTCTCATATCCCAAGTGATATTGTAAATTTTTTAAGATGGAAAATAAGATTACAGCCATGAGGCAAAGACAGTGAAAAGGGGCTAGTGTCCTAGGGTTGTTGTCGGTGTCATACATCTCTGATTTATAAGGATGGACTCTAGTGGACAGCTGCTGTCACCATAGCTCCCTTAGTTTAAGCTCTGGCGACCGCACTCACTATTAGAAACGTGATATCAGTCTTTTGTAATATAGAGTTACCTTCCCTTCCCGTTGCTGTAATTTTAATAAGAAATCTTCTATTTTCGAGGCCGATGATACGAATTATCATTATTTTTAACTCTCAACTTATTTTTTTACTATGTTGTAATTGTAAGCATTTCGCTACAATGATAAAATTGACGAGTTTTTTTGGCTGACATCATCTTTGTGACTTTCTTGTTTCTTTCACAATTTATGACCTTGATAAGTGTTCCTCTGTAACCTAAATTAATTTTAGTGAAGTTTTAGTGTTTTTATCAAAACAACGTATTGCCTGGATAATACTACAACTAGTAAGCAAGTCCCCGTTAACTAATCCAACGTTAACTCAGAACAAACCAACTGATCAATTTCCTGAAGTCCCGTGACTCGTAAGAGACGACTAATTAATTAATAAGGTACAGCGCACACCTGTTGATCTACTAATAATGAACGAGTTTATACAAGCAGCGTTCAGCCTTTACCTGCCTGGATTAATTGAAAATGTACGTACCTAATACATACATACATAACTATATGTTACATACATAGTTTATGCTATTCCACTGACATGATTATAGGCGTTTTACAATCACAAAATTAGGTACCTGTAATCTAATTTCAGTAGAGTTATAATTACAAATAATCTCGTCATATTACCTTTTTTTACCGTTACAATGGATATTACTTTTACATTTTGTTACATAGTGAGGATACATTTAAAATACGAGGTTAGGTAAAACTTCATTAATCTCTATTTAATCCCTTGGGGGCAACCAGTACACAAACATAGTTGTGTTGTTTATTAATGTGAAAACACTTGACATAAATCGAAACAATCTAAATCAAACTAGGTACCTACTTTGTAGTGCTGTTTCCCTGGTAAGTGCAACAAAGTAACAATAGCGGTAGCAAATATGTAACTACTTACAAATATAATGTTACCCTGGTACAGATAGGAGACAGTTACTTCGAAGGTAGCCCGTGACGTCAGGCGACGCCGCGACGTCGCGGCGCCACAGCTTCACTACAGCCAGTAAATGCCCCCAGATACGTGATTATTTTTATTTTTAACGAGTCAATATTATATACACATTGTAAGCATTATTTTTTTTTAACATGATTAATCCCATTAAGTTTTACTTGATAAGGAAAAGCCATTACAACATTACAGATAACATTGTGGTCTGAGCTGCTTAAGGGCAGGGCTAACATAATTAGCACACGAATAAATTGCAGACACTGACTTTAAACTAAATTACACATTAGAAATACATGGTAGAATCAGACAGTGATCTGTACAGATAAAGCGTTTATATTGTGAGATTATGAGCACCAACAAGAAACGTTCCATTTTTGTCGGACTCACCATTATCTTGCCTATTATAGAGAAGGTTAGCCTAAAACATAGATGCTCCCTTGAGAGCCAATGATAACTTTTATCAGCAATTCACACAGTCTCAAACGACATCACAATATCTTGTACCTCGAGCATATATTACATCTGGCAAGTGAGAGAATCGCTTCAAAATGCTACATGTTACGAGTATATTCGACTTAGACACGACAAGTTAAATTAACTGTCAACAGACAACATAATGATGAACGACGACGGGAGATGTCTAATTAGTGTATAATCCTAGATAAATCACTCGATTAACACGTGCCAATGATAACATGTATAAATCACTGACGCGTATTAATCAGGTGATTTATCTCCAGGATTATAATGTCATATTACATAGAGTACACTGTCCTAAGCTTGGAGATTAAGTTAACTTTAATAAGTAAGATTATAAGATAGGAAATTTAATATATATAATCCAATCTCGGTGAAATTTTAAAATAAATTTCAACATTTTTATTACTATCTTGTGTAGCATAAGCGATTAATCTATTTTATAGATTCATTATAAATAATATTATTGAGAAATATCAGAAACATTGCCAAGCAGTAAATCATAGAATAAAATAATCGAAGCGTGTCGACTCGTCAAATTCGTCTCAGAGCGCATAGAATCTAAAAAGTTTGCTATTACGCGCCGCTTCAGGGGAACATCCAAATCTTATGATTTATCCTAGAGAGCTGCACGACCCACCCCCTGCAGAGGCAGCAGAGCGAGGGGGAGGGGCACCAGCACCTCGTAGAACCAACAAACAGCAATTATCTGATATGGCTCAACCACTTTTCTAATTGCTTCGCGCCAGAGATTGCGTTCGGCCGCGAATAATTTGCTAATGAAAAAGTTTAACAACCACCAACTCTCAGAATTGGATTCTTAAGCTATGAAGAGTTGCCGAGATTTAACAAATTATTACCACGTTTCATAAACAGATGACTTGTGATCTGATTAAATTTCTTGTAAAAGATAAAATTATTACAGCAATAAATTATCTCAAGTTTTATTTCAATGAGATTTTAAAATGATTTCCTAATATTGCACAGCTGAAAGCACTTAAGACTTCTTTGGGATATGAGGGAATTTAAAAACAAATATTGGCATCATTTTGGATTTTCTCCGTGTAAGTAAAATCTCTAAACAAGAAAATAAAACGTGGTCTCGCCACAAGGAAGACATAAGTGCGCAGCGCTTATCCAATATGCATCGCACGCGACACGGAGGTAACGATCGTCCCGGTTGAAACGGTTCACACCTGCCTCCGCCACGTGACAGCCGACAAGTTGCTATGGTGATTCATTTATAAAAACCTGACATACATGTTCAGAAAAACATTGATAGTACATAATCAAATTATAGTAATGATAACAGTATGTATGAGTATATCAATGCACCGTTCAAGGGTAGTTAATCCAGCTGCCATGTCAAGTGTGAGGGAGTGTACAAACGAAGGCGTCGCGTGTCGTACGTGTCTGAAACCCACGGGCTTAACTTAACACCGCCTCTGCATCTCTGTTGCCCTAGTACCGATGTGCACTCAACCGTATTATTCGCAATATAGATTAATTCAGATTCATTTCTGAGAAGTGCGACGTTTATTACTTTTTCTTTATTCGACGATTCGTTTAAGGTGGCCATTCAATTTTATAAAAGATAAATAAATGTGGGTGATAGACGGTTTAATTATCCTGCATAAAAACTAGATCATATTTCAGATTAGCCTAAAACGTTAAACTTTTTCATTCATTATTAATTAATTATCATGTAAAATAAAAAAATGAAATGAAAATTTATTAGATAAATATTAATTAAATTTAGCATCTGTTTCGAAGCTCCTCTACCTCGTCCAGATTTTCATTCAAACTTTCTGACAGGTAAAGGTTATTTGACAGCATAAATGCGAAAATGCTAAATTCTACAAAGGTTTCATAGGAAGTAAACAAAACAAACAAGCTTTGTTGTGCAAAACTCATAGGCAAACATCTATCTATCATTAAAGGTTAAACCCGGGCCCCAACTATTTTACATCATCGCTTAGTTTGTTATGAGGTCCTAGTACCTACTTGTGTTACGAAGAAGAAGTTTGAAGATGAACCCCATGAATCATGTAAGCGTAATGCGTGATTAAAAATGGCTTTTAATAACGTTCTAAGGAATATCTCTTAATAATTATTTAAATTATTTTAATAAAAAAACTTAAAATATGTTATGACGTGACGTGTGTATTTATTCAAACGTGGTGTTAGTATAACTGACGGACTCGCAGTAGCTAAGTAACAACTACGTGGCCGCGTTTACTGCTGTGAGTTTGTGGATGGGTGTCACAATTCTAAACACACCGTGCTTCGGATCGCATGATAAATCGTTGGTTCCGGATTTCATCGAATATCCAAAGTGTGAAAACTGGTCTAACCATCAATGAGTTGTAGAGGTCAGATACATATAAAACGTTGATATACACTCGAAACCGGTTAAATTAGAAGCTGACCTAATTTGGTCAAAGGGTTGGCCAATGAAATGTTGCCAACCTAACATCATCACTTGTGTTTTTTATCCTGCGTAGATTATATTTTTCAATATGGAAGCCTTTGCACAACACATAGAAAATGAAAATGGATAATTCACTAATCGATTTCACAAACAATGCTTTTATAACACACCATTATTATTATAGTTACGACACCATGACAATAAACATTACCTAATATAAAATACACTTCCAGTATCCATACAATTAATCACTAAAAACGTAATTTTCTATCAATTGTCGAACAGTGTCAATGATAATAAAGCTGTAACGGTATTTCAACAGGCTCGCTTACAAAGAAACCAATTCAATAAAGGCACACATAAAATCTCGATGGAACAATAAAAGCTCAACTTTGTATCCGAATACCATCGTACACTCGTCGTACAATTCTTTCGAATGGTCCAAGTTAGATCGTACCTACGAGTACGAGGCTACGTGCGAAGGTTGGCTGAACACGACTAACTAATGAAAATAATCTTCAAAGTTTTTTAATTATCGTGACGGGCACGTGTGTAGGTAGCACGTAGTACCCTCAGACGAATGGAGTGAAGCCAAATGATTTACGTGTATTGTTCCGACTAGTTCTGGCACTCACACTTAATGAAAATGTTCTATTGTACGTGCCTCCACTTAAATAATTTATATGCAGTGTTATATTTATTTTACTAGATAACAATCCTAGTAAATGATGACAAAAGCTCTCAGATATTCAATATCTGAGGACATTATCTAAACTGGGATATTTATATTATATCCTACTAATATTATAAACGCGAAAGTTTGTAAGTATGGATGGATGGATGGATGTTTGTTACTCTTTCAGTTAAAACTACTGAACGGATCTGGTTATGCACAGAGATAGATTATGGTCTGGAGTAACACATAGGCTTTTTACAGCGATAATCGACATACACGCGGGCGGAGCCGCGGGCAACAGCTAGTACTTTATAAAATTAACAAATCCGTCTGCATACTAACATTACAAAGCAAAATATGTTGACGTATTAAGGTAGCCATGACACGTAGGCAGTATATGAGCTACGCACTTTGATGACGAGCTTAATAATTATGAAGAATAAATTACGTACGTGAGATAGTCTAGTTTTTCTTCAGAACAAAATGGCGCGGCTACGGTGGTTGCGGTGCGTAGGTTTTGACTACAATTAAGGCATCTTGAAAAACTCTACTTTGATCAAAGTAACAATAATTATTACAAGTGATTAGTAATAAACATAAAATTTAGTAGAGTGATTAAATTAACAAACGAGTGCCTAAGTAACAGTGAGTACTTGGTTCTTGGTAGACGTTAATGGGCTAAGTTTTCAAATGAATAATTTTATTGACTCAGACATTTTAGACTAGACTCTGAAATCTATTAAATTGTGGATTTAACTTAATGTTATCATTGAGCAAACTTGCTACAGACTACGTTCATAATGTAGAGATAATTATTTTTTTGATTATTTCTAGTTCCATATAAATTCTAGAATCATAAGGAAAATTATTTACATTTATTACTCGGATCGAAAGAGATTTTTGAGTTTGTCGAAGAAGCGGACGAAATACAAAAAACAAATTTTATTTTATATGAGAGTACATAGTTCTATCAAATGTATGAAATAAGCAGCATAGTATTTGTGGCACTCGGTGACGTCAGCACTTTACTTTATTATAATCTGTTCAAAGTATGTAAACTGAATGACCGAAAACTAATTGTTGTGGGAGAGGAGAATATTGTGAGGGGTAATACCTGTGTGTTAGAGAACAACAAAGACAGGGTAAAGTAATAAGAAATGACCAATTAATTTTGTCCATTAGCTTCCTGCAACCTTCACTAGGTCGTCGGTCCACTTTGTTGGAGGCCTGCCCACGCTCAGGGCCGAATTCTGTGGAATACTTTTGGGGCCTATATCCAGCAGTGGACGTCTTTTAGTTGAGATGATATTAAAATTAATTTTGATGACATATACAATATTTGTTGTAAATAATAAAGCTTTTAAGTTACAAATTTAATAAGAAACAAAACTACTTAATTGTAATTCGTAGCACCAGGAACTCAGAGGTCATTAGCAACTAGGTTTTCCTTGTAAGTCTTGCGCGCCAATTCACTAGCTCTAATTGAAAGCAACCCGAGCAGTGTGGTAGGTACGGGCGCAACGGCAAACAACTTTAAAGTTAAAACAGTCCGACTTACTAGGGTGGCAGATAAATGCGTCCCGATCCGAGCGCGATTGCCAACGGCTAAGAGAACAGAAATTGATAGTTTCGGTTTCGAGTAAACTTTACTCGGGAAATTTATATACGGATATAATATCGTCTGTGTGTGTGTGTAGGTACTGTGCTTTTCTGGCTTCAATGCGCTAAGTATGGAGTGACTATTTATTAAAACAGTCACTGTGAATATTACGTTCCGAGACTAACGTTTTTGTTTTTCATAGTTAATATTTTTAATTCTTTCTTAATATAGGCAGAGGTAGACCTAGTCACTTAAACATGACATAATACTTTTAAATAACAAAAAGGAAAAGTAATCAGCTTTTTAACTAACTTAAATTTAATTCAGTCGGTATAATTAAATTTTATTTTTCTTATACATTTAAAGTGTAGTATAGTAATAGTTGAACATTATTTCGAAGTTACTCTTAATTATAGACAAACGTAAAAAAAACTTTTTATGTTCATGCTCGTAGTGATATTTATCTACGCCAAAACAACATAAAAGCAAGGCTATCGGTTAAAAAGTTTACGTCGGAATACAATTTAATTAGTAACGAAGCAAATGTTCTTTCCCTCTCCATTATTTTTTTAGAAACTTCAGTGCGAGTACATTACACAGAGATTTCATTATAAGTACAAACTTTTATGTACTAGGACAATATAAGTATTAAGGAGTGGGTAACGTCACGCACCACTATTGTTCGCGAACCACATAAAGTGTGTGGTACAACAATGGAAATCCTTACGACCGTAAATCTGACTGGATGCGTGTGTTAAATAAAGAGTACAGACTTGTATCGTGTGTACACCTCATAAAAATGCTGATTTTATTAGGGTTGCATGAGTATACAAGAGGTAGTCCACGTGTTGGATGGCGCACCGCACAAGATAAATAAATCGCCAAACTTTACTTGCAAAGAATTTTGAGGCACCAGGTAATGTCAACAATCTATTAACTTTAAGGTCTTCAAATGTCTAAAGGTATGTTTTCAGCAAAGAATTTAAAATGTAAGAAAGGTTTAATTTCACAGAGTGAATTCTTTTAATTACTGAAATGTACTTTCACTTAGATGAGGCGAAAGAATTCGTTGAGTTGCAGTTTCGAAAGAAATAAGAAAGTGTCTAAGAAACTAAGCGCCGATTCACGCGCTCTAATTGAAACAAACTTGGCTCAAAGTTAGTCGCTCACAAAGGCGGGTACAACTGCGCGTCAGCAAAAAGCGACGTTCCACGTAAACCTTCATTTCATCGTGTTATATACGAAGATGATTTAGTGGAGCGAATTTTTCGCGCCACGAGCCCGTGCCGCGCCCTCCACCGCCGTGCCACGCCGCCGTCTCGTCTAAATAGATGCTGAATCGAATATTACAGTCAGATGCCGACGGGTGGGTCCCCTTACGTGCGGTGTGCTCGCGCCTCTACACATCCGAATTCGTGATGAAAAATAAAAGAAAATTATCGTCAGTCTCCAAAATGAATACTCCCCCGGGTTGTGGCAGAGTTATCTCCATAAATAGTGTCAGAAGATGATTTATACCGGGCGTCACGGTTCGAGAGGCCGCGGCTGACAAATGAGGTCCCGCGGCACCGCCGCCACCGCTCCTTAATCACAATTTTAAACTTAGGCTTAGACCACGGTGGACGATTTTATTAATTATACTTTACGCAAATAAGTCTTATAATTTATTAAAACGGATCCTTATATTACGAATACGTTTACCAAACGACTGACACACATAGCATACTTGAAACCACTACATTTCTAAGAATTTAAAGATGTACTAACAAAGGATTGATCAAAATCAGTCCCAAGAGATAAATTAAGATGTGTACCCTTGAAGTTTAAATACTCATAGAAAAAACTGTCAGAAAACGAGGCGACAGGCGTGTTGATATCGGAAAAGTACCAAGACGAAAGCGCAAGCTGACGCTTGTATTGAGATATTGTACAAAGGCACATGTCAGTATGTTGTATATAAGGATTTGAAGGAGATAGGGACCGTGCGCATTGAGATGTCAAAATTATTAGTGGCACGTGTTCAGTAGGTGGGTGTAAGTTCAAGCTATATTGTTTTGTTCATTCACATGAGAAATCTAGAGAAAATGACTATCGACCGACGAGACGGCAACAGAATATGTTATTATTGAGAGTTCAATATGTGACCTTATATTCTGTACGTGTTTGAACACGAAACGTGGCCATATAGAGGAAGTGTAAGGTAATGGTGATTGTAGACAACGACTATATGAAGTAAAATCATAATTGCATACATTTTTAACATAAGTACAGAATGAAAATGCTGAACGTAAATTAAGAAATGATGTGGTGTGCAGTTACTAAAAGGATTAAGTAAGAAATAAGTACATTTGAGGAAGCTTCATAGTGGCGGTAGTGACAAAATGTTAGAAGTAAGTTGTTAGTTCAAAACGTCTATGCGACTGAAAGATTTATCATTATGAGTGTTGATGGGTTAATAACGTGAGGGGTGATATGTAGGAAAAGAGATTGAATGTTTAGACGATCACCAATAGAGGACAATGGAGGAAAAAGACCGCAAGTAACACGTAACTAGGGCAAGCTGAAGAAGAATGATAAACTAAGGTCAGTCTAATAAATCATATTTAAAATTAATAAAACAATGCTATATACCTATAATATCTATCTCGTAAAACAGTGCATGACTTGACATAAAATATTACCCGAGGTAGGGTGGAGGCAAAAGCGTCCTTCTCCGAATTTTGATAAACATAAAGTCTAAAAACAATACAATCGGATGGGTATATTACGACTGTTAAATAGGAACAAATACTAAAACGTCCCTATTATTGAAACATTGGAAATCCAGTTTAAACAACTACAAGGAACATTTTCGGTGCGACACAGTGGGTACACACCTAGTGGGCACTTTAACACACCTGTGTGCAACTTTCAGCACATTAGCGCGGAGCGGTCATCCCTCGCATCTCTTCCCCCCTTTCCCCTCTTCCATTTTCGGCCACCACTTCAATAACACCGACTCTTAGCGTTTGTAAGGACCGTCACGTACTGGCGACTATGAGAGTCAACTTTTGAGCATTTGAAAAACAGTTGTGGTAAATAAACGAACTGATTGTTTTCACAGAAGCAACGCTAAAACCTTGTAAAAATACATCAATAAGTCGGGTGAAAAAAAGTTAAATGCTGAACTGATTATTGCACTTGGTCAGAACAAGTTATGAATATTCTTCGCGTTTCACAAAAAGGCTCCATAACTTTAAAACGACTGAATCAATTTTCATGAAACGTAAAATTCAGATTATATAAGTCATAAGTCATAAGTATTTTATTTCGTAACAATATACATTGTGTAGAAAACGATTATTAAAACTACATAAAATTAATCATAAATATAAGGTAGGTAGGTACACAAAATTCTATCATAAAATACACAAATTAGGAATAAATCACATAAAATTTACAATAATAAAAATTATTCAAATAAATTACAATTCATAACAATTAAAAAATGTCAATAAAATTAAATAAATGTCAAGAACAAAATATATTTTCACTTTAATTAATTAAACACATAAAATTCACAATATACTATAATAAAAACCAATTTCATAATAATTATTGAAATAATTTACAATGCATAACAATAAGAAAAATGTCAAAAGAATTAATAAATGTCAAGAACAATATATATTTTCAATATAATTAATTAAATTAAATTAATGACGGTATGTAATTAGGTTACCTCAAATAGCAGTTACAGTTGTTTGTCATTAATAAACTCGTCAATGCTATAATAGCCTTTCCTCAATAAATATGCTTTAAGTTTATTTTTAAATAAGTTCGCACTGTAAATACTTTTAAATTCTGTGGGCAGCTTATTGTATAATGAAACTGACTGTACTCTAGAACTTTGTTGCACTACATTAAGTTTTGGTTACCTGATGATGAAAGGAAGGTATCTCTAACCTTCCTTTCTTCATCAGATTCAATTTTGTAGAGATTTTTTACAAAATTAGACAATACTACCAAAATATATATTATGTCCTGCGCAGATGGCTAATCACCGTTAGGCATGACTGAAGTCGATCTAGAGCATTATAATTATAATTACTATTATGTCACGTTAAAGAATACTGAGACTACGTAAACTCTTGGTAGCATTAAGATTCATACAGAAAATTTGTTTTCAACAGTTCCCAACGTCAGCTCTATACTTGCCTTCTATGAAGCGAACATTTTCTCCAGCGCCAACAAAATTGTGCAGTACTCCAACCCGCTAAACTACTTAACGTCACAACCACGTACTTAATGCAAATACATTCGTGATATGTCACGGTATTCATACTTATTCTAAAAGTCACGCTTCAATAAATCTTTGCTACTTCTCTCACAGTCGGCTATTCTTCGGACTTTTAAAATTAGGTTTCCAAAGGTCGACGCTTTAAAATGTTTTTGTGGAAAGTTAAAGTAAATAATATCTTTGGCAAATGGAGATTAAATATACTATACTTATAATGGTTATATGATTTTAAGATGCAGTTAATATTATATAAATCAAAGGTATATCCATTCGTCGGCAACATTTTAAATGTTGGCATGGCGATTTTAACCTTAGGAAACAACAAAATTTGGATATATTACGTAAAGCAGAATAAAATAATTCAGACATAAATCGAAACTTTTACCCTGACCAACCTAAGTGTATTTTATTTATTTCTTCCGGATCGTAAATAAAATGAAAGGCAATAAATATCTACGCATGATTTTCCTTAAAACAAAGTATTTATTGTATACCACGTGCTGTTACATCATATTTTCTTGTTTATCTGTGTATAGAAATAATAAAATGTATTCGTATTTTTTTCATAATGCGCTTTTCGGGTTCCAGCCCAGCGCAATACCAATTATGCTATCCGAGCTCCTACTCCTAAGTTCGAATTTGTCCACCGTTTTTTCACGTCTTAGAGCGACTGAACGTCAGCTTCAGTCAACCGTTAGCTGTTACAGGCTCGACTTTATCCACATGGCTTTTCATATTTACGTAATTATTTATTAAATGTTGTGTGACATTATGGTTATTCGGACCATCACTAATACATCTTACGAGTAAATGTATATCTACTCTGCTAAAGTATGCTCTCCTAGTGCACTCAGCCGATAAATGTTATTTGATTAATCGCCTTTCACGCATCCTTTCCACATGATCGAATCTCTGAAGACCTTTTCGAAATTAAATTGTCATTGCAAAACGTCAACCTTCTAAATACACCTACATGCCTAGTATCTTCGTGTAACACACACACAGCGAATTGTTTCACCCCGCTCCCGTTGAGATAAAGTAGAGTGGAAACGCTTAAGGGTTTGTAACCAAACCAAAATATCGGTTTTATGCAAGTTTGATAATATTTTTATTTGCCAGGTGGACTAACCTTCGTAACTCCAAATCCATGCGCATATTTTGCGTGTGGTTAGGTGGATTATTTAAGTTACCCCAGCTAGTCGAAGAAAGCCAGCAACCACTCGATTTTGTCGGCGGTTTCTTAGGGAGTACCTAGATTTCCGAAATATTTATAACATACAACAGCTCGAGCATCTATTCGTTACAAAAATCTGGAACTTCTATACAATACGCGCATAACAAATGACAAGCAAATTTTTACAAAGAAAAATGTCTGCAAAGTTTATATAACTTTTGAAGTACGTTTAAAACATGCAAATACATTGACAAGGGGAGGGGGCTCGTCAGCTGTGCTTAGCCGGGTATGTGTAAATCTGCGCAAATTTATTAGTGAGCACGTATAGCGTAGCTGTAACGCAAACATGGCACTAAGTAACACAACATGCTGACGTATTTGCGTGTGCGACATTACCAAATTTACCTTTTACGCGAAAGTGTTATAGCCAATACGGCTAAATGGATCTGAATGAAACTTGGGATAGCGATATAATAGTCTGGAATAGCACAAAGGCTTCTTACTTTTACCCCGGTAAAAGCACTGTCACTAGGTGTTCCCCGCCAGTACGATTCCACTGAATAATTTGCCATCGTCATCATTCTTCACGCAAAAACTACTGGACATATTTTAGATTTAAATGAAACTTTACAATGTTATATATCTTATAGGTACATCCGAATAACATAAAGGCTTTAATTTATTTTTTAAAACCGACATTCAATTGGATGAACGCGAGATCCGCGCCACAAAAAAGGCATGTACAGAAACTATATACATTGCCACCAATGTAGAACCTATTTCCCGGAACAAATCACAATGCATTTAACTTTATACATTTTAAAGTCCGCTGTACCTACGCACTCAATAGCTTGAAATTGTAAATCTACCAACACATAGTAGGTGTTGGTAGAATTACTATTTCAAGCTATTTATTTATTCTATAAATTCTTCCGGTTTGGGTATCAAATACATAAAATGAAATTAGGAATTTACAAGATACCTTTTTTACTTAAGACTCTTACTCACTAAATGAGAGTTCTACGGTAAGCCACCGATTTATAAACCAGGTTGTAATAAATATGTCTATTGCATCATACTAATTGATCTTCTCAAATAGATAGATACATCACTTTAAATTAAATTGAATTTGTTGCTGGTTTTAAATAATTATAGTACAGCATCATTTAGAACAGTTTATCACGTAAGCAGAGGATTCTGCTGCGGATGAAGATTGTTACTTTTAATAATAAAAGTAAATAATATAAATAAAATATCAAATATATATTATATAATAAAATATTCAACAGACAACAATTTTATTTATTTGAAACCCTAGTATTCGTGGAATGCGGCGCAGCGCCGCTGCCAGGCTCGTATCACCGCAAGGAGTTCCCTCGTGTCCATTTCACGAGTCAGCGGATGCAATTCCGGAGCCGATATCGAATCGGACGACATCTATACGGATGAGGTCGCTAAACGGGTTTGAAGAAATATCAGGATATTCGACCAAACGAGATACTGACTGTTGCAAAACTCAATTTTGTATTTTTCGTAGAAATTCTTCAATATATTTGAATTTAAAATATGAAATGGGATATGGATATAAATTGCGACATATCATGCGAATATTTTATCTTGCGTTAAAATCATAAATAAAATAATAAATTTAATACATTATTCAGTCTTCATGATGTTCATGAAGACTAATAAAGTATTTTTGTAATCACAAACTATTATTTGTAACTATGAATATAAGTTAAATTTGAATGCTAAGCAAGTTTATCACTACATTGTTTGTGATCATTTGAAAGATCTACGAGTTGTTAATTAGTATTTTTTTTATTGGAACTAAGTAATGACAACCTAGTACTATAATGTTTTCTGCTAAAAGAAAGCCTAACATCATAGAATAATAAAGAGAAACCTAAACAGTAAAAGTATAAAAAAATATATAACATAGCAAGGAGACAAAGCTCGTTAATATTTTAAGAGCTTCAAACGGAGCATCTGACGGACGGCACAATTTAATTATGGCAACTCTCTGGCGAATTATGTTGTTAGATAATACCATACCTGGTTGGCAAACGGTCGCTTTTTCTTTACAAGACAATATCAAGTCTAAATACCGTAACAGAAGATGCAATACTCGTTGGACGAATCAAATATGAGTACCTAAGTAATACATGTATGTCTTATTATAATATACGTTGACGCCAATTTTAAGAACGCAATAAGACTTTAACGCTAGAGTAATATTTTAATTTTTTATATTAATATATAACACGCACAGCGCTAAAATGCCGACTACGTTTTACGTACAGTGTTACAGACAGACACACAAACAGCGTCAAATTAATACACCAGGTAAAGTTAGTAATATGTGTGAGAAATACAGAGATTTCCTAAGTAATATGTGTGAGAAATACAGAGATTTCCTATCATGAGTTCTCCAGGTGAGTATGTCGATACGCTAATTATGATGAAGGGTTGTCTTTTAACATTCCCTTTAACTCTGTCAGTACTCGTACTGCTACTGAGCCATAAAACAAAACCGTTGGACCCGTCGCGCCAAATAATAATATTTTTGTCATTATATCATTGTTCAAAACAAAAATAAATTGCAATTTATCTTTTATTATACGATTGAGTGACTACATTATAAACATTGAACTTTTTTAAACAAACATCATTTATAACGAGAGTAAAAATCGCCATATTGAAACAAGAAACCAATTAATTTCCGCTGATTGGCAACGATTTGAATATCCAGCTAACAAGCTTCGACGAATAAAAACAAAAAAAAAAGTCGCGAGCGAAGGATTTCTTTAAAAAAAAAGTTTATCTCAAAATGTATTCCGTTTGAGTGAGTCTACGTTTAGATAAATGATTTGTGTTTAGCTTGGTATATTTACGATGTTCGCTAAAGTGCTTGCTCATGACATTTGTAAATTAAGTCGAAGTTCATCGCTAGGGCGACTCAACTACCTAATATATTTTGTACCTACTTCTAATTTAGTAACTTTTTTTCAAAAGACTTTTATCTTTAACATACAATTGAGCAATTGACGGATATGAGTACCACCTAGTTGACCACAAGACCAATATTCTAGCCACCTTAGTCACTATTGTCACGTAAAATAATCTATATTCTTGTTTGGGAAAGCAAATCTCACCTGCCGCTGTGATCTTTAAATAGGTCTACGGGACGTGGGAAGTGCTTGTTGTGGTTTTAACCCTTCTCATAGTAAGAGGGGACAGGACACGTGCCCAGAAGTGGAACTGTAATTTATATACAGAATGGAAAAGATAGTGATTTTATATGTAAACATGTACTTGCATACTCCAAGATAGCTGACTGAAAGAATAACTTAAATTCTTTGACTTAAAATTTGATATCTTATGAGTGTAATACATTTATTTGGAGACATTTATTATAAGCGAAATGTTTTGGTACACACACGCTTTAACAAGTTTATAACAAAAACACAGCAACGCATTTTCAATTACGATACGATCGAGAATGTTATTTACTTTATATTAAGTTCATAAGAAACACATAAACAACCCTTTTCCGCACAGAGGAACGTGTACTAACGGAATTGTTTTTCAATATTTCATCAAAGACTAACAGATGATTATTTATTCAGTCTCTTTATCTTTATACTTGCCTGGTATTTTGAAATGTATTGAATCATATTTTGTCGACAACAACAACGTGTGTCTTATTCATTAGTATTCTGCGCATGAGTTAACTGATTCAAATGCTAATCTAATTCTTGTTTTTGTTCGACCGACCTTTAGCTTCATTTAACAAGCCACCGTCCTGTGTAAACTCTGTGTTCGGAAAATATACTTGTTACGGTATCATGAGAGCCTAGTACGCCCCTCTTTGTTATGCCATCACCTAATTTACTGTTAAATAGCAAGAAAAACGAAAAAAAATCTTTTTTTTTCTATTTCTAAAGGTTGGTGAAACCCAATCAGCTTTTTGGATCTTCAAATATATTTTGTATAGACTTTGACACAGAAAAGTACAGCGAAAGTTGGGAGCTTGGTAATCTATGTTTTTCATCCAACTTCAAAAGAAATGTCTGGATCCAAACATCTGTAAAAAGAATATCTAGCAAAAAAACATTCCAGGACCAGGCTAAGTTCACAAAATTGAAACATGAAGCAAGCTTAAACCCGACCTGATTAAGTCATCCTTACACCGTATACTAAGTCTTTGTCACCTAATATATTATTACAGAAGGTTAACTACAAAATAACAGATATATAGTTTACAGTTGATTTATTACAGAGATATTGTATTATATAACAAATAGTAGCCCGCCCCGACTTCGCCCGGGTTAAACTATTTTCACCTCAACTTTCTTTTTTTTTTCGTCCATGGACAATAATGAATATGGCAACAGCCATAACAAATATTGTAAAACGTGTGAACGTGTAAATACATTAATATGGCAAAGTGCTGTCACTGCACATTACTCACGTTCATCGTTTAATCCCTTCCAACACATAATTGTATTTTCCTTTGTTATGTTTTAATATAAATAGATTAAGATTAAGAATAAAGATCAGTCGATTACAAGCAAAAATCATCGTCTTATTTTACTCCTCAAAACGAATATAGCAATACGCTATAATTGGTGACCCCGACTGGCTACCGCTTCTCTAGTGCTGATATAATACCGGGACGACCGGAACCCAAATTGGTTTTCAGCATCAAATCTAGAAAGTGATAGAAAACAAACAAGACACCATGGCTCCACCAGCGACTCCAGCGAAAGGCGACGCCAGCACTGATAGTATTGCAGCGATATCAGTTACCGAGAAACTGCCTCAATTTTGGACTGACTCACCAAGATTGTGGTTCGCGCAGTTCGAAGCAATCATGGCTCCCCAGAAACAAGGAGAGGAATATAAGTACAACATGGTAATTGCCAAATTGCCAAAGGAGGTGATCCATCAAGTAAGCGACATCCTGACACATCCTCCAGACGAGCAAAAATATACGGCTATTAAAGATCGCCTTATAAGCTGTTACGAGGAGAGCGAGCACAGAAAATTTCAAAAGCTATTATCAGAGATGGACCTCGGTGACCAGAAACCTTCCCAGCTATTACGAAAAATGCGGGAAGCAGGCAGCGGGAAGATGAACGACGATACGATACGTCTCCTGTGGTTCCGACAACTCCCAGCCACCATTACATCTATCATTGCAGTATCCGAAGACTTGACATTGGAAAAACTGAGCGAAATAGCCGACAAAATTCACGAGAATCTAACGTATACACGAACGAGCGCCATATCGTCGACAGCTGACATCAGTTTAATAACAAACCTGACGTCACAAATTGCAGCGATGCAAATTGAAATAAACGAGCTTCGCAACAATCGTCTGTCTCGAACGCGACAACGCAGCAGTTTCCGGTCACGTAATGATTCACGCTCACGGTCAATGTCGCACTATCGAAAGCCGCAGAATGGCATTTGTTATTATCATAACAAATTCAAGCAAAATGCAATAAAATGCCGGCAGCCGTGTACATGGAAGAAAAATACGAATGCGATGTCGGAAAACTACTAATAGCACAGAAAGCGACGGATCTCTGTGCTATGCACCCCGCTAACCGTCTAACTATAACCGACTTAAACAGTAGTTATAGATTTTTAGTCGACACCGGTGCAAACATTTCCGTTTTAAATCGCACGGAACATGATAGCGACGCATGCAAATACCAAGTATACGCCGCCAACGGAACCCCAATTAACACATATGGAGAACGCACGCTAACACTGAATTTCGGACTCCGTAGAGAATTCAAATGGTGTTTTACCATCGCCGACGTGAAAATGCCGATTCTAGGAGCCGATTTCCTCGAGCATTTCCAGCTGTTAGTGGATATACACGGACGAAAATTGATCGACAAAGAAACGGGATTAGAAACGCCTGCACGAATAATAGTAGCAAATATTTCATCAATACGAACAATTAACTCGAACTTACCAGATTCGATCAGGTGCTTGTTAGAAAAGTATGAAGATATTACAAAGCCTGGATCGATGAAGAACCCTCCGAAACACAATGTTAAGCATGAGATTATAACAAAAGGGTTCCCAGTTGCTACACGGGCACGTCCTCTTCCTCCAGACAAATACAAAATCGCAAAGCAAGAGTTCAAGGAGATGATGCATATGGGAATTTGCAGACCCTCAAGCAGTGAGTGGGCATCCCCACTTCATATGGTCAAGAAGAAAAATGGCGAATGGAGAGCATGCGGTGACTACCGCGCACTCAACAAAATTACCGTACCGGATAGATACCCATTGCCACGACTGTTAGATTTTACGTATATCGCAAGCGGAAAAACCATTTTCAGTAAAATCGATATAAAGAAAGCATTCTATTCGATTGCTGTCGCTGAACCAGAGAAAACAGCGATAATAACGCCGTTCGGACTTTTCGAATTTACAAGACTTCCGTTCGGTTTAAAGAACGCCGGACAGTCATTTCAAAAGTGGATGGACTCTATATTTAGAGATTTAGACTACGTATATGTTTTCGTTGATGACATTTTAATTGCTGACTCAGAAACCGACGTCCACTACAAACACTTAGAAGAAATATTCAAACGCCTGCAAGAAAACGGCATTACAATTAACACAAACAAGTGTGAATTTGCAAAATCGGAGATTGATTTTCTTGGTTATCATATAACGAGCCAAGGATTGACGCCTACAACGGAAAAAGTTCAAGCAATTAACGAATATCCGAAACCAAATACAGTGAAAGAACTACGTCGTTTCTTAGGCATGTTAAACTTCTACCGAAGCAGCATACCGTACGCAGCGAAGCATCAAGCGCCTCTAAATAGATACTTGAGAAATTCGAAGAAAAATGATAAAACAATCATTCAGTGGAATAAAGAAGCGGACCACGCTTTCGAGCGCTGCAAACAGGATATACGACAAATAACGTCAATAGCCTGCCCAGACAGCCAAACCCAACTAGCAATGATGACTGACGCAAGCTTAAAATGCGTAGGCGCCGTCCTACAGCAACGACAAAAAGGAAAGTGGGAACCGATAGCTTTCTTTTCAAAAGTACTAAGCGAAGCTCAAACGAAATACTCTACTTACGACAGAGAGTTACTGGGAATTTACATGGCAATTAAACATTTTAGAAGACTCATCGAGGGCCGAGAATTCACCGTCTACACGGATCATAAGCCATTGATTCAGGCATTCGATAAGAAGCCATCATTGAATGACACACCGAGGCGGATTCGATACCTGGACTACATATCGCAATTCAGCACTAATATAACACATATTAGCGGCAAGGAAAACACAGTTGCAGACGCCTTGTCTCGAGTTGTTGAAACGATATCATTACCATCCAATATAGACTGGAAGGAGGTAGCAAATTGTCAACAAAACAATGACGAACTCGAACGATTGAAATCAAATAAATCATTACGGTTCGAAACGGTACATTTTCACGAGAAAGGAATCAAGATATTCTGCGACTTATCAACCAGGAAACAACGACCATTTCTTCCCCTTAAATTCAGAAGAGACATTTTCGAGAGTTTCCACAATATAAGCCATCCCGGAAAAAACACTACGAGGAAGTTAATTGCAGCGAACTACATTTGGGAAAACATGAACACGGACATCAACAAGATGACTGAAGCATGTTTACAGTGTCAACGTTCAAAAATACATCGGCACACCAAATCACCACTTGGAAAATTCATGCCAGCAGAAAGATTCTCTCATCTACACGTCGACATTGTCGGACCCCTCACAACATCCCAGAATAAACGATACATCATAACAATGATTGACCGATGTACGTCATGGCCAGAAGCTTTCGCAGCGTCAGACATCACTGCAGAGTCAATTGCAAGAGTGATATACGAAGGGTGGATAACCCGATTCGGATGTCCTGAATACATAACTTCAGATCAGGGAACTCAATTCGAATCAAGAATATTCAGAAGTTTGGCAAAACTCATGGGAATAAATAAAATACGGACAACTCCGTATCACCCACAGTCAAACTCGAAAGTCGAACGATTACACAGAACTATGAAAGCAGCATTAATGGCAAGAGGGAACACTACAAACTGGACAAAGGAACTAGCCACAATATTACTCGGTATCCGTACCAGCTTACGGCAGGATACTGGATTTTCGGCAGCCGAACTAGTATATGGAACAACAATAACGTTACCTGGAGCATTTTTCGAGACAAGAAGCCTAACAACCTACACTGAAATGGTAGAAGAGTTGAAGAAAAACATCGAACGAATAACTTCCGTGCCACAGAGAGAGCGCACAAATGACAAAATATTTGTACATCCAAAATTAGCAGAATGCACGCACGTATTCTTACGATGCGATAGATTGCGGCCGAGCTTGACGCCGCCATACGACGGACCTTATCTCGTAATTAGACGGAGCGATAAATTATTCACGATATTGATAAACGGAAGACACAGTACCGTATCTATCGACAGGATAAAACCCGCCTTCGTAATAAACGATAAGGAGATAAGAAATCGCACATCAGTAGATAAGAAAATAGTTGTAGAAACGCAAGATAATCTAGCAAATAAAAAAACACGTGCAGGGCGAATCTCACGCCCAACGGTTCGATTCCAGCTATGATATATAAAGCTATACAAACGATCTACAATCACCACTCACGACAAAAAGTTTTCACACGCAACATGGGATCCAACACAAGTACTCATGAGAAAGAACAAGTCAACATGGTGCAAAACAACGCGCCAGCCATTCCGGAAGAGTTACTGCAGATACACTCTAGGCTCGCTGAGGACCTACAGAGCATACGAGGTTGGATCACAATAACGATTATCGCAGTGATAATAATAATATGCATCATCAGTGTCTACATGTTGTTCCGAGCGATCGGAACAAAAATCGAGAAGAGATTTATGCGTGTGATACGAGAAACCAACGTGGTGTAGGGTAATAAGTTTAATCGTAAATATTTTTTTTTTTAAGGAGGGAGTATCTATGGCAACAGCCATAACAAATATTGTAAAACGTGTGAACGTGTAAATACATTAATATGGCAAAGTGCTGTCACTGCACATTACTCACGTTCATCGTTTAATCCCTTCCAACACATAATTGTATTTTCCTTTGTTATGTTTTAATATAAATAGATTAAGATTAAGAATAAAGATCAGTCGATTACAAGCAAAAATCATCGTCTTATTTTACTCCTCAAAACGAATATAGCAATACGCTATAATGAACATAGCAAAAATAATATTAGCGAAATCGGTGCAGCTGTTTTCGAGATTTGCGCTTAGTAACACTTAGTACAGTTAAGCGATTCATTTTTATATTATAGATAATATTCAAATTAAAGCTGTTTTCGTTATTCTACGATGAATGGCAAATGTCCGTACTTTAAATTTACGATAATGTGAATTGTTCGCATTTGTCGTATCGTAAGTGGATCGCGTCGGTAACGAGACGGTCGCGATAGCAGATAGAAGGTATCATTGCGTAATAACGCGGTACGATATCGCACCGTACGATATCCGCGATCGCGAGGACCCCGCTCGGCGCGGGGTCCTCGCGATCATACATACATACATACTTCTAATACAATTCTACGTTTGGGCCCTCACAATTACATTATTAAATATATTATTATTTATTATCCTTTATAGTACCTACTTTCGTGCAATAATAATCATTCATTACAATGCTACTGTTATGATGAAAACAATTTTCGAACTTCGCGAACATACTCTTATACAATATTTATGCCTAAGGCATTAAGTCCAGTCCGCCTCTGTAACTTTGTGCAGGAAGTTTTAAATAAATAAATATTTCCTCTAACACTATTGGTTTGCTGTAAGAAAACTCAATATTAAGTTAAGCTCGCCTTTGTTCATGTCTTTTGTTAAGTATTTTGTTTTGTGACTATAATTTGTGTGCATAAAGAATTAAAAGAAAAGAACATTGATGGTCTCCGAAGTGTTCTAGTTTTTCATGACTTTCTAACTGCTGCTTCACTCCTAGTCGGTCTTAGTGATAAAGATGAACTGTAGGGGATTCTCTGCTTAAATAATGACGTCAACTAGAATTGTAGAATGGTTTCACCGGCCTCCATAAGTACAAGGAAATTGCAGTGGGTGCTGCACATAGATCACCAATTGTAACAGTGTGCAATGTTTGACAGTAGATTATTATTTTATTATGTCAATTAATAATAATATTTATAATATTTTCGGGACAACTCACACACCGCCATCTGATTCCAAACTTGGCAGAGCCTGTACTATGGAAACCAGATAACTGATAACAGACTTATATATTTCTAAATACATACATATTATACCTAGACATAGAACAAACAATCGTGCTCATCACACAAATATTTTTCCTGGGTGAGAATCGAACCCACGACCACTGGCGTAGTTACTAACCACTAGACCAACAGGCCAGTCAATTAATGTCATAAATATAACTTATCAAAGTCAATCGACTGAAAAACTAGAATTTTAAGAGAAGTCTGTAAATTTTATTCAAAGTAACAGTCAACATTTGAACATAGAAGGTACCCAATAATATCATTAGAGGCGTTCTCAATATTTTTCATTAAAGACTAAAATACAACAATTTTAAAAAACTGTACTTATTTTTCGTCAAACTTTCAAAACAGTTTATTCTGTAAACTTATCTCCGACTGGTATTGTGCCATCCAAACTAGTTTTGAGAACTCAACAACTTGCAACAATACATTTGATTGGTTGGGATTTCTATTCAAAACTTGTAACATTTACAACAGGAATCGTTTCCAATATTTAAACTTATTTACCGATCGCGTTCCGTAAGTTTTCACAGGTTTCCGTACATGAGCCCGACATAGGTGGAACATACTTAAATTACCTACTTGTATAAAACTTATGAAATCCGGGCACCGAATATTTGTTTGGGAACTTACTTTTGTTATAAAATCGTAACTAAGTTGTTCCATGTATGAAAAGATGCTAAGTTAGCATCACAAACAATGTTGAGATTGTTCCACAAAGCTGTACCGGTAGCTCCGGCGCCGGCGGTGCATGCACGACGCTTCGACGGGCGTGTTTGTTATAAACACTATTAATTCGGTTCACAATGCTCACTATTCTCTTTTTACTTCGTCTGCGGAGTTTCAGATGCGGTTCCTCTAAACGATTTTATAAGTTCAGTTATAATAATAAAAATAGCAACCCATATATGTCCCACTGCTGGGCACGGGTCTCCTCTACTCTATCAAGAGAGAGAGAGAGGGGGTTTAGGCCTTAATTTACACACGCTGGCCTAATGCGGGTTGGTGAATCAAACATGTCTTTAGAATTTCTTGTAAGGCATGTGGGTTTACTCACGATGTTTTCCTCCACCGTTAACATATGGCGAATCATTTGATTAGTAGATATACAGACTCCACAAAGTCAAATTTACATTGGTACTGCCCGGGATCGAACTCGCACCTCTAGCGTGCAAGTTGGTTACTTTCCCACTCGGCCACCACCGCTTAATTCAGTTAATATTTAATAAACATTAAGTGTTCCAACAAACGTAGAAATTAGTTTAATGTTGATAGAACAGACACGTTTATACTTTATATCTAGTAAGTAAACAACGTGATATTTATCTAAAAATGTGAGTATTACAAATAACCTAAAAGAAATAAAATCCATATAAATATGTCAGTAACACGTCAATATTCATTATAATCCACTATTTTTCCTCGGTAGCGAACAAAGGAGTCTGTCAACATCGATATTTATAAAATTTGCTTTTAGCTCTCGAGCGTGACATGTTCACGTCTATATATATGTATAATAGAATAATAAACATAACGTACGTGTGTAAGTATAAAGTATCTCTTATCATCATCGGAGACGTATTAAGTCAGGTGTAGCGAGGAGGCATGCCCCTACCCCCACCCCCTTCTCCCTAATGCTCACAAATTAGCCACGAACCGCTGGCTCCCGATGGGAATGCTACGACTGGTCTTAGCCGAGATGTACGAGTGAAATAATAAAATTATTTATTAATAGGTACGTATTTTCTCGAGGGCCTAATAAAATAGCGTTGAAATGGATATAACTAGGAATATAATTATGAGAATATTTTATTATGTTAAAACAAGTAGGGCGTGTTTAAGTCATTAAATTTGAAAAGGCAATTCGAGCCCATTGTGCAAATGGTGCGGCCCCTAGAGTGAACTTGTACCTTTTATTTAACTCCTGTAAATGACTGGGAGCCTGGTACAATACTTGCCCACGCATCTAGGAACGCCCCATATTTGCTCTTAGGACCCTGGATCCTAAGAGCAAACATAAAAAAATGTTTTGTAAAACAAGTACTTTACTATTTTTTCGGTCATTTAAAATGTGTCTATCCAAAAATATTGTAGTAATAGTAATAAAGATTCAATTAGACTCGTAAGACGTTTAATCTATTTTAAATCGATAGCAACCTGCAATCAGTTTGGGAAGAGATTTAAAAATAACCCCTGAAGGAGCTTATCGAATTTACGTCTGTGACGATAGGTGTATAACCGAGGTTTCCAAATAAGAACAGATCCGTCGCCTTGGGCGGGAATCGAATTTGGGACCCGGAGCTACCCAAATTGATTTACGCTACCCTTACAGCCGCGAGGTTACGCAGATTTCATATTTGGGATCGCGATCTCATCTCAAGTGATATATAGATATATAATGTTCAATTTTGTGAAACATTACTGTAAAATGGCCAAACGTTCTTTTTATTAATTTGCTATAAAAATATAAAATATTTCGATATTGAAATAAAACAGGACCAAAATGATCTAAGAGTTAACACAATTTCTTTGGTAAGTCAAACAGTAAAAATAGTTAATACCAAGCTCGCAAGGTAGCAGAGAAGGAAGGCTTGATGTTTAAGTTAAGATGCTTTATGAACTCGTTCAAACTCAAAAGCATTCTCACTTGGCTGTACTCGAGGCTCAACACTGCGTACTGAAGAACTCTGAAATTCCGCCGAATTACCACTAATGGATAACTGTGCTGAAATGTTCAACTTCCAAGATCTTAATTATCGAAGGATTTATAATAATAATAAATCTTTATTTCAGAAGAAAAAAAACAAATCAGTAGCATAGTTTAAAAAGCCTGAGACCCGGAACTGTCTGTACATGTAAAGATAATCACATTATAAACTATACAGTTAAGCGATGAGTAAAAGATTTTTTATACAATAAATGTAACAATAACTCGTTATTATAGTTTTGTATCGATTGGTACTTATACTAATGATGTAAAGTAAACAAAAAGCTATATTACGAATGCAAACCGCACAAATTACATTACACGTCATTGGCAATGTTAACCCTTGCACTGCCGCGCCGTATTCGATCAAATACCAAATACAGCGCGGTTTATACGTCGATCAGAGGCGCACGTTCGCGGTCGGTCGAAACGCGATGTGCTATCGAAGCGGCTACTACATAATTATGTTTATTGACCAACATAGTAAATGTATTTACATAGTTAAGCCATCTTCTAACATTCGACTGCGAGAGATCAACGCAATGTTTGCATTGGATGCGGCGCGTTGTAATTGTGCCACTCGTGCATATATTCGGCGGTATATTGCTAATTGCATGTTCAGAAATTGACAAATATTAGTCGCTCGCACAGCTCAGCATTCAGTAGTGTGGAATATTGTTGATTATATCAATGGACACTACAGTTAAATAGCAAAACAATAGATTGCGTCAAATATTTGACTAATGGTTGTCATTCGGTCGTTTTGACAAAAGCGGTGATTGTGACACAGCTTCACATTAGCAATTAACTACGATGTTAGTATTAGACTTTAATAGTTGTTTCTGTATTTTTTCTTCAACTATCTACTATCCTATCATCACGTTTGTCTTCTATTGGGATAGGCAGAGAATATTCGCCGATTTAGACACTTTTACTCTCCATTACTTTTATTATTTTTGACTTTTGAAAACGATAATATACGCCATAAATGGACGGAAATTACTATTAGCATAATAAATTTACTTCTAAATTTGCTACAAGTAGCTCAACTATTTATTATCTAATGTAATTAAGTTAATTAAAAATGAATACGTTTCACAATTACCTACGTGCTAATTACCGGCAACAATAAGAAAACTTGCATACAAATCGTTAAGTGCAGCAAAAGAAAGGCCGATTAGAACTAATTGGATATTTTTTGTGCTCCACGAATGCAGAAAACATGATTGTACAAAACATTAAGCAGGCATGTATTTCATTTGTGTGAAATGAAATTTCTGTAAAGAATGTGTTTTATGTCCCGTTTCGGTCAATTGGCCGCATTGGAACGGGGTGGTCCAATCAATCCATCGATCCATGCGACGGTTACTGGTTATGATCGATGTTACGATCGAGCCGTCCACTCGTTTGGAATAAAATGCCGAACGAGTGTGTTTTACGTACTCCTTTGTGACCTCTTTACATGTTATGTATACCTGGTGCCTTTAAAATAAACCGTCATCATTTTAGAGAATTATTTAATTTTCCCGCACCCGTGTCGCATTGGGCAAGGTAAATTGATGGGATATTTATTCGAGATATTATTACGGTATGCGGTTTCTAAATGAAAACCTTATATCGTTCTGTATCTTTTAAGCATTATTACAATATTTATTTGAATGGTAAATAATAATGTTAATTGGTTGTGGCTGCTAAATAAGGTACTATAACAATGACTAAACTCGTGTAGAATCTGACTAATCTCAATCCCTTCAGATTTGTAACACGTCGTTACCCCAAATCACAAATATGGACCAAAAGCCATACGTGCATCATACATCTACACTCCTCTCGACCTCTATTCGCCTGGTACTTAGAATACATTATGCATAATATCCCCAACACATTAATTTGCATCTTGCCGAACTAATAAGCATGTTTCCCGTTGCTGGGTACTTGAAGTAAAATGCAAATAGCGCCTTGTCTCATACATAAACGGTTTTAAATAGATCTGTATTTGGTATTAAAATTCAATCATAATAATATAATATTCTGAAGTAAATTGCGAGACGACTCTTTATCTTTATCAAAGCTATAGCTAGTTTATATTTCAAATTAAATTAACAACAAATGTTTGTTACCAAATTATTTGGTAAAATAAACAATCTTTAACTTAGCAGAACAACTATAAAATTGGATGATAAGCAAGTATTGCTCATTGTTTTCGTTCATTCGTTTTACAGTAACAGAACATTCGTAAATTTGCGTGTCCGTATCTTTGTGGAGACCGTTAGTCATTCGGCGTTGGGGTCCTCTGTGGTCTGTGGTAGTCAAGAGAACCCTTTGTTTTCTAAATGAAATGTCGCCACCCACGGCAGTGTCTGTGACTGATAAAATACTTTGTCCGATTTAAATGGGCGGTGCGAGATGTCTGCGGCCAGCCCCGCACGGACCCACCGCCATGCGCCAATTCGATGGAAGCTGATTAATTGTAATGAAATCTTCTGTTGCTTTATTTTTAATACCAGCAAAATAATATAGTAGTATTAATGTACAACGCATCTTTATCTTTACATTACAGTATTCTAATTATTTCTAATTATTATTTGTAAATACTAGATAACCACAATTCTTATATATTATGCAACATTTTATGCTCTGAGGCTATAACGCTTTATTTTAGCAGAACCATCATATATTTAAATTAGTGGTATCTAGTAGACAAATAAAACAAAATGATAATTGAGTTGGACACGAGGCGGCGCAGGCGACCCGCCTGTAGACCACGGCCGCAACCGTGTGTCGCTCGCGATAACTCTCAAGCTTTATGGCTATACCGGTCCCGGCTGAATTTTAATGTTTTCCAACTTAACCGACCGACCAATACAGGGTTAAATTTAAATTTTATCATCCCTGTTGTAAGTTACATTGTACGTACGTCCCGGAACTCGGTTCAATGTAAAATTTGGATAACCGCCTCACGAAGGGTCTCCATAAAAACAATTCGTGTCTCGCTAGCGGGAAATGTTCTTTGCAATTTCCTGAAAACCAGGAAATAAGCGTTTTATACGAAAATTTCAGAAGCTTTGTTTTTGTCTTTTAATTACATACGTTTCAAATAGTTGCACTAGTTTACCTTTACTTTAATGGAGTGCTAATTAAGATAGTAATAAACGTAAAACGTGTACCTTATAACAACGTTATCAGGTACTCTTGTGAAAATAGTTAGTATTTGTCTGGATCTAGTGTGACGTGAGGTTATTACGTCATTTCTCTGCCAGATAAAGATCGGGAACATTTGGGCAGTTCTTTATGAGCGGTATATATCACGGCGCGGGCACGCATCAACGCGGGTAAATTGTTGGACACCATTTATAGCGTGGATTAAAATGTGCACGAACCGACCTCTTGTTTTATTACGTACAAATACATAAAATATATGTATATAGCTGATACACATCCAGTCGGGATAGATACTGGCTTTTCTGTGTGATTGAATATTTGGTAACTTTAAACGTAAAATATAGATCAAGCGAAATAATACTTAAGATAACCTAGCAAAATATTATAGAAATTTAGGAAAGGATATAAAATTTAATAAAAGTGGATATCGTTAACGCCCACCCGTTAAATTAACTCGATATATACCAGGAGCGGTGAAGCGCTGAGGCGGTGAAGATACGGCAATTCAATCACGCGGCCATTACGCCACACGTCGTCCCTAGCTTACCCGTCGCGCCCCTCGGGCGAAACCAGCGGGAGGGCGAGCCCTTGCCAAATTGCAAATGCATCTTTTTACGTCTATGTTGCTCTGGTACATTTATTGCGTATTTTTCGCTCGCCTTACTTGGATTTGTGCTAAAATGCGAACCTTGACGACGAATGATGAGTTGCTTACCTGAAAAGAACAGAATTGCAATTATTATTATTGACGCTTATGTACACTATTTACATAATTTTAATAACAAATATAGTTCTCCATTGATTAATTTTATAGCTATTTCTGTTAATATTATGTTTTATTTTTTATTATAAACTATTTAATAATTTATCTGTGCCCGCCTACATCGGTCGTTGCGGATGTGACGCTACTCTAAGTACCAGGCTAGCAGCATCACGTAACAATACCGCAGTGCAGCAGCATGTGCCGCTGCGCGCCGGACTGCACAAACTGTCCCGGGAATGCGACTTTCTTTTTACTTCACAAAAAATTGCTCTTTTATAGTTTCTCCTTTTATACTGTTTCCAAACTTAATTAAAAATTCTTTGTTGAGGCAACAGCGGTGAACAAAACACGTATACATTATGTCGACTTGGACAAAAGTAAAAGCAAAAGAGTGAAAAACGTAGCTTTAGAGCTTCTACTCGTATATACGATTTTCCATTAAGTAAAAACTTTTTTATGTGACATTGAAATAGGACAAACAAGCGAATAATATTGCGGGTCACGGGTGAGAGAATCCAAATTTAAATTGAACATCTTGTCACACTGGTCGGTAGAGCACAAATTGAAGGAACGCCTCTAAATGTCACAGATCCTACACAGTGCAATATACCGGCGGTAATAAAAACGTTGTAAACACCCCAAGGGTGGGACGAAAATGAAAAAGAAGCATTACAACGAGCTGTAAACTGTCGACTTATTAATTTAAAGATCGTAAAATAAAGGCGTTTTTGTAGACTCTTATTAATAACCTTTTTAATGAAGGCCGCGCTCGCACAAAACCGTGTCATAAAAACTGGCTTCAATATGTAATCTCGACGGATAGATTGTCAAAAGAAGCCATCTACATTCGAGCTGTCGCAGCGCCCTCGTCACCAACATTCCTACCTACACCTACACAACGTAGCTGCGATCAATTTGCGAGTATTTTATATTCTCCCTTGTTTCCAGTTAATAAGATTTCATCAGTCACCGATGGATATGAGCATGAGTGGGAGGTGTAAGCATTACTCTGTTTTACATTTTTGGAGGAATCATTAATCAATTTTAAAAAAACCGTTGCAACGAGGCGGCTTAAACTCTTTTCCATGTTTAGTGTAATTTATTAATGTTGGGCGTCGAGAAGGCTTCAAGATGGGGTGCAGAGGCGTACGTGGCATCACGCGGCTGCGACGGCGTGACGAGGGTAGAGGCCCGCTGCTAAATTGCGCGCAATCTCTGTTGTGTGCCTGATTTCCAGTTACTTACAAATATGTTCGTTTATGAAAAGAATAAGAAGTTAAAGCAATAAATACATATGTTATAATAATTGAATGATAGGTGATTAATTATAAATAGAACAATCGTATACGTAGGTACATCACATACTCGCACATTATATTTACTAGTATACATAAATTGTTATACCTATACATAAATGTAAATCTATAAACTTTAACTCGTGAACGTATCGTCCATTGTGTTTCCCATGTGGAACAGTGCCCGTGCTTAGACAATGTCAAACAAATTTAACTTAAAACTCGTTTCGCAAAATGTAAATAGTGTGAACACACAACAAAGTACGTCGAGTACGTATTAGTGATGATACTCGTCCTACACTCAAGTGGAGGGTTTGCTGTATAAAACAAACAGGTTCCGTTCCGTTTCCAATTATTCCGAGTCGACGTCGTATCACGACTAAACTCATCTAACTTTTGGCCGCGGAGTATGCCGCGTGCAGATGTGAATAATTCGTCACAATTTTCGTGAAATTTCGCGAAAACTCCTCACGTTATGAGGCGACAAGTTTTTTCGTTTCGACCGAGGTTGGTGGTATTTCATTTTGTATTCACTCGAGTGTTATCACGTAATTCGGTTAACATTGGAAGCGGCGGATTTGATTACATTTTATAAAATGGCACGTGTAGGTACATCAGCTTTAACAAAGAACTAGAACTAGTTTGTTAATCTACAAAGCGAGTTGCACGAAACAAGCAATCTCCTCGAGCGGAAAATGTTGATTAAAAATGAACGGAAAATTGACTTGGGAATTAAAATGTCCATTTGGTAGTGCAGCCACTTGATAGGTTGTAAAGATATCACTCACTTGTGGTGTATTGTATTTGCGGAAGGCAGCCATCCGCCGCCGGCAGGATGGCGCCCCCACCTCCCCGCTACCGAGATTGAAAACAATTTCCTCTCCGACAGATGTCTACGATTTTATCAATACGTTGATATATTTATTGTATTTACGTCACCTTCTACTCGTCGTATTGTTTATATCACAACCTATACTTTTTCTTCTAACGAACGATAGGTAGTGTGCCGTCCCAAGTCGAAACTTTTAAACACAAAGTCAGTTCCAAGCTTCATTTCGAAGTTTTCTTACTTAAGTATTTGTTTTCTTTTGAATTACCAATGTTACTTCCGTTCACTTGTATTTTATTAAACTGCAAACTTGCAACATTCCAATATACTACAAGGAAAATATAAATAAATTTCATCCAGATGTAATCCTATTACCGGTTGGCGCTCGGGGGATTGTCAGAATAAAGATGTCTGGCCAGTGGAAGATCGCCGTTTCTTGTTGGCGCATAATAATTCCGCCGCCAAATGAAATTAAGTGTACTTATATATATTACACTTATATATAATTAACAAGCTCGTTTGTTGCGCACTCCTTTTCATGCTAATTTCATTTGTCTCCGACAAGAACGACCATTTTTGGCATGACTTTGTATTTCTAATTCTAAATGTTAAAATGGGGGAAACTTAATTTTTTTTTGGCGCAGTCGTAAAAATAGAATAAGTAAATTTCTTTAACAAATAAAGATCGAACGTCCAAATGTAATCGAAGAGGAGAATTTCTGTGTAAGGAACGGACACGAACAAAGTTAATCAGAATTCTATTAAAAAGTTTTATACTAAAATCCTTATCAAAAAAATCAAAAATTCTTATTAAGTGCGTTAGAGGGGCACTGAAAGGGATCGTTATTGCCGCGATAAACGGTACTTCATGGAGGATTCGGGTCCGCCGGAGACTCTACAACTTTTCCAATTTACAAAAAAACTTTTAAAGATTGCAATAGTCCCCCCTCCCTCCCTACCTGCAGAGTCGTCGTATTGTATCGTAAATCAAATATAGAGTCCAGGATAAACTTATTGACGACTACATTTTGTGAAAAGTCAAATAAAAGATTAGTTTTACATAATTAAATTAATCTTTTATTAAACTTTTCACAAAATGTATCTACGATTAGGTCGACCTGTTACTAAGTAATTGGAATCCGCGGACACGTATTTCAATAATTCTAATTGTTATATCGTAACGAAACTTAACATTTGTATCTATTGTTCTGATGACAATATGATACCATTAAACAAGTGTGATGATCGTGCTCAAAAGTGGATAATGGAACCATTGAACTACGTATAGGTATCGTACCTATACGTTGTCAGACCTATTTAGTTAGGACTTGTATCATAATTATGTCTTTGGGACTAATGAGATTCTGAACGATATGTAGCAAGATACACTTGTTGCATATGCATTGCGCACATCTCTGTTATTTACCATATGGAATCTTTATCCAAAAACAGTGTTAATTAAACCTTTTTAATATAAAAAAAAACTGTATTATGAAACGAATGGGGCCACATTTATGACAATTATATTGTGAATTGTTGCCGATACATTACGTATGCATAAAATACGTATTAATATGAGGCAGGGTGCAGCATTCGGCGCAGCATGACCAGCACAACTGCTGTTTGTTATACGTCAATTGTCAAACGCAATAATCAAAACCGTTCGTAGTAGCGGCACACTATTCCACACATCTATTTATTATATATATAAAATACTAATCTTTACCACAAAATAGACTAATACTACTCCATTGTGTACCATAAAAGCCTTGACGCCCTGTACAGAAAACGTCGGAGCCTGACCTGAAAAGATGTCACGAACATTAACGTCCGATAAATACGGCACAAAGACTCCCCGTCAATCTGCCAGCTACAATAAATAAACGATATTTCAACACGTGCCACTACCCGACTATACACGACAAAAATTAGTTGAGTAACAAACTGTAGAGTGAAAAAGTGTGAATACAGGAATACAGGGTGTAACACGTGCGTACAACTCGTCACGCGGACGATGTGCATAACACCACAATCCCAAAACAAACGAAATTCAGCCCACCAAACGTGATGATATTTAAAAAAAGCGAAATAAAACGAAGGTTTGTCCCGGTTTGTATTATTCTGACAGAGTATACGTCGCGACAGTTCGGTACGTACTTAATACGCAATAAAGCTATGAAACAATGGACGTGTCACAATTTGTGTCACATATTTAACTTGGGTTTACCTCCGCAACGAATATTTAAAATTTCACATCTGATATAGGATTTGCATTTTATACCTTAATCCTTTAACATGATGAAGAAGGTCTCTGTGTACATTAACCGTGATGGGTGGATTAATACTGTATTTTTAACATCACCTCAATACAATATTAGCGTAACTCTTTGTAGACATAAGTTGTACATATTTAGAATCAAAATAAAAAATAAAGATTTTGATATATTGAATGTGTTGCGGGGGACAGCCCCGTGCGCCACATTCAATTAATCAAAATCTTTATTTTTACACACAAGTATTGCAATAAGTACATTCAGATAAACATTTGTAGTATATATTTTTGTCACATGTCACAACATGCCGCACAATGTTAAAACGCGAGGTAACCATTTAAATATACTTGCTCTAATGTGAAATCAGTAATAATTATGATACTTCAGATTGCAACATTCTAAATTTCATGTGGCATACATAAACAATGTAGAGAGGTGTGGAACGGTGACCAAACCGATGTAATCATTAGTGTCCACACTCCACAGTACACAATGAGCGATAACTGTATCAGACAACTTTGCTGCTAAACACATAATACAACATTAATCCGACGATGCGGCCGACGCGCGACGGTAACCCGCGTCTAACTTAACACTTATATATGTACTTTAGATACAAGTTAATAACTTTTATTAAATTCATTTCTAATATTTTAAGGATAAGAAAAATTGTAGTCCAAGAAAAAGCTTAATATTATTATTACACTAGATATTTATATCATTGCATTACTACGAATGCGCAAAATGTATCTACTGCTAAAATTAATAGCAATAATTTGAATGATAAGCACAGCTCATTTTGAATAACATGAAGATATACTGAACAAAAACTGTATCAAAAAAGATATAGTCATGTTTTGATAAAAATGAGATGCAGATTTCTTCCGACGTATCAGATAATGCGGGCTATCCTCGTGCCCTTTTTTGTTTGCTCTCGTTAAGGATATAGCTACGTAATGTAATCACTATCGATTATGCGCCGACAAGCTTTAATCCCACCAATATGTCGTCTTCACGTAATCACATCAGACGAGGGATAATCTCTGCGATTAGTTACAAGTTATTACCTTATTTCTGAGAACATTCTTATTGTTTTTCGATACTTTAGCAAAGAAATTAGTAAAGCAGTGGAACCAAGAGTAGTTGTGTTCCTGCGCGCATTTAGGGAAGCGTTTTGAACTAAACATTTTCCTATCCTAGGGATACTCGAAACCCTAAAGCCCTGGTGTCAAAAAATACGTCTGGTATTAAAAGCGTCTATAAGCTACAGTAACAGCTTAACATCTAGCGGGCCGTATGCTTATACGCAAGCGCTGTTCTGGCAATTGAAGGAACTCAATCTATGTATGAGGCTGTCAGAACAGAGATAACATGTTAAAAAGTAAAAGTGTAGCTCTTATGCCATATCATGCGCCTATATGCTACCTTACTATTAGCGAGTATGCTTATTAGTCACTTTGGTAGTACAAAAAAAAAATGTCAGCACTAGTCAGCAGTTGGCACTGCCGAGTTTTCTCTCATAGAATAAATAATACGTCGACGTTATCGAAAGTGAGTGATTACAATCAGTGAGTCATGAGTACCAATGTCTCACTAATTTGATAAATGTACGAATCTCTCACATTTCCATTTTAATCTTTAAAAACATTATTTCGTTTATCACCCTTTCACGGATTACTATCAGAAGGAAACAGGATAATTACTGTGTAGCAAAATGGCGCGGCTTAAGCAAATAGGTTTGTTTTTAAAAGATTATGTTGAAAAGCTTTCTGCTTCTAGCGCAGCGTCATGAAATTTCTTCAGCATAATTTAAGCTATTTTTTTATATTGACTTGTTTTTGGCACTCAGTTGAGTTACGCAGTGTGAGTGCAGTGAAGAATTGAAACAAAATAAATATATAAACAGCAAGCTTTTGAGCAATTGTGTCGTATGTAACAAAGTCTGGATTATACGGACCGATAACATAATTCAAGTTGTAACCTATCTTTTTGAAAGATTGATATCCTTAATAAGGATGGATGGATGGATGTTTGTTACTCTTTCACGTAAAAACTACTAAACGGATCTGGATAAAATTTGGCACAGAGAGAGATTATTGTCTGGAATAACACATAGGCTACTTTTTAAAGCGATAACCGACATTCACGCGGGCGGAGCCGCGGGCAACAGCTAGTAAGTAATATAATGGTGAGAGGTCACTAAACAATTAAATTAAAGCTTACAATATATTGCCATGCAATTATATTGTAAGAATACATTCACTTTTCTATATAATATTAGTCTGAAAAGCAACACCCTTATAATAAGGCCAGCATACAACTTGAGGTCTCGTCAACTGTGTATGTGTAGTTACACGTAGATAGAAAGGTACCGTGGCATCAGAGACCATGTCTTTAAATTTATTAGGGTATGGACAGAATGTGTCTGTCGCACGCTCCACGAAGGACACTCAAATATAATTAACTAAATGAATTAGTGCCTCGCACGTTAACGTGTAAGAGCGTCTACTTTATAGAAGTAGGTAGGCAGTGAAGTTAGTCGCGCAGACACACATAGCAAACAATTAGTTATATTGCGATCAAAAATAAATTTCCATGAGAACGTTATGGTACGGCTGCAGTAAAAAAACAATCAATTTGTCAATACAGCTAATTTATAAATTTAAGAAAATAACGTAATGAAACTAAACTATGTATAAGTTTACGAACCCCGATGGTAAGCAATACCAGGGGTATTACCTTATTTCCTTTTTAGCATAGCAACGCACAAGTGTGCGTGCACAAATGAAGGTCTGCAGCGCAAAAACAAAATACTACAGTTTTCCCTACGAATTTCCGTAGCTATTTTATTATTATTTAAGGGGACAGACAAACCAGCGACCTATCTGATGGTAAGTAAGTAGTAACCGCCTGATGGACATCAGCCTAGCGTTGCTGACTAAGTCAAGCCGTTGCCTAGCACTAGGTTAGTACTCTTTTTAAACCTTAATTGAAGAGGAGCGTGCGCTCAGGAAACATACGAAGTTTATTGCAGGGTGAAGGTACCGCCAATTCTTTTCCAGTCTCTATATATTATTTCTCATCTTGAACCAACATTTTCATAGTATCCAACTGCTCAGTTCAACTACTCAGTGCTTGCTATCATCACATACACATACATACACACATTAACAGAATGTAGAAGTTAGCAATCAGTCAGCCACAAATATTGAGTATAACGTGTACGTGTCCGAACCTAATATCTATATAGAGCAGAGCATACGTGAGCCACATAAGAGTGGTCCATTAATCTCGCTTCGTTCGTCGGGACGTGAGTCCGAACGTCCTTATGCATAATTACAGTGGGTCCATCCGTCTGTGTCGCTTTGTTCGCCGCGCACCGGTGCGATACTCACAGATACTCGTACGGTACGATTGTTTGTACCTCGGACACATTTACTTCACTTTAACTACTAAAACTGTATTACGTACCGACTGAACAAATATATATGTCACCGGAAAATAAAACAAGAATCGTAAGTTGATCAATTTTCGAGGAAGTTGATCAAATTTCGGAATATAACAAACGGTAGTTGAAATATATTATTTAACGCATTGAATTTTAGTAAATTGATCAACTTACGGCACCTGGTAGTAATTTAATAATTCACTATTTTGCTACAAGTAAAATCATCCACAAATGAGCCAATCGTTGCTCAGTGTACTATTTAACGGTTCACAATTACCCGCCATTTAATACACTGTTCTCTGATTGGTCGACGGCATTTATTACAAGCACTTGGCAAGTGTTTATTCATAGAGTTAACAACCTAAACACTTAGATATGTTATTTTAATACTGATATTTTAGAGATTTAAAAAAACCTAACCTAACCTAAAATTTTAGCAAGATTGTATTCTTCTATCATTTGAATAACATTTGTGATTTTTTCACTTGGAGCGGTTTAAAAATACGTGAGTCGTTCAACCAATCAACGCACACCTCGCCTTCGTCGGATGATTTAACGGCAAAGCAAACGCCGTCAATTAATCAATTTACTAAAATACATACGTTAAATAATATGTACATTTCAACTGCCGTTTATTATTTTCCGGGAGTTGATCAACTACCTAGGAAATTGATCAACTTACGATTCTTATTATTTTCCGGTGACATAAATATTGACAACTAGAAATGCAGGGTACATTTGTATGTGGTATAGGTACTCATGTATAATTAGTAACATTAAATCATCACATAGAACTTAAGTCTTATTATCGACTTATTCTTGTTCAAACTTCATTTCGTTTAGCTTATATCTGATGACAGGGAGTTGAGACCGGCTCCCTGTCGGCACCGGTTACGCGTCGTAGCCACGGACTCCGCATTTCTGTATAAGTCTTACATTTAAATTAATCAGTCTGGGCGTATCCTGTGTTTACATTGTATTGTATTTAATGTTTGTATTGCTAGACAATTGCCTGCCGTGTATTGTATACTGGTAATCATATAAACTAATATTATAAAGAGGAAAGATTAGATTTTTTGTTGTTTGTTACGGTTTAAATTATATTAGACCGATTTTAAAATTGTTTTCACCATTAGAAAGCTACTACTACTACTAGTCTTATATACATTGAAATATCAAATATTAAGTATACACAGACTCGTAATAACCATAAATGAATCTCACAAACTTTTATCCCGTGTCAAGATTGAACCCATAATGGCGACGTGATAAACGACCGATGATGATAAACCTGCTCTAGATATTGAAAGGAGGTAAATAAATAAAAGCAAATATTTAACAATAAACTAAAAAAATATATTAATTAATTGACTCAGCGACCTCATCGGGGCAGCGATGGCTGTAAGGTCCGGTAAGTAAGTTGTATATCATTACAATGTAATGAAGTTTGTCATATAAAATATTATAAACATCAAATTGAGCCACCAAACCACGTGCCACACGTGCCGGGTGCGTCACGTGACAAGTAAACTGCTTCGCTCGCGACAAATTAAAACACAATCACACAAACCCTTTATAGTAACAACACATAATGTAGGTAATTAACAATATGCACATATTGCACGTATAACCACTCGTCTCGAAATTGCACAGCGTTGGTCTGCTTTAAAAAATCTTTTTGTAATCATTAATAGCAGAATAAATAGCATGACAAAATTTATTTTTCTAACTTTCAGCCATGCTGTCTAATCAAAGTGCTTCTTTTACGTAGGCACGGTACATCACTTGTCTCGCTTCGTGGGATAAACCTTCGAGTATTTCTAGTCTAACGTCATCAAATAATCTGCAAGTGGAAAACTGTAGACATGTCGGTCGAGTCAACGAGAGGCTATCAACACAATCGTCTGTGCAATATGCTCTCCTAGTACATCGCGATTGTTATAACACTGACAGTAACCCTGACCGAAATCTGGACAACTGTTCGTTATGTCAGCCCCGTATACTTCTTTCTAACCGTTAAACTTACATTAAGACCTAATAAAGATGCGTCATTTCAGTCTGTCCAAGAAATCCTAAAGCTACTTTGTACGTTGGCTTTAAAGCAGTAATATTTTCATATTTCTTACCAAGAATGTTTCTTTAAACCAGGTTGGAACAGTTAAAGTCTGACGTGCCGTAGAATTTTATGTCCAGTATTTGTAAATTAAAGTAGAAGATCTCACCAAAAACAAACAGCCGAAAAACGTAACGAAGCAATTACGGTCTGAAAAAGCAGCCATTTTGTCCATGCCAGAGAGAAAAGAAATAGCTTCATTAAAACACTTCTCTTTTTGCGCAAATAGACAAACAGCGTACAGATGATTACTATCTATTAATAATTTGGCTCAAGTGTGTCACACAACAAGAAACGAATCTAATAGTTGATGTTATCAAATAATATTGTTTATTAATTCGATTTAAATATTAATTTGAACGGCAATATCAAAAATTCAGAAAACGTATTAAGTGTATTTCAAGCTAGTTTCAACATAACTGTATATTAAAGCTAGCTTGAGTAGCTTCAGTAGCGTGGTTATTTATGTCAAAAAGTAGGTATACTTTAAGCAATCATAAACAAAACGGCATTCAAATGATATTCAGCGACATGCTTGCAGCATGCAGTGTTATTTACTTGCGTATATTAAATAATAGCAACCCATATACGTCCCACTGCTGGGCACGGGTCTTCTATCAAGAGAGAAAGACGGTTTAGGCCTTAATTCACACACACTGGCCTAATGCGGAGTGTTTAATCAGACATGTCTTTTTTAGAATTTCTTCTAAGACATGTTACATTACCGCTGGCAGATGGCAAATCATTTGATTAGTACATATAAACTCCACGAAGTGAAATTCACATTGGTACTGCCACCCGGGATCGAGCTCTCACCTTTTGCGTGTAAATCGATTACTTTCCCACTCGGTCACCACCGCTCTTCTCTTCTTCTTTCTTTACTTGCATAAGTAGAATACTATTGCATGCTATTATACAAGTCACTGGTACGTAGGTATAATACAGCCATAAAATTGAAATATTCACATTATTATTGATTTTAGAACAATTTAGATCGATTTGCTAAAAGAAAATAAATCACTAACCAAACTAAAAACGAGAAAAAACATCGTTCATTTAAAAATAATTAGGTGCTTCTGCCGCTCTGCCGTCTCCCCGCACTGTTTGCAGAGCGTTCACGTTAGTTTTGTTCACAACTATGTTATGATGAGTTTAATCCAACTTTTCTTTAGTTCTGAGAGTTGTTTACGTGACCTAGTCTGTATATTTTATGTCTAACTATACAATGGGTACTTGACGATCACACCCACACTTATAGATTAATCATTTTTATAATATAATGACAAGCCAGCGGGAGATGAGTGGGAAGTAACTGATTTGTTATTGAGAGGTGTGTATTCCGGCCGGAAATATCTACCAATGTGAATTTAACTTGAGTTTTTTTTTAATAAAAATTACCTGAGTTTCTTGCCGGTTCTTTCTTTAGGCTCTACCCCTGTCTTTTCAGTCAGCGAACCTGGCAAATTAGCTGACGTCTCATTTGGCATTTTTCATTGACCAGCATAAGTGTCACAGTGTGATCTATATAAATGATTTTGAATTTGTATAATACAAACAAAGCCACGATAAAGCCTAGTTTAAAAAATCATCTTTTTATTTCTTACTATATTCAGTACTGAACAAACCCAGTCGAAAAGTAAGGAAAACCGAAGGTAATTCACCACCGTTCACACCTTATATGTTAACACGATTAATTACAGATCTATCTCCCTAACATTGAGAACTATTGGTCCCGAGACACTCGGCTCTAATTGAGAGAAATCGGGACAAACATAATACGTGGTAGCGACATTATAGTCGGTGTGTAATGTGTAGTGACGAATTAACTCTACCGCGCCGTGCCGTGCCGCGCCGCGCCGCGACGTAGTGGGGTTACATCTCGGTTACAATTTGGTTAAGTGTAAATGTGATTCATGATAAAACATTTATTACATTAGACATAGTTGTGTAAAACAAACATACCTACTATTTGCATCATCGAAGCGATTAAAGCTTTCATTTAAGCCTAGGAGCTAGAAATAATTACTGTCTAGTAGTAGCAAGGTGTCGAAGAAATGAGATTGCACAAGCCTTTTACAATTATCAGCAACGTAGCATATGGCGCCTTATTATATACTAGCTGTTGCCCGCGGATCCGCCCGCGTGGATGTCGGTTATCGCTGTAAAAAGTGTTATTCCAGATCATAATCTAGCTCTGTGCCAAATTTCATCCAGATCCGTTCAGTAGTTTTTACGTAAAGGGGAAAAAACAAACATCCATCCATCCATACTTACAAACTTTCGCGTTTATAATATTAGTAGGATTAAGCACTCTGCAGGTAGGAACTATAAAATGGACCATTTTCAAGATCATAAATAAATGTATAAATTCACATTAACAAACATGACAACAGTCATGTAGTAGGTATATTGTACTCGTTAGTCATAAAACGTTGTTTCATCCAGAGATTGGTCCTGTACCACGCAGCTTTATTCGAGAAAGCTCCAATGCGCCAGAGGTGCCGTAAAGCAATTTCATGATTGAAAAAAAAATGCTACTGTAGCTCCAACGGTTAAACGCCATACATATTTTACAGCTCAGGTACTAGGGTAACATGAGTAGTACGCAGTCGTCGTAATTCGTCGTAAAACGTACAGGTAAAAGTAATAATAAAATATTTAGGTTGCTTTAAGAATAAAATATTTAGTTTGCTGATGTCGGACGCTAAGAAACCACCTTTATCGAGGATGTTAAGAATGTAAACGATGTTGTACCTATACGTTTGTCAAACAATGAAATTCATCGACATAGACACAGTGTGTGATACAAATAAATGGTGGCTATATTGACGTAACTCGACCGCCATCATAACAAACACATAATCTAAATGGAAGGATTTGTTCGACATGTGATCTCAGAGGGGGGTTCATTGGTGCGGCCGAGCTGATTATTCGGTAAAATCTTCTACTTAAGTTCTTTAAATGAGCCTATTGATCCACAAAATTGCTTAAATATAAATCAACTAAAATCCTGTTGATATCTGGTGCTTGAGAGTATGTACAAATGTTTACTCATGAAACGTTTATAAAAGTAAATACATCTGATTTAATACTTTACTTTACTTTCACGAATTTTATTTTAATTCAATAGCTATTAATAGATATTATATCAAATAAAAAGATTTTACAAATATTTAAATGAATCGCTATTAAATATTTTATGTAAAATATCTTATCTTACTAATATTATAAATTTGAAAGTTTATGAGGATGTATGTATGGATGTTTGTTACTCCTTCACGTAAAAAATACTGAAAGGATCTGTATGAAATTGGTATAGAGATAGATTATAGTCTGCAATAACGAATAGGGTTTTTAACGCAATAACCGACATCCACGCAGGCGGTGCCGCAGGCAACAGCTAGTCTATAATAATATTAATATACGTGAAGAAAAAACTATCTACCTACCCCTATTGAAGCACATTGCGCGCACAGAAGAGAGATTTGGCATTGTTAAAGTTCATACAGAAGTAATTATGGTTGAATTTCAACCACCGGACGACCTCACGTAATAATAAATAAGTGTAATAACATTCGCTATTTTCCAACTGCGGAACCTCGCAGGTCGTGCTGCGCTGTATGATCGAACACCCAGTTTAATCTCTCCATTACGTGATTGAAGCTCTAATTGCATCTGCATTGATTCCCTCGGTAGACAAATAAGTTAACACCTCCACCTGAACGATGTATTATACAGACAAGTATACCCTACAGTAAGATGATTAAGCAACGAGACTATTCAATCTAAATGTATATTGGTGTATGTTCACTATGGAATTCAAAACGGCTGGACCGATTTTGATAAAATTTTTAGGCATCTTTAAATTAGCCCAGCGGTGGTCTTGGGTGATCCTGGTAGCGATTGGATCAACAGACATTCTTCTTGTTTAAATGCTACCCGTGCAAAGCCGAGGTGGGTCGCTACTAAGCGTTGTACCACGAACATGGCATCAAACCCAATATCTAGATAGAATTCTCGTATAGAGATAGCAATAAGTTGCATTATTTTATACATCTCAGGTGATTAACAAGCATACGACACAAACATACCTGATAGTAAGCTGTTACCACAGCTTATAGACGTTTGCAATACCAGAGAATTCACAATTTGCACACTATTTCAAATGAGTGACTGAGTGGAAAAATGACTTATTAGTAACACGTGAGGTGTAAGTTCGATCTCGGGGGGTATTTCTTGAAGCGCACCCATTTTGAAACGCACCTAACGAAGCGCACCTAAAGTTTTCCTCGAAACGCACCATTTAGGTGCGCTATGATATCTTTAGCGCACCTAAATGGTGCGTTTCAGGAATACTTATATTACCCGATCCCGGCAGTTATTGTGCATATCCATTTTATGTATCGCCTAATACTACTACTATTACTAATATCGCTATTACTACTCAAATGATTTACCATCTGGCAATGGACCTCATCAAAATGTATGATACATCCTCGCATTGTGCCAGCGTGTGTGAAATACTGCCCAAACCCTATGAGCTCTCTTGAGAGAGGAGAGGAGACTTACTCAGCAGTAGAAGATATAAATTAGGTTACTTTCAAACTGCAGCTTTTACATAGAAATGTTTCCACCTGTTACTCCGCCTTAGCATGGCTGTTAAAACGCGTACAAAATGTTGAAAGTAGTAAAAATAAAATTGTTGAAACAATCATTAAAGTGACAATATAGCACCCGACTGTATGCCCAGTCTGAGTGATCGAGCCCGTTATATACCTACGTTAGTTATAGTTACTGTTACGATACAGTAAAGGATAAAGATGAGAAACGAAAACATGGCTTATAAGACGAGGAGGGGTAATCCATGAATATTTCACGAACATGAAATAATATCGACAAAGAGAAAATGTGAAAGTAATACCGTCTATATAAGGCTCACGAATTGTTGATCTTTGTTATCTTCCACAAGAGAATATCTCATGAAAAGTACAAAAATAACACGCTGACTACTGCCGCTACTGCTTAGTTTAGCCTAACCGTTTATTTAAGACCTACATATAAGGTGGTAAACAAGCACCAGAGGTATAATCCAACTGAATCAACTAGCATAATATTTGGACGCTTAAAGACAAAGTCGTTTTTGTTACCAGAACGTTGTTTATTCATGGATCCTTGAAGACCACATTGACGATCAGGAACACGAAACAGAGCTGGTTAGGTTCTAAACATAAAAATAAGGTTTGTTAGGAATGTACTACATTGATATTACGAATGTGTGCACATAGGTTTAGTGATATTTATTTGTCGACTGCTGCGCCAGTCTAATATACGAGCTCGTACGTACCGGTTGTTATTACTTAATATTCCCCCGCACAGCGGATCTAACAATATAACACTAATGCTGCGCTTTTAGGTGGAATTGTATCTACAAACGTGCCGCTCAGTTTGCTGTCTATTTAAGCCGAATGTTCATGTTGAATATCATAAAACAGTAGTGGAGATACTCAAGTCAAGTCAAAGTTAGCGATTACCTTGACGTCTAAGAGAAGCGCGGCGGGCTAAGCGACCAAGTGAAGAGTCACTTGCGAAGAGGCCGGGAGGGGCTGGCGAGAGGCTAAGGCCTAATTGGCCCTAGTGCTCGATCTAACCCTCCACTCAAGTGGCCCGTTGCGCGCACTTCACTTTGATACACTCGCTTTATATTTGCATTTGCAATTTAGGGTTATCATTTAAATTAATTTTATTTACAGTGTCGAGAAGCGACTGTATAATAGTTCTTAGTAAGCAGAAAAGTTCTACAATTTATTATAAAACAAAATAGGAATCAAAACAATTTAAGATAACTATATTTTGCTGACGACATTCCGATTCATTGCGGATACTTGGGTCAGCTTAACTTATTTATTGGCAACATTTTAGTTTAGAGTTTTTATTTATCTACTAGAGTGGAATACTAATGTGTGTTTAGTGTAAGAGTTGTGAGGCTTAAGTATAAAAACATGGCAGGAGTTATGTTCAAGCCGTTTGGAGTTTTTGACTGCCTCGGTGGTCCAGTGGCCGCAGTATGCGCCTGCTGTGCACGAGGTTGTAGGTTCGATTCCCACACAGGATAAAACTTTGTGTGACCCACAAAGAATTGTTCTGAGTCTGGGTGTAATTTGTGTCCGTCAATTGTATGTTTGTAAAGTCCCCCGCGACACAGAGCTTGTTCTCTAGTGCGGGAGTTGTCTATTTAAGAGAGTTGTCTATTTAAGAGAGAGAAGTCTTCTGTCCACATCAGCCAACAAGCCTACTAAATAATTATATTTAAATAAGTCATGATCATTGCACGAATTATGTAATATTTATACTTATTACGTATGTATGAGAATCAGTAGGTAATAAACAGCGCACTTGATACGAAGGGCCGTACTTAGTAATTATGTTTAATGTATGCAAGCTCTTTGATACCTCTGACCTGCTTCTTATCGCCTGGTAAATTAATTCAGATAAGTCATTTAAATATTCCACTTGAATTTTACAGCACGATCCCTCTGTAAATAATATTAAATAATGAATTAATTAATAAAGCGAAACGACAATTTATTAATATTTTTAATGCTAATATTATTTTTAAGCTACAATTTGTTGAGACGACTCGGAATGAACCCATTACAGCATTATCGTGTGTATGGAGACCAAGTTAGATGCGGAGGTATGCAAACCAAACTAATAGCACAGAATAAAGTACTACTAGTGGAGTCGAGCCTTAAAGAAACTATACTTCCTAGATAAAGAAATAAGAAACTGAGATACACGACATTGAATTTTCACTTTAATTCGAGAAAGAAATGAACACAGGGTTGAAATATATAATAAGTTAGATGTTATGAGGATTACATGGCTTCGCCCGCCTGTACAAACAATAATTCCACGGCAACAGTGTTTTCTTTCCACAATAAAAAGCCCGCATTTATAATAATAGCATAGATTATCATCATACATCACAAAGTTATTTACCCATACCTGCTGCGGTGAGGTTGTTTGTTGTTTGTATTTGTCCTATTAGCAGCACTCCAAATAGGCATAGTTATAAAAATAGTTCAAATTTGCTTGATTTTGTCTTACAATTTGTGTTCTCACAATCACCTCCAGGCTTCTTCTTAATGAAAAATAACATCTTTAATTTACAGAAGGACATACTAGGGCGGCAGAAAGGAATGGAAGATACAATTTATTTTATTAAAGAGAATCAAAGGCGGCACTCGCCGCAATTACGATGTACCGCAATGATAAAGGTAAGGCTTAAAGGCGGCAAAGAAAGGCAACATTCACACAAGACAAGTGTCATGGCTGCTTATATCTCAACAGTATATTATATCACAAAGAGAATGGCTGTAGTACGGCCTATGATGAGCGATCAACTTCATAACAACAAGTTAAAGAGTGTCACATTATAACACACATAACTCGAGTCCCATGTGGTTTTAACTTGAGTCATTATCTTGCTTTATAGTTATTAGATAACCTCATAACCATGTGTCTTATATACTACTGAGACATTATATGAGTACCTACTAATTTCATAAATAAGTGTGTAAATGCGTTGTATGTATGTACTTCATAAATAAGCCTGGAACTCAAAGTTCGTCAATATAATCATATTGACGAACTTTAGCACAGAGATTACTTAATATATATGTTTACTACAATATCTTTATGTCCAAAAAGTAGTCGATCATTTTTCTAAAGAAAGTTTCATTCATATTAGATTTAGTTTTATATGCTTTGTATACCGATGACGGGAGACTGAGACACAGCAAAACTTGAGCGGGTTTAACTCTTTTCTCCGAATTTTGGCTAACGATAGTTTTTGAAAATCATCCAACATCAACCAACACCACAATACCAATTTTTCCCACCCCAAAATCGACCCTAAGCCTCTTATGGCACAAAATTTTGCCGCAGGACCAACGAGACAGTAATTTTATCATTTCCTGAGAATACTTACTATGAACAAAAAAATAAAAATCTTAGTGAAAAGCTACAAGAGATATTCTCTATAACTTACACGGTACATTCCCACAGTTGTTTTGTTAGGAATATCCGCAATTGTAAGCAAAACATTCAGATAGATGATTCCATTAGTTTCGAGTACGAGTGGAGCGGTTCGCTTAGTTCGTGACAATCGCTTCATCCGAACTGGATATAATCCTTGACAACGACGTCCATAATATTGATAAATGGATGCTGCGATCTAACGAACTAACACTGAACTACTAACTCTAGATAGTGTTCTCAATTTCAACTTGACGGATTTGAATAAATACTAAATAAATAGTCTTATTATGTTATTCTTAAGTGAAACTTAAGTCTCCTAATAACATTTTTCATAAATAAATTAATTGCTTCGTAAAAAAAGCTAATGATATGTTATCCGCTTAATTTTTAGTCACTAAATTCTAATAAGAGTTAAGTACTGCAAATATAAGGGAACACAAAACCCCATGCATCAGGCGAGCAGTACCTATGCCGTATCTTTGGCCTCAGCAGTATAAAAAAAATTACAAAATATACTTGTAAAATAATTTAGTTTCTATATTATATTGTCAACTAAAAAGCGCTACATGAATATACATATATACAGCTATACAATAGAGAGAGTAGTGCCATGTGACGAATCCTTTAACATAAATGAACTGCAATCATATCCAGTAACGAGTTTCATCGGCACATCCTGGTACGTTCATTGTGAAACCTCAGCGAGCGCGGGGACCTCCTAACTAATCCTCTCGGCTTACATATCTCGATAAATTGTCACATGGGCTTCTGCGTCATGATGAGTTAACGTCCCAGAGTTATCGGACCGACTCCGCCGGAAGAATTGATTCAAAGTTAATGCTCCTTGCCGAGGCATGATTAGTGATGACCGCACCACGCACCACCCACCCGCCGAAATAATAGCCAACTTAGTTTATGAGCGAAATCTATCATAAAACTAGGGGTGTGACGTAAGGCAGGGGGTCGATAATTCAATATAAAGTGGAGTAGATAAGTTTTATTGCTACGTGCTAGCTTTACCAGAAATTTTCAGGTTACATTTTTCAGTTGTCTGTTTAAAATTCAGTCCAAATAAAAGTGTAATCAGTATTCGTACGTTTCATTTTAATTCAGGCTTTATTTTTTGTACAAAATTTAAATAAATGTAATGTTACTTTTCAATGTAATCCAATTGATCATGTTAATGGATCCCCGCCTGCCAGTTCCTAGGTGCCAATATTACTTACTACATTTACAATTTTTTTTGATAGCTTTTTAATAAATTAAGAATTATAATGGAAATTAAATGTACAACACGTACATTTAATTTCCAAATTCCAAATAATGAAAACCTGTTATTTTAATGTAACATTTTATTAGCTCTACATGAAAATGAAAACAAAATCTCTATAACTATGTTATGTTAGTTATTATAAAGGAGACCGTGTTCATTATAATTTGACAAAAGGACAGCGGCAATTATTTAGTTATTAAGTTGTTATACTCACCTGATCAGATACCAGGATATAAGGTAGCTACAGCAGATTTATTAAATGAGATTCTCATAAAGCGGAACGCCATCCTTCATCAAAAAACCCTTATCACCATCGCAAAAGCGACCAAATAATACGAGACCAGTTGTGGTAACAATTAATATGATATTTATGTAGTTTATGAGTACCTAGTCAAGTAACCACACATGATAAACGACTGTGAGGGACGTAATGAACCATAAACAAAATTAACTTCGGGTGACAATGAGATTTCGTTACTTCAATTGTATTTATGGGTGTGAAAACAAATTATGTCTTTGTGTGGCGTTGCAATTACGGTATGAATGTAATAAATTATGTTGTGGCCAACATACCTACGTGTGTTATATATTATACATATGTAAAACAAACCTAAAAATTGTACGCGTATCAAACCTGAAGCAAATTTACATTTAAAAAAGTTAGCTCGTGTCAACGTCTCGAGGCGAGCGACGCGGCGCGGCCCAAGACGCGAAACGCAAAAACTTCACATGTAGCTCCGTTGACTCGTCGAGGGAACTCACTCCTAACGAGATTTCAATACAACATAAGTATGAATCAATTTATCAACATTGTGACGGCAGATTTGTGTGAAATTCTCGGCTCGCAGTTTGGCTCTAAGTTTTAGCGACATAATAAAAAGTCGCGTCGTGATAATAAAGTATTCTTATTTTTACGTCATTAGGTACACAAGCGTGGATGTGAATAAACGATAAAATGTTCAAGCTATATCGTTGACAAATGACTTATGAGTACATAAACGACACAAAGTACGGGATAAAACAATTTGCTTTTTAGGTACATAATATCCATATAATGTAATCATTTTTATTTTCAGTTCACAGTATATTTGATGCTGCCCTAACAATGGGATTTGATTGTAACGTGCACGGTATAGAAAGCCCATGTACCAGGTGATCATAAACGCACAGAAGGTCACCCCTCTGACAACTTGATAAACGAGCTCCGCGCCTTTTAATGCATCACTTGCACAGCTGTGCCCTCGCTCTGATAATACGTTGAGATTCATTTTATTTTCCACTTGTAGTTCACAACTCATATCAGATTAAGTATACAGGATTTAGTAGTTTACGAACTTTCTATTGATATATAAATTTTATAAAAAACGTAAATCCTATGTTTATAAAATATTTAGTTTATAATTTCACTAGTCTCTATGAATAGAGACCACCAGCTTACATTACAGTAAAAATCAAGGATGCTTACGATACAAAACGAAGGAAGGTATTTCATGTAAAAATTTATAGATTTTAGTTCAGTCTGTGCATTGTATGTCAGTCGGTAAATCAGTAACCCCTTGGGATTTTTACGGTCGAATTAATTGCAGTTTAATTTCGATCCACTGCATCGGTGAAATTGAAGCGTAGGTAATTATATAGGTATTGATCTGTTGCCATAAAAAATGTTTAACAAACAGAGGAGAGAAATGTAGTGAACGGTATTGTCTTAACCTATATATATATAGCTATTATATCTTATTTTATTGCGGCTGTCCTTGTAGGCTAGAGCACTTCGACCCTTTGGGATCTTTTGTCACTCTTTTGTTATATATATTTATATCATAGATAGTGCTCGTAGATGTAGGAAGACGGAACATAAAGTTTTATCTTGTTATTTTTCTTATTAACTAGCAGCCCGCCCTGACTTGGTCTGGGACTGGGACTCTTGGACTGGGTTAAACTATTTTCAGCACAACTTTCTTAATAACAAACACAACAAAGAATTACTGAAATCGGTCCAGCCGTTCACGCGTGATGCCGTGACAAAGGGAAATAGAGATTCATTTTTATATATAAGAAAGAAGATGTGATAGTGGAATTATCTAACAGTATTTAATATTTATCGATATTTTACTTAGGTAAAATACATATTCTATCTCAACCGGTACAAGTCAAATAACCCCGTAAATCTGTCAATGGCCTCAGCCAACATGTCCCTGGTCCTTGTAATCTGTCGAGCGGTTCATTTAGCCCAGATTTATCTCGAGCCCACCACGCCTATAGCGCAGAGAGCAATTAAAATCATCTCTGAATGGAGAGCACTTGGCGTGATATGTTGGCTCCCAAACTAGAACATAACCGTCATTATAAGGACGATATACTGCACATTTTATATAACGTTATTAGTAGGTACATTATTTACACCAGTATCTATTATTATATGGTAACAGCAATGTGGGTGTGTGATTCTTACGATTCTTCATAAGAAGACAACTCTGGTATTTCAAGATATAGGTCGACAACGCGCAAGTAATACTCCTGGTATTAGAAGCGTCAATATACTGTAACTTCATATCATCATACGGTTTGTCATCGTGGTAATTGAAAAAAAAATCTTTCAGCTTTTATGAAGATTTTTTTTTTCACTCGGGGATCTCAGTTGTCAAGAGCGCTATATACACTACCAGGATAACAGTACTAACGAAGAGTCTAAAGACACAAAATTCACAGTTCGTTAACACAATGTACTTGTCTCGCAGATGCTGCAATAAACGTCCCGGGACGTCTATCCCTCAATAAACGACTCAGACAAAAAAACTGCTCTCAGCGGTACGTAGACAAACAGTCGTAATGGCAGGCAGGACGGCGGGCGTGGCACCATCGTGTGCAAAAACACAAATTAATGCTGCATTTTATGAGGCAAACAAACTGTGGCAGATTATTTGCTTGCCTATTGTAAGCAGTGATCAGCAGTAGACAGCTCCAGGGGCGTAGTTACTAAAACAAGTGGCTTTGGGGAGCAAAGTTTTGAAGAGTATTTGATTTGCAAACAAAAGGGTCCAAGAAAATGATTTTCAGATTAGATTTGCATTCCATCGGCGGAAACTTTAGTTTGGCAAAATTTTGTGATAACTTTGTAATGTTACCATATCTCCTGTTACAGTAACTCGCCAAAGGGTTAGCAAAACAAAAACAAAAACATACTCCTCAATTTGTGAACTTGCGTTACACGTACACAAAGTAACGCAAGTTCACAAATTGAGGAGTTCCCAACGTTTGCCAATTCATTATTTCTGTTAAGTACTTACTATAAAAGGACTTTTTCTGGTACAATTTAAAAAAAAATCATTAGAAAAAGTGACACAGTATACAAAAGAGCTATAGATAGGTAATTATAATCGATTCCGAGGACAAATTTTCATGAAAATGGAATGATGGCAACATTTGAAACCTTTTTTATCTATTTTACCTAATAAACATTTCTGGTAACTATTTCTAGCGCGATTAATTTACTATACATTAAATATATAATCAGTCATTCATATGTATTATATACCTACTAGAACATATAACATAGAAATAACTACGTTACAATACCTAATGAAAAATTTCAAGCATAAAAAGAATATAGTTGCTTTTTTGCTTACATGTTCAAAGAAGAGCAAAAGACACACACAGCTAATGACGTTAGTTAGTGCAGTTTGTTTACAACAGGCACGTGTCACGTACAGAAGGTAATTAAGGCATCATAACGAGCAGGAGGTCGCGTAAGACGACAGTAACCGTTGTGAATGTCAATTAAGGAAAGTTTCGCAATATGGCGCCCAGCGCCGACGTGAGCTACCAGGCGATAATGAAAACTTGGATGTCATATTAGTTTCTAATATCGATACAAGATATAGCCTTTATACTTGGTTACTCTTAAGGATCTCTCACCAGAGTGACAATATAACTATGGTTATACGTAAAATAATACCCATGCATGTATGGACTATGCGAAATTGAAATACGTACCACAATAAGTATAATGTCGTACTGCCATTAAATAATAACTTAAATATTGATATCCAGCCTTACTGCTATAAAGCTACACACTAGGAGAGCATTACCACAGATTAATAAATAGTTACTGCATTACTACCACGTGCAGCGTACTTGTTACAATTAACTGCCTGGTAATCACGAGGTCCCGGGTTCGATTCCCGGGTCGCGCCAAAAATTGATATTGTGTTTTTCGTCAAGATATTCACAATAGATGCCCGGAGTTTGGAAATTTGCGGTGTTTACACCCCCGTGCCTCGGAAAGCACGTAAAGCCGTTGGTCCTACGCCTGATCTCTCTCCGGTAGTGTCGGATTGCCGTCCCATCGGACTATGAGAGTGAGGGAATAAAGAGTGCACTTGTGTTTGCGCACACACTTGTGCACTATAATATATCCCGCGCAGATGGCTAGTCTCCGTAGAGATTAGCCGCGGTGACCGAAATTCGGTTAGGAGGACATTATTATTATTACTTGTTACAATAATACACAGTACACTTGGGCCTATGTCCAGCAGTGAACTGCGATAGGCTGATGTAATGATTTTATTTAAACCTCGCACACTTTTTCACAGTAAGTGTAAAAGATATCATCCGTATTGGCTTCTCATTTTCAGACAACATGTGTTAAAGATCACTCTAAACATTTTAGATAAACAATATATTGCAAACTGGATATTTTAAGATTTTTTCATTCAAAAATACAAGTAAAATATCATGTGTGAGGCATTTTAACAAACTGTACAACATCAAAGCGAGGAGACAGAGTTTACAAGTTACGTAATAAACATGTACAAATCAAAGATTTGTTATTTTCCATAAAAATCTTGTGAAAATAAAGCAATAAAGCTCAATAATTCAAACAGCAATGAACGTTGGGTTAGTAGACGATCCATCACGGGACTGCTCCTCAATTACACCAGGACACCATGAGTGATGGCGTGCCCGTTCCGCAACTTGTTAGTCAACACAAAAATACGGGAAAACCGTCGATAAAAACTGCTATTGTAAAAAGTATTGGCGTCAAATTACTATGTCATATTTAATGTTATAAATGGAAAGCAGACTTGTTATTTTTAACTACTGAACCGATAAATTGTTTTGTAAACTGTTTATGTTTCTAACACGTGTTAATCTCGCGACGGAAACTGATTTAAAATATATTTAGGTAAAATTATGGTAAAAATAACATACTAAGCCCAAGTTTTCTCTACCGACGAAAATGGTGACGTGGGGGTCACTTGCTTACGTCACGTCTCTGCTCCTCCTGACTGTTCGCTATTTGACGCTTTGCTATTTTGACGCTTCGCTATTTTGACAGTTCGCTATTTTGACACTTCACTATTTTGACGCTTTGCTATTTTGACAGTTCGCTATTTTGACGGTTTGAAATTTTCATGAATTTGACCGATTGCTAAATTGACCATACGCGACGAAACGTTTGTTACTAATACAGAGTGATCATAATAATTTGTAGTAAACTTGTATCTACTGTATCATCTCATATTAAGTCTAAATTCATTATTTATAATTATTGGCTTCATAATAAAATAGAATAGTAACTTGTAGCTCATGTAACCAAGTGTCCCCCTTCATAAGAGAAGACTAGGTATTATTAGATCGAAAAACATATTTTTTGCTATTGTCTTTCAGTCAGATTGACCATCTGATCGTAACAACCGTGACGTGATGATGAAAATCAACCGTCTTCTTGATAAAATGTCTCTCTCACTTTGTAAGCTAAACTTAAATAATAGCATATCTATCCACTACACTAACACGAACAATGGTCACAATAATAGGTAGTCAAGTAAGTCTATATCAGGGTTACTCCGGCAAGGGTTATTTCCATTTTTTGGTGCGTTCGAAGCAGTTTTAAGATACTAATTCAAAACAATTAACTACCACTCAGATCGAGTTCCCAACTCGAGTGTTCGAACTCACAACCTAAAATAATTGAAACCCAATCAATCACTTAGGGCTCGTGCCTCGGGATCGTATTTGATCGTGTCAGAAACACTCCCAATTCCACCAATGGAAGGCAAGCCGCCAAAATAACGAATAGCCGGCGCGGCGCCAAGATTCAATTTGCAGTGCACTTCTGCTGCCCTGGTAGCCCGGACGGTTAAAACTTGCCAAATTGGACAATCGTCGTATGAAAACTGAACCGGGTTTTCAGCCGTTTGTGAATTTTACTCAATTCACCTAACTAACTGAACTGTCAGAATGTGCCTGTAGGGAGAGAGCTATTGATTGAAGAAACTTTTACTGCATGGAATATCGAAAATAAGTTAGTAGGTATAAAGCTCATAGTAGATTTAACATAAATAGTTATTACTTAAATAACAACCTAAAACATTACATGTAAATTATGGCTTATATAATATAACAATAAAAGTAGCATAATATCCCACTGCTGGGCTCGGGTCTCCTTTCCGCTATCAAGAGAGAGAGAGAGAGGGTTTAGGCTTTAATCCACACACGCTGGCCTAATGCGGGTTGGTGAATCACACATGCCTTTAGAATTACTTAAGATAAGACTTGGATTTCCTCAGGATGTTTTTCTTTACCATTAGCCGAAGGTACACCATATGATTAGTACTTATAAATTACACAAAGTTAAATTTCCATTGGTACCGCCATCTAGAATCGCAGTCACGCCTCATGCGTATACAAGTTGGTTACTTCCCCACTCGGTTACCACCGCTGATATGGCTTAATACTAAAATATGAAGAAATTATACAATACACGCTTTTAATATTCATTCAGGTGGAACAAGCTTGAGGCCAGATTGGTAGGAGGCAGTTAGAGGAGCCTGCCCTGACATGTATGTTGTCGATACTGTAAAAACCTAATACGTCCTTTTTAAAGGGCTCTATAAAATCTCGGTCGGGAATTCATTTATACAGACATTGACAGTGCACGCGTTCATATAGGTAGTCCTGCAACATATATACATAATGTAGATAAGTAACTAACCGTGTATCAGGATGTATCGCTCATCTTCCCTGTTTAGAACAATAAACACAATATAAAAGGGTGTACCCATTAAAGAGGCTCCGGGGGAAACTTCTAAAGCAACTTTGTCTAACGTTAAAATTTAATTAACATTCGCACAATACGTAAACACACTTTCAAAATATTTAATATTTACTTAGAGTCAAAATATAAACCAGTTATTACCGGCAGCTAAGTAGCTACTTTCGAACAGTGGAAATTATTAATATTCACCGAAGGATGTCGGGTTCAGTCAATTTGAACTGTAAAATCACCACCTGAAGGTATATTTTGAAGCGGTATATTTAATGTTGGAGGAGGTTTAATTTCAATAGTATATTGCAATCCGATTTTAATTGCTAAGATATGACGCGATGCTTTAATTATATAAAATAATATCGTTCCCCGCGGTGAACAATATTTATTCATTCAAATGAGGATACGAACGGAGCCTAGCTGTATTATCTGTGCCAAAGTAGGTATATTGTGTTTAAAATTAATACGATTGGTATAAATGAATGTTGACGTGATTGTTTTATTCATTATTTTATTAGTCAGATTGTTTTCTGATTTGTGTTGAGTGTTTCATGTAACCTGACATGTTTTACTACCAATACATTAACCATATACAACACAATCAATCCAATCCACGGATACGAATTAATAACAACTTGCGTGATCTATAAATGTTTATACTGAGTCTACGTGTAGGTATTGTGTATCCGGGAAATTCTGTCGGTAAATCTCCCAGCGATACAGGGACATTTCCTAATGTTAAATTCATTTTTTGGAAAGCATGTTGTTGCTTTTTTTAAGACATCACTTCGTTTTATAATATGCAGGTAATGATCCGCACAATGATACAATCTCTGTACCCCGAGAGCTTTAACTTTGCGCGTAACCTAAATAAATATTACTCAATGCGGAATTAGGTCCACATAAACTACCGCATGAGACTCACTATTCCTATAGTTGCAAATTATTTGTTTACGATACATAGACTTTCAAAGCTATAATAAAGTTGTAACAACGTAGATAAAAGTAGAGTACACACAGATGCAAATACTTGTCGAGTCAATATTCGCGCGCGGTGCCGCATGCCTGCCGCCTGCCACCGCCGCCGCCGCCCGGGTGCCTGACAATACGCGCTCTACCGATACGATATGGCATAACAATTGCCTTTTCACATGTCATTTACTATCAATGCTACTCACTATTCATACTACTCAACTATTTATTTTGCTTATGAAAACATCAAATTATATTAGTCAATGCTCTGGAGAATATTATCAGTTAATTAGTGTAATTTTAAGATAATTATTTCTTCAGTACTTTACGTTTAGCATAATTGAAAACGACACACGATACGAAGAAGACAATTGGTGAGTATTTAAATTCATCGATAATAATTTAATAAAAAGGTGAAGATGAGAACAGGTACCAATTAATTTGCTTATGTTTAAGAAATAAAGAAGGTCAAGAATACATTTTAAATGTATGTACATTGCTAACTTTGTAATCGCTCTAATTTCAAACAAGATGTCTGTCATGCGGATAAATGTATGAGAATTTTATTAAAAGCATAAAACTGTCTTAAATAAAATATGATAAACATTTAGTATTTTAGCTGATTGAGGAAAAAGTACAGGAAAAATATATGGAGATAAGAAATGTCATCAATCTCGTCCCTTTTCACTTAGCCGTTCTGTTCCGAGAAGAGAAACCTCGCCTTAGTACCAGGGCCTCATAAAAGTGGTGGCGGTATGCCAAAGTATCCGCTGAATCGAACGTAATGCGATTGTTACCACTCATTATAAATTCTATTACATAAACGCACGGACAATGGCGTCTCTGCCCGACTCTTGACAACAGCGCATTAACAATTTAAATAGATTTAATCAAGCGTAATCAGTTTGAGTCAGGGATAACGAGATTAGAAGAAACTAGCACAATATAGTCGTGTAATTTCCGGGATGGAGGAGTTGAGTGTTCGGTAAACAATCGATGAGCCGCGTTAGTTATCGTTGTACCATATACCGTACGGTTGAAATCGTGTGGAGTGGTCCTCGGACGTCACCGCGTCCGAGCGAGACAGGGTTTCTGAATGTTGAGTAAGAGAGCCGCTCCAGATCAGTTAATAAACACTCGTGCACGGCTCGTGGCCACATTTTTCCAATTTGTTCAACAAATAATGCTTGAACGCTTTCAGTTGGTATAGTACAGCCGCGAACACCTGCTGCGTGGTTTTATTTTAGTTATAATATATGTAAGTTTCATCACGCGTTTACCTAATATAATAAGCCTTAACATTTTAATTTGTGTTATATGTATGTAAATGCAATATATTTTATAAATAGGAACATTACCAAACTGCAACATCTTGTGTAAAAAGTATTTATTTACCTGAAACAAAAAAACACAAAGATTATTAACACTTCGAAAGTTTCATCTTATTCATAACTGAAGTCACAAGTTGACAAGAATTCAATCCCAACTTATGAATAGCGACCAAGAGTACCAGGACAACATAACAAACAAGATCTATTATGTATACACATTCGAAGAGTTTGACAACTTATGATAAGTTTATTAAGGTCGTTCGTAGGTACGGGGTGTGTCGGATTCCGCACGGTCATCATAACAATCTATTGACCGGAGATTGGAGCGCTCCAATATATGGATTGAGAGTTTTCCATGCGCGACCTCTACCGTTGCGTAATAATGTATGTACCTACTATATCTGTATTATCCCAAATTACATTTTTGACAATATCATGTTTATACGAAAAAATATGAAATATATTTAAGAATCATTCATGACATGTTGTAACGAATTCAGTTAAGTTACAATATACATCTCCTTTTGCCAACAAGAAATTACATGCTATCTAAGTACTACACTAAAACAACGTTTCTCTATTGTACCTATGATTTACTGTCAGTTAAAATATAACTAAGCGTAAGAACTGACATCTGTTAAACTCAAAAAGGAGGGTTCGGTTTGACATCGGATCAGTGTAAACGAATTTCATGACAGCGGCAGTTGATTAGAGTCCCCAATTTCACAAAGGAAATTACGTGCGGCGCGGTGACAATTATAATGATTCATACAAGGAGGTTCGCCGTGGTGGCAGTACCTGCGGCCGGGCCGGGTGACGCCGCGCGCCGGACCGGTACAGATTGGGACCGTCACCGGAGACGTTCAAAATCAATACGCAATCAAAACTGTCGGCCGCAGAGTTCGCTGCAAATATTTTTCCATTCACAATTCTGGAAGTTGGCAAGGGCGGCCGTAATTTGATTTCGAGTAACGCCCCAAATTATTTACCATTTCCATTTCTGGCTCCAACGCCTTCGTCTCGATTAGACGACTTTATCATGAAGTGATCTCTTTGCTGTTACAGTACAAAATATATATAGTTTCAGCATTAACACACACATACACACAGTGTGTACTTTCAATGCAAACTTCAGCCTGTATAGTTAATTTGAGTCGCTCTTACGAACGCAATTTCACTACAACAAAATGTTCAATAGGGTTAAATTTGCATCCCATTTAGAAGTACTGCGGAACACTAGGTGCTATTTTAAGCGAATACGGTGGGGTTAAACGGCAATTGTGTAAACTGTCAAAGCTATTGCGACAATGGATAAGCAGTCTGTTTGACTATATAGTTAAAACTTAGTTCACTAAATATTTAGGGCCTATCTGCCAAGACTAGACGTAGGCCCTCTGCCTACGTTCAGTAGTGGATTGGGAGGGTTATTCCCAAAGTACTCCATTCTTTTGTTATAAACAGATAATCTCATACATTCATTCCCAAGTTACTCCAAGAAATTATAATTATTTTAAAATACTTATTATTTACATTTTAACATTTAAATATTAGCATTACACATACACAGGAAAAATCCGATTGGGATCAAAATTTAATTTAGGTCAATTGATTTACTCCGAATCACCATAATTATGTGTGTATTATGTAAATAAGATTTGGTCTTTTTGATATTTGACGTTGCGTTAACGTTACGAAATATAAAATAAATAAATTTAGAATAAAATACACAATGGTGGCAAGTGTCTGTTTCGTGCAAGTACTCTCTCTGTCACGCTCAATAAAGTTCGAATACAAAACATTTGTTGTCAGCAAATTGGCTGTAGGAAAATCTACTGACATCTTATTGAATTTTATGAAGTTTAAATGAGGATGGTATCGATTTGATCTTAACTGAAGTTCGTGGCAATACTGGCTATTATATTCATTTTGGTGATAAGTCTCGGACACTAGTCACTTTTAACAACATTAGTAAAACAATAATACGATTGAGAAACATTTACTAAGTGAAAACGAATGTCTATTTAATTTAAAAAAAAAACACCATTTATGTAATTTGTAACATAAATATATTTCGCTGTACTTTCATTGCAAAGAATGTCACATTGAATCGAAACAACAATCTAAAAGCTTCGTCCTTTTTTCTCTAACTTCTATTCCGTCCTAATCAAAGTGGAGAGCCGAGTAGAATCCTCGTTGACGAGTACTAGGGACTCATGCGAGGACAAGAGTTTTTTTTATTTCCATGCATAAAACATGAGGATGATTACCGTACAAGCTAGTAGAAATGTTTCTTTCAGTATTCATTCGTAATATTATGTATTTATTTTGTAGATACTATATCAACGTAGCTAGTTGTTTATCGTGACAGTTGTAAACAAAAACTAACAGTTCTAAACTAACATTCATTGGATTGTACGCAAATTGTATTGTCCACTAAATCGAATCAGCCGTCAGTTTCTACACAATTTCTAAAATATTTGAAAAGCTTTTTACATAGTTAATATTTTTGTAGCTTCGTTATTGTTTACAACAAAATAGAGTTTGTAAATCAATTACTACATGGGATAAAATATAAAAAATATTGATTAAATACGTCGACAAAGTCAATTCTGTGAAGTGGTAAACAAATCAGCGATATGAATGGATGTCATTGGCAATTTACACAAGTAACCCGATTTTAGCTGAAATTTAATTTTAATACACAAAAGACCTAATAACTGAAGTCAAATGGGACACCCGAATCGACCAAAGATATAGACGGAAAATATCCATAATATACGGAAATAGAATTGGAATAACTTCAGTTATAGTATTAACTTTCGTTTTAGTACTAGGAGCACATAGCATGACAGAGCTCAATTACGTCAAACAAAGCACAAATATTTGTGATACAAAAGAAGTCAGAAACAAGACTATAATGTTGTCTATTTATTTACTCCCGAGTCATTGCTTCTCGCATGGCGCCGCGGCGCTGGATACCCATCATCGCTCTATCCTTTTCTAACCGGCCTGTCTATCTCGCTCGCGTGCAGACAGGACCGGGCACTCTTCCTGTATCTGTTAGGGCCTTACTTCGTCGAACGTTGCCACTCAAATTTCCCATGGGTCCCTATTATTAATACTGCGATTGGAAACGGATTTATATTCAATATAATGGGTACTGAATGCAATCGAAAGCGACGTGATGTATCGGAAAATAAATTGATGTAGGTACATTATGTCAATTTGGTTTTTCATTTATCAACTTGGATTATTAATGTAATCTACTGCGAGTGACTACCTTGTACTACACTTATGTATTAACGTGAAAGTGTTACTATTTTTAATGCAAAAACGTTACAAAAATCCTACTAATATTATAAATGCGAAAGTTTGTAAGAATGGATGGATGGATGTTTGTTACTATTTCACGTAAATACTACTGAACGGATCTGGATGAAATTTGGCACAGAGATAGATTATGGTCATGAATAACACATAGGCTACTTTTTACAGCAATAACCGACATCCACGCGGGCGGGCAACAACTAGTAGTAAATAGTCATAGGAAATTTATGATGTTTTATTTTAACATTGATACGAGTAGGTACATAATTATATAAAACAACTGATTGCCTTGGTGGTCCAGTGGCCGCAATATGCGGGTAGGTTCGATTCCCACACAGGACAAAACTTTGTGTGACCCACAAAGTGTTGTTCTGAGTCTGGGTGTAAATTGTGTCCGTTAATTGTATGTTTGTAAAGTCCCCCGCGACACAGAGCTTATTCTCTAGTGCGGGAGATGTCTTTAAAAAAAAGTTTTTTTTTAATATTTTTTTTAAAATTACAAAGCTTAATTAGTAGTAGAGGTAACGTGAAAACAAAGTAATGTTCCTGTTAATTAGTCTAACCAGTGTTATATCATGAGTCTCACTCTCTCAGGTGAGATCGAGAGTCTAAAACTCATATTGAACACTAATACCGCGGCTGGGTCACATGTCCCGATTGCTTATATTGCTCACTTCTCTATTGTGCCTTGTGTGCCATATTACTGCTACAGATTATATATTACTTGCTGATGCCCACGACTCCGCCCGTGTGGATGTCGGTTATCGCTGCAAAAAGCCTATGCGTTATTCCAGACCATAATCCAGACCAGGATTATATTAATATGTACGTTAGTCTGTAAGGTATATATCTATGCGTTTATGCGACGCGATAATAAAATGATTTATTATTATTATTATAATCTATCTGTGTGCCTAATTTCATCCAGATCCGTTCAGTAGTTTTTACGTGAAAGAGTAATATTATCCATCCATCCATCCATTCTCACAAACTTCCACATTTATAATATTAGTAAGAATGGTAAAAAGATCAATATAAAACCTCTTTTGTTCAATATTCATTGTCTGTATTATAAAATAGTTTTCACAACTTGTTCTTGGTGAACATTCACAGTGGCTATTGTTAGCGGTAGGTACTAGAACAACTCTCCTAACTGGATTTCAATAAGTTAAAGCTCGTCTTATTACTTGCTCTAGGAATATATATTATATAACTTGTATATATAACAATATAAATTATTTTCTGACTCGTAATGGATAGTTCGAAATAGCTTTCACCCACGGCTTCGCCTACGTGTCGCCCTTTCGTTCTGTATTTTAAGTATACGTATAAAATTACAACAAAAGCTTCACAAAAGACAGAATGTGATTTACTTTCGTATTTATACATTCGTGAAAATCTTATAGAACAAAATCTTGTAACAAAAACTTTAATGTCGTAAATAAATAACACTTTTATTTTTTTTATTGGCCCTTTATTGGCCCTTTTCGTGACATAATCTCGTGTCACATGTTGCATTTAATAATGAAGCCTACACAACTCTGGATTTATATCAATATTTTTTTAAGAACAAATATTTAGCAGTCATTCAAAATCATTATTCGACATAATATTACAATTAAAACTCATTTCCAAGTACATACACCTGATAAAAACTGTATCTAAATCGTAATAACAATGTATGCCTCACCCTACATCTGAAACTTACCCCGTTTCAGTAGCAAAAACAAACGCAGAATCATTCTGTGTGCCATTAGAACGATTTGACATTCGATCCGAATGAACTCAGCGAACTCCTAATAGCTCTGCCGTTCGTGAAACAATATATATCATGTATAAGTCATTCAAAACAACATTTATAAAGCTAAACATTAAATGAAAGAATTTCAAAATGTAACACAATAATTTACTATTGCAGATATTTACACATTGATCAAACTATGAGGGAAATATTCTTGACGTAAATTCCTGTAAGACATGCCGTCCTGGTAACAGGAGTGTTGTTCGAGCAAGTTGCGAGCTGCCAACTAGTTAGAATTCCTCGAATAACAATAACAATAAATTTCACGAATAGCAAAGTTGTAACAAAACTACACAAATTTCAGATAACTCACCTTACGTAAACATTGTCATTATAACTTCAGACAAAGGCAAAGTTATAATTGTCAAAGAAAGCATCAAGTTGTTCTAAATATTTATATCTGAGTACCGTCCATTATAATATTCTTCAGAAAATGTTGAAACAATTGTTCATCATCGACAACAGCGACTCATAATATAAGACCGGCTAGGGGTACGTGAAGTTAAAGTACCCACGTTTCATAACAATAACATTGACGCGACATGTTTACGGTCTGTCAGACCAATTACCCGCCACGGTGGGTAATAGAGCACTCGGCTCGAAAGGGTCGAGGGAAGTAATGGGAAATGAAAAGAAAACACCGGAGATAGGCGCAAGTGTGAGTGCTAATGGGGTAACCCTTTTGTCGCTACGTAATGTAACAAAAGAATGGTCAGTAGGCAGCGCAATTGTGCTCCGAGTGACTGTCCCATCACGCGGCCATGGCCGCACGAGCGAGGGACCGACTACATACAATACATTTATTCATCATAAGACAGAAAAAGATAATTATCTCTCGACTAGAATATGACGTGTGTCTAGATTAGAAATAAACAAGTTTTCATATTTGAAGTCTTCACTCAAGAATATTATTATGTATAATATTATAAATGTGAAAGTTTAAGAGTAATGGATGTATGGATGTTTGTTACTCTTTCACGCAAAAACTACTGAACAGATCTGGATGAAATTTGGCACAGAGATAGATTATAGTCTGGAATATCATATTGGCTATTTTTATCGCAACAGCCGACATCTTCTTGGGCGGAGCCGCAGGCAGCAACTAGTGTATAATATTTAAAGACATAGCTTGTTTGATAATGTCTATTTAGGGATTTTAGGCTCAAGAATATTGTTTTGTTACAAACGTAATGTAGGTAAATTATGTATATTTTGTAAGCCAGTCTAATCGAACGGGTTGAAATTTGTTAACACACATTACACATAATTAGAATAGAATAAGCGTTTCTTAGAATTATTAATAATATATCCACAGTTATTTATATTCATTTAATTCAAGAAATTATTTGGATATGTGTAACTGATCGCTGATCGCTGACGGTAACACATAGGTATACCCAAGTGCTACTGTCAAGTGACTGCCGCCGCTACCGCTGCCGCTGCCGCTCTGTCGCTGACGAACAGCTCGCCCGAGCCGGCAGTCGGCACGTAGCCGCCAAATTGTTCTGCTTTGCACTTTAAAACGTTACGTCGTTTGCTACAAAAGCCGACGTGTACAAGTTTAGCCAAGTGTCACGCGCCACAACGTCGAGCGAGTTTCATAATTTCTAAACTCGGTTTGTAACTGAATCATGTCAGTTTATTTTGAACTTCCTTTGCTCAACTTTCTGTTTGTATGTCGGTTACATAAAAGGAAAATTCTGACAGCACCACAAAATTAAGCGTCATTTGTTGATTATATTAACTGTGCGAGTTACGCTCACTATCATAACTCCCTAAATCAGTGGTTCTCAAAGTATTACTTTGAGATTCTATCGACTTGAGCTTGTTTAATATTTTGGCTCATTTCGGATAATTCTTAAGTTGGCCTACACAGAGGAGTTTGTTTCCTGTAGGCCCTCCTCGCCTCCGTTGCTTCCTCCCCGAGACAATGTTTTATTCATAATCTAAGTAAGAACTCCCAAAACACCGATTTGGCCGGAGTCCATTAAAATCCCGTCGGAGTGAATTTAAATTGAACAGCCACTGTCGTCCGCTTACAGTACCTACTACACTACGTACCTACGAGTACGTGCGATATCATTCAATGTGCTGTTCTTTCTTTCGGAGCCTTAGTTAAATATCTGAATTTGTAACTTACTCTAAATTATTTGTTAAGAGACCATTTACTTTGGTTAATAATAAAACCTGAGCATGCCTAAAACGGTCACTACTGTTGGATCTGATTGCTTAATTATAAACTCAAGCTTTTATATATCATAATATTTTAGGGTACATTTTTCATTATTAATTATCTAATAGTTAGGAATAAAAGAAACAACTTGAAGGTTTACAAGAAAACGTTATAATTTAATAATTTGAGCTAATTGCATAGCAAAATGCTAAAAATATTTAATAAAACGTTATAAGATCTAAAACAAATGTTAACTTAAATTAAAAATAAAATCTTAAAATGTTATAAGATATAAAACAAATGTTTAAAGTTCGTTCGCCATTATAATATAATAGCAAACGAACTTCTTTAAGATTTTATTTTTAATTGAAACAAACATTTGGTTTAGATCTTATGACGTTTTATGATCTACGATCTTATAACGTCTTAAAACCCATATTATGGTTCTTAAAGCGGTGGCGGCGGCGATGGCGTCTTGGTTCAGTCGTTCGACATAGCGGATTCGTTAAATATGTACCAAGGAATCATGAAGAGAGAGGAACAATCAAATATTTAAGTATCCGAGTGTACGAAGCACCCTCTCATTTGGAATAATATAAAATATGAGGCAACGAGAGAGCGGCTGAACTCCCAAACCGTAATTACTTTTAGGTCTCATCATGTTTCTTAATGAATTCCTAACGAATGCTCCTTATTGTTTATGAATACCATGTTTTTTTGCTCTCTATAAGCACTACGCTTGTTAGGAAGCCAAAGAAAAAGATCGCTTTCAATGTTAATTATGTTTTTATTCACCTTTCTTTTTGTTAATGTAAGTATGATATACATATACCTTATATTCATTAATGTAATACTAAGGACGCCCGATTTCATTTTTTTAAACTATTGCCGCACTATTGGACAAGCCCAAAACAATTTACGGACACAAATTACACCCAGACTTTAAACAAACATTTATGAATCACACAAGTTTTTCCCGTGTGGGAATCGAACCCACGATCTCCGCTTAGCAATCAGGGTCACTAACCACTAGACTTATAGACCATTAATTTAAAGGTTATATTTTAACGCCTTATATTATTCCGCGCTGAAGCGTGTAATGTACTAGGCAACCATGACTAGTAAAGTGTAAATGAAAAAAAAGTTACGTCGTAAGTGAATAGCGGGTGTCTGCCATAAATTAATGAACCGTTCTGGGTCGCGAGTGCCAACTTCGGCCATAACTCATAACTTTAGTGTTATATATCACTCTGGTTATAACTACGTTCAATAACAAAGAATTATGTCTCGTTTAGTTTGTTGCTCGGTTAAATCATGCTAATTGATCCAGTTATAAATATTGTACTAGATGATTACAATCAAGTACTGTATTAGCGATAAAAACTTTTGTTTATTAGTTAGAAGTAACAGAAACAAGCCCCGTTTTACCGAAGACTTCACGAACATAATTCATGGACACAAATTATACCCAGATTCGCTGACTAGTTTAGGATCAGGTCAATCAGATGGTGAACCCAATACATTATTATTAATATTTACTTTTACGTATCGCTCATGGTGTAGAAAAAACTTTTTACTTATCAATTATCGGAGCTACGACATTGTCTGTTGGAAATTTTAAGCTTTTCTATTCTTTAATTAGTTTGAGTACATTTTATTTGTATCATGCGTCATCGATTGACCTTTACGTGACGTTAATATTACATATTTCCATTTCATTTACCCATATCATCCATCAAGACTAGATCTGTGTTTTATTTGAAATCAATACAATTCAGTATAACCCAAAACCCAAAGAAACAACCAATAACGACACCACCATGAAATGAACTAAAAATGCTAATCGGTATGTTAATTGACGTAATATGTTGTTGTATGTAATATGTGTGATGTATTTGATTAAAAATGACAACTCCCGCACTAGAGAACAAGCTCTGTGTCGCGGGGGACCTTTCAAACATTCATAAACAACATAGACTCAGAACAACTTTCTTAATTTCTTAATTTTTAAAAGACAACTCCCGCACTAGAGATCAAGCTCTGTGTCGCGGGGGACTTTACAAACATACAATTAACGGACACAAATTACACCCAGACTCAGAACAATTCTTCGTGGGTCACACAAAGTTTTGTTCCGTGTGGGAATCGAACCCATAACCTCATGCACAGCAGGCGCATATTCCGGCCACTGGACCACCAAGGCAGTCAAACGACATTTACGACCTATAAGTTATAACTACGTTTATTATCCATATACATATTTATTTCATTTCATATTGTAAAAACTTACATATTATGCTTTTAATATACAATAAACGAACAAATAATAATATGAAAACGACATACTGAAACGATGGGCATGTATGAAATGTAATATGAAAACGGTTGGTACATATATAAGCTCAGTAAATAAACTTGAGCGGCGGCGCGACTAAGCAAGCACATACTAATATTTTAGTGCAATATGGATAAAAGCAAACATAAATATTATTCTGTTAGGGCGGTGACACACTATCTCTGCGAAATCATTGTAACTCCGTTACATATTCCTGTACCTAAGCTTTTCACTTCGCATTAGCGAAAAACCGCAAACGCCAGCGTCGACTGGTATGCACTTTTATTTGCTGTCGCAATCAGACATGTTCTCGATCGTGAACACTGAACAATCTTTTGCATAATCAACCACGTACGTTAAAACGGATTACTGAATTTCGTACGCCTTTGGGTATTTTATATACGAACCAACAGGTATAGGGCATGTTGTATTCACCTCAAATTAGATTGATTAATTTTCCATACGTGCGTGTTAATATGACGTATACCTAAAAGGTGACTTGCCAGTTTCACGTGATATCACAATGCAATAATTTGATCACAATTTCGCTACGTTTCGTTGCCGCGGCTGAGATTCGCTTACGGACGTCTGTTGTAGGTCTAAACCTCACGCACAGTCGTTGTTATTAGAAAGGCATCGTGACAAAGTGTTCAGATATGAGTGTCACGTAACATTACTCGTTTAATATTTCACAATCTTGTACAAGCAAGTCATTTTATATGAGCCACGCGCCGACCACGAGACAACACTTAATATTTAAAGATATTTTTAAGACATGGCGACGTAATTCTGATGCATAGCAAATATAGAGTTGAAGGATCCATAAATATATTCATATATAGGATATTTGAAATGAAAACTTCTTTAGGGGCGTTGAGTACTAAAATCATGGAACTTGCATCATCGTCACCGAACGCTTTCCATGAGCTTTAAGTGTGTGTGTGTACTGTGTATATATATATATATATATATATACACAGTACACACACACACTTAAAGCTATATATATACATATACATATATATATATATATATATATATATATATATATATATATATATATATATGTGTGTGTAACTGCCTCGGTGGTTTAGTGTGACTGCTATTCACGAGGTCCCGCGTTCGATTCCCGGGTCGAGCCTAAAATTGATATTGGGTTTTTATACCCCCGTGCCTCGGAAAGCACGTAAAGCCGTTGGTCCTACGCCCGACCTCTCCGGTCGTGTCGGATTGCCGTCCCATAGGACTATGAGAGTGAGGGAATAAAGAGTGCACTTGTGTTTGCGCACACACTTGTGCACTATAATATCTCCCGCGCTGATGGCTAGTCTCCGTTGAGATTAGCTGCCGTGACCGAAATTCGGTTAGGAGGACATTATTATAAATATGTGTACTTTTTGGGTGAACAAAAAGCGTGAAACTCGCGTCATCATCATCGCACGCGCACGACTACACAATTTACAAGTTACTAGTACTTAGTTTTCACTTCAATCGGCAGTCATCAAAAACGTTTTTTTAAATTAAAAACATGTGTACTGGATGGTGTGGCAGTGGGGTGCCCAGCGGTGGAGCAGTTCATAAACAAATAACAGGAAGCAAGAGTATAATACATATTTATGTACTATACAACTCTTACATAAGTAGAAGTTTCGTAAGTATTGAACTTATACTTCTAAGTCGGATTCCACTTTTGAAGTCTCAGATTTAATAAGATGATCTTTGAAGCGCCATTAAGAAACAAGTTATAATAAATAAAAAGAAAAATATTTATGGATTAAATGAAGATAAGACAATGGGGACCAGAGATAAAACTGAAGCTGTGGTGAGGAAGACGTTCGTATTTATTAAACATTGTTGATAACTGGATATCATCTTTCTATTTATTTATATGGCACTAATGGCTCGCCCCGACTTCGTCCGGGTTAAAATATTCGGCGCAACTTTCTTTTTTTTTACATAAGAACCTTCTCCTAACAATAACAAACAAAGAATTACTTCTTCTTCTTATCGTTTGGTTAGTGGCCAACCTGGTGACAGAGTTATTGAGATCGCCCATATTTAGGCCTCTGTCGTGATCTAACGACTAATAACAGTCGGGACCGACTTTTAACAAGCCCGCCAAAGCACGGAGACGCTCAGATCAAATACCACTATGCGGTCACCCATCTACAGGGTTAGCGCGCCCTTGGTAGCTTAAAAATCGTTTACCGAACAGCAAGTGCACCTGGCTATGAGCGCCTAAAGAATTACTGAAATCGGCCCAGCCGAACACGCGTGATGACGTGACCAAGGGAAATAGGGATCCATTTTTATATATAAAGATTTCTATTTTGATTGCAATTTCAATCATAACATTTTTGTAGCTTCAAACAATTTGGAACCTTTTTATACGACTAACAATACGTTGAGAGCGTGGGACCGCGCCACAATACGTCTCATTTATACAAAATATCATGCATTTTTTTTATACAACTCTCGCACTAGAGAACAAGCTCTATGTCGCGGGGGACTTTACAAACACACAATTAACTGACACAAACCACACCAGACCCAGAACAACTCCCCGTGGGCCACACAAAGCTCTGCTCCGTGTGGGAACCGAACCCACAACCACTCAAAATTTAACAACGCACTTGTCCTATACAACAAATTTGCTATTGATAGCAGAGTATTTAAATAAAAAAAATATATAAAATTGAAAAACTATCAGTATTAAACATTTCCTCATAGATATTATTGGCGGTTGCGCCGGGCAGTGCCGTAAATAGCCCTTTTTGCGCCCTGTGCGAGCTTCTATAACTGCGCCCTTGTTTTTTTTTATACTACCAAGGTGGCAAACAAGCATACGGCCCGCCTGATGGTAAGCCTAACCTTAGCCTATGGACGTTTGCAACACCAGGGGTGTCACTCACGCGTTGCGGACCCTTTAAAAACCTTATAACTCCTTCCTTGAAGAACCCCATGCTATAGTCTCTTAAGAAAACCTCGGCAGGGAGCTTGTGGAATGAGCTCCCTGCCGAGGTTTTCTTGCGTAATCAGTAATCGTATGTGGTATGAAATTTCTCTGGAATCTCTGATATCTCTCATCATCTGGAATCGTTACAGCATGTTTGAGGTGCTAGGATGTGAGAATAAACTCCCTGTCGGTGGCGAGAGGTGCGTTGATAAAATGTGGCCGTGGGCATCATCTCGATATTATAAGTACCCTAGAGCGATACTATTTATAGGCCATTTCTTTCATGGTGATAAAATAAAGCACAACAAACTTAGTGATGGTGGACCAATTATCTAATATTTTGGAAGAAAAAAATTTTTTAAAGAACTGATGTGGTCAAACAAGCGGACAAGCCATCTCATGTTAAGTGGACCCTTCACCTATTATACCACCCACTGTGTCTCACTCACTAAAACTCAAACACAAGGGCACTAGTGCAAATGCGTTGCCCACCCTGATGCTTAAGATTTAATTTTTGGGCTACTATGGTCTTCATACTTCTATAATAAAATAACACCCTGCAAAGTTTCAGTAAACTGTAAATTAATTTAATTTTAAATACCTACTTGGTATGGTAGAGTTTTGAATAAGGAAGGTAGCATATTATAAATTGCGTTTAAGTATGAATTGGTGAAAAAACGTTCATTCGAAAATATTTGCAAGATTATTCACAACTAACCAATACACAAATTAATGAGACCACAACGAGCGACTACCTACTACATTTAGTCTAGTCAACAAGTGCCTTTTTGGTCAACTTTATTCAGCAATCTCCAAAAATTATGATTGAGGTGTCATTCGATTCGTAATGGCATCTAGATGATTTTTGAAAAAAATGAAGTTCCGCTTGCAAAAATGTCAGAACTTATTAACAATTAACTAAAAAAAAGGTGTTTAGTTTTTTGCAAATATCTCAAAACCTTATAAATATTTTTCATATTTGAAACAAGATTCAAAAAGAGGAAGAAATTTCCTAAAAAAAAGTCTTGACTCCCGGAATTGTAGGACTAATATTTCTAATTTTCCCAGCTAAACATTGAAAAGAAAATTTAAATTATTTTATAAACAACGCATTTGTTTATAACAATTATTTAAACAATTGGAGATAAAAAATATGAAAAATCATTTTTAAGTAGCTTCTGATCACAAGAAAACAGATTAATACTAATATTATAGAAAGTCATATTATAAAGCTTTATAATTTTTCATCTTAGTAAATTGTTAATAAAATAACGAAAATTATCAATTTTCGTTATTTTATTAATCGCGATAAAAATTTTAAGACAACGGATTATTGTTTATTGATCTGTCCTGTAGGCGTCTGAATTTTTTCATTTTTTTATTTTCATATTTAATAAGTTTAAATACTATTTTATTCATTAAAGGTCCGTATTTTCAATCCTCTGGGAAAATTAGAAATATTGGTCCTACAATTCTGGGAATCAAGACTTCTTTTAGGAAATTCCTTCCTCTTTTTGAATCTTTGAATTTCAAATTTGAAAAATCTTCATTAGATGCCATTCCGAATCGAATGACACCTCAATCAAAATTTTCGGAGACTGCTGAAAAAAGTTGATCAAAAAGGACCTTGTTGACTAGACTAATTGGGAAACATCTCTTTTAAATCTAGTTCGACTATACCTTTAAGAAGACCCAGACTTGAATTTTATTATGGTCACATTTATCAAATAATAAGTCGTTTCAACTTGACTCTTTAAAGTGTCTAATTCAGCCCAAAATTCAGTAGCGATAGCGGCATGTTTTTTTAGTACATAAATACGCCCGTGCGCTGCAAAAAAAAAATGAGCGCGATGTTTGGTCTAATTTAATAGACTTTTTTGATGATACTGGCATGTAGGTACGTATGTGTTGGAATCGAGCACTAGGGGCGCAGCGGGAACTTATCAGGAGCTAACCGAAAAAATAATAGTCCTGTCTGGTCTGGCCATTCTTGCGCCCTCCAGAGTCTACGCCCTGTGCCTGGGCACCGGTGGCACCGCCCTATTTACGGCACTGGCGCCGGGAGCCGCCCGCCGTACCTCACGTAATTCCCTCCCGGGCTCGCCCGGCACGTACCACTCCCGCCTATTCCTCATAATATCCTATTTTATTCTGTTCTAGTTGTTTTCATCAAATGTACTGAACATACTGACTATCAAATTAAGTATAAGTACTGCAAATAAAAATATAGATACGGCCAATGCAAGTCTTTAATTAATCTAAATGAAAATACTTTGAAACAGAAAATAAAGTAGTTAATTTTCTAAATATGTATTAATTTGGTTTTTACAATATGCTTTTAATTTTAAAATGAAGGCAGGTTGTTTGAGAATTTTAGTTATTTGAACTGTGAGTTTTTCAAATGTATGACTTTTTCCTGTATATCGCAACATGTTCGCAGTTTGCAGTGATTCGGCTGTACAACACAAAGCATTTTTTGTTTACTAGTATAGCACTACGATTATAGCTGTGGACATCGGCAATCTCCAACACGAACATACAATATAGAACACTTAAATTTAAAGAAGGTATTTTTTTATTTTGATTTTTCTGAAACAAAATGATATCGTCAAAAAGCGTAATTTGGAAAAGCATCGCTAATAACCCAATTGTTTTGTGATTATCAATCAGGCTAGTAATAACTGCTTTTCCAAATACATAACATACACCTTGAATCTAGTGGGTGAGTGAAGAGGCAAAGACGGCTGAACATTGTTTTATATTTTGGAAATACACCGCTTGCTGATGACCACAGTTTTTACCGAAGTACTGTACGTAGCTGATAGCGACATTCATTCGCGGGAACGAAGCACTGCGCGATTGAATACTAAACAAAACCGGCGCGCTCAATAGTCAATACCGTGTTTCAGCGAACTATTTTCAAACATCATATATTATGGTTAAGATAACAATATGGATATCTAAAGGTAACACAGAATATTGTAATAATAAAGATAATATTTGGTTACAAATTGTGTTTTAAAATCATTGTTAAAGCTGTAATTAGAATTAATGTATTATGGCTGAGAGTACTGAAATGTTGAGAATTGTCATCAAATTCAAGTGTCGAGCTACCAGGTGAACAGCGATGTAAAAAGCTTAACTCAATTATGGACGTTTAGAGCGTGTCGAGACGCTCGCGGTTTCACGCTTACTTGCTCGAGAACCTCTTTACACATTTTTAATGTCCAGCCCATTCCACCTCTTTCGCATTTCTTGTCCCCTATTACTTAAAATAAAAACGCAGTAAGATTTTTGCAATTTCTAGAGTAAGAGTATATTTACGGTATTTCTTCAACTGAAGCACTCTTACTGAAAGAACCTACGCGTCTTATAAATTATTTTTCTTTAAAAAGAATTTACAATACGCGCAACTCTACAGAAAATATAGGGTTCGTTCCTGAGTGCCCCGGTTCCTGAGGCACCCGTTCCGGAGGGACCCGATTCATTTTTATCGTAATAAATGTAATTAACTAGTAGTTTAGGTAAAAAGTACTGTCCGCAAATAGGATGTTTAATAAAGTTTGATAATTTACTAAAAAAATAATATTTATCTTTAAGGATTAGGAAAAAAATAAAACACAACTTTAGTTAAGGCAAATATTATAATTAAATACTCTTTTAGAGTAATCACATTAAAATTTAAAAAATAATTGGCCAAGTGCATGTCGGGTCACGCACAATGTAGGGTTCCGAAATTGCCGTTCCCAATAATGGTTTCAGCATTTATGACTTTTGAGAACATAGGAATGGTAACAATTTTGGTAAAGTCTTATAATAAGTCGCATTAAAAGGTATTTCTGCTGGTCCGTGTGGTCACGGATTAAGAATACAAATGTCACCACCCCGTTCCATCCCGTGAGTGTCGTAAGAGTCGACTAATGGAATAAGTGTTATGCACCGAAAGAAAGGGAAAACTTGAAACAAAACCAACCCGTCTGGCCAGCGTGGTATAGTTGGCTAATATTCCTGTAAATGTTTGGAGGAGACCCGTGCCCGTGCAGTGTGACGTTTAAAGGTTGAGATGTATGTATTTCTGCTCCTACATAATATATATGTAGGAGCCACTTCAGTCACGAACTGTAGGAGTCTGATTTTTTGTAATTTTTCGTAGTCTGTAGGTAATATTACAGACTACGAAAAATTACAAAAAATCTAAATGAAGTTTTAGGAACTTGCAATTCCTTGTTTCTTGATCTGTATAGTGAAGTTTTCAAAGATTGGTATGATGGCATTTCTTTACTAGGGCCCTTTTTTTAAGTCTGCCATTCTTTTTTCAAATATTTGTTGTACTGGGTCGTAATTGATCGTCACATCTTTCTTTAAGTCCCCGACAGCGACACGCACTTCATTTAAAAAAAAATCTGGCACACATTGTGGTAAATGATTGTTTTGAATACTGACAAAGTCACCTTCAGTGTCCAGTTTCACTGCACCAACACATTTAACTGTTTTTTTATTGCTGCAGGTCCACACACTTGAATTTTTATTTTTTCTACGGAATACGTAGGCATGTCCGGCATGTAGCAACCATTTCCCACCCAATCTATTTCTCGTAAAATGATAATTTCGATCGCGCCCTCTAGAAGGACCAGCTTCCTACATGTTTGAATAACACACAGAACTTTCTTATCAGTTGCTAATGGCATTACCAATTATTTAGTACACTTACGTAAAAGAGATACAAAATACAATTTTATGGTTAGATGAAAAAAGACAGATAAATTGTCCAGCCGGCCGCGGTAGTTCTATTGTTTATAATAACTAGTTCTTGCTCGCTTAGGTAAATTTTTGCAACCCTTTACGCCCAGTTGTGCAATTTTTGAAATAATTAGTTATCGTTGTCTATAATAAATTTTAAAATATATTTTTATGTTCTGTTTACATTACCATTACATTTACTTTTTATTTCATAAAAATGTACTTATAATATCGAGTATTTATTTAAAATGTATTTTGATTTCAAATAAATTACTTTCATCTTAAACACATACCTACATTTTTGCCTTTTTGTTGATTCTACAAGTTGAAAATAATAAAAATCTATTTTAATTATATTTATCGTATTCGGGTCCCTCCGGAACGGGTGCCTCAGGAACCGGGGCTCTCAGGAACGAACCCAAAATATATTTATTTTTGTCCGCACATTGAATTTAAAAAGACTTTTTGTAATTGTATTATGGATCTTATTTTATTTTCAGTTGACTGCTTCCAATAAAGAAGTATTTATGGATGTCTAACGATATTTACTCAGTGTTCAGCGCCCATGCATACATACATAATAATATCATCTCAGCGTGATGATGTCCTAGTACTAACCTTGATTGTCTACGGTCTAAGTTCCGAATGAGTGTGTGAAGCGCCGGGCCAGCTAAGCCTATTAATCTTTTATGCAATTTATCTATACAATATATGATTGCTGACAGACTAACTGATTCTTCAACGCAAAGCCTAAACCGTTGGAGCTAGAAACTGAAAATTTTGCACAAGGTTCCTTAAATGGCATAAATAGGCACTTTGTTTTGGTAATAAGGTTCACATCACTTGCAAGGGTTGGGTTTGAATAAAATAAACGTGTGATCGGAACGAGATGTTTAATCCAACTAACTTAAGTATACACGCTAAACATGCCGCCCCCGAAGGGCTTTTAGAGACCTTTAAATTACAATACAAGTGTGTCATGCATAATCAATTCAATAACAAGCTAATTAACGTATTCACAAAATATTAATTCTTAAATTAACAAATGTAATCACACTCAAATAGCAAGTTTTAAAGAACATTCAATCTATATCTATTGGCATAAGGCACAGTTTGTTAATAGATCTTTGAACTATACTGTCGCCAGTTTTAACACTGTACACCCTAGTAACACCGTCTGCACCCGGGTGTTTCTCAACTATTCGCCCCAAAGCCCACTTGCCTGGGGGTAAAGTTTCGTGTTTTATTAGTACAATATGTCCCACATCTAAATCTGGAATCTGATGTTGCCATTTGGGCCTTTGTTGCATCCTCGTTAAGTACTCTTGTTGCCATCGCACCCAAAAATCTGACAGTAACTTTTGGATGTGTTGCCATCGAGACAAGCGGTTTGTTATAATGGGGGTGAAGTCTGGACTCGGGACTGTAATGGGAGCTTCCCCTATCAAAAAATGTCCTGGTGTCAATGGTTGCATGTTGTCTGTATCGACATCTTCTATGGGACTTAGCGGTCGGGAGTTAAGACATGCCTCGACTTGACATAAAAGGGTAGTCATCTCTTCAAATGATAAATGTGCAGTCATAACTCTTTTCAAGTGATGTTTTAGAGATTTAACCCCAGCTTCCCACAAACCTCCCATATGAGGGCTGTAAGCCGGGATAAAGTGCCACTGTGTACCATCAAGGGCCAGTGCTTCTGCAATCGGACCTTGTAACTCTAACTTAGCTTCATTCCAGGCCGCAATTAACTCTCTATTAGCGCCAACAAAATTACGACCTTGGTCGCTCCATAAATGCGCACATTTTCCTCGTCGTGCTACGAATCTTCGAAAAGCCCCAATGAATGATTCCGATGTAAGATCTCCCACTAATTCCAGATGTATGGCCTTAGTGGCCATGCACACAAAAATTGATATGTACGCCTTGGATGTCTTAGCTCCTCTACTTCTTGACATTAATACATGATATGGCCCCGCGAAGTCCACTCCGCTATGCAGGAAGGGTCGAGCTGGTGTCACACGTTCTTTTGGTAAATCCCCCATGAGTTGGGTGCGAGCATGAGCACTTTGTCTAGCACATGTCAGACATTTGCGAATCTTAGATTTGACCAAATTTTTGGCCCTAAGGATCCAAAATTTAGACCTTAGATAACATAGCATTAATTGAACCCCACCATGTAAAGTTTTCAAGTGTGCATCAGCTACAATAATCTTTGCAAGGTTGCTATTTCCATCCAAGATCATGGGATGCGTAGCATCTTCATTTAATTTTGCAAATCTTAACCTGCCGCCTACTCTTATTATATTTTCTTTGTCTAAATATGGAAATAATGATTTTAATCGACTTTGCTTTTTAACTGTTCCATTTCTCTGTAAAGCTGTTATTTCTTCCTCAAAATTTTCCTTCTGTATTATTCGAACACACAACTTTAATGCCTCGTCCAATTCCTTCGTAGTGATTGCTGTATCTTTTTCCTTCATATGCTTTCCTCTGAGAAACCTTTTGCTATAAGTTATAGTTTTTAGAAGCTCCATTAAATTATCAAAGTTGTTTATTTTGTCTGCTAAAGTAGGGCTCTTTTCTAAGTTAATTTTTAAATTTGTTTGTATAACCTCTATTTTTTCTAAATTTGTAGTTATGTTACTAGGTCTGCTGAATTTAATTTCTCTCATTCTTAACCAGTCTGGTCCACTCCACCACATCTCGTTATCCTTTAATTGCAACGGGCACATGCCTCTGGAGGCAACATCTGCAGGATTCTTATGCGTTTGGACATGGTGCCATTGGTTACCAATATTGTCCAAAATTTCTACAACTCGATTTCGTACGAATGTATGCCATCGGTTAGGATCCCCCAACAACCATGATAATACTATTGTCGAGTCTGTCCACATAAAGATTTGATTGGAGGAAAGTCTAATTGCTTCTTTGATTTGTTTGAGGAGTCTAGACAATAATACCGCACCGCAAAGTTCGAGTCTTGGCACGGATACCGGTTTAATTGGAGCCACTCGTGTTTTAGCTGCAATAAGACCGGTTTTGACATCACCTGTTATAGTTATGACTCTTAGATAAGCTACTGCTGCATATGCACGATTGGAAGCATCACAAAATCCATGAACTGATACCTGGTCCATTGTGTCGGACATTGTATGGAGCCATCGTTTAATTTCAAAAATGCTCAAATGACTTAAGTCATTTCTCAAACTAAGCCATTCTTCCTTAATGGGTGCATCTACTTCTTCATCCCATGTTATTCCCAGAAGCCATAATCTTTGAATTAGTAACTTAGTAGGGAGTATGATAGGAGCCAACCAGCCAAGAGGGTCAAATAGACGTTGGATGTCTGCTAAAATCGTTCTTTTCGTAATAGTTTTAGCGACTGGAGGTAAGTTATAATTATACTGGAAAACATCCTTTCCCATGTTCCAGCTGAGGCCAAGTGCTCTTATAGTGCCGTCTATTCGGATATCAACATTTACTTGAGAGCTTCTCTGTGTAGGCTCAAATTGTTTCAAAAAATCAGCATTATTCGAACACCATTTTTGTAAAATGAAACCTCCTTTCCGTAAAATAGTGTCAATGTCCTTAGCGATCTTGATTGCTTCATTGAGTGTATCCATTCCACACATAAGATCGTCCATAAAAAAATCTTCTTTTATAGCCCTTGAAGCCTTTGGATAATTTCGACCTTCGTTTTCTGCGACTTGTTGCAGGGTTCTTACGGCTAAATAGGGAGCAGATGCAGTTCCAAATGTTACACGCAGGAGCCGGTAATCTTGAACTGGTTCGCTGATATTATTACGCCATAAAATTCTTTGAAGGTCTTTGTCTTCCTCTGCAACTAAAATTTGACGATACATTTTTTGTATATCTGCCGTAAAACACACCTTTCTCAACCTCCATCTCATAATAAGGCTTCTCATGTCTTCTTGGAGCTGTGGCCCCACCAACAGTTCATCATTCAAAGAGACATCATTTTTTCCCTTCTGCGAAGCATTAAAAACAGTTCTAACTTTCGTTGTCTCTTTATCTTCCTTTACTACAGCGTGATGAGGCAAATATACGGCTGGTCGACTAAGCTCATCTTTTGGTACTTCCTCCATATGCTTCATAGTTTTATATTCCTCCATAACCTCAACATACTCTCTTCTTAGTTTTTCGTTTTTCTGTAACCTTTTTTCTAATTGATTTAATCTAGTTAGAGCAATATCTCGAGTATCTCCTTGGGTGCACAATAATTCATTGGTTTTTCTAGGTAATTTCACAACATATCTTCCATCTTCTGTTCTTGAATAGGTAGCCAAGTATAACTCTTCGCAGCGTCTTTCATCCCTGGTCGGCACTTTTTTATGGGTCTCGTCTAGCTCCCACATGTTTTTTAACATCTCATTTAAATCTAGCCGTAAGTGCGTTACAATAAAATCGGATTTGTGGCTGTCGTCAGGAACATTTCCAAAGAGGATCCAACCCAGGCTGGTATTTTGAGCACATGGAGTACCTGGAGGACCCTTGATGATTTCACTCTTCAAAATATGAGCGCAGATTTCTACACCCAATAGCATATCGATTCTTCCTGGTTGGTTAAACTCTGGATCTGCCAGGCTGAGTCCAGTCAGGTGTGACCAGGTGTTGATTGGTATAGTTTTGGATGGTAGTTGCGTGGTTAGTTGAGTTGACATCACGTAAGCTTTAATGTTTAACTTGAAATTCTTGTCATGTCTTGAAAGAAGTTCGACTTCTGTTGCATGTTTTATAGTGGTCTTGGTAGAACCGATTCCAGTGATAGTACCATTAACAGGCACTCTCTTAACACGTAACATCTGGGCGGCTCGTTCGCTGATGATAGTCACCTGAGAACCATTGTCCACTAATGCCCGTAGTACTATTGATTGGCCCATTGCATCTCTCACTGGCACTAGCGCTGTAGCCAGTAACGCGGTGGGACCACGTGTAGCGAAATGAGACGATAGCTCAATGGCAGGTTCTTCATCATGTTCCGTTTCCAAGCTTTCTTCATCTTCAACCTGGCTGTGGTGAATTTGTAGATTGTCTGGGTTGTTATCTGTCGTATTTGGTGAAAACATTGGCATGTTAGTATGTACCAACGAATGATTTATTAATGAATGAATTAACGAATGATATATACTTTATTTAATTGAGCTCTTAGTACTGAATTTAGTTGTTGAAACAAGCGGCAGAAGAGTTATAATTATCAGGAGGAAAATAGTTAAGCACTATGAATGTACTCGTATACAAAAGTGGCATGTGTGTTAGTTCTTAGGTAATTATCATAAATGGCCTATAAAAAGCAGCGTTTATTTCTGATGCACTTTTGTTAAAAAATTCATGCAAAATCATGCCGATAAAATAAAGCGGAACGCGAAACTCGGCAAGTCCAATGCATTCGTTAGATACAATTCGACTACAGCTCATGAATACTGAAAACTGCAAGTTTTTAAAAGAAAATATTTTCACAAGCGGACACAGAGAAGTCTTAGAAAGAAAACATAAAAGCAACCAAATTCCTTCAAATTTTCTTATGGTTATTAGGTACTCTTTCACGCAAAAACTATTAAACGTATTTGGATAACGTTTGGCAGAAATAAATAATAGTCTAAAATAGCACATAGGCTACTTTTTATCCTGGAAAAACTCTACCGTTCCCGTGGGACAGCATGTGAAGCCTCTTTCATGATCATCATCTCAATTGAAAGACCAATATAATTTGCAGTCTTCATAACAACATCCATTAAATATATCAAAAGTAAAGCAACAACTAGAAAGGAAGGGTCTAACATGATATATATTATTATAATCCAATAAGAAATAAAAGGGACTACGTAAAGGTACTTACTATTGAAGATGGATTATGTGTTATAGAGATCGGGTACCACATTATTGCTAATAACAGATAATACGATATTACTTGCCGACCTCTCTCACTAGGGGGTACAAAAGTTATATAATACTGGGAGAATAATATACGTTACATATATAATGTTTACCTTTATTATATAATAATACTAGCTGTTGCCCGTTGCCCGCGATTCCACCCGCGTGGATGTCGGTTATCGCAATAAAACTATGTGCTATTCCTGACTATAATATATCTCTGTGCCAAATTTCATCCAAATCCCTTCAGTAGTTTTTGCGTGAAAGAGCAACCAACATACAATACATCCATACATTCTTAGAAACTTTCGCGTTTTTAATATACGTTGTATTTATATCTAATAGTAACACATTCGCTTATTAAATTAAATTAGTTTTCATTATACTATTTGTTTGCTTCATGCCAAAGTTTTTGTTGGATTAAAAATAAGTAAGTTTTACAAAGTTGCCGGTGCTAGTCAATGAAGTGTTAGTTCGATTCCAGCTGGTAGTATTAATTAAATTTCACTTTGTGGAATTTATACGTATCTGTGGCATTTATACATATTTCATCATGTCGTAGAAAACATTTGAAAGCTCTTGATAGAGGTGAGAAGGTCCAATGTAGGGTGCAAAAATAGGCTTTGCTATTATTATTATTTTCGTTGGTCATATTTGCACCTACCTACTCTTTCGATGGTATGAAACTTAACAGAATTGTAGGTTATTGACCGTAGCTTTTGTTTACCCGAAACTAGTAAAAATGGAGTGTCAAGATACTATCAGTCGGTATTATCCTAAAAACAATATTATCTAAATAGACGAAATAAATTCTTGGGGTAATTTCTGCGTTCATTAATAACTGACAAAGCTCCTCGCCTCCTCTAAGCTCCTTGTACTCAGCGCGCTCGACTCCCTCAAATTGGACTCAATTCTGATAAACTTAAAGCTCTAGTTGCGAGACTGTTTAAGAACGTAATCCTCTTTCGAGCCATTTTCTACGAAATACGTACAATTAATACTTTACATCGTTTGAAATCGTTTTCAATTATTATTTTACTGATGGCTTGTGACACATTAATCTCTAAACACGACGGATCATTCGGTAGCAGGAAGCATGGATAAACGATGTTCAAATTTATGATTCATTACTCTTTAGTACTCACCGAGAAAGCCTTGAGGAAGACAAGACACTGTATGATCCCCTCCATCGTGTCTCCGGTGAGGCAAAAGGTCCCCGTGAGGTGTCTGCCTTTTTTGTCGCCAATAGCGGGTGCGGCCGCTAAACTAGCGTGTACGAGTGCGCCGCGGGGCCTCGCGTCTCTCGTGGCCCCAAGCACGCCCGGGAGCGGGGCGCCTTCCATCAGCCTTGCTAGCGGGTCCATACCCGCACCACTAACAACACATCATCGCTCACACACTACACATTTCTACTATTATTTTATTCACTTATGCACTGCGGATACAATTAGTTACACTTTAAATTCGTATACTTTTGGCAATAAAAGTACTAGGACACTAGATTAATGAAGGAAGTTGTTAATTTACGAGCGGACGATAACGTCAATGCGCGACGATACAGATAGCACTGAAGGAGTGATGGTACGGTTGAGACAGAGGCTCTTGCACTCCTCGCACTGACACTTCTGGTGGTCGGTATTCCAGCACTCACTTTTCAGGAGTAGAGTAACGAAGGTATATATCAACACAGCCATTCCAACTATTATGTATACTTCCATACTGCACTTAACACTTTGGCACTATATTTGGCACGCGTTTACCTGTCAAGTTATTTGTATAAATTAGAGACACAAGCGAATGGCGTTTGCTTGCCAATTCCAAACATCAGTGGTGTTTTCGTGCTATTTACGAGTTTATAAAGTCAAATAACGTAAATTGTGTAATGGAATCGAACATCGGTTGATCCATTTATCATTTTTAACGGCATTTGTAGGAAACAAATGGCATACAGAGTGTGAGCAGCGCGTGCAGCGGCCGATCATTTACATACGACGCGGGAACATTTAAATAGAATCATTACAAACATCGGACACTGTTTTGCATACAAAAACTGTTCGACGGCTAAACCCTTTATTCGCAAATAACACAACAAAGCGCGTTTGAAATTGATGAAACAATTACGGCTCCAAAATTACATGTTTCACAAATCCTTTATGTTTTTTCAACAAACATTCGGTCGGTTTGTTTACGTATTACCAACACATATTTGTAAGGCGGGTAGTCAATCGTTTCGACGAGTGGCACAGCACAAAAAGTGTATGGTATAATTAACATATCCTCGGTAACGAAGGTATTTACGGGCACAAACAAGGGCCGCAGGATGTATAAGGAGGTTGTATAACAACAAACTCATTCCCGACTGATTGGCCTCATTGTGAGAGGGATCGCGGGATTTTATCTCCTCACGTTCCGACGTTCAATCACGACGTATTCAATCGAACGACATACACTTACCTAACTACTATTGTATTATATATATATATATTAGCTCCTGGTATGAGGGAGGCAATTTTCACAAAATACCGATGGAAGAAAATCGATGTGATATTTGAAGATTTATGTTGAGAGAGTTGTCGCTAGTTACTTTATATATATTTCAAGTATTGTATTTTATTTATGTATGTGATATCTTACAGTATTTGTTAATGAGTCATGTAAAAATGTGTTATTAAATAAAACCATAATAGAGGAATCATAGCTAAAGAATTGCCTTAATTAAGTAGCAAGGGGCACAGCACGTAGCTCGCAGAACCGATGGCCGTTGGGGCACAAAGGTTCTAGAGTGGCGACCACAAACTGGAAGACGCATCGTGGGCAGGCCTCCAATAAAGTGGACCGACGACCTGGTAAAGGTCGCGGGCAACCGATGGACAAGGTCAGCTCAGGACCGAATGATGTGGAAAACCTTGGGGGAGGCCTATGTCCAACTGTGGACGTCTTATAGCTGAGATGGAGAATAGAGCTTACGTGAATGTACACGCGAATAGCGCCACAGAAACGAACCCAACAATAATAGATACAATTAAGTCGATGTGTTAACGAAACGTCGTATGTAACTTTCTATTAATTATCGCGAAAAAATATCGATGCATCGTATCTATCAAGATGTTGATAAACTAACCAGTTCAGTGCCAGAACATGGGCAGCAAAATAAAACGTATGTGTAGTAGAATGAGGGTAGTTCACGACAAGTGGTGGAGTAACAAATTGAGACGTTAACGCATTAGTCCCCAGTGAGGCAATGCCGACGGTGCAGCCCAGCGCCAACGCGCCAGCGGTCGCTGGGAACTGTCTTGAACCACAAGGCATTGTAAAAAGTTTTTATTAACTGAAAGGTTCGAACGGTAGTGTATTATAATATTTCATTCTAAGTAGTATTTAGTATTGATGAGGAAAATGTGGCTGATTAGCTGTTGCTATGTCAATAGCAGTCTAATGTCTTTATTTATTATTACTATTATAGACAAAGGGTCGTGTAATATTTAAAAAAATGTGCCGACAGAAGTGAAAACACTAGGCAAAACAGTTGTTATAAATTTTATAGCATTTTTTTTTTATTATTTATCTAGACGCGTTCGCGGTCTGCTATATGTACATGCATATATCGCCTCTTTGCTTTAATAACGTGACAGTCGAAAAAAGATTTTTCGGATATGTCAAGCTGCGTCTCGTAAGTCGAATCCAGAGATTTTATCTAATCTAAAAATATGCGTACCGTGCTAAAATAAGTTTTCACTTCATTAACGCCTAGGTAGTTGCTACTGAATCCCTCGCTCTGCGATGAAGGCGGTGCCACTTCTTCTTCTTCTTAGCGTTTCGACTTTAAACATCGTCAATAATTATATTGTTGCGGCGCAAAACACGATCACTCGTGACCACAGCCCAAAACGTCGGAAAATAAAAGGTAAATTCCGCGAGATTTAATTCAGCAAGTTGACGAATGACCCCGCTTACAAAGGATTTTAGACCTAAATTATGTTCGGAATCATGAAAACTGACCAACTGTGTCTAACCTAACCGACCACGACCACCCACCTCCTGGGTCCACCGACCGATGAGCTCAATTACGTTAAACTGTTTACTTATTCATAGACTGTCCGTGGTGAAGTTGTCTAACACCCTTAGCCGACTTGCCACTGTGTGCATCATCATTTACTTAATTGTAGGAAGCTGACTGACTACCTGATTCATCAACACAGTTAAACTACTAGGGCAACTAACTTGAACTCTATACTTAATATTATAAAGCTAAAGCGTTTGTATGTTTGGTTGAACGCGCTAATTTCAGAAAGTAGTGGTTCGATTAGAAAAAATTTTTTTTTTGTTGAATAGTGCATTTGTCCAGGATGGTTAAAGGCTATATAACATCACGCTATGATCAATAGGAGCGGAGCAGTAGTGAGATATAATACTCCAATTTACCACGTGGACGAAATCGCGGGCCACCCGTAGTGTTGCATAAATGTTCCTTAAATGACGTAAGTGACGTTAAACGATTTTTGAAAATTCAACCCCTGACGGGTTCAAAAAGAGTTTAGCTCGGGTAAAGTCGAAGTAAGTAAAACTGTTCATTTTCATTAGTCTCAAGTTGAAAGATTGACAAACAATAGTAAAATCGGCGATACTAAAAGGAACATGTTTACTGAAGACCTCATTTCAGTTGCTTATACGAGTAGTAGCTGAATATGGACCTTATACACTAATGACGTCATAATAATAAAGTGACGTCACAAGTTTGTCTAACGAGGGGACAAACATAATTGTGCTCTACATTCGTCACGATTATTACTAGTCAACAGCAAAAACATTCCGCGTTCCGCTCGTACAGAGAGCAGTAAACTCCATTCAAACAGATTCTCGTTATGTAATTACTAACTACCACCTATCTGGTTAGTAGAACCGAGCACAAGGTAAGTAGAAATGTCAGCATACACATGCCATTCTGCAATGTAGCTTAAATCAGATTTAGAATGGATCAGGTAGCATGACAGTTCATGGATTATAAAATCCAATGACAGATTCAAGAGTAAGTATTATTGCATTCCAAAAAGGCTAAAAGAGTTTACATTATAATTTGTAGACATGAATAATTATAATTTAAAACACGAAAGTGATTATTTTTAAAGGTTGAACACACAAATATGTATATTGTTGATTTAGTTATTTCAAATAAGTGATCTCAAACATTGTTTCACGTTATGAAATATAACATAGCGACACGTCGTAATTAATACTTGGCCGGATCGTGACCGGGTCGGGTACCCACCCCCCACCCTCAAAGCGTTTATGACAATATTAACAAGAGAAACTTTTCATCTCTTTAGATAAATATTTCTTCTATAAGATTTAAGGTTGTTTAATCTTGTAATGCAATCCTTTACAACGTTAACTTTATACAAACTTTGACACGGGGTAGGTCAACAAATGTTTGCCTTTTGAATATCCTGAATGTTCGCGCTACCTCTATATTGACATTCAAGAACATTTGTATAACGCTCGCTAAACTTGTGCGCTCATTCAATTGTACAAAAACATACAGAAAGCTAATTCCAACTGAGATTACATTTATAAAATCCAATTCACGTAATGCCGGGCAATAAGACGCTTAGACAATAGGTTCAAAGAAATTTTCCCTAATCACCCTCCCTCCTAGCATCCGACAATCTTTGTAAATCGTGCAATTACGGATTTTCAATCAAACATCTTCCCAATCAGAGTAACTCGCAAATCTGAACTGTATTACCGCTAAACAGAGTTTATTTTGGTGTGTTGTGTGAACAATGGGTGGGACACTTCCAAGTTAAGCGCGTTAAGTTGAGGTACTTTATGAGTACAATGATAATGTCGTGTAAGCTGGCATGCGGCACTCCGATGGGCGCCGCCGCCGCCGCACTGATATTCGGAATATTAATGTGTTTATCGTACAAGCACAACATGGAGCATCGATGTGATGAATAGCGTTTATTTTGTGCGAGACACTCGATCCGTCACCGACAGTGCTTCTTGCTGTCATTAAGTATTTATCTTGTATACGTACGCTTGTGCCTCTTAACCTACAATACGCTCGGTACGTTGACGCAAACTTATTAACGCTGACAACGACAAAACATTGTTAAATGCAAACAAACAACAAATTGAATCAATAATGTGACCAGCCTGTTAAGTGCGTTACAGACATTATGTCAGTAGTTTTGAAATTCTATGCTAATATTTTCAACTTTCCATCGTTCACTACTAGCGGCGAATTGCAAACTCGACAGCACATTTATAATTTTAGGATCAAAATATTATGAATGGAAATACATTGTGAAAACGTGCAAACCATAATTCACATGCAATATACAGTCAAGCTTAAACGTGGTCTGAGATTGAAAATTACTAAGATATAAATTGCGTCATTTCTTATGTTAGATATTAAAAAGATATTATGTTTCAAGAAGATAGAAAGTAGGCCTACAGTAATAACGTTATCTATAAAAAAACAAAGAAGTTAAAAGGCCTATGTTTTGAAGAGAGGTATAAAAGTAAAGTAATCGTAAACGGATTCATTTACTGAGAAAATGCTAACGATGCCACGGTATGCGCAGGAAAACAATTTAGTAACGTACAGACGCCCGCGAAGATAGCTTTACTGAAGGCGAATAATACATACTGTTTTTTCAAAACCCGGCTAAGAGACAAACGGAAAAGCGAAGCAAGATGAACAAACAAACAGATGGACTTCAATTTACATTTTAGTTGTGATTAGGGCCGTTTGTTGCGTCTTCCCGGGGCGGGTGTACCAGGGGCGCAGATGACGCAAGCAGTTCGCTCAGCACGTGTTTTGCTGTCGAGCTTATCGAAACTCAGATTAATTTTACAGTATCTTTGCACGTGTTTGGTTAGTCTGTGGGATTGTAGACTATGACGCTAAGAATTTTAATTTTGTTTGTCTAGATTATAATATTACAACAATAAAGAAAATATATATTTTGGTTGTAATTAATAAAAACTACTGAAAAAACCAAATATTTTTCCAGTACATTATCACTAACTAACATATTTTTGAAATGTGTTTTAATTCTAAAATGTTGTAATTAATAAAAACTACTGAAAAAACTAAATATTTTTCCAGTATATTATCACTAACTAACATATTTTTAAAATGTGTTTTAATTCTAAAATGTCCGCCCGTACGAAGCTCGGACAGGCCACTAGACCCTTATAAACATTAAAAAAAATAAGATAAGGATAAGTAATAGAATAAGAATTATGATTAGTTGTATCACGTTTTTTAAGAAAACTAAACGACCTAGACACGTAGATAGAGATCAAGCTCTAGTGTTTTTCTCTCTCTAATATATACGTTGTGCAAATATTTGACGGCGCCCTACAAGACCATAATACTAGGAAGACAGGCGCGAGCAGGAGATAAAATAACAAAGACACACAAAGCACGGTGGTCCTAAACAAACGGTCGGTGTGGCGTGACATTTGCGCCTGCGTAAACATACACAACACTGCGCTATTGTGCCCAACAAATTAACTGTATTATGCCTTCAAGAAAACCAACGCAAATAGATAGTACGATTTAAGAGCTGACACATGCCGTCTTTGTGTACCTTGGGCGACCGACCGACGTTGACGGAAGGGACCAGCGCTGCGGTTGCGAGCGTCAATACAGACGTACAGCTGCCGAGCTGTGGCACTATAAACACATCTTTGAATTTATACTTTCTTGGTACTATTGTTGTTAATGAAATATTCACACTAAAAACAAAAAACTAAAACTTTTCTTTAGTCCTACTCTTACTAGGCTAGACAACAGTTCTAATGCATAATGACTAACACACGTATTGACTAATTTCAAATACGCATTTTGACATTTACGCAAAATGTGCAATACGTATATATAGCAAATAATGTAAAGTTTAGCGAGACAGCTAAAAAAATAAAACATTTATTATCCTCAAATCTCCGCAATAATTTAATTTACTCTCACTTTTAGGGTCACTCATAAAAACAGTAACAACTCTCAACAGTATTACAGTATTGGCGACAAAAAGACACGAAGTATTTAAGTAAGTAAATAGCTATCTAGATGGTAATCAGCATTACTTTAGGTAATCTGCTGAGACATCAATCCAGGCACCGGCACTTCTGGTCTACGATATAAATAGAGAAAACACTTAATGCGAAGATAATGACTATCCAGACTAGAGAAGAAAAACAATACTGTAGTGTAGTTCAGTTGGGCGTGGGCGTGGGCATCGGTGGTGTTCGCGTGACAACCGTAACACGTAAACCGAAAATACATTTTAGTAAGTTTTTCATCAAACAAAAATGCATGAACGTTTTTATTAAAATATAACATAATTAATATTTCAATAACAACATACCTAACAAAATAATTCCTGAAATTAAACTACGCAGAAATTTTTCCAACAGAATTTTCAGAACGAAATCACAATTTTTTATTTTCCGACACATCTTTTTACTGTACATACCTCAAAATCAAAACGTTAACTAAACAAAATCGTTTACGTAATGTACTTCTGTCTAGTTCTATGTAGTAAATAATGAATTAATGATTACCTCTGTTACACAGTTACATATCCATTTAATGGGTTGTGCCCTCCACTAAATGGAGCTGTGTAATCGCATTACGTTGGACCGGAACCCCTCTCAGAGATGCTCAAGAAAATTCTTAGATAATGACAATTATACACCTAAGGGAATTCAGTGTTTTGTGTTATGTATCACGGGCACTGAGTAAAACTAGAGTAACAAAAAGTAACAGCAGCTCTTATTGCGAATTGTTTCGAAGCATTACATAACATTAAGAGTTCGACTGCCCCGGTGGTCCAGTGGTCGCAGTATGCGCAGGCTGTGCACGAGGTTGTGGATTCGATTTCCACACAGGACAAAACTTTGTGTGACCCACAAAGAATTGTTCTGAGTTTGGGTGTAATTTGTGTCCGTTAATTTGTATGTTTGTAAAGTCCCCCTCGACACCGAGCTTGTTCTCTAGTGAGTAGTAAGTGCGTAAGTTGTCTTAAAAAAAAGATTTTTTCGTTCGAATACATTTCACTTTTAACAAAACAAGATTTCAAAATGTTTAAGAAAGCCCAGACATCGTATCGTGTCGTATTTAATAATCAACTGAAGCTATTTACTCAGAAACAAAGCATTTTGTCATACATACAACTAATATATAATATACATATGTAACATATATTGAAGACAGTTTCTATTTATGTACTCGTAAAATAAAAACAGTTTAGCTATTCTTACAAAACATATGCCGAAGACGCGCCTAATATTTATATATGTTTTATTAGCTTTCAGGTAAGTTGCACTGAATGTGGAATGTAATTTCGCCAATGTTTTTTTCTATTTGTAATGTACTATTATCTATATCGCGTATACACGACACACAACTAAACTATTCAAAATGTTAGTCATGTAAGTATCTGTACGAGTAAAATATACCCGTAATATACCTAATAGTCGTCCAAAAAATTCAATACGTTCTTTCGGAATCATTAATTCGGTCGTGGCGCGCCCGAGGCTGCATTTCCCCGACCCAGTTCTGCGGGAACACATAATTAAAGGCAGGAACTAAAAATCTCCCACAAAGGCACACAAAGAGGTGCTCATGGTGGGATTTAAACCGACAAATGGCGATCAGTCAGCCTTGTTATACGGTAATCAATGGGGAGAACAACTATTGGGTAGTAAACAACGTATTTTAATTATACCTATTGTGTAAATTGGATGCTGAAAAAGCTTTTAACCTTATAGTGGTGGAATATGGTGGCTCTGTAATAGCGGTTGATTGCTATTAATAGACATATTGTTCTTGTTAAACGTAAAATTTTAAACATATACATATATTCACTACTAGTGGTACGCCCCGACTTCGCCCGGGTTAAACTATTTTCAGCTCAACTTTCTTAATTTTTTTTACACAAGAACCTTCTCCTGACAATATCGAACATAGCTAAAAAATAAGCGAAATCGGTTAAGCTGTTCTCGAGATTTGCACTTAGCAACACATTCAGAGATTCATTGAATTTTTATTTAAGGTAGTGGTAGTTAGATATGGAAAGACTGAGGATGCGGAAGGTGGAAGACTGGGTGTTGTGGAGAGAATTAGGACAAACCTATGTCCAGCAGTGGACTGGAACAGACTGCTTCATTACACAAATTACACCCAGACTCAGAACAATTCTTTGTAGGTCACACAAAGTTTTGTCCTGCATGGAAATCGAACCCACAACCTCATGCACAGCAGGCGCATTCTGCGGCCACGGGACCACCGAGGCAGTCCAAAGTTCATTTAAGTAGTGGTAGTCTTAAGGGAAAGTAATTATTTTATAACACGAGGTGTGATTTCGACGGCCGGTAGTGCAAATGTTAACATTAATGATACAATGACGTTCATTAGTTATTAATGACGTAACACAACCGTCAACAATAGTCCCTTTTTGTACTAAATCACTTAGTTAATTGATCATTTAATATTAACGAACATCTAAGATGGTCGAATATCCTGTATTTTATATCGTTTGTGTGTACATAACTATTAAAAAAATATTAGACTAACCCAAAAATATATTAATTAATTCTATCTGATGTTGGATTTTTAATCTTATTAAAATATATTCCGCACAATATTTAAGAATACCTAAACATTTTTGAATACTCGTATGTATGGTTACGATTGTAGAAGCCGGTCACCCATCCAAGTGCTAGAAATTAAAATGCTGCTCTAACACGAGGCGCTGCAGAAAGGTTAAATATATACAATTTTATGTGTTAACGTACTTATAAAACAAATACTGTCAATATTTGAGCTAGTTACTTATCGTGTCTAGACTCTGGTAATGTATTGATCGAATCAATTCTTATTTGATTTAACATTGCCAATAGAAACTTTATTCATATTATTATATAATGCCTAGTTTCTTTCTCACGCTCACCATGTTACATTACATAACTTCGCAATCTCTTTTTACCACCTCTTTGTATCTCATCATATCCTAGTCCTAAAAGTTTTTAAAAGTTTTTCTGGTATCGTTCATCGTTGAATATCGTTTCTTTTTATAGGGATGAGCCGTGTTTCACTGCGAGCGATTGTTCATACTTATCAAGTTGATTGTGCTCTAGCATTGCCTTCTCGTCTTCATCTATACTAATATTATAAAGTTGAAGAGTTTGTTTGTTTGGTCGAACGAGCTAATCTCAGAAAGTACTGGTTCGATTAGAAAAAAACTTTTTATGTTAAATAGTGCATTTATCCAGGAAGGCTATAGGCTATGTAACATCACTATATGATCAATAGGAGCGGAGCAGTAGTGAGATATGTTGCAAAATCGGGGAAAATATTCCAAACTACCACGCGGACGAAATCGCGGGCGACCCCTATTATAAATAAGTATAAAATAATCGGTTTCATTATGAGTTTTTTGGATATTGCAAATTGCAAAAACTCGTAAAAATGAGAGAACATTGACCTCTATACTATATTTGAAATGTAATTATCGCTGACGCTTAACAAGTCGCTGTTTCCCCTCGCTAGCAGTGACACTAACACCGTACTCGTACATACCTACGGAACGAGGCCGACACAAAATTGTCACATTGTGCGGAAGGTTTTTGCATGAGGGAGCGCAAGTTTTATCGTCACGAGTATATTGTGGCTTCCCGAAGGTTATAGCTCTGAGGCACGTGTGCTCAAGTGCTCACAGTGTACTCGTATGTCACACATGTGCCATGGCTCGGTATTGCTTGCACAAACGTTAAATTTACTTAACATGAAGAATGCTCGCACTAAAGAAATATGGACGTAAGTATATAATCTAAACTAATATTATAAAGCTGAAGAGTTTGTTTGTTTTTTGGTTGAACGCGCTTATCTCAGAAAGTACTGGTTCGATAAATAAAATTATTTTTTTGTTGGATAGTGCATTTATCCAGGAAGGCTATAGGCTATATTACATCACGCTATGATCAATAGGAGCGGAGCAGTAGTGAGATATGTTGCAAAATTACCACGCGGACGAAGTCGTGGACGACCCCTAGTTTATTTATATAATAGTAACTTAGTTAAGTGGTTTATCAAATAAATAATTTAATTTCAAATATCTCAAACTTTATCCAATCCATAAAGCAAGAGTAATTGAATGAAAGCAGACATATTGTCCTATATACCTACACTACATAAGATACGTCGTTAACGTAATGGTATGAAGTGCAAACATCAAGTAATACGTAAGTAAGCATCAACATCAACAACACAGTGCGCGTGTGTTGTTGAGTATCGCACGCACACACCTACAACAACACCGGGGCGAGTTGTTTCGCTTCAACAACACAAGCACAAACACAACCGAGTGTTTTCCATAAACACAACAGTGCGCTTACCGACTGTGAAGCGCACCACTCGCCTTTATTTTTCCACTGAACAACTTAAGGGTTGTAGCACAATAAAGCCGAGATGCTACACCTACACAAACATATATAAATATGGAGTAGCTTCAGTTTCTCATACTCATTATACAGGCTGTTATTGTTTCCGTACCTTTTCTCAGTACATATTGTATAATACACATAGTTATTATACCGTACAAACACTGGTATTGTTACATACTACCGATGCCGATACTGATAATATCAGGACAAATAACGACCGCTTAATAACACCCTTGTTCAATTGTGGTACCCAAATCAGATATAGGTATCTGTAGATTGTCTAATGTGAGATACACGATGTCAGAGATACCTTCATCGCTGTCAAAATAACCGAATCATTACTCCACGTGCTACCATCTAATTATTTATTTAATTGCTTGAGTAATCTATACTACAATATTATAAAGCTGAAGAGTTTGTTTGGTTGGTTGAACGCACTAATCTCAGAAAGTACTGGTTCGATTAGAAAAAATCTTTTTTTTTTGTTGAATAGTGGATTTATCCAGGAAGGCTATAGGTTATATAACATCACGCTATGATCAATAGGAGCGGTGCAGTGGTGAGATATGTTGCAAAATCGGGGAAATATTCCAAATTACCATGCGGACGAAGTCGCGGACGACACCTAGTAATATTATATTATTATCCATAAGAGCACAGTTTGTTTTGAACGAGCGCTTTTAACAATTTAACAAGTGCTCGCGTATATTGAATACGTACACTTTATAAGCATTTTCCAGGAAAATACCGCTATAAAAGTAAATTCTTCTGTCGCTAGTGGGATGCTATCTTTAGAAGCAAAGCCTCGACGCTCGCAACTAACATCTAGTATTCCGAAGTATTTATTATTTCTTGTATAAACTACAGAACGAGTTTATAGAAAGATGCGACTCAAAGCGCTCCACATTAAAATTATATGTGGAATTGAAAAATTGTGAGCTTGCAAGAAGCAAGCTCACAATTTATTATATTTAATATGAAATTGTGAGTATGTCAGGATGTTTCCTCTTTTTATTATTAAATAAAGTTTAATTAATTCTGGAAACATATATAAAGACGAAAACTAAGCGCACTTGCAATTTTATATATAACTTGAAATAGACAGTAAAAATGTATTACCTAATGATATTCTGTGCTACTTTCATAATGTTGTTAGTATTAGTCGGAATAAGTAATAATGGACACACATTATCCCAATGTGTCTCCACAGTTAGTCTTATTTGTAAAAAAGCTCGGGCTTGAGAACTCTCATTTCTTGATGATTAGCTAGCAACATGCTACCGCTTATGTTTGTATTTAACACTACCTAGGGACACTACCTGTTGTGCTTTTCTGTATGCAAGTACAGTTTCCAGAGCACGGACACGCGTTGAACTGACGATTAGGAAGGTAGTCGATTCGAATAAAATAGAAAGCAAATGTATGGGATTTGATATAACATTACGATATAATGTTGCAAACTTACGTCAAATCTCAACTCTATTCGATTCTACTACGGTTAGTGCCATTGTCTAGAGGGGTTGGTCTCTTAGACTGCAAGTACAAAGTTTTTCTTATATAATAGAGGGCAATGTGCAAGTAATGCAAAGCGTAAAAAGCGTCTATAAACTACTGTAGCTGCTTACCATCTAGCGGGAAGTATACCGGTTTACCATTTTAGTGGTACAAATTTATAAAAAACATATCAAAGATGGCGGTACTCCACATGAAGTGAAATATGAACGCGTGTTAGACATAGTTTAATGTTTGTGTTAGAACTTGAACGTACGTTTGTTTATTTATTGCATCTTATTGCTAAAGTTAGACACACAACACACACACACACACACACGCGCGCACACGTACACACACACACACAAGCCCGGTTGGCTATGTCAACTGTGCTTAGAAACAGTTCCTGTATCACAGGGGACTTGCAAACATGTAACATGAAGTACTACACCTAAGAACTATATATCACATAATTATTTATGCAAGAATCCATTTCCAATGTTTGTAGTGGTGATCGGAAGATGTTGAGCTGCACATTTAGTTGTAGAGTTTATCTGTTATTGCATTACTGATGATGGAAGACCAGCAAGCTGTTCACTCAATGGTAAGTAATGACCGCCGCTCGTAAGACATCGACAGTACCAGGGGCACAGCCAAGTTACTGCCTACCGCCAACTTAATAGTATTTTTCACATAGCGTAAGTTTTTTTTTATACTACTTGGGTGGCAAACAAGCATACGGCCCGCCTGATGCTAAGCAGTAACCGTGGCCTATGGACGCCTGCAATACCAGAGGTAACTTTTGCGTGTTGCCAACCCATTTTTTGACACCAGGGCTTTAAGATGGAAGTAACTCTGGGATAGGAATACGTTTCTTTCAAAACGCATCCCTAAATGAGCGATGGAGACCTGTACTCACACACAGGAACACAACTACACCACTGTAAGTAGTTATTTGGCTGTGGTCTTCTGTAAGGTCCTTCTCCAGTCGGGCCTACTCGCTAATATGTCCTACCTCTCTTAAACGTTTGTTGGGCACTGTGACGTTTGACATTTAAAGATAAGTATCAATGAAAATGATAGATGATTAAATTATAACCTATCGATTGAATGCTGTAGGCTCTTGATCATTCAATTAGCTAATTGGGTAGAAATTGATTCAATCATTTTCTTTCATCTTCGTAAAATATTAAACGTCTCAGTACCCATGCTATGTGGATATATTCCACTATGGATGGTAGTGTAGGCAAAGTCAATTATATCTGAATCTTATGTGTAAATCGATAACGATAAAGAACTGCTTTTGATAGAACAGTAGATATTATATTTATATCTATATTAATAAGAGTTTGTTTGTTTGGTTGAACACGCTAATCTCAGAAGTACTGGTTCGATTAGAAACATTATTTTTTTGTTGAATAGTGCATTTATCCAGGAAGGCTATAGGCTATATAACATCACGCTATGTTCAATAGGAGCGGAGCAGTAATGAGATATGTTGCAAAATCGGAGAAAATATTCCAAATTACCACGCGGACGAAGTCGCGGGCGACCCCTAGTATACTATAGATGATAATGTAGTCAAAGTCAAATAAAAAAAATATAAAACTCGATGCTTTTAATTGAATCTGTTAGGTATATACAATCTACGCCCAGAACAATAGATAGATTATAGTAAATAAATAAATAGTATCTGAAACAGTTAGTTTTAAATCATACATATACATACATACATATGTAGCTGATCTGAACATCGCGTCCGTCGCTCTTAACGACACGTCGACAGAAACAATTTCATGTTATTGGAATAAATTGTATCGTATCACAATATTGATATAATATCTCTTGACAATACTCGTTTTCATTAAAGTAATACGTTGCAGAGGTTTCAGTGACCGAGTGCTGAGGCAAAGGTCATAGGTTCAATTACCGACAGAGGTCAGCCCCGAGCCACGACCGAGTGCGTTGGGCCCGGGCAATGAAATCGTTAGGACAAAAGAGTTCTAAGGCTTTCATTACGCCTTTTTAATTTAAACCAATCAATTGAATCGGTTAGACTTCAGAGAAAATAACTAAATTACTATTATATTGAATTGTGGTAGCCCAGTGGGTATGTAGCCGACTTGTACAAATGAAGTGTACGTTCGAGCCACAAGTACATCCAGATTAGGAACAACAATCTATGAAGGGATGTTATATTTGGGCATTACAATAGTTTTGTTGTACCAAAAAAATGTTACGTTGAATTTAGTGATAGAGTATAAAGTTTTTAAATTTAAAACGCAGCCTTCATTTAAACCTAGAGAACTGTACGTACGCACGAAACACAACTACATCACTGTGTGTAGTTATTTTACTTTGGTTTTATAAAATGTATTAAGGTAGGGATCCTTCTACGTCTATAAAAAGAAAATAAACTAATATTCTCGAGAAATGATGGCGATGTTTTGAAACTACAGCTTATTAACTACGGGTGTTATTGTGTATATAAATATAAGTTTTTATGCAAACCCATTAATTACTGCACATAGTACCACTGTTGTTAATAATAACATACAAAAATACGACATATGAAATACATTATATTTCATATTAGTTGGGATGTAATAAAAAAGTTTTGTTTTATCTACATTCTATGAGCTACAAGCTGCTACGTCAAAACTCGATAGTGTAGACTGTGTAGCATTATAGTGCTACGAAAGTGTTCAGTACGTGCTACGCCGGCGCATGCGCCGCTCACCGCTACGACTATGATTCTATAAAATGTCTACGGGTGCGTAGAGCTTCAAATGATATCCAAATTAATGAGATTCCTGAATTGAATTATATTCTTATTCATACATAGTTTAAAATAAAGTCACTTTCCGCTGTCTGTATGCTAAGATCTTCTAAAACAAGCCACGGATTTTGATGCGGTCTTCATTGACAATTAGAGAATTTCTTTTGGAAGATTTATATGTACATATAATACATGCATATTAATATAGAGAAATCAGGATAGAACTGAAGCGAAACGAGGACGGTTCGCTAGTCAGACAATAAAAGTTTGGGAGTTGTCTTTAAAAAAAAGTAAATAAATAAATATTAACAAGCCAATTTATGCTATCCCAAGTACTTTCTCCTAACTTCATTGCTACACCTAATCAAATTCATATTACTTATTTATGATAATAGAAATAGCTGGTTTTATTTTAACAGTCTCCCGAATATTGAAATAGTTCTGATGCGAGTGAAATTTAAATCAAAGTAAAATAATGAATGATAAAATACTTCAGTTGTAATATTCAACGTTATTGTGAACCATTAGTATTCTTATCTAGCTCGTAGCCATCACATTAATATTATATTTTCAATCAGACTAAATAATCTAAAAAACTTTAGCAATTTATTTTATATTCTACCTAGCAACATTCAATGTAAGTATTTTTTAAAGTGAAAACTTCTTTTAGCACGGTACGCATAATTTAAGATAAGATAAAATCTCTGGATTCGCGACACCGTTACGAGACGCAGCTTGACATATCCGAAAAATCTTTTTCGACTGTCACGTTATTAAAGCAAAGAGGCGATATATGCATGTACATATAGCAGACCGCGAACGCGTCTATATAAATAAAAAAAATATTGCTATAAAATTTATAACAACTGTTTTGCCTAGTGTTTTCACTTCTGTCGGCACTACCGGAGTGCAGATATTTTTTTAAAATATTTGTGGTCATAAAATGCAATGTTTAGGTAACAAGCATACGGCCCGTCTGATGGTAAGCAGTTACCGTAGTCTAAGGAGGTGTGGATTAGTCTTGTTTGGACCGGACGTATTCTTTAGCAGTTAGGGGTATTTATTATATTTTTTATTTTATATGTCGAGTCTTAAGTCACTAACTATACCACTAATGGAATGTGTGTTAGATTAACGTTGACTTACACTTTAAAACGACGCTGGTAATAGAGTCTGAGTGGTAATAAATTATTACGTTGATAGGAAGCTGTTCAACTAACAAGTGCAACTAACTGGCCTAGTGTTCTAGTGATCTAACTGCTAAGTCAGGTTAGTTCCCCACACGGGACAACGGTGCCGTGTCTAAGTGTTATTTGTGAATTGTTTGTTTGAAAAAGTCCCCGCGGTACAGGGCTTAGTGCAGTGGAGTTGTCTTAAAAAATAAAAAGAAACAAAAAGTCTCGAGCTCAAACGCAAAAGACTCCTTGCGAAGAGACACTACATATTGATTAATTAATCTGTAATTTAATTATCTCGCTTTGATGTGAAAATTTCCTTCACTCGGGCTGTGTGTACTTTCCCTTCAAACTCTTGTCAGGAGAAATCACCATTTCTTTTAATTATGAAACAAAGTAAAGACCTCCCGGATAACCGGCTTAAAAACGAGATAAAATACACTTTGTTAAAAAGAAATTGTATTACAATAGGAAAACGATGAATTTTAAACCTTTTGTAAATACAATTTGATTTTTGACATGTCCACCCGGGGCACAGAAATAGATAAAAAAAACGTTAGTACGAGTAAACACAGATTTTAATACAGCGCCGTAGCTATTGTTTAATTAAAAAAGTTGTTCATTGTTCCCCGAAACGTACAGCTACTACCTACATGTTGTACATTTATGTTTCGTTATGTTAGTGAATGTCATCCAGATTTTTCACGAGCTTTTTATAGTTTTTACTGGACTAGTTGAAATATTTCGTTGTGACTTACATATGTCATCGAAATGGCGACATCGACAACGTGTAGATACACACGTCATGCATCACGGTGGCTGAGTGTATCTGACACATGTATAAAGCTCCGCACACATTAGATATCGTCTCGTGATAGAAGAGCACTTCAAGATGCGCACACCATTTTATGGTTGATCTACACTCTACGAGAGGTGCGTAAATATTGTTATGAACCTAATATTGCCTCTTCACTAAGAATTATGGTCAGTTAAAATCTACTTATGCGAGAATTTATGTTTGTTGTGAAAGATTTACGACAAATAATACACAGTACAATAGGTACTTGATAGATTTAGATAGTAATTACTAAACACACAGTCATATCTATATGTACTGCAATATGTATTTGTACAATAAAGAGTTATCTATCTATCTAGACGCTATAATAACGTCAGAGTCCAAGGAGTACAGTTAATATAAAACTGTACAGGAGGGAACCGACCGTATCCAACACACAACAGTAATTTGTGGTGACCATTATCGTAAACATCATTGCGGGCAACTTTTAATATCCACCTCACTAATTTAATATCACCGGGGGCACCATTTACTATCCACTTCTCTAATTTCGGTACAGTAAGTATTAAGTAAATACGTTTATTTGGGTGTTCGGTAGAGGTACAAATTATCTCTGACTTTAAATGAGGAGAAGCCGGCACACTTTCTGTTATGATCTCTGGGCTCCGGAAACACGAAGGTACTGAGCCGTAAATGGTTTTGGCACGTGAACCAAGTCAAGGGCAAATGTAAGTTACATTTATTTCTAACCTACAGTTTATAAAGACGAAAAATAGCAATATCGAGCTCGGATTGTATTAAATTCTCAGAGCAGAGTATACCCACTCATCCAAGGAGGATATTAACGATCGCTCATAGCAATATTTGCAAGGGCCTGTGATCCCTTCGAGGGGAGGCCGCCTCCGCGCGCGGACCGGAGGTCAGCGGTAACGTTGACGGAATCCCGCGACATTACCTACAGAGCGACGATGCTCAGATAAAAAAGATCCGTTAATTACGACGCACAGACAAATGTGAAGCATAACTCTTGCAGCGGAACGCCGCCGCCGCCGCCTGCCTCGCCGCTACCGCCGAATTAAATACGTGACTCGACGACTTAAAGTCCATAATCGATTGACGGCGCTTATGTTGAAAACGATTACGACGGATTTAAAAATGGTTAGTGGTGAACCGAAACCCATTTGTGATATATTGGATTGAAATTCTGTTAGCATTAGCGAGACCACTTTGATATTGTGAGTAGTCTGTACAGTTGTATAAGATAAGATAAATTACGTTAGTCGAACATTTGTGCCGTTATTTATAAATTGTGTAATAACGGTGTTAAAGCAATCTGCTAAATGGGGTTACCTTTAACCTTTCTCTTCGCCGCGAAAACACGTTAAGGGCTACCATTTTGGAAGGATCTATAGCGATAAATTGTCTTTATTCTGTGTGGTTGCCGATCGCCCAGTAGGCTGCGTAACGCGGCCGCGGGTCGCCTCGACCTCCTCGTGTTCACCACAGACAATTCTATTCATTTTTACAACACATTTTCGGATTACGCAAACCAAATAATTACTTATTTGGTTTTATTTTGCGCCAAAATGTTACCAATTTTTTAATATAAATAACTTTTCTATATTTATGACATGCCTCGGTGTCAAAATAACTTGCGCTTGTGGTTTTTAAAACTATAAATCATAACCCTTTGTTTTATATAGCTAAAACATACTATATTATATTATGTTTTAGGTATATAAAATATTATAAAACATATTATATTAATTTGTTATTAAGCTCCTAGTTAACTCATTTAGAAGATTTAAAAATACATTATTAGAATTAATATTATTGACCAGATGTATGTACTTGTAGTATGAATGATACTGTTGTGGTGCTTGAATACAAGACTCCACCCGTTTAAGCTGTGCATTGTTTGTTAAACAGTGTTGGAATTTTATTAACTAAATAAACAAATTATACATATGACCTATATACTGATACGAACTATACCTCACTTATATATCAGATGTGACACAAAGGTATTGTATATCAAACGTACTCGTATAATAACTGCATTAACACAATTGATGTTGTGTACACAAATACATTACTAGTTATTACGTAGTCAGTGATTAAGTTATACACACACACATCGTATATTCTGTATCAAACAACTTGCCAACTAACCTCAGCTAAGTCCGGAAATTGCCAAGATTCGCAATACAACTACCAGTGGGTACGCAAGTACGTCCTGGGACTAAGTTTGTTATCTAGCTATTTAATGTATGTCGTTACTAACTAACGTATCTCTAACGATTTAACGATAATAAGGTTAACTGCACGTATGGTTCAATTACCACGTCATTTACCATTGCGCGGCGTGTTGTGGGTTGGAATCCTACACGGGACAAAAAATTATGATCCATAAATGGTTGTCTTAAGTTTCGGTGTACTTTGTGCCCGTTAATTGTACGTTTGTTAAGTCCCCCGTGACACAGGGATGGTTCCAAAATGCACTCTTTAAAAGAACATAGTGCCGTGTTGTACCGTTGTTTAGGATCTATGGACATATACGAGAATATATTGTTCAGCAATGGACCGGCAAAGGCTGAATTGATAGCATATGCAATGACCCAGATGCGTCAATACTAGCTAAATTGCTTGCGGGATCTTGTAAAATATATGGAAGTTAGGTTCTAGTTTTTTTATGAATGTATTAAATAGGAATTTACATTAATATTGTAGAGATAAGTTTATATCTACAAAAACTACAGTCAGATTTGAAAAAATATTTCACTGATCGAAAGCTACATGATTCCCGAGTGTCATGGATAGCTCTTTTAGACAGCCCGCATGAGCAAAGCCGCATACCAAAGCAAGTCAATTTGTAATTAAAAAAACAATAAATTAAAATATATCCGAAAGGTATAACATTTATACGACAAAAGAGTATACATATATCTACTTTTTCTAGATCTATTCATCTCAAATGCCAAAAACATCGTGATGGCTCATTTCTTTTTTGTCAAATAAGCGTGAATAGTGCATAACAGAAATATATATATAGGTATATCTATTCAATATAGATATATAACTAGAATAATGAAAAAAGAACGAACTAAACACCGACGCATTGTCGCGGCGGTGACCATGTGTGTCGCGTGCGCTCCTCTTCTATCTCCAATATCCGTGCACTTAACGTAATTATTATATTGAATCTGTGAGAACGTGAAGGCTATGCTATGTAACCCCATGTTAGGCACATATATAAGCGAGATTTATGCTTATACTTGTGCCTTGTTTCATAGTGTGAACAACCCGCAAGTTTGGCAATGGCAGACTGACAAATGGAATCTGTAAAATCCCCTTGCCTAGTGGTAAAACCTATTCACCACCTGTCAGTTATTGACAGCCGTACCCGGTTCTTATTATTCAACAAATATTTGCGCTAAAATACGAACAGCGGATGATGTATGAGTATTTTCATGTGTATGACAATAAATGGAGATTTATGCGAGTGTTTTTATAGCTTTATAAAATACGTTTACGATGTTTAATCTCTAAATGGTTTCGTCATCATCTCGTTGATCAGATGCTGTAACTATCGACGCAACACAAACACTACACGGATATCATAATCAATCGAAGGTATCACGCGAACGTTATTCTACGTATCAGGGATCCTCGACAACAACACAATGTGACGGAGGCGGCGGTGAGTGCCGCCGAGAAACACCACTGATGTTTGGTAAATGAATCACTGTCGTGTTATGGTAGCCTGGTGTTAAACATACATGACGTGGAGGTGTCGCGAGCCGCGGGAGGGCGCGAGAGGGCGCGCGTACACGCGGGCAGGCGCCGGGGCGGGCGGCCGACTACTGAAACGAGTCCCGGGCGCCGCGCCACCCCCCCGCAACCCCTCACGAGCCCCGCTACTGAAACTCTCAATTATTTTATTGGGAAAGCTAATGAGACAAGAGCCATCCACAGATTCCACAGTACTATTGTCTGTTATGCTACGATTGTCGGTAACATAAAACCAACGTTAGTTATTAACAGAAATTTTACTGTTCGGAATGTCTGTTCATGTAAAGATTTTATCTAAAGTAAATTTTAAAATTGCGAATACAAGCTATAAAGATAACAGAAAGCTTTATAAAAACGCAATTATAATGCTCTATTTCACCCTCCCTGACATTCCATAAGACAAGAAAATGTCTATTCAATCGGGGTCTTTACGGGGAGTAGTTTAAAAGTCTCCCGCTGTCCCTGTCCGTTGTCACTTATTTGCGTAATGCGTTCATGTGACAAGAATAACAATCGTGTCCTAATTGATAAACTCCTGCAACATTATGCATCCCTGGTACATGTTATTTAGTATTGATCAATTAACTACACTTGACGTATCACATACATCTCGTGACAGTTGGTTCACAAGCGATTTACGATATCGCTATATACCATATGGAATAAATTAGGAAGGGAATATATAGTGTGTTTGGCTGATTTTAGATAATAAAAATTATACTTCGAGTGCAAAATATCAATTAAGCCTTTGTCGTTTTATAATTAATGCTTAAACACGCAACAAAACACTTCAAAAATATAAACAATACCTTTACACAGTTAGAGTAAACTGTTCGGGGACAGGAAGTAAGCGGATAAAATAGAAATGTGGGTAGACAAGACAGAGCGAGTGGTCACTCGGTGAGAAAACATGGTCGGTAGTAGGTGGACGGTATCAAGTAGGGTTGCAGAGGTCGGTCCGTTTGTATTCATTACACATTTGGTTTCTGACCACGTAACATATGATTGCCTATACCTGGTGCCGGTACATGGACACTGAACACCATTTGCGGAAACTCAATGTACCGTCAGTTTATAATATTAACAAAATCCCGTGTAGCTTTTCCTTGGAATTATTTCTACTGGTGGTAAATCTCTACTAATACTATAAATGCAAAAGTAACTTTTTTTGTCTGTCTGTTGCCATTTCACAACTAAACGGCTGTTAGGATCTTAATATATTGATATATTTTATACTAAACTGGCCATATTTTTAAAAATATGTATACATTTTTTATGTTACCACACTAATTTATAATTTCTCAATAGCTCACTACACGTGTTGGAAAACTATAAATGTAGTGAGCAGATGCATTAAATAAATCAAAATAAATAATAAAATTTGACAAGCGGATAGATAGATAATAATCTAATACATGACTTTTATCACATTTTATTTACGTTAAAATATTTTCCAATAAATATATTCTTTCATTCAACAATAAATTACAAACAAATATTCATTGAGCCTTGATGCTTAGTGTAACATTAATTAGCCGCAAATAACTTCGTTACAACACTGACAAAGTAATTACGTATGTAACCAGTGACCCTCGACAAAACAATATCAAACTGTAATTACTATATCTATAACAAAATGATTAAACTTACATTAGTTATATTGACCAATGTCCAACTAATTTAAACTTGTTTAAATATTTATCGACGGTGGCCGAGCCGGTCCCGAGCCAGTGCCGAGCCGGTCCCGAGCCGGCCGCGCTCTCGCCTAAGTAACACAAATCTGCGGACGTGTGGGATCCAATATCGATACATCAAACGGTAACAGTTAGGTATATTCCCCGTGTTAGCTGTACAAATAGTACCTATGTAAAGCGCGACAATATGAGTATCAACCCGAGTGACAACATTATTATCATTTATTTCTAGCTTTAGCTTCTGACTTCGTTCAAATTATATTAATATTTTTCCTCTAATTATAACCTTCTTATACGCTATTTTGCTAAATGCTAATACAGCAAAATAGCGCATAGGTTAGAGGATAAATATTATGCATTTATAATATTAGTAGGACAGTAGAGAACGGCAGACACAAATCAATCGAACAATCTGGAACTGGATAACAATATACCTACAAATTCTTGCACGACACAACATTTCATAGGCACGAAAACTTTTATTCATTGTGTGGTACATGAAAGCTATATTTAAAATAAAAAAAACCTTTTTTTCTTATATTTTTTACACATTATCCAAAATCTATATCATACTTGTAACTTTATAACCTTTCGATACACTATAAATAAACAACCGTTTCCGGGTCCCCCATTGTACATTATCTACTATCATGATTCAAATATAACTAATATATAAGTATAGCCACCATGAACCACGCACACATACACAATATTATGTAATACTAACAACAAAACAATGTGTGTGTGTGTTGGTCTCGTTTTATCGGTCATCGTAAAGCCCCAGTGTGGAATGGAACGCAATCCGTTTTTAATATCACTTACGAGACATTCTCGATGACAAACTCCTTTTGAGTAATGTGCACAACACATTAGCTACCTATGTACAATTGTACATACAATACACAGTACATTTGATCTCGTCACTACTTTACATTTGTTTTTATTTTAACTGCCAGTCGAGCTTTACGATTTCGCAAAGTGTTCCTGGACGTGAGGAAGAATATTTGGTCTTCGTAGCATTCTCTTACTTTCTATAGCACAATATGATACAATAAATATAAAGTAAGCTTGTAATCTTACATACATTTTTCATTTACAAATCAGACCAACCGAGGATAAGCAAAAGCTAGTTAATATAGACTTTTAGTAGCTAATAAAATACGACGAAGAAAATACATACTATGTCGAATATGTTAAAAGACTATATTATAATATGTTCCACTGCTGGGTCCAGGTCTCCTCTCCTCTATCAAGACAGCTGAAAGGGTCTTAACCTACACAAGCTGGCCTAATACGAGCTAATCCTAATGCATTTACGACTAAGAACTATTAATATTCATAGCTAAGCATTTGTTATCTCGTCATTACAGATCGCTCTCTTTATTAGGTAAACTTCAACCCACATTTCTGCCACAGTCTGCTCGGTATAATACACAGTGTTTACGGCCTGTAATAATCATTGAAGATGTCAGCAATTATTCAAACGGCTGCGGCCACGGCCTCCCACGGCCCAGGCGGCACCCTGAGCCTCACTGAGCTAATTTACGATGTCTCGGGTAGAAATAAGTCTTGTGGTGTAATTACAGACTTACGGAGAAGCGCCTTCTCACGGGGATGGACCGGCCATTACCTCTTTAATGAGCCACTAGGAAGAACATTAATATCGGTAAATAACACATTTGGAAAACAAACAGTAAGTTAACTATCCCATTGATTCTCTTGTTTACGAACACGGCTAGATTCATTGTTAAAGACTAACAAATACCTACGAGTATAACGAACTTTTTACGAAATAAAACCTATTTGATTAAGTTTTCTTTAGTAAAAAGAACTTTAGCTTTTCAAAAAGAAAAGCTCGCCACAAAACAAAAGAATCTTGATGTTTGAAAAAAATATAAAAATTACAAAATTACCAACAAACTACAATTAAATAATCGTATAATGTGCTCATTTATCTAATTGTGTTGTTAGGTGGTTTATATGTATTATATTATTATATTTCGTTGTTAGTTACGTCAGATTATGAGATATACCAATACCTTCTATATTTACACAAGCCTGCAAGGACAACATGTAAAACTTTATTTATCGAAACAGTATCAGCAATCGCATCAAAGTAGAAACAGTATTTTTGATTCAAAATCAATTAAAGAACAGCGTTCCACTGGCTCGTATTTGCAAATTCGTTTAGAAATATCAATGATACCTACCCATATCGATATACGAGTCTGTATCGATTGTAGCGTCGGATATATTGCATGCTGCGTTATACGATACAATAAATGTATACATCTCAAATTCACGTTTGTATTCACCTCAGTACCGTGTACCGTAAATGGGTATTGGCCCCATTTATCGATGCACCGATATTCCTTTACAACACGTATCATGTTTCTCGAAAAATATAATACTTAGATATCACGCTCGTCTCTTACTGGGGTAGGCAGAGACTATGGTAGGCCAATTGCTTTGATCTAGACATACTTCTTTCGCTTCTCATTCATCAACCTCCAATAATATGTAACATTGACCATGATAAATGTTTTTCGATCTCCCCTCTCCGTCCATAGAGATATCTTTCACTTCGTACGAATTGCCTTGTCATAGCAACTTACATATTTATGTCCTGATCCACTGGTGGACACGGGTCTTCTCTATCAAGATAATTTACAGGGTATTAGTCCACATAAACACACGCCAGCCCAATTCTGGTTGGAGGATCAGACATGCCTTCATATTCCTTTCCAAGACATGTTATGTCTTTGTTACTATGCCTTTCTTTACCGTTAATAGATAGTTATTTTTTAGTTTGTTAGTAGTTTACGTGCAAATCACTCAGGTACCACCATATTTCTGTCATTAAATATCCTAACCAAATCCGAGACCTAACGCCCTGCGAGCTTAGGGTTACTTTGTTGTATACGTATACAAGATAGTTAATAATAAATAATTAAGATAATACAAACAAAGAGAACCTTGAAGATCTATTTATAGCTCATTATTTCCATATCACATACAAATGTAAAAAAATACGCTTTTCCTCATGTTCATTTTTTATATATTTTGTTCGTGTATTTTATATATTTAAAGAACAATAACAAATAAGTTTGAATGAATACAACAACTTTATTTATTTTTAAGGGTTCCATACCAATGCCACGCTAATATAAACAGAGTTGAACTCTGTACGTTATTTGGAAGTTTTAATGACGCACAACATACAATACAAACACATATTTAGAATGAAAATAACAAAAAGGGAAAAAAAATCTTCTTATCGTTTGGTTAGTGGCCAACCTGGTGACAGAGTTATTTAGATCGCCCATATTTAGGCCTCTGTCGTGATCTAACGACTCTTAAATTCTTTTAAACTTTCACGATTTGTACACATATTATAACTATAATGGACAACGGGTCTAAATCGCGTAATATTTTAAAGGTTTTTTTACCTTCTTGTTTCCCGACGTTTCGGTCGAATTGCACCGACCGTGGTCACGGGTTGACTGGTGCGGGTGAGCGGTGCCGCCGACTTCGTTGCGAAGCGAGAGGATTAGTATCTACCCTCACTTGGTCGTAGTTTTTATAATGTTCGAAACTGTTAGTACGTCGACACACAACACTAATGACGTCTACACACGGGTCTACTTTTTCATTACGGCGAGGCTTAAACCTGCTGATAACAGGATTCCAAGATGTTGATAAGCGGTATCCATCTTCCCGGTTGAAATTAAAATGTTTTTTGATTTCAACCGCCTCTCGTGCTATTCTTGAGTAATAGTGACGATCAGTGGAGAGTACTTTGGGCTTATGTAACTCAATCCAGTGATTGGATCCTGATTCCAGCAGGTGCTCAGCTATCGCCGACTTGTTGGTTTGCCGGTTCTTGACAGCTGTAATATGTTCCTTAACCCTTTCAGCTATTGTTCTTTTGGTTTGACCGATGTAGGAACTACCACAACTGCAATCTACCTTGTAGACACCCGGTGTCTGTAGAGGGATGACATCCTTCGGAGTACGCAGGTGATACGATACTTTGGAGTACGGATTATAAGACAGACGGAAGCCGACACACACAGACAGGTATCTTCACGCCAACTCGCACCACCATCCGCGACACTTGCAGTCCGTTGTCACATCGCTGACGAACAGAGCGCATGATCTATGTGACCCTGAACACTTAAAATGTGAGCTCACACATGTTCAGGAGGTACTTAAGCGAAATGGATACCGGCAAACCTTACGATGTCCAAAAAAGAGGGATAAGGCACAGGAAGTTAGCAGAGTACCAGCATTTATGCCGTATTTAAAAGGTGTAACGGACAAAATTAGAACAGTACTACAAAAATACTCCATAAAGACTGTATATAATCCGTACTCCAAAGTATCGTATCACCTGCGTACTCCGAAGGATGTCATCCCTCTACAGACACCGGGTGTCTACAAGGTAGATTGCAGTTGTGGTAGTTCCTACATCGGTCAAACCAAAAGAACAATAGCTGAAAGGGTTAAGGAACATATTACAGCTGTCAAGAACCGGCAAACCAACAAGTCGGCGATAGCTGAGCACCTGCTGGAATCAGGATCCAATCACTGGATTGAGTTACATAAGCCCAAAGTACTCTCCACTGATCGTCACTATTACTCAAGAATAGCACGAGAGGCGGTTGAAATCAAAAAACATTTTAATTTCAACCGGGAAGATGGATACCGCTTATCAACATCTTGGAATCCTGTTATCAGCAGGTTTAAGCCTCGCCGTAATGAAAAAGTAGACCCGTGTGTAGACGTCATTAGTGTTGTGTGTCGACGTACTAACAGTTTCGAACATTATAAAAACTACGACCAAGTGAGGGTAGATACTAATCCTCTCGCTTCGCAACGAAGTCGGCGGCACCGCTCACCCGCACCAGTCAACCCGTGACCACGGTCGGTGCAATTCGACCGAAACGTCGGGAAACAAGAAGGTAAAAAAACCTTTAAAATATTACGCGATTTAGACTAACGACTCTTAACAGTCGGAACCGACTTTTAACATGCCCTCCGAAGCACTGAGATTAAATACCACTATGCGGTCACCCATCTATAGGGTTACCGCGCCCTTGGTAGCTTAACCCGCTGATCGTTTAGGGGAAAATTATAATAAGAAAAACAAAACTATAATTTTTGTGTGGTGTACGTCACACGCATGTAAATAATGGCTACCGCTCAGCATAATGCTATTATGCTGTTACACACAATAGCGCTGTTTTTAGGTGACAACCCATAGCGATGTTCATGTATTGGACTAGTAAATGAATTTAAGACTATAGGCCGTACATAAGGGTACACGATGTGTCGTTAACTCAGCTCGGGAACGTTACATTGGGACACAGAGCCAAAAGTGGAATTATGTGGCAGGGTTACGTGTGTCCGAGCTGCCTCTGAGTCAAACGTACAAACAAACACCTTGATATATGCACGTGTATGTGTGTGTACAGCATCTGCAGTACTAGGAGCACATAACATACATACAAGTAACGTAGAGACTGATTGTAGTTACTAAATAAACAACACGAATAGGCCCTTAAAAATATTTTAATCGGGATTATGTAATTCAGTGAGGAATAAATAATGAGGCGATATTAAAATTTTATACACGGTTATTACATAATTATATACTCGACTATTTATGTTATTTTGTACACAGTGAAAATGTTTGTACTCTAAAAGCATGATATACATTGTATGTATAATATTTTAAAATATCTACATATTAAATAAAATAAGAAGTATGAAAACGCTAATGAAGGGCAACCTTCCGTTATGTCTCAAGCGCAAACTCCTGGACATGTGTATCTTGCCCATCCTAACTTACGGTGCCCAAACCTGGTCACTAACAGAGATTCAGAAGTCCAAACTCAAGGTTTGTCAAAGGGCAATGGAGCGCAGCATATTAAACATCAAACTACGTGACAAAGTGCGGAATACCGTCATACGCTCGCAGACCGGTATCAGGGATGTCGGTAGCAAATCTGCCAAACTTAACTGGGACGGGGCGGGACACATTTCTCGTATGCATCCTGAGAGATGGGCTCGTGTCGTCACACAGTGGATGCCTGAAGATGGGCATCGCCGCCGAGGCCGACCTAGAAAACGCTGGCGTGACGACCTGGATGCATATGAGAAGGATTGGTGGAATAAGGCAATGGACAGACGGGAATGGAAGTCAATGGGGGAGGCCTTTGCTCAGCAGTGGGACAATATAGGCTAGAAAAAAAAAAAAGAAGTATGTTTGGATCGATGCAATTGGCGTAACATAGTCTCTGCCTACCCCACTGGGAGACGGGCGTGATGATAGGTATGTATTTAATAAAAGCTAAATCTTAAAAGCAGCGCCAGCGTTTTCGTGCCAATGAAAACATTTTCTTTCTTATTTAGTAATATCCTAATGTTATTAATCGTTCAATATTGGATGAAGAAAAAGAAGAACACGGGTCTAGTGCTGAACCTGTTGCATCTCAGTTATAATAATTTTACAATGCCAAGAACATAACATTAGGGAAGTTAAATAAAATTTGTCAATGCATAAGCGGCTCACAATAATCTCCTTCACCATCAACTAAACAGCTCAGATGGGCTTACCTTTGAATCACCCCCAGGCTGATACCGAAGCGATATTCACTTGCATGAACGAAACTATTTTCAATTTAACAACAATTTCGATATCTTGTAGTTATGGAGAGAAAATCTTCGCTTTAACAGCTCGCTGGAGCGAGGGTAGGCAGAGAATAGGTAAGAAAAGCGAGAAGACGACGGCGGCGTATTGAATACTTGTGCAGTCCTGTACTTAATCTATACGACAGTTATGATACGAAACGGGCAGATTTGCGTAAATATTTTATTATTGTTTACTTATACTTATGTATGTAAAACAGGCTCGCCTACTTTAGATAAAACAAAATCGGTTATTGCCAACCATTTTCATTGTTTACCCACACTAGGAGTCCCTGTGTTGAGCGGAATAATAGAAGAAAATATTTATAGAAGCAAATTAGTATACTGAAGAGCTTTAATATTCTTTTACTTTGAAATCTTTATGCTATCATTAAGTAGAAGCCGCAAACGTCTCAATGCAAAGCTAAAAGGGGACGATGCGAAAGTAATTTATAGCAAAGAGCGCATAATAAGCTCCTTAAGAAGAAAAGTCGGCGGCGAATCGTTGCGAACCTCGTTCAAACTAATCAGAAGCACCCACTTTTCACGGCCTCAAGTTCAAAAACTTTCTTACAAAGCGTTTCCATTTAACTGACACGCTTCTGCACGAGCATAGTCTACAAAAGCCTACAAACTTACATTTTACAACAGAAAAAACGTATAAACGAGACCCAGTTCACCCATTCTTAGAGAGATTAAACGCAAATTGATTTACGAATGAGTTCGGGACGTAAATGTTTGTTTGATAGAGACTTCATTCGACATTCAAATGCAGAAGTACTTAACAGGCGTTTGTGTTGACAGTTATGAGTGAACATGTTTGTTATTGGCTTTGCCATTGGTTATTTCAGTAACATAATTGTCTGAGGTTGTCTACTCGAGCTACAAAATGTGCGTCTCGTAGTATCTACATCTTTGAACAAGTTTTATGGGCTATAATAACCGTAATGGTTGTGGTTCCTGATTAGTGACATCGCAACACGACAATATAATGTAATGCGAAATATATTTTCATAATGTTCTTATAAAAGTGTTAACAAACTTATTGTTCAGCTACGTATAAGTTTTGCTAACAAAACAGGCGACATTATTGATCCCATCTCCTTAACAGTAATTTTACTGTTCGGCCATCTTTCCTCGGTATCCAGCCTGGTTGATATCTACACTCATCTGACGCATACACAGCTTGAATTTCAGCTGTTTACATATTTTAATTGATTTGTTTTGTACCAAAGTATTGCGTATATTTAATTATATACACAAATAATGCATGAAGCGGGAAATAAAGAATAATAAAGTAAGTGTAGCTAATTGAGGAAGAACAACGTTTGGTTTTAATTAGCGCCGGCAGCGAAACGGCGAGAATATGTGTGTGAGTGTGTGTGTGTGTGTATTGTAAACTTTTATACAACGCGCAACCTAATGTAATACTCGTATCTTTGTACATCCTGTGAGGCAACAACTTCGTTACCGTTATAATGCATCTTATAATAAATATTTAGTTATACAATAGCACAATATTTCATTATAATGTATTTTGCAATATGATGCACTCAACATTTAGATCAACCAGTGTGGACTATGTTTGTCTTCAGGACAATCGGGTAGGTACCTAAAACATGATAGATCAACAAGTAGAAAGGTCTTGTCGGAATGGGACTGTAGCGCCGAGAGCTAATTATATTAAATAAAACCCAACTTCACTTCAGTATTAATGAGATATTGCTATTCAATGGAAATTTAATATTTTCATTTAAATAATGCCCTGATTAAACCTACCCGTTCAATTTCTTTTGCACTTCGAGGGTGTTTCGGCTGAGATACTAGCTGTATTAATGACATTATAGCAAGAAAGTCGTAGATATGGCACTGACGCACGCGCGGAAACTTGTCGTCAACAGTAGCTCAGTACCTTAATTTCATCTATCTCTTTCTTCAAATATATAAGCGAGTACGTCTTTATACTGAGTAGCCGCTCTATAGCGGCTTCTAGCTCGCTAGAAGCTAGTGATATAATAAAGAAAGATACGCTACCTTTAGTATAAAGGTAGCGTATCTTTCTTTATAATATCACTAGCTGACCCAGCATACGTTGTTTTGCTACTATAATAGTAATATCGCTGTTAAAAAATAGAGATTGATCTTAGAGGGGTGAAAATTAAGGGATGTATGTATTTTTTAATGGTGAATAAAAATAATAAAAACAAAAAAAATTGTCTAAAAAATTATATAAAAAAAATAGGGGTGGACAACCCTTAACATTTAGGGGTATGAAAAATAGATGTTGTCCGATTCTCAGACCTATTCAATATGCACACAAAATTTCACGTAAATCGGTCGAGCCGTTTCAGAGGAGTTCAAAGTTGAACACTATGACACGAGAATTTTATATATTAGATTGAGCAGTACGGACATGGCGTCCGTTTAAAAGTGTATCAAAGTTTGTAACGTGGTATGCTTTTAGTCTGATAAATCTGTCATCTTCGAGTGAATCTCAAAGGTCCTCCATTTTAAACGTCAAGCTTTGAACTACAGATTTTCTCTACGTGAGTGAATTTTATAAATTAGATCGTAACTTTGAAGCGTTACCTCGGCTAACTTTTATGTGCCCACTGGAATATTTCTGCTTTTGTCAGTTATAACGAGACGCGTCGTAAGTATTATGGTTAACTGTAATTAGTTTTTTTTTTTTTTTTTTTTATACTACTTGGGTGGCAAACAAGCATACGGCCCGCCTGATGTTAAGCAGTATCCGTAGCCTATAGACGCTTGCATTACCAGAGGTATCACTTGCGTGTTGCCAACCCTTTTTTTACACCAGGGCTTTAAGATGGAAGTAACCCTGGGATACGTTTCTTTCAAAACGCATTCCTAAATGAGCGCTGGAGACCGTTACTCACACACAGGAACACAACTACACCGCTGTGTGTAGTCATTTGGCTGTGGTCTTCTGTAAGGTGGAGGTCCTTCCCCAGTCGGGCTTGCTCGCTAGTATGGTGCCCTACCTCTCTTGGAGAGTAATATAATAGTCTTAGTTAATATTTGCAAGCCTTAAAAAAAAGCGGAACATTCCTTGTACAGACTATTTTATTATTAAGAACTTTGTATGTAACACATGTTCCTGCGAATAAATGTCTATTTCTATTTAGTTTAGTAATTATATTAAACTAGCTGACCCGGTGAACTTCGTACCGCCGTTTATTTCTTGAATATTTTCTCAAGTTTTCTTCTATACATACCTTGTCCTGACAATAATGATCTATATAAATAAGAATGAAACCACCAAAATGTATATACGCGCATAACTTCCGATCGACTGCACCAAATTAGTTTTTTTTATTGTTAGGACAAGGTGATTGTGATGAAGATAGATAATGATCAACAATTGCACAATTTGACAGAAACCTCAAGAGAAATAAAGTTTATAAACTATCTAAAGATCAGAAAATATAACCTTTTGTTATAGTAATAAGTTATATTGTAATAGCATGTTGTAAAAATCCACTACAGTCGACATTATCTCGGTAACGGGAGCTTTTGGTATTAACGTGTGCCACATAAATAGTCTAGAGGTGAAATTGTGTTCACGGCAAGGCATAAAAGATTCGAAAAGGCAAAACCTATTTATTTGTAATTTAAGAAAATTAAATAAACGTGTTTATGTTTAATATTTGTTTATCCGATGTAATTCACTCACAAGGGGTAATCTAAAATAGAGTAAATTCTTACCAAAAAAAATACATATTACTAGGATAGCAGTAATCTAAGTAGATTAGAAAAATCTCTTGACGATTAATTAGATAGGTAACTTCAACAATAACGATCTTATTTTTACAACATTTAGTATGTTAAAATTACACAGCTAGCAGAAAGGGTGTACAACTAAACTCTATGTAGATATCAAACCAAGAAAAAGAGAAGAGAACGAGAGTTTTAGCAAGATCGTATATTATACATAAGAGTATGATGCTGACTCAGGTAAGTTACTTAGGTAACTGATTGACGGGTTAAAGTTATTATTTTCAGCCATGAGCTGACGGTGACTCATTACAGGGCAAAGGCTTTCCATTTTCTCTCCGTCAAAAATAACGATAACTATCATACCCCATGGTGAGACGTATTGCGGGCGACATTGGTATGTTGTTTATAGGTATTTCAAACCTTATTTTATTGTTTAAATGCCAACAAGTATTTTGCAAACGAGCATACTGCCATGTTAGATAGATAGAAGTAGTTCGTCGACGTTATGGATGAGCAAGTTGAACGCTTTTACTTGCCTTCATAGAATAACGCAGAAAGCTGTACATAAACTAATTTAAACTGTAACTTCGAGAGCTGATTGAGTTGTCCACTAATTTAATTTCGATGTCTCAATATAACGTGATGTATGCTCAAATGTCGTTGCCCAGACGGGGGCATGTTGTGGTCCGAACGTGTGCGGTCCCTAAAAGCCGTATATAATCCACTTACCCCGCCGCCCCGGCGCCGCCTTCCTTCACCGTGACATTGTACAATATCATTTATTTGTCAAGCCCTTTCACACGCTCCCGATAGACTTATCAACTGACCTTACTAACAAAACAAATTATTAATGAGAGTGTATTACATTTGGTAATAATGTATTGATAGGGTCAAAGTTATTAATATCTAAGTGACCAGATGGGACTGCCATCACAAATGGATTGCCATATTATTATGTTGTTCTTGAATGAGTGCTACTTTGACAAATAGTCATTATTGTAAAAATATAATGATAAATGTCAGCATGATGACATGCACCATACACTGTTGAATATACACAGTCAGCTCAAGTTTTTATAACGGTAAAATATACAGCTAAGTTTAATTTTTTAAGAATCCTCTCAAGTTATATAAAATACTGGTTGTGTTTAAGTACAAGTAGTGAAAGTAAAATTAAAAACTTGTTTCCATCTCAATTTCAACAATGGAGGTCGTTTCTTTGAAAACGGCTCGGGTCTCAAACCGATGTGCCACGGCTGAAAAATATCGGACGCCGCCTAGCCCGCGCTCCTCGCAATGTACCACCACTGCGGAGCGCGGTGGTGGCGGTGGCTCGCATGTCATGGGCGACCGACGGCTGTGGTTTTTTTGTTGCTCTGATCCCTAGGTTACCTATTACATAAAATCTTTGTGTTAAATGTAGGGGTCGGTAACGTATTACCAACCACCCAGTACACAAACCTCTTTTCTAAACACTTAAACACATCTTTGCCACGCTAAAGGTTGAGTCACTTTTCATTTCTTAGATAATTTACTAATTATAAAACGCTGTGATACAAATACATATACACAGACGAAGACAGTAATATATGTCTTGCAAAGGCTATAAGTTTGTCTGCGGTTTCGTTCGCGTCGCCGCGTCGTATATTGATAGAAAGAAGCTTCAATAAGACAGTCGTCATTGAAATTTTTAGAACCAAACTAATATTATATTATACAAATTTACAAGCAATATTAACTCTTCAAATAATTAATGTAGATTACCTAATAATATTAAACTTTATAAACTTAATAATTTGCTCGTAGCTATGTTATAGCTCCGCAAATCTTTACTAATATTATAAAGCTGAAGAGTTTGTTTGTTTGTTTGGTTGAACGCGCTAATCTCAGAAAGTACTGGTTCAATTAGGAAAAACCTTTTTTGTTGAATAGTGCATTTATCCAGGAAGGCTATAGGCTATATAACATCACGCTATGATCAATAGGAGCGGAGCAGTAGTGAAAATCGGGAAAAATATTCCAAATTACCACGCGGACGAAGTCGCGGGCGACCCCTAGTACTCGTACAAATGTAAAAGCATATCAGTAACCAGTTTATTTCTATTAAAATTTATTATGAAAATGTTTATAAAAAATGTAAAGGACTGACGTTCTTAGTCGCTCTTAAATTACACCGCATAGTAAAGTCAAAGCCAAAGTCGCCCAAAGCTGAGCAAACTTAAATTGGATCTCTTCAGTGCAGACTTCGTTCACGATCTCCGAGCTAACGGCAAACCAGAAAAACTGTCCAATTAATATAATATGCGATCGTCGCAGTAGTTTTATGAGAAAATAATATTTCATTGAATTAATTTAATCGACATTATCTTAACGTTCATTCATCTTATACGACTGTTGTAGAATTTGTATGGAAAACAAATTGCAGGATGACACATGGTTTTTGATGAATTTAGTTCGTAAAATGATGTAGAGGTACAGGTTACACATATCGTTCTTAGATAATAATAAAATCAAACTGGTTTGCCCCACGTAGGTCAACGAAGGTCTCAACTGTAATATTTGAGTCGATACGTATAACTGTCTTGATATCATGATTTCTGTTAATGATTGATATAATTGGTGTACAATAAAGAGTTTTCTATTCTATTCTATTCTGTTAAGGAATCTAATTTATGTAAAACACTCCCTTGACCGTACAACCATCTAAACTTTAAGCTGTGTTACACAGTTTCCCCCGACCCTTGTTCCCTGTCCTCCCCCTATTACTTGTACACGTTCACATCATCACTCTAACAACTAACAACCGGAAAATAAGAAGCACAACTTGAAACAGCAAATTTTAAAAATTCTTCTTCTATTAATTAAATCAACAAACTCCTCGAGATATTTACATGAAAAATATTTAATTCAATTAATTACGGCGAAGGAAAGTTAGCGAACCACAAACGAGTTCACATTAAATTTGTATAAATCAATAAACGACCAAAATTTGTTTGTTGGTATTTATTTTTCATCTAATTGTTAGAATGGCTTGATAGCCTGCGAATACAAATTACGGTATAATTTTAAAGGAAATTCTGAGTGTATTGTGAGCAAAACCACAAAAGATTTACCAAGAAAAGAAATTAATTAGCCGACGATATTAAACCTCGGATTTGAGACCCTTTTACGAGTACCCGGCGAATACCAAGCCGCCAATACCAGGGGAAAAGGAATTCAAGGCGTTTATAATAGGTTTACAAGGTTTGGTCGGATTTAATGAACAATTTATAAAGAACCAGATCTTTAATTTATGTCAAGAATCGGTCTAGTCAATTATAGATTTCTGGTCAAAACAAAAAATGGTGAGGTAAAGACAAAAGAATTAACCTTTACACAGCAAATCTTTGCAATGCGCTTGCCAACTGGGGCAGAAGCGTCGTGATCAAAGGAAACACTAGGTAGGCTCACCTCCTGCCGTGTTCTGAATGCCTAGTACGCAGGGTGGGGGTCGCACTGTATGCATGTACGCCTTATGTAGGTCACAGGGCCCCAGGGCACGCGCCATAATATACGTCAGGGTTTATCTATCGTGAAAAATATCTTTCTTTTTTGACATTCATCCGTCAACAATAACAGAATGTTCTTTATCCAAAATCTTGGAAGAAAATGTTTGTGTTGTCTGTTTACAATGAAACCGTACTGAAGATATGGCGAGGCTGACAAAAAAAAGAAAGAAATAAGTAACTAAGTAAAATGTGTGTGCGTCATGGCTGACACATAATACCGGTTATACTTACTATACACATAATAATATCACAGATAATTATCAACATCGTCTCAGCATTTCGTCATTATTGACATGCTGATTTAGTTTTATAAATCATCATGTTAATAATGGTGAAATGCTGACACAGCAGGGGTATTCCGTAAGAGCGACCGCGAAAACGGAGCAAAATCTGGTTTTCTGATAGGAAATCGGTATTCCGTAAGAGCGAAAACTGAGCCTTTTTGACGTTTAGCAATCGTGTGTGCCGTCACCGAGCAATCACAACTGTCAGTTTGCGATCGCTGTTTCTTAGAGAATCAGCCGGCGGGTCATCCTTACCATATTATATGTATGTGACGGTAAGAAAAAATCCGTAAACCTCATTAAACTGTAATAGTTCAGTAGTTTAGATTATTTTTTGCGTTTTCTTTTATTAATACATATAATTCTATTATAATATATAGCGTGCGAGAAAATTGATACAGGAATTCCTATAGATATTGATAAATTCGTTTTTTTGTGAATGCTCTCTTTATATTATACAATTAAGTGTATTCGGTAAATTCGGTCATCAAAGTTTCATATACGTCGAGGGGTCATTTAATAGAGGCAGAGCGGTCCTCGCCTCAGGCGCTGTGACCGGAATTTATTACTAGAACACTGAATGAAACTAAATGTTAAATTTAGATTAAGAATCAACAGGGGGCGTAGCTCAGATGGTAGAGCGCTCGCTTAGCATGCGAGAGGTACCGGGATCGATACCCGGCGCCTCCAACTAAGACATGATTTTAGTTACAAAAATCTTTTTGTTTTTTTCTTGCGGAATAGAGATTTAATCTGTTTGTCTCTATTTAAAAAATAAGCTATAATATTTATAAATATGTTACTAGTATTCATATTATTATACAATTAATCGATTGTTTCAAAAGAGTCGAATATTTACACCTGCCAAGTAAATCTCGGCATCAGGTTGTCTGGTAGAAAATGCCTAAGGCATTAAGTCCGCCTTTGTACTGTTCTGGGCAGCAATTTTAACAAATAAACAAAGTGCTCGTAATTTTATGTACCTACCTATTTACTAGCCCTCTGGCAAACTTTACAAAAACATTTTTCTTCCTTTTCATTTGATATTCCGCCATTGCTTGGTCAGTTTTGTAATGAACTCGGTCTTTATGTCAACGACAAACACCCCCTCTATTATTATACCACAAGCTGTTGCCCGCGGCTCTGCCCGCGTGGATGTCGGTTATCGCTACAAAAAGTAGCCTATGTGTTATTCCAGACCATAATCTATCTCTGTGCCAAATTTCATCCAGATCCGTTCAGTAGTTTTTACGTGTAAGAGTAACAAACATCCATCCATCTATACATCTTTCTACAAACATATCAGGAATACTTTTATACAAATGATGTAGTTAATGATAGTGAGCTTGTGTTCTCATAATTAGAAAGCAGCACACAGCATTAGTAAGTGTGAGTTACTTGAGTTATAAAAGCGTCGCTAACAAAGCGTCGCGTCGCGGTCCTCGCCACGAGGAGCAGCTTCACACTCCTGACAACACTTCACTGTCACCATGTCCTGACGGCCACGTCATTACTACTTTAGAATTAAGATAAAAATACTACCAGCTTTGTTTAAAAACAAAAATGTTTTGTAAATTTGATACTAATTTTACAGATTTTTTACCTACTTATATAGGAATTCTATTTCCCGACGGTATGAAACGCAAGATTATATATATGAAATACGGGTTATATAAGTATAGAAATAAATATGATATTATGAAATAGAAAGTGACTAAATTTGTATATAATGCCACTTGTCATTATATATTCACTAACCACTATCAAAAACGTTTTATTTCTTTAATTAGGTTTCCGTAATTAGGTTTAGTTCGTTTAAATAAGTTTTTAATATTTGTCTTGTGTATAATTATATAGCATATTAGTAATAGTTTGAATATGAATAAAGAAATAACTATCAAAAAGATTTTACTACAATACATGTGTTATAGAGTGAGCTAATATGAACATATTATCGATGAGAAAAATACATTTCAAAAGGAAGCCACTTAAGAAAAATTTGACGGTAATTTTTTAGCTTCTTTTTGTAATTTGATGATATCTGCCTTTTTGAGTATTTATTTCGTTGTCAGCTTGCTTTCAGACACGTGTTATATCAAGTACAATTGTTTATATGCAATGCATACTCGTAACTTAACGTACGACGGCGTCAGTAGGTACCTTTCACCTCTAGTACTAGGATGACCACTTATTTAATACAGAAAATTATTTAAAATAAAATAATTAGCGTGATAAACATTTTCAAAAACTAACATTTAATAGAATGTTATTCTTTCATAAAAGCTTACAAAATGTAAACAATAATAAAGAAAAACAAAGTACTTGTTTATTTTGTCAGTGTCTGGACAAGTACCAGGCGAGCAGAGATGACAAAGAGAACAAAATACTAACAGTGCTCTTGAGAGTCCTTTTACACTGCGTTTCGTGTGCAACCGACTGACTCGTAGCAAACCTTTTTCCTTGAAACATATTCGAAAATACAAACATGTTATGGAATGAAGAATATCTACGTACTCGTACACACATCGTTTTTTATATTTCAGAAAATTTGAGGTCACAATTGGCTTATGGAAAGTAATATGCAAAATAAATGTTGTTAAGAGTAAAATAAATAAGTGTAATATTTTTTTTTCAACTAAAAAATGCTGGTCGTTATGTATACAGATTATTTTTTAACAAATACTATACCTATGTACCTATTATAATAATATGATTTAGCATAGCCGCAACGGTCGATATTGCACTTCAATAAATATAGCATGTACCTACTTTACATACAAATTTGTGTACCTAATATGGTTGAATTAAAAAACAAATTACTTGTATCGTTAAAAGTTCAACGAAGATGTCACATTCAATTTATTTATTAATTGTTCATCTTAATAATATAGTTTACGATACCTTTTTTTTGCAATACCAGAGGTATCATTTGCTGTGTTGCGGATCCATTTTTTTGCAAAAAGGGTTTTAAGATGAATATCCCTGTGATAGGATTTTTTTCTTTTTAAACGCATTCCTAAATGAGCGCTCCAGACCTGTAATGACGAAGTATTCCATATTGGGCACCCGTTTTAATGGCACCTGAGTGAATGGCACCTAAGGTATTCCACATTGGGCACTTACCGATATTTTTCGCAGGTGTCATTAGTGGAACATATCGATATAAAAATATCGGTAGGTGCCCAATGTGGAATACCTTAGGTGCCATTCACTCAGGTGCCATTAAAACGGGTGCCCAATATGGAATACTTCGTACTGACTACTGACACAGGAACACAAGTACACCGCTGAGTGTGAACAAAGTATAACTAAGATCGTTAGGTCTATCTGTTGTACTCAATGCACATAATCTGTGGGCTACCCAGCTAGAAAATGATAAAGCAAGCGGCTCACGATACATATATTTCTTTTTCATTTCAATATAAATAATGGGATTACTAAATGCCTCTATTTGTTTTCTACAAAATATCGGGCGCCATATAATTTATCTTGTAAACAACAGCAAGTCGTTTATTTATCTATAGGTAGTGACTTCTTTCCTCGACTATCGATTCACCCTTTCTATGGACAACCTAGTGCCCTCTAGTGGCAGTTTTAAAATCTAAAGCTAGAAATATTTTCATCTTACCGTTAGCGCCATCTCTGTGCCGACACGAGAATTATCAAGGGAAAGTAAAAACGAACGCGGAGATTGCTGAATCAAGGAACAACAGCGCAGCCTCTTTCGCCACGCGTTTACTTGGTAGTACGGAGAGAATTGCATAGATGGCGCTAGTCGAATGTAAATTGAAATAAAGGTTCCTAGGACTTGTTACGAAAAGGTTATGACTGTTTGATAAATTGATTAGCGACATGACTGCTAACTGATATTTTCTTAGTTTGTTTAGTGATATTAATATTTACTTAGTTTTATGTTAGTTTACATACTTTTAGCGCCAATGATGGGAAACTCTAGGGAACACTTACCTGTAAAGAAAAAAATATTATTAGGTAGGTAGTAACACATTTAAAATAAGGTTATTTTTGCTTTAGGTATTGATTAAATATAATTGCGGAATAAGTTACCTATAGGTAAGGTAACTTAACAATATGAAAAATGCCTGACTGCGTACGTACGTAGTATCTTACAGTATGTAACTATGTACATTTAAAATATTAGCTTTCCAAATCTATCACATAATATTTATAAAACTTCGTTGATTTTATAAAAGTTAGCAAGTTTTACACGTTGCATATTATTTATAGTTATGTCATACAAATACCTATAACCAAGTCAAAAATCGCTTAAAATACAGTTGTCTCTGACATAAACCTCCTAATACTTAACGAGTCCCTGGTACGTTACCTGCACTAACAAGAACGCATACAATACTAAACCTTAACTAAGTATCATAAAGTCCAGTTTTAGTTACAGGTTCCTTTTAGAGGAAATGTCAACTGTTTACAATGCATTTAAGTTTAAGCTTTATTGCGTTCAGTTAAGGTTGACTGTGTCCACAGAGCTAATATGGCACGGTAAACGTATCACTTGTTTGCATAATGGCAACGTTCCATCGCGTCAGGACAATAGCATCCATATTTACATCGCACTCGGTACAAATATGAATACAGCAGAGAAGACCACAACGGACGCTGTGGAAATTTGAACAAACCTAAATATCCTTTGGGGAAACATTGATATAATTTTATTACATGTATTTAACAAAGCTGTTTTGAATAAAATTGCTCAAATAATAAAATGGTGGCAGTTACTTTTCATTTAGGTAAAAGGTTCGTCCACCTCGGGATCACCGCTTAATACCTGTGTATTTAGAGCAACAGACTGGATGCAAAGTGGAATAAGGTAATTAGCTCAACAATACATTTGGTTTTATTAGATAACGACGCCGAAATTGACACTTAATTATAAATTAGATGATAATAGTTTATTATTACTTGGTGATGTACGAAATAAAATTATGAACGTCTAATTAGCTGAGTGGTCAGGCGTACAGGGGCTCTAGACAAATGGCATAAACGGTAGTCGAATCGAAAACTCAAAAAGCAAATGTATGGGATTTGACGTAAGTTTACGACATTATATCGTAAATTAACGTTAAAACCCATACATTGTTTTTTTTTCCTTTTCGTTTCGACTACCGTTTATGCCACTTGTCTAGGAGGGCTGGTCTAACAAATAGAAATTTTGTGTTGATTTATGTCAAATACGAATAGTATAAAACTATATACGTAGCTATAAAATGAATAAAAAAAACAGCCATAAAGCTAACAACGTGTAAGTAGAGCTTATGTTGCCAAATCAGTATTCTTAGTTTCGTTTAGTTTAGAATACTGAAACTAACATGGAAAATAACAATTATACGGTGAAATTTCTTCTATAGCTGAATTTTTACTGCATTTGCTGGCTAAACCTCATGGGTTCACAGTTGCAATATACATCATCATGTAATTCTTTTAAGTTTCAACTATTTAAAATCTTACTTGCAATGTTGTTTGCAGTTGTAAGGGCAATTTGTTTGATGTACCAAAGTACTTACACGTATGTTACAAAGTCAACAGTTCGGCAGTGGAGCGGGCACGGTACTGTAATTAGGGGTTCATTAGTGGCAGCCACCATTGTGCAACGGCTAGTGTGTATGATTGACACGTCGTCATCGCGACGACTCTTCTCAATATTGTTCGTATATTCATCTCTTGCTAATCTTTAGGCAACGCGGGTGTTGATACCCACCAGGAAACTCATTATATAATAATAACTGGACTCCATTTTGCTACTGATAATTTCTTGGCAGCACATTTCCGGCTTCCAAACCATTTTTTTTTATAACCGGGTAAAAGGTTTTCTGCCTGTTATTGAAATTTTAAACAAGTGTTTGCCTTTAAGATTGACTTGTGAAACTGGAGAATTCTTAAAGCTATTATAATCAGGTCGAATTCTAAAAATAACTCGAAGGCGTTCCGCTTTGGTGTCATTAAATATTTGTAAGTTAAAATTATAAAGTGTATTAAAATTATTATTTATTATATAAATAACATTTAGTGTTGTACCTTACATGTTATTGTAGTACAATAACATGTAAGGTACAACACTAAATGTGGATACGCAACTATATCTAGAATGTTAGTCAAAACTTACTTACTGTGTCGTAAAATAAATAGAAATACAAAGGAATTATGAAAGGTCAACTTTGATCGGTCTATTGCTTTTTGTGCTTACGTTTAGTGTCAATTAAATTACTATTTAATACATAATTAATTATGTAAGCACTACCCACCGACCGATTCGGTGTGTCCTTACCGTCTCGATAGACTTAATATAAAATGTACCAGGGAATCAGATAGTGCGAGGAGTGTGGCCCGGACGCGAACGGCAAGCACGATCCAAACTCGCACATTTCTGGTTACACGCTCCGCGGCACAAACTAAATTATTTATGAATGCGACCCTTTAGAAGCGGCGCGGCGGCCCGGGACCAAAGTGATATTTGTGTCCCTTACTTATCCCGAGTACTCCGTCTGCTTTATGCCATCCTAGTAAGCGTGAGAGCGATGGGATAGACCGGAAAACCATACGAGGCATAAAAGTGTGGACGGGTTAGGTCACTCAAGGACCTTCCTGTTGATAGGTAGTAGGTACGTAGGTATTCAATATTCGTCGATATTTTCAACGAATAATGAATACTTATGTGTAATAAAAATATATCCTTACTAATATTATGCCTATGGCATTAAGTCCGCCTATGTAGGTACATGTTTGCATGAAGTTTTATAAATAAATAAATAAAAATAAATATTAATATCGTTTTCGGTTCTTAAATGACACACATGTGAGGTCCCTGAGATTAGCGGAAAATTTAAGACTAGAAATACATCTAATGCATTCCACAAAATTCTTTGATAAATCTTTTACAGTACAGGCTGCTCGATTGTGGAATGCATTGCCCATTTCTATAAGGAGAGCACAGTCCTTAGCCTCTTTCAAAAAAATGGTCTGCGAACACTCTTACTCTTTAATTTTGACCACCTCTTTTTATTTTTCTTTCATATGTATTACATAATTTATATGTAGGTATGATATAGTTACATTTTATATTATATATGTTTATGTAGGTTTATAATAAAGGTTATTTGTGTATGTTTATTTATTTTAGTCAAATATAGGTATGCATTATACCTAATAGGTACATATCTACTTATTTTAGTTGTCTTAATTATTTTTCTACTATTATTTTATAAGCACCAAACTCCCCACTGTTAACATTTTATTACTTCCCATCTATTCTGTCCATCCTAAGGTTGCCTGTAAGAGATTGCTTTTTAGCGATAAGGCCGCCCATTGTACATAGTTATAAAATTATCATTAAGACAAAATTGTAACTTGGTGTACAATAAAGAGTTATCTATCTATCTAATATTATAAATGTTTAAGTTTGTGAGTATGGATGGATGGATGGATGTATGGATGGATGTATGTATGTATGGATGGATGGATGGATGTTTGTTACTCTTTCACGTAAAAATTACTGAACGGATCTGGATGAAATTGATGAAACTTTTTGCAGCGATAACCGACTTCCACGCGGGCGGAGCTGCGGGCAATAGCTAGTACCTAATAAAAACATTTTGCCGTACAAACTAGAAGAATCTATAAATAACTGTAACATATTTTAGGTAGGTAGAACATTTTTAACCAGTAGGTACCCACATACTGGTTAAAAATGTTCTACCTAGTAGGTAATTACGCAATCATAAATGAGCGCTGGAAATCTGCAGCTATATAGAAGCGATGCCGATGCTATGTAGAAGTAGAAAAACGATTGACAAAATGAAACATAAACATGTAACAATAATAACACGTAACTCTTTCACAAGAACATCCTGCGTCTGGTTGACTGAGTTCATGTCATAATTACACAAGCACACAGCACATATTGTGCAAATGTATGCAAACTTGCCTTGCCACTATTCTCCGAGGAGACGGTCCCACTTCCCGCACTCGCGCGACCACCACATTTAACGTTTACCTTCACTGTTCACACACATTAATGATAATTATTTCATTTGTGATCTAATATTAGGTAGGTACCTTCTAATATAATTACAAATATATTTCAAAATTAATTTAGGTTTTCAAATTTAATTAAACGCATTTAAATAACTATTTTATTCGGTGAAACCTTAATAAGATCTTTTATATTTTGGGTCATATGTGCTTATTTGTGACTTCATTTGGTTTTATAATGAAAATTAATATTCCTCTAAATAACCAAAACAAAAACAACCATTATTATAAGTAAATGAATATTACATGAAAATACAAATCATCGAAAATAGTAAATAGGTAACTAACATATTATTGTGACATGTGTTCATTAAAAAAAGCCGATATTTACTAGCACTTCAACAACTACACAAAGTGTCCACTCAACACAATCAAGTATATTAGGGCTGTTTAGGACGATATAGAAATAAACACAAAGTACTAGGGCGGCATAACCTTATAGAAAATATGCGAGGCGCCCCCCGTACTTCGCATATTTTAAGGGCTAATGTGTGGTGACAAGGAACACAGGTGTCTCGAAATCATAACCGTCCATTACGTTAATACGGCATGTTGCAAAATACACGCGAAAGCGGGATAATTAAAATATCACTATTAGCTGTACTATATTAATCGTATACTGTTTACTGAATACAGGCCTACAGCCCACTCCAATGAACGCCACAGGGCTTGATTTATGACTTTCAGCATCTATTTGCTACTATCAAGTAAAGGACTCATTTGCTCCAAAGATTTGTTTTCACCTACACTACGATATAGATATCAAAGCAGTCCGTCAATATTTAACATTCAGTGATTCGGGTATAAAAGCCAGCAAGAGAAAAAACACAAAATTGTAGCTACGCTTGAAAATGGTTGAATGAAAGCAGACAAAAACTCATTTACGCGATGAATACAGCCACCGAATCCCCTTATATTCAGGCAGACGAATCCAGCCGCATCCTATTTGTCTGGTGCACTACGAGTTGCGCAATCAAATAGATTGCACTAAAGTTGTCGACAAGTGCTATTATTTCCACAAAAGTGCGCCATTATCGCTGCTATTTTTCACTTGAATTCAGCAAGTTCTGCTATTTGATATTTTCGGTAGATTGAGCGAAAAATCAGGCAGTAAATACAGATAGTAGAAGGAAAACGGGAGAGCGGTAAGAGTGAACGAGATGACAAACACAAAAAACTTGCAGTAGTACTCATTTAGGGATGTGTTTTTATAAGGAAACGTTTTCCTATCCCATCACAATAACCCTGGAGTTTCGACATTTTCTTGGGTATCGCTGTACACGAGCATGAAAGTACCCGTATTGCAAGAACCCACGCGTATGCTATGGCAACGTCGCCGCGTCGGTAACGGCTTACCATCAAGCGGTCATATGCTACTTTACCACCTGCTCACCTAGTACTAACCCGTATGTTTGTTTACCAGCGAGGAGTATAAAAATAAAAGTGTTTTGACTACAATAGCCAAAGTTACTTACATACATATCATTACGCCCGTCTCCCAGTGGGGTAGGCAGAGACTATGGTACGCCAATTGCTTCAATCCAAACATACTTCCTTCGCCTCCTCTGCATTCATCAACCTCTTCATGCATGAACGTCGATTCTGGGTACTTTTAACTTGGCCCTTTTTTAGCAAATCCCCTACTTGGTCGCTGTATGTTCTCCTAGGGCGTCCTACAGACATCTCCATTCATTCTTGCACGATATGTTTCGATTGTTATTCTTCTTTCATCTATTCTTTCTAAGGGTGGAAAAAGGCTGGACGAACAAACTCTGGAAGTACAGCAGAACACAAATGAGGGCAGTGACCGGTGCCTTCACGGGTCACTACCCTACAAACAAGCTTCTCCACAAAATGGGCCTGTCAAATAGCCCGACATGCAGGACCTGTGGTGAAGAAGAGGAGTCAATGCGGCACCTGCTATGCACGTGCCATGCGTTGACTTCAAGAAGAATGAGCCTTCTGGGACTGGCATACCCGGAACCAGAGGACTACAGGCGCGCCCCCGTCAAGGATATACTGAAACTCATGCAGGAAGTATTCAGGGACCAAGACGTAGGGTGAGCGGTAAGGTAGGGGCATGCACAAAAGACCCCAAGGGTCGAAGTGCGCTGGCCGCAAGGACAGCCCCGTCACAAGATAAGATAAGATTCTAAGGGTCGGTTCATATCTGACGGAAAATGCGTCGAGCGTATCATCGGTCGCGTCTATTCGTATGCTCGATGCACTAACGCATCGTCGGCGTCGGTTAAGTGTGAAAGGTTGAATGTTTTATTATATATGTATTTGTCTGTTCTGGCGTTACGCGACCGATAATATGCGACGCATTTTCTGTCAAATATGAACCGACCCTAAATGTCCAAACCATCTTAACATTTCCTTTTCAGACAAAGTTCTCTAAGATAAATGTTTGTTTCTTTCTATTTCAATAGATCGCTGTCACTGCTCCCTTGTACCAGGGTTTCAGAAGCGGAGGAGAGATATTCTATTAGGACTGTTGTTAAACGCCTCCACACTGAAATGGTCCACCGTAATAACAAGCTACTTGTTTCTTTTCAGATTACAGAATACTCAACGTTAAAATATATTTTGTAACTAACAGTTGTCATTACATAAATTAAACTAATATTATAAATGTGAAAGTTTGTGAGAATGGATGGATGAATGGATGTTTGTTACTCTATCACGTAAAAACTACTGAACGGATCTGGATGAAATTTGGCACAGAGATAGATTATGGTTAACTTTTTGCAGCGATAACCGACATCCACGCGGGCGGAGCCGCGGGCAACAGCTAGTCTTATATAAAATTGTAACATAAACGGATTTACTTACAATTATTTAACTTTTGCAAGATTAACTTATATAAAAAAAAATATTACAAAGGTGATACGTTTATCCAAACAATCCACTTTCATTTCAATTTCAATCTAGAAACATACAAAATAAAATGGTTTGCAATACGTGTCTATTTTCCTTTCAAAACTTTAAAACTGTGATGAAAAGTTTTATAGATTCAAAACTCGGCGAGAGATGAACGGACGCTGAAAAATTCATGTCGTGCAGTCGGTCTCAGGCCGCCACAAACATAACTACACATACATACATTCAAACTATTCGAGACTAGATTTTATTGCCTTTGAACTTAGTAGGTATAGTGTACATTAGGGAATGCGGTCGTGATATATGTCAATAAGAAAATATAGCAGTGCCTATGTGAATTTCACTTTGTGGAGTTTATATGTCCTAATCAAATGATTTGCCATCTGCTAACGGTAAAGAAAAAACATCGAGAGGAAACCTAAGGAACGAACGAACGAAACACGCCTAGAAGAAATTCTAAAAGACATGTCTGATTCACCAACCCGAATTAGGCCAGCGTGTGTGAATTAAGGTCTAAACCCTGTTTCAATTTTGATTGAGGACAGGAGACCCGTGCCCAGCAGTGGGACATAATGGGTTGTTATTATTATTATATTATAATGTAACATAGGTATTATATTATTAATTTGTCAAGTCTTTTATCTCGGTGATGTAGTAGTAGTGCTTACGACTGTTGTGCAGAAGTCCCGGGTTAGATCTATTAGGGTTTGTTTTGATATTATGATTTTTTATATGATTATGTGGTTTGTTTCTTGTTATATGTCAATAGCGTCACTTTCTTTTATTTACGCGCTGTTCAGTAAACGATGTGGTAACCCTCCGCATAGGGGTATTTTACCTGGCGTCTTCGTGCTTCGGAGGGCAGGTAAAAAGTCGGTTCCGGCTGTTAACTGTCGTTAGATCACGACAGAGGCTTAAAATATTTCACCGGGTAGGCAAAACATGCTTGTCATATACCAAGGAGCCCTATGTTGTGTTATGAAACATAATATGTTCACAATTATAGTGGCGTACTATTTTAATCAAAAACTGTAGGTACCTACAACAAATCAGTGTCAAATAAACAGTACGTACGAGTATAAAATAGGGTATGTTGTGAATGCCGCCCGCCGGCCAACTTGTTTAGTGGGCCATTCTCCACGGTGACGTCATTAATCCTTCCAAATTGCGATCCCGGCACGCCTGTGACGTCACCCGCCCGCACGCCTCTACCAGGCGAACATGACTAGTCGGGCGGTGTTGCTTTCATTTCCGCAACCTCGATAGGAAGCCTCTGCCGAATTTAAAGTAGGCGATCGAAATACTAAAGTATCTCAGGAGACATTTAATCTTAAGCACCATCCCTGTCTTTTCTTGGAAATGTTTTTAAAGCGTTTGTTTTATTCAAATACATATTTCTTTTATTCAGGCGTGTTGTGAAATGTAGCTGCGGTATATATTTATGCAAGACCCGAGCAATATTTTAACCTCGAAAGCAAAGCTCCCCACCTGATCCATTTTTAAAGAACTGCCGATATGTGGAGTATGGTACACATTACTAACACCCTTGTGGATTTCCAACACTTGTGTGGGGATGAATTTATTTCAGTTTACGTATACTTAAGAACCAGTCTACATGAATAAATAACTTTAACCTAGTTAGGTACTGTTCTATCTGAAACTATAACTATTAATTAATTTAAACAAAATAAGATACAGTACAAGTATAACAATTGCATCGTCTACATTAGTATTACATACATACATATCATCACGCCCGTCTCCCATTGTGGTAGGCAGAGACTATGTTACGCCTCTTCCTTCGATCCAGACATACTTCTTTTGCTTCCTCTACATTCATCGTCTTTACGTTCCCAACAATTATGTCCGTGGCCGGAAGCACAGTTTGCTAGCCGTGCCTTCTTGCCGCACTGTAGCACGCGCGTCATCGCCTATCCCTCGCGTCCTATCTGCACTCAATACTCTTGTGGAAGCCTACCCGACTTGCGATATTTTTGCAGATGGATATAAAATTATAATGTGTGTTTGCCTTAGCTTCTGTAAGAGCAAAGAAATGTAAAATTATTATTTTTATTTTTTTGTTTGTTTGTATAATATTATTTTGTTGTTTTATTATATATGTCTATTGTATGTTTTTTTTATGTTGTATGTCGATATTAAGTCTATGTTAATGTAATTGGTGTCAAAGCCGTGTTCACATAAATAAATAAATCAACCTCTTCATATTAAAAACTAAATGAAATTAATTGCTGATGGTATTTAGTGGCAGTTATCTTTATGGTCTGCGCGTTGACAAAGAGCCATCGGTGACAGACGAGCCGACGATGTCGGTCGGGGGCGGTCAGAGGCGACGGTCGGACAAGCGCCAGTCTTCATTAGCGAACTCAGACAATAGATCCGTTCGGTCGTAAACGTTGGTCCCGCAGGCACTGTCCCTCGCAGACTAATTACCGGCAACTGAGAATTTTGTACGTTTCAAGTTACAATACTTTAGTCACGGTTGTCAATGACAGGGTAAAGAAACAGCTGTTTGATCTTGAAGAAAAATTTATGTTAAATGATAAATTTAAAAAACCTGACTTTAGTAAAATTACTTGCATCGCAAACGCAACTTCGTTTCGTTAGGCCCCTAGTTCGGTTTCTTCTTCTGGCAAAACTAAATCGAATATTTTTATTAAGAAGCCTCTTAGGCGATGGTTAAATGCACGTAAAAAAGAGGCTTGACTGTATCTCTGGTTCTATAGATGCCATTAACCATAGATGGGCCGCTGGCTAGGCTACCAACAATAAGAAAAAGAGCGCAAAAGTAAGTCGATACTGAACTGACCGACATTAATTATGTAGGAATCCGTTAGACTTTAATATTTGATGTGACCGTTAAGCTGCTTCAGAGACATAGAAACGAAACAGAAAACTTGTAAAAGCAAAATAAATTGAAAACTTTTTCACTGATTATATGAATACTGAATGATCAGCCACCCTCAGCTAAAATCAAATTATCCAATAATCGTAATAACTAGATCTAAATTACTAGATCGAGCACCATTATGAACCTCCACAAAGCTAGCAACACCACAAGAGCGTGAACAAACAAGCGTGGTGTTGATAACTAAACAAATAACTAATTTCAAACACAAAAATGTTATTATTGAACGCAGCTTTAGTAAGCTGATACAATATATTAATTTTATGTATTTACACCGCTGAAGCCCAACACATTAATATACGTACTATATGTAATATATAACATATTATATTATATTTAATAGTAGAGGTATAATGTGTATCGAGTTCTGTGGACTACTTTGGCTGAGATGATGAGTTCGATCCTTCCTTCATGTGTACCTAATTCAGTATGTGGAAATTATATGCTCTTCATCCTACTAATATTATAAACGTGAAAGTTTGTAAGTATGGATGGATTGATGAGTGGATGGATGTTTGTTACTCTTTCACGTAAAAACTACTGAACGGATCTGGATGAAATTTGGCACAGGGATAGATTATGGTCTGGAATAACACATAGGCTACACATCGCTTTACAGCAATAACCGACATCCACGCGGGCGGAGCCGCAGGCAACAGCTAGTATGTAATAATAGTGATAGATGGGTAGCAAACACTTGCTTAGATTTAAAAATGTAATCTAAAAATAAATCAAATGAATACAATTTTCTTTTGTATCGCAGGTACACACCTAAGTAGTATCACAATAAGTCCGCTGTGTAGTTGATAAAAAGCAATAAGTGTAGGAGCTACCTCCGAGATTGGCGCGCCAACCTCGCGGCACAATAAGGACATTTACACATTAGGCAGACAGATAATAATTAATTTAAAAAACTTTTATTAATTGGTCAGACTACTGGGCTACAGATAAAAAGAGATAGTAGAACGGTAAATATAGAAAAAAAATGTTTCTTCACAAATAAGCATCTACATAGAATAACCTCACAAGGTAGTACATACATATATTTATTCATTACAATATTAACCCAGATAAACCTACCGTCCTATATGTAGTACGGTAAAAATAAAAAAATATTACAGATTATTTACTTAAAATATCATTTTTTATTTTTATTTATTTATTTATTTATTTATTTAACAATTTTAGGAAAACTTACAGCTAAATTAATATTATAGACAGAGTTGAATAGAAAGAAGAAGGCCAATTAAAAGTTTTCGCAGATAACAGAAAGTAGATATTAATAAAGGTATACAATTATATAGCAATTATATGCAGTTAGAAGATAAGGAATAGACATAATTACAATAGGTTTAAGATGGGAAGAAAGAGTTACACAGACTTTTTTTGAGTTGATTGCTACTGTGCGTGTATAGGTCTATATCAACACTCCGGCATGCCTCGTTAAACATACGACTCGCTCGAATTAAGTAGGTGTTTTGCCTGTACGTTGTTTTGGCTGTCGGTGTATGTAATAAGAGTGGCCTGCGTAGGGACACAGATGGCACACGCAGCTCTATTTTGCTCACCAATTCACTGGTATCTATTGAACCATTGGCGATACTTGCCAACAGTGAAACATCCGCAATTTTTCTTCTTTCCTCTAATGGTAGAAGATGAAACTTTTTACACCTGCTGTAATAATTTGGTAGATAGCAATTAGACCGATATTGAATGTATCTCAGAAATTTCCTCTGTATGGCCTCCAAGCGATTCTTGTAGATGTTATAAATCGGGTTCCAAACTTGGGAGGCGTATTCAAGGTGACTGCGAACGAATGAACAGTACAGAATTTTTATAGTTTTAATGTTGTTGAAGTCGGCTGAGACTCTAAAGACGAAACCAAGCGAGCGGGAGGCTTTATTTACTATGTTATCAATGTGCACGTCAAACAATAGTTTAGAGTCAAAGGTCACCCCGAGATCCCTAATAGTATTCACTCTAGCTAATGTGGTGTCTAAGAGCTTGTAGGTGTGAATAATAGGGATGGGTTTACGGGTAAATGTGCTAATATTACATTTAACAGGATTGAGGTCGAGCTTGTTTCTTAAACAGTACAACTGAAACCTCTGTAGGTCCTCTTGCAGTAGCATAGCATCATCAACAGAATTAATTTGTTTCATTATTTTCATGTCATCTGCGTACAATAGAATTTTAGAGTGTCGAAAACAGATATTAATGTCATTAATAAAAATATTAAATAAAAGTGGTCCTAACAATGATCCCTGGGGAACACCGGAAGGTATAAAAATTGGTCTAGAAGAGTACCCATTCAATACCACCGTCTGACACCTATTGTCAACGTAAGACTTAAACCATCTAAAGAGATCACCCCTGATACCAATGGCGGATAATTTCTTAATCAGGGTGTCATGATCAATTCGATCAAAGCATTTACTGTAGTCGGTATATACAACGTCGACCTGTGACCTTTGTGACATACAGTCTGAGATAAAATCGCTGCAGATAATTAAGTTAGTCGTAGTAGATCTACCTTGTAGAAAACCGTGTTGTTGTTCAATAAAAGTGCGCTTTAATGCCGAGTATACTTGTGTATATACGATTTTCTCTAGAATTTTTGCGAACACACACAGTTTAGAGATAGGTCTATAATTCTCTATTTCACTATTTGGTCCTTTTTTGTGTATCGGCGTTATATATGCCGACTTCCAGACTAAGGGCATGACACCGGAATCAAGGGATAACCGAAACAAGATGCTAAGTGGAACTGCAAGACATTCCGCACAGGTCTTAATAAACACTGGAGGAATGTTGTCCGGGCCCGCAGATTTGCTTGTGTCAACTTTAGAGAGCAGTGACTTTACCTTTGTCATGCAAATATCTATGCAATTTATGTCTCCAGACAAATAGTCATGCTGGTACATATGGTGACTAGTCGCAGAAGTAGCTTCAGTATGGTCGCGCTGTAAGAAATTGGAGTGAAAGTAGTCACTAAACATGTTACATATTTCTTCACCGTTGTTAGATATAACTTGACCGCGCTTTAATACTGACGGAAAGGAATTTGTTTGTCGTTTTGATTTAACGTAGGACCAAAACGCACGAGGATTGTTAACGATGTCTGCTTCAATTTTTGCCATGTAGTCGTCAAACATTTCCTTTTCGAGTGCTTTCGCCCTTTGACGCAGCGTTACAAAAGAGTTATAATCTGATATATTATTGTATTTTTTATATTTGGTGTGAATTTTGTGTTTTTCTTTAATAATTTTTAACAGTGGCGTTTTATACCATAAATATATAATATAATTTGTGATTAGTAATGTCAAACCTATGTACTTTTGTAACAAAAATTAAAAGATCTAGTTATATTAAGATTTTCATATAATATTGCATTAAAAAGTGTGCAATAAAAGAGAGTTACAGAATATCAGATTACAGGTATAGATAAAATGTAAATTTTTTTAAGATACTGTTATTTTTCTGTGTTTATATGTTGTCGGTAACCTTTTATTTACTATTTACAAAGTCTTTGTAGACGTAAGAAGTTGGACATTGGATATAATTCGATACAAATAGTGGTGGTCTACATATAGCACAGTAGGCTAATACATGTAAGTAATTTTGTAGGCAACTCTTGCGCTACGCATGAAATTTTGGATGCTTTGGCAAATATTTCTGATGATAAAGAGGATTATAGGAAACAATGCTAATTTTAATTTTGCTTTGAGATATAACTCCCAAAAATATAACGTGGTTCATTGGAATGTTACTTGTATATTAGGAAAACTCTCCTGGTCCGAGGAACAAGTTATTCACTACGAGTTAGTTACTAACTCATTAATCACTAAGGATAGGTTTGACTTTATTATTCGTTACTTACGAATCAATGATTGCCTGAATCTGTAAGATAAATAGACAAAAAAATATGCCCATTCGTTATAGTAACATTATTGCATATAAAGTTTTGGGCACTTTTCGTCTCTCAACGATCATTGCAGCGTAGACGAAGGCCTTATTGTGGTTCAGGTAGGCATGGTTGCAGGGCCGTATATAAAAAAGACGGTTACGCTAACCCTCCCAAAAATAATATGCTGATAGTCAGAAATATACAATCTATCATTTTGTTAGTCCTCAACCTGAACAAAGACGATGCTGTCAATGTTATAAAAATACATAACTTTAACGGATTCGCCATTTGTGCGGGAAATATTTTGGTGCACAAGTGTGTGTGCAAATACAGGTACACTCTTTATTCACTTTCCTCATAGTTCGATAGGACGCTTATCTGTCAGGACCGGAGAAACATTAAGCATAAGTGGTTTCCGAGGCACAGTGATGGGAACACAACTAATTGCCATTCTTCGGGTATCTATTATGAATTTCGTAACAGAAAAACCCAATATCGATATTTGACTCGTCCCAGAAATCGAACCTAAAACCTCGTGACCTGTAATCGCACCTAACGAGCACTAGACCAACCTGGCAATGATTATATAATCTTTCGTCTAACAAACTTTTTACTTAGCTATTATCCTACTGTCCTATATATATGACGGCAATTTTCCGGAAAATCTTACAGGCGATATTTTTTTTAGTATTTTTTTTATGTTACTAAAGGCCAATATAATCGAACAAAACTATTATTTTCAAAATATTCCGAAAAAAATAGTTTCAGGCTTATCTGGGTTAAATAGTGAATGATATAGTTTTCTGAAATAAAACTATGTAAAGTTAATATATTATGCGAGTTAGCAATTGCTAATTGTCCTGATATTACGCACAGATACTAGAGTGGCAATCTATATCTGTGAGAGTGGCTATGTGTGAAAAACTCCCACCTCAAACTAACTAACGAGTCTTATCTTATGGTGCCCTAGTCAAAGAATTTGCTTAGTTGACTCCTTTCTTTCCTAAAAATCAACCAATGGTAGAAACGTAGCAAACTAGTAAGCAAACGTCCACAGTTTGCCACAAATTCTTCGCTAAATGCAAATAGTGAGGCGTGTCGTAGGCGGCGGGGACGCGGCGGGGACGCGGCGGGGACGCGGCGGGGACGCGGCGGGTACGCGGCGCGGTGCGGTGTGCTGCGGTACGTTCGCTACAGACGAGACGAGTCAAAGCGCTCCGGTACACAATGCCTTCTAAAACCGATTGTGCATGGGATGTGAGAGTTTATCTATAATTTTTATATTAAACTGTTTGCACAATTTTATTTGATTGTTATGTTTTACTAGCAATACTTTTTTATGTGAACATCTATTGTTCGTTAAAGCGATAAAAACTATTTTTAAATTGATCGCCCATAAGTAACTCTCAAATACAAACCTCGACATCTGCCAAAACAAATTTAGAAATATACGCTCGCAGGTTCTTAAAGTTTTCTTCTAAGAAGAAAGTTAGTCAAGAAAGTTTTAACGCAACTTGTGCGTGCCAATTAGTCATCGTATAAATAATCCTTATGGTTACAACTTTGCACTAAGATTATCTGTGGGGATACCAAAGTAAATAACCTGTTGGTTTCTATCTAAGTTACATTCTTGGCCTAATTAAATATATATTTTTTAATAAATGTCTCGTTTTGTTATGGATAAAAATTGTATTATGCCTAATGTTTAAGGTTTGTTTGTGTAGTGATGTTCAGTTTAGCGACTCAGAATATATTTTGGATCATAGCCAAACTTGAAAACTTCCTTACATCAATAGCGTACAATATTATTTTGCTTTTTTTGAACCCACAACACTGGGCACCGTGACAAATATGAGACCACACTCCATTCTTCTCATTGAATTTATTATATTTTAGCACATTTGACTATACAGTTTTTAGCTAATTATTACAGCTAAGCTAAAATTAAATGAATATATTGCTACAAGTTGATATACATTTGACTAAATGGCTTCCGGGCTACGGACACAACTGGAAGCCTAGCAGTCGTTTCACCGTCGAGTGCAATCGCCGTACCCTCAAGATCCCTTGTTAAACACCATCAGACACAAGCTGAAACCAACCTTAATACCTTCAGGTAGAATACAGTTTTGTGAGAGAGACTTGAAAAAGAATAATACAGAATACGGCTGAGAAGTTTCAGATTAAAGTGCTTTATTCCATTTTAACTTTCATATAATTGTTTAAGCGGAATGCTAAGAAAAATATTGAAATTGAAATATTAGATATTAGTTTTACCGAGAAATTGTTTTTTTTATATTACAAACGTATTAGATACTATAAGTCCATCAAATACTGTCGCGTTATGTCAATTAGTAAGAACCAAACCTCTTTCTATAAAGGGGGTGTTCCGTTCGTAATTTTAAACACAACCACCATAGGCTAGTAAGTAGTAGGCTAAAATAAGTACAAAGTAAAATTTCTATGACATTTTTGTATCATCACAGAAAATAAAGCTATTATTTATACATATCTACGTGTGAACAGTGAACCCTTCTATTATGGTTTCTAAACTTGGGCTACCAGGATCACATAAACAGTGAAGGAGTGGTCTCGCTACGTGACCACTCCAACCATTTGCCGTCCCATTCATCCATTTATCCTTTTCGAAGGATTGCAATCATCCAGCGGGCATTTGTCAGGATTCCGCTGAGCTTTGACCTTTATACATGTAAATAGTCCCTATAAATGTCATCCGCAACCTCTACGTAATTTATTATACGGGTTGCTGTGTCACTCACTTAATATCACACATTTTTGGCGAGTCACATCTTATTTTTTATTACTAAGGTGGTATTTTTTAGTGTTTGTTAAAAAATCCTACTAATATTATAAACGCGAAAAGTTGTAAGTATGGATGGATGGTTGGATAGATGGATGGATGTTTGTGACCCTTTCACGTAAAAACTACTGAACGGATCTAGATGAAATTTGGCAAAGAGATAGGTCTGATATATTACAAGCATACGGCCTGCCTGATGGCTACTTTTTACAGCGATAACCGACATCTACGCGGGTGGAGCCGCGGGCAACAGCTAGTATATTATAATGAAACTTATTAATATTATCCTACAGCGACGAATAATAAGAAACCAATTAATTTCAATATGACGAGTTACAGTTAAAAAATACATAAATGTATTACAAATGCCAGTTACTAAACAATGTATATGTAGGTAAGTAAATTAAAACGCATTTTAATAAACTGCAGACCCGAGGTAATAAAAGTCAAAGCGGATAGGAAGGGAAGAAATGAGAGAAAAATACATGAGCAAGCTCAGGTTATTGGCTCCCTAATGAAAGATTTATGAAGTTACCAGGGCTCCATAAATAATGTGGGGCTTTTTTCAAGGAGAGGCAATTAGAATGTGCCAACAATTGAGTAAAATATGTAGGTACCTATCAAGTATACCAACCGTTTTACCGATAACGTAAATAATTTCAATGGTCTAGTCCTAGTGGGATAAAGACTGCCGATCGATGACCAATCCATCATAAATGTTAACATGAATTCATATATTTACATAATTCTTTCTATATTTATAATATGTTTATGGCCTTGAAGGATTGCAAGACAGAATTAAAGTAAAAAATAATTGCAGCCACTGTTAAGCACGGGTCTCCTGTCTGCCAAGAGAGCAGGGCGGGTAATCCACACACGCTGGCCCTATCCCGATTAGTGGTTCAGAGTGATATCTAGTTATAAATATAATTCTGATATTTGCGATCAAATCTCGCTTAAAACCATGTAACCTAACATATTCGTGTTATTTACATACTAGGGGTCATACTTCATCCGCGTGGTAATTTGGAATATTTTCCCCGATGTTGCAACATATCTCACTACTGCTCCTCTCCTATTGATCATAGTGTGATGTTATATAGCCTATAGCCTTCCTGGATAAATGCACTATTCAACAAAAAAAGTTTTTTTTCTAATCAAACCAGTACTTTCTGAGATTAGCGCGTTCAACCAAACAAACTCTTCAGCTTTATAATATTAGTATAGATACCCCCATTACCTGGTACACGAACTGTCACTCGACTCCGCAATGTTTCTACGTACACGTACGTAGCGACGTACGACACGTACACGCTCTCTCGATCTGGCTCATACTTTATTAATGCTCCATCAGTCATGACGTCACAGCATCCATCACGTGCCTACCTACCAAGCGATAGTAACGTAGCGTATATCGCGCGGCGAGGTACTACAATCAAATTGTATCTACCGGCAACACGTAACTCACCGCGGAAAGAAATATACAACAATTTACATATCATTTATTATTAAATATTTTTAGCATTTTTGCTATGCAATCAGCTCAAATATACTTAAATATTAAAGCAATGTGGAAAATAAAACGTCACTCCAAGACGTAAATAAGCGCTGGAGAAATGTTGAACTCCGGAGTAGGAGCTCGAATGGCACAGTTGGTAGTGAACTGGGCCGGAACCCTAGAGGCGCAGGTTCGAGTCCTGCTCCGGGCTTCGTCTTTTTCCACATTGCTTTCATATTTAAGTAGGTATATATCATTTATTTATTTGATGACAATCGTGTCTGTCTGTCTGTCTAAGTTTTTTTATGGTATTAACATACATATATACATATCATCACGCCCGTCTCACAGTGAGGTAGGCAGAGACTGGTACGCCAATTGCTTCGATCCAAACATACTTCTTTCGCCTTCTCTACATTCATCAACCTCTTCATGCATGAACGTCGATTCTTGGTACTTTTAATTTGGTCCTTTTTTAGCAAATCCCCTACTTGGTCGCTTTATGTTCTCCTAGGGCGGCCGCCCTACTCTACCGACATCTTCATTCATCATTCATGAGGTATAAAATGCAAACTATTTGAATCAAATATACAAAACATTCAGTTTTTTTTGTATTTTGTATGTAATAAATAAACTCAAAAATTACGGAACCGATTTAAAAAATCCATCACTAATAGAATACTACATTACATCATTAAGTAACATAGGATATAGTTTTTTTTTTTAAATAGGGCTCCCTAAGAAAACTAATTAAAAAGTTACCAGTACGAAGCCGGGATTGGCTAGTTAGAGTAAAAAGCACTATGAATCTTTAAATAGTCTGAACGGTTTGTTTACTGAAAGCAGTTTTAAAAAATAAATCCGCATAAATATGCTAAACAAGTGCTCGATATTCAGATTTACATTTGAGTCGCCATCTCGATAATAAATTCAATCTAGTTTACGAGTGGTCCGTACCAGATGTACTCTAAATTAAACCATCCGTCCGAGGCCAGTCAACTTTGTGGTTAAGTTGTGACAACAAACTAAATCAAAATACAACTATGACATGAGTTTTGGTTGCATTTACACGCCAAAAAATTACTTTAATATTACATTTTGATGGCTGATCTGCTGAACCGATACGGAACATTCCTTTTTCTTGTACATACCACGTAGGACAACGAATATTAAATATGAAAACTGATAGTAAATGGAGCAAAATGCACACAAATTTAATTTGCGTGTGTATCTGTGTTTTAGAATTTAGTTCTAGCAAACGTCAATTTTATTTTTGTATCTAGTCAATAACGAAAATTGTGTTAGTGCCATAAATATGAGCGTTTTGTATTCGAATTGTAGTGATATATGTATCATATTCGTATATATGATGACATTTTGTACATACCAAATTTGTAACATTCGGTTCTTCATATTTTTGTCTCAAACTCAAAATTTATTTATTCATTTAGGTTACAAAGTAACACTTATGAAGGTCATAAATTATAAATAAGCCAGAAAGATGATGTCAGCAAAACAATTCCTACGGCTAGTCCGCTAACGTTGAGCCTTGAGAAGAACTAGCAAAAAAACTCTGGTTGAAACTCGTTTGGTTTTCTATTAAAACACGATCAAAGTACATGTGGAGTCGGAAAGAGTAAAACACAGCTTAAGTTTAAATTGATATTAATTGATTGTAATACTGCTTATCTCAAAACCTTCACTACTATTAAAAATAAGTGAATCTATTCCTTTTTTTATACTGCGGGTCAGGATCGAACTCATACCTCACGTGTACATAGTATCGGTTTCTTTCCTACATACCTACTACCAACTTACGTCTTTTCGTCAATGAATTCTTATTTATTCGCAAACAAAGAAAAAACGCACACCAGATACATTTACCCTGTTTTTAGAACGGAAGTATAAAAAATAATTCGTATAGCGATACGATGCTCTGTTTTTCTTGCACAAAATACAAGTACATATAGATTTGGTAAGATATTTTTGTTATCCCAAAACAGAAGGCTTTCCATAAAAGTATCTGTTAGAAATTTAGATCTAAATTGTTTTTTTTTTTTTCTTTAAAATGACAACTCCAGCACTAGAGAACGAGCTCTGTGTCGCGGGGGACTTAACAAACATACAATTAACGGACACAAATTACACCCAGACTTAGAACAATTCTTTGTGGGTCACACAAAGTTTTGTCCTGTGTGGGAATCGAACCCACAACCTCGTGCACAGCAGGCGCATACTGCGGCCACTGGACCACCGAGGCTGTCAAATATATAATATATAATAATTGCCTATACTGCTGGCCCTAGAGACACGAAATTTGAAGATTGTGTATTTTGTCAAGTTTAGGTATCCATTAAGAAGAGTTTTTAAAATTCCGCCTCTAAGAGGGTGAAAAGGAGGGTTACACTTCCGATTAAACTTTTTATTATGTGGGTCGATTAAGTCGAAAATTGGTACATATACTCTTTAAAGTATCACGGTTTTTTCAAAGTCATCCCCCAACAGAATCGAATAGGGCGTGCAGGAGAGCGAGGAGACTGCAAGTATTTACTTATTAGCAAACATATTTTGACTTGTTTGGAGATTGCATTTTCAAAAATGTATTCCTTACAAAAAGAGCAAAATTACAAGTTCGTAGCCTTAACGATTTAAGCTCTACGTTGATAAATTAGTAAGTTAGTTAGGGACAAGTATTTATGTATGTAAAGATCCTTACTAATATTATAAACGCGAAAGTTTGTAAGTATGGATGGATGGATGTTTGTTACTCTTTCACGTAAAAACTACTGAACGGATCTGGATAAAATTTTGCACAGAGATAGATTATGGTCTGAAATAACACATAGGCTACGCTTTTTACAGCGATAACCGACATCCACGCGGGCGGAGCCGCGGGCAACAGTTAGTATATTGATATAAAAATAAACACACTAAAGAATTGATACAATTATTATATAAAAAAATAGTTCAACATCACGGTAATTAACCTAAAGGATTGACACTATCTAATGGGCATGTGTGTGATAGTACACAATGGACGCACTCGTAAACACATTGAGCCTCACCTGCAATTACGAGCCCAATTGTGACGATCAATTGAGGAAAGCTTCGTGTAATTACTTATTATCTTTATATACACCTATAAATAAGGTATGTCTATAGCAGTATGTAAATATATTTGAATACTCATTTTGAAGTTTGTTTAATAAAATTGTGTTAATCTTATGTTTGTAAATACCCCGCGACACAGGGCTTGTTCCCTAGTGCGGCAGTTGTATTTTTAAAAATATAAAATGTCTCTTTTTTTAAATATTTAATTCTTTCTGCAAATTGTCCAATGCGGACTTAATGCCTCAAAGGAATTTTCTTTTAGGCGTTAAGTCCGCCTTTTCTGACTGATTTTATACCACTATTTTTGCGTCGTAGGGTAAAACATTATCCAATAACCGCCCCAAACAGTTAAAAACTAACTAGAAGTTTAACTAGTGTCATAAAATTGCAGCACATTTAGTAAAAGTTCCGGCGTTTCCCTTCCCCCTTCTCCTCCGGGGAGGTGCGCACAGAGGTGGGCGACGTCGTCGAACGACGCAAGTTTGTGCTAAGCCTTATTAATGGTACGAACTAGCGAGACGATGGCATTATATAATATACTTATAAAGCTTTAGATATTAATTGTTAAAGGTTTGGACTGCACAAAACCTCGGCATTAATGGATATTTGCCACAGACTGTCCCTATGGCCCGCTGCGGTACTAACCAACCTTATTTGTCACTTACAATGTGCATAATACTTAAACTGTTGTAGCGTCATCTATCAGGCCAATAGAATAACGCCACAACAATCAACGAAGTTCCACATAGAAAACACAGATGTCACTATTCCTAGAAACACGCAACCGCAGAACAAATGTTCGAGATGCTGAATCGCGCTATCGAAGTTTACACAGACACTCAGTATATATACAACGTCCAACGACCAAACGTTGGGCCGCGGCCCGCCAGGTATGATCACCTAGCCTGGTCGGAGAATCCTTCCTTTTCGTTGGAGGTATGTGACATCCTCCACACTGTGTTTTAGTTATTTTACTCTTCGCTCGTCGGTCGTCAGCGCAAAAACGTTGTGTGAATTTATATAACTGAGATCTGTAAACGTGGTCTCCAATGCTTATTAAAAGGTGCGTTTTTAAAGAAACGTATTACAATCCCAAGCCCTGGTGTAAAAAAATTGGTCGCCAACACGCAAGTGAAGCGTCCATAGGCTACAGTAACTGCTTAACATCAGGCGGGCCTGTTTGCCACCCACGTAGTGTAAAGAAAACAACTACATATTTAACTTACAATTAAACCTTCAGTTAATCACCCGTAGTTGTAAACATAACTGTAAACTTACCTGAAACAAATAACACATACATTAATAAGACGAAATGCAACACTTCGGTGCACGAGACTGCACTCAAATAAGATAGCGAGACAATAGGTTATACATTAGGCCAGGATATAACGGCGTAATATCACACACTTTCGAGGTGTTTATAATAATAATAATCATAATCTTTATTCGTTAAACATGGGTTAGTATTATTACTCTAGGTGGTACAAATTATACACAATTCATATGGCAACACAAAATATCAGATATTTTGTGTTGCCATATGAATTGTGTGTGTGGCCACTAACCAAACGATAAGAAAGAAGAAATTAAATGGTATTTTATTGTGTATGCTAACAATATGGACACAAAATCAATTGTATACATTCTAATTTAAAGAAGAGAAAATAATAGTAACATAGGAGTAGGTAGTGAGACAAGTACAATTAAATAAGTTCATGGCAGCTAAAATAGTAATAATTAGATTTAATGTCTGTTAAATAGTTATATAAATGCTTCAAGGTAGCCCAAATACTTAAAAACTAATCAAGATCACCAGAACTTGCGATTAAATGTCAAAAACATTTATGAATCTGGGGCATATACACGTATGTATATACAGGTTTTCAGAATTCAGAAGAAAGAAACAGAGGTGTAAAATTCACTATTAGACAGTTATCTAAGGGTCCTATATACTTGTAGGATTTTATTTTATATAAGACTTTTATTGTTTATTTCAATGAATTTATAGCAAACTACGGTACAGTCGTACGTATAACCAATGCACCACCGATGCAGTTTCAAACAATGTTTGTAAGATAATATTTCTATTAAGCCTATAACGCGTGTGATAATTAGCTAGTTAAGCTCATATTAAAATTCAAAAGCATTTCGGGAACGAATCATAGCCAAGTCAATGTGCAGACCAATTACCACTTAGTCACTGATATCAAACCGCTCTCTTTTATAACTCAGGCCGAAGCCGTAACTAGCAAAACCAACTGCTATTGTGTGGAATTAAAACTTGCGCTCGCTCTCACTACATATTACTGGCGGCTTGTCGACACAGACAATAACGTGACATGAGCGACCATGTTATTTTTAAACTATAGATATATAGGGCATGTGTTTAACATTTAAAAATAATGTTTGAAAGGTTGAGAATGAGATAGTTAACAAAACAAAGTCACTCCCGTTGTCTGTACGCTTAGATATTTTAAACGCAACAGATTTTAAAGCAGTTGTCGGCAATAGTAAGAGTGATTCAAGAGGAAGGTTTACATGTATATTATAAAAAATCCAAGAATAACTGAAGCGAAGCGAGGTCGTGTCGCTAGTATAATATAAAACAAATTTTCTCTAAACACACACACACACGTGAATACTACGAAGGTTTACCAGCCAGCTTGTGACCACGGCCGGTGTAACCGCGTTGCACAAAATAAATGTACAAAGGCGATTTAAAGGCATTCTGTACCAGTCAACCTTTGGGTGATGCAGAGATAACAACTAGGTAGGTGCATTTTGTAATTTTAAAATTACTGATGAAAGCAATTATTTTACTAAATATTATATAAACAATACATACTCGTATATAACAATAAAAACCCTCTCTCTCTTGATAGAGGAGAAGAGACCCATGCCCAGCAGTGGGACATATATGGGTTGCTTATTATTATAATATTATAATTACATTCCAACAAACATATTTGTTGGAATTGAATTATAATATTATAATGTAATAAGTTAATAACTTTAGGATGGTTAAGTAGGTATCTGTGCATGCTTGTTATAATGTGTAAACAAAACTACAACATTTAACCGATCGCTGTACAAATAGAAGCGCAAGTTTTTATTCAACAGCTCAAACATTAGCAAAGAGCACAGTACCAGCAGAGACGTCACAACTTTTATCATTCATAACAATATATTTGTGAAAGCGAACTAAAAATCAAACGCTATTTATTTTTAGTTCAGTAATCCGCCCCACCTTTTTAATAAAATACTGCATTAAATCTTACATTTCTGTCAAATGTAATATTGTTAAAATTATAACAAATGTAAGTAAGTATTACGAATATACATTATGAATCGTCGCTTACACAATATCTCCTGAATTGTGGTGGCCCCTCGCCCCCTAACTCTTTTGTGGTAAAGCGCTGCATCACAACGATATATCACAATGTAGCAAAATAAATAATTTCTATGAGCACATATATCTCAGTACCTATATATATAGTATTATATACAGTGCACTATATTACAAATACGATCGTGGAGGACATTATATAAGGACCGCAATAATGCCGTATGTACCATTTTAACGTAATATATTTACGTTACGTTTTGTAGCCCGCTACAACATTGCGACGTCGTAGCACCGTGCTACGAGCGCATTTAGGCTCCGCACATACGAGCCACCCAGTGGCGACAAACAGTCCAAAAATATTCTTAGTAGAATTTGTACGGACTCGCCACACTCGCGACTTAATGTCAACCACACGCAACTGATTGGCAGCAGGAAAATTGAACAAATTCTAGCGGTCATCTTCGTTTACCAAAGCCACCAAAGGACGTGGTACGCAACAGCCACTGGTGGCTGTATTCGGTGGCCCGTTTGCGCGGAGCCTTATTGTTGGTCAACCGCGAAAGTTCTACAAGTACATTATAGTTCTATATACTACAATGCGTACTATAGAGAATAGGAGCCCGAGTCCAGCAGTGGGATATAAATGGGTCACTATAATAGTTCGGTGATGTGCAATTGAGAAAGGTTGAATTTTACATAATCTATGGCTACATGCCGTAGCTATTTACGTAGCTACGTAGCCATCACGTAGAAGATGATTGCTTCGTAGCGCATTAATATCGCCGCGGCGCAGCGTAGCGCCTACCGAGCAGAAAATGCAATCTGGCGCGTATCGTGAGAGACGTCTCGACTCTCGACACGTGCACACTATATGTATTTGCACGTACGAATAACATAGGTAGTACATTTTTTACTTTAAAAATATAAAATTGACAAATCTGTTATGTTTATTTTTACTTAAGCTATACCTACTTAGGAGTTGCGTCAGCAACACAGGGCTCCAATTCTGCTATTTTACGGATGGCTCAATTGAATCTCAGTTTAGCATTTTTAGTATTCTGCCAATATGGTTGCAAAACAATTGGTCTTAAAATTATTTAGCAGAATACCAAAAATGCTACAGAAATTCAGAGTGTACGTAAATTAGCAGAATTGGGGCCCAGATAACTGAGCCCCAATTCTGCTGATATTGATTTTAGGTTTAAATAATATTATTTAAAAAACGACGTAAAAATTACTTACATTAAAATTATCATTGACCTTAATTAGGAAAATACTTTATGAACAATTCAAATCGAATAGTTTTGCGACTGCATTTGAGGCTTGTTTTGTGCATCAATTCTTTTTTAAATTATTCTTTTTTTTAAATGTTTTCTAAACACTAAAATCTAATGTTGTTATTAATAGTACCAATATAGTGTCATATGGCACGTTTTGTGCACTTCGACACTGACAGATACGCGCTATGCATCAGCACAATAAGTACCTACCTACGTGCGTGCGACTGACGTCATTGTCTTCGTCGCACGGGGAGGTACGAGGTACGAGGCGACGCGCGTCAGGCTCTCCTAATAATTTAACGTCACCTCCGAGCTTTACAGGCTCCTGTCATTGTCTGATAAAGCTCAAGTTATTAATTATTATGAAAATGAATAACGTTTCGTTTATTAAAGACGCTTCACGACGTCAACCGTTACTTATATTAAAATATTTGTTATAATCTTTGTCCAGCAGTGGACGCCTTTCGGCTAAGATAATAAATCTTTGTCAAATTTTATAGTAATATTATAAATTACAAGTCTTAATTGCACAACTGGGAAAACTAAAGTGCGAGGCCCTTTCTTATATTATTATATAAGAACGGCCCTCCCGTTCTAATAATGTCCTAACCGAATTTCGGTAAAAGCGGCTAGTCGCATTGAAGAAAACAAATATTGACAAAAACTGTCAAATTGACTTATACAATGAGCTTTAGGGATATATCTAGCGTTAGATGGAAACCTTTTGATTGATTGAATTAGATTTATAAAAAAAAAGTAATTCTACAAATACAGCATGATGGGCTTTTCTGCGAAGGAGGTCGGTGCGTTAGAACCGCGTTTCGCTGTTTTTTATGTGAGCACAAACGTGGGTGTCAATGTATACACAAATATGGGGGAGTAAGCTTTTTGGCTCTTTTTGTTCTTCTCATAATAATTAATGCATACAAGGTGGAAGAACGACATAGTTAAGGTTATATGTATTCTTTGTATTCTTGGCTTGAGATCTTTATGATGTTGTGGTATGGGACAACCCCGCCAGTGCCTCAACATATTACTACCTATAACTAAATAATATCTACTAGCTATATTTATACATTTAGTACATTAACACAAAGGACAATGACCGTCGCAACCTCCGCACACACACACACACACACACACACACACACACACACACACACACACACACACACACACACACACACACACACACACACACACACACACACACACACACACACACACACACACACACACACACACACACACACACACACACACACACACACACACACACACACAGCACAAGTTACGCGAACTATATTCACGCGATATTTACCAAAGGTCAACTGGAATTATAGGTTGTTATACATTATACTCGTATCTGTAATCTGTTAGAGGTCAAGCTACCTTCACCGAGGATCATCTTTGTATGAGTAGCGACATAAAGGTAAAAATATGTTTAAGTCTACCAAATAATACACATAAATTCTTGAAATTACTTTAGATATTTTTAAATTCTAAATAGCACCATGTGTTGACATTGAGCACGGTGCACACATTCTGAAGTTTTAAAGTTTTGATAAAAAATCATTTTTTTTTTCTCTTAAAAGACAACTCCCGCTCTAGAGAACAAGCTCAGTGTCGCGGGGACTTTACAAACATACAATTAACGGACACAAATTACACCCTGGCTCAGAACAACCCTTTGTGGGTCACACAAAGTTTTGTCCTGCGTGAGAATCGAACTCACAACCTCGTGCAAAGCAGGCGCATACTGCGACCACTGGACCACCAAGGCAATCAATGTCATGTTATCATTGTGTGGACGACAAAGACAACTGGAATCGTTTTAACTTCAACCGTTAGCCAAACATCGTAACAACATTATTTTAGCCAAAAGACGATACGATTACGATATCATAACAACATATCGGGTACAACACACTAACACCCAATTAATATTACTCATATTGCCTCAACGAGGTAAAGTTTAAAACTACTTGCCCCGGCACAAACTAGGCGGCCATATTTTGTGAGCAGCGCGAGCCCGCGGGACACTTTCCAGAATTTAAAATTTCCGCTTAACTGGCTGTCCTATTTCCGACAAAATTTTCATTACAATGTAATAGTAGTATGAAATTTTTGCTAGAAGATTTAACCTTTAGTAGTTTTAGACTGCATCATTTTTAAACGTACGTACCTACTACGTGAGCGTTGAAAAAATATGCTCCGCGTTAACTATCATTGCATTTAATAAAAACATTAAAATTTAGGACTTGTACAATTTAAATATACAATTTAAGTATTTAAATTGTACAAGTCCTAAATTTTAATCATCGACAAAAAGGAGAAAAAGATTACATTTGCCATCAGATAGGCCGCTGGCTGCTCCACCACCATTGGCAATACATTGAAAGAGTTTAAAGATATCTGTCCAAGTGTTGAGTGCGCGTGAATTTTAGGTTTTATAATATCGTGTCATTTTAGGATATGTCTCTGTACGATAGTTATCTTAAAATGCAAACAAACGCTTATTAAAACACCTATATTATAATACTAGGGGTCGCCTGCGACTTTGTCCGCGTTTTAATTTGGAATATTTTCCCCGATTTTGCAACATATTTCAATGCTCCGCTCCTATTGATCATAGCGTGATGTTATATAGCCTATATATAGCCTTCCTAGATAAATGCACTATTCAACAAAAATATTTTTTTTCTAATCGAATCAGTACTTTCTGAGATTAGCGCGTTCAACCAAACAAACAAACAAACTCTTCAGCTTTATAATATTAGTATATATGTCTGGAATACAATATTTAAGATTCAAAAGATGTACATCACATAAAATTAACTATGTCTTAACTGTACAAAGTACACAAACTATCATAATTATTGGCTAACTGTCATAACTATATTATTATTCACTTGAACATTTATATAAACACAGCACTGGCAATTAACTGTCGATACTACCTAATCACTCATGACTTACATTTAATGTGCAAGTTAAAACTGCTTAACAGGTGGGCCGTATGCTTGTTTGCCACCCAAGTAGTATAAAAAAAAAAAAAAATGATAAATGTAGAGGAAGCGAAAGAATATGTCTCTGTATGTAATAGTCTCTGCCTACCCCCAATGGGAGACGGGCATATTGTTATGTATGAATGAATGTTTTTTTAAATATTGATCATTGTATTGGTGTATTACTTATATTATGCACTACTTAAAATCGATCATGTTTTAATATTAGTAAATAACAAATCAACAAAAAAGCTAGCATGTGTCAGCGATTTCTCTCTTCTAAATGGATTAAAATACCAAATATAGTCGATTTTTATAGTGACAACACAATGCAACCTGATAAAAATCTATTCAGTAGAAAATATAACTATTGTGCTATTTAATTCAAATAGTTATTGAGCAAGTGTATATTAAAGCCATCGAGATATATATAAAACAATAAAGCTCTATATATTTAGGACACAAACGAAGTACATAATACAATTAAGCTCGCCTTTGTACATAGTAATGTTATATGTTTATTATCTATCCTGTATTTTATTTTAAGTATATTAAAAAAATAAAGAAGTAGCGGACATTGCGGACATCTAACAGTTAACAATATAAATACGTGTAAATGTACAACTGATGACAAGTGCGCTCGTGACACTTGACACGCGCTCTATATATATATGTACATACAACGTGTACCTTTTGTTTGTTCAACACTACCATCGGCCACGATGTAGGTGCCCAGTGCCCATAGTTACTAACTCGGAATTCTAAAAGAGACGTACAAACTCTGAGGGTTCTTATTTACTTAGCAAAAGTGCACGTTTGAAAAAGTTTGCGTTAAAGAAAACTAGCTAAAATACGGACATGTCTAGTCGAACGACTCATATGTACAAGATGAGTTTCTTGATACTTAACATCATGGTATATTTCTAAACTCACTCTATATTTTCCACTCAAATAAGTAATTACCACTCTCTCTCTAAATTTAATGTCACGCTGGCATAATATTGTTATCAAAGATCGCGATTACATTTACATACCTAACGATTTAAAGCAGTACCTTTTACAAGTGGCAGAGAGACATAAATAGGCTAGATATAATAATATGTGCAATTTTGATAAATCGTGTTGTTATTTTAAAAATCGATTATGCTATCGGGTCTTTAAAAGAAGTATTAAATAGTTTGAGTTCAAATAGCAATACTTTAAACGTGTCAAAAGTGGACATCCGTGTCGTATTCCAAACACATAGGTGTAGTAATAAAAGTACAATAATACCGTTACTGTAACACAAAAAGGCTGAGGAGGTTATAATATATCATCTGATTTATACTGAAATTTTATTTGTGGACCGTCATAAAATAGTATATGTCCTTTGTTGCCACAATTAATCGGAGCTGATCTGTCACGACGATCTGTGGCAATATTGTGAGAATGATATTAAAACAAGAGATTTTACAATATTATTTACATTACTAGCTGTTGCCCGCGGCTCCGCCCGCGTGGATGTCGGTTATCGCTGTAAAAAGTAGCCTATGTGTTATTCCAGATCATAATCTTTCTCTGTGACAAATTTTATCCAGATCGTTCGATCGAAGTAGTTTTTACGATAAAGAGTAACAAACATCCATCCATCTATTCTCACAAACTTTCACATTTATAATATTAGTAAGGATTTATTCGTTTGGTTAGTGGCCAACCTGGTGACAGAGTTATTTAGATCGCCCATATTTAGGCCTCTGTCGTGATCTAACGACTGTTAACAGTCGGGACCGACTTTTAACGTGCCCTCCGAAGCACGGAGACGCTCGGATAAAATACTACTATGCGGTCACCCATCTATAGGGTTACCGCGCCCTTGGTAGCTTAACCCGCTGATCGTTTACCGAACAGCGAGTGCACCTAGCTATGAGCGCTTTTACAATAAGTTCTATGCGATAAAACAACGATATAGCAATAAAACCTGTTATATGTACAATAAATAAAAAAGGTTATTAAAAATTCATCATGGAAAATTTTAAGTTAATTAGCATTTAAACTCTCGAAATGGTTACTATTTTTAAGTTAATGTTGATCTCCTGTAAAATTGCTATTATGTATATGTCTGTATTATAATTTGCTGCCATTGATATTTATGTTCATAAACAAAATTTGTTTTACATGTTCGGTTAATAGTATTTTAAACAATAATAATATTAATTTCATTTGGATTGTAGAAATATATTTTGGGTATGTACCATTGTAGATATTTTGTATAGCACGTCAAACGTGCCGTATTTTACGGTTTCTGAGGAATTTCCTACTACGTAAGAGTAGATAGACAAGCATGGGGTTCTTTCAGAAAGGTTTTTAAAGGGTGGCGTTGCAAGAGTCCATAGGCTACGGTAATTACTTGCTATTAGGCGGGTTGTATGCTATATGCACCCAAGTGGTATAAAAAAAAAACATAAAATTGTAAAAAATATGATATAATAAACATCTAATTCAGCTTACCTAGGAGAAACTAAGTATAGTCGTTATAACTTTTTAGTAAGATAATGTAAATGATAAACATTATTATTAGTTGTTAATGCCATCATGAACTTATATTTAGAACCAAGTAAATCGTCCCGATTGATTGAGAGTGCAAAAGTCATGAACAGAAGCTGTTCAAGTGCCTTCGTAATTGTTCAAACATTTCATTAACTATTCACAGAGTTACAAATACCATCTTATAGTTAAACAATTCACAATTTACACCCCTTTTATTGAGTTGCTAATATTATATTACAAATAGTCAACATGCAAACTGTTCTTCAAAATGCTAGTCTAGTGTTTGTAACTCAAGCTCTACGTCGAATATAAACTAAACTAATATATAAATAGGGCCTTGTAATAAAAGTCAGTGGCTAGATTTTTTTATTTCTTTAAGAGAGGTAGGGCACCATTCTAGCGGGCAAGTCCGACTGGAGAAGGACCTTCACCTTAAAGAAGACCACAGCCAAATAACTACACACAGCGGTGTGGTTGTGTTCGTGTGTGAGCACATATCTTCAGCGCTCATTTAGAAATGCGTTATAAAAAAACCCGCGCTAGGGAATAACCACTGTAGGTATCGCAGGGAGATTTACAAATATTGAAATCATAGACACAAAGTATACCCAAATTCGGAACAATTACTTGTAGTCCACCCATTTTTTTATGCAATGTGGGGATCGAACCCCTCAACACACTGCGCAATGGAAATAGCTAGCTGAACACGTGAATCACAAGCCTCGCAGTTAACTTTGTCACATAAGCACCTATTTAGTAAACAATGAAACGATACATATTTATTAATAATATGCATACCATACTAGGCGTACAGTTAGAATAAGAAGTAAAAAAAATAATTAAATATGGGGCGTACAGTTAGAATAAGAAGTAAAAAAAATAATTAAATATGGGTGGACTCGAGCGGCACGTTTCAACCAAAATGAACAAAGTTTGTGCTGTAATTTAAAACAGTGGGCCACTCGTGTTTAAATCTCGTTACCCCTAAACTCATCATAAAGGCATCAATTTGAAGCAAAAACCTTAAAGTTTCAGACCTTTGGAGCACCGAGGCTGGGACTGTGACGTAATAGGCCTAAAGTATGCTGCCCTAGTCGATTAAGTACCTACGTGAATATCTTTCACGTACATAGGTACCAAAGTTATACATTGTAGTTATAACACTTGAAACGTGATATTTAATGATCTAACTAATGTTATACAGAGGAAAGATTAGATTTTTTGTTTGTTACGATTTATCTCAAAAACTATTTGACCGATATAAAAAATCTTTTACCATTAGAAAGCTACATTATCCGCGGGTAATATAATGATGTATTTTGATTTAAAAAATACAGAATCCCTACGATAACTAAATAAATGTATACATAGTTAATATAGCTAAAATATAAACCTCGAATACCTACTCGATATAATGAAATTGGAATAAAGTCATAAAATCGCCGACACCTAAAACAGCACGTCTACTAAGTAAGAGCCTTTATGACGTCGATTACATCACACCATCAAAACTCAAGCGACTACAATCGATCGACACAATATTATTAAGTCACTTCGGTAGCAGTTAGAGCCCCATATATTTTAACTTTGCTCATAAAATACGCTCTAAAGTTGAGATACGATTCCTTTATATGTCTATCGGCTCGTATATCGTTAAAAAGGGCGTATACATGCGCATATGTCTAACTAACAACACCACGTACCAACAACTATTGGATTTCAATGGAAATGCTCAGTTTTATGTCTTATTTACACTGACATGTGTGTCTATGACGCAGCACTAACGACCAAACCCGCAATCGGTATCGATACTTACGTTTCACTACCCTATTAAATATCGATACTATTTGGTGCGGACTTTTGATACTCACTAATCACAAGCATAAATATTCAATTTGGTTTTTGAACTGTCAAATAGAATACACACTTGAAAACAATATACCCGAATTTAAATAAAAGGTAGACAAATATTTACTGCATGCAAAAGTCAAGTCATTAATAAAGATAACTGAAGTAAAGATAGTCGTAAATTTTATAATAAAATAAATAACTTTGTAATAATAAATTTTCAATAAATAAATAAAATAAAAAATACTATACCTATTAATTTATTATTATTCCCCAATTTTTTTTTTGTTAAATACAAAAACAACTGTTTCAAAAGTTTCACACCTTTCGTTACATTCCGAAAGTAATTCTTGCAAGGTTTGAATGTCGATAACAGCATCCCCGGCTCACAGATGTAGGTGAGGTTATCTGAGAGCAATTTCACAACTATCCGAGTTCCAACCCACGTCCAACTGTCACACCAAGGAAATGTTCGGTACTAACTTTACATAGAGACGAGGAAACCCAAGATTTGTGTCAAGATATTTTAGGAAATAAAATGTTAAGAGTTGGAATCATTTAGGTGAATTGTGTTTGCACACTGAAATCCCAGTTAGGTACGTGAACAAACTTACTTTACGTCAAACTATTGCTTACACAGACAAACTGACATATACGTCAAAAGTAGTTTATCCGTATTCGGTTTACCTGTGATAAATAACAAAACATATCGATCGGCATTTTTACAATACTTATTCTTAGCATTTCGACGACGAACACCATTTATTGTTGCACTCTAGAACGCAGCCACATTAACCATATTGTTAGAGGCACCCAGTACAGGTAAGGGCACGTAGGGCACGATGTACACGACAGTATGAACACCCCAGATTGGTAGGTACCGTCTGTGACTCCCCTTACGAACATACTTTCCTTCCTCCGGCCGACACGAGTCCGATACCTACTTGCAACTAAATACTCTCTATAAAACTTTCTCATAAAGCAGCGCTTTTGTACTTACGACACAGAAACATCTGAGCCGGACACAACCAGTCAAAGGCTTTAACAACAAAGCAATCCTCTTTTTGCGTCTTTACAAAGTAAAAGAGCACAATATATTTTAACCAGAAAATAAATATAAAACACGATTCAAAAATCATTAAAATGGAAAGGGAGAAAAAACAATGTGATGCGTTCGGGACACCACAAGCCAAATGTCACTGATTACCCAGACTTGTAAAATATATACTTTGTATTACTTTTAATTCAAAGTTTGATTTTTTTAGATCTGTGTAATAAGGTTCAGATTTTACGTCCACGTACCAGTCACTATGTATAAAATAAAATAACACCAACGTAGGGTCATATATTCTAAAATGGAAGGTCGCAATATTAATAGTGTGGTGCGTTTCAATAAGTTACTACCAAATTTGTGTATAGCATAAATCTCTGGAGCGCAACGCGATACCAGCACAAAGCTCTCCTCGCTCACTCCAGCATAGAGTGAATAATTCCGAGGTACATACTTGTACAGGCCTGAATTATGTAGTTCTGTTTCAAAGCAAACTTACTATCGAGCCGTCCACATTAGAGGCTGCAGGGGTTAATTAAAGTTGCTGTTATATGTACAGGGAATGTGGCCCAGGGTCAATACGGACAGATATGAAGTATGTGAAGGTATACATATGTCACGTGCCACATCTACTTCAGAAGGTCAACAATAGCAGTAGTGTGTAGAGAATTTGGGAAATTTATTCGGATTTAATCAATGAATAGCTTTGTATTGAAGCTGATATCTATTGTCGTTATTACTCTCTTTGATGATGTAGAAAATAGCTAGAATAAAACATTATGTAATTTAAGTAATTACATACTAGACATCGTCTAGTGGTTGAAATTCGACTGTAATTACTTTCTACGGTCCTTCTCCGTATAAACGATGGCTGAACCAAATCTCACACTCCTCAGTGTGCGCACTGTGTTTAAAAGGGGTAATAGATTAATGTAATTTTATAATTAAATACATCTCAGAAGGGTTAAACAATGTTTTCTTTATTTCTTTAAAATTTCTTTGGCCTGGGTTTCTTGACAGTACATCTCAAGGCTCTTGCCGGAAAACTGGTCATAGGTGAATTGGTTAACATAAATAATTTATTTGAACTGTACCTATCATACTATACTAATAATATTATAAAGCTGAAGAGTTTGTTCGTTTGTTTGGTTGAACGCGCTAATCTCAGAAAGTACTGGTTCGATTAGATTTTTTTTGTTGAATAGTGCATTTATCCAGGAAGGCTATAGGCTATATAACATCTCGCTATGATCAATAGGAGCGGAGCAGTAGTGAGATGTTTGAGATGTTTGTTTTGTCATGTTGCAAAATCGGGGAAAATATTCCAAATTACCACGCGGAAGACCCCTAGTCATTCATAATTATAATGACATTTCTGAGCTAAGCTGAGAGTGTTCAGTGATTATTAGTAATAAATTCAAAGTTTATCGAGGTACGTGGTGAACTATTTAACGATAAATAAAACACCAAAAGGCACCAATAGATCCCAAAGTCATGGAAAAATCAATACTTAAAATCAATGACATGGAAATATAAGAACCCTAACTTTTGTGAGCGACAAGATGAATCGTATTTTCTTACAAGTTATTATAACAAACTATATAATAATGAATGAGCTTTGCTATTATAACTTTAAATATTTTAAAATGTCTATTAAAGCAATTATAGCACATTTAGGCTGTAATTGCTATTAAATGACTAGTTGTTACCTACGACCCTGTCTGCGTATAATTGCGGCATACTTTTATAAACAAAACTGTGTCGCAATCATACTTACGTTTTAAATTGCCATGTGATAACATACGATTATACACCTGTACAAGATATATTGTCACTAACGAGTCAAAATAATGTGATTGCTATATCATGACGTCACAAACCATCTATCAGGATCCTGCGTTTTATCCAATTGGGATCAAAGTCGATACATAAATGTGAGATAAAAATATTTGTAATAGTGTTTTAATAAAGTATGAACGCAGCTTAAAATTTGTAAAACGGAACGCAGCGGGTGAAAGAAAGAGAAGTATGTATGTGTGCGAGTGCGAGAGACAATGGGGACAAATTGGATTCATGTTACGGTGTAACGCGGATCTTTTTTTAAATAAACAGTTTAACAAGAACTGTATCGTTTATTTTGTCATACAATCCTACATACATAAAAAACTTTAACATTATACAGCAGGACAATAGAACGAGTATTTAAATGTAATAGCTGATTTCTGTTAAAACTAATTTAACAATAAAAGATCGTATTTTATACAGTGACCAGAATAAAGTTTTTATTGACAACATAAACAACAACGGTTGCTAAGGATTTGAAATAATAGGTACCAAAGTTTTATAAAAAATAATAAAGAGAGTAAATAAATTTGATACCATTCTTCTAAGAAATATTAAACAATAATGTTAGCTTAGGCCACAGGCTTAGTCCAAGTGTTGTGTTGTGTTTTTCTCATTTTTATCATAAAATATTGTATACATTGTACAGACCGCAAAGTTATTGAGTACTCTGGTATTCCATCTTACCTTGTCTTATTGTAATCTATGTTATTCATAATATAAAATGTAGATGTCACCTACGTCAAAAGTAAATTAAATAGTGATTACGGTTTGCGCCGAGCCACACAGATAATACAATAGTTTGCCACTAACTAGGTATACAATAGAAAATCTATAAATATAAAAATGTATCCCTATTTCCCTTGGTCTTGGTCACGGCATCGCGCGTGAACGGCTGGACCGATTTCGCTAATTCTTTTTTCTGTTGCGTTGGTTATTGTCAGGAGAAGGTTCTCATGTAAGAAAAAATAACAAAGGCGCAGTATGCGCCTGCTGTGCACGAGGGGTTCGATTCCCACACAGGGACAAAACTTTGTGTGACCCAAAAAGAGTTGTTCTGAGTCTGTGTGTAATTTGTGTTCGTTAATTGTATGTTTGTAAAGTACCCCGCAACACAGAGCTTGTTCTCTAGTGCGGGAGTTGTCTTTTAAAAAAAAAGTTTAATACATGTTTATAAGTATTCTTATATAAGATATATTATATAAGAGTTATGGTGATTATGACTAGTATTTCCATTTGCAATCTATCACTAATTAATTATCAACGGTTCATTAGTGGTGTCGAGGTATTTCCTCCACAGGTAGCCATCAATTAATTATTTGCTCGTTGTACTTATCAGCGATAGGTATTTTACATACCTAATGTGGTTTTCATTACAAATACATAATTATAGCAAATATTTATAATGTAGTACGTTATAAATATTTGCTATAATTAATACTAAACGGTTCTAGGGATAATATCTATCAAAAGTTGAGAGTTCGAATACCTGCTCATCAAACTTAGTTGATTGAGATTTTATTAAATGTGGAAAGTGTCGCCTTTTTATCGCATATTACTTAGGTGAAAAATAAGCATACGGCCCACCTGATGCTAAGTAGTTACCGTAGCCTATGGACGCTTGCAATACCAAATGAATCTTGCGTGTCACCCATTTTTTACACCAGGGCTTCAAGATGCAGTATCTCTGGTATCCCTATACCAGAGATACTGAATACCTTTGAGACGAGGTTAAAACCCGCACTTCTGCGGGTCCTTGCCCAGCTAACTACCAACTTTGCTACCCAAGATCTTGTCTTAAGTTCTAATGTATCCACTAATTATAACGTGTTCCGTATGTGTTATCCCCAGTTCATATACCTACTATTAAGCGACGGGTTCTATTTGTTTTCTCTTTTAAAGTAACAAAAAAAAAAAGATGCAAGAACAAATCAAGTGGCCAATGAAGTGTCAAACCTGGTTTTAATTTCATTACGTGTTCAATTTCACAAAGTTAATTAATTAATTCAATAGTGAATACGTTACATTTATTTATATTTGGTGCTAAGCGGTAACAAGTATGGTTGTTTAGGTCTCTGTGGTCCGGAGCTCAAATACGTGCCCTACTATATATATATACTATAGTTGGTCAAAGTTTGACAGTGTTAATTACACCCCGGCCCATGATAAGGGAACAGAAAAGGTTGACACCTTCCTACGTCACATCGATATACAACTGTAGGGCGTCTATGGCTGAGTTTAAACAAAATAACTGTTACCTAGATATATTTTTCTATGGCTAAGGTGAAAGCTTAGAGGGAGCTTATGGACGCTACTGAAAATGCAAAACTCGTAGCTAGGTTCTGGGCTGACACTATTTAGATTGCCATCGACACGCTTAGAAGAAGATGGCTAGGGTGACAGAACAGCATATGCCCTGATGGTAAGCAGTTACCGGCCAATAGCACCTTGTCGATTCCTTTAACTAATCTTGAGAGTTGAGACATCAATATTACTAACAGACATTACAGCAATAATACATTTTATTATTTTAGTCTTTTATTTTCTTATTGTCTTGTGTTTGAATTATTGACAGAAATGCCGTGAGCTCAAACAAACAGTACGTCACAAAATGTTTGCCAACTTAGAACGCACTAACAACCCCGACACATTCTTAAAAGTAAATGGCGGGATGTAACAAATAAATTGTAAAGTGCGGTTACCCTCCGGGAACCTAGCACGGTGGCTTTTGAAAGGACTCTTTATAAATCTTATGATAATATCTATATCAACATTATTTTTAACTTTATTTTTCTTTAATAAATTTACTAGTGATGCCAGGTTTGACGATTGTTCATAATAATTTATGATTCTTACGTTATGCCAAGCATGTTATGCAGTATAATGTATGACTCAAAATACATACATATTTACTAATTAGACATAACTGAATCGCAAAATTACAAAGATTACGTATATTTTTTAATATAAAAGTATATTCTTGCCCCTTTTTACGACTTTATCTCGTAATAAAGTAATATCTGCGTAAACTGTAAACTCGTTTTAGATGAATATTAACATTTTATGTTTTATCTTTATTGCAACACTGTGAAGGTAGCGCGACTCGCGTTGTTTCGTCCGCGACGATTTAATAATGTTCGAATTGAGTCCACTATTCCCTTTGTGACCATTTTCTAAGAACACCTACAAAACTGTTGCTATAAATTTGACATTTATCAGACCATATCGCTCCGGGCTTCCTTTTTAATTGAAATGACTGAAAGCCACAGGCTACACTCTCAAATAGTTTTTTCCGTAATATACATATACCTCACACGCATGCAGATTTTCACAATTTTAGTTTATCATTTCAGGAAATTATATAGGGACACTACTTAAATTACTGATCAATATAATCTCTAGATTGAGAATGAAAATCTTCTACATAACATTTTAAATCGAATTATATTCCAAACAGGTGCAGACTATTACAAAACTTTATCGATTACGTTGCGGGCGCACAGTACAAATCTTAACAGTAAGAACTGAAGAGATACATTATACGGAGACTTGTAAAAACCGAGCAATAAATCACCGGCTCTGTTCCACCGCAGATCGCGGCTCGCGACCTCTAACGTGTTTCTGGTAGCCTGGTACTTGTCTCGCAAGCTCTATGTATGTTTTTGATAAGTAACCATTAAAATACGCAGAGTTTTGCAAACTACAGTGACTGCTATTTTATGATGATTTATATATCCACATTATTGATTTCTAATAAACAGTTCAACAGAAATAGAATTAGTAGGATATATGTGAACAGGTCTATACTGTTCAATAAATATCTTATATTTTTTTGTCTTATCACAGCAGAAATGCTACACAAAAAATTCAGTGACGCGTGTACGTAACTTCCTACACATATAACATGATAAGGTGTGATCAAATTACGTCACGGGTGCGAATTGATTGAACTGTCGCGTCGCCCTTGAAGTAAAAAATGGCAGAACTAGTAGTAAGTCGCAAACGTGGATTCGCTTTTAGAATAAAAATATGACCTTTGCCCTAGTCCAGTAGTATGAATACTTAAGCTAACTATAATAACATTAATTAAAATCTGTTCAGTAGTGTTTGCGCGATTAAACAATAAACATTTTTGTTTACACTCGTATTTATAAATTATAAGTGATATTAACCAATTGTAATATACTCGTACATAAGTCATAAACAGTAACTTTGCCACGCATTAGTTTTATAAGGTTTGTATAGAGAGGGATGAGATTCTTACACTACGGTTTAGTTTCCTTATGTGACATCTGTCAAAACAATATTTTCGGGACAACTCATACATCGCTATCTGATCCCTAACCTGTACTATGGTAACCAGACAACTGTGCACAGACCGCGTACAGTAGCCTAACTACAATATTAATTGAATAAATATTTTTTTGTGGGGCACAGATATATTTGTGCGTAGATAATTTCGTCTACAAATCCAGCAACGTCAAAAACGGGAATATATTTTATTTGATTAAACAAAAAAAATCAAAACATCTTTAACGCTAATAATATTACTTTAAACGCTGTTTCTAATGTAAAAAAGTTTATTACGAAACATTCAGTGAATGCAAAAATCGTAACTAAGTTTACCAAAACAGAAATAGGTACGGAGGCAATTGGGCGAGTTATGCAAAAGTCTCCAAATAAATTATATCCGAGCACTTTGTGCGTTTCGGCCTCGGATCTTCAACGACTTCAATTATTCAAATCTTAACGTATAGCCCTTAACTTCTGGCAATCGTGTTTCGACTACTAAGTACATCTCTGCCGAGATCACATTTCTGTTTGTCTTATTGACACAGTACGAGTAAAAGCTAGATAAATAAACGTATAATGCATGAAATTGAGCCATAGTCCATTCCCCTAAATGAATAATGTGTTAAATCGAAGGCGAACGCGAGAAATATAACATAAAACCGATACATTCGACTTTTACGTGTTTGTTATTTGATTGTGGAGTTAGCGATCACTCTCATTGCTTCCTCTCGGTTTAATTACAAATCGATATCGACTTGTTAACTCTGTTACGTGTAAGTTCTACTGCTAACAATAACAATTTGCATAAACGACGCTGTCACTAAAGCTTGAAGCACATTAATTGCCTCCTCGCTAATAAAAGCTATACTTAATATTTTTACCACTAATATTGTAACTCATACCATATTGTAAATGTTGTACTCAGGCGATTAAAAAGAATGGTCCGAGTTTCTTGCCAATTCATCTCGAGGCCCAACCGTAGTCAGCGTATTGGCCGTAGGAAAAAGTATACTGGCATTTGTTTTTATGACATTCATAAGTATCATGCATTTGATCTAAATGAATAATTGAGTTTGACTTGACTGCCACGTGAAATTGACATGGATAGAGAAAACTTACATTTTATGCAACGTTTAAATTAGTATAAAGTATACCTAACATAAAAATATCTATCATGTCAATCTTCTTATTTGGGTTCACGGTTAATAAAGATAGCATTTACATAATAATTGTCAGTAGGGATGTGCAAGTTCGAAACCAATACAGAATAAGTAGTTAACTCATTAGTTAACTTTTTTACAGTAATTTTGAATTCATTTATTATGAATTTATTATTTTCTTTTTTAAGAATCAATTATTGTGACCGAATAAACAAGCCTATTCAGATCATGTCAGCCAAAAGACGTAGTGGACTCGGGTCCAGGACGTCTTTGATGATGACGATGATGATACAGAACACTGACAAATGTTATATAAACATGACTGAAACCTTGATATCTTGTGTGGTTCCTTAGCTATAATATGTTGTCGACGGTGTACTACTGTCCTTAGAGGGATGGAACCTTCATTACGAGGGGTGAGTCCGCAGATTGTCACCGTTTGCTTGTGGATAAACGTTGCGACTCAACTTTCGCTTTCGTCCCGCCAGCGTCAACCTTCTCCTACAACTCGTATCAAGTAATAAACAACCTTATAACGTAAAACGGAGAGTTTTTATTTGTACAGCGATGCACAGGGCAGTGCTCAGGCGTCATTAGCAAAATGTCAGGCTGTCGTGTTTCGAACAAGCTGAAGAGATTGATTATAAAAATAAACGTAAACAAAATTTACGTATCAAAGCACAATTTTTTAAATTATTAGTTCTCAAAACTTTTAATCTTATTTTTTTTTGTTTATATAATATATAAATTAAATTGAGGCAATATATATGATTTTCACATAGGCATGTTTTTAGCTATTCCACCGGTGTAAATGAGACCCCAGTACACGGCGATTTCTCCTTTAAAATTTCGAGATCCTTAAACATTGAGTAGATACGTTTAGGGAACACGTTTTCAGTAATGTTGCTATCGAACTGGTTACTTTTACCATTATTGCAACAATTGATTGATGTGTTGATTTTATCCTAACCGCATAATTATAATATTACACTGTGATTTTACTTTACATAATAGATAAGTCTTGTTTGTGAATCGTACTATCGTATCACACAGTGCACTCGGTAACAAAATGGCAGATTTTACTTTTCTGGTTACCAAGTAATTGAATATATTTTTATTGTTCTGTGAGTTACTTACTGCTTGACAACGCACAAGAAACCTAAATAGTTTAAAATAGAATCATTGATGGCATTGAGAACGTTACTTAACTAATTACGATGCACTTATAGTGGAATTTCCAAAGATCACCCCCTAACAGCAAGCGCAACAAGTTATCAAAGTCCTAAGTTTGTAATAAATTATATATAACGTTTTATAGTCCTTCATAAATAACAAAACACACAATAAACCCGCTGTAAATAAGAGATCAACACATAACAAAATGACGAGTAACCATTTCACAAATTCAATATTTAAACTCGTCGACGATTGCTCATATACTCGTACGTATCAAACAAAAAAAAATGGCGTCACTCGTATAAAAACTCCGCTATATAATGTCGTACAAACACGATCGCATTACCGCACATTCAATTTTTGTCGCGAGTGTACACAAAAGCCCGATCCTCTTCACATAATGTCTTATGCACACACACACCGGATCAATGGATAAATATTAGCTTTAATACTCTCATGTATTGCAGTAATAACTTTGGCTTGCAATCCTTTTGTTGGATACAAACACGTGGGTGTTATTACTTACGATTCTCGAACGAATATCGATCGGTGATGTTATAAGTACGTACGTAAAATGTGTTGTGTACGATTACAACTGTTTTAGTCCTTGCCTACTAACTATGAGAACTGTTTAGCTATTTAGTAACACAATGAATACTAGACCGGTATTTTATCGATACGGTGACTATAGTTTCACATAGCATGGGTACTGTGACTATATTTATTTTCAAATGTCAAACATTTGAAAATAAATATCAATGAAAATCAAAGACGATTAAATTAAAACTTATCGATTGAATAATCTAGGCTGTTGATCATTCAATTAGCCTATTGGTTGGAGATAGATTCAATCATTTTCTTTCATCTTCATCGTAAAATGTTAAACGTCACAGTATGTACCAATGCTATGTGAAATAGACTATAATATAGTAATAAGTTGTATAAAAGTGACATTGTGTCAGTCATTCATAAAATCCTATCAAAATGGAGCAATGTTTGCACAGACATACAGAGCAACAGAGTAACTAGATACTTTTATCGTGATAAAACATAATAAATATTCTCAGTTCTTCTTTATTACTGTAACATTTTTATACGGGTGAATGTAAATTGACCAACAATGGTAGGGTCAACAGTGGAAGTATCAAAATACCACTCGACACTGGGAAACATCAAATAGAATGTTACAAGTCGATCGACTGATGATAACTAACTGTCAAATGCATGTGAAGTGTTTTGTGTAGGGCAACGATATTCGCGTTTTGTCTCTGTAGATGAAAATGACTTTTTTTATAACATATTCGGATATAAATACAGATTGGTCCTAAATAGACCGGGATGTATAAACTATAAAACCACTAAACTAATATTGATGACAGCCAAATTTGACAGTAATTGTTGCCGTAGTCATCATTAGAGTTGGAATTTTGCAAGTTTAAATTTGGATAAATTCTATTTATATCCGATAGCACAATTCTTGAAGATAAAGTAAGATCGCGCTACTTCCGAAGGGGACGACAATGTGATGATTTATTAAAGTTGGCTACATTTTTCTTTATGTTATAGTTTTGTCTACGATTAAACGTTCATTTTATCGATATAATGTATTGTAATTTGTAATAAGCCCACTTTAAATTTTTACCAGTTATATCCAACTTGGAGCTCTCACAACGAAAGGTTGAAAAAGTGCAGAATTATCTCTAGTAGAAATCGGGTTTGTTCTACATTCTAAAGTTTTAATAAGAAAGAAAAATACTGAAAGTATAAATATTCAATATTTTAGATTACAGAACTTATAAAATGCAATGATCGCACAATAATTTATTGACAGAAACTTATACTTAACTTATATAACTTAATATGAAAAAGCTTCGATACAACAAGTAGACCAACAAAACGTTATTTTCCTTCCATTTAATAATATAATGCCGCAGGGGAGCAACAATACCTCGTTAACAGATAAATGGAATTGTGATTTATTTTATTTTTAGGGTTTTAAATCACTGAAGTAGAAGATGAAAATAAATCTGGTTACATTAACAGTTAGGTAGTAGGTTTATACACATAATTGAGGATGGATTACTTTTATTCTTCCCTAGCAAAATAAAAGTATTGACCTTGATTTATTAGAGGTAGCTGTTGGCCGCGGTTACGCCCGATATAACAACATTAAACCAAATCCAGCAGGAGCCGTATATTTTCAAAGACAACGATATTTACTTCTTGGATATACATGTGCTGTTCCAAACTATAATCTATCTCCATAATAATAATAAGAATAAGAAACATCCATCCAACCAAACTTTCGCATTTATAATAATATTAAGGTTATAATAGTACAACTGACTGTATCAATGACGAAGAGGGCGCTCGGCAGGGGTATTCCGTAAGAACAAAAACAGAGCCACCGCAAATACCGAGCAAAATCTGGCTGTCAGATTGAAAATCGGTATTCCGTAAGAGCCCTTTTTCACGTTTAGTCAATAAATTGTGCCGTCACCGAGAAATTACAACTGTCAATTTTGCGATTACAACTGTCAGTTTGCCATCGCTGTTTCTTAGAGTATCAGCCGGCGGGTCAAGTAAAGGAGTATCTACTTAAAAATTTACGAGAAACGCTTATTCATAGCCCGGAGTATAGAAGTGAGCAGTCTATGACAATAAGCTCACATGGAACAAACACAGCAACGAAACGTCAGATTACACCTTTGTGACGCCATGTTAGCTAGATTAGTAGAAATCGTGAGTATCAGGCCGCGCGAGCCTAGGGGTAGGGGGTGGGGGTAGGCACGACGTCACACCATACATATAATAAAGCTCACGTGATTACTTAGATGCCATGTTCTTTGTTTGTATGCTAACTAAAGAGAGGAATGAATACACGATCTTAACGCGACATTAACAAAGCCAAGTGTTATATATGTACAACACCAAAGTAAATAGCATAAGTGCCATAATGACTTTATTATAATGGTACAATAAGGCAACATAAACAGACAAGAGGTAACAAGTGACTTCCTTTGTGCGAACTACTTTAATAGTTTAAACGGATACGCCCAAACCGTTTATTAATTAGGGTAGGGTCCGTCTGGAAGCCACTCGGAATAATCAAAAAACAATCCCGGCACCTCCGCCCTCTTCCTTCAGCCCTAGTAGCTATGGTCACGCGACCCGAACAATTCGCTTAATTAAAATACTTTTGCTCACAACACAAGGTACATATATTATTTACACATTACACATCAAACGGAAACTATCTAGTTTCGTATCACTCTAGGGCTAATTATATTAATTAAACTTTACACTGGGTTTAGCTGAGCAACTGTTTACCATCAAAATAATACATCAGGCAATAATAGCTAGTTAAAGTAATCTGCGGATCTGATTCAGAGATAAACATTTGTTTTGTCTCGTCAGTGCATATCAACAAAATGAAATCGTGAGGTAAATAGACGGTGAACTTGTCAGAGAGAGAGAAAGATCTTACATCTTAATTAAAACTTCGAATTAACTTTACAAAGCCCCAAAAAGTAAACGCTTTTATGGTAAACACAAGAGTGTTTATCTACCTACGTCTATATTATTACGCGGCTAAATAATATCAACATTATCTAACAGCAAACCGATTAGTTAATTAAAGATGAGATACTAATGACGTCATTTACAGAAGCCGAAAACCAATAAATTAGTTAGAAGTAGGCAGCATTGAAAAAGTAGACAAATTATGGACACCTTATTCGTTCCTTCATTTTTCTTGTTTCTATGTTCACCAATTTCTCGGGCAATTGTAGATATATGTATATGTAGGTATATATAGTTGTTTTATTATAATTATTGTATATTTTTGTTTTCTTGCTTGAGATGATCAAAAAGTCAGGATCTGATTACGAGATGCCTTAGAAACTGTTATCTTTTTGTCATTTTGAGAAGTTGGCGTTTTAAGTAGTTGGCATTTCAAGAAGTTTTCGCATTTTGCAAAGTTGGCATTCTGAGATGAAACGATTTGGTATTACAATAATTATATTAAATACTTACATTTGTAACATAGCATAGATCCAATCAATACACGAGTCAATACACTTACCTGAAACAATTATAAACAAAATATTAGTACATACATAATGACATTATCATAGCTACTTCGATAATTCATTAATACATTTGAGCGAAACCCAATTAAGACAAACATTGTGCCGATGTTTAACGCGGGAAATTAATATATTTTTCTTGTAATCGGGCAATTTTTAAATATATATTCATTTATATAATATTATATTAATATTAAAATATATAATATTGACCCTCTAGAAAACTACAGTGTGCTATATTCATAATAAAACATGAAATTACTCTTAACTAGTTACGCGAAAACTTGATCAAATAAGCTATGTTTTATAATTGAAAGTAATAATTTTTCACCTACTATATGTGATGGTAAGGCACATTTAATAAAGCCAAATATCCCGCCACCGACAGGGGAGTTAATCTTCACATTTTAAAACCTCTATCGTGCCGCACTGTATTGTTTCAGAGGAATTTCCTACCTCGTACGATTAGGTTGTGGAATGAGCTCCCGCTGAGGTTTTCCCGAAAGACTACAGCATAGGGTTCTTCAAGAAAGGAGTTACAAGGTTTCTAAAGGGTCGGCAACGCGCGAGTGATACCCTGGTGTTGCAAGCGTCTATAGGCTACGGTAACTGCTTACCATCAGGCGGTCCGTATGCTTGTTTGCCTACTTTGTAATATAAAAAAAATGTCATAAGTATTTATTTAATAAATACACTGTTAACAAACATAAGAGGCAGATCCCTCGCTGAAGGATCAATCCTCGCAAGTCAGCAAGCTATCAAATAAACTAACTAACTAAAGGCTTTTGAAGCCGATCGTAAGATACTTCATATTATAAAAAATTAACAAATACACTGTTATGGGTATACAAGGTATAAAAAAACCGTTTGGTTCCCCTATCTGACACCGTTGCGCAAGATTACAAATACCGCTCTCGTGTCAAATGACCTATTAGGGTTGAAAAGTAATACAGCATACCCGAAAACCAATGTGAGGTACAAAAAATAATATTTTAACCAAAACAAACATGGCGAATATTTAAAAATAGGCAACATTTGGTAGGTATAATTAAAAATACAAAGAAAGCTGCCTAACTATACAAAGTTGAGTAAAATCTCGTTTTTCCTTAAACTACCAGGCAAACATAAAACAAAAGAACAAATAAACTCGCAAGTCGACGCGGTCCCTCAGCCGTTATATTGTACAGCGGAGTGCGTCGGAGGTAAGAGCTGCGTTACTATGGCAGGCGTAGACTGTTTTAAGACGATTGCTAGGCAACCTATATAGGTACATATAGGATATATAATGCACTCCACCCTTAATGGCGAACATAAATACATAATATACAAGTTTCTTCTATATTCTAGTTGTTTAATAAATAAAAATATCCAGGCTTTCGGTTCAATAACTCCACAGAAGGAAAATCGGTTCATCGTACAAGGCGAAGCTAAGTAAACACTAACACATTTTTATGTTTACCTGGTACTATAAACGTGAGTTACGAGCACAGGTTACACGTGCAACAGCAGCTATCACTCAATTTAGAAGCGCTCTTTTTATCTCTATAATATAGATGTTACCCTGGTATCTGGAACGAGTAATTTCAAAATATATTCCCTTGTTTTTTTCTTTATTTAAAAAAACAACTCCGACGAAAAGTTCGTTTTTAAATATTTTATCCAATCGGTAGTTAAAAGCTGATAGCGAAGGTTAACGGTTTTTTTTCTTTCAATATAGCCGAGAAGAACTTTACCAATGCAGACTCCAGATAAAAAAGATGACGCCGCAGCGGTCAGTTTTTTTGGACTGCCAATCCAGAGTTACTTATCCCGAGGTTGGATATAAGTAGCAATGCCGTCCAATGGATCCGGTCACAATCTAAAAATTAAAACTATTGAAGCTAGGTGAACTTAATATTCCATTTCAGTAGCACAGCACCACAGCATACTCGTTAACTGTTATCGGCTACAAAAAACACTAACGAACACCATTGGGCTGCTAACAACCTAACACGTAACCTACAGACGTACTGACCGATTGTTTACCAGTTATAACTACTCGTTTAATATTATACATCTTCACTACATAGTATAAAACAAAGTCGCCTTTTCTGTCCCTATATCCCTATGTGCGCTTAAATCTTTAAAACTACGCAACGGATTTTGATGCGGTTTTTTCCAATAGATAGAGTGATTCAAGAGGAAGGTTTATATGTATAATACATGCATCATATACTAAGGCAACATTGCTAATTTTAGAGGTTTCTAACGTGATGTCGTAAATTAACCTATTTTTTTGGGCTTATTTAGCAATTTAGCAAAAACGCTGCCTAAACCCTACGAGTTAGATCAAATTAATGTACTACAGTATTGTACACCATAAAAAGGTCTACAAAAAAGTCCGCGATGGTATATGTTTATCTTTTAGGGATAACCCACATTAACCGTGCGAAGCCGGGGCGGGTCGCTAGTCTATAATATAGAAATGAATCGCTGAATGTGTTGCTAAGCGCAAATCTCGAAAACAGCTGAACCGATTTCGCTAATTCTTTTGCTATGTTCGTTATTGTCAGAAAAAGGTTTCTATGTAAAAAATAAAAGAAAGTTCAGCTAAAAATAGTTTAACCCGGGCGAAGTCAGGGTGGGCTACTAGGTTTATATATAATTCTTTTAAGAACTAAGCCTTGAGAAAACAGGAAGACACACATTTGGACTGCACGTTTGGTTCAGTAGCTACCTCGCCATTTACCACTGTGCAGCGTGTTTAGGGTTCGATCCCTACACGGGACATAAAACTGTGTGATCTATTAATGGTTGTTCTAAGTCTGGGTGTTTGTGGCCAATAATTTTGTGTTTGTAAAGCTCCCCCGCGACACAGAGCTTGTTAGCTGAAGTTATATTTTTAAAAACAAACATTAAAAATTAAAAGTTAAATTTATATTTCGTTTTGTTTGGCCTGTTGGTCTAGTGGATGGTAACTCTGACTGCTACACCGGTGGTCTTGGGTTCGATTCCCACCCAGGACAAATCCTTGTGTGATGAGCACGAATGTTTGTTCTGTGTCTGGGTGTTATTTATCTATAATATGTATGTATTAAGACATATATAAGTATGTTTATCAGTTGTCCGGTTACCATAGTACAGGCTCTGTCTAGTTTGGGATCAGATAGCGATGTGTGAGTTGTCCCGAAAATATTATAATTAAATATTATATTACTTCAAGAATTTTTCAAGTTGAGGTTCACTAATATCGGAAATTCGCAATCCACCACAATACTTTTGTCGATGAATGTGATGTTGTGGACACGGTCACAACGAAAGCAATAAAATTATGATATACCAAAGTTTCCTTCTTGTGTAACGTACATGCATATGTGATCACTGATCACAGACACGATAACTATAGGTAGGTATGTTTCTAATAACAAATAGACATCTAACCTCATATTAGACTTGGCCCACAACCACAACATCATATATTTTCCAAGCCACTATCGTAGCTGGACTACGGTTCATTTACTGAGCAACACTAAAGTCGTGCAGCTTGATACGGTCACCTTTGAGCTTAGCACTAAATTGCTTACTAGGACGCACCGCAGCTAGTGGTGACTTAAGCCCTCTTTATTAAACCAGAGCTCTGGCCAAAATACTGGACTACTGGATAAACCGGAACGTAAGTGCTTTTAATATTGGATTATGTCTGACCAATTACAGCTGGCTTTTGTATTAGTCTCTAGCTAGAGGGATGAATGCAAGACTAATGAATTTGTTTATTAAATCATTCTTTACCTTAATAGTAGTATGTGTTACCCGCAATCTGTATAATTCAGGTATACTATATAATAGGCAGGCAATATATGTATGTAATGCCGGCTTCGAATTCGGCGTTGAGTAGAATTCCCCAGACAAAGTATAAGATATACATATTTTACTTCTTCTTCTTCTTTCTTACCATACTTTACCAACGATATACCTATGCAGGGATTCATTCAGTTAGTCAAACACGAATGACGGCTCACGGACCCACAAAAATGTAATCACTGGTACTAGTTTTTGGCTTTAAATTATCGCACGGCGTTCTTTTACCAAGAAATATAGATAAGAATTGTTCGTTTATTTAAAAGTTAGATAAACATATTTCAGTTTTTACTACGATATAAATCATGGTAAACAAAAAGTCACGAATAATGCGAGACATCGATTTGGTCCAAACGAGACATTGAACAATACAAAGCCGATGAGCACTTGTGAGCAAACGAGTGAATGTGTGTGCTCTATCCCCGGGGGGCTTACCTTGACTGTTGCGCCCTCTCGCCGTGCCGCGCCGGCCCTACGGCGGAGAGCCTCTCTGACGTCGCTTCGTATGAAATAAACTCGTTTAATACGTCACAACTCTTTACTTTCCGCACCGAGTTAAATTTAAAGACTCGGAACTTTCTCTAATCATACAAACAAACATGCAAGTATCTTCTACGAAGCAAAAATATTTTCTATAAAGTCAAAAGTTATCTCTTATTTCTTACGCTCGACATAACGTCAATTTAAGCTAGTAGTAAAGCTAGAGTAACGCGCGGATACTTTTAAAAGTTTTCGGACTTTCCTCTTTTTAGATTTGTTGTTGGCGTAACGGTTGCCTCGGCTCTAAATTAACTCAACAACTCTGTAAATAAATTAAGAGCATAAAAAAACTTTGCTCCGAGTCCTTGAGTAGTTCCGTTTGCTAACAAGTGTTTTCAAAGAATAAATAGTATGACATCTAGGCTGTATTTTTATTCTGATAACTTCCACTTTTATATGGTACCATTTCGTCGTGTGTTCATGTTTTATATTACTGTAGGAAGAGGTAAATTCTTCAACTGGCAGACAGCAAACCGGGCACATAAAAACTACATGTGGCTGAGCGGTGGCTAGGATTAAAACTTGGGGAAAGCACAAGGGTTAAAGGAATACCTACACTATTGATAAGTTAACGTTTACGTAAAAGTACCAAACATTAAAACAACTCCTCCTTTTCAATGTAACTTGTTTCGCATAAATATAATTCGACTAAACGTTTACGGTCGCGGGTAGCCAACGTAATTGAATTGACAAGTAAGTACCAGATAGCGGCACTTCATCTTTATCCAGCTTTTGTGTCCGTCTCTTAATATTTAAGTGTTTCCTTTAGCTCCCCACGTGGCCCAGCGGTCTCTCCATAATTATATTATTTCCCTCCTGTTGACAGCCACTCGCTGGTAATATTTCACGAGCCACACTCAAACAAATTAAAGTGGATGCTGCGGATTTTATCCCGTTGGACAAATTGTCATAAGTAGATTTGTTTCTGTACATCTTGTTCGTTTTTATACTATTTAAGTGGCCTTTATGATTGTAAGCAGTTACCGTAGCTTATGTACGCTTGCTCATAGAGTACAACCTTTTGGATGTGTTTGGTAACCCAAAACCGAGTCTATAATATACCTGAAAATTTAAATACTAAACTCTGTAAGTAGATTTAACAGTTGTGTAAGAAAAAGGCTTTCCCCAGGTGAGCGAGCTTGCCTATTCGTGTTCCCCTGCCTCTCTTGATCATGCTTTATTATTGTATTACGTTATTCATTACATTTCTTAAAATATGTCATATACATTTGTGTCTTGTGCTCACTTATGATGTGATAGTGTAAAAAATATTGTTTTATACGACGCGGCGACGTTCACGGATAGAATTGAATGCCCTTGAATAGTACATATACATACTAAACATATAGACAGTTCTGTCTACATGTTTTAGTTCTGGTCTTCTTTTTTTATTTGTATAGGAATTAAATAGGTACAAATAATGTAGTACGAAGAAATCACTTTGACATAATTACAAAAACATGTTATCCATCTTTATCAAGCTACGATAACGCTTTGATAATAATCATTTATATTTTACACAATTGTAGATCCAATATATTGCAAATAGTAAGTAAAAGACAAAATATAGAAATGTGAGCGAGTACAACAAAAAGTGTCAGATCTGATATCGCGAAATTGGGAACCCGAGCTCTATATCGAACGATCGGCGTTCGCTCGCTGACATCCCTCACTTACATCATGTCAATGAACTTGTCCATATAAAATGTGATGGCGGGAATATTGTGGCATACCAGCACAAAAAAACTGGTATTTTAGTAAAGGTATCTTTATTGAAAGAAACGAAATAAACGACTATCAAATACCATTTTCAAGATATTACGTATTTGATAATAAACTTTCCTAACTAAAGGTAATTATTTTTTCAAGTAAGCACCTGCCTAGGCGCTTATAATAATAATAATAACAACCCATATATACCCCACTGCTGGGCACGGGTCTCCTCTCCTCTATCAAGAGAGAGACAGAGAGAGAGAGAGGGATCAGGCTTTAATTCACACACGCTGGCCTAATGCGGGTTGGTGAATCAGACATGTCTTTAAAATTTCTTCTAAGACATGTGGGTTTCCTCACAATGTTTTTCTTCACTATCAGCAGATGGTGAATCATTTGATTAGTACATATAAACTCCACAAAGTGAAATTCACATTGGTAATGCCAACCGGGATCGAACTCGCACCTTACTTGAAAATTACTACTAAATAATTACCTTTAGTTACAAACAGACAGACAAACTAGGCACTTTGTCTATCCGTTTGCTGCTGCTTATCTCGCGAGGTACCGAATTCGAAGTATTTTAGACTAAGCCACAGAAAGCATGGCCGGGTATAGCTAGTTATAAATATTAAATAGTACCAGGAGAGCAGAAGTAAATAGAGTGTTGTGTTGTGACGGGTCGTTTGTCAGCCGCAACGGATAGGTGCCTCTGTTGACACCCCCACGCGCGCTGTTCCATTAGAAACAAATTAAAAATACACGGTAACATTTAGAGGGGAATTAATTATTTTTGTGTTTCATTTTAATGTTTAGAGAGAGAGATCAAAAAGTTTACAAAGCCCTGTAAACAGGAAGAATTACGTAAGAATTTATTAAGTGCCCGTTAAAGTTGTTTGTTACAAAATAATTTAGCCGCTGCCTGGTTTAACATAGACTGTAATAAAATTCACAAGACGAACCCAAATTTGGTAAAGTAAAATTAAACAGTTGGTAAATTAACTTAGTGCTGTGTAGTAAAACAATGTATCCGTGATTGTCAGACATGTCGCTACAAAATGTCACATTATAGCAACAACAAACTCGAGGAGTACGTTAACAATAAATTTAGCGCTATAGTGAGGCTATCTTTCTTTTTGGTATTTGTTATATTTTTAGTTTTTAGTGCAGTTTTTTCATTTTATCAACCGATAAAAGTGTTAGTGTCACTCAGTGGCGTGCATTCCGCAGCAGTAGGCGAATTCAAAACTGCTTACAAATGATGTTGCCCTATGCTAACACACGCGACACCACGCACACATATGTATATCAAAATACGATCAAATCATAGGTTACCTATTTCTATAGGTGACGACAAAATTACATTTGACATTCGTAATTTGTACGTATAATGTAGGCTCCGTTACCTAGCCTACAAAGTTGCGTTGCTCTTGTTCAGTGCTGCCAACTTAATACTTTTAATCCTGATTTGGTATTTTTGGACAAAATGTCCAATAATGCTAAATATCTTCTGAAATAAATTACGTTTAATTTTTTTATTCTGTATTGTCTAGTGTGTGTAATAAAATGCCTTTTTAAGAATCTGACAGTCTCAAACCAAATTGCCAGACTATTTTTTGACATTGGTTGTGTGTATTGAATAAATCAAACACAAATTGGACTACAACTTTTTTGATTTGATGTAAAACCATATTTGAATAAACATTTTAGGACTCTTTTCATAAAATTAGTTTATTTAACCTACCATATTTTTGCTAATTATTTAGCGCATTTTTTAATGTCTTGGCCTTGGCAACACTTTGATTTGAAATTATTTCCATTGCGTTGTGTCGCGCCATTTTATGTGTTTTCTTATTTAATTAAAATTCTTATTAGTTAGTCTGCGATTCTGTGAATTAATACGTAAAGAAATTGGTGTGTGTGTGTGTGTGAATATGGATAAAATACAGCTTTCAGTTTGCAGTGAAGATGCAATTATGCATAGAAAAATTACGTACAAATCTCTTCGGTAAGTTTTCGTTTGTCGATAAAGCAAACATTGTTTCATTTTGTAGACCAACGCCTAATTTACCTCTCACTCAAAAGAAAGGTAACAATACTAAACGTTTTAATTTAAATTCTTATAAGAATTACACCTGGTTAGCGGGGTTCTGTCAATTTTATTGTTTTAGTTTTTTGTTAGACAAGGATAGCCCTTGTCTCTCGTTATCCAAATGGATGAAATGGTCTGGATTTGTTTACTAAAATATTTCGATGTGTGTTATAAATTAAATCAACACGTCTATTTTACTGAAAATTTATTTATTTTGTGTCACACAGTTATTTATTTTTCTAACATGCAGTGTTGTCAAAAGTAGGTAGTTTAACTCAGTTTCATATAGTATCCAAAGAATGACACGAGTCACGACGCGACGTGTGTCGTGTGTAGGTATGTACCTACTTAGCGTAACAATATTTATCATTACTTTTAGGTATGTACTGACTTATGTACAAAGATTATTCGCTTTTCAAGTGTCAAAATGAGGTTAAAAAAATGTCTGTGTTATTAAAATACAAAGACGTCGTACATACATACCTATTTTTATCTATTTACTATTTCGTGTATGAACCGCCGACCCACCTGCCTACCTGGTCGGAAAACCAATTCACGCCACTGGTGTCACTAGATATTCTCTGGCTTGGATAAATTAATCGATTAAGTCTTTTTCTTATTCTACTTGGGTGCGGGTGCAGCCCGCCTCATGTTAAGCAGTTACCGTAGCCTATGGACGCCTGCAATACCAGAGGAATTACTTGCGTGTTGACGACCCATTTTTTACACCATATTTCTGAGGCAGTATGCCTCTCGAGATGATGACACAAGGCGAGACTGAAGTTCAAATAATACACTCAAAGCTAAGTGGCTGATAGTATCTACTACAAAACATAACTATGCATAAACGCTTTAACTCTTGTCTCAAAAAAGCCTATGAAAGTCAAATTAATCAGATTAGCATTCCCTACGCCGCTCTTTTCACAGGGTTAAGCGTATTCAAAAATGCTCATTCTAAAAAAACAGTTGAGTCTGCAGAGCGGCACAACGCCGGCAGTAAATTCCACAAACGAATGAGTACGCATTACCAACAAGACGAAAAAAAAGTACGCATATACGACACAAGCAGAAGTCCTTCATGGAACAACCTCTATGTTTGTTTATGGCCACCCTCCGTACTCAACTGAGGGCATTTTTTATCAACAGAGTCATATATTTTTTACATTTTTTTGTCAAACGCGTTACGTTTAATTGCAAGCACTTTTATATGCAGTAGAATAACAAAAACCATGGACGTGTCTTGTTTTAATTTTACCGTTGATTTACATATGAATCAGACCAATCAGCGGGTACATTATGTAACTTGTAAATAATTCAGAAGCTTTTAAATTTATTTTTGTGATGTAGACAAAAACCTGCAAAGAGAGTGGTCGTCATGGTTACTAACAAGTAATCACTTCGACAAAACTTTACTAAATGTAATAAAGAAGTCCGTAAAGCTAAACGATACTTTATTAAACATGGTTGTAGCCCGTGGCTCCGCCCGCGTAGATGTCTGTTATCGCGATACAAAGTAGCCCACATATGCTATTCCAGAGTATAATCTATCTCTGTATCGAATTTCATCCAGATCCGTTCAGAAGTTTTTGCGTGAAAGACTATCAAACATCCATACATCCATTCTTACAAACTTTCGCGTTTATAATATTAGTAAGGATGTTACTGTTACTATATGGTAAAACAACATATAACGTGGTTGCGATTTTACATTGTAACTTTTATTTATATTTAGTAAGCAAGGTACCACCAGTACCTTGTCTGATGTCTTGACCGTATAACATTTTACAATACCAATAATGTTGTAGAATATAGCTACAGTTACCAACACAACACATTGTCAGTTATTCGCAAATAACCAACGCTTGACGACGCAATTCTCACACAATAAGCATACCACTAAAAGCTCGGTAACGGTACACAATAAGGAAGCGTGTAAAAAACAAAAGCGACCAAGCGACGGAAATTGCTGCATTAATATATACATAACAGAATAAGTACATGATTGGGTGTTTATAAGAAAAGTTCGGATATATTATGAGCAATACTGAGTATGTTTCAGCTACTACTTTTGGAAAAGCGCTAGAATTCTCCAAGGCGGACGAAAATATAGCATTTTTGTGCTAGTTGGCTGCATTGAAACAGAATTACAATCATTCTGATTGATAGGTATGTGCAGTAATGTGAATAAAAGTCATTTTTATTATGACAGAGGGATATGGATACCCAAATAGCGCAAAAGACACTAAAGTGCAGACCCTGCTGACAGAAAGAGGCGCCGTCGGGAAGGTAGGAAGGGAAGCGGGCGGCGAGTGAGTTTAGTCATGCCAACCTAACGGTTTTGACAGCTCCAAAAGCACAGTAACAAAAATTGGGTTATGAGAAACATAATCTCTATCAGTATAACACTTGTCTTAATAATACCAGGACTAAATAAACACTAATAGATGCGAGTAGGTATGCATCCCAAATACGAATAAATAAGGAAAAGTTAAGTTATATCTTACCACTTAATGCATGTTGTGGAACTCTGTAATTGTCTTAGAATACCTTTTTAATAAGAAATTTGTATGTATCTATTTTTCAAAAAGCTGTAGCATGGGGTCTCATCAGGAACAAATCAAAATTAGTACGAATAAATACCAATAGATGGAGTTACATATATCGATTTGTTATTTACGTTTGTGTAAAATTAAAACCTGGAAGAAATATAGCCTGAAACATTTACTTACATATTTTAAGAAATCCCACTAGCATAGGAAAATGAAATAAAGGGCTCATAAAACAAAATTATAATTATATATTTTCAAAATTCAATAATGTCGCCGTAGTCCTGGCGGCAGTATTTTGTACTACTAAGAAGTTGAAACTTGCGAGTGACTTGTGAGTAATGGCGCTGGCGCTGTATGAATTTTCAGATTTTTATAAATTAAAATTTTACTGTTGGATCATACTAGGTATAAAAATATATAAAGTTAGATTAAAAATAAATAATACTGGTATATATATTTTTTCTCTCAACAAAAAAACTTTAAAAATGTCTTACGTTATCAAAATTATGAACAAAAATTTAAGATTTATTATCATAAATATTTTAAAAACTAAACAAATACAAAAAGTGTATCCTATGTTGGGATTCAATATTTTAAAAACTAAACAAATACAAAATACAAAAAGTATCCGATGTTGGGATTCGAACCAGGTTCGGCCGGTTACGGGTACCTCCGTACGGTGCTAAGGTCGACTATCGTACTGTGAGAAAATTACCTATTTGTGAATTCGAACTGATACTTAATAATTACAGTTTTATTATATTTTTCCTAATAATTAAAAAAATATATATATTTATATAAACCATCTACAAAAAACGAATTTCAAAAATTGGACATGAATCTGGGATTCGAACCCAGTACCATAGGACTGTTGGACGAATACCACAGAATGCTATACTTACTCCTGACTGGCCTGTTGGTCTAGTGGTTAGTGACTCTTAACTACTAAGTTCATGGGTTCGATTACCATTCAGGACAAATCTTTGTGTGATGAGCTCTGTTTGTTGTGCTGTTTCCAAGCCTGGTTTCAGATGGTATGTGAATTGTCAGAAAATATTATTATTACCCTAATTCGACTCATCTCGTAGGTACTGAATTGATAGATGCTAGGTAGGTATAATATACTTATTTGTTAATTTGAACTGACAAAACAAAAAAAATGTTTATTATAGTTGCACGAATAATTAAAAAAAAACATTTTATTTTATAGGTATACGTAATTAAAGCCATCAACAAAATACTTAACACTATACCGTAAACTTCAGTTAAGATACGGGAAAAAATTGTTTAGCCCGGGGCGAAACCGGAGTGGAGCGCTAGTTAAATACGGAAGCAAACAGTCAAAATAAGTGTATATTTCGTACGTAAAGCGCGTGACCTTGAGCGAGTAAACGTGGCCCGAGTCCGAGACAATAAGCGATACCTACCCTTTATCACAGCCTTTATGGTCGGTGTAGATGCCTACTATTTTTTGGGAAGAATATAATTTCTTTAACATAAATAAATTCGGTTATAAAGTGTCGCCATCTGTTGATTTTATGTGTATGCACGTAATCTGTTGGATATAGACATCTTGTGTCGTATAGATAGTAAAAATTTAGCCCCACGGTTAGCCCGAGTTAGCAGGGAACCAATTCTTTGTATGGGATGGGGTATCTGTACTAGTATTATATTATCTGTGGCTGTAGTTTCCTTAAATAAATAAGTGAAATAATTTTAACTGGCAGAAAATATTCGCAAAGGTAAACTGGTAAAGCATTACAGCTGAAGTACTTAACTAGCCATTTTTAAAAAAAATTCAAAACATAAATTTAATGCAGATAGGAACATCGCATAATTCAAGTTGTCGGATCAATAAACATTTTTACCTCTAAGTTTACAAAAGGAGGTCCGTAATCAAATTTTAAAACAATAAAATCGGACCTTTGTTCAGTTTTTTTTGTAAATATTTTCGATGTAAGTACTAACAATATTACAATTCATTGTATTTACATATACTTGCCACGTCGTTGGCACAATGTCAGTGTATCAGCAACACACTCGTCGCATGCCCGCGGAGGCACGCACTTACCCGGGCCACGGGGGAAATTACCACCGCGTTGTTACTGCACTCGGACACACACTACACTTGGTTATTAACTTTAGACTAAGCTGACGATGACGTGGTGGAAACAGAGCAGACATGGCTTCCCGCTTGATCATTAAAAAAGATTGGATTGTTGGCGTGATATAATTGCATTGTAAATTAAATAATACTAACGAATACGAAATAACCTGTGACATCATATTTGGCACTGGTATTTCATTTCAATGATAGTAGTTTATCAAATTAACTAATTCCGACTGGCTATATTGCAATAGTGCATCTTAATATTAAGAATTAGCTTATCTTAAAAAAAAACTATAAATAGTTGATTTAGATATATTTTGTTATAAACCAATAAAATATTATTTATTGAAATTGAAAATTATAAACCAATAAAAAAGATAAAATATAAAAAGAATCACGATTCTTTTCCTATTTTAAATCTTTTCAAGGTTTTCTATTTACTCACCATTACGTGCAATTAGTAACAAGTGTTAACGCTTGGCAAATAAAATATTTTTATTGTAATACCAAAAAGAAAACACTACTGGCATATCCAATGAAACGTATCAAAACAAAGCAATATTCAAATCCACAATGAAGCAATCATTTCCCCAACTTCAAAGGCACAAAACGGACCACCCACCGTACCGATTCATCTTTCAAATAGTTTTCTTTTAAAACTTCCTTTGATTCGACCCTGTCCACTCATCACACATCCGCGGCCCGGGGGGCGCCGGGGGACGAGACTTAACTTTGTGTCGAACAACTTGTACAATGGCCGCCGCGCCGCCGCCGATACAAAGTTATCGCAACTAAATACACTCGGTGGTATTGACTGAACAACTTTAACACTATTACGGAGGTTTCTGGCCTAACTTATATTAACTGCACTGATTGTTACATAATTTATTTATGTATTGTTTATTTTAATTAATTATTCAAAAACATTATTAAACTTAACTATCTACATATTTTCCTACCATAAAAATACTCATTAAGTCAAAAAGCACCAGATTAGAACTAGGGTATCAGAATGCATAAGAAGGTTAAACTCAAAGAGACATGATCTCAATGATTAGAGGGAAAAAGTATAAATCAAAAGTTAAACTCTTTACGTAAACCCTCGAGATCACTCCCACTTTTATAAAGGGGAACTTCTCCTATATATTTAAACGATGAATGAGCAATCTCGCAGTTCTAAAGAATTGCCAGAGAGCACTGAAAACCGGCATTTATTTAAACGACGTCCATTCGGGCGAATCTTTCACAATCTTGATCACAGCTGTTATCTTGCACTGATTGCGCCTTCAAAGGTCGCTCGGAAAAGGTTCACTAAGACCTCTTTTATGTGTATACAGAATACTAGACCGGTGAGAGTGAGTTTCAAATTAAAGAATACATATTTCATGGTTTTCTGAATTACGAAACTATAACAAGTGAATGGTATAAGTACAGTTCTGGTGGCTATCGTTCTTAAGCTCCTATTATTTTAAGAGAATACCTACATAGAAAACGATGCTGTTAATTACATTCCGGCACATAAAACACTCTAATGAGCAATCCCAAACCACTTTAAGTTATGATACTATCGACACAACATTCTTACCTTAAACAAGGTACGTTAATAGCTCCGAACAAACTTCCATCCACGCTTGTTAATTTTATAGAGGTATTAAGATACGTGGATGCATTAAACAGAGGATGTAGCTAAAAGCTTTCGAGTGCTTTATGCGCTCCTAGTACATCCATCGCGCATCGTCTGCCTCCATCGCTGCGTCACTAAAATTCGCAAAATAGCATCACGCAAGGTTGCAGAACCGGCGGCAGACAAGCGGCAGGGGCGTGAAACCGGCGGAGTGCACTAATAACGCAGGCGACAATTTCCGCGCGACGGGCCCAGATTACCTACTTGGTAATTGGACTGGCGGCGCTGATAGGAAGGCGCTGGAAATGCCGTTAGTTACAATCACGTGTATACCATTTGTGCTTATAATTACGAGTTGTTCACTTGTTATTAGGTGACTCGAGGTAGCTTATTGAGTTATGCAACTGTAATAATTTACTTATAACGATTGAAAAAGGCTTTAGTATGTAGTCAGTTATGGCGCTGAGTGATGGTCTCTTGTGGCTTTTATAACATGGAAGGACTTAAATAAGAATTGTCCAACTACATACTAACGAACGTTGCTTAACTTCGTTACGCGTCACGTACACTGACAATACGCTCTTATTTTTAATTGTTTTACTAATGTTCCGTCGCTGGTATATTGGACAATTAGCGTAGGTATTGGTCAGTAGTCAGTATGCGTTTAAAAAATTATTTTTCATTATGCGTCGGGAGCAAAGAGACAAGAACCAGGGCAAGGCTTCAGAGTGCTGCTGATATCTTGGTATCTACATATGTATTAAAACATATATTAAATACACAAACACACATAGATACACAATACAAAAATATAGTTTACTCAAAATAAAGACAGAAAGTATGACTTTCTCCCCCGATAATACATCAAATTATAATGTTCTATATTTTTGCTGAACGTAAAAAAACGTACTTCTGCGCAAGTCATTAACGTCACATTGCCAATTATAATAAAATCGAATGCTGTCCGAAGTTTCCTTTCTGAATCTTTTTGCCTCGGCCGTACCTAATCTCTAACCATAAAAATAATATGAACCCTACAAATAACTATAAAGATCATGGCGATATGATATTTAATGTCCTATGATATTTGATAACCGAAATATTATAAGTGGTATAAAACATATTTCCGTACAGCGATAACAGTTACGACCGAGTCATACTTTTGTTCGGCACGTACAAATAGCTTGGAACGATTTTACGCAATATCGTAAACCTTTACGCGGATATCAGAGGCTGCGAGGAGCTCGCAGATAAGCAATTTATTGAGGATCATCGCGTTATTGCTTAACTGTGAGCCCTAACGCTGCTACTGATTTACATCCTATATAACATAGGAGATTTTTATTGTGGAGGAAAATTAAGTGTATCGCCTCGTGTTCATGAGCTCCTAGTACCTATGGTTTTGATACTTTTATAGTTAGTTGCATTTTAGAAGTTCTTCAAGCATAAAATAATTTGGCAACTTGTTACCATAGTGGTACAATGTTTGAGTACCTATAACGCGAGGTGTAGCCTGAAGTCATAATACAATTATAAAAGTGACAAAAAAGCCCTGTCCCTCGTAGGCTGTACACAGTGTACACTTGAACGAGAACGAGTGAAACCCTTGTGAGGATAAATAGCTACAGAGTAATAAATAAGTGAGGTTTTGTACGCGTTGTTTGACTCTTATTAATTCGGCATTTATTGTTAAAGTTAAACAATTTATTTTTGATATGTTTTGTATAAATTAATGTCAATCAGTGCAACGTTTTTGGTTTTTTTTTTTTTCATTCAGAAATTATTACAACAATAATTTAGTTATAGTAAAACACTGTTATTTTTTTTTACTACCAAGGTGGCAAACAAGCATACGGCCCGCCTGATGGTAAGCAGTTACCGTAGCCTATTGACGTTTGCAACACCAGGGGTGTTACTGTTATTCGTTTGTCAACTAAAGTGGTATAAAAAACGGAGGACTTAAGTAAAATAATCAAAGATAGTTTAAACAATTACTGCGTTAAATAACAATGTTTATTGTACCAAGATAACAGAATACAACAGGAGGTACGAGTAGCTGTCGGACAGCTAGATGAAGCACTCGGGTGACGGATGAGTGCGCGCGCCCACCGTATAATGGAACTGTCAGATTGCTCCCGCACTGATTATCTCGTTTAACGGACATAAATACCTTTGCATAAACTTCGCAGGAACTCCCATATTCGTTAAACTACACGCTTATTAGATGAGCATAAACAAACAAGGATAGTGGGATATCAAATGTGATTAACCCTGCATTATGTAGTAACGTTTAACCGATTTCTCGTGGGAAATGAAATTATAAACATGATACATACTTTCTGAGTTCTATGCTCGCCTGGTAAACAACGAGACGGTGAGCATCATAAACATTGTTGTGTTGCGTGGTTATGTATTCACATACGAAGGCAATACGTTACAATTTAAAAAGGGATTGAAGATAATTATAGAAAATACATCTTAGATAGTATTATTATTATTATTCAATGAGATTAGCGCGTTCAACCAAACAACAAACAAACTCTTCAGCTTTATAATATTAGTATAGAGTATAGATTTATATCAATATAAAAAAATCTAAATTGGTTATGTAATTGTTAAAAGTAAATGTTGTATGGTGGCAGAGCGCGACACGGGCCGAATCCGAAATAGGCCAATCGTATTATAAACGTAACGTAACCCTGTCACTGCACAGTGGATTCCAGATAAAAACGTATATTGTACAATTGTACGTAGTACATACATAAATACAATATTCTTCATTCCACACCAATTAAATTATACAGAGTAGATATACATACATTATAGATCAAAAGCTGTACAATATCGCTGATAGCGATCTCTTCCAGACAACCTTAGAATGGACATGGTGGTAAAGTAAGTAATAGTTTGTATTGTAAATACGAGTATGTATAAAATAATGTACATCATTATACAAAGTAAGATTATTCTGAACAAATTATAAAACAAATAATTAATTAAATAATGTAACACAGAATGTAGTCGTATAGAATACAAAAAATACACCTACTAAGATGTGAGGCCCGGAGGAATAACCTTCCCTCTTTGTTATCAGTATAACGTATAAAAAAAGCTCGTTATAAAAGTCACACTTCCGTATAAAAGCTATATTTAATTTGCAGGCGTGTGTCCGAGTAATTGTTAACCATTGCCCCCGTAACCTACTAATGACGGTAGGTCTGTGAAGGGCGCAGGGCGTCCGTAGTCCCTGTCGAACTGGGCCCGTTTGTAGTCCCCGTGCCTCCACGCCGCCGCCGCGCCGCCGCCGCCGGCCCGTACTAATGTACTCGTTTATTGTATAAACACAGGAATTATTGGCCGAATATCAGTGTCGCGACTTGTCGTATAAATGAAACTGATTATTATAGTGTCAACACAGATCATGAATTGTCTTAACCTGTCATGTATTTATTGTATTTACTTAACTTTTGCGACATTGGCATTGGTGCATATGAGAATTCAACAACAAAAAGGTAGTAATTAAAGTTAAACAAACAGTGTATGTTGTACCAGGGACTGTTGACCGGCTGTCACCAATCCTAAAACGTCTGAAGTTGTCTACATATATCCTATAGGCGAAGCGCTGCTACGAGTAGTTTCTTGTACAGATCACTCCATTAACAACTACTAACGTCATTATCTCGTAGCTTCGTAGCAATTTCCGTAGCACCGTTGTCGATTGTATCACTTTATCTCTGCAGAGATATTATTTTAAATTCGTATCGACGAATTTAATTAATTAATATAACGTCCTTTTTGCCAATGACACAATTGCAACCGATAAACCAATCGAAACCGCTTAAATCCCACAGATGGGTAATCAAGAGATATTCAAAAAGCCAATCTCTATAAAACGACATTTATAAAATTTGATACCTTTTAACTTCACAGTTATTATCATAACTTTTCTCTGCGCAGTTCAATAAGCGACACTCTTAGAAAAAAAATTTGAGCCACGCCAATCACGGGACGCCTGGCAGATGTGAAACATCGACATTATTTTGTAAAAGTAATATGCAGAAAAAAACAGATTGTGATAGGAACTAAGTATAAAGGAGTTATAAGGTTTCTAAAAGGTCGGCAACGCGCGAGTGATACCCCTGGTGTTGCAAGCGTCCATAGGCTACGGTAACTGCTTACCATCAGGCGGGCCGTATGCTTGTTTGCCTACTTGGTAGTATAAAAAAAAAAAAAAAAAAAAAGTATGTCATAATGATAAAATAAAATATCACATTTTTTTTTTCAGATAACGATGACTATTTATTGAATAAACATTTATTTTCATTAAATACAAAAATTTACGAATTTATTTTAAATCGTGACTACTAAATTCGTTTACTTAATTAGTGACTTCGGTAATAGTACCATCGCGCATGCCGTGGCGACGCGTCGCCACGGCATGCGTCGCCACGCCAGAAATCGGTTTTACGTGCGGCTATAGATGTTTCACATCAAAAACTGTAGCCAAAACCGTTGAAATAAATCACAGAATAAATACAACATACTCATAAATAGAACTGTTTAGAATAATGACTAAAATAAAATAACAATAAAGGGACCGACGAGAGCTTTTTTACCACAGAATAAATATAATTCTGATATTATATTTATTCTGTATACTTCATATTTACTGAGGACAAATAACTTACGACTGCCATTTAAAAAAATGTATCAAATTACCTTGTGGAAGTTAGATGTACACTAGGAAAAGAAAATTGACAGCCTTATAGGCAACAAGTTGGTGCCCGCGGCTCCGCCCGCGTAGATTTCAGTTATCACAATAAAGCCTATATGCTATTCCAGACTATAATCTATATCTGTGCCAAATTTCATCCAGATCCGTTCAGTAGTTTTGCGTGAAAGAGTAACAATCATCCATACATCCATTCTTACAAACTTTCGCGTTTATAATATTAGTAAGGATAGGTCTAATGGTCGCTAAAAGCGACATCATAAATAATTAGATATTGCATTTCTGTCAAAAATTCACAAAAGATATCAAGTTATGAAATTGAGCGATGTTTATACCCTCTTGTTTCAGAAGTCGAAGGTCCTACTCCTGATCTATCTCCGTTCGTGTCGAATTGCCGTCTCACCGGACTATAAAAGTGAAGGTATATAGAGTGCACCTGTGTTTGCGCACACACTTGTGCATATGTATCTCTCGCAGAGGATAGACTAGTCTCCGTCCAGAGCCATCGTGACAGATATTCTGTTAGGAAAACATTATCATTACTATTATGTAATTATAGTCCTACTGCCTAGTAAATAAAAGGGTTACTCTACTTGTTTGTATTGGGCACAGATCTGTATATATATCGAAGGTTACATAATAGTGAATCATATCGTTTGTGGTTGAGCCGCCCAGTATTGCGACACTTATATATTTACAGTTCAATGAACCTCCACTATTTGCAGTTTTACTTTACTCTTGAATCGCATTCGACTGTAATACTTGACAGTATTAAGGATTAGAAAGAAAACTACAGTTCTCTGTAGATAAAAGAATACGTATTGTTAATTATTGTTCGTACGTTGGCCTCATAAAGTGCTTCAGTAACATGAGTAGGTCCATTAACTCGGTACTATATAAGTCAGTTTAAAGTAATGCAGTTACATGAATCGAGGAGGAAAGTTTGATCTTATTTGTTGGTTGCAACTTATATGTTTGCACGATAGTTTGGGGATATATTACATAAAGAAAAATTATTATTATTATTTTTTAACTATTGTTTCAAAGCAGTTAAAATCAAACTCATTTATTTAAGTATTAAGATCAAACGCATGCTACTTATGAACGTTAAAAAATAAATGTCAGCATATTTTTTTCTAAAGCCAATTCGCTGAAAAGGTGTAATGTATGTAGTATCTTCACACTTTTGAACCCTATTTTTCGCCCGCGCCAATGTACAGTGTGGGTCATATAAATATTTGTACTTTGTGGGTATCGTACCAGCACCCACAGGAGCACTGCGCGCTGTCTCAGTGACGAGGTAACCACCTTAATTACGTCACACGTGCAGTCACGTGTACCCTAGTTAGTTAGTTAGTTTGACAGGGCGTCTTCCGCACTTGGCCGCTTCAGTGGGCCTTTGTGCGTCAAGTACTTACCCTTGAGAGAATTAGATTCATATTATAATTAGCTGTGATACTGGTATAAATGAAATGTTCCAAAACCTGAACAACAATTAATTATATTGCACATGATAGGGTTTACCCGTGAGATACGATATCTAATGGATATGTTAAAGAAACGAAAGTAGGGACTGTCGCAAATACCTAAATTAGTAAAAGGAAGACGTTTGCGAAACCCGTCACGAACGCGTCGGGTAATTCGACAAAGGAACAAGAACGGAACAAGCTAGTGATCACAGCGCACGGCAACAGGACAAAATTATCTTCCTTTGACAAATAAATATACTCCGTCTTTAAGTTACATGGATTATTCCAATCGCCTCATGGATTTATACGCCTCAAAGATTTATATTTGGCGGTAAAAAAATCACAAACAAATAATTTATTCAATCAGTTTAATGAACATCAGATCTGTCTGAGATGGTACAGTTTTTTAATACGAAATTATAAAAATGCTTTTCTTACGGTCGTCTTGTTTGTAAGTCAAATGGTGCTACTTTAGTGGGTTCCTACTTTAATTAATTCGCAGAATAAGGATAATGAATATTTTTTTAAATATCTTTATTCTCTGAAACAATTAATTACTTACTTAAATTTCATGAAAGCTTTTTGATGAAATTGCCTAACACAGAATATGATAGTAAAAAATCCACGAAGAGAAAACCGCGACCACGACCTATTACGACGCACTATAAGGATCTTATATTTAATACCACAACGTTATAATGACAAGTAGTTATCCCACAAATGATAGCTGGTCACGTTATTAATATAAATGCGTGCTCCGTGCGTCGCCGGACATTAATTAGTGGTCACATATACACATGTAATACTCTCACATTATGGGGAAATGCGTGTTGATTCATACAAACGACAACTGGTCAATCATAATAGTGTATAATCAACGTTATTATAGTTCATCAAACCAATGTTAATTATTGAAATTAGAATTGACTGTCGATTCGTCCGAATAAATAAAGATTTAAATTCTCATTTCATCAAATAACATTTAACCAACCTCTGTTTGTCCAGAGTTATTTGCGTGTAATTTTCGTGAATCACTATTGACAAGAGACAGCGCTTCTCTACAGCAAAAATACAATATTAACCTGATACAGTGTCTTCTTCAGATCTGTTATCTCTGTTAAAATATTACTAATTTATAAAGGTTTGAACAGTACAATAAATGAAAATAGTAAGAGTATTAATTGTGGAGCATCTTAAAGGAAACCCACTGAAAAAACCGTTATATTAAAATTGGACTAAGTAGGCTTTGCCATTACGCAAATGAAATAAACTTTCTAAGTCGCACTAAGGAACTTATAAAGATTGCCTACACAAATTTTATTACACAAACAGAGTCGGATATACGGAAAAACCCTAAGACCTTTTGGAACTTTGTAAATACCCAGCGATCCTCGCGGCACTCCTGTTATGAGTTTGAGTACGATGGTAGCATAGTGTCGGGGTTAGACGCTGTGAATGCTTTCGCAAGCTATTTTAAATCGGTGTTTCTACCTAATCAGCCTGCGTTATCGGTAAGTACCGCAGAACAAGTGGCTGCGAGTAGCTTATGCTCATCTTGCATTAGCATTGACGATGTTAGTGAATTAGATTTATTACAGGCAGTTAAACGCCTGAAGGCACAGTCATCTGCTGGGCCGGATAGTATACCTGCCTTTATTATTAAGGACTGCTTTGAAGTGTTAAAAGAACCACTTTTGCATATTTTAAATCTAGCTGTAAAAACTAGTACGTATCCCACTTTGTGGAAAATCTCGCGAGTCACTCCCATACCTAAGACTGGCTCTAGGTCTCAAATAGTTAACTATAGACCTATTGCTGTGCTCTCAGCGTTCGGCAAGTTGTTTGAGTTCATCCTTAATAGTCAAATCACCAGGCAAATTAAGCATCAACTGAGCGAGTGTCAACATGGTTTCAGAACTGGTAAGTCAACTACCACTAATTTAATTAACTTTGTCGACTATTGTGTTACCGAAATGGACCATAACAGGCAAGTCGACGCAGCCTATTTTGATTTTAAAAAGGCATTTGACCGCGTCGATAACGATATCCTATTGGAAAAATTGGCAGCATTTGGATTTACCAAAAGTCTTTTAAAATTATTTGCTAGCTACCTTGCAAATCGGACACAATATGTTCAGCTAGGACATTACCAGTCTAACTCATATGAGACTCGTTCTGGTGTGAGTCAAGGCAGTGTTTTGGGCCCTACTCTGTTCTTAATTATGATCAATGACTTGCCGAATGTTGTGAGTTCGGCTCAGTGTCTCATGTTTGCGGATGATCTAAAGCTGTTCTTGGGTATCGGTAGCTCAGACGACTGTGAAGGGCTCCAGCGGGACATCAATAGTGTTGTGGCCTGGGGTATGGGCAACCGCTTAGAGTTTAATGCATCCAAATGCAAAATAATAACAATAACTCGCCTTCGCTCTCCATATACCTACAACTACAAACTGTCTGGTGACCCGCTGGAACGAGTCACACAAATACGTGATTTAGGTTTGTCTCTGGATTCATGTCTAACTTTTAACACACATATTGTAAGTATTTGTAAGCAAAGTTTCTCCTCACTTGGATTTGTGATGAGACAGTCGGCTCCATTTAAGAGCAGGGGCGCTATTGTTGTGCTGTATTTTGCTTTTGTTCGCAGTCGTTTGGAGTATAACTCCATAATTTGGGATCCACATGAGGTCAAGTACAGCATAATGATAGAACGTGTGCAGCGAAAATTTGCTCGGTTTTTATACAAAAAACTTTATGGTTATTATCCGTATTATTTATATCCATCTCTGTTCGTAACTGGTATGGTAGGTCTCAACACTCTTGTATTGCGACGTAAGTGCGCTATAATGTTGCATTATTACTTTCTATTCAATAATAAGATTGATGATGCTAATACGTTGTCGCGCTGCTCGTTATCGGCACCAAACCAATACATTCGGCTGCGCTCGCGCCCCTTACTTGCCGCACCGCAGGTACGGACGTGCACCGCACAATATGCGCCCACTAGTCAGGCGATCATACTGCTCAACTCCTTGGTTGCTCGGCATCCAGAGACTGACATATTTTATATTAAACCGACATGTTTTGTCAACACATGTACATTTTTTTTAACATAGTTACTAATAATAAGAATTTGAAATTATGTATTATTATATTTTTATAAAAATGTTTTGGCTCACTATGCGTATTGGGCAACTGTTAGTATAGTAAGCAAATGAATGTAAATAAATAAATAAATAAATAAATAAAGTCTGTTGCAAAGTTGGGACGTTATGACGTTATTTGGTTGTAAATAAAACATCGTTTAAACAACGCCACCAGGCCTCGTGTTCGAAGTGACTGGTGCTCGTAATGTCGTGTCGCAATATTTTGTCACCATACCCTCCTCCTTCTTCGCCCTTTACACTCACATCACTTGTGTAAAAGTACCTACTTATGTACTTAACATTGAAAATCACTCACGTTATGAGAAATATAACAATCCCTGGCGATGGGATAACGACTGGTATTTTTACACAACAGATCGGTGAACATATTTAATCCTACTAATATTATAAATGTGAAAGTTTGTGGGTATGGATGTCTGTTACTCTATCACGTAAAAACTACTGAACGGATCTGGATGAAATTAGGCACAGAGATAGATTATAGTAAATAGCACATAGGCTATTTATCGCGATAACCGACTTCCACGCGGGCAGACCTAATAATACCAGCTAGTAATAAATACATATGTCTGTATGTCGTGTAACTGATGGTCTAAGTAGATACATCGCCATTGAGATTGTGGTTTACATAGAAACCTCAGACTAATAGAATAAGATAGACGGAGCGTATAGAACTCGCGCGTGAAGCCGCCAAAAGTCATACTAAATAGCAATGTCATACGTTTTCGTTTTCGCGCGCAGTCGATTTGAGCCGCTAGTGAGTACGCACGTCTAAACACGTTTAGACAAAATATTATTATAATGCCGTATTGTGTAGTAAAACGTTGTAAAAATACTTCAGAGCGGCTCAAATCGACTGCGCGCGAAAACGAAAACGTATGACATTGCTATTTAGTATGACTTTTGGCGGCTTCACGCGCGAGTTCTACACGCTCCGTCTATCTTATTCTATTAGTCTGAGATAGAAACATGGTATAACAAAAAGTGTAGCAAACAATTTGTATGTTTGTAAATCCCTCTGCATGACAGGACTCTCGAGTGAAGTTGAAAACCATTCAAAAAGTTGCTTTGTGTAGGTGTACGTTCAAATTGTTGCTCAATTCATGGCGCACACACAAATATACGTCATTAGATATCGGGTCTGCAAATCTTCTTCAAGGGATTTTACGCTGTTAAAGAAATTCTTGCAGTACATTGTATATATTGTTATATTTAGGTACTTTTTTATACAAATAAATGTGTTTTAGCAATTTTGCTTATATTCTATTCTAGTCTAGTATTAATCACTCCCACGTATACAGTAACGTTTTCACATAGTAGCCACACCAGTCAACCGTGTGACAGAGTACAGAAGGCAGGCGACACATCATTACAGCGTCACAACCTCGGTAATTGTGCACAACCACAACGAGGCGTAATCCCACTGAAAACGTTCAGGCCTGTCGAACAAATCCGCACGCATGCATATATTACGTACCTACTAAAGGGTACACATCCTACTAATATTACAAACGCGAAAGTTTGTAAGAATGTATGGATGTTTGTTACTCTTTCAAGCAAAAAGTACTAAACGGATCTGGATTTAATTTGGCATAGAGATATTTTATATATATAATTGAATTTGAATTGAACTGAATTTTTATCCCGGAAAAAACTCTGTTCTCGAGGGAATGTACGCGCGGGCGAAATCTAGTAAGTACATAATATTATGCTAACTTGAAGCCCGTCACACACATAAACAAATAGTCATTATGCCTAGGTATAGCGTTTAAGCCTTAGTGAAGTTGCAGGTAGACGATAGATGATAGTCAAAGACAGTCATTTATTCAATACAAGATGCTTATTAACAAATACCTGCATTGTTTTCCTACGGCCAATTCTCTGACTAGGAAGAAGAATTAACAAGAAACTCGGACCACTCTTTTTAATCGCCAGAATATATCATTTACAATTTGGTATGAGTTACAACAAGGGACGGAAACCAATATATGTATCATACAAAGTGAAATTTACATATATGTACATTGAGCAACAGGACAATATATAAACATCCGCCGAACAAAATTAAAACTACACTACTTGTAGGTACAACTCTTTATTTAAAATTTCTACTTAAATTCAATAAATGAATTACCAACATTTTTTATAGATAACAGTTTCGTTTTAGTACAGCATTTATCAACACTTTTAGGGAGCTGGTTTTATTCAGCACAACTAGTTTACTATTACAGTTTTATCTGTATGTACAAAGCGGCCACAGACAGCTACCATGCATATTCAATGAAGTGTCAGCTCAGCAAAAATAACGTAACATGTTTAAACAACTCGCGCTATTTATTTGACTACCGCCTGGTCCACGCTGCGCCCCTAGTACTTTATGTCGTCTATTTATTTTTATTTAATCTATGTATGTCCTTTTTGGGGTGACATTAATGACCCGCAGTGGACTTATTTTTGATAACAAAAGGAGAAAAGTGGTGGATGAAAAACTTTGTTAGAATTTTTACAGATAATATGCAATTGAAAAGCAGCTTTGACGGATTAAGTTTTGACCAAGCACTTTTTGAAAACCCAATAAACGATCGCTCAACACATAAATGACTCTAAGAATTCTTAACATAAATAATTGTACTTAAAATGTTTAACTTATCTACTTACATTATTGTCTGACAAACTGTCCGTATAGTAAGAGCAACAGCTCGTTAAACTAAGTAGCGGCAACATGTCGACGAGAGCTGTTCGAAGGGATCGTGGTGTTACGAGTAGTGTCACCGTGAGCGACTGCTACATCATGTAGGCTCAAAAATATAAAGTGTACTTAGAAGCAGGCTTCAATATTTTGACATATTATATTGTGTGGGTTTGCTTCTCTATATGTTTACCTCAGTGATTATAACTGACAAGGTTAGATGGATTGATGTTAATTACTCAATCTTCCCAATACGGCTGAACAGATCTGGTTGAAATTTGGCACAGAGATAGATTCAACTAGAATAGCACATAGGGTTTTTATCTCGATAAAATTACTGTTGCCTTGGGATTGAATGCGCGGGCGAAGCCGTGGGCGGAAACAAGTACTTAAACTTTTTGGTACCCTCTTCAAATTGTAACTCATACGAAATTGTAAATATTATACCTTGGCGATTAAAAAGAGTAGCCAGAGTTTCTTGCCAATTCTTCTCTAGGCCCTACCCATGTCAGCGAATTGGCCGTAGGAAAAAATATGCTGACTTTTGTTTATTTTGACGTTCATAAGTATCATGTATTTGATCTAAATGAATAAATGACTTTGAGTTTGAGTTTGAGTACCTAGCTACTACATACGAGTATATTATGGTAATTTGATTTCAAACAGAAATGCTTTCATATTATGAAGTGATGAGATAGGGATTAAGATTAGATTAAGCGGTAAGTCACAGATACGTCTGAAATAAATTGTTAAAAGTTGACTTTATAAATCTTAAGTTTCAAAGTCTAATCAAATATTCAACAGAGAAGCGAATTTTCAGTTTAAATCTGTTTCAGAACATTAAATAAAAGACTTAACTACCGAACCAAGTTTATACACTAGAATTTATACAAGTTTACACTTCAAAGGCAAAGATTTAGTTTTGGAGCTGAGAAGTCGGTTACAAGGAATGAAACTCAAACTTAATTCATTTATTTAGGTTACAAAGTTTAATTTATGAAGGTAACAGGTAAGCTAGGTGAATGTCAGCCAATTTACCTTCAGCCAGTTTGGATGACACGTGTAGAGCTATGAAAGAAAATAGCAAATTGCTAAAGATTTTTTTTTATACCGTCAATGGTTGCACACGACATAGCAGCTCACCTGATGGTCCCCAGCATCGTTCATGGGTTTCGGCAATGCCTGGGACATAGTCAAGCCTCATAAGCATACCAATATAATGTAGTAAGTTCCAAATAACTTGATTTCAACTTAAAAATAATAATAGACACGTACTTGAGTGCGCAATTATTGTTGGTAGATGTAAAATAACAAAATAAAATAAAGTTTGCTGAGCTCCTTGAGTATATGGGGCATGCGGCATGCGGCATGCGGCACATGACATTTGTTTATGTAAGGCCGCATTATTACAATCTCGCGATATTGTTGCCGCTCAAATGGGAAACCATTTGCTTGTTTACGTATTTGTTCCGCATTTTGAATTAAATACATGCATCAAGCAGGCTTAGGTTAATTATTTTATATTATAAATAAATTATAGTTACGAATTGAATAAGGAAAAAGTATTATTAAAGTACATTCAACCCATGGCAATGAAGTTTTAGAGTTCCAATTCTTATCCGCGAAGCTGTGAAGCAAAACAAAATATTAAAACTGTAAGTAAAATTCACTGACAAATGAATACGCGGGTCAAAACCGCAGGCCAAAGTTTGTTTCGTCTAAAAATAATCGACGAAATCAAAGTTTGAATCAATGAAAAAACAATATTTGAAGCGTAAAGACTTAAATGTTTGCTTATGACAACATTTATGTTAATATAACTTATAAACATTGGCATGGAAAGCTACGTATATCATAATAAAAGAATACTGTTCTAGTTACAAAATCCAGTGAGAAACTCGAACAATAAGTTAGCGGGCTAAACAAGCCACCCACGTATCCTTTTGTACGACAAAACAATTTGTTAAAAAGATACAACTTGTATCTCCCCGGCCCCAACAACACTAAACCATCTCAATGTTTGCATATTCTGAATCGTCTCAGGTCACAAAGACCCCCGAGAGTGTACACCCTCATCATCAACCCTTACACACTCGCGTTAGTACATTGTATGGCAAAAAATAAAATCAATGGACAACGGGATTATACAACGTTATTTAACTTTCAATGTACAAAATTTAACTTGAAGTAAAATTACTAAATCACTATTCATATCTACTTAATAAAGCAAAAATGAGTTAGTGTAGCTGTATGTTAAGTTTTTACTGCTAAACAGTCGAACCGATAATGATAACACTAACTGTTTCATATGGAAATGAAACAAACACTCAATACTTTACCCATTCTTGACGATTTATATTTAAAAGTGACGTCAATAAATAGAAAGAATAAGATACGCTAACAAAAAACGACCACACGTATCAAATATTGCCTTTTAATGTTCTGTGAAATAAAACACTTGTACATAAATACGGTTGCCTTTGTAGTATTACTTTTACGAAGCAGATAAAACACGAATTCGCTGTTAAACCGTGGTCGATGCGACCCCTACGTAATCTTTGAAGGGTTGTAATTGTAACCCGTGCTAACCGACGAAGTGCGAAGTATAAGGGTTTATAGCAAGTGGAGTTGAACAGGTTTCCCAACCCCGGGAACGAACCCCTGCCACTGATAAGCGAGATGAACGATGAGACAACACAATTTGCGGGTACCTAAAATAATTTGAGAAAGTTTGAAGTTCATTTACGAAACCCAACAACAGATTCAAGTTGAAAAAATACTTTTTTTGTCTTCCAAAAACAACAAAGTTTCAAAATTCAAACGAAAGTTATACCAGAAGGTACTTATGAGTATAACTAGGGGTCGCCCGCGATTTTGTTCGCGTGTTAATTTGGAATATTTTCCCCCATTTTGCAACATATCTCACTACTGCTCCGTTCCTATTGATCATTGCGTGATGTTATATAGCCTATAGCCTTCCTGGATAAATGCACTATTTAACAAAAAATGTTTTTTCTAATCGAACCAGTACTTTCTGAGATTAGCGCGTTCAATCAAACTAACAAACTCTTCAGCTTTATAATATTAACTAGGGGTCGCCCGCGACTTAGTCCGCGTGGTAATTTGGAACGTTTACTTTTTTGTCCGATTTTGCAACATATCTCACTACTGCTCTGCTCCTATTGATCATAGCGTGATGTTATATAGCCTATAGTTATTCTGGATAAATGCACTAATTAACAAAAAAAGATTTTTTCTAATTGAACCAGTACTTTCTGAGATTAGCGCGTTCAACCAAACAAACAAACTCTTCAGCTTTATAATATTAGTATAGATACTAGTATTATATTATCTGTGGTATAGATATAGATAATATACATGGTTATACACTTATGAATCGGAATAGGTTTGTATATATACGCTCTAAGCTTAGGAACTATCAGTTCGACTATTTTGTTTTTAAGATAGGCTGTTTTATTGGAAAGTCTTAGGTTATGCATTACGTCACAAAGGAGCAAAGCAGTAACCATAAGCGGGACAAGGATGCTATGTTATGTATGAAACAACTTGTAATACAAACTTAACGTGGGTGAAAGCTCGAGATACAGGCAACATTTTATATGTACCTACAACTTTAATTACAACAGTGCTGGAACCAGAGAAAACGTAACCGTAAGGTTCGATAATCCGTAAGAGGTGCCCCAGTGTCCATATTCGACGGTAACTAACTGCTGATTATAAAACAATCAGAATAAATAAGAAAAGTTCTGTCCGATGGGGCGGGCAAAACAAATCAGACGTAGGACCAACGGCTTTACAGCAGACACGAGGGTAAACACCGCTAATTCCCAAACTCCGGGCATCTATTGTAAATTTCTTAACAGAAAAACCCAATATCAATATTTGGCCCGACCCGGGAGTCGAACCCGGGACCTCGTGATCAGCAGTCACACAAATCGCCCACTGAACCGAGGCAGTTCAAAATCAAACAAAGATTCTGATAGTCAATGTTGCGGTACTGGTCCCGGCGTCCAATACCAACGCTCTGTGTTACAAGCCCCACTATAAATCTGTCATGCTTTATTGACGCCATTACTTGTAGCTTTTATAACTTGCAACTTGAAATCACGACAAAGGGGGTCATGCTCATGTGTGTGTCATGTTAGGGGACAGGTCATGTATTACCCAAATACTCGTGTTTATTATATTTAGATATGATCCAATACTAATAGTTTTTTTATGTAAATCTTTTTTTTTTGAGGACAAAATGCGCACTAGAGAACAAGCTCTGTGTCGCGGGGGACTTTACAAACATACAATTAATGGACACTTATTACACCCAGACTCAGAACAATTCTTTGTGGGTCACACAAAGTTTTGTACTGTGTCGGAATCGAACCCACAACCTCGTGCACAGCAGGCGCATACTGCGGCACTGGACCACCGCGGCAGTCAATATATCAGTTATATAATGAGTCAGTTAAATATGTTCCACATTTTAATTTTTTACTTATATACATACCTACTTCTAATTACCTCTCTACTATAAGGAGTTTGATACAGTTATTAGAAATGTGAATAAATGTTTTTTTTTATATCAATATAGTAATACATATTTATTTACAAGTTTAAACAACACTACCTATATACCTAAAACTGATTTGAACTTATACAAAAAATATGAAAAATAATGAGAAATTAGTGAGTTTGATTTATTTAACTTCTGAAAATGTAATCTAATTAAGTAGTTGTACACCACGCGGGTCACCGGTGACCCCCAAACAGTGGATTTTCTATTGTGTCTGCTGTAGAGGCGTTCAACGTGCTTAAAACCAATAGCAATAAAATATGTCTTTCGTGTTCAATTCAAAGGTCATAACTTAAAACATTGCTAGGAACCATTCCGATTAAATAGGTCTTTAAGAAAAAATAACTGCACTAATCTGTTTGGCCGCTACCAACCCTTCTGTTTGTATTGGGAAAGTTAAAATAAGAATAAAACAGCAAGTATAACAACGAAAACCTTTATAATACAATGAAAATCTATAAAGAATGAAAGTAGTGTGATATATAAATAGATGCGAGCGTGAGCTTATTGTGAATATGTGTAGTGTTGAGAGGAAATGTGTGGAGTCACGCTCGCACGCATCACCATTGATAGGTACTCGATATGAGGACAAGGATGTGGTGGGTCGGATACTCGGATTGGACACCAAATAAATGCTACACTTATTCTCTTTGTTCTAAAGACGAACTTTGAATAGCTGACTTTGCGAGAAGAACACAAACCACAAAGACCAGGAACCACGGTTCCAATCGCCCAATAGTATTTGTTATTCAGACTATTTGGTTAGGACCATACACCACTCAAAGAAAATTGTTCAAAGAAAACAAAAATCAAAAAGCTATATGCAATAAATAAAACATCTAATTTACATGTGTGAATCTAAAAGAGCATATACATTTAGATTTATTATAGAAAAAATAAATGAATTAAGCATCTGGAACCGCGGAACCAGTTTCATTGTAGTACCAGTTGTCTAAAACCTCACTTTACTGGCAAAAACGTGTTATTTATGATCGGCATAACCAACCCCACACTGCAAACGTAAATTGTTACTTAAGTAGACAATCCACCCTCAATCCACGACCTTTCATATTTCCATAAACGCTTACTTAACATGAAAGGAAGATAAATTAAAATCCCGCCTCCGTCGTCTCTAACAAACGTTTTTACATTGTGCAAATGTTGGTGGGAGTACCCCGGGCCCCGGGCCCCGCCGCACATTGAGGGCGTCGAGCGCTCATTAACAAAACGACCAGGAGTACAGAAGCGCGCAGGAGCTCGCCGACCCCTCAAGTGCAACCTACAAATATGACGGCATGAACAAAAGCGCAGCCGCCGCCGGCGACCTACAAAATCATTGGACGTGTATCACAATACGGACAATAGAATTTCGGGATGAGCTCACTGTCAACAAAACAACAGTTTGTTGGATATTCTCTTATGTAACAATAGCTAAATCAAACAAAAATGTAAGCTCGCCGCGTACATTCATAAGGTTATTCGTTTCCATAAAAGAATTTCAAAGCCCGACATATCCATTTGCTGGTACGAGCGTAGCACGCATAACAGAGCTACGTCGTAGACATACAAAGCTCGTAGGCACGTAGAACGTAGACATACCCAACACTTTTCGCGATGAATGGGAGTTAGTGGCGCATGCCGTGTGTTTCTCATCTCTTAAATACCTGTCAAGTCTTAGTAAAATACTACATGGTTTAAAATCTCACAGAGACGAACCTTATCTTATAAACACATAAATCTATTTTGATAGTGTATATTTATAATACGTGTACGTAAGTGTGACGAGCCCAAAACCATCCATTCTTGTCCTAATATATACAGCTGAGTGTACACGTCAAGTGGTAGACGTGGAACATATTTCGGGCTTACATTTAAACACCTGACGAGGTAACTTTGAGATGAATTTCTGTACGAATTTAATTGCGTTTACTTAGTCAATGAGCGTTGTAAGATGTATTTGGAACATTAAATAACGCTAAAATGATGTATTTTAAGTCAAAAGTTTCATTTAGATAATATTATCATTGCTGTTATTGTGGTAAGGTTGTTGATCAGCTTGCTCTCTATGGTCTCTCTTATTGCAGGAGTGCTGGTAGAATCCCGCGGCATGCCAGTCTAAACGACGTCATCCATAGAGCTCTTGTTAGCGCGCGTATTCCTGCCGTTCTGGAACCGAACATCTTGGCTCGTAGTGATGGCAGGCGTTCTGATGGTATGACTCTAGTTCCTTGAAGTATGGGAATGCCTGTGTAGATACTTTGGCGCCTTCCCATACATAGGTACTTGCTTTTATTATCTAAACGGTCATTTACTACTGTATTTTCATAAAGTATCCTCAAAAAACATTTTCATAGGGTAAAAAAGAATAGCACGTTTTAACTAGCTGTTGCCCGCAGCTCCGACCGCATGGATGTCGGTTATCGCAGTAAAATGTTCTTCTTCATGAAACATCTACTTCCTTTCCAAATTTGATTAAGATCTGTTCACACGTGAAAAGGTAACAAATAACAAACTAACAGGGCTAATTTTGCATTTACAATAAATATAAGTATAGATGCTTATTTACTAGGTATTTCATTTATGATTAAATTATTAATCTTGGAATCTGTACCCACTACACAAAAGTATATTGGACCTCTAATTTATTGTCTAATGAAAGAACGTGTAACATTTACCGAAATGTACGCTGAATGTTAATATTATATCGTGTTATTATTACGAACGAGCCCGTCTAATAGCGAACCATTTACCACAGATATACAAAACAAAACAAACATATATATTTATATACATATATTCGGGTAGAGATAAATGAGCTCAATCTCTTGACTGATTTCTTTCATTTACGATAACAATACACGAATAGTCAGCAATTTTCTTGTTCTCTACGTTGCGGGTAGGTATCAGATATTTGTCAGTAATTGACAATAAATTACAAGACAATTTGATTGTATATCAATCAGAGGTATAATAAAACAGTAAGCTAACCCCGCATTTTTGTTTTTGGTCCGCATTCAAACATTTACTGGAGATCGCGCCTAAATAGTTGCTCAGCATCTTCTCTGATTGAAATAATAACAAACAAACATACTTTTATATTTATAATATTGGTGAATCATTGATGTTTTGTCAAATCTGGAGAGTGGTAAAGGGTGGTCGGCATAAATACCTAACGTTATCGCATTAAATTCTACAATCCCGCAGTTGACCCGCACCGCGGATGTATATTTTACAATTGAACGTTCCGTCCGGTACAGGTTACAGTTATTAATTTTGCCTCCGACCGGACACTAATACTGAGAGTTATATCAGTTGAAATTGTACCTTCCTTGTTAACATAAAATTTAAAATAAATAACTGCCTAATTTTAATTGGGTTGGGAATATAAGATAAGATCTTTGTAAAGGAGGAAAATAATAAGGGTAAATAAAGGCACCATGATGTTCTGGCGATTTATATTCTCAAATATTTTTCACAAGGATTTTTTTACTCTTTGCATCTAAAAAACAGTATGAATAGGAGAGATTGTTTTTATACAACCAACTTACAAGCGTACGGTCCGCCTGAGGGTAAGCTGTTACCGCGGCTCCTGGTCGCGTCAAATACCAGGGCATCACTTGCACGCACGTTGACAACTCTATAATCACAGGTTTCAATAGAAACATTTAAACCACTATCGTTAAATTTAATTTAACATGGCTCCACGACACGACATGAAATATCTGACACGAATTAGTAACAAACATAAAAGACGTGTGAAATTATCTTCGAACTGGGTATTTATTTTTAGGTGAAGACAGACTACAAAGTAATTTTTTTAAAAAAATAAACAAAAAAATTTATGCAGAATTATTTAATAGAAGACTTGTGACAAACATGACCTTTTTCTATTCTATACGTAAGATAAAACTATGCAAGTCATTAATCTTAGTGTCAGGCAGGTCGCCATATTGTCGCATTACGACTATTACGAGCATATTTGAAATAAATGACACCCATATTTTTGCGTGGGACTTCATAAAGAAACGCTAATCATTGTTTATTTAATAAATTATGCTTGGGAAACAATGTAATTATATACGTACAATGAGGAAAATGGAGAACATAATAAAGAACATTTAAAATTTGTGTGGAACGAGCTGCTACTAAAGCATACGCATTTTCAATAAATATACTTACTCCGAATAGATTTAATGTCTGAAAAAAATAATTTAATTTTTCTCAATCAAATCAAAGTAGAATATCTTATAACGTGAAATTATTGTCATAATACCTGACAAGCTAACATAACCTGTGTAGGTACCCCCACTTAACTGACAAGCTGTTGACAGCAGCTTAACATTAGTGTTTAATCTAGTAGTGTATGATCAGTGATCACGATGGCGAGTCAACACTTATGGCGGCGCTCTCGGGCGTGCTGCGGACGCTGCGGTGACGGTGACTTCGAGAGGGTGACAGCGACGATACCTAGCTAATTAGAGCGCCATACACGTCCCACTAATGCCTCCCACTCACCGCACAATGACACTAGTACCACCACTTTCTCACTGCGATAAATAGTCCGCTAATTGGAAATTAATTGAATTTCCAATGACTGAATGGATGGCCTATTAACTACTAATTTAGAAGTTAGCTTCAGTTTATGACTATATAATTGAAGTATTTCTTAGAAGTTGATGTTTATTAGATTAATTAATTGTTTATTATTCATTAGCAAAAGTATTAGCAATATAAATAACGTAACAAACATAAGCAAAAGTTTGACTTTATTTACAAGCTTTTATTTAACTTGCTATGTATGCCTGTTTAGGTCAAATCTTGCAAGCGAGATTTAAACCATTTCCCGATAATTGATTGAACTGAAATTTGGTATACTGACGTAACCTCCGTGACAATGCAATAATAATATGGTACCATGGAGCTTGCTGATGATGCAGTGAAGGAAGGTGACCATAGGAACCCTTCAACGAAACATCATGGCCGCGTCGTGTTTGGGTATTTTGTATTTAAAACAATTTAAAAAATATATAAACTTTAACAATATGAAAGAAAATATAAACATTTTTGTATAAATAATAAAAGGAAAAATGTTTTACTCGTTGCATTAATATTCATTTTTTCATACACGTGTAATACACAACCGCCATCCCTTAATTAAACACGAACCAGTATTTACACATGCATATTCATTTACTCTTAAATCAGCCAGCCATGACGCATCTACGATAAATAATGCCCACACCAATAAATTGAAGTTAACAATAAAATCCGGTGAATGTGAGTAATAGCTGTGTAATCCTTCCGGCGGTTATGTGCTGGCGAAAAAATAATTGATGGAGGGAAAAGGGTCCACCGTCGCAAATTGGCAACGCGTTCATTAAGTGATCTCTCGGAGCCAGCCTTTGTCGCACGTTGGGGAGATGCTTCACCGCAAGCGGTAGAGTTTAGTAACGTGTAGAAGCCAATAACCATTGGAAAAAAAAAACAAAGAGAAATAATCTGCTACAAAATAAGTTATCAATAAACGTTATTGATAGCCGATGGACAAGCCCCTCTAGACAAGTGGCATAAATGGTAGTCGAATCGAAATGTCAAAAAAGCAAATGTATGGGATTTGACGTAAGTTTACGATATTATATCGTAAATTAACGTCAAATCCCATACATTTCCTTTTTTGACTTTTCGTTACGACTACCGTTTATGCCACTTGTCTAGAGAGAAAGGTCACTTCAGGACTGAATAATGTGGAAAACTTTGACGTCTTTTGGCTGAGATGGAAACGTTATTATTACTTTATTACCTAGTCGTGATAATATTCCTTCTCAAAGTAATAGCATGAAAAGGGTCGCTATGTAATGCATCCGTAAACAGGAATACATTAAATATTTGCGTCACCAAATCTAGTTTATTAATAGGTACTAAAATTAATGATCAATCGTTACATTAACTTATGACAAGAGATGGAAAGTTAAACTTGCATTACGCGACTGTATATTATGCTCCGACTTCTTTCATAACTACCTAAGAAAAGTTAGCATTTCTTGCATATTTTTAATTTAAAAAAAATACTAGACAATTCAATTCGCTAATCACCCGCAGTGGGACAAGGTATGTCCGCGTCAGTTCCGCTTCACTGAATAATATTCACCTGGAGCCTGGATGGCACAATGCTTGTCGGACATAATCGGAGAGTACTCAGTATGCTCACTGTAAATACCATCATCTGCTGGGTTTTGTTAATCACTTGGATAGTTATTGAAAAGCTTTTTCATCGCGTTGTGTTTCAATATAAACGTTAATCCACCAGCTTTACTTTTGTGTTCAATATATTACCATACAACATATCGATCTATATACTCGTATTAACCACAACAAAGACTTATTATCGCGAATCAGGAATAAATGAGAGTGGTGCTTGTTCTGCCTTATATACACATATATTATATTGGCAGAGTATATCATATTACATAATTATCATTGAAGAAGCGACTTCCTAAGTACCTACTGTTTTCTTTCACGGATAAATTTAATTACGTATCCGTGATATCATAGAAAATTTTCTGTAGAAATTCCAGGAATAATTTCTTAGATTATTTTTATTAAAATACAACTCCCTAACTAGGACGCAAGCCTTGTGTAGAGGGCGATTTCAGATATACAATTCACAGACACAAAATACACTCGGTATTTAACACTTTGATTGTCGTGCTGCAGACACAATACAGAATGTCTTGATAAACGTGACACAAAAACTAACTCCTGTGCAAAACTGTATTTTTCTAGATGGTGCCAAACCACTGGTTTAAGCATTGTCTGACAGTTTAATAAAGATTTTATTAAAAAGATGAAACAGAAAATGAACGGGGATACAGAGTTCTGTATAGTTTATCAATTTAAATATAATTGAGCCTGACGAAGAGTACATAAAGAGGTCAAAGTGAAAGCTTTACACTTTGACCTGTCTCTCGTTTCCTTATAATTTTCTAAAAACGTTACCAAATGATTAGTTATTAGTATTAGTTAGATGCATTATCTCCTGAGCATTCCTCAGTACAACATAAATACAGTAGGTACGTATTCACAAACAGGTATTGTTCATGCAACTGATACATGGCCCCCTAGTGGCCCCTCACGACGCCCCCGGGAACTCACCGACAGAAACCGTAAATCAAAAATACAATAACTAATTTGCATAACGCAGTTAGTATTCAGATTAGTTTATTTAGTACAAGTTGAGCAAATAACTTTTCCGAACTAGATAACTAAATAGCATACGAGTAAGTATATACAAATAAAATCATTATTTTCCCTTTGCACCTTTATTTAATTTGTTGTCAAATAAATATACAATTTCGACAAGCGTAGTTTACTTTAATTGAAACAGGAACCAAAATATATTAACGAAATAATAAAGGTAAATTAATAGAGAAGTTATCGGCAAAGGTTTATTAATCAATTTACCGAATATCTAATTATCTGCCTTTGCCCAATACTAACACATCTATTCTGACACGATAACTTTACACGTTATGAAATAACATATCATCCCTTCCGATAAATGATTGATCTCTTGCTACTAACTGTTGATACGTAGTCCATCTTACATAATCACATTTCTGGTTGACATAGCCCAAGGCGTCGAAAATATAGCTAATATTGTAATGGCGGGCCGGGAAATATAATTTAGTCTATCGTTACTAAATCTTAGCATATTATTATTTTATTATTAAAAAAGACAACTCCCACATCAGATAACAAGTTCGGTGTTGCGGGGGACTTTACAAACATACAATTAACGGACATAAATTACACCCAGACTCAGAACAACTCTTTGTGGGTCACACAAAGTTGTCTCTGTACGGGAATCGAACCCACAACCTCGTGCGCAGCAGGCGCATGCTGCACCCACTGGCAAGGCAGTAGATATATTAAGAAGAGAAGTAGCAGAACGGTTGTTATATCCTGTTATTATCATTATACCAGTTATATAAAGTATTTATTGTCCAGGCTCGGTTCTACGCGCGACGAGGGAAATAGACAATAAACACAAAATTAATACTTCATAACGGATACGTTAATGATGGCAAACATAAATGATATTTAATCGACTACGTGTACACACAATACCGCTACCTGAAATATTAATGGCGGGTAGGTAAACATTATAATAGCTTAAAGTTCTTGTTTATATGAGGGTAGTTCTTTGATAAGCTAATTTACACAGTGGCGGGTCGCGTGTTGGTTTAACCTATTTTAATGGATAACGATACTCAGTGTCCCATGCAATTGCAAGAATAAAATCATTAAATTAAATTTACAATATTAACTTAGTAATTTTATAATAAGGTGGCTGGGATGGACTAAAAGCGGAGGACCGTGTGCTGTGGCGCGTGTTAGGAGAGAGCGTGCCTATGTCCAGCAGTGGGCTGCGACGGGCTGATCGATTGAATTTTATAATGTGTTAGTGTCATTGTATAATTTATAGTAATTAGGCGAGACTTTGTTTAACTTATATATTGACTTTCCTAAATGTTAAATGGTCAATTACCTAATATTATTCAGAATCTAGAACTTCCGTCATATAAAATTGGCCAACATTTGATAAATAGAAATATCACAAATCAATCAATCAATCAATCAATCAATGTCTTTATTTGTCAGAATATGGTTTATACAAAGTGTTACACAATAATAATAAAGTACAGCATATTCTGCCATTAATGGCGTACAAAATTACAATAAAAAAGTAGTTTTAAAACAATAATAATTAATTAATAAAAGTCAACATAATATGATTATTAATAACACTTGCAACATAATAATTTATAAAGAAGGATCAGTCAGAAAGTCATTAACGTTATAATAGCATTTACAATTTAACATGTCTTTTAATTTTTTTCTGAATATATTTGTAGGTAGACCTTTATAAACATATGGTATTTTATTATATATTCTGGGGGCCATGCACAACACACTTTTCGACATTAGTGCTGTCTTGGCGCTGTGCATACACAGCCTAGTGTTGTCCCTTCTGTTGCGTTGATTAATGTCTGAGAGCCGAGGAAACAAGTGCGGGTTTGATTTTACAAAAAGAGCAACTTCCAAAATATATAAAGACGGGAGTGTCAGAATGTTGTACATTTTAAAATAAGGTTTGCATCTATCAGGTGTTTGAAGTCCAAACATCGATCTTATACATCTTTTCTGCATCTTAAAGGCGATTTCTTTATCCGTGGAATTACCCCAAAATATAATCCCATATCTCAGTAAAGATGCTACGAGACCATGATATGCAGTAAGTAAACCGTCAATACTAACTACCGGGGCCAGTTTATACAATGCATAAGAGGCACTACTAACCCTCTTACTTAGTGCTTCAATATGAGCCTTCCAATTAAGTCGCTGGTCAATAATTAAACCTAGGAATTTTGCTTGTTCAGCCTCCCTTACAATGTTATTTTGGTATTTTAGAATAATATTATTCACAGTGGATGGTTTTTGATTAAAATGCATAATTAAAGTTTTGGTAAGATTAATTTTTAAATTATTATTATTTAACCATGTAATTATAGATGTCAGCGTATTATTAATGTCCCGTTCATATATGTCAATGTTTTTGCATTCCAATGTCAATGTGCTGTCGTCAGCAAATAGCGTCATATGGTGGTCAGTTACTTTAGGTAGGTCATTAATATAAATAATAAATAACAAAGGTCCTAGAACACTTCCCTGAGGTACACCGAAGGATATATATTTTGCTTTAGATGAGTATATCACTTCCTTTTTGGCCTTTAAATTAAGTCTTGTAATTGTGGTAACTTGTTTTCGGTTGGTCAGATAAGAATTTAACAAATTTAGTATATTTCCACGAATACCATAAGATTCTAGTTTGGCCAGTAGAATGGTATGATCTACATAATCAAACGCCTGGGTCATATCACAATATATCGCAGAGACAGGAGTTTTTCTATCGACATTGATCATTACTGTGTTAATAAAATCATATATAGCCATGTTTATTGACTTATTTTTTCTAAAGCCTTTTTGCTCATTGCACAAAATATTGTTTATATCCATATAGGCGTTAACTTTATGATAAATAAATTTTTCGAAAATTTTAGAAAATATTGATGTAAGTGCAATGGGCCTATAATTTTGCATCAGTTCTTTGTTTTCCTTTTTGAATAAAGGTTTAACAACTGAGATTTTTAAGTTTTCAGGATAAGTGCCATGGGTTATACATAGGTTTAAAATATGACTTAGATGCCCGGATATTAAATCTCCTACATATTTTATAACCTTTGTGGAAACTTCATCATGACCCACACTTTTTGTGTTCTTAAGTTGTTTAATAATACCTAAGATATCTAATGGTAGGCTCGGTGCCATAAACATTGAGTTTGGACTACTTAGTATATGAGAGGTCACATTTTTACCCGCATCTGGTATAGGTACGATTTTTTGTATAAAAAAGTCGTTAAATTCATTTGCTATCACTTTAGGATTGGTAATAGTCATGTTATCCACTTTGATTGAGCGTATCGAGTCTCTAGGTATATTTAATTTATTATTATTTATTATTTGCCATGTCTGTTTATTTTTATTATGCGAATTATTGATTTGATAGTCATTTTGTGATTTTTTCGTTAGATTTATAATTTTCTTATATAGTTTTGTGTAATTAATATATGCTAATTTATTTTTTGTGGTAGGTTTCCGTCTATAGAGCCAAAGGAGCTGCCGTTTTTTAATACTGCATAATTTAAGCCCACGCGATATCCACCTAGGTCTTTTATTAACTTGGATAGTAATAGATCTCGACGGGAAACATAGGTCGTAGAAAAGTTTAAATTGGTCCATGAATGCATCAAAAGCTTTATTTGGCTCATCTATCTCATAGATTTCACAGAATGATAGGTTTTGTATGCAAGCTCTAAACTTAAGTATATTTTCAATTTGGTAGTCCCTCTGTGTTTTACGCCAAAAATTTATCAGACATTTAAATCTTACAGGGAACCTAAACAACTGAGCAGTGTGATCTGATAGTCCATATTCTGTCACTTCCGTACGACACAATTTAGTAAAATTATGAGCAAAATTGTCTATGCATGAATTTGATTGTAATCTGGTAGGTTGTTCTATGGCAAGTGTAAGGTTAAAACTTTGCAGTAGACATTTTAGTTCCTTCGTAACATTATTATTTTTTAATACATCGATGTTCAGATCTCCAGCTATAATTATATTTTCATACTTTTTTTTACAAATACTAGACAACAATTGCTCTAACTTATGAAAAAACATATTTAAGTTTTCTCTTTTCGGAACCCGGTATAAACAAATTACGACAATCTTGTAGTCGATTAATTCTATTGCACAGCATTCAAATACGCCATTTATTGAGGATAGAGCTACCTCAGGTAATTCACTGTACAGGTGTCCATTCCTGAGCAAAATACATACACCCCCTCTCTTACAGTTATTGCGGCTGAAACATGCCACAAGACTGTAATTAGGGATACAAAGTTGAGCTTCATTACCTAACATTATAAAGTGCTCGGTGATACATAATATGTCTACCATCTTTTTATTTTCTGCCAGTTCATGCAGGCAAACCGATAACATGTCAGATTTGTTTATTAATCCCGCGATATTTTGATGAAATATAAATAAGTATTTAGTGGCGAAAAAAATTATCGTTTAACGGTCCATCTACCTGAGAGTCAATGTTTTTACTGTCATTGTTGCATGTCATATTATCCAAATTAATTATGTCGTTATTTGATATGCTATCGGTTTGTGTACACTTATCAGCTCGGGTTGAAACCGTCACACATTCAATTTTTAACGATTCCAAATACATTTTGCGTTTAACGGTATAATCGATACATAATATATCCTTTAGGAGGTGACGACATGTTATCAATGCAAAGTATTTGTATTTAGGAATAGAGTTTGTATAATTCATGTTTGTGTATATTACATTGTCATATTTGTTACAGATAAATTTAAGTTCGTAGTTAAGTTTAGTAGGATTTAGGTATCGATTATAAGGTATTTCACTTACTATAATATTTGTGTGACTCACATTTGGTAGCCAGTTAGTCAGGGTACTTGTGAATTCAAATGGGTTATTATCATTTATTCCACCTAATAATAATATGTAGTCGCTTGTTGTCATCGATTCAAGTTCTTGCTTTACTGAGTTAATGATGTCATAAAGTTTGGCCGATGGCTTCCAGAACACAATTACTTTAAAACTGTCGCCCAGCAGCAGTTGCAGAGTGCGCTGAACATTTCTTCCCCGCTGATCAGCAAGAACGACTACTTTTTGTTGCTTCCTCGTTTCTTTGACATTATTATCAATTTTTACTACATGTTTTACATCAAAAAGTTGCTTGCAAACGGTAGCTTCCGACCAATCATTACATTGTAATCTGCTTTTTTGGGTATCTGCCTTCGTAGACTCATGTGAAATATTGTTGTTTGTTTTGGGGCTAATTGAATTTATTGTAGATTCTTTTGGTGATGTTGGAGGTAGTTCCGTTTTCTTTGTTAATGTACGAACTCGACGCTGATACTGTGGTGAATAAAATTTCCTGTTTATAGGTGTTGTTGTTGCCTGACTGCCGACCTGGCTTTCCTGTATGCCGACAGCCTTATATAGACTTATTTTTTTCTCACAAGAAGCTAATTTATGTTTTAACATGTAGTTTTCAGAATTAAGATTGTCTATTTCGGTGGTTGCAATTTGTAGTTCCATTCTAAGTTTGTTTACTTCGTCTTTTATTGCGGCAATGTCGTCATTAGAAGGTGGCAGACTCTGGTATGAAATATCCATGTCAAATTCAATATCACTTGTAGTCATAGTTGTATTACATTTATTTTGTCTTCTTTGGGTTTTGTTTACATAAATTTCATCCATATTTTTAAAATAACCCACAAAAAGCTACTCAATGTTATGTCAGATTTGAACTCGAAGACACTGCGTGCCTATCCGTATAGGTTCCGGTTCGACCACGCCAACTTAACTATTGATTGCGAAATTTTCGATTAGTAAAAAAGTAGCAGCAGATACTGTTTTATCGACAGATAATGATTGCTTTGGTGTTACGACATGATTTTAAGAGATGTCGCTAGTATCGATTTATTTACTAGTTTTAAAATGATGATTCGTAACGTTTTTGGTCGAAAGATTTATCGTTATATATACACTAATTTGCTTGTTACACTGTTATTTGATATTTATTCACTGTTTATGTTAGATTTTAGAAGTTATTATTAGATTTGTAGTATAAATAAGTTCGTAGTATTTATTTATGGTCCATATGAAAACAAGTAGAACACTGTTTGATTTCTCGACTTTCTGTTAATAATATCGTTTGATAACACTTTCACTGGCGTATTGTAGCACTATATACGTATTACGATCAAAACTGAGTCTTATATTGTTTATTTAGATATTTTAAAATAATACTTTATACGGAGCCGATCTGTTGCGTGACGGCAGCGCCATCTTTTTTCAAATACATATAGATATATATAACCTCCACAATTATTAGGTACCTACTAATTTATTTTGTAAAATATTGTCGAATCCTTACTAATATTATAAATGTGAAAGTATGGATAGATGGATGTTTATTACCCTTTCACGTAAAAACTACTGCACGGATCTGGATGAAATTTGGCACAGAGATAGATTATGGTCTGGAATAACACAGGCTACTTTTTACAGCGACCGACATCCACGCGGGCGGAGCCGCGGGCAACATCTAGTATTAGATATCTGCCATTATTTTTCAAAATAAAAGTTATAATAATATATTACGCTCTCTCTAGATCTTTATTATAATACATAAATATGTACATAGAGGCCACAGATACAAGAAGATGATATTGTAGAGAATTGTTATCATAACTGGATCTATTCATATAAAATGTAAATAAATGCTAAAATGTCGCTTGGTAGCGACAAATTCTGAGCAGAGAAAACGTTTTGGGAAATTTACATTATTTAACAGAATACCGGCGTTACGGGATCTTCGCAGGCATTTATAGCACTTCATACCAGGATATTATATAATTATATTCTAAAATACCTCCAAGAAAAGTTACTTTCCGTCCTTACATATATTTTCCTATAAATAGTATTAGATAAAACAATTCAACAATGACGCGTGAATCTTATGCTGCAGGCAAACAGCGGAGAAAAATCCTCGCTCCTTCAAGCATCCGGACAAGATTGGCGGCTGACACAAATTGCCCCCGGCGATTGGTTGGCACGTTCGCACCAAATATAAAAAGTTTCACCTCGTATTTTTTCTTAGGATAAAATCTGTAGGGAGTATTTTCGATTTAGCTTTTTTCTTTTTACAAGATCATCGTATTAAGTATTTTATACAGTGCTCTGAAAAATCATTCTTACCGTTTATATGTACCCACTATAGTTAATAGTTTAAAATTAAATACTTATCTAAATTTAATTCTGTATGGTATATTGGTTTCCGTTCCTTTTCGTTCCTACTAATATTGTAACCTATACCAAATTGTAAATGTTATATTCTGGCGATTAAAAAGAGTGACCCGAGTTTCTTGCCAATTCTTCTCGAGGCCCTACCAACCTATAGTCAGCGAACTGGCCGTAGGAAAAAAAGTATGCTGGCATTTGTTTTTATGACGTTCATAAGTATTGATCTTAATGAATTTGACTTTGACTTAAAAGTTATGTTAGTACCTATACTTTAAGAGAGGTAGGGCACTATACTAGCGAGTAAGCATGACTGGGGAAAGACCTCCACCTTACAGAAGACCACAGCCAAATAACTACACACAGCGGGGTAGTTGAGTGCCTGGGTGTGATTACAGGTCTCCAGCGCTTGTTTAGGTATGCGTTATGAAAGAAACGTTTTCCAATCCCAGGAATACTCAATTTTACAGCCCTAGTGTAAAAAATGTGGGTCGGCAACACGCAAGTGATACCTGCGGCATTGCAAGCGTCAAAAGACTACGGTAACTGCTGACCATCAGGCTAGTCGTATGCTTATTTGCCACCTTGTATATAAATAAATACGTAATGCTCGCTATAATTACAATGAAATCGATATGATCCAATAGTGCAGCGTCATTGCACGTGGAAAGTGCAGAAGCCGCGGTGCTGTCCGCGGCAGTATCGATCCCGAACTCACGTGAATAGACACACGACACCACATACCTACCCATCCCATTTGCATACTTTACCGTATTTATATCCTCCTAATACGTAACATTTACCTTCCGGAAATTAACTCTATTCTAATTCAAATATCTTTACAATATAAGCTCAATTATGATTGAATTGGGGTTTCATATTCACGGCCATTCTGTATGCCTACGAGTATATGTAGATAAAACAAAACGTATTCGACAAAACGTTGCTGGAGTAGACTGGGGTGAATTAGGAGTGGCCTATGTCCAGCAGTGGACTGAAACAGGCTGATTGATTGAATGAATCACCAATAAAGCACTAAATATAGTACCGTGATTAAAACCCGTACCAAAATACATTCTTAACAAGTTTTCTCATAAGGCCTGGTTTTTATAGCGGTCGGAGGTAATGTAAGTTAGTTAAGTCTAATGCATATACTGTGGAACATACCTATTATCTCTGTAAATTTCAGGTTAGTGTTTGAAGAAGAATGAGGACAGTGACCACTCCTACGACATCAATCAATGGCCCACAGCTGAACAAACTCCGACACTGAGTCACCTGTACACGTATCAAGGACGGCGCACTAATAAAGCCATCGATTGTCGTCTTTATTACGTTTACATAAGATAGTTTATTTTATACTTTTGTTATGTAGACACAACTCTTATAAGAGTACCTGTACAAGATCAAATATTATTTTTCAATGAAAAGAACATCGTCTATCTAAAAATACTGAAGGTCAAAGCGTGACTAGGGTTTGTTCGAATACAGAATAAGTTATAGCCGCTGTAAAAAAAAAATCGATCCAAGACCGTCAGGAGCTGTGAGAGAATTCAACATTTCTAAGAACATTAGTACTGACTTTCACCTTGACTACCCAAATCTCTTGTGAAATATTGTTTGTGAAAATATAACTCTTCAAGACAAAGCATTTCCAAACTCTCCAAAAACTGTCTGAATCAGTTTAAACATACAAGAAGCTTTTCCGTGTTTTAATCGCAAAATGGAACACTAACAAAAATATTAAAGCAAGCACTAGTAAATGTGAAGCTTAAAACTTTCGACAGTTTGCCGTCGCTTTGAAGCTAAACTGGGATCTCTTTAGATCTAAATTCGTGGGAGTATAAGTAGGGGTAGCAAGTATAATGAATGGCAAGGCTAATGAGCCATTGTGAACATCTATCGACCGGCCTGTGGGCCAGACAGATATCTAGCCCCAGACTAGACTGTGCTGAAAATAGCACTTGTATTTTTTGTCTGAACTTGATTTATGCCTTCGATGACAAAAAGTATTGGTGAAGTGAAACAAACAGATTTTTTTTTAAACTACAGCGAGGCGTTTTGCTGTATAAATACTTTAGTATTCCTTGTACATAGGAGCAATCCTAGCTAGTATGGCAATTGTTCTGTGCTGAATACATTAACAATATATCTGTTTGATTTTGGATACTTCGGTAATTGATCAGTGGTCAGTGATACAAAGTTAGACAATAAATAAACCCTAAAATATGTACAAAGACGGCTTTAGCCAATTTACAAGAGTGCTTGCGAAAAAAATATAAATAAAAAGCTGAAATGTACAATTTATGACTTTGTATTGTTTCGGAAGCCACAAACAAATCTTAAAGTACAATTTCAAATATAACTTTTATTTACATTTTCATTCGTCCGTAACTTAGTCCTGGCGTTTTCTCCCGCGGCATGGTTGGTTGGTACCTACGCGTGGAATTTGATTGGCATTCTATAAAACGACGAGTTTTCCGTCCGAGTAATTTGTGCCGGATAAAAAGTCGCCATTCTTTGTCAGGATTTCGGATTAGTTCGTTGACTTTGATTGATGATGGACGATTTTAACTTACACCTGAGGTCGCACAAAGATTAATTAGTTCCACAGACAAATTGCACAAGATATTATGCCTACTCGTAATTTAGCTTAACTTTTACAGAAGTACATAACGTTAGCTATTATTTTGAAGTATCTAACATTTCTGCAAGAGCGCATGATAATTATGATTGGTTTGACTGGCATGTTGGTCAAGTGGTTAGTGATCCTGACTGCTAAGCCCGAGGTCGCGGGTTCGATCCCCACGCGGGACAAAACTTTGTATATTTTGTGTCGTGAGATAAATGCTTGCTCTGTGTCTGGCTGTAATTTGTGCCCGTGAATGGTTTGCTTGTAAAGTCTGCCGCGACATAGGACTTGATCCTTGTCTGTATAAAAAAAGTATGCTGGCATTTGTTTTAATGACGTTCATATGTATAATGTATTTGATCTAAATGAGTTTAGACTTAAAACTTTTATCTCTAGTGCGGGTGTTTTCTTTAAAATAAAGAAATAGGTTCTATAAGAAATAAGGCAATACCTGGTAAGTCCCACAATAAAAATAAAGAGCCTGACTGCGTGCCAATCAAAATCGACCTTTGGATTTGACGTGTGTTTAGGTAGGTAATTGGGGAGGCCTTTGCCCTGCAGTGGGACAGTACAGGCTAATAATAATAATTAGGTAGGTAATTGATTATAATTACTATGCTCGTCTTAACCTCTGAAAAACTGTTTGTCATGGCATCACTATAACCCACAAATATTAATACTTAAGTGCTCTTCTTGAACAAAACAATAAAAACAAATGTCTATTTAGATATATAATTATGATGTATTTTATTCAAATTCATTTTACTTATATCACCTAATATTTATTGCCTATACTCTATCTCGTTGGTTCAGCTAGTATGATGGTGGTGGTGGTAGGTGGGGGGAGGTTTAAGGGTGCCGTGTTAAGTGCATCCCATTACAGGTGCACACTCTGCTATCGGATATTGTTAATTAATGCTACGCTGAGAGCACTTTGGCTACACACATACTACACTTTACACCTACTAGTTTTCACTTATTGACATCTTATAAGTACCTTTCTGCTCGCGAAAGCATTCATTTATATTTTTTGTTTGTTTATCCTAATATTCGACATGCTTCAGACGGTTGGCTTCGAGATTAATTCAAGAAACCTACACTCAGCTCTAGTCCAGGTTTCTAGCTTTACTAAAAGAGAATTGCCACATAAACAAAAATAATACACATTACTACGGTACGATACATCAGGTAGGTACACTCACAGATATGATTTATCAATTAATTTATAGCTGTGGTTTGCTTAAGCTGAGGTCGAGCTTTAAAACAATAATTGGAAAATAAAAATACGACCGAATTCTGTGGAAGTCTTTGCTTATGTCGAAAACCGATACCGAAAGACACCCAGCATTGGGCGTCTTTCGGTTGAGATAATAAACGTGATGACGAAAAATTTAGAATTTAACAATAATTATACTTGATGAAGAAGAAATAATAATATAACAATAATAATATGAATAATACACATATTTTTCTCGCTTTAAATGGATAATTAACTGGTAAGTTATATTAATAAAATTTAACTTAAAATATTATTATTATCTAGAATTCATACATAACAAAAATTAAGCAAAATATGTTGTATAGATTCGGTGACGGCTCCGGAACTTGATATTTCAGATAATAAATAATGAAACACGCTCAGCATGTTTTGCCCTGGCACATGGATCGAGCGCTTGACTTGGCCCGACCCTGACCTCATCAAATATAAATTTAAACTACACCATAAATGCCAGAGCGTGATTGAATTGTGGTAAGAACAGAACATTTTTTTAAGATTATATATAAATTTTATACATAAATAAAAAATATTATACCTATTACATGTAATTCGATGTTTTTAAGAAACGCATTTAGAAAAGTGACTAATCAGAATATCGACGCCTTTTCTCTCGAAAGGGAAAGGCACAGGAATAGCACCCGCCTCTTGCCAGGTATTAGTTCCATGTAATAAGAAGCGACCTTATTGCCATATACCGGGCCCTACTCCCAGCCCAAACTTCGGACCCTTACTATAATATGTAGTTTTAAGCAAGATAATCTAAAAAACAATTAATAAATGGAATAGCAGCTTTTATGACTAGTTTGTCAAGCTGTCAATAAACTGTCCTAGGCTCACTGTAAAACTAAGGTTACAAATTATGATCATGTCAAATACCGCAACAATGCTAGTTGCCGTAAATCAGTCGCCAGCGCCACCCGCGCCTCGCCTGTGTCAGGACAATGCTACATTGTTGTTCTACTGGATCAATAGCTGATGACCTTTAAACAGGGAAGGTGGGATCAATACTCCTAGATGACATTGAAAATAAGGATTTTATATATTCTCGTGACATATTTGCTAAAAGTGTTATATGTATCCTACCCAGCTAGGATTAAATGACGCAACTACATGGCAAAAGCGCATCTGTTTCATAACTATATATAGTTATTTTTTAATTAAAAAATTCTGCACTTACTGTACAAAGGTGGACATAATGCCTTAGGCATTTTCTACCAGTCTGCTTTGAGGTGATGTAGAGATTTTCAAGGCAGATGTAAAAATTAGTCTATTAATATCAATCTTAGATATACATTTAATAATATGACTATAAATTTTCCTGAAATGTATTTTATACAGTTACGTTGTATTCATTAGCGGGGCAGTATCACAAACACAATATTAGTAGTAGGGTTAAAATATAAAACACGATTAAATATTAAATACGCAGTTTATTTATTTCTAATCTTTCTCCAGCTTAAAAATCCTGGCTCGACTGTAAGAAAAACGCATCTCTAGAATCTTTAGCGGATTCTTTAGCGGAGCACACTCGCTCGCGCAGTTTATTAGTAAAAATTTTATGTTATTTGTTAAGAAAGCGTTTATTGAAACTTCAGTATTTCTTCTGTGCACGTTTAACATAAACTTTGAAAATCATACTCCATCATAAATCCGTTTTAATGCTAAGACAACACAAATAAAACATAACAATTAAGTACTTTTATGCGACAGATGTTCATGTTGGTAGTTTCACTAAATAATACATTTTCCGTTTCTTTAAACGCAGAGTCGCGTTCAATAACCATAATGTCCGCTAACCTTGCACACTGCGCAATTGTTTACAAATAATTTATTCTGAATACAAGTCTAGTCTTCTTACAACATCGATCGAGCGAAAAAAGGCAACATTGATAAAACAACTAGTTTAACATTTAGCGATTAAACATGTCTACGAAAGGTTGCAGCGCTGCACCGGTGTGCGACTTAACACAGTTTGTTTAGTGAATGAAGGCCACAGATAATACTTTCTTACAACCTGTTATACCAACATGGTGCAGTAAACAACACTCGTCTTGTTGTCAAGTAGATGCGCGCGCGCAACACGCCAGTCCAGTAGCGCCACCTGCCGGGGAAATCAATACTCTACACGTATACGATATTTCACGCCCACGTATTATAATATTTAATGAAGCTCACATAGTTACAGGGGTAATTAACTCACATAATAACGGACCATTTACATCGTTGTTAGTTAATCGATTACCTTTGAGGTACTGACTTTACGATACAAGGTGAATGATTACTCGTCTGAGGGGAACTCCGTTCGCAGAGTCAATTACTACCTACTAATAGGATAATGATAGCATGAATGTGAAAAGGTTTTACAAAGGAGTTTCCCGCAGGCATTCCGTTCTGTACGTCTGTCTGTCGATTCTATAGGAGACTCCAACAAAAATATTGTGTTCCATTCATGCCAGATACTTTACAATTGAATACAATTTTCGGTTCGTTTTGCTCAGGTCAGCGTGACAACGTCTAGATTTTTCGCTTAGGTAAGCACAAAAGGTTGCACTGCTAGAAAGATTCTTTTCAAAGCGGCTGCCAAATTTTCACAGTGAGAAAAGAATTTTGTAATATCATTTTGGTGGGCGGTGGGATAGTCAACTTTTATCTATACAATACTATTCTTGGTATAGTAAAATACCGAAACCCCAAATTTGTATTAAGAAAATTAAAGCTCACGATGTTATAAGCTGATTTCCCTGTGTAGTGTTTTTCTGCAAAATTATGGAAACCCAGCGAAAAGTGCCATTAGCACAGAGCATACCAGAGTAGAAACCATTTCGGTTTATTGTGTATTTGTAAAATTAGAATATGACCCGTTAAAATACGGCTGTCCAACTTTAAATATTTTTTATCTAACTTTAACATTATTGGGACGAAATATAACATGGTTTAAACATGTATGGGAAGGGCTATTATACAATAAATGATTATTTGAACGATAAAAAGTCTTGGAATTAGTTGCATTATATAGTTGTTTGTTTAATTTACAATAAATCAGCTTAGTACATAAGTTCTTATTTGTGACGTGAGGCACATTGTGAATTCTAGTGATAATTCTGTACTTTTTCTTTTTTTTTTCTTTGTTTATTTTTTTAGTAGCAATACGTTAAATTTTACAATATAAATTGTCACTATTCACATATTGCCTTATTCTTTAATAGCAATATGTAAATTGAAGCAGACTTTAACATCATACTTTTTTTTTTTTTTCTCGCACGACCAGTACTAAGTACGATTACCTTATTTTATCAATATAGTTAGTATCGTGTTTTGTCTGCATCAGCTTGCATGCTATCATACTTGTATTTTACAAAAGATTGTAACTATCTGGCGATTAAAAAGAGTGGCCTGAGTTTCTTGCTAGTTCTTCTCAAGGCTCCACGTCAGCGAACTGGCCGTAGGAAAATTTTGCTGACATCATCTTTCTGGTTTATTCATAATTTATGACCTTCATAAGTGTTACCTTGTAACCTAAATGAATAAATGAATTTTGAGTTTGAGTTTGTACTCGAATACCTATATTATTGATTATGATCAAAAAACTTTCAGGTTTCACTTATATTATGAATTAAACCATTTCTAGATAGATAATGATAGGAGAAATGCAAGCTGGCTCTAACATGTGGAACAATAAGAAGAAAAAAAGTATATTTGATTTGAAGTACTAACAACAAATAGTCGTTTAGATAAATAACGTAGCAGTTTGAATTCTTACACAAAACACCGCAGTGTCTCCAGAGTATTTAAAAGATTAGCTGCTTTATCTATCTCAATCGGTTTTAAATTGCTAGCTCGTTTATAGGTACTCCTAGTTATTTCCCGTCAATATCTATTAGCAACGCGTTAATTCACCAGGTCCCTGTAGTAATTAATCATTGCTTCTATTGATGTCGTACGAATGCCAGCTACTGAGCCGTACTGAGCCCCTACATAATACATATTCATCTCTACCTATTTGTACCCAACTATATTGACTCAATGGACTGAATTTTTCAATTTCCTCTCTCTCGGCTCCTTCGAACATCTTCTTATTCGATAGACATTATGTCTATTCCGTAATGTACTTTGTTACTACGTTTTGCGCTTTCCCTAACTCAGTGAAAATTGTGTGACGTACATACAGAATTCACTTTGGCAGCGAATTCTTTTCGTAAATTGTCGTTTTGGCAACCGCTATGTTCAGAAATGAGTTTCTGGATCTTATTCGACCTTGAGATGCTACAGTTTAACTTTAAACTGCTATGAAATAATTAGATACACCATTGAATAACATTAATACAATGTGTAAACGTTTATTTTTTAACTCCATTTGTTCGCGTTGTACCAAGTTCACGTAGCGAGACGAGTGACGCGCAGATAAAGAAAATAGTGAAGATACTGGTTCTGAATATAAAACGTATATATCCAATAAATCCCAGCATTTAGTATCCCAATAGATGGAAAAGTAACATTCGGCACACAACGCTAGTAATAATACATATTTAACATAATAATATATGTAGGTATAGTTGTAGTTACATTTCCCATAATTTTTAATAAGGAACCTCCCTGTTCCACGAACTTATTAATCGGAATAGTCACGCGGGCTAATGTCATTAGTTCAGGCTGCGGTCGGATATATTACTTTATATTATTTCTATTGCGTATATTCCGGCACGGGTCACATTTAATTGGTTTTGAGCGCTGTTCCGACCGACGACATTATATCCGGAACACGCTACACCACCTCTCGTTACATATCGATATTAAAACAGCTCTAGCTAATTCTAACCAATCTTTTCTTATAAAATACTTATATCTATGATTAATTATTGTATTGTCTATGCAACTTAAGAATCGACTACTATACGTATGAGTAGTTTTGGCTAATTAGGAAAACCGTTTCTCCTTTGCATTTTCGTGTATATTTCGTCATCAAAATTTAGTTTAGTTTTAAATTAACAATTAGAACGATAATACCTCTGGTTCAAAGGTATTCGAAGTACACGTGATATGGTCTGGATAAATCGTCGCCGATCGAGCGGTTAGACGAGTTGGGGTTAAAAACAAGTTGTTACCGTTGTTAGCAGCTACAACAAGGTTGCGGTCAAGTACGACGAAATATATTACACCACCATTACCAAGAAAAAGTACGGTTTCTTTATCTTTGGCAATGTTTTAAAAAAATATTCTGTATTAGTAGCACATTTCATTAATCTTTTTCAATTTTTTGTGTCTAATAATTAATTAATCTGCATAATCGATTTGATTGCTAATTTCATGGAGCAATCTTACGAATTATTTGTAACCGAAATAAATTATAAGTTTTGAGTCGAGTTAGTGCGGTGATAATATGTATGTTTTATGAACGGGTGACAGAGAATACATGTTGCGTCGACCTCAAATTGTTGGTAAAACATAAATAACTTAGGGTAAATATAGCTTCAGTGATTTCTTATAGCTTGCATAGCACTGAACAAATCTGTAAACGTTTATAATAAAAATCTTAGATATGAGTTTATTCACGGCAATGTCACACGTGGGAAAACATTCCTGAAGCAAAATACTAATCGTACAATGATAAGAACTTTCTGTGTGTTATCTTAATACCTACGATGAATTCGTTTCATACATTAGACTCGGTACAAGCCTGAAAAGTACCTAGTCGAAGTTGACATCTTACCGTGGACACGACACGATAGAAACCACGTTGGCTAGTATTATAAAATAGTTAGTTTATAAACGATTACCTATGAAAAATTGAGTAGTTAAAGGTAGGTAATCGATAGTGAATCATAAAGTAGAACATGCCGCCGCGACGTGGATTACTTAATCATGATAAAGGTATACTGAGTGATGATGTCTACAAGAAACGTTTGTTTACGGTTATTGCCTAGTTCCTTGTTGGACAGAAAACTTCTAGATTTCGTTATTATTTAATGTTGCATCTATTTATTAAACTGATACACCCACATTTCGCCTGAACTGGACTTTAGCTCTAGTCATAAGCGTATAATATACCTACCTTGCTTTAAATGTATATGTAAGGGGATAAATGAAGAATCTTGAAGGTTTTAGGCTTCCTGCTGCCTCTTCTTTCGGTACCTACGTTTAGTTGCGACGTTACCTAGGTCAGTCGAAGTTAATACCAGTAATATACCTACCTATTTATTAATCTTGCATGATATATGTATAAATATATAAATTAATATTTGTTTTCGGAAATCTTCACTTCTAAATTAAACTACTGCTTCAAATTTTGTCCGGCTCAATTTTTTGCTCTTCATCTCTTTCTCTACCTGAATTAGCAAAATAAAGATTACAATTTGTTAATTTGATATTTAGTTAAAAATAAAAGGTGTTTTTAAATTTGAGGAAAACAAACATCAGAAAGTGCTTCCTTTGATAAGAACTTCGGTAGGTAGGCACCTACCTATTCAAATAATGTAATGATAATGGCACTAATAATTTTAAATATTTATAGAACGTGAAGGAAAATGTTATTTTAAAGAAGGTAGGTAGGTACCTACATACTTATCAACTAAACTTCGTATTATTTTATTCAAGTAAGCGCAAGCGCAGATTTTTATGCAAAAGACAATCTGTCCCGTTTGAATGTCGAATGCTTACGGTTGATATCACGACATAATTGCGATTCTACTGTTCAATCATGATAAAGTTTAATGGGCAGATATTAGTTACGAAATAGATAAGTAGGCTCACATGCGACGGACAATTTTCTGTCATTACCAACAATTTAAAGCATTTTACTCCTAGGTATGGTATGACCTATGATTAATTTTGGCTATTGGCACAACTCGTAAATAACAAAATATTTCAAATGTAGTTTTAAATAAGTACTTATTATCGGAACGTTGGCGGTACCTTCGCTTTCTAGCCGTATTTAATACCTAAGTAGTGCCGCTAAGTTTGTAAAACATTCAAGGTAAGACACACGTCATTATTTTACGCATCAATTACATTGCATCTTTCTGCACAAGTTTATCAGCACTACGGCTAAATAAAGGTTAGGTTAGTAATTTGTGCTTCATATCATTGTCGTGAAAGTATACACCGCCAGCACTAAAATATCAAAACAAACATAGTAGACTCGCCGGCCGCTGCCACCGAGGTGGCCGCGCGATCCTGCGATTCACGACCAAACGCGATCGATAAAAACAATGAAAATAGACGCGACTACACGCTTCTGACCCTGCTAACTACACGCTTCTGTATAATTATTGCAAGGGTAAGTCAATAAGACAAATATTAGATAATCTAAAACGTAAAACTGTTGTAGTATAAATAAAAACTTCAGAATATAGTCTTATCCAATAACCTTTCTAAGACGAATCCAATAGGATTTCACGTTGATGCCTTGATGCAATTGTGGTGCTAATAACATAGTGACCTAGGTGAAGACTTACCAGATGCAGGACGGTATTCACCACCTCCCTGTTGGTCACCTGTCCGACTTCAATGAGCCCGATAAGAACTGCAAATTTCAGGCTATCGTTCGTCGTCATCCTGACCACTTCCTCAGGTCTCTTGATATCACTAAATGGCGGCGATTTTAAGTCCGCCATGGTTTATTTTGTCACTATTCACTGATACACAATTTTATAATCCACTCACGACCATAAAATTCATGAAAACATTATTCCCACGGCTCACATGATAACACACCAAAGTCGCATTCTGCCATCTTGGATTTTGGAGAAAGTTGCCATTACAAAATGTCATAATAATTCTGCCGAATAGCTACCAAATAATTGCCAATCCCGAAAATGTTGAAATAAATATGGAAGTTTATGTATGTTGTAAATGGAGTTTAATTGACTTTTATTATTAAAGTGATTGTTTAAAAAGGACTGTAAGATTCTTATTTGAATTAATATAACAGAATATAATTAATAAACCTCTGTCACTTTTATAAAATATTTACTTAGGCAATACTGATATCATGATAGCCAACCTTACAATGTAAAGTGTAAAAAGTGTTCAAAACTATTTAAAAAAAATAAGCATTCATGTAGTTTGTTATAAACATAAAAATAACGTCCAAAATCTCTTAAATTACCTTTAAAAAATCTACATGAAATAAAGAAAAATTAAATAATATTTTCTTTTAGTTTTAAAGCATAACTTTATATTATGTTTCGTTATGTTGGTGCTACACTGATGTGAAGTGAGCTAACAACTGCGTTAAAAAGTAAAAAGAAAAGCGTCAAAAGCGAAGCTAAATTCATATCACTACATCGAAATCAGTCAAAAAGTAAACATGGCGGCGATCGATGTTGAACCTCAGAAAGTGAGTGAATTTTAAATATCATACTGTAGTATCTTAATTTACAACATTTTAGAGTCAGAAATTCTGTTTGTGATAATAAGATGCAACAAGTAATCTTATACTGAGCCGTGTGACTGCACTTTTTAATAAAGAAATCTCAAGCTAAGGGCGTTGCTCTTTTGATCACGGATATAACTGATCTGACCGTTTTGTTTATGAACAATATGAAGAAATAAACGTAATAATTGTGATGTGTACAATAACAAACAGCTTAGTTATAAACTTTTATTGTGCAAATTAGTGTTCATTGAAGACGGCTTAGCCCTCGCCGTATTTCGCGTAGAATTTGTAGTATTAATAAGTGATGTGTTATAGATTGAAGACCTGCTGCGGACCCTGAAGCTGTCGGGGCACGTCGGGTTCGACAGTCTTCCCGACCAGCTGGTGAACAAGAGCGTGCAGAATGGGTTCGTTTTCAACATCCTGTGTATAGGTATGTACCTATTGCGTGTGTATGTATAGTATAATGACTAATATGGTAAAGTAATTGTTTAATCACCCACGTACAGACCTTGTTATCTCTTGACATGAATAATGTCTTTGACTTTAATTGTGCATATTCTATGCATGCTAATGTCCTTATTAGATTTTGTAAAGCTATATAAATGAGGCAAATCTCGAATGCCTCTCTCCTGTTCATACAGAATGTTTAAATCTAAAAAACTTTATTGACAAAATAAAATAAATTTAACTCATATACCTATGCAGGACTGGTGGCAGCCATGTATAGGTATATAGGTCAATAGGCCTTCTATTGTGTCTGGTTGCTAGTAGCTGATTAGTCAAATAATATTTAAATATTTTACTATATTTATTTGATATAACACACACGTTTTTCTGTGATGTCCAGGTGAAACAGGCCTGGGTAAATCAACATTAATGGACTCGCTGTTCAACACCAACTTTGAATCAATCCCGAGCCCTCACAACTTGCCCACTGTCAAGTTGAAAGCGCACACTTATGAACTACAAGAGAGTAGTGTTAGACTCAAGGTATGTCTCTGAAAAGTTTTAAAAGTTAGTCTTATATAACTACTAGCTAAACCTAGCCACCCAGATTCGGTGGTTATTTCCGACCAGTTGATTGCCTATGTTTAAAGTTTTGCAAACACAAACATGCTGAGTCTTAATTTTGACAATAAATAATATGGGTAACTACAAGATAAGACTGACTTAATCTAAGTTGTTTTATTTATTTTTTACTAGTGCCCCAATTTCGCCTGGGTTAAACTATTTTCAGCCCAACTTTCTTAATTTTTTTTCATAAGAACCTTCTCCTGATAATAGCCAACATAGCTAAAAAAGAATTAGCCAAATTGGTTCAGTTGTTTGAAATTAGCCAAATCGGTTCAGCTGTTTGAGATTTGCACTTAGCAACACATTCAGTGATTTATTTTTATATTACTTATAGATTGATTTTATATGAAGTGAAAGTGTCATGTATCAGTCTCCGTGTGGTGACGGGCTAAGAATACAAATGTCACCACCCCCTTCCGTCCCATGGGTGTCGTAAAAGTCGACTAAGGGAGAAACTCAAGCAGGTAATACCCACTGCATGAGAAGGAAAACTTGAAACAAAACCCTATACCAATCCGTCTGGCCAGCGTGGTATAGTAGGCTAATATCCCTCCAACTGTAAGGAGGAGACCCGTGCCCAGCAGTGGGACGTTTATGGGTTGAGATGTTGATGATGATCTCGCATAACTTTTACTACGACTATCACTAAATAATAACTGTATTTGAACTATGATGCTTGTCCAACAGCTGACGATTTGTGACACAGTTGGCTACGGTGACCAAGTAAACAAGGAAGACAGTTTCAAAGCAGTGGTGGATTATATAGACGCACAGTTTGAGGCATACCTGCAGGAGGAGCTGAAGATCAAGCGTTCTATACCCACGTACCATGATAGCAGGCTCCATGTGTGCCTCTACTTCATCTGTCCCACTGGTGAGTTATCTATATATATTTGGCTACAGCCTGCTGATTTGCTTATAAGGCTAATAATTAATAATATGTGTATAAGTATCTCTTTTGAAAGAAGGGAAAAAAGGTGTACAGATTCAATTTTTTCTATAGTTCAATTATTATTTATTTCATGATATACATACATATTATCACGCCCACCTCCCTCCTACTGGGGTAAGCAGAGTCTATGGTGTATATATTTATTTCTGTGTTATTATTTTGCCTATCAAATAATATGTCAGGTCTCCCGCGCTCATTTAGGGATGCATTTTGAAATAAACGTATTCCTATCCCAGGGATACTCTCATCTTAAAGCCTTGGTGTAGAAAAATGTGTTTGTAACACGCAAGTGATACTTCTGGTATTGCAAGCGTCCATAGGCTACAGTAACTGCTTAACAGCAGGCGGGCCATATGCTTGTTTGCCACACAAGTAGTATAATTTATTTATTTATTCATCATTACTTACAACTATTTTAACAGGTGCACACCCAATGCAATAGTGAAGCCTTATTATTAATAACGTAGGTGGTAGCTTAAAAATATTTTTAGATCTGCAGTGGGCTATCATTATCTATTTTATTTACATTTCTAATAAAAATCAACAGTTATTAATACAATGTAAACAAACAAATAGAATACAGATAGACAATGTATTAACTTCCACAATAAATAGATCTCGGTCAAATGATGTTTACTGCTGGACGTAGACTTTCTCCAAGGATTTCTACAGCATTCATCGGTCTACATTGCTTTGTTATGGTATAATATTCGAATAGAATTCTTTAAATCAGAATCAATAAAAAAAACGCACAATTTGAATTGATTTCTATATATACACTTGTGCTTCATATAAACTTGTAAATTACACCCTTCTCCCTAAAAAGGGGTACAATCTTTTCTCTTCATGCAATAATACTAATAATTATATGTAGATAAGTGTAGTAACAACAAGCCCCTTGAAGACACTTGTATTTGTAAATAGAATGGTTGTTATACCTACCATTCACTAATTATCTTGTTCACAAACAAAGTGTTGTGAACAAATAACTTGTTGTAATTTTTGTGTTCATACAATGTTTATTGAAATGTAATAATAATAGCAACCCATATATGTCCCACTGCTGGACACGTGTCTCCTCTCCTCTATCAAAAGAGAGAGAGGGTTTAAAATTGAAAATAAATTAATTCACACACGCTGACCTAATGCAGATTGGTGAATCAGAAATGTCTTTAGAATTACTTCTAAGACATGTTGGTTTCCTCACGATGTTTTCCTTCACCGTTAGCACCGCATATAAACTTTACAAAGTGAAATTCACATTAGTACTGCCATCTGGGATCGAACTGGCACCTCTTGCGTGCAAGTTGGTTACTTTCCCCCTCGGCCACCACCCCTTCTTCCACTCAAATATACAGAAACATAAGTATATTATGTACAGATACTGTGTTAAAGTAAATATATGTTACATATCTATACAGTTTCCATATTACAGACAGCCTACCTACAAATATAACCAGTATTTGTTATTCTTGAATATATTCCTAAACCATAAATTTTAAAGTACTATAGATAGATAAATAAACATGTTGATCTATAGCTTTTAGATAATGTAGATCATGCATGATTTATTCACTATTATCTATGTTTAAATAATTTCTCAACATTCATACATAATATAAATAATCATTTTACTTTTAGGCTACCATACATTTTTATGATTCCATTGTCTACTCAAAGCTGTATTTTGGTAGAAGTAATCTTTGATGTATCCTGTCAACACAACACAAAATAAGTATTAAACAGTTAATTGCTTGTGCAATGTATTTGTGGACAGGATTATCAACTAAGAACTCATTTCATTCTAGTTTGTATGCACACATTTTAATCTCGAATACTTATTTTATCTATAATAACGGCCCGTCCCGGCTTCGCACGGGTGGACATAAAGAAACACGTTTTAGGGCATTTTTGTACACCTTGGGTTATGTTACGAAAGTTTTAGTAAGGATCACTAATCATTTCTAGCATCACTATCGTTTGAAATTGGCACAGTAGTTTTTGAGTTTATTCATTACAAACATACACACAAAAATACAAATCTTTCCTCTTTATAATATTATAAAATAAAATATAGATTTGCCATTTATACCCACAAATTCTAGCTCTATCTCTTTTATAATTAACAAAATGGATTTTAATTTGTAACAATATAAAAAAAAAAAATTTAAATAACAGGCTTTTTTTAAGGGAAGAAGTGTCGCGGGGGATTTCACAGATATATTCCCCAGGCTCGAAACAAACATTTATGAATCGAACCCACGACCTCCAGGTTAGCATTCAGGATCACTAACCACTAGACCAACAGAACATTAGTTATCTATCTCTATAGCATCTCTGTAGCGTTAAAGTTCGGATGTTACACCCGGCACACTAACCCTCCACCACCATTATACCATAGATTAATATGTATATTAGGGTATAGATGGGTGTCTTGTGTCAAAAACTTGTACCACCTACAGCGCCCCAAGCGGGCGTAGTTAAAACTAAATTTATATGTACGTATATTTATTTATATGCATACGTATAGCTAGGGTGTACGTTGACACTGTATACATATTTATTTATCTAGGGTATGTTTGAAATATTTTGCGTAATAATTAACTAAATTATCACGCAAAATATATTTCAAACAATACCCATTAAAAGGTATGGGTAAAACACAATAACAACAAATGATATTTTTTATAACAATATTTATTCACAAGTAAATAGATATAATCTTTGTTTTAGCATTACTTCTACATTAATACCAGCAAATTCATGAACACAACACGTAATAAACGACATTTGATGGTCAAAATCCAGTTACACTAAAAAAAGTCTTTTCTCAAAAGTTTTAAAAGTTCTAATCTCCAACGACACAGCTAAGACAGACGATAATTCCACTCGACGTCAATAGCAAGCTCACAACTACAGCGGAGGATAATTCGACTCGACGCTAATAGCAATGAAACCACTTTCAGATATATAACAAATTTAAAACTAAACTGAAAGTTAGAAAAAATTGCCTGTGCGCATGAAATCAAAACTCGTAGACATATTTAATATGTTGCCGTGATTAAAATATATATATCTATGTTCAAGAAATTCAATAAATAAAGCCTTAATTGTGTCTGAAACTGTATTTTTGTTACCAAAGCAATAAATTATTCATAAAAATGATTGAAATTTATTTTTGATTAATCATTTAAAATTATAAATTAAGTTATTTTATGAATCTCCAAATGCTTTTAAGAAATAGCAACATTGATGATTACTTGTTGTAAATAATTTCAACTACACTTGTTAGATGGCGCTAGGCAAAAATAGATCTGGCAGATTTGTTCTAAGATAATACACCATGCATTATACTTTCGCTACATATCAAACAGTTGTCTGATACATAAACATTATATATAAAATGTCATGTCCTTGACATTACGCACATACCGTCATACATATACATATATATGTATGTGTGTCGTATGCAGGGCGCGCGCGCGGCATACAATAGCAGTGTCCTCAAATCCTGCCCCGTAGCGACCTCTATACGAGGATATAACGGGATATAATTATACATGCGTTATAATATATACGTATCAGATTGTTTTATGTGCACCGCTAGGACATTGGGTTTATTAATTGAACACTAGGAAACTAGGTGTGTAATGTTAACTTGCTATTTTATTAGAACTAATTAACTTTTTTTCTAATTTTATTGGTCTAAAGATAGTAAGTAGTAGTACGAAAGCTTGTTATTGGCGTTTTTTTATATATTTACTATCATTATTGTTTTGAAGCTGTAAGCTCTCCAAATAAAATAAATAAACTTAAATATTAAGTTCGACTCAGTTTTCGATGACATCACACGGTTTTATTTCCCCGCATAAAAATGCCGTGTTATATCTTACTTTGATAAAAGACGGTTAAGAGTTTTCGGGGTGCTCCTTACGGACTCTGCAGCAGTCAGCCAAAAATTCACCTAAAATGATATAACGCATTATGAAACAAGTGATAATTACGAAGGAAACGCTAAACATTCCAGGACAGTGATTGTACACAAGTACACACGTTGTGTTGTGTGTGCTCCGCGTGGTGTACATCGTCGGTCGTCGTACGGCACTAAGTATACAAACAAGTGCACCAAATAACGATGTTTGACTTGTGATACACCGGTTATTACATAACCGCACTAATAGTCGCGCCGCTCCTTCACTCGATATCAACAATACCGAGCACTGTCCTATTCAATATGTGTGATTCAAACAAAACTAGTCCAATTTTACATTTGCCTTTTATATGACACTAGCCGCCCGCCATGGCTTTGCACGGATGGTATTTCCCGGGGTCCCGTAATGTTTTTTTCAATAAAATATAACCTAATGACACTTACAAATAACGTAGCTTTATATTGGTTAAAAAATTTCAAAACCGGTTCAGTAAATCTAGAGGTAACCCCCTACAACTAACAAACTTTACCTATTTATAGTATAGTTTATATAGAATCATAAGGTCCGTCTGATGTTAAACGATTACCGTAGTACATGGACTTTCATAACACAAATATCTAACACCAGTCTCTAATCAAACATAATTGTCTTTTGGTAACCTCTTAATAAGAAAACTAATTAATTATTCCACCGCGTGCAGAGAAGATGGGTTTTGCAATAACAAGCCGATATCTTTTTATTAATTACACTATTGGTCATGGGTGCCGAGAGATAGGTGCAATAGGACGCACTTGCATCCCCCTGTTTTGAAAAAAAATAAGTCATATAAATACACCGACCTGAAAATAATAATTCAAGCGCCCATTGTCTTGCCTGCCATGTTGTACGTACAAAAAGTGGCCCGGATCACATCAGGAACTCAGGAAACTTCGTTTCATGTAACAGTGTGTGTGCTCTTTAACAATCCTATTTGTCGTACGCTTAATAACCACGTTTACGCTCAGCCTGTGGGTGAAAGTAGGGCTAATGCATGGCTTTCTTTTAAAGCAATCAGCAGTTATGATGCTTCTTAATGTGGCCTTCCTTCCACCTTTACTAATATATCTAATCTAAAATTCTAATTTAATATTATAAAGATGGAATGATAACGATTTAACTTAAAAACTACTCAACCGATTTTAAAATTTCTTTCACCATTAGAAAACTACATTATCAGCGGGTAACACTGGTTATATTTTATTGAAAAAAATACGGGATCCCTATGATAACTAAAAAAAATGACCAGCCGTGCGAAGTCGGGATTCGTCCCTAGTATTCTATATGGTTTAATGGTTTAAGAAGTATAGTTATATTAACTACCGGTATTATGCCTGACAAGTAGCGGTACCCTATTCGGGTATCCGCAGCGTATGAGAGTGACGTTGCCATTTAGTTCAGTTTTCGTTTCTTAATTAGTATTCGACAATGCGCCTACGAAACGACGTCACATCAACAAACAGCTGAACACGCATATGAATGAGCACACAATATTATTTGTTTGATACCAGTATTTTATATTATATGGTGGTGGCCACTGAAGAGGTGGCCAAGTGGGAAAGTAAGAGACTTGCACGCAAGAGGTGCGAGTTCGATCCCGGGTGGCAGTACCAATGTGAATTTCACTTTGTGGAGTTTATATGTACTAATCAAATGATTCGCCATCGCTAACGGTGAAGGGAAACATCGTGAGGAAACCCACATGTCTTACAAGAAATTCTAAAGACATGTCTGATTCACTAACCCGCATAAGGCCAGCGTGTGTGAATTAAGGCCTAAACCCTCTCTCTCTCTCTCTCTCTCTCTCTCTCTCTCTCTCTCTCTCTCTCTCTCTCTCTCTCTCTTGATAGAGGAGAGGAGACCCGTGCCCAGCCGTGGGACATTATATGGGTTGCTATATATACCAGTATTATATCGATACTGATTGCAAAATAATAGTACAGGGTTTGAGAGAGGACACCTACAATTGGCCTCCTTTCACTAAGATTCACGATTTATTTTGCTCCACATATGGATAAGCCCGACTGGTGAAGGACCTCCACATTACAGACCATCACCAAATCACTACACACAGGTATATTTATGTTCCTGTGTGTGACTTCCTACAGGATTCTAGCGCTAATTAAGGGATACGTTTATAACGAAACGTTTCCCTACCCCTGGGGTACTGCAACACAACTTTATAGTGTTCAAAATTTTAGGTTGGCAACTCTGGTATTGAAAGCGTCCATAAGCTACCATAACTGCTTACCAACAGTCAGTCCGTATGCTTGTTTGCCACCTTAAAAGTATAAAAGGTACAGGTACTACACGTTTGGTACCAGTATTATACAACAGCCTATATATAGTATCGGTTCCCAAATATATCGGTATTTCATTTCAAGGTATGTTTATTCTAATAAATGCCCACAAATGTATCGTGAGATATCTGAGCGATTAATTGAGTCATATCACGATCCTAAGGCTGGCCTTTAGGTACCTACTTGGATCAATGTATTAGCCTTGCGATCATGCAAACAAGCATCTTCAAGAAAGGAGTTATAAGGTTTTTAAAGGGTTGGCAACGCGTGAGTGACACCCCTGGTGTTGCAAACGTCCATAGGCTATGGTAGCTGCTTACCATCAGGCGGGCCGTATGCTTGTTTGCCGCCTTGGTAGTATAAAAAAAACGGCCCGCCTGATGTTAAGCAGTTACCGTAGCCAATGAACGCTTGCAATACCAGAAGTATTACTTGCGTGTTGCCAACCCATTTTATACACCAGGGTTTTATGGTGGGAGTATCCCTGGGATAGAAATACGTTTCTTTCAAAACGCATCCTTAAATGAGCGCTGGAAACCTGTACTCAGACACAGGAATATAATTACACCACTATGTGTAGTTATTTGGCTGTGGTCTTCTGTAAGTTGGAGGTCCAACTTACAGAAGTATGGTGCCCTACCTCGCTAGTATGGTGCCCTACCTCTCTCTTTCTTGAAGAACCCCATGCTGTATTTATAATATCTGATTGTTTGTAATTTATTTAGGTTTAGTTACTTTTAATTTAATAACTATTCATATATTCAACAATTCTGTGCAGTGATATAGGAAGTTGGACACAAGTCTGATAGTACTTCGCAACAAACATGCTTTTCCTCGTTGTGACCTAATCAACCGTAACGATACACCAGCTACCTACCAATAGGTATTAGTGAAAATTACAATCGGTTTTAGTAATGTGTATTATCAAGCGATGTCGACAAAGTAACATTAATACGTTGCATGCGATGTTTACTTATCAGCCCATAACAGACGAAGCTATAATATATATTAACTAGCTGTTGCCCGCGGCCTCCGCCCGCGTGGAGGTCGGTTATCGCTGTAAAAGTAGCTTATGTGTTATTCCATACCATAATCTATTTGTGTGCCAAATTTCATCTAGATCCGTTCAGTAGTTTTTACGTGAAAGAGTAACAAACATGCATCCATACTTACAAACTTTCGCGTTTATAATATTAGTAGGATATGAATCATAGAAAAGTATATTACGCTATATTTCGTACAGAAGTCGGAGAGTCAGTAGTGACCACAAACGCAGCTATATCGTATGTTTTTATTACATCAGCAAAATATGTCGACAGATATAGCACGATATATTGTGGTATATTTCGGCCGCAGCTATTGAGTGCAAATATATATATTATAGCAAAGCCACCGTCTGTGGCAGCTTGCTATACTGTAATATATGGCGAACTATATGAGTATAATGTACTGTAGCTCCGTCTACTGAAGGCTTTATTTAGTATGTATCGTAATGCATCGCGTGGTAATTGTAAGATGTGTTTTAAATTATTTAAAGTCATAACTGCACGCGTTACTGTTGTTACCTACTATACGCGTTACGATCAATGTAAAGCCGAATATAAGTACCTCTTATATTTATTCTTAGAAAATCAACATGCTTGCTCTGTGCCTGAGAGATTACGCTTAAGTCGGGTATCAACATCACTGGGCTGCCACGCTAGGAGTAATGCCGCGCGAGGCAGCCTCAGCCTGACGTAATGACTGCCTTCTCAATGCGAGCACCAGACGAGCAGCCTCGTAATGTCGATACCCGGCTTTACACTATTCTACTTGTAACACTCGCATGCTTGAATGATGTCATCAAATGTATAATTTTAATGTTTCAGGTCATGGCCTTAAGTCGATCGACTTGGTGTGCATGAAGAAGTTGGACACGAAGGTGAACATCATCCCCATTATCGCTAAAGCCGACACCATCTCCAAGACTGAACTGCAGAAATTCAAGGTAGGTGCCGTCAAAGTTTGATTGTTCGAATGGCTGCTGTGGTGTGGCGTGTTGTGCGTTCTATCCCCGTATAGGACAAAATATTGTGTGAAATAATATAGTTCCAGGTGAAGTATTTTGTGCGTTTGTTATTTTAATTTAAGCTGTGTCTCTTATATTAACTGACTTTCAAAATGAAGAAGGTTCTCTATGTTTTTCCCTTTTAGCACAACCGATTATAATTAAATATATGTTTTTTTAATGTAACGTTTCAGTCGAAGATAATGCAGGAGCTCCAGGCGAACAGCGTGGAGATCTACCAGTTCCCGGTGGACGACGAGTCGGTGACGGAAGTGAACAGCGTGATGAACTCGCATATCCCCTTCGCCGTCGTCGGCTCCACGGACTTCGTCAAGATAGGCAACAAGACGGTGCGCGCCCGGCAGTACCCCTGGGGAACTGTCCAGGGTATGTATTAGACCTGCACCAGTCGGAAGGAAACAGTCTCGTACTGCCGCTCTGCCCACTTTGACAAGATCGACAGGAGTGCCTCCACGATTCTGAAGCTGCTCCATGGAGTCTGCAGTTGACCTGACTCGGTAGTCAGGTCAACTGGAGACTGATGATGATAGATGGTGTGAAGCCGTTATGGCAGGCCTCACGCCATCCGAACATTTGTTTGAGCAGAGGAGACCTCCATTCTGACTGAACTGCAGCTGCCCATCGATACACCAAGTCCCACGTGGGGGTCTCGTATAGTATAGTTGATGTAGCATGTACGTTGTATGTTGGTTGTAGTGGAGAACGAGTCCCACTGCGACTTCGTGAAGCTGCGCGAGATGCTGATCCGCACGAACATGGAGGACCTGCGCGAGCAGACGCACGCGCGACACTACGAGCTGTACCGGCGGCGCCGCCTGCAGCAGATGGGCTTCACCGACGTCGACGCCGACAACAAGCCGGTATTACATTACTACAGTACACCCCGGTAATCCGACGAAACATTTGCAGGCCAGTGTCGGACTATTCGTTGGATTATAAAGTACTGCCTAAGATCCCCTATGCCTGTTTTTTTTTTTAAATAGTACCTTGTGAATCCGACAAATTACAAATCAAAATAATAAGATTTAACAGTAATAGGCGTGTTGGACCACAGGGGGCTCCAGATTAGACAGGAGCCGGATTACTCAGGGTCCACTGTATTAACTTTCTGTTGTTTGTGTCTTTGTGACTGAAATGAGTAGTAGTTACTGAGTGAAATGTTACCTATATCATAAATAATTGGATATGTATCGTATGTCAGGTATCGTTCCAACAAACGTTCGAGCAGAAGCGTAGTGCACACTTGGCCGAGCTGCAACAGAAGGAGGACGAGATGAGACAAATGTTCGTGCAGAGAGTCAAGGAGAAGGAGGCCGAACTCAAGGAGGCTGAGAAGGAGGTTAGTACAGTCTTATCTGTTAAAAAGTTATGTTTAAAAAAATTTGTCTTTGGGGACTGCCAATAGAAGTGAAAACTAAGTAACTTATGATTTGTATCGTCGAGCTATTAGATTATTATTTTTGAATATGGAAAGCATTCGGTGACGATGACGCGAGTTCCATGATTTTTGGTCACCCAAAAAGTGCTCAACGCGCCTAATAAAGTTTTCACTTCAAAAATATATTCATACCACACTCGCCATCCATAGCAAACTTACATCTCTTATTAACTTTAGGTAATTTTAGGTATAGATTATATTACAATACTATTTCTACTAAAAGAGTAATGAATATAATTAACTTGTAACGAATGTAATGTGTTCCAGCTCCACTCAAAGTTCGACAAACTCAAAAAGGATCACACGGACGAGAAGAAGCGATTAGAGGAGCTGCGCAAGAAGATCGAGGACGACACCATCGAGTTCAACCGGCGCAAGCAACAGTCCCTGCAGGCACACCACACGCTCACGCTCGGCAAGAGCAAGAAGAAGTAACGCTCGAACACCCTGCCGCGACACTTGTAGTCACGGCGCGTGACCACGCGTGACCACTCGTGACTACCCGCGCGGCAAAACTGTGCGACATACGATACACAACACTACCTACAGACAATGTTAACTCATTAGTGTTTTTATTGCCTTTATTTTAATGTGAGTTCAAAGTGATAACTAACTAATGTTAAGAGAACATTGTAGTATCATTCATGATTGTTGTGCGACTCATTATAAACGGAATATTGTTTAGAGACATACTGTAGCCACGAACACGTTAGACTTAGGCGATAATAGTTTACAAATCTTGTAGATGTTTGAATTCCTGTAATATGCAGTTGACTAGCATTGTAAACTGGTCAGTATGCTTTACAAACAATGTACGAAGATGCTATGATTGTATACCAAATTGTTGATGAACAACAATATTGAGTTATTCAATTATATCATTAACATTGTCTTTATGTTGTTACTGTAGTTTCTTTACACTAGATAGCATAGTATGTTATGTAACTTGTGTACATTTGTGAGAATATCACTTGTTTTAACTTAGTTCGTACCATCACATCAAACTCAAACTTTATATTAATGTTGTTGTAAGTGCGCATACGCAGATGCGCGTGTACCTACGGGACGAATGTTTTGCTTGTATGTTTGCTGTTAATCATAAATAAGAATAGGTTGTGTATCGTATGTCCAATGTATTTAAAACTACATCAATAGCAAATTGTACTAAAATCGCAAACATCGCGTCATTTTATTTAATTACTTTTTAAATGAATCATTAATTTTGAACACATGTTAATTATTATACAATAACTCCTTATACACTTGCAGTAGTTTAAATGCAAATTGATTTAGTTTAAAATCATTTAGTAATGACTAGACCAAAACGTAGCCGCACAATGATATTGTAATTTTATATAATCTTGCACATACAATACACTAAATGAACAAAATATATTTTAATGAAACGCTATTAAGGACTGACCCCACTTGTCCGCACGGACCACCCTCGGAAGGTACCACCACACACCGGGGACACGCACAGAGGCTCGGCGACGCTGCCACGCGCGGACTCGTCTAAACAATCTTAATTCGCCATTAGCTAAAATCTCAATCGACATAATGATATGAATTATTTATATGTCGACAATCCTATAATGTGTAAGTATATTTAAGTTTAATCGGCCAAATGATATAATCAACCACGCGGAGTGACTTTTACCAAAATGTATTAAATGAGATAATATTAACTTTTAATAATAACTATTATTTACAATATTGTTAGTTTTAGTAGCTAGTTGCTATGTGACGCTCGAATGTGACGTCACACACTTTCTTTACTGCCATATTGCTATCTATCCAACATGATTAATGTGTGGTTAATGCTAGTTTGTGTTCACCTGATGTATGAATGAAAGTTTATGTAACTATTGTAAGGGAAGTGACTTGGTTGCAATACGAAGTATACTCAATATAAACGTGTGATCGTTCGTCGTGTTCGAGGTCACATATACATAGTGTTTAGTTTTTATATAACAACATAATAATAAACATAGTTATGTTTACATAGTTTATTATGTACTGACAGATATCGCGTGTAAAATTGCCTATTTACTGTAGTCTAAGAAATAGCTAGAGATCGAATAAATTATATATAATGTTTGCCTGTAAAACGCACGCACTTGACAATTTTAACATCATTATAATGCAGTTTATATAATTATAGGAGAGCTATGTAATGTTAGATGGCCACTTTGTTAAAATTGTACTTTCTAAAAGTATCTTAATCCACTCAGCGCTCTAGTTCTTTTATATGAATAGTATTAAAGTTTATATAGGTACCTACGCGATAAAATAATGAACTATTTCTCAGCATTTATTCAGTCATTCCTATCTTATATTAATTTTATACTTAATTTTGATTTATTTTGTATTACCGATTGAGGTATTTAATAAATAATGTCAAGAAAACTTGTTGTTTATTTATATTTATTACAATACAATAAAGAGTTGCCGCACAAGTCACCAACAGATTCGTGTAACTTCCGATTACCGGAGGTCCTGAACTGGATAGTGCTCGATATAAGCGGCCACACTGACGTCATCTAGTCGACATAAAACGTTCACAATAAAAACTGATAGCATGAGTCTGTAGACGCTGTCACAACATTATGGGGAATTCTACTTTATTCTACCACAACAGTATTTCTTTTAGTGTAGGTACTGAATTTGGCCACAAGCTATATTAATTGTAGTCTAAAATCTCAGGGCCTCTAGACGTTACTTATTTTCACATGGACAAATTCAGTGCGTGCTCCGCCACAAAGTCAGTATTGAATAAACAAAACTCATTTGTTATCTTGTCCATTTTTGTAACATGTCGACAACACAATATTTGACTGAATGGTTGGTTCAGCGGCTACCTCGCCATTGTTTACAACTTTGAACAAATCGTTGTGTGATCCTTAAGTAATTATTTTGAGTCTGGGTGTAGCTGCTTTGTGTTCGTTAATTGTATATTTGTAAAGTACCCCGCGACAGCACTTGCTCCCAAGTGCAGAGTTAGTACCTATTTAAAAAATCTTAGTAGTTGAAAAAACTCTCGCAACATTGGAAGCAAACGGTGTCAAGCTAAATAATACCTACGCCCAGACTCTGAACAAACATTTACTTAATTTGTCCTATGTGGGCATCGAACCCACAACACTCGCCACGATATTGGTAGCGAGGTAACTAATAATAACTACCTATTAGGATCATAAGGTGGAAGCAGCCGTACCAGTGCCATGCTGTGGGATTAGGAAAAGACGGAACAGGTGACTGGCAACCGGCAGAGCTGTGTTTATTTTATTAAACACTTACAACTTCACACTTAAATTGACACAAAATACAGAATGACTAGACATAACAAAAATACAGTAACAATTATAATATGTACGTAGCTAAATAAAATAAGAACTATCATAACTCGCCATAAGGTAAAAGTAAGGTTCCCTTTACACGGGGTATTCAATTATTCTTAGGTACCAACCGAGTGACATATAAAATATGTAGGTACCACCTACCTATAACTTAGTACCAGCAGAATTACTTACAATGACACTACCTCACTCAGTAGTGTAACTGCCTGTCCTTCCTACGAGAAAATGACCATAGATATCTAGACTAGTTGTTATCACACAAGTGAGATGGTGAACGGTTTGGGTAACTCGTAGCACATGGGCTTGTACATCTTGTTGTAGTAGGTGTAGCGGCGCTTGTGCGGCGTGACCGAGCCGCGCACCGGCACCACCAGCGCCGGCGCCGGGCCCGCCCCGCACGCGCCCGCCGGCTTGCGGCACTGTCGACATGCGGACACATGAACGACACGTGCGTTACACAGCTACTAGGAAGTATAACATTGTAAAATAGACACACCTACCAACCTATCTCTACATTATAGATCAGAGCAAACTTGAAACGTATTAAATGAGCTGTGTACGCAATTTTGCGCCTAATCTCGATAAAAACTTCATCAAAAAGAGGGTGACTTATAAAATACCGGCTGTCGTCAGTAACAATTTATAAACACATATACATTCCTAGTGCTAACACTTCTCAATCATTTTTAGCTTGGAATCTTTAATTGGTAATTTATTTTTAACTTTCACATTATGATTCAGATTCATTTATTTGCAGATATATTATGATGCACAAATTAACGAAGCGGGAATTCAAATCGTGAACATGGTTCATCGTAAGGTAGGTGAATACGAATCTACCCTCACGTTGTCCAACCACACACAGTTGTTATTAGTATAGTGTGTAACGGACATGTATTATAAATAAGAGGGTAGAGCAATAAATATCTAGCTCGTGGTGACGTCGTTAGTAGCTACGTGTGGTGTGACTTTTTTTTAGCATGATCACAATAAGAATGCCTGATTTGAAGGTATCTAAAATTTAACAAAAACACTGATGTGATGGACAGACGATTTTAAAATTTTAACGTCATTGCATTTAAATGTACGTTCATCAATGAAGTTTTGGATTTGAACCAGATTCGTCGCATTGTCCCCTGCAAGTTAAACAGACAGATAACGAAGAGTCTTTTATCGACATCTGTCCATATAGAATAATTTATTCATGGGCATGGGTATTACGATTATGAGAGATATCTAGTACTAATACCACACGAGTATAATATATCCACTCGTTCTAATTTTAACTATGGCTGTGTAAAGCGAACAGCGTATTGGCCTACTTGTTTGTAGCTACATCATCAAAATCGAAGCACTAAATTTATATGTAGGTAGTTCTTAAAAGAAACGGTCTTTTGTTTGCGTTAAGCACCGTGCAAGTGCTAGACCGCCTCTATATCTACAATTATTATTATAGTGCCTATATACTTACATGTGTGCCTACGAAGTACGAGGTGCAGATAAGACAGTGCACAAATGAAACAACACTATTATTGAATATCAAAAAGTTTATTATCAACCATACAATAATAAAACCGTTGGCACAGTGTTGCAGACATGTTGTTTGGCAGTTACTACCTAAGTATCACCCCTGTTACTAGTTATGTATATGTTATGTTAACGCTAAGCTCTTCATTATTTACTCGACACTTTCAAACGACTAAACTACGCTGGGTCATCATGTCAATAGGACTTTAAAATTGTTAGTTTGAATTCTGTAAAGCTTTAATTTCTGTGTTCACTATTCTTAAGCTCTTGAATAAAAGCTAGTGTACATTGCTTTGTTAATTATTGGATTAAAATTGAATTATATTAGGTTCTGATAATTATTAAAATGGAAGACTGTTGCAAACTCTTCACATAAGGTACACTTATCCTTACCCTAGCTACTAGGTACCACGTGGTTGTGATATCTTCTCGAACAAACATCCTCTACACAATGTAAATATATTCAGACTCGACTCGATACAATATGATTAAATGTTATATATAATTAGATTGGTAAAATAGCTGCCATAGCATAGTATAATAAAAGCCAATTCGATACATTTAAAACGCATAATTCCCCGTTAGTGATACGGCATACGCATGCGCATGCGCATACTAAGGTCATCATAAGTATATAATAGTATGAACACAGTGTATATAATATGTCGGAGTATTGTATATGTATATAGTGCTTGTATATCTAATGTCTGTGCAAAAATATGTTTTATCGTTTCGTATGAAAATATATGTGTGGTCTAGACAACATTATTTGTACCGTGGAGGTCGCAGTGCGTGACAGAGAACACTCGTTCTCGTCGCTACCTTAACTATACCTACAACTCGTACGTGTCTATGTCCGTGTGTCCACTACCACTAACACGTGCATGGTTCAATCTAAATAAATCGAGTAAAATAAACAAATGTCTACAATAATAATAATAATCACTAACTTTATTGTCAAACAAATGCGAAATTAGAAAAATATATCACTCACACATCACGTACAATTATAATGAAATAAATCTAACATAATTTTCACAAATAATAAAGATTGAAAACACGAATAATAATACAAATTAATAAGAAATAATATTGCAATTGGAAAATGATCATTAAACTACCTCGTAACATATAATATTATTTATAATTAAAATAACAAATTAATTATGACTAGTTCTCCCGTACGGCTGGAGTGCAGTGATCAGTGTGATCGACGTGATAGACGTGATCGACGTGCTAGACGTGATCGCAACATGTTACAGGACGCGCGGATGCGCAGACGCGACTACTTACACTAACAGGTGATTAGATGAGATTGCTTAGTAAGAGATCTAAATAATGCTTACAGTTACATTACTAATTGAACTTCGATAAGGATGCCTTAGATAACGTGTCAACATTTAAAACTAGTGGAATGAACAAGTTACAAGTGGGGGAGTTATCTGGGAGGGACCTCGCGAGGAGGGGGACTCCTGTATTTGGCTTTGATATGCAGGAAGGGCTTTTTGGCGGAGGTATCGTCGGCAATGCTCGCAGCCAGGGAAATTCTGATACTTTCTTCGATGGCGGCCTGCGTCATCGCTCCGTTCACTGTCACCGATTGACTCTTGTTCAGCGGCTTGAAGGCCACAGGAGTCGCGAGGCTCATACTTCTTGTCTTTTTGGCATATCCGTTGGTCCCGTTAAGGGTTTTCTTCGGTTCATTAACAGGCGTGGTGGCGAGGCTCTGACTGCGCACCTTCCTCCCCGCGACAGCCTCGGTGGGAGTAGTGGCTGCGCTGCTACTTTTGTTCTTTTTGGCCAGGTTGAGCTTATCAGTTCCACAAAAGCTTTTTCGTTCCTCCTTCTGCACGTGAGCTAAACTCATACTTCTAGACTTTTTGGGAGCGACGTTCAAAGCGGTAGTTGTGAGGGATTTTCTATACTCAACGGGAGGAGTTCTAACCGATCGACCGGTGGGAGTGTTGGGCGTGCTGAAGCTGGAGGGCGCCGACTGCTTCCTGGCGCGGGGTGCGGGGGACTTGGGCGAGCGACCGACCACAGAGTCGGCGCGGAGCGGGAGGGTCAAGGCGGAGCGGAGGCTGCGAGCGGAGTCGGGCTTGGTGGGCGTGGAGGTGCGTCGCGGGTCTCCGAGGGGAGAGCTCTTCCCACTACTGGTCTTACTGGAAGCTCGTGTACTGCGGCCGCTGCGCAAGTCTATAGGCGACACCTTCCCACTGATCGAGGACGCCTTACTATCGACCGGTGAGACAGTTCTGGAGACCGAGGTCTCTTTAAGTGATGCTCTACTGCTAGCGGGTGAGATAGATTTGCGTGCAGCTGTGGCGGTTGTGGGGGGTGCAGCAGTTGTGGCGGGTGCGAGCTTCTCGTCGGACGACGTCAGAGGCACGGGCAGTACGGGCAGGACGTCAGCCCGGCGGCCCGCGCCCTGGGTCACGAGCCGCACCTGGCAGGGCTCGTGCCGCGACAGGAAGTGTTCCAGCGTGTCCCAGCCGCCACCCACGCGCACCATCATGTGACGACCCTTCAGCAACTGGAACAATACACGTCAACACACATGAGCTAGAGTTCAACATTTGGTAAGTAGATAAGGTAATGGTGAGTTGAGTGCAAATAAAGGTAATGACAGAGTGGCGTGGATATACCATCCACAAACGATGATAACGTACCCTGATGAAGACATTCCTGCCGGCGATGTTGTACCGTCCCTCGCCGACCTTCTTGACCTTGAGCAGCTTGGAGCACTTGCCCGAGCTGCAGCTGCACCCTCGCTCCATCAGTCGCGTCACTAATTGTACCTGCAACGTCACACCATACAGTTACAACATATAAGTACAATACCATTGCATTTGCTCAGTCTATTAGCTTTGTTTTATACTACCAAAGTAGTAAACAAGCATACGGCTCGCCTGACGGTAAGCACGTACCTCCTATGGACGTTTGCAACACCAAGGCTATCACTAGCGTGCTGCCCCTTTAAAAACCTTAAAAGTCCTTGAAGAACAAGTCAAGTCAAGTCAAACTCATTTAGATCAAATACATGATACTGATGAACGTCATAAACAAATGCCAGCATACTTTTTTCAATTCGCTGACTATGGCAGGGCCTCGAGAAAAATTAGCAAGAAACTCGGGTCACTCTTTTTAATCGCCAGAATATAACATTTACAATTTGGTATAAGTTACTATATTAGTGGTAACGAAAAGGAACGGAAACCAATATACCATACAGAATGAAATTTAGCTGAACCTTACGCTACATATAATTTTCGGAAAACGTCTCATTTCACAACCTAATCGAGCGAGGAAATTTCTCTGAAACACTTAGAGTTTAGCTGAACGAAGCGTAGCAGACGTATTTAGAGACTGGTGATGGGAGACGAGACAACAGGTACATATACATACCCGCTTGTCAAGTTCATTAGTTGGCTTCAGGGGCACGTCGGAGTCTGTGCTGGCGACGGTACCCTCTGACTTGGTACTCTCTGCGTCCGCGTTGTCCACCGCCGACAATTGCGCTGTGGACATCACAGTGGGTGTTTAGTACATGTATGTCGACGTGTATACGAAGTAATGAGGATGGTTCTAGATAACATCGCGCGGTACTTACAGTCGTCAGGATCTGGTGTCGACGGTGGCACCTCCGTGGTGGACCTGCTGAGACAAATTAATATAATTAATACTAATAACTACCACTATCTACCTCGCTACACTACTCAATTATTTAATTTGTTTACCTTGACGTTGCTAGACAGACTTCGATATTACTGAGGTGCTCATAAGGCGCATGGAAAGACTCCATAGAAAATACAATATGGTCATTTTTATATTGTTGACCTCCAAGAACATGACGATAACTCAATTACTACACTCGTTGTGAAAACATGCTACAATACAGCTTTGAAGCTTCAGAGTGTGAACAAAACGGCATAAGCAGTTGAAGCTGCTGGAAGACTTGACTTGGCTTCAAAATGCGAGACCGAAAGCATTTTTTCTTGTCTTTTAAAGCATAATTATAATGATATCGACAGACAGCTTGTAACTTTATTTTTCGATCTTCATCTATTATAGACTGAATCCAATTTAGTATTGGTCTGAGTTCAAACAGTTAATTTTGTACATTAACTAAACTGCCCGATGTTTCTAACTATGAATGAAGCTAATGAACAATAAATTACTCACTTGTGATGCTGTGACATAAGACCTTCGACCGCCTAGCACCTGTGGCAGCTCGTCCAGCTGACTGACTCATTACATTATAGGTATTGGTAATTAATACACACTCACTTGTCATGCTGCGGCACTGGAGACACGTCCCTGAACTGCCAAGCGGTGGCCGACATGCTGGAGTCCAGGCCTGAGTCACGCTCCTCCATAGCGATCTCCTTCTCCAGCTGCACCAGTCCCGGCGGCTCCACGTTAAATTTGGTGGCCAGGCGGGCTACCTCCAGGAGGCATAGGATCACTTGGCGGGGCTGGTTATGCAGCACTGTATTACAAACCAATTATTAACCAATATTGAGTTAAAATCAACGTTTACAAAATGGATTATGAACCTACATTTTACAATAAAATATATTTCATAATTTTTGTCTATTCCTTCCCAATAGATACTGTTAAGCAGTTAAGCAGTACCTACGGTATTCCTCGACATTTACCAAGTAGTAGTTGTAGAATTTTAAATTCAATCATCGTCATCTCAACTCATAAACGTCCCACTGCTGGGCACGGTTCTCCTTCAAACATTTGCGGGATATTAGCCTACTATACCACGCTGGCCAGATGGGTTGGAATTGGGTTTTATTTCGAGTTTTTCCCTCTCTTCCGGTAGATATTGTCTGCTAGACTTATTCCCTTAATCGACTCTTACGACACCCTCGGGATAGAAGAGAGTGGTGACATTTGTATTCTTAATCCGTCACCACATGGACTTTTACGGAATTTTAAATTAAATAAACAAATTTACTAAGATGAAATCATCACTGTTATTCGCCCCGTGCCAATAGGAAGGTAGACGAAGAACCACACTCTGTTGGTGTATGTTGAGGTACTACTGAATATTGTGAATTATATGAATGTGTTTCTATGCTGAATTAGTCAAAGGTATAACTTACCAAGGTCGTCGCTCTCAAAGAGCAGGTTCTCGTGCACGCCAAGCTCGCGACAGAAGGTGATGAAGTTGTCTGTGTTGTCGCGCGAGAAGAAGCTGCGCCGCGCGGCTCGCTGCCAGCAGCGGCCGCGGATCTGTGGCACCGGCTGATACACAACACACACCATAAGTATTCATACGTACCACAACACACACTAATGTACACACTTTGCAGTAAGGTGTGAGTGAATCACATTATCAATCATACAGCATCCAATTAAGGATTTAAAAAGTAAGAAAGCTAATGAGGTCCCATTAGTCAGTTACTTTTAAGCAGAATACATATTTTATAGGTACAGGGTACATACATGTTGTTGATAGTTATTATTAACGTTGATAACATTGCAAGGAAAACTATATATCACGGTGGTAGATTCAGAAACGATTTTATAGACAAAGTTTGTGTATTGTTTGTTAGGGTGATCTCTGTAATCTCATATGTAGATGGAATAGAAAGTTTTTTTTTTTTTTTTTATACTACCAAGGTGACAAACAAGCATACGGCCCGCCTGATGGTAAGCAGTTACCGTAGCCTATGGACGTTTGCAACACCAGGGGTGTCACTCACGCGTTGCCGACCCTTTAAAAACCTTATAACTCCTTTCTTGAAGAACCCCATGCTATAGTCTTTTGGAAAAACCTCGGCAGGGAGCTCATTCCACAGCCTAATCGTACGTGGTAAGAAATTCCTCTGGAATCTTACGGTACGGCAAGTTTGAGGTGCAAGGATGTGAGGATGAACTCCCTGTCGGTGGCGAGAGGTGCGTTGATAAAATGTGGCCGTGGGCATCATCTTGAACTATTCCTCAGAACACAGCCCATTGTACAGGCGGTAGAACACACACAAGGAGGCGAAGTCTCCTTAGACTTAGTGGATCAATACCGCCTGTGAGCTTGGGATCGTCAACAATCCTCACAGCGCGTCTTTGGATAGAATCAAAGGGTCCAAGCTGGTATTCAGGTGGTCCAGTTAACGTTTATATGTAGAAACCGTATTTTTATACGCAGACGAAGCTCGTAGGAAAAGTAAGAAGGGTGTAAGTTAGTGTGGTGATAATGTCAGTATAACTTACTCCAACGATGAGTCCACTGTCGAGGGCCTCCCTGGCTCTGTCGTGGATGACGGCGGCGAGCTGGCACAGCTCCGCGCCATTGTCCAGCACATCCAGGAAGTTCTCGCCAGTTAAATATGTTATACCTGCAAACAATACAATACACACATTTAACACCATTCGCCGCTATTTCTACTGCTTGGAAACTTTTCGACTTTCGTAAATAGTTTTTAAAGCCTGCACACGGCTTATTCTTGAGTCGTGTCCACTTTATACACCGTCACTAGTAGGTGTACCAATGTTTGGGAAATCTCTCAACATTTGTATTTGTTATATCTAGTGCGTGTCTTACATACGCTTTATATACCAACTATGAAGTCGCATCTTTGCTTCAATAACGTGACATACTCGAAACATCTTTTTTCGGCTATGTTATTGAAGCAAAGAGGCGTAGTAATGTAGTACTTAGCATATTAAATGCTTAAGAACCTACTACCTATATTTTCGATGACCTTCGATTTACAACCTATTCCATAGCCAGATGTTTTTCTTAACTAAGTATAAGGCTTTCCATTAAAGTGATGGTTAAACCTTAAAACCTTAAATGGTCACTCTTTTAAGATAGCTTAAACAGAGTTATCATTAAAATTTATTTGTTTCTGAACTCTGTTGTTGCACAACTTATACAATAATAATACTGTCCAGACAGCTGCCACAAATAATAGTTTGGCTGCTAAGTACCTACATAGTACATACTGTAGGCACATTATCGTAAAACACAAGCACATTACTGTCATCGATCGGCAATCGAACCTAACTAAGTGTAGAGAAATGTCAATTCATTTATAGACATAAATACGAAATGAACAAGATAATTTTGACGATAAAGTAACATTCATGGAGCTTAATGTTAAATGCATATCGTGTTGTTGTGTCATTTGTCGACTGGATCAGCAGAGCAGGCGCCTGGGGACATAATCATGTGGAGTTTATGAGCTACTGTCATCGTTATATGACCGCAGGCGCCAATTGACCGGTCATATTACAGTCTTAGCGATGCGATGATAGGTTATACAATATTTATAAAGATGTGCTTATCGCTTATCAAAGCTCTCTTCTGGCTATATATTTCACATGGTGTTGGGATCAGCCTCTTCCATGTCTCTCTTCTCCACTAAATTCTGTCCTCGACATCATCTTTAAAAACCAATACTTTTGATCTTATTTTATTTATTTATTTATTTAAACTTCCTGCAAACAAATTGCACAAGGCGGACTTAATGCCTAAGGCATTTTCTGCCAGTCAACCTTTGGGGGATGCAGAGATAAGCATGGCAGGTGATAATAATAATAAAGAACATAAAAAGAAACTAAGGAATAAGATGCAACACAAAACATAATTACACATAACTACATAAACATAAATAAATATATATATATACCTATAATATATACCAATAATATATATAACATATGATTACTAATACATACAAAGAAAAAAAATATACGACTACATTAAGTTTTAGTTAACAAACGACTGCTGTAAAACTGACGCACTTTGGCTTTAAACGACACCCGGTTATCAGTCATCCTGATTTCGAGAGGGAGCTCGTTCCACAGAAGAACTGATTGAATATTGAAGGAAGAATGAACAAGGCTGGAGTTATGAGTGGTACAGGCAAGGAGACGATTGTTAGAAGACCGTAAGTTATTTTCTATGTAGTCTGGTGGCCTCCTCTTCATGTGCCTACACCATCGCATCCTAATCTCCTGTATGACTGTACTACTCATTACTTTTCGCTGGTCAAAGCCAATTAGCTGTTAATCACTATGAACCATTACTTAACTCTTTTTCGTCAGTACTTTCTGCGTATTCGTCATCGGTCGTGAACCTTAGATTGATATGCATAATCCATTCAAGACAGAGACAAATCTATCTGTCAGTACTAATATATATTCGTCACTGAGTAACAATAACAATTATTCATCATATTCTTAACTACTATAAATATTAAACAATAAAATAAAAAAACGACTGGGATAACATAAAAAGATTTGGGTCAAAATGAAAAATTGCAATGAGGATAATAAAAATCACAGTAACGGGTAATAGTCGGCCCGTTAGCTGCGAGTGATTATTGATGGACTGGTTTTTGTTTTATGTGGTGTTTTGAAAGCATTACTGTTTATTTAGTATTACCAGTGTTACGGACACTTACGGGCGCGTGTCGGGGAGGAGACTCGTCAAGCGGAGCGTGCTGTGTGGTACGCGCTACGTGCGACGTGCCCGTGGTACGCGATGCGTGCCTTATTGCACCCACTAACGTAAACATTGCGTTTATATTTACATTTAAAAATACTTACTAGTTGGAAAAGACTATTTGCTAACTAAGATAACTTCTTGCTCAGCGTGTTGTTTTTTAGACTACGTGCCAAAGTTGGTTCGTTTTCAAACGACATTGTAACACTTTATATCATCCAGATATTTAGCCAGGTTAGATAAATGTAGGTATGGGGAAAGAGAATCATGAGAATAAACTTAAGTTTAGAAAAGAAAGAAAGCAACACCAGTTGCTTTGGTTAAATTGAAGATTTTGTAGGATATCACACGTAGACATACTTTGCTAAGTTAACAACAAATACGATAAAATACAAAAGTAAGTATTATTATGAGTTGAATATAAACAGGTCAGCAGATAATAAAGCACAACTTACCTAAAAGGTATTGTGTATAGTTAGTAGTTTGGATCAAATCTTGTTGCAATATTGGCAGACCATATTTGTACACTTTATATTGAATGTGCAATACAATAATTACGTGGTGCCTAACCGGGACGGTGAACTTTCACGACGGGTGCCGGTAGGGATCGAACACTGAACCGATCGCATTCTCATGACCCGAGGGCTCCGAGGGCCGCCCGGGCTAGGGGCCCGGCGATGTAGCGCGACTGCAGGACAGCCACGGGAGACCTACATAGCCAACGGCTAGCTTTATGATCACCTGGTACCTACAACCAAGTGGACGTAATAATCGACAACCTTTGCTCTCTGCTACGGATTAGGAATGCATTTCATTGTATTAATTGATCATGGATATATTGAAATGGAAATAAATGTGAAAGTGTTTATTTATTTACTCAAGTTATGTTTTCTGTGCTGCTGCAGCAATTAATTGATTTTTTTAAGGAATGAAATCAGATCAGAAAGCACGTCATGTCATTTTAGCGACCTTGGGCAAATACCTTATTATAATTGAAACAATCGCGCATGCGAGTGAAGCTGCAGGTAAAAGTTAAACTTGATGAAACTTTTAAAATTAAAATTGTCTTTTGTAAGTTAATTTTTTCGCTAAATAAGTTATGCGTGTCCCGCGGGCTCGATCACTATCTCTCATGAATTAAAGATAAACGCTGCGCTGCCGCATGCGCTGCGCGCGCGCACCTAATGTATCGCTACTAAACTAAACAAATCTACATTACAAACTAAATGATTTATCACTTCGTTAGCCGCACGCTCTCTACTACTAACTAACTAGTAATTATAACACTGATACTAAAGTAAATACCGGATCTTTTAATGTTTCCTTACCCGTCTATTAAAATGATTGAAACATTCAATATCTACAAAAGCATGAAGATTCTTAAATATCTTTTCGATATTGAATTGCTTAAATAGTGGTGTTTAATAGGTGCACATTCCTAACTTAGAACATTCACCATTGTTAGAAGAATTTATTTAACCACAGCACGTCGACTTAATCACACATGTTATCGGTGTAAACACAAGCCGACTGCAGCATCAGACAGTCGCCAACGAAGCAATAACTATGAACACTTGCGTACAATTGAAATAATACAAGCAGAGCTCGAAGAACCGGCTTTTGTATCCTCAAACATACTCGTATAAGTACATACATAAAAATGTATGGAACGAGGATTAATAATATATTGCGCCTGAGACCACCCACGAGATCAGATTTGCATTACTAGGATATCAAAGCATCGTGGAGTTGTAATGTATTTTTAGTTGAAAGTTGCATACTCACTACACAATACACATTCAAAAATATATGTTTTGGTTTGATCAACAGTAAACTGTAAAATTTCGTTTTTCTTTTAAAATCAGAAGATGTACTAAGTATACATTACAAATTACAAGTAGTTATCAACAGAAGATAATGATTATATTGATGACTGATGCCGGGTGCATGTATTAGCGACACCCAGTCACGCACACGAGCACTCTTCGTTCAATTTACATTTCAATGAAGATCCATATTTGTTGAATTTTATCTTTTGTACTGTTTAGTATAAGTAATAAGTAAATGACCTATAACTAAAACACGCAAAGTCACCCAGTCATGTCATGCGCATGCCACTTTCTCAAAACAATAATGTTATACTTAGTTAAGTAACTGTGGTAAAATTTAAAACTTGACATACCTACTGCTTGGTTAATGGAACAACGTTAAATTATAATCTTGGAGCGAATAAAAGATATGATCTATTTAAAATAAATTCCACAGATATAGAAACTTCAATCGATATATCTTTATTAAAATGATCCCGGGGTTATTTATAATACATGCAAAATACAGAATTGCAAGTGCTGAAAACTGTTTATTTATATTTATCATCTACCAACTCGTGGTTCGTTCCTCGGGGTTTATAAAAAACATCTTTTTACATTTCTTCATATATTAAAATTTTCATGAAAATAAAGCTAATCACTCTGCTCCCTTTGTTATTAACTTGTTTTATAATTATATTTAACGACAACGACAAGTAGAATAATGTTTACAGAATGCAAAATGTAATGGCTCCAATTAAAATGTTAACTTGCGACACGCCCACACATGTGACGACTGCAATTTTAGTATAATTACACCATTTTTTGGTGAACGTAAAAGTAGTTTTCAAGAATGCGGGGTATTCGTGTAAATATATTATAATTGCGATAATTCATAATAAACAGTAAGTAATTAATTTTCATTTTGGTATACAATACATGTATGATTGTAGGTACCTACCTACTCATATAGGAGGGCAAAGTAACCGGTCTTTATGAACGCACAGGAGGTTTCCATAATTAGTTCGAGATAATAATCACGACGAGGAGGCCGCTTGCAAAATAAATAAAATATGTAACCAATAAATAACAGCGTCTCCTCGGAGCAAGGACGCAAGGACGCTGCGCCCTGCGCCTGCGCCTGCGCTTGCGCTCCAAGCGTTGTGCACTATTATATTGATATAAATGCCATTTATAACAGTGCGCTTCAACACACAGAACTCACGCTGAAAATATCCGCTCGAAATAATTTTTGTGATTACTTAACATAGACAGTCAGATAATAAAAGCGTAAGACGCGATATTCTGTATAATGAATAAAAAAATGCCTTAGTTAAGAAAAATTGGAAAGTAACACTCGAGGGTTGTATTTATCAATCAGTAGATACCAGTCGCCCGTGAAGCTCAATAACAATACGGCATGGCTGCTAAAGATCACGTTAGTAACGAATGTGTTTTTTAAGTTTAAATCGTCTACTAATCATGTATTTATTTAAATATTAAAAAGCATAGTTATAACCTTATAATTGTAAATTCATGCATTACGATAACGGTAGAATTGGTGACCAACGTATTGGTGCATTGTTGGCCAGTGTTGGCGACCAATAGTTTTGCGCCCAGCGAGCCGATTAACGGTACGCAACGGAACTTTGATATTGCAATAATAATAACTTCATAATTTATAAGGTGTAACTTTTGCATACAGACTGTTTCAAGGCATAAGTTTACGGCGAATAATGTCGTTATTTCCCAGACTAAAATGTTGAAGGTACGAGAAGATACGGAAAATATGTAATACAACGGGAAGGGAGACTCCTATTGCATAAAAGACAACACAAAGCAGGTATCTAATCAAGATGGGATCACCATGGTGTCCTACCGAGCCAGTGCTGCACAGTTTATGGTCTAGTATGTATGAATCACAGAAATACCTTTATTTTATTATTCTTCAGTACATAGACGCATGACGAAACAAGGATTGATTTGCAACAATACGCTTCGGTACAGCGAAATTAAATCAAAATAGGATTTTAAGATAAAATTATTACATATTTTGTTGGTTTTATTAACTTAAAACTTCATCAAATAGATAGGCTAAATCTACAGCCAGGAACAATAAGATGATTTGGGGCCTTACCATGACGTCCTTATAGCGCACGGAGTAAAGTAATGATTCAAACAATCATCGATATCAATATTTTTTATTACTCTCTCCACTGGTTATTGTACCTCGTGTTATAGCGATACATTTTCAATCGTAATTTGAAATTCGTAAAATGTGAACTTTATTAGCTTTAGGTTGTCCGTTATACGAAATTCAAAGTTGGCTTAATAAAAGAAACTCGGCGATTTTTTATAAAATGATGCCAGTTAAATAATGAAAAATTAAATGATATCGCATGTTTTTGTAGTTTGCACCAAACTACAAGTTATTTAAATATGCATAAGAGCGCGCGTAGACAGCGGCACTCGAGCACTCACAGCACCCCTTACTAGCGCATAGCAAACTGTTATATAGCCTGTACAGAGTGTACAGACAGACAGACAGACAGACGCGGTCGCCTCTCCACAACAATATTAGCATTTTATCATCGTAGCCCTTAACATAATACTAAGAGTACTTATGCAAATGGCTAAGCATGCCGAGCTCAGTAATTATCTTACAAGTTTTAATTAGATAAAACTGATAATATAAATAACTGTCTGTTAATTAACTGTCCTATTGTTGATCACAGGTCTCCTCTATAAGGAGAGACCTAGACTGTGCTGGTCCACTAAGCTGGTTGCATTTAAGGACTTAAACCTTGTGTCAAACTTGATACACTTAATAGAACGTTGTATGAAGGTTTACTCACGAAATCATTCTTCAGTGTTCAATGTTAGAATGCCAGTTTTGGATTCAAGATAGAAAATGCTGACTGACACCGTGTAAGTAGGTACTTAGTGCTAACATTTGTTTGTGTCTGTAAATTTAGACAACAATCCTTAAAATATTAGTTATATAGATTCTTTATTGTACACCAAAATACATATTGCATAGTTTTACATATTAGTTGCTGTAATTCAATTACCTATATTATGCCTATTTTGTTTTATTGTTTCCCAATGAAATCAGTCTAACAGTAGATGCAGTTATAATTACCAGGGCATCATAACAAACAAGTAGTTTATATATGACAACAGAGCTGTGGAGGCGCGGTCTCGTCTGCACGTAACAACGCGCACCGCGCACCGCGCACCCAATGATGCGTGCGACAATTACTAGTAATTACTACGGACTAATCATTGCTTACACCATGTTACTGTGTCGGTCATGCCCTATTTACGATACTAATCCAGTTGTTATCAACGTTTCCATCTAGTAATAAAATTAAATGTGATATACTGCATGGTAGGGGTTACAAAAAACAACTAGGTGTGGCTTATGATGCAAAGGAAAGCCGCACGTTTTAGACAGCCTTATATTTTGCGTTTACCTAATACGTACACAAAATAACGATCTTGCATTACTAAACAGTTTAATTACTTCGTTTTTTTTCTTTTATTTGATCTATATTTTTGTATGGTCTGTTATTCCCGTTCCTATCATTATCGCAAAATTAAATGTTATGTGTCTGGCAATTAAAATGGTTTTTCGACTTTCAATATCACGTTTAACATTTAAAGAGTTTGACATTGTCGTGTTTGGCAACATAACAACATAATATTAGTCAGTTAATACAATCTAGTAATAAATAATAGAAACAAAGTAAACTTCACGTCACAAAAGCTCTGATCTCTTTCCACTGACAATTCACGCACGAGCTCAATGGCGCAGACAACACATAACAGTATCTGAATACATACATCTTTTCCCTTGTCAGTGCAATTTCTAAACCTAATCTATCGTAATAAGGGTGATAATGTCTTGTTTAAAGGGTTATCTACTGGTGCTCCGATGACATAGTAATTGGACAGACGTGTATGAGAGCATAATGGGTGTGTCGTGCTGACATGTTGGTATAAGACACAATAATGTGCCATAATGCAACCATTTACGATCATTATTGTCAATTATGTGTTTTGTGTGCGTCAAGTGTCTCTCTCCGGCGATAATAATGTGCCAATAAACATGTCTTACATATAACGAAAAGTATACAAAATAACCTTTGACAGTCAGTTTTAGATAGTTTATTCTCGGATATAAAGTAAAATCGTTACAAGGCGACCATCAGCAAGCAATTCTATCGCTATATGATGAACACAAATATAATAATTCCACTATTACATTCTGTATACTCAGACATGTATATTGTATACTCTTTTGCAAAGCTTGTAAGTTTGTTTGTTGGGGAGAAATCTGAAATAACAGATTCGATTCTGAACATTCTCACAAGGCAGTCGAAACTCCCTATTCGTTCGCCAGCAGAAGCCAATGTAGACCACAGTCTACATCTAGTCGTGTAAAGGGAGCATATTGGATTCGGTCCACAACTGTGAACTTTTAAAACATTGATGTAGTATAATCGAAACAGACAACTATGTAGACCAGTCATGAGATCCGGACATCCTTAGCTACAGGCATGAGTCAAATAGAATAAGTAAATCTAACACATTTGGGTGTGGAAAAGCTGTGTGACCTGGACCTGTGTCTTCAACATGTTTTCAAAAATTGGGAACCAAATTCGCGGTAAAAGATTAACTTTAACAGAAGTGGATGCTTAAGCAGCAATTAAGTCTATTGACCAATGCTCATCTGTAGCTCTAGTCAATCGATAGTTTATTTATGTTTATTCCTTCGCACGTATTCGTAAACAAACACTGAGTTAACCACACTATGTCGTTATCAGAATGTGCACTTATATCAAGCATTCTTAATCATCATTGGTGCGTATACGTCACGCGTGTTAGCGATTACATTTTTGTCACAATTTGACTAAGTAACTAGTTTTTTCTGTTTTATATCACCAAAACCTCCCACTACTTTTGCTTTATTATATTTTTTTCTGTCCATCCAAAGGTTGCCTGGCAGAAATTGCTTTTAGCGATAAGGCCGCCCATTGTACATAAATATAATATCTGTATAATAAATGTAATTGGTATACAAGAGTTTTCTATCTATCTATCTATATCCAACGCGCAATAAATACAATAATTTGTAGGCAAGTGAATATATTTTATTGGCCTGCCAAATATTTTTTTAAATTCGTAAATATTGGTACTGAAATTGCCGAAAAAAGCTAGGTGTAAGTGGGCTGGCCACAGACAAGGTGGACGCAGCGCGGTCAAATTCGACCTGGACGACTATGGTGTAACGATCTGGAAATCTGGACTTGTTTACAGGGCATAAGTCAAGGAAAACATGAAGAAGGGACAGGGCTTTCCGCAGCTATCAGACGTACAATTACCAAATATGTTGGTAATTTTAAATTAATGGAATATTGGAATCAGACACACTTAAGTGCTGTGCGGTACTGATTACATTAAATGATAACGGCCGTATTTTGACAATCTACCCGGATGTATGGCAATTGTAAAGTAGCAGCTCTGATGTACGCATGTGTGTGTGTTGCCCACGCGCAGATAGACGGGTACGCCGCGCGCCGCGCCGACCACTCGGCGACATCAACAAACAGCACAAAAAACGCCGCCGCGTACTACGTTAAGTACGTACGTATTACAAATAAGGCAATGATGATACAATCACTTGTTGTACAAATTGTGCTTTATTATTGCGATTCCTTACCCATGCGCATGCGCACGCTAGACGCTACCTACTAAATATAACTATATTAGCTGTTGCCCGCGGCCCCGCCCGCGTGGATGTCGGTTATCGCTGTAAAAAGTAGCCTATGTGTTATTCCAGACCATAATCTGCCAAATTTCATCCGGATCCGTTCAGTAGTTTTTACGTGAAAGAGTAACAAACATCCATCCATTCATCCATTCTTACAAACTTTCACATTTATAATATTAGTAAGGATTGAAAGAGTTCAGATGTTAGGTTCAGTAGACAAATACAGGTATAGTTATGCACCCTCTATCTCAATCTATTAATAATGTTTTTTTGAAGCTAATTATGTTTTTTTTTGTCAGATCTGATCAAATACACATACACAATGCAGGACAAAGGGCTCTGTTTCAAATTCAGCAGTCCTGAACAACTAACCGATAGACGCAGATGATAGAATGTTGCCTTCATGGTAAACTACAGTATGCATCGAGGTTTTTTTTTTAACAAACAAGCATACGGCCCGCCTGATTTTAAGCAGTTACTTGTGCCTATGGACGTTAGCAATACCAGAGGTATTTTATACACCAGGGATTTAAGACGGAGTATCCCTGGGTTAGGAAAATGTTTCTTTCAAAACGCATTTCTAGATTAGCGCTGGAAACTTGTATTCACACACAGAAACACAACTACGACGCTGTGTGTAGTTATTTGGCTGTGGCAAACCCGACCGGGGATGGACCTGCACCTTACAGAATAAGGTGCAGGTCCATCCCCGGTCGGGTTTGCTCGCTAGTACCTCTCTTACGCTCGCTATTATACTTTTTGCAAACATTCTAAACAATAAAGTAAAAAAACCCACCGATGTAAATATTCGCTCGCCACGCATGCCATTTACAGGTCAGAGAAACTCGTTAAATCGCAATTTTTCACGGTTCTCGCAGCGAAATACTTATATAACTTCATACAACTATAGTTTATGAACAAGTAAACGGCCAGTCACGGGTTTGCTTAACCACCGGCCATTAAATGTACCATTTTAGACATATTGTTTACAAGCATCCTGATAGACAATGTCCGTATCCATGCATCGAATCAACACTCGAGACCAATCGAGATGACTCGTTACATTGTCTCGATAGAAACAAACAACACTAAAGACCACTTATATTTTCGACATAGGGAACTAAATCCAAGTGCTAATTTTTACCAGAAGCCGCTATTATGATAGTGGAGTACTTAATACGAAAAGGAGATAAGCGTAGACCTTATCTATATTTGGATATTCACTGAATATTTTTAATAATTTGCGATATCGTAGAACTTACCTATAGTTTTATTAATCCAATCCGCCAGGTCCTCCTGCAGCGGGAACAGCTGTCTCGCCTGCGAGTACAGGATCTTCTCCCGGTAGAAGTCTTCATCCTCGGTGCAGGGCGTTTGTGCCGCCAGGGCACAGTCAGCGCGCTCAAAGCTGCTGCTCATCTTTCTATTTACCACTATATCACTGTGGCCTATATGCCGTTCCTCTTCTTCCTTTCCCCCTTCGAATGAGCTTCTGATGTATTCAAAGGCATTGGTCCTCTCAAAAGCGTTGAAGATTCTGTCAAAGTTGCCGCTGAGCGGACGGTCGAAGCTCTTGGGCTCGACGGACGTTGGGGAGCTGACCGGACCCCACGACGTGCGACTCCCGATAGCCGTCGGTCCACAACGGTAATATGCCATCCTTCAGCTTTACACCTGCAACAATCAGAATACATTTCATTATCTATCACTATCATAGCAAATAGCATTAGCATCACGCTATTTCCTCTAAAAAGAGGGGCGTACCGTAATAATTTAATATTATAAATATGAATTAATTAAATATTTCTGAGATCACAATAATATGTGCCACACAAAGATCTCGTAGAAACTTAAAGAGTTGTGCCGAATAAGTATGATATTTACACAGGCGTTACAGAGCGGTATATGTAGTTACATAACATCGATACATATGTATTGTCTTCCAAAATAAAGAAAATTTAATTGCTTATTTAGTACCTACATAGTTTTAACAGCAACGCTTAGCTCATAACGAAGCAGCTAAATAATTAAGTTTTCTGTTATTATTAGCAAGGAGGTTGTTGATGGTTACAATCCCGCAGACGTTTCAACTAATATGAACTAATTTAACAAGTCAGAGAACACTGCGGCTCTAATTTAGTGCACGATACTAATTTGCATGTCTGACAAGGGCCCTGCTCATAATGACGTGCCGAAGGTCGCGCCGACAGACATACACTAATTAAGACAACTCCTATGATTACTGACAGAAAAATATTTACACGTGACAGCTGGTAATTAAACTATTACGTCATTACATTGGAACATTATACATAATTATATATATATATACGTACGGAATTGTTTTGATGTGATGCACACACATTATTGTATATTATTATGTTGACGAAACATTTTCAATATGAAGAATAAAGCAAACAAATACGATTCCACAATAACACATTTTCATTGATGTATCAGCATAATAAATCTTCCCTGTACTTATAATATACTTACTTTTGTATACTTATATAGGTGCAGAATGTATAATTAGATGAATAGCATTTCTTATCACTATTATTTGTGAATGTTTAAAATAAAAGAATATTTTAAAAAGCATACACTAATAAATCAAATTATACATCCAAAGATATTATCCTGCGAAATACCTGTGACCACACTGACCACAATACACAACGACATACAAGGTAACCTAAATATGATGAGAACTACACTATCTAGGTAGTAGGTACACGGTATTCGTGAATTCGTGTGCCGCCGCCTCAAGACCCGGCTCACGTTTGTTGCGCCCGCGCCGCACGGCGACGAGTCGACGCAAAAAAACCAGGAGCCGCGGCTAGATCAGACGCTCACCATATGTGGACGAAGAATAATTCGTGATCCCGCGATACGTGAGCATTAAACGTACTAAAGGAACAGGACGATAAAGGAACTATGACAGGCTTTTATAAAACTTATCAAATAGATACGTTTAATATTTGATTTACTATTGAATTATTTATTTATTGCGGTATTGGAAAAGGTATTTCTAAATTTAAACATTTGAAACATGTCGCAGGAATTCATAAGGCATCGAAGGGAAAGGACATACAAGCGTTGACATAGATACCAGTCGCACGGCTCCGGCTGCTCGGGACGTTTATGCTCGTACGTATTTCGCAACAGCTAGATTTATTTCCTTTATTAAACGACTCAGATATAAACAGCTCTTAAAATATGTTAAAAACACTGCATGTCATGTCATATTGAAAAATAAATAGGTAACTAACTAACTAGTTCCAACAACTTAGTTTAATCCCTGTACTATGGGATGTGTCAGCCTGCAGTGATGACAGATTGTGCTGGTCGTAAGTAGAGGAAGGTGCAAGAAACGTCGAGTAAGTCCCGAATGTATTCCCGTGGTGCAGTAGTGGACCGATGTGCCAGATCCTAGGGATCGTGGTGCGACTGCCATTGACCGCATGGAAACTTCAGCAAGTTCTTAGATACATAGATAAAAGATTGGGTGGCAAACAAGCATACGGCCCACCTGATGTTAAGCAGTATCCGTAGCCTATAGACGCTTGCATTACCAGAGGTATCACTTGCGTGTTGCCAACCCATTTTTTTTACACCAGGGCTTTAAGATAGAAGTAACCCTGACCTGTACTCACACACAGGAACACAACTACACCGCTGTGTGTAGTCATTTGGCTGTGGTCTTCTGTAAGGTGGAGGTCCTTCCCCAGTCGGGCTTGCTCGCTATGGTGCCCTACCTCTCTAAAAATTGATTGAAAATGTGTCTCCACTTTGCACGTGGGGGACCTGCCTAAGGACAAGTGCTGATTGTGCGTACGTGTCTTTTACGAAACAATGAGTTATGGAGATTAGCAATATTATGTTAAATGCTAATTCTGCAGTTATAATCAATTTGCGTCCATTCATAACTTTGAGAAAATATAGAGATATGCATCGATGAAGGTATAATCGGTGGTGGCAGCTTGGAGTCGTGTGTGTCGTGGAGCGGCGTCCATTGTGGTGTGCACTCGCGCATGCGCGTGACCACGACGCGAATGTACCCACGGACATGTTCCGTACGCTTTTGGGCAAAATATGTATTACCGAAAATGGTGTGTGTCGTTTTATTGTATGGTATGGTAATAACATTTATCGTAGGATATTTAAAGGGCAAGAATTAAACAAAATAGCCTGACGAATACGCTAAGCATTGAACTTAGACGTTCATTGTTAAGCAAATCCACCTCGTGACCATGATCCTTGACGAAAGGAAGGACCAATCACAAAGAGACAAAGATAAATATGATACATAAACTCTATAGCTACTAATATTATTAGGTTATGTAAGTTTGGATGAAGGGTAATGTAATGTGTAAAAGTACTAGAAATATCCAGCACTAAATAATAGGGAGCTACATCGTCCCCGAGTGAATCTAGTATTATATATTATATTTACATGATTATTTCCCACTAAATGGTAAGTTATTTTCTCTAGGTACTTATTTAATTTATGTAGTGAAGATCCACCGGGACGGCGGCGGCCCGGCACCGCCCCAAGCCCGGCAGGTCTCAACAGCCGTACGACACGGAAACTATATAAAAATCGATCCTAACAGAATTGGGACAATATTTTGCATGCCATTATAGTATTACAATGCACCATATTGAATCTTTCTCCAACTATTTAAAGTCTGATTTTGTTTAACATTTGTTTGATGGAGGACATCACGCGAGGAGGTGCAGCCAGTTGCGGTTTTCTTCAAAATGATTCTAGATAATACGAAAACTAGTAAAGTTATAAAAGTAATGTTATTTCTAAAACATAAATTCCATGTGGAGGCAGTTAATGATGCGTTCTATCATGCGATGACTTCGGCATTACCATAAAGACTGTTTGGAAACTATAAGGTATACGTATCGAAATATTTTTATATCTCGAGTTTTATGTTTCACGTTGAAATTTAAGAAATATTTAACAATAAAAAGTAGGTACACGTTTTGCTTAGTGTGACTAACAGATAATAGCATTTCATATACAGGTTTCTTTTGCATAAAGTTAATCTCATAGAGTGGCAGCGTGCAGTGATTACGAAACTTATGTCAGCCTTGATACGAGTGCACCGAGCGGCTGTACAGAGTAGTACAGCTTCGACAACGCATCAATCAACTTAAAGTGGTCGGAGCTATCGACGCGCGATGCTGCGCAGTAGCGAAGGGCGTAGGTAGTGCCCACGCGCTGGGCCTACGATCCTACTACGTTAGGGCTGAGGGATAACAACGTTATCAGTTTTTTTTATAGGCATAATAAGACCTCATGAGTCCTGACTGTCATAAACTTATCATGAGTGAGAGATACCAGTGTACAAACAAACGGAAAACAAGGCTTTTGGCGTAAATATATTGTATGCAAAAGTTCGAAATCACAAGGGCTTGTTGCTCACAAACCGGACAAAACTTTAAAATTAAATAATCTAGAAAACGATTGTACTGAGTATGGATTGTCAACATTCCTTGTGTTCGCCTGTCAGCCCTGCGTGTATAGGTCAAGTTGAGCGGGGCATGCGCTCGCGCCGCTCGCGACGGTACTAGTCGACAAAATCGTCCATTTACGCAAATTGCTTGCCGCTATCGTCGCCGAAGGTCTCCCGCTCCAGGCCAATTCATCGAGGCGCTCTTGAGCCCGTTTACACGGCTCATTTGCGTGAAAAATGGACGTACATTCACTTGAAGATGCCGCTTTAAGGCTTTTGTGCGATGTCAACTTGCAGAACTGAAGTTTTGCATCTCAATGCTGTTATAGCATGTTTAATATGGCATTGTATATTTACTACATCTGTGCATAAAGATTGCATCGTTCACCAAGTGGGATGATTTATGATTGGGATGTCATTCAACCAGATCGCGAAACTTAACAGTCACGACATTCATTCAATTGAAACACTTCGCGAAAGGAAGATCTGATTAAATAATACCAGGGCGAGATGATCGCTAAGTGGTATGAATATAGGCGAGATACCGCCGGCAGCGAGGAGCGCACGGTTGATATGCTCCCAATTGAAACTCTTCATGATTGAATAATTCCAAGACGATAAGAACGCTAAGTAGTGAGATATTGGAGTGTATGAGCCAGGAGCGGAGGTATGCAGGCGAGAGGCGACAGTGCGTTGCTCCCGCTCCTTAATTGGATAATCGCATTCACTCCCTACTCACCAGGCACGCAGGCGCAGTCTACTGCACCATTGCAAGTCGCCTATATATTCGCAACATGCGCATGATGTCAAGTAATATCAGTTGATATTCTGCTAGCCAGATAGTTTTTTGTTTTAGTATAGATAGGTTATATTGAATGAGAAGTATGTTGCGTACCATCTCTGGTCTGTACTCGTATATTTCTGACAGTGGAATCACTAGAGCGGACCACCTCTATACGACTCACAAAATTGGATATAATCTACGAAATTGTACGTACGATGTGCCAAGGCCTAAGTACCTGTTTATAAAATAGAAGATATAAATTGTCTGTTAAAAACTCGTCAAAATATTGGATGGACTGCGAAAAAAATAAAAGGTTACCAAAATGTGCTGTTTTGAAATAATAATAAAACTATTACAAATAATAGTGTATCTTTGCATAATATCAACATGTAAATTTCAACTTTAGCTAATGTCGGCTTTCATTATGTTTTGAACATAGCCAGCGTGTCCAAGGTATCTAACATTAGATAAGCATAAAACACGTTGTAGATCTAGTCTCATCGATCGCATTAACTAGGGCTCAGCCGGCCAGATAGCCGCGTATGACTTATCTGCGAGTCATCGACCCGGGAAGCGAACTCGGGACGTTGACTATCGTACCGGATTAATGTCAAGAGATCGCCGATTCTCACTACTGCTTCAATTGATCCTGTCTACATGCAAACTCTTTGTTGGACAGACGTGGTCTTTAGTTAGTACGAGTATCTATATACTTGTTGAGCATTTATGCTGCCCTGGTATTTTATTTAAATTATACTATACAGTAGTCAGTTTGCTTCAGGTTTCATCTGTATAATATAACAAAAAAGAGAAACTAACATAAGATTCAGAGACAGCACTTCAAAAATATCGTATTTTATGAAGTTCTGTATCAGCGCCATAATAATCTGTATAATGAAATAACGTAATTGGAAACCCTTAACTATTACCGGGTCTATGGTAACCCGCAGATTACCTTTCCAATTTTATGTTGTAAGTCTAATCTCAAAGTTATGCAATTTTCACCACATTGAAGCGTTCGTCAGGTACAGGTTAATTTGAAATGTAATACAATAGGATGGGTTGCTAACCTATCTAAACTACGATGACTCCGGACTGTTCTATTTGTCGGTATCACAGCGGGTAGTTGTGACCGCAGTTGGCTGCCACCATCACTCAGTGCCGCCGCACAATTTTCGTGGCGTGTTGTCTTCACTCGCGTCTTCACCACAAGACACATATACTCGCTTTCGACAGAGTGCGTCGGGTATGTTGCGGTCTAACCCAATATTGTCTCTGGTTTTGTACAGTTACGTGTGTTGTTGTGACATAACAATAAGTATCAAATGTTTCTGTCCTAGATAATGACTGACTATGTGTTGGTCTCAATGGTCTCCACATTCTCCGGTCTTTTAGTCATTCGTTCTGAGGGAATAATGTAATGTATGCATATTCCGTATATTCTTAACGTATACAAGATAGATATTAATGTGAACTCAAAGTTTTCAATAACTCAGGATGTTATGAACCTCAAGTCTATAAACAGGCGATATTTTCCTTTCAAGAATTATGTACGACTAACATAATCAGGTGTTTAATTCAATCTGTGAGTTACCTGATTATGTTATAAACAAGACATAACACATTTCTCATTGATATCATAACAATGTGTCAACACATTGTGTTATCGCATTATTATAACGTAAGACAAATGATTTATTTTTGTAAAGGCATCTCCCGCACTAGGTAACAAACCCTGTGTCGCGGAGGACTGTACAAACATACAATTCACGAACATAAATGACACCCAGACTCGGAATAAAACATTTATGGATATTGTCCCGTATGGGAATCGAACCCGTCGGAATACCTCAGCGTAGCAGTCAGGGTTGCTAACCACTAGACCAACAGGCCAGTCTTTTAGTAGGCCAGTATTTTCCCCGATTTTGCAATATATCTCACTACCGCTCCGCTCCTATTAATCATAGCGTGATGTTATATAGCCTTCCTGGATAAATGCACTATTCAACAATAAAAGGATTTTTCTAATCGAACCAGCAGGCTTACCATGGAATCCAATACCAATCTCAATCCCGTTCCAATCCCGTTCCAATCCCGAACCAGTTTCAATCCTACAGGCCAATGAATTCGTTTGAAATTTGACATTAGCTCGATCCTAATAACATTTGGTACTCTTGACGCGATTTTGACATTACAAATCAAGTTTGGAATCGAGTCTGGGATCGACATTATACGATTACAAAAAGCTAACTTTTTTGGGATCGAGTAAACTCAATCCCAAAAATTACTGACAATAATAAACTATTATGTGTGATTTATTAAGAGATTGTCATCAATAATGGCACGTTTAGCACTTATATATAATATTTTGGATAATACGCATGCATTGGATGTGTGACAAAGGCAGAATTTAAACCCAATGGTGCATTATGCCGACAACGCGTTTTCTAAAACGGTGACAATAAATAATAGAAAACAATAAAACATTATCTAATACTTAATAGAGAATTTCGACGTAATAAGAACTTTTGATACTACATTATATACTAATATGTAATTATATATTGGAGTTGCTAACTTATTTTCTCTGATTTATGAATTTATTACTAGCGAGTGTGGTGTGTGCTGAAGTAATGAAAGTTTTCGTATTACGATATTTCATAAGATAGGTAATCATTTAAATTGTGTGGTGTAAAATGCATCTATTATGTAGTATTATGTATGCCCACCGGGCAACGGAGATGGCTGTACAGGGCCGCAGTGTGTGAATTTGTGTGAAATATATTTTAATTTGTAGGTTTAGACTAATTGTTCACTGTTACCAAATTCCACAGAAATATATAAAATGGTTTTCTTTAAAAACGAATCTTCATATAGCGGCTGTACAGCTATCTCCGTTGCTGCGTGTATCTACCTACATTAGTGCATAAGGTAACTAAAGTATTTAATTTGATAAGGACAAATAAGTCGTACTGTCTTATAAGCTTTCCGAACTCCACCTAGTTTGTATATATTTTTTTAAACAAAATAATGGTTAGGTATGGAAAGCTATTCGTATAATATAAACATATTATGCCGTCGCTGACTATTTTGTAGTTCTATTATAGAGAAACATGTCCATCATACATTATTATGTTAAATTAAAAATAAGACAGCACTTTCTATGAAACCTTGGGCTTGATTTCTTCCGACATCATTATGAACAATCATCGTTATATTTCAACAAATTAACACAAAACGTAAATCATAGTACCTATGTATCATCTAAAATAACATAAAAATCTATATCGACGTTTTCTATTCTTATAAAAGTAAGATATAGTCTCAAATACATTAAAAATATAGGTATTGTATTGTATTGGCTATTGTTTGTTGACAAGTTGAAGTAGCGGGAACTTTTTTTTTAATGGAGGGTTGCCATTGTAATCATATAATTTATAAAATGTATTTACTTATTAATTAAATATAAATATTTAACCAGCTGAAATATATGCGAAATATACTTTTAATGGTAATTCATGCTATAATAAATATGAAAAGTAATAATTAATAAATATTTCACATTATTTAATAATATTTTATTTGTTAGTTTAATTTTTTTATTTGTATGGCAGCCCAGTATAGTCGATCGTGAACTCGATTCCAATTTCAATTACGATCGTGTTCAAGAGTGCCAATTTTATCACACACAGCTCGCAGTACAAAATGACATTCTAATTTCAATTTTTAAACGGAATCGAGTGTCCAGGGTAGACCCGCAGTACTTATTAGCGCGTTCAACCAAACAAACAAACTCTTCAGCTTTATAATATTTCGTATCCATTTCAAATGTTGTACGACTAATATGTAACAGCTTTAAGGACTCTATCGGTACCTTGGTAGTATTTCAAATGTTGATCGGTGCTAGTACTGCTGGTATACTTATTGCCTGCGTGTGCATGACGGGCAGTACTGAAGTTGCGAAGAATTTCGCACTAACATAATGTTTGTGATGTGACTTGATGATTCCAAATATAGACACAAAACGCCTACTACGTAAAAATAGATACACACACACCTCATGAAAGAGACACCTCATAGTTTGCATAAATATACGTTTGTAAATACCTATTACGTTATGCTGCAAATAAGTTGCATGTGTGGATAATAACATGTCGGTACAAAATAATAAAAGCTCTGCTGTTAAACTTCGCTCACGGGCCATGGCGCACGGTTCTACGTAAAATATAATATTGTATGTAACAAGCAGAGCAAACACCGAGCAACGTACGAGTATGAACAGTACACAGCACTCATAGTGCACTCTAACACCACAGAATAAAGTGCGTTCTCTTAACACAACCATTTTGTAAGCTTTTTTCAATAGGCTAGTGACAAGTGGAGCACATGTCATGAGATGTGAGCGAGTTCAGGTATATTTAAATTTTTAAATAATCTGTTGGATGACGGTTTAGTGTTATGAATTGATAATTCAATTACTTAATCAACCTTTTGTCCACCTTACATTATTCTGTTAATAATACATTTTAATTAATTTTAGTAACCTTTTACCCCTACGAGTATGTGTTATTATTTTCTTAAAGCAGCGTGACATTTAATTTTAATAAAACACCAAATATTTTGCAAAACGTTTAAAATAGATACACGCCATTTTGCGTGTCATAGTGTAGTTCGCTCGCTCGCTCGTAGGAAAATCGGTAAAAATTACTTATTTATTTTTCGCTATCGCTTATAACTTTGTGCCATTGCCAATGCCAATGTAATAACATTACAGGGCATTGCAGCGGAAGCTGCGCGGGCGCTGCTCTTATGTGTTCATTGATGGATCGAGTGCACTCAATCAATGGCGCTGGCGCAACACTACGCACTACGTATAGGGCTGCCTCGTTACACATTATATGTGTTATTCTTATTCCAAGTTCACTCGTTTGGGGACAAGGACAACCACAATAAAATACAAAAAAGACATAGATTAGAACCTTTTCAATTAAAAAGCTATCTAACAGCAGGGATGGTAGCACTGAATGATAAAGGCCATTCTAGCCTGGAATGCATAAGTGATTCTGTTCTGCAAATGATGGGACACCTATGATCATTAAATGTGTCCCTTGATACCCGAAAATTAGGGTTTACGGATGTTACTGATAGCGCTCAACTCGTGGCTACGTTCTGGAACACAATTTAGATTATCATCGACACGCTAATAAGAATAACGTATACGTATATGGTTCCAAATATCATCAAAAGAAGTACCTAAGTTGTTCAAAAATAGGTACTTAAAAGTTGGCAACCCTAGCAACATTTCGCCAATATGCACGCACCTTAGCATGACCAGGTTGATTGCAGTTAGCACTGTTAGATACATGTGAAGAGCGAAGAAAGATAGATATTATACGATTGTTCCATTTACTAGTGATTTATTTTAATGAGTGCGCGATTTCGACACGTGTGATATATGTATCTAATCTACGAGGAACTGAGAACAGTGAAGAGATGTTTACACAACTTTCTTCTTCTATAAATCGTCCAATCATTTGGTAGTTTTCACCTTTCACCCGGAAAGTTGTCTGAAAGTTTTGGAAATTGATGATTATATGGATTTCGACGTCCTCTTTCTGAATTTTAACTTTGCTACCATATTAGAAAATAGTGTCAAAATACAGTTTAGCTGAATTAAGAATATATAAAAATGAAGTTGAAATTAAAAATACACTTTTTACTATGATATTGCAAAGGTTTATTCAATCAACCGAAGGTACTGCTGCCTACACTCCCTGTCGTACATGTTGACAACTAAAGGGCCACAATTTGTCCCACTAGCTAAGTACCGAACGTAAGTACCACGCCCACACTATACACTTGATGTTCATATACAGAAGGACAAACAAATTACATGTTGAAACTGTTTAATTAAATATGTATAGTACGTGATTATTGACCTTATAGTTATTTTGTAATATTTTCAACTTGAAAGAAAAGGAAAACGCTGAGGATCGTGACGTAGCTATGGATTTTGACTAAGATTGAGGAGACGTTGATGAAGAAGAAGATGAGACGACGATTTATTATGAACTAGCTATTGCCTGCGGCCCCATTCGCGTGGATGTTGGTTATTGCACTAAAAAATATCCTATGTACTTGCCCAGGATACCATCTATCTCCTTACCAAACTTCATTAAGATCCGTTTAGTTAGTCGCGAAAACGTAATAAACAAGCAAATATACATACAAACAAACGAGCAATTACTTTTGCATTTATAATATTAGTATGTGTTTGTGATGACCGGTAAATGATATGAACAGAGATGCAACAAGAACGTCGCGACGCTTTGAAGTAAAAGATGGAGGTGCGTCAACAAGCTCGTGGCGGTATTAGTTTAGTTCATCACTTGACGAAATGTACACAATGCATCACACAATGCTTATTTGTTTGTTAAGTGCCGCTAACGAGAGAAATGTTCCACCGCAGCGTCTAACATACGCCTACACACACACACACACACACACACACACAACATGTTACTTGACGCGGTGCAAATTATTATTGATAATAACCTATTTTAGGTATTATCAATAAGAATTGAGGGTTACTGGGGTAGAGTGGATGCGTAAGGCAGAGGACCGGGTGTTGTGGGGTGAATTAGGAGAGGTCTATGTGCAGCAGTAGACTGAAACAGGCTAATTGATTGACCTTAATTTTTGGCTTGATAGAGATCGATTCCAAAGTTCTTCCGAAGTAGTTTCAAGTTCTAAGAATCTGCAGCAGTTATTTTCGAGATAACAAAGGATTGCACATAATTCTCGAACATTGAGTGACGGTGCGATAGTAAACCTCGACTGTATACTGGCCTCCCGTGTGGTTTCTTCTTTTCTGATTCTTAGAACTCTGCACTCTTCAGCGAGCTTGTTCTTTACTGTACCTTCAAAGGGAGTGTGGAAACTAATTTTCATGCTTTTATTTATTGTGGTAGTTAACATACCATGTTTCTGGTTATATTCCTGTTATTGTAAAACTTTTTAAACCACGTTTAATCAAATTTTGGTTGGCGGGTATTCTGGAAAGACTCGATAAGAATGAGTGACACGTAGTTTCCCAAAGATGCAGCGATGAATTTTTGAAAGTTATTAATTACACGTTCAATTTGACCAGAATGCTATTACCGACAATGAGCGAGCAACTATCTATTATAATATCTCTGTAATACATAGGTAGATACAAACAAACCAACCGTAGTCTGTTTTAATTTGTAGGTGCATGTCTAATTTAGGAGCGGAGCCCTAGGGTATTCGCGATAAACCGTTGTACCCGATTATCTTGCGACATACATATATAAGAATTAAACGCGCCACGCCACAGCGAAAATATTCATAAATAAACATAATAGCTACAATCTTTGTAATAACAAATTTAGTAGGTACATGTTTTTGTAAGTTCAAATTTTTGTCCAACAATGGCTAAAAAAGAAGGGTAATAAAATAATCAGTTCACAGATCATTGCACACACTGAGTAGTTAGTACAATACTCGTGGCGTTGCACTCATTGATCAAATGATGACATGTGTCATCAGTCAACCGCGAAGTGAACAGTATGCGTGACCACCGCCTATTGCCCCTGTTACCCTGGTAGCACATTTTGTGAACCAGTAACATTTTAACGTAGTGCGACGCACGTGTAAACTCCTATATCTCTTGATGCCCTTGTTTGTATCTACTCCAAGAATTTGAGGTTAAACCTAAGCTACCTCCTATCATTGCCTGGTACCTTAGTAAAGAGAATCGACTACATGAATCAGGCTACATTTGAAGGTGGTACACAAGCTCGATCGGTCTCTACCGTCCTGGTAGCACTGCAGTAAGTGCTAACGATAACCTATAGGAGTATTGGACCGATCACTTGGTATACAGCGTGTGTATTACTGTGTATTGTTTGCAAGTTAATGGCATTTACATGCTGATATTGTTCTGGAAACATACTCTGAATACATGGTAATTGTATGTTATGGTTAAGTAAGAAGTAAAACGAGGTTACCTTGAGACTTGACTTCATGTTAAATACAAATTGTAATTATAAGTATGTACTTCTTCGTTAATATCACATAATATACAAACAATTCTGCCTAATTTGCAAATTATAAGCATATTTGGTAGGACTAAATAATAACGTTAATGGTTGAAAAATGTAAATATGTAATATTATGTATACAAAGTACAGCAGCAACAGATCTAAGCCAAGTTTATTTTAGTATTAGATGCCCCCTGAAACACACATGTGTGTGTCCAAATGTCCGACTGTGCCTATGTTTAGACAAAATTCGGTTTTAATTATAAACATGGGTGTGTTAACAACAACAAGTAAAATTATTTAACAGATGTGTAAGCTTTTATATTTTGTTCTCGTCTAATATCAATCATGAATAATTTATATCTGACAATCACTTTATAGGCGGCAAACAAAAACATAGTGTTTTACGGCAACTAAACTAATTTAAGCCTTATCAAATCGCGATAGCTTCAATATTTCCAAGTACTTTAAGCAACTAACTACATGTCAAAAAAAACCCGCTAAAATAACCCTCAATAATTAATATAATATATAAACATGAGTTATTTAATAACGCGCGTATAAGTGTCAGCACCCGGGCGAAACGACGACGACGCGGACGCGACGAGTATTTGACAGCGGATTAAGAGCTTTATCAATAAAAGCTCTTGATTTAATGAATAACAGTAGACTACCACCGGCAGGGGTATTCCGTAAGAGTTAAAACCGAGCGACCGCAAAAACCTAGCAAAATATGGCTGTCAGATTGAAAATCGGTATTAAACAAGAGCAAAAACCGAGCATTTTTGACGTTTAGTCAATAGATTGTGCCGTCACCGAACAATCACAACTGACAGTTTGCGATCACAACTGTCAGTTTGCCATCGCTGTTTCTTAGAGAATCAACCGACGGGTGACTTCTAGTCCAACTAAATACTTAATCCTAAAAATGACATAATTACACTGTCTGTTTTCAAAATATCTGCAATCGGGTGTAGTGTAAAGGCAAGTTTACTCTGCCTCTTCTAATAATTTAGGTCGCATTGTTTCAGATACAGTAATAAACAAAAATAAACAATTGGTTCTAGTAAAATCAGTGATTATCCGAAGCAATCACATAACACCATTAAGTAAACCACAATGACAACTGATCAATTTATTAGTATCTAGTATTACATGCAAATTATCCAATTACAGCAAAAATCAACACTCCGCTCTTGAACTATAAACTAGCTTCATAAATTAGACTTAGCTGCCGTATAAGGGTACGCTGCGATACCTGACAGTGGCCGAGGGTATCAATCTAGCTTTGTGACTGAGATACATTACTGACATGATGGATTGACGGACAAGTAAGGCTGGCCAGTGGCCACCCTTCGGACTTTATTTGGAAGAATTGGAAGATGTTTTATACTAGAGAAATGGTTTTTGTCTTGCAGAGCTTCAGAAATATTTCATTTACTTACCCAAAGTATAGACTTTAACGATCTTGAATTTAAAAAGTCACTTTGAAGTTTAAGTAATGCTTCAACTGACACAATAAAACATGTGACCTAGTCACGGGCAACATGATAGACCTCCTTGCAACGTTGTAGCATGCGGATAATTCCGAAAACATTAGTGGGAGGGAATTTTAGAACTATCACTGTATGTTATCTTTAAAGGAAGAATGCATTCACAATATAAATAAATATAAACAATGTACCTATGCGGGTAACCTTGCAGTAGAAATGTTTATATCCAACATTGTATCCGCTCGTCCGTCGCGTCGTTCGAATTAATCGGTTTTACTAATTACAATCAAACTTTGCCTTGTAACATTTAAAATGTTAATATACAGATCATTACAATTAGATATGAATGTATTGACATCACAGACCGAGTCACGACTAATTTGCGAGGACATAAAGGTTTTAGTCACACTAAGCTAACTATTTGCTACTGATCAACATCCAAGCTAACGTTTTGCCACTGATTAACATCACTTAGGTTTTCGCATCGGTATTTGTGGTCAAGTTTAAGCAGTCTTCGTTTAAGTGGCTCAATTTTATCGCCATTTGTTTTTCTTGCATTTATTTTGGAAGGTTACGTTCGTACGGATTTCACGAATACGACTGACTGACTCATCATAACACAACACTGGTGTTTTCTGTTCCCACGAAGCAACACAAACGTATTTTAAATACAGATACAATATAAATTTGTTTTAGTATTGAATATGAGCTCCATGATTCTAGAACCCTGGGTGTACATAGAATGTTTTTTTTTTTTTTTTTTTTATACTACTTGGGTGGCAAACAAGCATACGGCCCGCCTGATGTTAAGCAGTATCCGTAGCCTATAGACGCTTGCATTACCAGAGGTATCATTAGCGTGTTGCCAACCCATTTTTTTACACCAGGGCTTTAAGATGGAAGTAACCCTGGGATAGGAATACGTTTGTTTCAAAACGCATTCCTAAATGAGCGCTGGAGACCTGTACTCACACACAGGAACACAACTACACCGCTGTGTGTAGTCATTTGGCTGTGGTCTTCTGTAAGGTGGAGGTCCTTCCCCAGTCGGGTTTGCTCGCTAGTATGGTGCCCTACCTCTCTTAATTTGATTTAAGTATTAAGCATTTTGTTCAACTCCGTTTTTAAAAATATAGCACAAGCGAAAGGAAAACGCATCTAATGTATTGTGCCTATTTAATTTTAGACTCGTTTTCCTCGAACATCACCGCATCGCTCTACACAAACAGGGCAGACTGCTGCTACTACTCGTCTTGTGAACAAAGTCAGCCTCGTGAGGTTTAAGTCTTTATGATTAGCCAATGCGAGGGGTCAGTCAACTGCAATGCTATGCCTATCTGGCTAGTAGATAAGTAAGTGTAAATGTTTTTTTTTTAAAGTTTATCAAGCTTGTACAAAAACACCAGCTGCCTGATATGTGAGAAATTTCGCCACTAATATTATTAATAAAAACGGTTGAACGGATCTAAATGAAATTGGCAAGGAACGCTTCTTTTGGAATCCTGGGGCCCTCCCCAGGATACAGAAAAAAGTACTACCCTATGTCCCTACACAGACTAGTACCTACTTTGTATCGCGGTGAGAGACATCCACGCGGGCGGTGCCGCATACTATAATCTGATGTCGGTATGTAAACCAAGTATCGGATTTAGTCATTAAGAAAAATATACATATAATATAAATTATTTTATTGAGACGAACAAAACTTATCTAATAACGTAGGAATGCTTGCTTTATACCACAACGATGAGCATTCACTGAACAGCTAACTCTATAATTGAGCTTTAGCAATCTGATGGACACATGAATGGCACAATGTATCGGTTAGTTCATATCGTTTAGTTAGAAAGTGCGTCACTCAATGTTGAAACATTTTTTCACGGCTATAATTGTAGAAGAAAGTGCGTAACATGTGGTATTGACTGTCACGTACGTTCGAGAGGATGTTTTCTAATAGCCACTGTGGACTCTGAATCTGTGACGTACCACCGCTGCACCGCGGCTCAGCAGTCAGCACCGGACACAATTGGTAACGACAAGCATTCTGTATTGTTAGATTTCTCATGAAAACGTAACAAAAAGCATACGTCACGGTATATACGTGCTCTTATATGTTACTGTGAGCCTGGTATGTGGCTGACAGATAAACATCTTCGACTTTTCTCGCTTTAGAAGTGTAGAGTTAAATGGTATAATGTGGTATTGCGAACGTCCGATATACATAATAATTTAGTCCAGCTGAGGTGTACATCACTTGACTTGACTGGGTGGTGAACTGGAGAGTAGCTATGTCTTCGCTACTAATCTAACGAAGTACTAATTTCATAATGATTTCATTTTCAAATACGCAATATTTGCAAATTAAATTATTCTCAATGTCATCATTGCGACATGTTAATTGTTCCTGCAGTTAGTGCGATTAGGCATCAATATTCGGATATTTCATTTGTCATCGCAATATTATTGCAATCCACTGTTCGATATAGTCTTACACTACGGGCTCTAATTCCAAGCCATGCTGCTAGCTCTGATCATGGCGGTGCGGTGCCGGTGCGGCGGTCAGAGCTATGGCAGGGTACAGTGTGAATAGAATTTTCTTTGACCACTAGTAGTTCTTTATCTAGACGCTATTCTTATTTATATATTTATATTTATACTTTTAAGGCATTCTTAAAGAACATCACATTATAATGCATGATTTATGACATGTATCATAACTAGACGCGTCTCATTAATTCCAATAATCTCCAGATATATTTTCTAATAATAGATGAACAATAGCGCAGGATCGCAAGCGCGCAGACGCGTGTGGTGCGCGTGCGCACTGTGAAAGTGCAGCAGTAATTAAATTGGGCGCGGACGCGCCGCGCGCCGCCTGCGCAGCACAGTTAGCACGGAAAGCGGAACTGATTATTGCGTCACAGTACAGAACATCTGCGAGACTATTGTCAGGGCCGCGCCGACATCACCACCTCCGTCAAAAGGCTTTATTATGTTAAACCTCATATTTACATATCCTACTGAGTTATGTCATTTTCACCATTTACACAAAAAACCAGACTAAATATTACAAAACCAAGTTATTCTGCTTGAAACAATTGAAAATTCAAAATAGCGTACAAACTTGCAACGAACCTGAATAGATCAAGTGAAGCAGTCGACAACCCTAGAGGAAGTTAGTAAAGCCAAGTGAGCAGTGAGTAACAATTAGGGATTCGCGAGCAAGTGTGTGTCGGTTACACCCACTTACTAGCACTTACGTCGAGTTTGATCATCAGATAGCTATCTCGATGGAACGAAAGCAGAGAGACGGCAATTAGAACACCCGCTTTTGTTCCAATTGAATAAAACTAATTTCTATTGTCAATTTATGAATTTAAAACTGTTTTAACGTTTAATTAACCTCTTGCGCCTTCAGGGATCATTGCTACGTGACCAAATATACTCTTTTCAACTGAAAACAAATACCAATTGAAGAAACAACAAATCTTGCAGATTAACCACAACCAGCAGTTCATAATATCAGAGCAGTAAATCACAAAATGCCAATCAACCCGTAAAGGCTAAATGACATAACATTAGTCAGAGCATGACAGCCGCCGCGCCGTCTGCTCCCCGGCCGCGGCAGCCTGACCGGGCGATGACGCAATCCTGACGGTTGGCACTGTGGCCCCTGCTGACACTTCTTTGATCTCCTTGACGAGCGTGAAGTCGGTTTCAATTAGACCAACTATAATGACCCGTGGCCGCTGATTGATTCCGTTGTCACTAACAATGGATTCGGGAAGTCGTTATTGCGAAATCGTAAACATAACCTAAATGTACAATTGGTTACAGTAAGGATTAAGTCTAATTTATGGACTTTACAGTCCGAACTAAGTTTCCTTATTACTTAGAAGGAGAGATAAATGCAAATAAAGCCAGAGCCCAACTGCTAACTGGTGTAGATGTAGCTTTATTGCATTAATTACAAATACAATTTACTAATAATAACTCAATTCTCTGCAAAATTGCAACCTGTAATGATGAATAATAGTAACTGACATGGTAGACGTCGGAGATAAATGAAGTGGCATGAAGACGTCTGCTATGTGGACGGTAAGAGCCGCTGATATAGAATCTATTGCCAGCACCGAAAGTTCAACATGGTAACGAAGTGGACGTGCGTCCAATAATAGATAGTTATGACAATAAAATTATGCCTACAAGCCGTAGAGAGCCGTAATCCCGCCGCACGCATTCGTGTTTAACTTTGAACGTGCCCAAAATGGTTCGGACGTCGACAAGCGACGCGATAAGCGGATAAACTGACGCACATTATTCAGGACGCGGCGCGTGTAGAAAGCTGCACATTTATTTAAATACGATTCTCAACTCTATACAGAAGCGTTTAGAAGCAGTTAGAACATCGACAGTTCCGTAACACGAACCAATTGTGTGCGAGCGAGGTCTGGGCCCGGGTCATGCTGTTACCTAACTTGCGTCCTTTTTAAGTTTAATTGCACCAAATGCATCGTCGCAATTATGGATGTTGTCGCGCGATGTATCCGTTCCCACTGCGTGCTATTGTGCAAACTGGGCCAGGACAGGGTACTTACTTCGTAATTGTCAGTTTCTCTACGTGTCACAAAGTCAGTTAACGCACGGCGCCAATTAAGTTTGTGAAGAACTAAATTAGCAAAATTATGTCCAAACAACAGGAAATCACTTGAAAGAGTAATATTGGAAGAGAGCCACTTGACTAATGGAGTACGGACAGATGAGGTTAGACTCTTTAGCATTATGTATATACCATTAGTGGTCAAGCGCTCCTAATCTATTACCGTTTACGTTGACATTCGTAAGAAGCCACAATTATAATCAAATCGACAAATCATTATTTCAATTGGTCTCAAGGCCACGAGGAGGGCTCCGTTAAGCCTTGGCGTTAAATTGCGTGGAATATAAACGTGAACGTGCATCCAAAATGTTTAGGTACTAGGTAGGTACCCAGTCTATAACTGGCTTTATTAAAATTGCATTCAGATTATAAAAGAGGTGACCATAAATCAACAGTATAATTATATTTACGCAGAAGACGCAAATAATACAACTTAAACAAGCCTTCCACTCCTGTATAAGGTATTCAATGCCTATATTAAAGATGTCCGAGTATTTATTATGAGGACATAAAAATATATTGAACTTTTTATAGACGACAGTAGCCAAATATTTGTATAAGTGTCAGAGCGTTAATTACTTTGTCGAAAATGATCAGTTATTAACATTACACAGCAACGTGTATGGAGAGTAGGTATGCTTAATTACCTACGTGTTACGAGGGACACGTTTTGCTGTGACATTTCAGTTTCTTGTCAAGTTAAAATGTATATTGATGATGTGAAATGTTCAAGACGAATGAGATACTGAAATCTTTACTAATAATATAAATCTGATAGTTTGTTTGTTAGTTTATTTATTTGTAACCTTTTTATAATTAAACGGCTGACCGGATCGTATTGAAATTTGTCAAGGAGAAAGACATGACAAGGTATCCCTGGGACGTTATCTAAAGGTCACTTTTTACCGCGACAACAGCTAGTTATTTATAATTTTAATTTACGCAATAGTTAATTCGTTTGTAATTATGATTAATAAAATGGATAACCTAATGCCTGGTGTAAAGAAAACTAATTAGATATAGTTTATGATGATGACATACATATCATGTAAGGTCAGGTATACCTCCGACTAGAATTTCAGATTCTGAGATCTATTAGTAAAATAATAAAGCGCGACATAAAATTGAAATTCATTGACTAGGATTTTTTTTGGAAATAATAAACAAAATCCCATTTTATTATCTCTTTTGAAACTATCGATCTGTCTAGTAGAACAACAACTACAGTTGACTTGACAATGTTCCTATCAAGTAACAGTTACGTAGCTTCACAAATCCTACTGATCCAAATACCTGTGGTCAGCGTCTACCTAACTGTTTTGTTCACTACCAGTGTTCTATATTGCCGGCGCTATTTTCTCCGTAAGCCATATAATATAGCTCATAGCACACTTTCTCATTGTCGGCGGTGTGTCTGATACTAAACGTGTAGATGTTGTGGACATGTACCTACCAGTACGTGAAAATATATCCTTCATTATTTATTGTGTATTGTGCTTGTGCTCGCTTATTGTGATAACATTGATAGCATTGTGCATACTTAGATTATAGTGGAATTTGCATTTGTTTGTTTGATAACTGTTTAACGCCACGAGGTTAGATCACTGTTACAATTACGAGTAGGTACTAAGTTAATTATGTTATTAAGACTTTTGCCCCTTAATTTATTAAATAGGATACGTCGAAGAACAATTATAGACACAAGACTGAAATGAGTATTTTCCATTTGCAACAACTTTCCCCAAAATCTAGTTAAAGTAATAGAGTAGAGTAATTAAGACAATGATGAAGAATTAACAGCCATATATCACAAACATATCATCACGCACGGCTCCCATTAGGGTAGGCAAAGACTATGGTAAGCCACTTGCTTCGATCCAGACATACTTCTTTTCTCCTCTTCATGCATGAACGTGCGTCGGTTCTGGGTACTTTTAATTTGGCTCCTTCTTAGCACATCACCACCTTGGTCGATGTATGTTCTCCATTCTTTCTCGCACGATATTATCTCTTATGATATGCCAAGTAACTCAGATAATAATATTGTTAGTGTTCATGGCACTTACCGTCTTACTCAATATGTATGTATCATCCTACACTCAATGGTGAACTGCAACAAAAAGAAATTATCCGTTAGTATTTACCAAAGCCAGGTAATACGGTGTGAAAGGAAATTGTAAATCATAGGAAAGTTTGGTTGAGGAAATTAGATAGTCTGTGACCATATAAAGAGGTTTATTACACCACTATAGACGACCTAAGGTTTAAGTTCAATACTAGTGAAAGCGATTTAAATCCTCCAAAAATAAGCCATTGTATGTAGTACTGTTTCAGAGGAATTGCCTCCCACGTATGATTAATTTGTAGAATGAGCTTCCTGCCGAGTGCTTCCTGAGAGACTATAGCATGGGGTTCTCCAAGAAAGGAGTAACATAAGGTTTTTAAAGGGTCGACAATGAACGAGTGATAGCCGGTGTTGCAAACTTCCATAAGCTATGGTGACTGCTTACCATCAGGCGGGCAGTAAGCTTGTTTGCCTTCTTATAGTATAAAAATAAAATAAAAAGAAAGTCATGTAATATTTCACCCCAATAGTATCAAACACACATGGTATGATTTCATCCTCAGATTAGTTATATGACGGGGGGTGGCACGGTGACCTGCCACCACTGCGCCCGCGCCCGGGGGGTGGGAGCCGGGTGGCTGCGGCGGGACCAGATATAAATCTAACCAGAGTCGCGGCTTTCTCCGGTCATTGCCTCGCGACGTATTTACTAAACAACATCAATTGCATATCGATGCTTAGATACTGCTGAGTTACTGATATCCACTGGACAATAATTTGCATATAGGTCTTACCATCGTTAAATATGACACAGTGTATGAACGGCGATATTGACGGCCTAACGGAATAAAATTATTGTGTATGTAAAGTACTGTTTTATGACGTCACCTGTGACTAATTCAATATTTTCTTGCCAGTAATGACCTGAATATTAAATGAATAAATTGTCAACAAACAAATAGATATAGGAGTATACATATAAAGCGCTGGCTATAAACAGGGCACTGACTCCGAGCCTACTTTTCAAGGTGTATACATTAGGTAACCACTAACCAGAATCACTATGAAGCCTTCAATAAGGCTACATAGTGATTCTGGTTAGTGGTTACAAAAATCATTCAATAATGCTAATTTAAAGTCATGTTGTGTAAATTAAAATTACTTTATCTTGTAGTTTCTAAACTTACAAATATAATATTCAAATCGCTCGGGACCATGTCCGGCGATATTTATCCCCAGACTAAAAAATTAAAATTGGCGTATAAATTCAATTGTACTTTAACTGACCCGGGAATCAAACTCGAGCCACTCTACGGATGCACCAACAAAACAATCTGCATACAGGTGAGATGACACAGGAGATCTTAGTCACCATAACTTTACGTTACATGTGAATTAAACCAGTTTCATTAACTGGCGCCCTGGTAGGAAGAGTGAGATCGATTTGCTTCCTAATGTCTATCTATCGATAAGTTTAACTGAGCGGGAAGTATCGAGAATATTATGGAAATGTGTACAGTATAGGTAAATTCTATATTATCGTGTATTAGATAACATAAATCAACTAGTGGTATCGTAATAATGATTCACCTTCTCTATAAAATTAAGCGTGTTATACAATTCCCTACATGAAGCTATCTCGACTTTTGGTTAAAGAATTTAATGAAGTCCTGTTCCGTACACGAGACACAACTTGCTAGAATCATAATACCTAATCTGCGTATTCTAAGTACCAGTCTACCACACAAGGACAATTTGATCAACCTTTCAGATCAAGCCATGTTTTTCCTCACAGCGGGAAGTAGCTGCTGCATAGGTACAGATACCCTGTAATCACAGTAAACAAACAGTAGGTTATCTAAGGCCGCCCGCCGAGTTATTAGCCTACTCTTGCGTTGATACCCAGGGTTGTTCATACGATAGGTAAGCGAAACAAAAACAAGTGTCAAGTGGCCGACCCGAACGCCGGCCAAAAAAATGCGATGTACACACAAGTATATAAGTCGATCGTCAGACTACCGGAACCATATTTGGATTGAACAACACATCAGACAATAGAAAAAATAATAATTTCAAAAGTAATTAATTTGCAATATTAATTATTGTGAAATTGCCCTTATTACAACTATACCTACGCGAAAAATATGTTTACCTAAACGATGTTTCGTACTCAATCCTCTATTTTATAGTAAAACTAGACTTCTTAAAATAAACTTTAGCTCTAAACATAGTATTCAGAAAAATGCGACTCGGCTACGCTCTTAATAAAGCAAATAAACTGTGAAATAAACAATACAATAGGTACCATATTTTCTAATAATATTTAAGTATAAGTAAGTACTTATATTTCTGGTTGAGTAGGAAGTATGATAAGTCCGGGTTTGCGAAATCATTATTGAGGCACCCGAAAACACTACAATATTTTTTTCCCCTTTTTGAAGTCACGATACTCGTAATTTACGACAAGTGTCCGCCGCCCGCGCCGGCGAGAGTTGACGAACGCAAGCGGTCATGTAGCGTACGCGCGTGCTCACAGTCGCGCAGCGCGCTGCACAGCCCGCACTGCCGCCACGTTATTCCTACCTTATATTATGCTAGCGTGTGCGTGAAATCGCGTGCCGACATGGCGCGCGGCGCGCACGCACACATTCAAACCGAGAGCGGCACGTTTGTATGAAGATGTTTTACTGTTTGTTTACTGTGCTGTAATACCTTACATCTGAAATAGTTGTACAAGGTGTAGTCGGAAGCTAGGAATACTAGCCTAAAGCGGTATCTTGTCCAGTTTAGTAACGGAACTAATAAACACAAAAAAATACCAGTATCGTGTTACAACTACATGCCTTGCCCAAAATTCTTGTGATATTATTATCTTGAAGCGCAGTAAGAGATCAGAGCCTCTAGACAAGTGGCATAAGCGATAGTCGAATCGAAAAGTCAAAAAAGAAAATGTATGGGATTTGACGTAAGTTTACGACATTAAATCGTAGACTCACGTCAAATTTCATACATTTTATTTTTTGACTTTTCGATTCGACTATCGCTTATGCCACTTGTCTAGAGGCTCAGTTAACTAATAGACAAGTATCTACACAATTTCATATGTAATGAGAAAGCAGAGCATTATCATTCTTTTCACCACCTTAAAGGAAAGTGACAAATTGCATCTTCAGAAGAAAATACCGACCAACTTTGAACTAGGCCTCGGTTTAATTGGGTCTCGTACAAATTATTATATGAATAGCCTTAGTTAATTGTTCTCGTGACGCATGACGTACATTGACAACACTCTTACCACATTAATATAATCAACGTGCTCTTACACTTGCCTCAGGAAAACCCGGATATTACAAACAAAAATATTTGTCCAGTTAGAAACAATGTCAAGACAAAATTGCCTACCTATAATAACTACGAAAGTAATTTTTCAGTTGAATCGTTTAGTTCAGCTTTCTTACGTTATATCGGTTACTTTCTTTAACCCATCATCTGACAAATAGGAGCCATTGACATTAATTATATATTGATAAAGTGATAAATAAATGTTGTTAAAGGTAATATAATTTATAGTTAACTAGCGGCCTGCGTCAGCTTCACCCGCGTTAAACCATTTTTCATCCGTTTAGGGATTTATTTTCCCAAAATCCCTTGTTAATCACTGCTCACTTAAGTGTCTTTTTAAAAAATATTTTGGTGACTTGTTTATGTTTAGACTTTGCGTTGATGAATCGTCAGTCTAGACAAGTAATATTATACAATGTATAGATGGAACAATTAGCATGCAATTAATTAGTAACTGTGATAACAATTGTTTGTCGCAGCTATGCATTGTAAACAGTGAGGGTGTCTAAACAAACAAATAGTAAACAAACACCGGGCGCGTGCCCGCTGTATCACGGGACACGACATTTACGGTAGGTACGTGAACTAATATTTACACACGCAGTGGTTGGTTAGTGATCGCGCCGTCATCCGCGGTGTTTGGCCTTCATTCATGATCCCTGATTGATTTTGTGCAGTTATATATTATGTACGGTATGGACTGTGTAAAGTAATTTATTATAAACCGGAGTGCATACAAATTGCGGACATGAAATACGCACATTGAATAAATTACAGCGAATTTAGTGCCGTATTTTTACAAGTCAACACAAGGTGTTGCAGATTTAAACGAAATAGATGCAGTAAATAAAGCTAGGTACGTTTAAATATGTTTAAAAGAGGTATATAAGTACTAATACATACTTAAACATCCGGCAAGTTTTATTTAACGTAATGGCGTGTATGTCGTGACGAACCTTATCACTTCAAGATTGTTTAAAGTACCTAACGTTCTAATTGGAATTTCTTAGAGCCTGGATAAGGGACACGATTTTTTATTATATAGGTACTTATTCAGACGAATGACGTATATAAACGTGAACAGTTACCCCTGGTCGAGTCGGTACAACTCGTGGGTCGCCTTGACCGTGACGAGGCGGCGGCGCACGCGCAGCCTGCCCCGCTCGCCACAGAGAGTGAAAACCGCGCTCTCTACAGTACAGTACCTTCACAAGTACCTACATGCTTTGAGCAAGCTTTGGTTACTTGACTGTTTTTTTTTAGTCAAAGTTACTATTGACTGTATAAAAGTTTTAACTGTACTATATATATATATATATACACTGACATAACCAGTAGCAAATCGCGCTTGATTTCTAACTTACCATGTTCGTCTAATAACTCACAGCACACATAGCACTAGTGCACCAATTACTAAAAATCCTAAATCCCGTGCTAAGTAGACCGTCGCCAAATTTTTTGACTGCCTCGGTGGTCCAGTGGCTGCAGTACGCGCCTGCTGTGCACGAGGTTGTGGGTTCGATTCCCACACAGGACAAAACTTTGTGTGACTCACAAAGAGTTGTTCTGAGTCTGGGTGTAATTCGTGTCCGTTAATTGTATGTTCGTAAAGTCCCCCACGACACAGAGCTTGTTCTCTAGTGCGGGAGTTGTCTTTTTAAAAGCAAAAAAAATCTATAGGACCAAAAGGAGCTCAATGAATTTTGTTTATATTTAACAACAATCAGATAAGGGAACAAAGTATAGTTTGTCAGTACGACAAAGTGGCGTGGCACGTTTAGTATGCGAGTGGTCAGTGTGGTCACCGACACAGACAGGACAGACACACAAAATGACCATACATCACCACACGCCGCATATTAACGACTCTCATTGATTACAATGCACAGCCGGACAAGTATCGTCCTAGCTCTGCTGACCCCCTTACATATATCTACTTATGTACTAACATTCTAACATATTGTATTTTAAGTAGCTACTTACTAATTTAAACTAATTATTAAGGGATGATATACGATGACAAACAAGCATACGGCCCGGCTGATGGTAAGCAGTTACCATAGCTTGCAATACCTTACATTACTTGCGTGATGCCGACCCACAGACTTGACAACAGGGTTTTGTGCTATGGTGTTCTGTAAAGTAGGTAGTTGCTTAGTTGGGCTTGCTCACTTCTGAGTCCTACCTTTGTAAAAATATATGTTTCTAGACAAATATACATTTATCATTATGTGTAAGTTATGAAACTGTACACATTAGCTCCTTATCGCTGCGAACAGGTCGTAAATGTAGATTGAGTGAAAAGGTCACTGTGGTACTACGAGTGTATAGTACCTACTTTATACAATATATATGTATGTTACAGGTTTAGGGTAAATTTGAATATTAATTTAAACAATATAGCAGATCCTACTAATATTATAAATGTGAAAGTTTGTGAGTATGGATGGATGGATGGATGTTTGTTACTCTTGCACGTAAAAACTACTGAACGGATCTGGATGAAGTTTGGCACAGAGATAGATTATGGTCTGGAATAACACATAGGCGACTTCGTCCGCGTGGTAATTTGGAACGTACATTTCCCCGATTTTGCAACATATCTCACTAATGCTCCGCTCTTATTGATCATAGCGTGATGTTATAATAATATAGCCTTTAGGCTTCCTGGATAAATGCACTATTCAACAAAAAAATATTTTACCAGTACTTTCTGAGATAAGCGTATTCAACCAAACAAACAAACAGAGTATAGATGTAGATACTGCGCCACGAGATTCTTTTATTCAACATTTTTGGAAGATTAAGTAAATAACGCCGGCATTTTTCAGGGAGTTAAATTATTTGTAATGCATCTTACATATCATTAATCTGACGTAAGCCACAATTAACGTAGAAACTGACGAATTAATCACGCCTGTGTTTGTCACATCATCACAAAGTTGACGCACGAATTTATGTAAACAAAGTTTCACTTTCCATGCGCGTGCGCCCATGTCTCATCAGTCACTACACAATGATAAGAAGTTCTTAGTGCTTACTCCGTACTTGAGTATGATAGATTGAATTCACATATTAACAAAACAGAACAACATTCAGGACAATTCCTGAATTGTCCTGAATGTTGTTCTGTTTTGTTTTTTTTTATTATTTTGTTTATTCCAAGTCTCGATGTCCTGACACCGAGACTTGGAATAACCCACAACACTCAACACTCAGTAAAACCTTAACCCCCCCACTCGTTCTATCTACTACTTATACTTTATTAGCATGGGATACGCCATGGGGGGGGAGAGGGCAAAAATTCTGGATTTGTACAAATTTCAATAGTCGACGTACCATCGGCACGAAAACAAGATGCAAAGGATTATAGACACTCGGAAATGGTATGAGTTTACATGTGACATTTGCTGAAAAAAAAAGAAAAGATAGACTGCGTGAAAGTCGACAGAAACGAGGTGAGTGTAGAGGTAGAATCTCATAGGAGGAGAACATGGCAAGAAAAATCACGACATACCTACTTTATCTTATATTTACAAAAAGAGACGATCCTTCTCATTGGTCTCCATCCTTTTTTGTTACCAGAAAATTTGACTGATACCAAATTGTAAATGTTAAGTATACTCTGGCGATTGAAAAGAGTGGCCAATTCTTCTCGAGGCCCTACCCTAGTCAGCGAATTGGCCGTAGGCAAAAAATATGCTGACATTTGTTTTTATGACGTTTATAAGTAGGTATTATGTTTTTGATCTAAATTATTAACTATTTTTTTTACTTGAATTAAATCATGTTGCATCGGTAATCAGATTGGTAAAACGACAAATCTACGTAGGTACCATATAAGATTCATTTAACACACAATTAATGACTTATACAGTATATATACTACACTCATAACTAATCATAAACTATTCGCTCAAAGCACGCACAGCATCTACTGGTACAATGCAAAGCGCGCGTGCGACTCGTGCGCGGCCCACTTACCTGCGCTTGCGCCGCCCGATCAGCGCGCGCATGCACAATGATAATGTCAATCAATGCAAGGGCACACTCACTAACTACACTAATAAGGTTAATTAATATATTAAAAGCTCAGATAAGTACACCGTTTAATATATTATTATTAACCGAAATGACAGCAAGAATGTACAAAAATATATATATTTTTAAATTTATATGTTGATTGATATTTACGAAATCGTTTCATCAAGGTGTACTTAAGGTAATACAACATACTTTCAAAAATATAAAAAATGACCTTAAGTCAGATCTACTAATTGACATATCAATCGACACAAAGCTACTTTTTGGATTTTTTTATAATTTTCTTAAATAAATTATATATTTTTGACTCATTATCTATTTAGAAAATGCCAATGTTGTGCAATTCAATAGTAGGGTTGTCAATGTTTGTCTTACATATTAGACAAATAAAACAAGACATCGCAGATTACATACAAAATCCAGCTTATACGATGGGTGACCAGTACCCAGTTGGTTATATATCGACTAACCTACCTTATATATCCTGTATTACCTATCAGGCGATAACAATTCGTATAAGTATATTACTTTTATAGATATTTTTATATATTTAACATGACAGCCCTATGTGATGATAGCCTCAGTATTTCCGCACGTATTCTTCGATCAAATACACAAATTGGTCGAAGCACGTAGTTATTTTTTGGAATTCACTTTTATTTAATTTACGTAATCAATGGTAAAAGTGGAAATCAGTTGGAAAGCGACTACTTGCCTATAGTTTTGGTTTTGTTCGGGGCCAATGGCGTGACATGACCGCGTCACCGCGCGTCACAATCACAACGATGGTCACTGATTACCGGGCTAGCCGCTAGGGACGCCACGCATCACCGACTCGTAATAACCTTCCGTTTATTATAAGAAAAGTGAAAATAGAGTAATGGCCGCGAATAGATTGAAGTTTTGATGATAACTTACATTGATTTATCAAAATAAACAACCACTAAATAGTAGAATATTATCTAGGTAACTAACTAACTTAACTAGTACTAAACGTTTACAGTAGGTATCGTAGACGTTTAAAAGTTGTCTACACACAGTAGGTAACGGACTTAGCTGTACGGAGAGCCACTATGTAGATTCGTTTTTTAAGAAAACTATTCTACAGAAGTATATACAATACTTTTGTAGAATTAGGTAACAGTGTACTATTAAACTAAACCTACAGATAAAAATATATTTGACACAAATTTATACATTGGTTTTCCTAATAAACTAATCCTCATATAGCGGCCCTGTACAGCTAACTCCGTTGCCTACCGTACAGCATTAATTATTTTATGTATTCGTGTGCTCAGCGGCGATCTTATGGTCTGAGATTTTTTCTAATCTTACATTTATTTTAAAATTCTTCTATTTGCTACACATTTTACTGTAAATATACAAAATACGAATACTATTGCTCAGTAATTAAAAGTGAACTAAAAAACTAAGGAAGTGTGCCGAAATAAATTGCGTATAATATGTAACACGGTGAAAACTGCTGAAAGTATTTACATAACAGAATAAATGCGTCAAGTATTATGTGGTCTATAGTAACGGGTAGGTAAGTGTAACAGTGCCCGTAATAGATATAAATACTCGTACTCATTCATTATATCTACGCTCAGTGAGTTGCGGGAGCGTGAAACAAATGTTTAAGGTATAAAAGGATCTTACCAAGACGTCATTATAGCTTTTTAGTTTCGATAAGGGTTGTCTAAACATAACGCGGCAGACGCACTGAGATTGTACGTCGCGTCGGCCGCGCGTTTTGATGCCGCGCGTTTTGATGCCGCGCTCTTGCCGCTTCAAGTTTGAACACACCTTTAGTGTGAGTATAATGTAGAGTCGCTTTTTGGAAATTCAATCCCTAATCGAAGGGTACAATATTGTGTAATCCGGCAAAGTTGAGACACGTTGGTCCACGCTAGTCTAAACTAATATTATAAAGACTAGGGGTCGCCCGCGACTTCGTTCGCGTGGTAAATTGGAATATTTTCTCTGATTTTGCAACATATTTCACAACTGCTCCGCTCCTATTGATCATAGCGTGGTGTTATATAGGCTATAGCCTTCCTGGATAAATGCACTGTTCAACAAAAAAAGATTTTTCTAATAGAACCAGTACTTTCTGAGATTAGCGCAATACACTCTTCAGCTTTATCTATACTAATATAGTTTGTTTGTTTGGTTGAATTTATTTTTTGATGGTTATTCCAAATTACCACGCGGACGAAGTCGCGGGCGACTCCTAGTAATATTATAAGTATAGAAGTATAGATTAGATTTTTTGTTACTATATAACTCAAAAATTACTTAACTGATTTAAAAAGTTCTTTCACCATTAGAAAGCTACATAGATATAGATAGATTATCAGCTGGTAACATAGGCTATAATTTATTTAAAAAATACTGGATCCCTTCGAAAACTAAACAAATGTCCGCCGGGACGTGCCGCTATCGCTAGTGAGTTATAAAATCTCTTCGACACAACGTACCTATTACCTACCTACTCCACGCGCTATGGTTACCGTAATGAACCACATTTTTTGCGTTACGTTATGTACCAGGCTAGTTAATGGCTAGTTAACTCTATAATATATGGTAACACGGACTAATTAAATGTTGCAGTTTTTCATCATTGTTTATGCAAACGCATACCTAACAACGGTCGGCCGCGGCCGCTGGTCAAGCGTGACACACAAGAGACAAATTATTAATTAATTAATGTACAGTTAATATGCGATCAAGGATCGTTTTATGTAATAGGTAATCGATTTTGCATCATAATCGATTGTTATAAATCGAATTATGTGATTACTTCATTACCAATATTACTTAAACATCGGCAATTAGTAACTCGAGGAGGTCTATTGAGTTTATTTTTATACAGATTCCGTGGGATTTGACGTAAGTTTACGAATTTATATCGTAAACTTATGTCAAATCTCATACATTAGCTTTCATTTCTATTCTATTCGACTACCATTTAAGCCACTTGTTTACCAGTTATCTGAAGACCACATTTAGATTAAATTTAGTTCGAAATACGTTTTAAATACGCCAAAAAATGATAGATGAACTAGACAATGACATGTGTAATGTTCCTAATAAACTAACTTGCAGTCTGAGTAGGTATATCGACGTAAGCAGATATATAACTAGGACAACTCAATATCAGATATCTTCATTTTGCTACTTTTACATTTTATAACGTAACGGAAATTGCCAGTTAAGCGTTCTACTTATTGTTATCCATATATCCACTGTATAGTTACTCATACAGGTATATGCCACTACTTATTTTAAAAAACACTAATTAATGCGTAATAATTATGTGCTGGTTACTCAACATTCATGAAAAAAACTGGACATGAGCATCTGGGTGCCTTGAGTCTACGAGTATGTTAGTGAACCACTTCGCGTCTCGTATAAAATTTACGTTAAAAACACATTAGATTTATTACTTTTTTCATACATACTAACACAATGACATTGATGGTCAAACAACTCGCCTAAATATAACAGTAGAACTACGGGAACTGAACACTATATTAGTAAATATAATGTATTACACATAGCATGAATACTGTTACGTTTAACATTTTACAATGAAGTTAAAAGAAAATGATTGAATCAATCTCTAACCAATTGGCTAATTAAATGATTAAGAGCCTAGAGTAGTGTATTTTCCCGTGTGGGTATCGAACCCACAATACGCAACGCAGTGGAAAACGGTGAGGTAACTAATTAAGGCACTGTTCCAACCGTGCAGTCAATATACATATATGATATTTATCTGGCGATTCAAATTTTAGAGGTCTGAATTTCTAGTCTCAACTTTAAAAAACTCTTTACGATAAAGAACGTTAAAGAACTCTTTACAGACCTAAACTAGCCAGTGAACTAGTCAGAGGACATTCATGCATACATATGTACATGCATAATGACTTTCAAAGCGTTACTTTGTAACTAACAGTTAATAAATTATAATAAGTTCATGTCATGATCATCATGATGCGTGCAGGTAACTCTGTCCGAATTTCATGCTTTTCTACACACAGGTTTATTTGACGAGCCACACTAAAGATTTTTTTGTTCATTACTCTATTTATAAACACAAATAAGCGAACGGTGAAATTGTTAACTCAAATCATTTGTGCAAGCAAATAGAGCAAAGAAGATTATTCAGATTACACGTACGATTGATTTGCAAAAAAAAATTGGCTGCTGTTTGTTTTATTAACACAATTAGGTAGGCGTATCATGTCATCAATATTTATTATGTACAATATAAACAGTGATTATGATAAGATAGATTACTAGACAACATGTTTGTAGTACCCATAATCTTGCTATCTTCAACAAACAAATACCTAAATCATTCGACACGCGAAAAATAAATTTTTATTAGCGTTTTTTACAGAAAAAAAAAAAGATCGTGGGAACAAAATATTCGATATAACAATAACATAAAATTAGTTACAGAATCATTCGTTTGTTGTTAGTGGAGTACTCCTGGCGTACCTAAGTGAAGTATTTACTATAACGAGTACATCCTATGGCCAATATATTGGCTGATCACGGTGGCTTGATATGTGTGACGAATGTTACTGCCCTTGACGAATGTTACTGCCCTGAGAAACAAAACATTTCTATATAATCCGTGTATGGAAATGAGCTATATACCTAAGGGCAGTCACAGGCACAAACAAGCACACAACTCAGGATTGTTATCACTGTTTTTTTTTGTAATTATACTTGAGTTATATTTATACTCCGATAAACTGTACTGTCTAGACTTTGGGTCTGTATAAGTCTCTCGCGAGTCGAAGAGCTTGGTCCCACGTTAAAAAATGGCGTACAAATGTAACTTGTGATTTAATTTCGAGTCTAAATTGAATTATGACACTTTATCGTAGACCGCTCTCCTCTTCGGTCGTAGGCTAATACGCGCCTACACGGGCCTACAATGCTCCACAAATCTACATAACATGTAAAAATGGATGGTCTTGGTCATGCCATAATTCGAAAACGACTTCACCAATTTCATTCATAATAAGCTTTTGAAAAAACTTTCTAATACTTTTGCGAAGGTTCTTATGGGGTAAAAAGAAAATTGCGCAGAAAGTAGCTTGAAGCACCCGGGTGAAGTTGGACCGGGCCACTAGTGTGTTATAAAATTTAAGTGAATAGTTGTGGAATATTGTAATTAGCACAATATTATTTTTAAATCTTTCGAATAAAAGCCAGTATGTTATGGTATATTAAGTCAATAGTGCAATCCAATACTTGAACTTGTACCTTTCAAATCAGTTTCCAATAAGTTGCCGTTTAATTCTGGACTGCCGACCTATAAATAGTTATAGTAAGCATTATCCCAACCCTATACTCGTGATATAATAGCAGTCTCATTACCTTACCGATTGTTTGGCAGCTATCGAGACAATCGATACGATTCGATACATCACGCCTGACGGCCATTAACAATTAATTCGTTCAGTCTTGCATTGAGCAATATTAATTAACCTTAATGCACGCGTGTCATGGAGGCGTGCTGGACATTTACTAAAATTGTACTTTTCATACGACATTATGTTGTTTTGAAATCGACTGATATCGTATTACCTGTGTGGTTCTCACGTAGTGTTTGGGGGCGACCATAATTGTGTTGCGATTCGCGGTCACATTATCGATACGTAATCGAGTTTGTCTGAGGTAATAAAATAATAATATTATCGCGGTTTAATTTGCACAAGTAATTTTATTATAAGTGTTTTGCGTCTCATAGCTAAACATGGCGAAATCTCACGTAACCGTGGGAGTAGCTACATAATTATATATTATGAAGGGCTCGTTTATACGAATACATAGGTACGTTACTTGGTCGATGCAGTGTAATTGTTTTTAAATCCTTTAATAACTTATTATCGATAACTATATACGACGTCGCAACGTCATTATAGATAACGTTACTGTGTCAGGTCCAGGTCAGATTGTGGCTATTTCGAGGTTTCTTTTACTTGACTCTCTCTGAGAACAGTTAACCGAACACTTTATAGGTTAAATAGGTTATCTTCTATGTTTTGTGTTTATTCACTCGGCATGCACTTGAACGTGACGGAATGGACGTGCACATATGTAGTTTTATACTTCATATTTACTTATTTTAACTTTTTAATGAAAGTTGTTCTAATTTGAAGTTTTTGGCCATAAAACACTTTTATACCTATTCTATCTATTTAGCCGGGAGACGTCTACTGTTGGACATGGGCCCTTCACAACAATCTCCATAGCTTTCTGGTGAGGGCAGCCCAGAGCTAGAGTTAAGTACAATATTATTTATAGTTTTTCTAGAAAATAATAAACTAGAGGCAATAGGTCGGCCAAATTAGTTGAAGGACCGGTGGGCGCTAGAGCTACTCCTAGAGTGGCGACCGCGACAGGGACCGTCGCGTCAGGTGGAAAGACTGAATGCAAAAGGCGTAAGATCGGATGTTGTAGCGAGTGGAAAGTCCCGTGTCCAGCAGTGGACTAAAACATGCTAATAGAATGATTGAGTAATGTTTTTTTTTAGTTCAGAAGGTTAACTGAAATCTGTTTTTATTTGAAATAAATAAGGAGACAAGTTGTCGAAAAATAAGCTAAAGTACCTTTAGGTATTATAGCAACAACAAAGCTTTATAAGCTTTTAAACACAAGAATGATTAGCATTGTTTGTGTTCAACAAACTTCACTAAGATTAGCCAAATAGAACATGGCGGCCGGTCTCACAGTTCACAATACTTACAATAATGAATTATTGCCAAAAGAAGTGCTATTGAATCCGGTTTGGTTAGTCTTACATCCGATAACATTAAGCGTTGTTTAATAAATATGATTGTATTGTAGATTGTACTGTTATTTAGTTTGTGCCGGAAGAATTATATTGTTTTGTTTTTGCTTACATTATTTTTCAATATTTTTTAATTGTTAAGATGGAATAAAAAAATTTGAAAAGTAATTTAAAAAACCAACGAAGTGCAAGTCGAGTCGTGCTCTGTTAAGGGTTCCGTACACATTCATCATAAAGATAAATTATTATTTATTATATATAATCTTTATGCAACTGTGGAATAAAAGTGCCGTCAATTAGAGATCTACGTTCTGGTACCGACAAATTTAAATATCAAAATAATGTAGTAAGTATACCTATTGACCTTACTCAGGGAAGATATGTTGCTACACAGTCTCCCTTCTACCTATTCCACCAGGACTACAAAATACATACGACGCCTAAAGCGCCATTGTATTAATGCTTGTAGTGATCGTATGTAGTCGCCATGAGCATGTGTAATTGTGTGCCCTGTAGTAATTTGACACTACCGTGAACAGAACAGAGCACGGTGTTGTTACCCAATGGTGTAATACGAGTTAGCTTGTTTAACACATTTCGACAGTAAATCTATCACTTTTATCGTTAGCCATTGTTTCACATTATTATTTATTGCCGCGCGACTGACGAGACGGGAGCGCGGCGACGACGCGACGGCGACGCGACGTGAGCGCGCGCCTATAGCGTCGCCCTTCACAACTTGCCATGGAGCACGTTCAGCATTTCTCCCGGTCAGCCTTGTTATAGAAACAATTCCCTTATTTATAAATAAATAGTCGCTCATAAGGGATGACCAAGGTAGTAAGTAGTGATACCCTTAATTTCGGTGACTATAGAGATTTGGCGATATTATTATAGCCCTACAAACAATACAATTTAATAATGTACTTACCTTTGTGAAAGAGTGAAATAAACTTATTATTATTATTATTAATACCAGATGTGTCTACATTTATTTCAACAGTTCACCGCAGATTATTGCTAGCTTCATTGCCTAAAAAATTAACCTGATATCAAGTGAGGTACTGCCAATAAATACTGTACGAGATATTCTGTATTATATTCCACGGATCCCTGAATGCCGTTTAACTCTTTTGCTGCTGACGAACTATCATCGCCAATAAACCCATCTCATAATAATGTATAGTATCGGGCCGCATATGTACCTACATCTTTAAACTTAGTTAAAAACACACGTTATATGTATCAAACTAGTGACAGAAGCGTCGAGTGACTCGAGTGCTACATAAAACCGACATATCTTATCAAACGATAGCACTTCAAGTAAACCACTGTTAATGTACAAGTGATCAGTTAACTTTGATTTAACAAGCAGATACCAATATAGACTGTATCAACATATAAGTAGGTACATTATATTGATACGGTATCAAACTTGTTGTACAACTAGACAAATTTAACCCATTCATAAACCTAACTCAGTGTTTGACAATACTTTAAGTCAATGACTAAACCTAAAAGTAGCGGCATCGCGACAAATGTTAATTATATTGTTATAACTTATCAAAAACTTTTAATAATTTTGAAACTTTAAAACAAAATTTTATCAAACATCCTATGAAAAACTACAAAAATGTACACGATTTGTTTGGAAGCTACAGTCTACGACTGCTACGACACCGCGGCCCAATTAAAATAAAATTAGGATTTTTGTCTTTTATTATATTCATATTTCGGTCGGTTAACAGGATAACGAAGTTTGTCGAGGAGTCAATGCGCTGGCGCAGCTGTTACATCATATGGCAACACTGACGTCAACAACGTACGAAAATCATCTAAGCGTAAACAAACTTTCCGGTGATGGTATCTACACATACACATACCAAAATTAATCACTTTTTTTAATTTCAAACTATTGACATCTACAAGTTACGTGATCGACTCACGCGCAGTGTCAGCCATGCGCTGCGTCTGCGCACCTCGGCCGCGTGCGTCGATACCTAATACAATACAGCTATTGCTTACTGATAACATGACTTGTTATCAGCAGCGCATTACAATCTGCTTTCTTGTGTTGTTTATTGTATTCACCGATACTTTCTCGTATATTATTATTAACAATGTTATGACGTCACAAGGTCGTCGGTCGTGAACCCTGCAGCGCAGTACACTAGTACCTACTAGCTGTAGATATACCCGATGGTTTCCGGCTCGTGGTTGTCACTCGAGAAGCTTTCTTCCTTCGCGGTTAGACGTAGAAAATTATAGGGGCTATTTAATGTTTGTCGTATGTGTAACTACTTAGCTTCCGTCCGCTACCTTCTATAGCGCGTACAATCCCACGAGAACAGGGATTTTCTCAGGGATAAAACATGGCCACATAGGCTTTGTGGCCATTCCAGACTATAATCTACCAATCTATGTACTTACCCAATTTAATCGAGCAAAAAACGTTTTTTCTATTCCACGGATCTTCCCATCATGGTAAAAAAAAATGGGTCGGCAACACGCAAGTGATATAGGTTAGGTACAGTAACTGCTTAACATCAGGCGGGCCGTATGCTTGTTTGCCACGTATGTAATATAAAACAAACTAAAATTCACACGCTACTAAAATAAGTTGTTTTTGTGAATTAAAAATTTTCCATGACACAAATAATAATAAATTATTATAAACAACGATAACATGATTAATCGATTTTGTAGAAAAGTGTTGGGTGACATATATTGACATGGTCCAGTGGCCGCAGTATGCGCCAGCTGCGCACAAGGTTGTGGGTTTGATTCCCATACAGGACAAAACTTTGTGTGACCCATAAAGAGTTGTTCTGAGTCTGGGTGTAATTTGTGTGCGTTAATTGTGTGTTTGTAAAGTTCCCCGCGACACAGAGCTTTTTCTCTAGTGCGAAAGTTGTCTTTTAAAAAACAAGAAAAAAAACGTCTTGTAATCCGTCGCATTATTGGGATTATTCCCTCGTCCGCTTTATATCGTCAGACATAACAATATAAGTATTATGAGTAATTCGTTATCACACAATAACAAACGTCATTTGCATAAAAATAATTATTGCCACATTAGGTGTAAGTAATAGTACTTATACTTACACATGTTATGAGCTAAACAGATTAACATAAATATACACAGTTGTCATTTAGAGATGCTTTTTTTATACTATTTGGGTGACAAACATGCATACGGCCCGCCTAATGTTAAGCAGTTACCGTAGCCTATGGACGCCCGCAATACCAGAGGTATCATTTGCGTGTTGCCAACCCATTTTTTACACCAGGACTTTAAGATGGGAGTATCCCTGGGATAAGAATACGTTTCTTTCAAAACGCATACCTAAATGAGCGCTGAAGACCTACGAGTATACTCACACACAGGAAAACAATTACACCGCTGTGTGTAGTGATTTGGCTGTGGTATTCTGTAAGGTGGTGTCCTTCCCCAGTCGGGCTTGCTCGCTAGTATGGTGCCCTACCTCTCTTAATCTATTGTTTTATATAATACCCGACCTTGGGAGATCAAACCTGGAACCTAAGTACGGCAGTCTGATATTATACCACATGGAGGTCCTTCTCCAGTTGGGCTTGCTCACTAGTATAGAGCCCTACCTGTCTTAAAACTCAAAAGGGAAATTTACTACGGTGTATCTACTTTTACTTAGTTTAAATAATATTGTTAACTAGGTTCTTATACTTACAAGCACATACCAGGGTATAACCCTTGAGGTAAGTAAAGTTCGAGTACCAAATATGTGTGAGTAGAGTTGTGTGCACTTACTACTGAAAGGAGGCGAGGGTCTACTGCCGCATGAGCATGCCACAAGGCGCATAGTGATGGCGCATGGCGCATGGCGGCTCAATCAGAAAAGTGTCGCTTACTTAAATAAGCGATGTTTACTGCTACTGTGGCCTTACCTGGAAATAAAGAAAAACATTATTAGTATCTGTACTAATATTATAAACACATTATAAAGCTGAATAGTTAGATTGTTTGTTTGGTTGAACGCGCTAATCTCAAAAAGTACTGGTTCGATTAGAAAAAATATTTTTTTGTTGAATAGTGAATTTATCCAGGAAGGCTCTAGGCTATATAACATCACGCTATGATCAATAGGAGCGGGGCAGTAGTGAGATATGTTGCAAAATCAGGGAAAATATTCCAAATTACCACGCGGACGAAGTCGCGGGCGACCCCTAGTGTGGAATAAAAGTTGAAATATCAAATCAAACAACACGTACTTTAGGAAAATAACATCACGAAAATCCGGAGAACTACATTTCTTCGTTTTTTTTAACACGTATTTAAAGGTATATTATATTCTGTATCATAATCTTTTTATTTATCTATATAACTAACCGTGATCTCACTAAGGCCAGCCCCTCTAGACAAGTGGCATAAGCGATAGTCGAATCGAAAAGTCAAAAAAACAAATGTATGGGATTTGACGTAAGTCTACGATATAATGTCGTCAAATCCCATACATTTGCTTTTTTGGCTTTTCTTTTTTGCTAGAGGGGCTGATCAGAAAATCAGCGCTGCAGTATAAAATGCCGCAGCACAGAGCTGAGATTAGGACCCTTTCTGACATCACACAGGATAATTTTTTGTGTTGTTATTATGTGTCTGTTTTTTGTTTACCATAAGTTATCCTGTGTATGTTGGAATAAATGCTTTTATTTCTATCTTTTCTTTATTTTACTTAATATTTTTACAACATAGAACATGTGCCTATATAGTATTTTATTTGAAATAGAAATCCTATACTCGGTGCATGTGCATACTTATAAATCAGTTTTATATTTGTTGAGTGTAAAATCCTAGGATTTTAGGTAACTATTCATGTTAACTGATGCATATTCGCTTTGATGATGGTTACGTAGTGTATTTTATTTTGTTTTATTACAGGAGGTAAATTATAAAATTATGTATTAGAAGAGTTTTTTTTAATACTAAGTACCTACTTGGGTGGCAATCAAGCATATGGCCCACCTGATCTTAAGCAGTAACCGTAGCCTATGGACGCTTGTTGCCAACCCATTTTTGACACCAGGGCTTTAATATGGGTGTAACCCTGGAATAGGAATACGTTTATTTCAAAACGCATCCCGGAAACCTGTACTCACACACAGCAACACAACTACACCGCTGAGTGTAGTTATTTGGCTGTGGTCTTCTGTAAGGTGGGGGTCCATCCCCAGTCGGGCCTGCTCGCAAGTATGGTGCCCTACCTCTCTTAAATAATAAGATATTTTCCAATCAAATAATATTCTAATTAGAGCTAAATATATAAGATAAGGTGTAAGTACTAACTAGGACGCGGACGCTGGGACATGTGCGCGTTATCAGTGCTAATCATTTGGTACACTCGACACTAGAATAATGACCGATAATTATTTAATCAGATCTACCCACCACAGAGGCACTCACACTCTAAAATGCATTAAATATTTTTGCAAATCTGAGTTCCCTGGACTTGATATTAGAGTAGGAATAGCCTTTTAAAATTCTTTGCAGGAGAGAATATTAAAAAAATATTGGTTGAGTACTTACTAGGTACTCGTACAGTAGGTACACAATATACTTATTATGTGACATCATTTAAACTCTAGGAAAATGATAAGTAAACCACAGTTTAAGTTTAATACAACAGAAACGAGAAAACGATTAAAAAAATAGGCACGTACCTAGGTACCTACTAGGTATATTGAGAACAGAATAAACAAAATTCTTTTGTGCCCAAATTATTGCATTTTTTGGCAATAAGTATATTATTTACTTAATAATAATTATCTTGTAGGTACGTTGTTAGTTTTTAGATGAGTAAGTGATTATTTTATAAACCCTTTTTCTAATTATTTTTATTTAATGATACAAATAAATTACCGTAAATAAATTTAAAACCCTATAAGACATCAAAGTTTTAACACAAAAGCAATAACATTCACAACAGTAATTGTTCTTATAATAAATAAATTGTTAAAGTTCAATGAAACAATAAACAAAACACCTATGGGGGCCTACTTCGAAATAAATCAATTTTAGCAAAAACTCACCGTTAATAAAATGGAGATGTAACGTTATATATATCATAAAATTCGTTGTACATCATAAATGTTAAAGCACTTCACTAACCACATAACAGCCATACGTAACTAAAGGTAAGTTCACACAAACATACTATTAGTGTTGTGTCCCGCAACTTTATAATATTGGTCACAGTATGCGGTAGACGGTACACGCGGTACGGTCGCGAGGAAGGCGCCGTGCGCACTGTGCCCCCGGTGCCGTACCGACACCGAACCGCTCTGAATGCCACATCTGGGAAAGTGGATGGTGTTATGCTGTTCCGAACCAACAGAAGGTCAAGTTCAGATACGATTTAAAGCCAAGCATCCAGGTTCGCGCGACGCATATCAATAGCGCCTCACTGTTTATGCTAGCCTAGTACTTAGTGCATGTAATGTTGCTCGACAAACATTTTAATTGCGTTTCTCGTAGACATCTAGGCATTCTGGGGTATCTCTATTGCATTCTAATGAAACCTATCTAGCTTATATAAGTCTATTTAAGACAAGTTGCTATCCTGTGTGTGTACAATTAAGTAGGTAGAAAAATCTTTAATAAATATGTTATCACTATCATTCCTACTCATTTTGCCTGATAACGAAGATTTGATGAAAGTCGGCGAATGAGTGTACCGCGAGACTATCTAAATTACAAAATGAAATCACCATAAGTAAACGAATTCCACTTTTATTATTCCACTTCTTATCGTTTGGTTAGTGACCAACCTGGTGATAGGATTGTTTAGATCGAATGAAATGAATGATCGGATGAAATACCACAATGTTCACCCATTCATAGGGTAGGGTAACCGCGTCCTCGGAGCGTAACTCACTGATCGTTTACCGCTTCATTTTATTTTGTTTTTATTATAAGATTTCATGAAACAGAACAGAAATGAACTTGATACGATATTCAAAATAATCCAAACAGCATAAAAATGTGTTTGACTAACACGGTATCAACATAATGATTGCATGTATTGCACATTGATATATAAAATATATGCCATATTCATTGCAGATCCACTTAGTTTAAGGAGAGACTTAGCCTCCTTGTGTGTGTTCTACCGCCTGTACAACGGGCTTTGTGCCGTGGAATTGTTTGATATGATGCCCACGGCCACTTTTTATCAACGCACCTCCCGCCACCGACAGGGAGTTTATCCTAACATTTTAGAACCTCAGTCTTACCACGTACGATTAGGTTGTGGAATGAGCTCCCTCCCTGCCGAGGTTTTCCCGAGAGACTATAGCATGGGGTTCGTCAAGAAAGGAGCTATAAGGTTTCTAAGGGGTCGGCAACGCGCGAGTGATACTCCTGATGTTGCAAGCGTCCATGGGCTACGGTAACTGCTTACCATCAGGCGGATCGTATGCTTGTTTGCCTCCTTGGTAGTATAAAAAAAAGTTTCTTTAAACTAATAGAAATTGATACGATAGCACAAAATGTTGGAAGCCTTGCCTGTATACCTACTCCGGTAGTATACAGGCAACCAATTTTGTGCTAAAAATAAAACAGGTACTCTAAATTCAAAACAATAAACAATCCAATAAGAAACATAATTCTAATGTGAGTCGAATAAGAACGGATAAAATAAAAATCCTTCAAATACATAATGTTAGAAGATCTTGAACATAGCTCAAGCGGGAGTATTTGCTTTAGATACTTATTATTATACTTATTTAAAACTGCATAACGATGCTGGTTCTCTCCAACATTGACCGGCCACAGCATCTGCAGCACGTGAATCAATCTCACGCCCTCATCTCTCGCTTACACTCACCCCTTTCTTCATAAGAGTGAGAGGGATGGAACACATCCGCAGCGCGCAAGTCCTCACCCCTAGAGTATGGCAGACGAATTATTGCCAGGTTTGGACAATCAATATGGCGGATTATAGAGTAATGGAAGAATGAATGGAATCATGGTGACACGGACTATAAACATTAAAAATATATAATTTGCATTTGAATATGAGTGTGAATATTTTATGGTGTCATTGCGGAATATTGTATAGAGTTTTTTATGGGCTTGGTGGGCAGTGCGCGTGATTTAAACGTCTTGTATTAAAGTTTTAGTACCTACATTGAAATTAATCAATCGTATGTTTTTATTACTAAAATATATGTACCAGGAGAACATAACATGTAAGGAAATCATAAAGGGGGGCTTAACCTTTATGAAATCGTAAAGGTGCCTTGTTGAAGTCTTATTATTCGTGAAGGAGATAAAATATTGAATCGTGTAGAATAAACTAGAATTTAAAAAACACAGCTTAAAAAGATAAGTACTTTTTTTTTAATGCTTAGCTGTATATTTAACCTCAATGGTGATCAGAAAGGCCAGAAAAGCCATGTCCATTTCGCCCTTCGAAATAACAAGAGATTTAATATTTAATTAGAAAATGAAGTAGTAAACTCAAAACAATTTTCCCAAGCTAAAAATAAAATAAATCAACTTAAGTGATCCTCTAGCGAACCTTAATATTATTAAAACTCCCTCCCTAACGAATAAGAAGCATTAACTATATAATTTAACGAGATAACACCCCTATAATGTTACAAGGATGATCCCCAAACATGTATAAATAGTTATGATATATGTATGGGAACTCATAACGTGGTTTTCCTTCAGGGAAACGCTTGCTAACTTCTCGATTTTATGTGCTCCTATTTTCTTTAATTTCTACTAAATAAAATGAGACAAAATAGTACCTACATTGAAATTAATCAATCGTATGTCTTTATTACTAAAATATATGTACCAGGAGAACATAACATGTAAGGAAATCATAAAGGGGGGCTTACACTTTATGAAATCGTAAAGGTTGCTGGCGCAACTATTCTAATTCATTTTCTTTAATTTCTACAAAATAAAAAGAGACAAAATGGTGCGGGTTCTTCCTAAAATTGAAACGTATTTCTACGAACTGTTGGAGTGGTATTCCCACCAGTAATGCTAGTGTAAGTTATGTCAAGTGGTATGGGATAACGATACACAATATATCAATGTTGTTAATCCTTCAGTACCAGATGGTAATTAAAACTGAGTAATTAACTGTTACGTCTTGGATGACTTAATGAATGGGTACTGGTTTGCATGGGATCGTTATTAATCTAGTGTGTACTGACCAAATAATAACGACAGCTAGTAAAGTCCCTTGTACCTGTGAAAAACATGAATTACCGGCAAACCAATTTTTCACTCGTTGAATTGTTGGGTAGGTATAAGTTTATTCAAAATGACGATTCCAGCACTAGAGAACAATGTGGGTCACACAAAGTTTTGTTCTGTGTGGGAATCGGATCTACAACCTCGTGCACAGACAGCAGGCGCATACTGCCATAACTATTTAGTAATCTGTGATACTGCGGCCACTGGACCACACCAACCCAGTCAAGCTATGTTTCACAAGTTCTTCTTTTCAATAGTAGTCAGTGTTCTCAGACATGTCTGGATCGTTGGATTACAAATTCTGCCTTATATATATATTACGATTAGCTTAACAAGAGCAATGACAGTATTAACGATCCTTTTCAATTAATACAGTTACAGCAACAATATAGTACTGACATCATCATTATGAATATACATATATAGTCTGACTTACAATGATACATAACTACCTACTCCTTTCGTCAATAAAAAAATGTTGATCGAAATTATTCAAACCAATAAAAGTATAACATGGAAATAAACGCTGAGTTGATGATTAATTTGTAACAAAAATATAAATATTATATAGCAGTATCCAGTAGGTAATATAACAAATAGGTAGTTATACAAATACAGTAACTATAGTTAGACAACATACAACTTGACCAGAATACCTAATTATATGAAACCTAATAAAAACCACAAGCAATAAAATGATAACACTGATCGCTGATATCACAAATAAATTAGATTACTGCTGATTATAATTATATCAGCACATAGTCTAGACAAATACAGTATTGCACAAATATTCACTAAACTGCACAATTTAACAAAAACTGCACGCTAAGTGATAGATGCGCACGAGTGCCGTCACGCGTCACGTCACGACTCCTATTTATTATTTGATATTATTGCTATTTGACAGTTGCATATGTTTTAAACAATAGATAACCGAACCAGTGACGCACAGAATAAGTCAATAAGTATAATAACAAATACAACGTTTTCATTTGTTACGTTCTGTGACATTGCTTATATTTCTTAAGAAATCCCTATCATTATCTATCTAATAATAACAATGTGCTATTAAGAACCAGCTACCTATATTTTAAAATTACGTAAGTAATAAAAAATAATATAACGTACCTACCCACAATATTAGGAGTATTCTACACTAACGTGCTCTCAAATAGTTAATTTAATTTAATATACTTTTAGGTAAACTAACCTTAGCATGAGATGTTGAAAAAAGAGTTTTCTATCTCTCTAAACAAGAGATGATCAAAATATATAAATGGACAACATTACAGAAAATGATAGTTAAGTTATTAATATTTCGTAATAATATAAAAGATCGTATCGAACATTTCTGTGAAATCAAATTAAATTTAGGCGTACAGATTTTTTTTAAATCTTAGTCTAATCTACGGATAGACAGGTGAAATGTGAGGTACTCATATTGGACTAGTTAGATAGACCAAAGACAGCCATAATATAACTAAACCTTACTGATTGCTGATTACATGCCTTCAGTGAGGGGCTATAAGCACCTCGCGACGTAGTATAGTTATAGATAGGTGGGTACAAAGGCACAAGTGAGGCTGATTTCCCCGAGGAGTGAAGGTTCTGGCATTACATGATAATTGCTTTAGAGCTATGAGCAAGCATCGTACAGACACAAGAGAAGTTATGGTCATACATACAAGAGTTCTACAAGACCTGCAAGTTGATGATAGATTTTACCTTCACGTTATGATATAGCAGAAATAATAATATATTATTTGCTGTTGAGGCACCAATGCCACGTGGAGCCAGATGTTTATACATTTTTCAGCATGTGACATGAAGGACTCGCGAGCTATCAATTCTGCGACGCACTCGTACTATGGCAGGGTAGTAACAATTGGCGCAGATGACGGGACTCCAATAAATTAGTTACATCGCCACAAGTGCTTCAAATGATATCACTCTTATTTACATATCAAGTATGTTTGCTTGTTTGCTAAGAAAACACACGTTTTGATAACAGCAACACGTACGCCTTATGGTGTGATTCACTCGTCAAAAGTAACAATATGTTACGGTAAACGCCATCAAATCGCTACGCCAACAAACAATATTATATTCAAATCGACATTATTATTAAAACAATACATATTTATGAAAATACCAAAATTATTTGCAGTTTACCTATTTAGTCATCGAATATTTGCACATCACGCTATCAATATTTAATTTTGTTTACTCAAATTCTTTTAAATACAATAAAAGTAACTATAATTAATGAGAATGTAATGTAAAAATAAATTTGATATCGAATAGCAGGTAAGAGCATTTTCCGTGCGTATTCCTGTTTATATTGGCTTGGCGGCACGACAGACAGGGTGCGGTGGACAAAACGACGGACTATAAAACGCCGATAGAAAGGGGTCCGTCTACTTCAAGTGAGGTTTGGCGCAGGTGCAGGCACAAAGTTGGCAGTCTGCCAGCGGCGGAGGTATACCAGGCAATAATAAGTAGCCACGAGGAAAACGATGCTATGCACTGTGAACCGTTTGTAAAAGCAATTCAACATACCACACACGTTGTTTATAATCCTAGACTTGATTCTTAAATTGTATCACATACCGACTATACCACCTAACTAATAAAATAGCTGTGGCATACAGTAAGGACGAATCTCTGCCTATTATACTTCCTTACACTATCTATGGCCGTGATAATCATTTTTAAAATTACTTATTTGTAATGTACCTACGTCAAACCGAGCTTCCTTCCTTTTAGGTTACACACATCTACGTAAATTAGAAATTAATTTTCGTGTTTGATAAAGTGCAGTATGAACGGTAACATAATCTAGTTAACACCGCCTTATCATGACTAACTGTCTACTACTATCGGTTACCATTATGATTATACTAGCTGTTGCCCGTGGCTCCGCCCGCGTGGATGTCGGTTATCGCTGTAAAACCATAATCTATCTCTGTGCCAAATTTCATCCAGATCCGTTCAGTAGTTTTTACGTGAAAGAGTAACAAACATTCATTCATCCAACCATCCATACTCACAAACTTTCACATTTATAATATTAGTAAGGATTTTAGTCATTTATCCGCGGTCGCGCGCCCGGCCCGCCGCGTGGTGCGAAAACAACCGACAGTTCCTGACGTATTGGTCACAGAACAAACAAAATAAGATTAATATGGTGAAAGCGACCGGTCTGACGGCGGCGGTCTGTATTTATACAAGCACAGGTATTTGTTCATATTCTCTAATGTGAGAATCAACATAATAAGTGTTCTTTCCTTCCACTTTCCTTAACAAGCGAGTATCCTACCTACCCGCATATAATAATATATTATTATTTGTTACGTACACAACAATAGGGTTTGAACAATAAAATCTTTACAGCTCAGTCTTTGCGACATTGCCTATCTCACATAATATATATTATAATATTATATTATGATGAATAAAAACCATTATGTTACTTTTTCTATACAAGGTGGTACCCAGAATTTACCTACATTCATTATCATAATCATTTAGTCACAATGGGTTAGGTACTAGGAAAGCAGTAGTTTCAAGTAAGTAGCTACTTATATATGTAGTTAGTTATATTATGTACCTCGTTAACACTCACACGTTTGCTACCGATTCCTGTAACAAGTCGTAGCAGATTAGCTTCCGTGTAGACGACAGGAACACAGAACACAGGGCAAACGCTCATAAAAGTAGGAAGGCAATAAAACTACGAATGTATTGTCGCCATTGTAATACCAACCCGCTGTACTCGTACGTACAGGGGGGTCCTGTCTACAGTCTAGACATGCGTGAGCACTGCGGTAAAATGCAGCGAGCCACGCCTTCACGGAATTTTATAATTAACTGTTACTATGAAATATGTAAACGTCACTATTTTGTAACTTGAAACATATGAAGCAAGCGTGCACTATGAATAAACGTTTCATAATAATTATAAGACTATAAAGCATCATTTTCTGGTATGTAAATAGAATGATATTAAGAAATAACATAGAACTTAATTATAACATTCACTGATTTACAGTCAATAAGCTATCTGTGTACATTATACCGACTATTGCAAACAATTTTATCTAAACACGGACAAACTTAATTAATTATTTTATTACTTAGTTCATTTTAGTAGACATTAATAAAAAAATATAGTTTAGCGCTTTTTTCAGATTCGTTTCATCAAAACCAAAATTAGTAATAAAAGTAAAAGCGTTTTGTATGCGCGAGGGACATACTAGGAAACCGCATTCTCAACAGTTGATCGTTTGATCTGCCTGATGCATTTGACGTGTTGATTGATGTTCGCTGGTATAAGCAGAGCGTGTTTTTTTTTTTTTGTGTGTGTGTAGTTGTTAGCCTCAGATGGCTTTCACAACTTTACGCGGTCTGTCGGCGAGCGGAAGGCTCTCAACCGTAAATAAACTAAACAACGTTGTCTAAGGGCACCCCCTAAGTGGGGCTAGGACCTCGGCTTAGGGCGTTGTTGAACAAAATGGGCCGGCCATTATTATTACGCGACGACGGTTCCCTTTTTTTGTTAACTCCCCTGCGGCGGGGGCGGAACCGTGGGCGGTTATGTGCAGTGTGGGTCTGAGTGTTATTACGCTCTAACTGGAGGAGTGTGATGGCGTCGTCGGGCTCAACGAGAGCGTGCCTAGGGCGGCGTGTGCGTGAAATCCCTGACGGAGTGTAATTTGCTGCCGCTACTACCAAAGGGTTGATGTGTGTGGCGGCTGAGTCAAAGAACCTGCGAGAACAGCGTTTAATGAACTGCCTGATGGTCGGCAGATCTAAATCTAAATGTAAATTTTCATTACGCATAAACCACGGTGCTCCCGTGGCTCTGCGCATGAAGCGATTCTGAACTACTTGTAATGGTTGGATCCTGCAAGGCGCTACGTGTGCGAAAACTGGCGCCGCGTAAGTCATGATCGGCCTAACGCAAGTTGTAAATAATCTGACTTTGTTACGTAAGGAAAGTTTTGACTTTTTATTGACTAAGTAATGAAGCCGACCTAGAACGAGTCGGGCGCGGTCGCGGACGGCTTTAATATGGGGTTTGAAGGTGAGACGATCGTCTAAGATTACACCTAAATATTTGGCTTTCTTCTCCCAAGGGATCGGATCACCGAACATTTTAATTTGCGGGGGATGAAGATTATGTCTTCTCCTGCTGAAAAGCACTGCCTGGCTTTTAACGGGATTCACCTCGATCCTCCATTTCCTAAACCAAGCACCAAGTGCATTGGCCGCGGATTGGAGGGTCTTAGTGATGGCCTGAGGACATCTACCAGAGTAGTAGATAGCAGTGTCATCTGCAAACATAGCTAATTGCGTAGACCGGTGCAAAGGTATGTCACTGGTGTACAGTGCAAACAATAGGGGCGAGAGTACTGATCCCTGCGGGACCCCGGCTTGAATGGGGTGGGGAGAGGATAGTGACCCTTCCACTCGGTAACGAAATTGGCGATTCGACAAGTAGTCTCGTATGATGAGCACGAGTCTGTGAGGCACGCCCATAGTAAATAGCTTATAAATTAAGCCATTGTGCCACACTTTGTCGAATGCCTTCGCTACGTCGAAGAAGAGTACTCCTGTTAGCATGTTCCTCTGGAACCGATCGCTGATGTGTTCAACTATACGATGGACTTGTTGAACACACGAGTGTTTGGTTCTGAAGCCAAACTGCTCGTGTGGGATGAGGAGATTTGCATCGGCGTACGCTTTCAGGCGACTATATAATAGTCTTTCATAAATCTTACCCAAGCCGTTGAGTAGACTTATGGGGCGATAACTAGTGGGTTCGGCGCGGGGCTTGCCCGGTTTGTGAATGCCTATGACGGTGGCTTCTTTCCACTGCTGTGGGAATATGTTGTGGGACATGGCCGCGCTAAAGATCGCGGTCATGAGGGAGATGAGAATCGGAGGAAAGAGTTTGATGACTCGATTCGTGATTCTGTCCGACCCAGGGGCTTTCTTGGTTTGTAATCCTCTGACGATCTTTTCAACCTCATCGGACGTAATGGGGGGTAGGGGATTTTCATCCCCTTCTGGCACTTCTGGTAACGGGAGGGAAGCTCTCCGTTCAACTTCAGTGTTTACATCAAGGACGTGATCTAGGTCGACTGGAAGTGAGCTAGGCGTACATTGAAGCGACAGGCTGTCCGCCAGGCATTCGGACTTCGTGACGTCGTCGAATGCGGGAGGGAGGTTGGGTCTGTTTAATGGGGGTAGTGAAACAACGGTGTCCTTAGTTAAGGCGCGCGACAACTGCCAAAAAGCGAGATGAGTAGGCTCAAGCTCGCTCAGGGTTGTCTCCCATTGTATCTGACGATATTCGTCAATACGTGCTTTGACGGCACGCTGAAGTGTGCGCATTCGTGCCCTATTGGGCTCGGAGGGGAAACGGTCATGGGCTCTGATAGAGGCGTTCTTCTCCCTTATCAAATCACGTACGTCGTCGGGAAGGCGCCAGCGATTATTTTTTTCTGCCACTGGTACTTCTCGCGAGCAATCGTTAATTAACGATTGCACGTGACTTGTAAGAGAGTCGATCGCCCCCACCGTGTCACCCACAGACAGTATGCTATCGGGTATCCCGTCAAGATGCACAGCGGTTGTCGACTTCAGGCTTTCTCCGAGTCGACCCCAATCTGTACATCTCCTAGTTTGAGTGGGCTGACCTGTACCAGGGGGACCTAACCTAGGGGCAAAGTCTATGATAACAGGTCGGTGATCAGAGTCCAATTCCTGCAACACTTCGATCGAACACAAACGTAGGTTTATGTTCTTCAGAAGTGCTACGTCTAGAATATCTGGCCTGTGATTGACGTTACTAGGGTAATGAGTTGGCTCTAAAGGCGCAATAATATCAAAGTTCAATGACCCGGATAAGAGTTCTAAGGTTTTCCCTTTAGAGTTTGTCGAGAGACAGCCCCAAAGAGAATTCTTAGCGTTTAGGTCGCCCGCCAGAAGGACGGAGCTACCTAGGTCGAGGAGGGCTTGGACGTCACTACTAAGTAACGGCCTAGGGTTGTCGGCAGATCCGCCTGGCGGTAAGTAGACCGACACCACAACAATAGACTGATGTCCTGTCATGCCAATCTGGCAGACCGAAGCTTCAATGTGGTCAAGCTTTGGAGGATCCATAGGCGAACAGTGCAAGGACCTTTTATAATAAATGAGCGTGCCCCCGCAGGCAGAATGAACCCTGTCGTTACGAACTATGTGATAGTTCGCAATTCTAGGATTCCTATGAAATGGTTTTAGAAATGTCTCTTGCACTAGAAGAATGTCTAATTGATGATCGCTACAGAAGGTAGCGATCTCGTCGCGCTGCGTTCTAATGCTATTTGCATTGAAACTCCCTATGCGGAGGGATCTCGGTTTGACTCTACCTGTGTGGCCTAAATCCATTACGGGTGAACCCTAAAACTCCCTAATCTCTCGAACACGGTCGAGTACCTAATCGATACCTCAAAGAGGGCCATGGGGTTACCCTCGTTTTCTCTAATGAGAGCCGCCATTTCACGCAACTCAGCGTAGTTGACTACGCTAGCGAAGCGTGCCACCAGGGCGAGATCGGAGTCGCCCGGTGGGTTCTTGGGACTGACACCGGTGCGGACCGGTGTCGGGACAGTTTTAATATTTTGCGCGGGATGTTTATTAATCACGGCGGCGTTAGGAGTTGGGGTAGGGGGTACGGGGATTGAAAGTCCCATAAGGGGAGGTGGGGGAATTGTGAGTCCCATAAGGGGAGGTATGGTGTTGGGCATGGGGGGGAACTCACTCTGGGAGTTGAGTGCGTTCCATGGGGAGGAGCGTTGTGGCCTGAGGGGCGGGGGGTTGTGCACCACTGCTTTGGTGGCCCATGAGGAGCGGGCAGATGATGATTTTGGGGGGGGCCGGGGAGCTTTAGGGCATCCGCGGTAGTTGGCGGGGTGCCCTGCTTGTCCGCATAGGACACATGACGGGGGCTCTGTGCAGAGGGCCCTATCCTTAGGGCGGCTGCACTCGGCGGTGGCGTGATCACCTAGGCACTTGACGCACCTAGGTCGCGCGAAGCAGTTACGCGCTGAGTGACCATAGAGCTGACATCTATGGCACTGGGAGATGATGCCTTTCCTTAGGGGGGGCTCTACTGATATGCCGGACAAGTGGCATATGGACTTGATTTTAAAAATTGCCTTCCCGGTCTCGGACCGGTCCAGCGATGCTAGCACCATGTCGTATGGTTCGTGGTGCTTGCCACGTACCATACGATGCACGTTGTGCACTGGTAGGTTTTGGGCCTGAAGGGATTCCTTAATGGCGTCTACGGCCAATTCCTTAGGGACACCGCGTATGACTACGCGCAGGAGGCGCTCTTCAGGGAGAGCGTATGTGTGGAAGGAGACCTTTGTCTCCTTCAACAGTTTGGTTAGGGCCCTGTGATCCTTGGAAGAGGTCACTTGGACCTTAATGCCCTGGGGCGTGGAGCGGGCCGATGAGAAGTTGATATGGTGCTGAGTGCACCATCCAGCTACGGTGGTCCATTTGTCCTTGTCCTGAATGAACAAGGGCGGAGGTGGAGGCTCTTTACGAGCGGCGGGGGGGGAGGGAGAAGAGGGCTGGCGGTCGCCGGGGGAGGCGGGCCTCGGTGCGGGTTGCGACGTCTTAGGCGTCTTGGAGGGCGCCGGGTTGGGAGACGAACGAGTTCGTCTCTTTCCCCCTTTGCGGAGAACCACGGTGAACCCCTCACCGTGGTCTGAGGAGTCGGAGGAGGAGTCGGCGGCGCACATGTCACCGCCTAATTCCATCGCGCTAGCGCGGCTGGAGGATGAGGCATCCCTGGGGCGGGGGGCGCGGGGAGCGCGCGGGGGGGACGGGGTGCGGAGGGTGCGGAATGTCGCAGGCGACGGGGTGCGGAGGTTGGGGTTGCGGAGCGGAAGTGGGCTTCGGGAGCGAGAGGGGGTAGGGGAGTCGGGGGATAGAGGGAGGGGGGCGCGGGTGCGTGCGGGTGCGCGACCTATGTTGGACGTGAACGCGCCTGCAAATTTGCGCTTGAGGAGCGCGTATATCTCCCTATCGTTTAGTAAATGTACGCCTTATAACTACGTTTGTTAGTCCCTAGTTCCCAACGGTGCGCGGCACCAAGTTCTATTTCTGTTATAGAATGTTTATCAACTTTTCTAACGCCATATGCAATGCGATGCTTTCATGTTACGCACTTGAAAGTGAGTGGGTGTACGACTTTTAAGCTTATGATACCATCTTTCGCCGTTGTAGTGGTTAGGAAGATGGTAAACAGAATTAAAATTTAATATCATCCCTCCGTTATGAAGACCAATGGGTATTAGAATTTTAGCGGCTTTAATACATCGTGTAACATTTTCTGTTTAAAGAATCATAATATGGAAGAAAACCATATTATTGTGTCGCAGCTCGCCCCGTTTACTAACTCTGGCTGATCCTAAGCTGACAGTCGTAGTTTGCTGGCGAACCTTCTCGAAAATTGCCATTCTTAGGAATGATGTAGCGTGTCGTATATTTTCCGTATGAATAAGTTAGTACTGTTAATATGTTTGTATAAGAATAACTGAGCTGTAGGCACCTTGAGTCAGTGGTTGCACAGCTGTGTTCAGTCTGTTTTTCAGCCTTCGCGAGTTCACGTACGAAGCCTGTCATTATTATAATTTATTCGCATAAGCCATTGTCGCATTACGAGGTGTTTTTGTGTCAAGAGCGAGAAACCACTTGATCAAATAGTACTGCGTACGTCGATGATGACCATAGAGGATGGAACGTGACTTAAAATATTTAATCGTTCGAAAATTATAACCCTTAATAAAAGTAATAGGCTAGTAACACTAGTAACTTTAGTAGTAGTTTTCTGACCTCAAATATAAATTTAGTGAATGTTTAAACTGCAAAACCGATATGAACGTAGCAATTTTCATCCCGACAAATGATGCATAAACTGAAAATGCGAGCGAAGCTCTTTCAAAAGCTTTCAGCAATAAAGTTTTCATAATATTTACGAGCTTGCCGTAACATAAAAGTCTTTTACAAACCAGACGCAATTGTTACTGCACACTGTAGAGGGATTTAGGGATTAAAGCTTTTGCATACAAAGGGCTGCCAGGCAGACAGCCCATGATTGCCATCCGCATATTGCGGGGCGCGGTGTAGTGTCGTAGGTACTCGTAGCTGTCGTGGACTCGTGCGATTGTCACTGTGACTACGTGGAGTCGAGCAGACTGGGTGGGCACGTGTAACAATACTAGAAACAACTAAGCAGTAGTAGCTCTTGGTAATGTTATCTTCTTTTAAATACAATGTTGTCCTTTCAGTTTTGAATGTATAGATACTATTAATTGTACACAAATATTTTTTCAGTTTCCACAACTTCAGATCTTATATACAGTATATGTATTTGTTTTCCAAGAGTTTGCTTACTTAAATCATAACTTAGTCATTGCGACTCATCATGTAGATTCCTAATCTAATTTGATATATCTACAAAATAAAGTACATACACGTTTGACTTTGAATATTTTGGAATTAATAGCAATAGATGCTGTCAACGTTTTTTATAGAAATAAAGATATAATCTAAGCAGTAGATCACTGCTAGTATAACTAACACTTGGCTGGATAACTCCACATACGGTATGATGATGTACATTTGTATCGATATATGGCGAACAGTGACGTCGTCTTGCCTTATACAAACCGAATAAATCAAACAGCCGTGTCAAGCAAAAAAGTGTTAGATCAAGTCGCTAATTTAGAACACACTGTAAGCCGACCAACTTGTATATGTAGAAAGAAACGAATAATTTATGACGCTATTGGCCACTCTTTCATCTCGTCGACAAAATGCATCACATTCAACATCGTGTAAAGGACCTCTCGCCTCCTCAGTTCCGCTCGCTGCGTGTTTCTCAAAGGATTAATGAAGAGCCCTGCGTAAGCTCCGGAATTAAAAATATTATTTATCAACTTCAACATCGTTAAGAACTAAATTAGACTCTAATATTTCCTCTTTCAGAGATAGAACATTTAAAGATATACGTAACGTTTGCATTTTTATTTGTAGATGATTTAGATATATTTAAATATAACATGCATGTTCAACAGTGCAGCCGGTGACCAGCATCGTGTATACAAGAAAAGAGCTTTTATTATTGTTGGTGTTTTCAACATGGCCTCCACTTCGTAAGCGCATGCCAATAAACTCAGTATGCTCAGTTTTAGTACCGGAATTATACAGAACTATTTAGATCAACAAATACAAACAAACAACTTACTGGGATAGTGACCACACGCACGATTTTATGGCGATCCTATACATAGTAGTAGCAGAAAATGTACCTCGCAAAATGTAAGGAGGTAATATTTGTATTATTTGCACGTCAATATCTCATAAAAAGTAAAACAAAGAAATACAAGTACCTACTCCTGTGCAGCTCTTCATTCAGTCTCAATTACCAGGCGCACAGGACGCGCGTGGAGTAAACAATGCAATAAAAACGCCGAGTGGTATGTATCGGATGACGAGGCAATTACGTCAGGATGCGGGCGACCAAGTTCGAGGGTGCTACCGTGCCCTTGTCCTTCGACAACCACTTCATCTTTCCCCACTTCAAAGTTTTTGTTTATGTCAAGTTTTATACAAACCATACAATGTGTGGTTACTTTCCTCTGTAATAGTTTAGAAACTAATTAGAATGTTACACGAAGCCTAAACGTAGTAGTGAATGTGATGCCTGAACCATGTGTAATTACAATTTACATAAATGTGTATAATAATAATAAATAGCACCCACTCGTGTAGACACAGAGGCGCTTATTACCATTTTATGGTGCGCAGATAATATTCAATATTGACAATTAATAATGTTAATTTATAAATAATAATAATTTAATATCCGCGGGCCCGTGGGTGGGCATGGTCGCGATTATATCTATTATACTAACATTATACCATACATAAAGTTCAAATAAAAGAACACTAAGTGTTAACGCATCTATGCATAATATCAGTTTGTAATGCTGTGTTCACATTGTATTCGGCTTACGAGCATAAAAAGTGTAGAGACACGTTGGAGAAAGAAAGAAATGAATTTTCGTGATAAAAGAAATGTAGTGTTTTGTCAGACTTTTTGGTTATTAAGGCATTTTTCACTGTTATATCTTAAGAGAGGTCATCATACTAGCGAGCAAGTCCGATTGGGGAAGGACTTCCATCTAACGGTGTAGTTGTGTTCCTGTGTGTGAGCACAAGTCTCCAGCGCTCATTCAGGGATGCGTTTTGAAAGAAACGATCCCAGGCAGACTATATCTAAAAGCGCTGGTGCAAAAAAAGGGTCGGCAACACCCAAGTAATACCTGGTATTGGAAGCATCCATAGGCTACGGTAACTGCTTAACATTAGATAAACCAGATATAAGATTAGGCTTGCTTGTTTGCCACCCAACTAGTAGAAAAAAGGTACATAGTTTTCATATTACAATCCAAAACAGAGAGTCGAAATCAAAATCGCTGAAACTCAAATGCAGAATTATGTTTGTAAAATTCAAAGAAAATGTCGGCAGGTAATCTTCGTTACATATATTTTTCAGCAAGTCATATGCATACATCTATGGTATGGACATGACATTATATTCATAGTATACATGGCTAATATCCCAAGGTGTTACAAGAGTTATTGTGACAGCAGTTAATACGAACGTATGCGTTTATTCGTAGGCCCGATGTGTCCGATGAGCGATATAGATTACAGTGTAGTGCCGAACGCAAGACATATTGGTACAATTGGCTACCAACAGATGTTATAGAGCTAATAAAACTATGTCTCGTCTATCTCTGTACATTATTTTTTTACATTCAGTCTCTACTCCAGTAACAATTTACGGACACCGACCTATCTAGAGAATAGGAAAAATGAATAACATATCCCTTACATGTAGTAGGTTTTGTTTGACACGTACTGAACTCGTATTTACTCTTTTACACATCTCTCTCACCAGATTAAGTGACGATGAGTTATCATAAGCCTTCATTTTAGTCTTACTGCCAATGAGAAGTTAAACTAAAAAGCTCGGCGAGCTTTTTAGTTTCGGCTGGTTCCACATGCCACAATCAATCAAGAGTTCCTAATCGTGGTGCGTAGCTTAAAGCCATACATGACACATACATATATCTATTCGTTCATTATCTACTGACCACGAACAACACCTTAAAAGGTTCCCATGACAAAAAATAATACTCACATTAATTGCGTACATTTTTTGTCAATAAGGTACCACAAAAAAGTGTTTGCGTCGATCCAAAATCAAATACAAAACGACTAGTCGGAAACCAGAACACATTAGAAACGCAGAAAATTTAGAACACGATACATTAAAATGTGGAAATTTGAGTAATTTCCGTAGAGTGACATGTAAGAAATAAAAAGCCATAATGTTCTATTTCTGAGTGGCGAGTGCGGCTAATTCACGGTCCGCTGCTGCAGGGAGGAAGTGGTCCCGACGCCGCGACGCAGCCGGCCGGCATAGGTAGCTACTTGCCTCGACTAAAATATCAATATTTGTGCCTCCTCGTCCGACTGCGCTCCTAGTAACCGCGCATTCATACTGACACGCGCTGGAAGGAATCCACCGTAGCTACACTAGAGCTAAGGCATAAAAAAATGTTAGAATTATCTAAAGATGTGTTCACGAGCTAAACTTTGATCAGTTTAGCTCGTGAACACATCTTTAGATAATTTTATTTAACTGTACCATAATAAAGTGCAGTATTTCCCCATAGATAATGCTCACACGGTCACACACACACATTGTCACATCGGTACTTATGTAGATGACAATCTAGACACAACTAGTGATGTACCGTGCCCGGGAACACTGCCAAGGACTGGAAATATTGCCGGCAGCGTTGCCGGCAATGTTCCCAAACTGGAAATATTCTGGGAATTTTGGTTCATTTTTCAGATTTTTTACAAAATATATTTTGCATTTACTTAAGTTTATTAAAGCCTATATACTTATAATAAAAGCAGACAGTAAAATATCATATTAACGAAAATGCCCAGTTCATTTCAATATTCCCAGCAATGTTTCCAGTTCGTTGCCGGCAATATTCCCAAGGTTGCTTGGGAATATTGCCGGCAACGAACTTTGGATAAGTATAAAGAGCCAATCATTACAATTTTAAATAAGATTTTAGATTTTTTTGGCTGTCTTTATTAATTGTCGTTATATCCTATATAGATTTTAGGAAAGTAAGGAATTAAAAAACCGTTTTTACTAGGCAGCTTTATTTTTCTTATTCAACAAAAAAAATGTTTCAATTGTTTTATAACGCAACTATAGTTTTAAATAATATATTATATAAAATATATTTATACCCTGGTATGCAACAAATTAACTTTTATGATCACAAACTATTTTATAAACAAAAACGCGAATTGTAAAAAAATACTATATAAAACAATAATCTTTTAATTTAACTACGTTCGTAACTTGAATTATTGGCATAGAATATAATTTTAACTAAAAATAAAACAGAATTCAATACGGCAAGTTGTAGAACTTTCAAAATCCCTAAAATCTCAAGTCTAAAGTAATTAAACAGGATGAACTTTCATACAAACTCAAATCCCACTTTTCCTCCCATAAAGACGGTTTTTTTAACTGATCAATTACAGCTAAAGTGCATGTCTTGACCATTCAAATAAGCCCAAACACGGCTAGATTATAACGTTTAATTTTGAAGTTCCGTTGCCTACCTTCCGGCTTCATCATCGGTTCGGTTCCATAGCACCATTTCATTTACTACATTACATTTGCTTAGTAATACTTCCTTAACAACCTCAACCGAGACTCATATAATCGCAATCCATGAAATACTTATCATTGTAAAGGTCAGGTGGCCATTTGTGGTCTTCCTTATCAGTTTCACAATTTTCTAATGCAAATGTTTGATTTGTTGTAAAAAATATGTCATCTCAGACAAAAAAAAAATATTTCTAATCGGTCCAGAAATTACGGAGCTCTGCTATCGGACGGAGTTCTGGTAACAAACATTAAAAAAATACACACGGATTGATAACCTATTCGTTTTTAAAGTCAGTTAAAAATCATGTAAAGTATTTTTTTCTTTTATTCTTTAACATCTACTGTAAATTAATTATCATCTTCATCATTGATTGTAAATATAAAAAAATAGACATCCTCTTCGAATATTTCTGTAACTGACCTAAAGTCCAATGGTTCCATATCAAAATCTTTATCTGAATCACTTATTGAATCCATATCTTCATCTGAATCATTTATTGAATTAATTTCTTCGTTGTTGATTGTTGATATCTGTTAAACTCACATCAGATTTCATGTCGCTGGAGCGATATATATCGAAACAATTTCGTTCATAAACTTTCAATTGTGAGCTATACAGCTATATTTTTTTCCTTCTCTCTCTGTTGTAAATTTGTTTCTTTTTCGAGTGTGTATAAGAGAGAATATAGAAAATGAAAAATCTTACTATCAATGTTGAAGTAGATGGTACTGTTATTTTTTTTATTGTAACAGGACCTAAAGGTGTATTTGAGAAAACGGTGGCCCACCATTCTTTTGGGTCGATAGAATTAGCAGCCTGCCAAATTATATTTTTTGCATATCGTCTATTTCGGTATTTAAAGTCAGAGAGTTCTTTTATCACATTGCTAGCAGCATCATCATTGCTGAGTGCTGACTAGGCTCAAAATAGTATAACATCCTTCTAAATGGTCTTCTGCACAAAGACTAGAACCATGTTTTTTGAGACTTAATATCACTGTGAAGTGTATTATGTAAGTTTTCTTTCAAGAAACTTGCTTGGCTCGTAGTAGTGGTAAATGTTGTCCCTATAGTATATCGTCTGCGTTGTTGCGTTGCTGTTTAATGACGGTGTTTGCATGCATTAACAAGGAGGCGCGCAAATTTTGTGGCGTTTTTTAAAGTAAAACTGTGACCACAGACCGTGCATTTATAATTTTTACGTCCCGTATTATCCGTGTCGCCTTCGAAATATTCGTTTACTTTTGATTTCTCACGTATTGTAACAAAATATTACGGTGCGTTGGGCCCACGCACTAACAAGACACGTATTCTCTGCAACAAACACGAAGCTACTGCGCAAATCGCGGCGCGTGAGTGGCGGCAGTACGCGGGGAGCGCGCGTGAAACGCGGGGAGCGGCGGGAACCGCGCGTGAGGGGCGAGGCAGCGAGCATAAGCGTGGAGAATAGTGTATGTAATCAAATTTTAGATTAAATAATAACATACTGTTGGCTGGGAATTTTGGGCAATATTCCCAATGTGCCCGGAAGTTTTCCGGGCATATTGGGAGTGGAAAGTTTCCGGGAGTGGCAATATTCCCAGACGTACATCACTGGACACAACCAACACGACGCGATCAAAGGTTACGCCAGTCAAATTGTTAACGAACTGTGTCAAACCAGAAAAGCGACTCTTTATAACGAAATAAAACAAAAATCAAGTTTTGTGCGACAAGTGATGTAATCCTGCATTGTACATCATGTCCCAGTAAAAACTGCAGGTCATTGCACATGGCCGAAATCAATAAGCAGCTATTCCAGTTAGACTTGGGCCGTGTGTCGTGTAGCGGTGCGTGCGCATGTCCGCCCCGCCCGGCCCGACCGGTCGGCAGCGCCCAGCGGGTGCGGGTGCGCTAGTCCTTTTTGTCGCGGCCGAGTTGGGCCGAAGTCACCCGAGCGCAGCGCTCGCCACCACGCGGTAAAAGTAAAGAAAGTACGAACTAAGTACAATATTATGATAACGACAAACAAAGAATAATATTTTAAGAAGTACATAATAACACAAACTTTAATTCTATCTGTAGAGTGAGTAAAATTTTCACCCCTAAATATTTTCTCTTTCGTTACCTGCAATATTTTTCTATGGTCCATACTATAAACATTTTTCAGAGAAAAATAGACAAGATTTAAATTTTCTAGTTACTTTACTTTTAGTTTCTTAACTAAAAGTAAAGTAACTAGAAAATTTAAATCTTGTCTATTTTTCTCGTTAGTTTACAAACATCTAAAATGTATACCGTTCATGTCCTTACCCACAACACGCCAGTCAGGCCACAACACAACTATTATAGTCATAATTTTTCATGAACAGTGCACTTTGAGGACGCGTTATCTTCCGCATTTTCAACTACATGCTAAGCAATTAATAAAGCCATGTATAGCATAATACAATTCATATCAGTTGCGCAACGAGAAAGCCTCATTAATTAGTCATATATGCGCTTACTTAAAACACTGGGTGTAACACAAAACAGGGAAAGTGCACAAGTAGGTAGGTACGCAGAGTGGTGACCGCTAGCCGCGAACACGTAATGAGAGATACTTATTAAATTAACGTAAGTATAAACTTATGCCTTTACAAGAAACATGTACTTACCTACTTACTCAGTTCAAGCAAAAATGTTTTTATCTGAAAGCTTTTATCCTTGAAAATTACTTGGGTATCAAATACCTTCCCAAAGTGGGTTATCAGAATATCAGCGCTGCAGCGTATGCGATATTGCAATTAATCGCTGAGCTAACTCCTGTTTTGTCTTGCAAACATTATGTTATAATTTTCTTGTTGATTACTGTACTTAGATCTTGTTAAAACCAAATAAATATATTTTCTTTCTTAACTTGACATATGTACAAAAATTACTATATACTTCTTTATTTGGAACAATATTTAAAATACCAAACATCGAAAATCACAGAAATACCTAAATCAGGATTTCTGTTTTGAAAATGGAGCACTTCTGCATAAAAGCGTTTTAGATATTTTTTCAGCGCATCGCACAGATACACAGACACACAATGACATGAATTTATATGTTCTGTGCTGCATCGTCTTGCAAACCTGTACTCTTAGGTACGAGTACGATGTAAAATCAAACCACTTCCAGAAACTATGAGTTATAATGTGGCGTGTGTTTACGACATGGAAACGGTAAAGTTGACAAAGTTGCACACTGTGCGACGAACAGAATCAGTAGTCAGTACACAAATAGTACAACTGTTCTACCTTGTTTTACTACACTACATTAATTAAGTAGATAGTCCCTTTGAGCTGTCATGTTGACATTTTATTTAAACCGAGTAACCAAATTTTGATGATAACCCACCCTTGTTCGATATTTCTTCGACTTCACAACAAACGATCAAACAAAACTTTTTACACAATCCGTAAAAGGCACTCACGGAAACTTTTCACATAAACACAACAAAAATGCAATAAAAACACACCTAGTAGAAAATGTTGTTATATTCATCGGAACTTTGCTTATCCACATGTTACTTGTTTGTGTTTACCTCCCAGACATATAAGTGATCAGCTTTTATACCAGCGACTTCACCCGCGTAGATTATCTATGTTTAATAAAAGCCTAACTATACATATGATATAATTTTTAGTGCTATTGTAATGTATAAGCTTTATTATGCCTATCGTAAAATAACACAAAAATCCGTCGAATAGCTTTTGCGTGAATGAGTAAGAAACATCAAATATATTTTCACAAACGTTCGCGTTCGCTTTGAGACTTTAATTCAGATTACAAAACAAAAGTAATCTGAGCCGAAATAAATAAATGATTAATATAACTTTTCTCGGTTGAATAATTTATTAATAATTTAGTAGACTGAAATACATCGAGCTTTTTATAACAACGTGACAGAACAGTTATGTATCCTACACCACTATTGAGCCACTAAGGTCGACCACATTTTCTAGTGGCCGCCACAAGTTTCGGACGCGTTTTTCTTACATTTTGTAAAGCATCGGCGCATACTGAGCGTTTAAGTGGCCGCGTGTTCGAGCCCCAAGCTGCAGGAGGCGTCCGCACTCGCTAATAGTGGCCGCGTTTTGTTACACATCCATATGCACTCGCGCGCATAAAAATACAGTATAATAAACAACAAAAACAAAATCACGTTCCCCCCTATCAAGTACCTTGGAGAAATAAATAATGTATTCTAACCAATACTGGCTGTTACTGGTGGCCGCATCCAGCCTCCAGTGGGAGCCACTGGTGGCGGCGTGTACTGGACGCCGCCACCAGTGGCTGGACGGTTTGACTGGACAACATGTGCCGCCGTTACAAACCTATACAGATTTATTTTGTCTCCCGCTTTGCTATGGAGGGAAGTGGAAACTTTTTTTTCTAACTCCTCCTATTTACTTCTGATTAAATTCGTTGCGGGGTCCAAGACAGTAGGTTTAGTTGTCCACGAGACGCACGAGTGTCAAAACTCGGTGTATCAGTTGGTTACTCCGCTGTTAATCCTGGCTCACAGGAGTCACAGCGGTGGGCATGTGGGTGGGATTGTCCCGATGTGCCGCCGCCCTAAGTCAACTAAATGTCACAGTACAAATACTTAATATTAATAACAAACGGTGTAATGTATTCATTCGTTGTTCTCGTCGTCGTCGGAGACAAGTCCGCGGTGTGTGCGTGGGCGCAACTAGAAGACATTACCTTGTGAGAACGAAGCAATTATTGTGAGATGATTGATCATCTCAATAACAACAATGTTGTTAGTCAAGGTAGCCATTCTGGAGACGTTCCAATTATATTAAATAATGGAATTTTAATCGTTATGTTGACAATTTATAACACTCTGGATTCGAAAGCTTACCTATCAGGCGTTTTGACCTAAAAAAAAAGGTCAAGTTGTTTTTCATAAGCCACTCGGTAATTTTGTTCTGTTTGGGCCTAACTGTATTAGTATGTTAGGCAAATTAGATATCTTTTAAACGAATTGATTTATTGGTGACGTTATTAAGAATTTATTGTACCTGTAGGCACAATCACTAGCACCTCGGCAGACAAATTGTACTTATACTACTTCATGAACTTTGGCCACAAATTGTGACTCATTAATGTTGTCCTGTCAGAACATAAAACTTTGTCTGTTTTATATCAATTGTATTCACAATTTCACAACAACCCACCCAACTGCCAGCTTTAGCATCATTCGATTATACTACGTACATATTTGAGATTTGCACAGCGGATCAATTAATGCCCTAAAGATCCAGTACATTGTAATATTATAATTGTTTTTAACCAATCAGTGTTATCATGTTACGATCAGTTTTATTATGTTTGTTTATTCATCGACATAACTCGTAAACTACCTACAATATTATCAGATAACATGTGCATTTTAAACAATTCTGCAGTTAGGCTAAACAATACGTTATCAACAAACAGGTTTGTCACTATCGATAGTTTGTAATCATCGTCAGATCGCATGCACTGACGATGACGCAACGATACATCGCCCGCCAACTAACACAAAAAACTACAAATTTTTCACGCGCCTAATCCTACGGCCCACATATTGTAATAACTCAATTAAAAACTACACTTTAATAAAATAGATAGAATAGCTATTGAAGGAAGGAGGCGCTCGTTCTAACATTATTTATAATTCAATGTAATTTCTGAATCTATACGACTTCAAAAAATAATCATTTAGTAGGTATGATTCATGTTGGACAAAGCATTTCATCACACATACAAAGATCGAGATCGATTGCATTGATTTATGTAAGTAAATATTTCATACATCGATTACGTGCTTAACGCAGCGAAATAGTTTTGTAAATTCTTTATAAAACACTCAACACCGTTGTAAATTGCCAGATTACAGCAAAGCTTGGTGCATTTTACAAATATAACAAAAGTGGAACAGACAGATCTTGATGTTATTACCTTACTGTAAGGCCGAATTGCAAACAGACAACTATCGAAGAGACGCTAACATAGACAGACATGAGAGCTACTACTTTGATGTTGTCTGCCGTATTTTTATAATTTGCATAAGGTTCTGAATAAAGGACTTTAAGCTCAGTGAAAGAGGATCATATAGCGAGTACTAGCTGAACTCTCTAACTGCTATTAGATTAGAATCAGACAATCGAAATAGTAAAATTTTAACCGTGCATGTACTTGATGTCTTGATCTTTTAGTTTTGTAAGACTACTCCCAAACTGGGAAACGAGCCCTCTGTGGCGCAGAATAATTTACAAACATTTTCTTCTCGGACACATGTACACAATGTACATTCACGAGAAAACTACCACTTTGTCAAGTGTGGGAATCAAGTGACACTGGAGACTGACAATGTGGAATAGTTCCAGAGCAGATAAAGGAGAAGGCAATTAGAGTAAATGTGATCTTGAGATAGTATCTAGGTGGCTGGCAATAATATCTGAAATATATCCTGAATCCTGAATATTGTGTTCCGATCCGAGGTGGCAATATGGCCATGATTTCAATAATATTCAACACAGTCAGGCGTCTAACAAAACTAGAGATCTATTAAAGCTTTTATATGACTGACATAAGTGACAGCATAACGAATTGCACAGTGTGATTATTTCGTAGGTGGATGATAGACGGTTCAAGTGGTGGTCGACACTGGAACGTCACTCGTTAACATGAAGACTAGTGATGTGGTGTCGGCGCAGCGCGATTTGTGTCCCTACCTTCCCTCCCTACATGACGACGACGAAGACAACGCGTGCAGCGGCATGGAGCGCGGCGGGACGGTGACCGAGCCACTCATTCACCACATTATTATTAACGACACGTCGGACAACCGCTCAACTTATTATTAAGTCGCTTTAAGCTGACGGCAAAAGCTCTCATTAGGTACTGTCTCTGCTAAACTTGCCCTCATTTATCTATAGAAAAATACGTAAAAACATTTATACATACTAGCTGATAGCTATCGGAAAACGCTATATTATTTGCAAATGGCGGTAAATGTACGTTTTGCTTTGGAAGTAGACAGATACAAAATGCACGTCAATAGGACATGAATCGAGGCTATTTACTCCTCAAGAACGCGGAATAATTGTTCATTAATCGGCTTATCTCTCATTTTGGCGATTTGCACTGGCCGGCAAGATCGCCCGATTGAACTGTTCTAGACTTCTTTTCGTGAGATTTATAAAGTCACAAGTCGTATGTCATCATGCTTTATAGACTCTTAAATCCCTCAAAGATAATATCCGTTACAAATACGGGAACCTATCCCCGGAAGTTCTGGCAAGAGTGATGGAATTTGCCATAAATCGTGCCACAATAATAAAAATACATCAAACAAACACACTGCAAAAGCAAAACTTGTTTTTCATTTGTTACAAAAATTACAGTCAAATAAAATCGGGTGACAACTTTTGTGCCACCTCGTGTATCGCGCCGCAGAAATCAGTTCTGATAAATTAACTTTACTTCTCTATATTATCCTATTCTTGGTCAGTACCTAGTCAATGTACACGAATATAAGTACGTAAGTGTATAAGTACGAAAATACACACAGAGACATACCGACGTCGGAATGTGAAGCAAAATGGGGTGCGTCCGCCTGACGTTTATGATGTCAATGTCAGATCCTTTTATAGAACACATTACCCTGCTATTTCGTCCCCTGAGTGTACACGACAGCAATAATTCTATCAGGTTCGGAACAGCTTTTACGAGCTCCGTCACTTGCGAGAACAAGCGACACAAATAATAAAGTCCAAGTATAAACTGAATACGCCTGAAATGAACATAAATAACGTAATAAAAACACATAATTTGAACTTAAAGACGATTTGCAGTTTACATATGCATAAGTTCATTCCTTCTTTGGTAGTAATGTGGTTAATGTGAGGTAGAATATAGAACCTCTGAAATTGGATATAATGTATCTATGAGTATTTATATGGAAGGTGCCAAATACGATCGTGAGCGTGACGGAGTGTTGCCTACTTTATAATATGCATAATAATTTGATAAGTATACCTATTTCCTGTTATACTAATATTATACATATATTTAGTCCACCAATACGGTCTATGTTAACATCAAAAAGGTTTTTAGCTTATTCGATATATTTATGTCATAATTCATATTCACTTATAAGGAGTTATTTAAAGCATGGTGGACAAATAAAAGTTTACGATGCATTTACCATAAATTATAAACTAAAGACTATAAATAAACCCAAATAATATCATTTTTTGTATTACTTATATCAATTTTCACACAACAAGCTTTAACGTGAGTTTTATAGGATCATCATTCAAATTCTTTGTCGTTTAAAACCAATCGGTCTACTAAAACGGTATGTTCTATATCACGAAAGGTTTTAAAAAGCAGAAATCACAATCATGTAGTAAACAATTAATACCGATTAGATCTTACTGTTCTTGAGAGATCGTTATCAAATTTAACAAAAAGACGCCAACAACCCGTCCAACCTACCCAAGAAGAACAACAACATTATAAAATCGAATCAGTAACTGAACCAACAGTTTTGAAGACAAATTTCGCATCACGAAAGCGTATTGTACTACATAGCTTATACTACATAGCTACTTGTAAGAACAAGTAGCTATGTAGTACGTTAGTCATCCTCCTGATGGTGAATGGTGATAAGTAGAGTAGGTAGATACACACAATGAGCTGACAAGACAATTGCGTCGGACCCCACGGGCGCGGGGCATCGAGCGCGGCAATCGTCCACTTGACCACTGTTCTCGTTGTCTAATCTCGTGGGCAGTTAGCGATAACCCGCCGGTTTAACAGACCTGTCCCTTTATTGTCCCGCCCACGCGCCCACGCCTGGCCGCGTCTCACTGCGACAATCCCACGGCCCGGAACTATTAAAAAGCTTTAGATCCTGGTTGAAGTGTCACAAGCTACGAACATTACTTACTAACACCAATTTGGTTGTTACAGAGTTAACTACATTTTAATAGTGCACCTGGCTGAATTTTGCCCATAGTGGTACTAATGGAGACTAGCCATCTAAACAGTGTGCACAAACACAGTTGTACTCTATCTATAGTTGGATAGTATCGAAGGAAGCTAGGCGAACAGCCATCTAAACAGTGTGCACAAACACAGTTGTACTCTATCTATAGTTGGATAGTATCGAAGGAAGCTAGGCGAACAAATGGCAAATCGCATAGCTGCTTTCAGTATACGTACATACATACATTTCTACATATTTTCTCTATTATATAAAATTCGAATTATGAAAATGACAAAGATAAAGGTAAGGATGCTCGAATGTGCAGGAACATTCTCGAAAACGTATCCTCGGTTTGTATTCCCAATAGGGTCACGTTATCGTTGGAATTAATAATGGACCACCCCTATGCAGTGGGTACGTGCCGTACGTGGGTGTTCAATGTTAAGTGCATTTTTATTTTATCTCCAAGAAAAAAGAGTTGGTACATTTGATAGCTTATTAAAATAACAGTATCTGTGATTGGCTTGGCTTATATAATGTTCGATGAAGATTAACAATTGTCATATTCAGGGTATTTAAGATCTACCATAAAGTTTATTTAAATCACATTGCGATGGTAATCTTTTACCATCGGAAATAGATCCCATATATAACTATATATATGCTATGGACGCTTATCACACCAGCATCATTGTGCGTTATCAGTCACTCGTTAAAAAGGAAATTTTGTGCTCACAGTGGTCCAGACTGCCAGAAAGGTATTTTTTTCAAGAAGCTGGATATCCTACTGACTACCGACACTACTTAGGTAGTGTTCATGTTTTAGCTGCAGTCAATCTGTTAGAGCGAGGTTACTTCCAGTCGTGATGCTCCAAATTGCTCTATCTCCTCAAAATAGCGTACCCACTTCAACAAATACATTGTCATAACAACAAGCATTGCAGGTCCTGAGGGGTTCCAATCTAGTTTCCGATACGATAGATGTAAAAAGCTTTAATTTTATTTATTTATCCACTTGTTAAGTGCTTGCGATGAAGCTTGGTTCGCAACACTTGCCGACAAGAGACAAAAACGACATCAAGTCAGCGCGTCACCAGCTGCCGTAAATTTCTCTTGTCAAGCCGTTCTCGCATCGGTCTGTTCAGCCATCAAAAGCGATGCCTCGTAGACCTTGCACCATAAATCGTCTGCTATAGACGATAAGGCCATGTGATGTGATGTTAAGTATCCGCGAGGTAGATATAGTTATTATGTTTAAAAGCCGGACGGTAGTATAATGGGCTAAGTGACGGATGTGTCACCTACACACTGACCTAAATCTGCTAATGCAATTGTGGGAATGACTCCGCGTACAATGAACCTCTGCTTACTCTTAGATTATAATCTTCAGTCCCTGTCACATAAAGCTGCGGGTGCATTATGTACTATTAATACTCGTCAAGCAAATATTTATTTTGCAATGTTTTGTTTCCCTCCCGAGCGACGCGACGACGCGGCGACGGCTACGTGCGGCAAATCAACAAGTCATAGTAACACATAATTATAACGATGTTTACACTTTGTTGTTACAAATTGCCTTGTGTCAGTCTGTGTGTTCTCAGACTATATTAGTTTATCACTCTTACATCATTTAAGATAACAACTATTTTAGGTAGCGATTTAAATATTTTTTTTGGTCCGGCCACGGTCATTGGTGAAATTTATCAAGAGGAGTAAACTACTGCTGATTGCTTGAAACACAAACTTATGTGTAATTATCTAGATCTACAGATATTAGTTCGTGGACATATTGTGTGTGTTGTAGGAAAACATTAAAATGCGACGAAGTGTCTGCGCGTCCCGGCGCGGGCGGCGCGGGCGGTGCGCGGTGCGGCGCGCGCGGCACTCGTTCGGGAACATAACGATTTCCGCTACACTCAACAGTCAACACACAGACGGACAAGCGAAGGGGGAAGGGAACACGTGTCTCAAATGTATTATTATAACCAAATCTTTACCAACACTTAAGTAATTTATTCAATTTTCATAAGAATAAAACAATTAAAATGCATAATGTGTCACTGTCAACTCTTCAAGAGCTGAGGTACCTTTCACAAAAAGGCAACAAAAAAGGCACATTCTGGCACATAATTTAAAATCTTAGTGAATACGATGAAGTCATTATCCAATTAAACCAACTTTAAAAAAAAACTGCTAATGTTTGTGAATAAATGCAACCGGTGACATTAACGAGGGATACAGTATCTACTTGACTATAAATGTTTATAATTATTAATATTATAAAAGTTTATTGCGCTTCCCACGCGCCGAAGGCCGTGATGACCAATGCCACATGACAATGATTAAGAGAAACCTGTTGTTTCCGAAAACTATTACAGCCCGGAAGCCTAGTACGTGTAGGTATAACGTAGACGTATGCGTACGCTGATCGCATTGGATAATTCAGCGAGTATTACCTGCGTACCATGTGCCATTATTATAATCATTATCATTATATTTATGATCATCAACTTCACGTTATATTTTGTATTTAATGACAAATAAATCAAGCTTTAATTTGCATACACAGTGACAGAAATACCGTCAACACAACTTAACTATGGTTCTCTGAATTGGGATCCGTATCTCGTAATAATTTGTGTGTCTATTGTAATTTGTCTGCTATAAATTGGACGGTAAGCAAATTGGTGTCGACGCAACGTGACAAGCATATTTTATAAATACCTATATGGTTAGATTTCAAGTACCTATCACACAAGTTTATTTGTTTTTATGTTAGTATTTTATTGCACAGGAAACACACATGTTTTTACAAAAAAACCGACCTTAGCGGTACCCTCGGCACCACGACGTGTGGTGGGAGACAACAGCTGTTGTTACCGAATTATGGTCAAGTGATATCACATGTTTGTGGTAGGTATCACAAAAACTAATTCATTGAGTTAAACCGCAGTGGGGGGGGGACGTGTGCGTCGGTGTGTTTGTTGCATATTCATCATTGTTGTGTTGGACGTAATGACCACGTGGTTGTGAGCAAAACGTTGCGCGCAAATTTTTGCCTGGACACGTGGACATTTTGAACTTAATATTGCTTATGTAGTACATGACCATACTTACGTAGGTTAGGTACCATATGAGAACTACAATAGTTTTAAATGTATAAAATTAAGTGCGAATTTTTACAGCATAATATAATAGTTACCTACCTAGGTACGTACCTAGTAACCAATAAATAGCTGCAGCATTTACACCTATACATCGGTACCATATACCTACCATACTACCTATATGTTTGCTGTAACATAAATAACTGAACTATGAATGCTAAAATAGATGGGCGATATAACAAAACTCGGGAATTTTTATGGATAAAACTTTTTGCTAAGGTACTTATTGGGGAAACAATTAAAATTTAACATCTTTGTCTACACTATTTTTTTCTGTGGAAAATTTTGCACAGACTATAATAAATCTATTTCTGTGATAATAAGCATGATAGGTTTATTTTGCAACAAGTAGGTACCTACCTAGGCTATAATGGCTAACGCAATAACCAGTCCTGGATATAAAACTAATAAGTTCCTGTATTTTTTACAAAGAACTTGTGATTATTTTTTTAATTACACAGTGGGTCTGCAAAAACTGGTCCAAATTAAACGTACCTATACTATGACCTTAGTCCGTCGATTCGTACGTATGTATCTAGTATGTACCTAGTCGTGTAAGTACGTTTTTGTCACAAATATGTACATGTACTCACAATCTAGGTATATAAAACGATCCGACTCAATCGTAATGGACAAAAAATAAACATTTGTTATTAAGTTATATGGCGATGAATAAAAACATCGTAAACATGTAAATGTGTTGCTACAGTGGGAGTCAACGCTAACTAGACGTAAGTACAAAACAAAAAAGACTTCTACACACCTACCTAGTACAAAAACTACATATATACCTACCTACCTACCTATATATAGTGTTGTCATCACATAATTAAAGACACACAGGGTACCTACCTATATTGAGTTATTTGAGATTATTGATTAGGTATTCCTACTCGTTCACTACGCCATAGAACTTATTTTGGCCTCACATTATAATATTTGACAAACCATTGGAAATCTTTGATAAATGTTAGCATTCTTAACAAATAAGTACCTAATCCTAATTACCTACCTACATCGCAACCGTAATCACACTAATCACTTTTATTATCATTCTTCCTAAATATGTACTTACTAGGAATAGGAAATAATACCTAGTCCAATGCATTCCCGTACTTAAACATTTTTTGGCCAATGGACCAGGTTAGCGTGAAAATTTGTGGAAGGCGTATGTCAATCAGAGACGATAATGAAAAACAGATTTTTGTAAACTTCATTAAAATTTATCAATGAAATACGATTTTTGCGAAGTAGATTGGGCTAGCAGATTGCAGACCATGTGATTTACAGATCTAGTTCATAATTACTAAGTATCAGGTACTACCTATATTATTCCCTACTAACGAACCTTACTATATAACGTAACATACGGTAGAATTAGAACCCACAATATGAATATATCTGTCCAGCCTGCAGCAGCGGATTGGTAGCGTCAATAAACAATGAATGGCACAAAAACACCCGAGGCCGCTTGTCCATCAACATTACAATTATAAATAACAAACACATCGCACTACCTGTTACCTTAATACGCAAGTTAATCAATCGTTAATTTGAGGAAATGAGAACCTTGCGCGTGTCAGAGTGCCAGACTGGTAGCGGCTAGCGCGGGGCGGGCGCGCTAACAAACACAAACTGCAACAAAAGGTTTGTTCCGCATTCGCCTCACGAAGTTTTGCCTACGTTCTACATTTTATTCCGTTTTAGCCCCAAAATTACTACATTTGGGGCCAAAGCGGAATAAAATGTAGGACGAATACGGATTTTTAAGGTATATTTTTGCAAAACTTCGTAAGGCGAATGAGGAACAAATCCAACAGAATAGCACGTTAACTATACATTTATACAAGGAACAATGTATCAGACATTTTCTCCGTTTCTTAGTGGATACGACATAAATACTTTTTTAAGCCGTAAATTGTATATATCTAATTTGCAAAACCTCACCAAATCTTAAGGGTCAAATTAGAAGTGGGCTAACCGGAACCGACGTTCATGCATGAAGAGGTTGATGAATGTAGAAATTGTAGAGGAAGCGAAAGAAATGTCTGATTCCGAAGCATTTGGTTTACCATAGTCTCTGCCTACCACAGTGTTGATAAGTATGTATAAGTGTGTATAACATGAATGGTAGATAAGTCACAGTTGTATCGCTTGTCGCTTGTCCACGCTTGGGTTTGTCTGTCCGCGAGAATGTGCTGCGTGAATCGTGATACATGGCTGCGTTCGTCGCTCTTGAAATATTTATACTCTTACTAGATACGCGAAGACACGAGGAATTTGATTTACGCCACAGGATGTATGTGGAATGCGATATGAATTTATTAATTTACTGCATTATTTAGTAAATTTCACTTAAGTAGGGTTGCGTAAAACCATAACGCATTAGCCGCGGATCAATGTAAAAGATTGTTTTTTTAATACAACTCCCGCACTAGGGAACAAGCCCTGTGTCGCGAGGGACTTTACAAACACACAACTCACGGACACAAATTACAGCCAGACTAGGAACAAACATTTATGGATCATAAAGGTTTGTCCCGTGTGGGAATCGAACCCTACAAAAACTACTGAACGGATCTGGATCTTTTTACAGCGATAACCGACATCCACGCGGGCGGAGCCGCGGTCAACAGCTAGTCTAAAATATAGGTAGGTATCTAGTTACTGTGAAAAACTTAGGTAAAATAATTAGGTATCTATTACGAGCATTTAAAATTACAAGAAATTGCTAAAATGTTAAGCATAACTTCGTGCGTAAGAGGCTTACGTATTGTCTCTCGGACTCAGTTCCAGAAACTTGTTTATGACTTACTAGAACCGGTGAATGCGGCTGCGGCTCAATGCCTTACCTGTCGTTTACCTGGCTGGACAAAAGGACAGTAATCCAAACACTGATTACTGTTGTGTTATGAGCTCACACAATGCGCATATAATGTAACAATGCGCATAACGCGATATATCCCAAGGTGTAAGTACCTAGGCATCATGTCATCGGAAGTTTATTAGTTCATTAGACATTAGCCAAAGTAGGTATTAGAGTAACGAGAATAGGTATAATTAGTTCATTAGGTAACAGCTTAATGCGTTTTTAACAGACTTCCAAAGAGGAGGGAGATTCTATAGTATGTTCGTCTGTATATGTTTTTCCTTTTTTAACCGACTTCAAAATAGGAGAAGGTTCTATGTCCGATTGTATGCTGTATGTTTTTTTAATGATCTGATGATGGAATAACAGGGAAATCGAGGGCAACCTTCAAATGTTATAGGTATTGACAATGTTTTTATTTCATTTATTTTTTCATTTTTATTTTATTATTAAAAATTTAAAAAAAAAATAAACAGACTTCAAAACGCTAAAAATAACTGAATACAGATTGAAGTCGGTACCAAGCTGAATATTAGGTGACAGGATGAACATAGCAACACCTTTAATCTGTATTCAGTTATTTTTCGCTTTTTGAAGTCAGTTAAATTTTTTTCCAAAAAATCTTAGGGTAAATAGTTAGGTAGGTACCATAGCTGGAAGCTTGCAATACCAGAGGTACCCATCACTTGTGTCGAATCAATAAATTGAACAGCAGGGTTTTGTGATGGGATATCTATCAAACAAAAAAGCATCCCTAAATGAGTGTATCTACCTCCCGATGTATTTAATCAAACTTTCTAAATTTACATTTGCATTTTAGGTAGGTAGGTATTTCATGAAGTGTACGGTCAGCTATTGCCCACAAATTAAAAAGAAAATTTACAAAATGTGTGTGTTGCATTGTATAAATCAGCGCAGGAGCAGGATTTAGGATAGGATGCTACGCAAAATTGAGGACATTTACCGTTACCTACCTACCTATAAGTTACTAAGCACAAGCACCTAGGCCTAATAAGCTAGTCTGTTATTTTCTATGGTGCCTTTTTTCTCACATGACGACTAACATTATTGATAATTACTCGTCAAATTCGAACATTAACCAATACAATATAGGTAAGTATTGTTAGATTATGATAGGTAGGTAGGTATAATCTAAGTCTAGTGTTAGATAGTAAGTGCTTGTTTTAAAATCCTTAGATTTTATAGTTAGGTACATCCGCGGTAGGTACATTATATCCTTAGATAATACCCATGTATATAATCTAAGTTAAAATGAAGCATCTAAATAATTATTAAATTTAATGAAAGAAAAATGAAGTGGAAAATATTATTTAAAAAAATTGTACCTTAGGTAGGTACAATTTTCTTTTCAATCTAAATGGTTAACGAAAATATCAGCTTAAATTAAATTGGGAATTCCTACGTACCTAGCTACCCAAAATAAAAAAGCGAGAATTTATCGAAATAATAATTCACAAGTCGTATAAGTAATAGTAATAAAAACAACAACAACAAAATAAAAACACGGCGTCGAAAGTAGGTATCGTAAAATGAAAAAAGTACCGCCAACTTACCAAAATGTAACAAACACCGCGTGCACTCACTGGCTCATAACTGAGGTTCCACAACAATGCTCCACCAAAACTCTCACTCACTCATTTAATTAGTTTAAAAGTAAAAATGTAACTTTTTCAAAAGTCCGCGTGTAGATCGCGATGTTGTTGCGCTAGCGAGCGCGAGCGTCACCAACGTACGTGCGAGCGTGCACACCCCGCGACGACCGCGTGCGATATGCCGCTCGCCGGCTGCCGGCTGCCGCCCTGCCGATGGCCGATGCCGGCCGGCTTCTTTACGATGGATTCCCGTAATTCGTAGATTCCGATTCCGTAGAATCAGTAATGCTAATTGCAATAATTGCCAATTCCGCCAATACTTTTTATATAAGTACTCGTCGTCGTGTGAGCTAGCGGTGAAATGTGCTGAATCCTCCAAAGTATCACAAAACTGTACTTTGCTGCAAATCCAGCGATTTTTACACTTTTGACGGATTTTCAGTACCTTTATCTACTTAATTTGACAAGTCAAGTCAAAGTTGATAGGTAGGTCCCTACGTATTGTATTTCTTTTATCTGCAAGAAGGCTTTTGTAATACTTTTTATTCTATAGCAAAAAGTATTCACTACCACAATTCAACAACCAACTGATCAGTTGTGATTTTGCGTTAAAAGCTGGGATTTTAACATTTAAAATAATACCTAGTGTTTCCTACCGCCCGCCGCGCCGTGCCGTGCTGTTACCAGAGTTAGGAAGGTAAATCAAGATCGGGAGCAAAGCGCAGCACAGGGAACTCTTCAAAAAGTACCTATGCATACAGCCGCCGCGAAGAGGAGCTACTGTTGAGATGCATTGAGGAAGTGACTACATTTTTATGAACGTGCTGCCACCATGTTGATCTTCATCTCCCGGTGTAAATCCAAGTCATATACCTTCTGCCGAATGCGTTCTATTTTCCAGCAAGAAGCTGATATCTGAGATAGGTACAGTACAGATATATATCTGAGGGTACCAATATCGTAGTCAGAAGTGTTGGTAACTGATTCAAGTTTCAGAATAAAATTAACAGAATGTTAGTAATAAATAGATACAGGTGATGATTTATACCTTTTTTTAAATTATTTAGCTGGCAAAGAAGCATATAGTTCGACTGGTGGTAAGCAGTTACCGTAGCCTATTGATGCTTGTAATACCCGCAGGCATTTTCACACACGTGTTGCTGACCAAATTTTCTTTCGGATTTCATGATGTCGATTTTCTTTCGGATTTTAGGATCCCTGGAATAGGAGAACGTCTCCTTAAAAATATCCCTTGACGAACACTGGTGATCTGTATTCACGCACAGGAATACAATTGCAACACTTTCTTTACTCACCCCTTAAGCTGGAGCTGAACTATATTTTCCAACTAACGAGAAATTTCGAGAGGAAAATGTACCGACGCGTACGCGCAAATAAATATTGTTGCGAGTTATTTGCGCGTGCGCGTCGGTACATTTTTCTTATTTCCTCGATAGTTTATAAAGAAAGAAAAGGAAGAAAAAACATTAATTTAAGGACTGCTAGACTATAGTCTCACTTCTCTATCAATATATATCTTTCCTCTTTATAATATTAGTATAGATAAGCTGCGCAAGTGCCTCACAATGTGCATGTTAGTGACGACAGCATGTAGGTACAAGCGCCATAACAATTTGTAATAACATAATTGGTAATCATTAGTTGTTAGCTAAATCATCAAATTCATCATAAGTACATCGAAAATCATCCTTCAGAACTGAACGTCCATTGTTATAATACATAATATATAATGGATCTGAGCGAATTTCTCAAAACTTTACAGAATCATAAGCAGAGTAACGTAACAATGGCGCACAATGGCGGGCATCTTGATCCTGAGTTCCTAACACTCTGTATTGTTTGTGCCGTGAGAGCGCGGTGCCACTGTACAGTCTGTACACACTGTACAGTGAACAGTGGCGGTGGTACTGTATGTATGCCTAAATACAACAAAGCACATAATTACCGCCCGCCGCTGTACTGTTACAAGATCAAGTTAACGTTTCGCTCTTGACATTGATTGTCATCATTTGCATCCGCGTATCGATGCAATTCCATCGACGATACGGCGAAGATTGCGCGGTTGCGCAAATTCTGTCATTGATTTGTGTTGAGTTGCATATATTATGACAAAATGTATCTACCTACTTAAATAATTAAGCATAATGATGTGATGATTGCAAAGTGTAGACCTACTTACTAATAATTTTAGCAGCATTTTGAATCCCGCATTAAAGAAGGTAGGAACTACTCGCTTTTGCGTTCATCAAAAATGCAATGCCCGCCCCGACTTCGCCCGGGATAAACTTTCTGAATTTTGTTTTTACTTATGAACCTTCTGACAATAACGAACATAGTAAAAAAATAATTAGCGAAATCGGTTCAGCCGTCCTCGAGATTTGCGCTTAGCAACACAGTCAGCGATTCATTTTTGTATATTATAGATTAACATAGGTATGACCACAGAAATAGATCGAGATCCTAATCTATTTCTGTGGGTATGACTTAATTAATTTTCAAATGAGCAGAATATTTGCTAACTAGTCTTTACTAGTTAGCCTTAGGTAGGGTAGATAGGGTCTTTACCCTATCTGTAAAATCCTCCACGTCTCTACATATATTCTGTGGCCCTAGTTGCCTATCTGCCATCCGCGACGTCTGCGCATATCGCTGAATCAAGTTTTAATGAATAAATATTACGGAGTTTTATCAAGGATCTACATAAGCCTGTCGGCGGGCGCTCCGCCCCATGATTGCAGGGCAAAGCGCCGACACAAAGAGGCCGACGCGACATAATCTCCTACGTTTTGTTGTTATAAACACGTCGATGACGCACCTTAACTCTTGACACTTGCCTCGAATATAACCTGTAATCGCTCGTGGCCATGTACTTCGAGACTCGTAAAAACTTCAAGGAAACTTCGCGACGCAACCAGTGGTTTCTTTTTGAAATAGCTTGAGGATATTTTATTCCTATAAATGATAAAAAGTAGGACAATATCAATCTATTATAGTCTTCTTGGTTTATATTGGACTAGCGGCCCGTCCAGGCTTGGCACGGGTGGACATAAAAAAGACGTTTTAGGGCACTTTTTACACCTTGGCTTAGTTATTTAAGATTTAGTAAGGATCCCTAATCTTTTCTAGCAATAAATGTGTTGTCACTTTGGTGAATGTAGCTTGCCAATGATGAAAGAATTTTTGAAATCGGCACAGTAGTTTTTTGAGTTTATTCATTACGAACATACACATACTCAAAAATACAAATCTTTCTTTATAATAATTTACTTTTAGATGGAATTTAGCAAAAGCAATATTCACAATATGACATGATTGCCAACTACTACTTTTAACAAAATGAACCCTTCTAACTAATCGTATTCAACAGGTGTGGCATGTGTCCAGACAAAGAGGGTAGCCGCGCGCGCCGCCCACCGGCTCGTGGGTGCGTCGTCGTTGTCTGGCTGTCTGCTCCGCGGCTTCCGTACGTGTCGCGTCGCTGTCGTCGGCCGCTCCTGTCAGCCAGACACACCTCCTGCTGGTTATGTCGTTCTGTTATCCCGCAAGTCATTACTTGTAGGGTGATATATGTTTGATGTATCTTACATCCCGTGATCAGATCTGAAGACTTCACTTACGTTACGTTCATACGTGTATATTTATTCCGCATAAGCTTGAAACTTTGAAACTTTATTTTAAAAATTATCTAGAGCTTATAGACTATTAATCTACGGAACCCTTGGTGTGCGAGTCCCACTCGCACTTAGCCGGTTTTACGTAGAGTGTCCTGCTAGCATGTCTTTAATTATGTAAATGGCTCTAGGAAATCGAGTTTCACACCCCTGCATTGGGTGTAAGTGCATGCGTTGTTAACTGGTCATTATTATATTTGCTTTCAAAGGGGTTGGCTTGATCCTTATTTTATTATCATTTCTTCCTTTGTATTATTAACCCCTGTTTGTCACATATACTTTATTTATTTCCCAATAAATTCTTTTATATGTGCTTTATTAATGATGTCATTGTTTTGTTATTAGGTTAAAAGGCTATATTAATTAAAACTAGCACGATGGTGTTTACTAACCTACTACTAGGTACTTAGTCATAAATAACAAATAACGTTATAATTGCGTGGGGGTGTTGTTACATTTAATTAAGTACATTACAGAGTAATAAATAAGTAATGAATAGATTCCTTCCTCTGATAAAGAGCTTCACGAGGACTTTATTATGGTATGCACAATATTTCCACTATTCATAATTCATAGTTATGTTCTACTGCGGAGTAGTTATCGGTGCTCTCGTAGTAAACATCACCCACGCCACCTCCGCGCGCCGCTGCCCGCCTAGTAGCTCCAAGTACCATCACCACACCTCAGCAATGGCCCATAATGACACTAATAGCTAAACAATTACAAGTGCTAATGCCCATAGCACGTGTTCACACCTACATCCAGACTTACCTGACACCATACATAGCCATTTGTATAATTGGATTATATTGCGCATTTAGTTGAGCACTACAAAGGTACGTGTAGAACAAGGACGCTATTCCTAGTCAGACCAGCAAGTCAAGAGCATAAAGACCTCCATAGCTTATTTCAGAATTCGTGTTTATACAAAGGCATTTTATGCACTTATATACGCAAAAATTTTGCCTCTCCGGTGCACATGTTGTGGGGTATCTCTAACAGCATGCTGAACATGATCCTGAGAAGAATGACAGTGTAGTGATGGGCAGATTCACTGCGCTGCATATTCAAATATGGAGGAGACCCGTGCCAAGCAGTGGGACGTTTATGGGTTGAGATGATGATGTATAGAGGTATCTACGTGTCTTGAAATAAAAATGAAAACATTTTCCTTTCCTTCAAGAGTTAGTCCTAACATAAAACCCTGTTGTTGAAAATTTTTAAGTCTAAATATCTTCACCTGGCCCATGAGATAGTTGCCATATAGGATGTGAACTCTGCTGTCATATGACCCACAGTTGTTACAGTACATGCTGATAGCCAAGCCAAGATCCTCGCCCTCGAATAACAACTTAACTCGTTGGGTGGATAGGTCAAGCGTCAGGGGTCTGATACAGAAGGCGGTGCTCCTCGACACGGCACGTATTGTGAAGAGCTCTGTCTCTGGAGACCTGACTGACTACACTTGACTCTGTTCCTGACACCAATTCATACTTTTAAATGAATTTTTATCTTTTGATGTACTTATTTATAACTGATTTTAAAAAATCTAATTTTATGAAGAACTTATTAAGTATAATATTAAACTTTAATATTTAAGTATTAAAATTATTTTATTTATTAAAAAATACACTGATCACTTATTAGGTAGGTAGTTGACCTACCTAATAAGTGATCAGTGTATTTTTATTAAACAAACATACTTTTATTTTTTATTGAATTGATGTCGATAAAAATTTTATCTGCGCCCACATATTTGTGTAGGTATTAAAAGCGATTGCCTTTGCTCATATTCCCATACATGAGTATATTCCTGATTTTCCTTTCTGGATTTTGACCCTAGAGCAATGAAATTTTAACCTGATACCTATTGATATCAGACTTGACAATGACGGATGGTTTAGTTTTTTTGGAAAAACAGTTTATGACCAAATAAATATTAAAAGATACGCGTATTCCTATTCAATCCTTAATATAAGTATTGTATATTGTTGTAGCTGTTAGTTTTCCATATCTTAAATAAATAATTTAAAAAACTAATCATAGCGTCATAATCTAATTAATTTAATAATTTTTGACATATTTTATTTAAATTTATTCTAATTTGTTGAAAATGTAGTTGATGGAACGGGCAATAATATAATAAATTTTATTTACTAACATTGTTCTAAGTTTTTGTACTAACAGCACTATGGAAATTGTAATGTTGTCTGAAAATAAATAAATTGAATTGAATTCTCTGGCTCTTTGCCGAATCATTAGTGAAAAAAAAATGAAATTGGAACAATTTTGGAGGAGGAAAATCCGGAATACAAAACCTCGTTATTTAACGTTTTTGTTGGCTTGATTGGTTTGGAGGAGAGGGATAGGAATATACGTGTGGAATGGATTGATGTTAATACAATAAACTATTGATGTGTGCGTTATGAATACATTTTGAAAACACTCGCGCGTGGCAATCCCTCTTAAAATTATTAGTTAGATACCTTTCTTAGACCCATCTCAGAGGAGTTAAAGAAACAACCCTATCAAAGTAAACCTTTTGTTCAGAAAATGTCGTTAGTAGCATTATACATACAAACTACACTACACTACAACAACGACGACATATAGGTATATGTTTTATAAACAGTGCACATTACGTACATTGACTTATTATTAAAACAAAGTATATTCTCTCAAAACATATTCATATCAAACAGAAACATCTCCGGAGGGAATATCTTTAAAGCTGAGGCGGCATTCAGTGATGAATACCGGTCAAGTGTGTGTGGCGTGTGCCGTGTGGCGTGTGGCCGGCACAGTCACTAGAGGAGCTCGGGGAGCACGAACTAGGTGCCTTAGAGAGGAGACTAGGTCATGCGACATCTAGATTAAACAGGCGACTAGAAAGAGGCTATTCGTGCTAAGATTTCAGCGAAACTAAGAAACTGGGTTGATATTTTTGATAAATCTTTTCTCATTTGTAAAGAGAAAAGCTATCTTTTAGAATTATTAATGAAATAATTCATAAAATTGAAAATGTGATTAAATTATTGTATGTGGATTCGTACTCATATGTAACTACATAAAATTTAAGAATAAGTAGACTATCATAGTTTTATCAGTCTATTGTCTGGAGTCTCATTTCTATTAGGACGTTGTAAGTTTGGCCGCCTAAAATTTAAATTGAAAAACACTCGATTGACAGTAAATTTTTGATAGTCCCGGTCCCTTTTGTTCTGAAAATAATATGTTGCCTGAAAATAAGTAAATTTAACTTTTTAGTGTACATTGTGTGAAATTAGGGGTAGGGATTTATTTAATAATGTTCTTAAATATAAGATTTGATTTTTAGTTTGTTTGTAACGATTTAAATCAAAAATTGCTCGACTGATTTTAAAAATTCTTTTACCATTAGAAAGCTACATTATCAGGGGGTAACATAGGCTATGTTTTATTTTAAAAAATACGGGACCTCTTACGAAAACTAACTAAATAACCGTGCGAAACCGGGACCTGCCGCTACAAATAATATAATAATTCATTTATTTTTACGCTTGTCTTTTTTGACAATTAAAAGAACCTATTATTGTCCGCAGTACATACATACTCTGTGGCAGTACAGGGGGTGGTGAAGTGTCCCGGTGTTCTATCCACTCAATGATAAATTCCCGCATTGCAGAAGCTGGGAGTCAACTTGTACATTCACTTTACTTTTTAATGGCTACTGGCCTTCTGCCAACCAATTAGTGCATGATACTGCGCTTGAAACTTACAAATATTGACAAATTATTTTAAATAAATAAGTAGTAAGTAGTATAGTTCTTTATCATTATTAAAAACATTTTGTATTATGCTTGCCGTGCTTTCCTGAATAGGGTGTGGACATAATAGATAAGAATACCTATCAAATAATATGAATTGTTGCCGATTATATAATATAATTATTAGGTAATTCTTCGGGGAGGGGGAAAGAGGCATATGTCCATAGTGGACTGAAGCAGGCTAATTGACTGAAGGGGTCTTATCTGTAAGATAAAGGTAGAAGCTACGTAGGTACTGTAAACTTTGTAAGTTCCTACACCAATACCAATACCACACACATCATAAATAGGTACTTATGTTGTATTTTCAGCAGTCCGAACCACCTACGTACGTAGGTTATCCTTTGAATTACAGTCGTGATAAACCAACCTTTCTTTTCTCTTTCTCTTTTAAAAAGACAACTCCCGTACTAGAGAACAAGCTCTGTGTTGCGGGGGACTTTACAAACATACAATTAACGGACACAAATTACACCCAGACTCAGAACAACTCTTTGTGGGTCACACAAAATTTTGTCCCTGTGCGGGAATCGAACCCACAACCTCGTGCACAGCAGGCGCATACTACACCCGCTGGACCACCAAGGCAGTCATAACCACTCCAAGGTTCCAATATAATACCTGGGAGGTTCAAGGTTCAATATGTACCTACAGTACATACTTACACAAAATAATCGACTTTTACCGACTCATACTATCTACTTATTGCAAAATGCTTCGTTTCGATATCGTGAGCACCGAACTGACACAATCACGCGATCGAGCTAACAATTTGACAATTTCGCCGAGGCGCACCGCGCACGTGTCAGATATCTATCTATCTTACGTACATCGAAGATGTAAGAGAATTTTAGGTAGACAATTATCATTATGTAAATACACACATACCAAGAAATAATAAATGAAAAAGCGATAAGATTTATGTTAAAATGTTTAATTGTTCAGTGCATTTGCAACGATTTCTAACATAACTTAATCACCTTTATCACGTAATATAATTACTTCCATAAAAGGTTTGAGGCATGCTCATGGTTTACGAAAATCTCCAAAATATAATAAGGGTCGCAATTCAACGTTATGCTCTAACATTCCGCACAAGGGCCTTTGCGAATTTTTAGACAATATATTCTTATATGTACATTGCATATTTTTGTTTTACGTAATATTTTTACACATACACTATTTATAACAATTAATTACCCCTAAGTTAGTTTTCTTGTTCTGTAATTGTACGTAACTGATGAAGCAATTGGTATTGGTAGGCACAATATCGGCAATATCACTAAATGTATCAAACTGTCTGGTTACATGTGATGTGTGCGTTGTTTGGTGACCTCCACGCCTTGCACCGCCTGTCGCTGTCTGCTACCCTGGTACCCCGTACCACACCACGCCGACACGCGCTTTACTGTTGACGTGACCTGATTGTGCCTGCCAACCTTATACCAGTTTTATATCTACGTAAATAATGATTAAATAGATAGGTCCCCATAGCAGTCGGATAATATCAATGGGTTATCTGTATTATTAGTGTTTTTAACTTTTGAACTTTTTTGTCGTTATTATGAAAAAATATGACAAAAAAAGGTTTCTAATTTGAAAACTCTGTTTATATATCTACATATATATTTACCGGGGATTACTATAGATTTTCGGCTTTCGTATAAATTTAAAATTAAAATAAAATCACCTCCGAACTTGAATTTTTCGACTTTAGTGAGATACTAGTACTACCTACCTAAGGAGTAAATTATTGCACTACAATAGGACACTTGAACGACGCTTACAAAACTCATTTAACACAATTATCACTTTTACTTTAAAAAAAAATAGGATAGGAGGACAACCAGCCACAGAGGAGATTGATGCTACTTTAATATATCATCACTGGGTGCTTTCTGTACCTACTCAATATTGTTGTAACAACTTGTTATGCTATTATAATTCCTGAAGGCGTTACGTGAAGCTCCACAAATTAAATTATTTTAGAAAATACTCGAAGAAGAGAGGACGAAAGGAGGCTTTATTTATTGGATTATGATTAATACTATGATTACATCCTAATCACTAATCTAAGTTTATAGGTAAGACATACAATACACAATACTTCGAGCGTTAGATCTAGACAATTTCGACGTGTTTGTTTATTTATCATATCAGCATACGGCCCGCCTGATATAAGTAGCTATGGACGTTTACACGTTGCCGATCCGTTTGTTCGTACCAGGGCGTTAAGATGGAATATCCCCGGGATAAGAAACCTTTTCTTTCAAATAGCGCTATAATAAATGAGCGCTGGAAACATTTAAAGTGCTCACACATAGGAACACAACTTCACCACTGCGTTTAGTTATTTGACTGTGGTCTTCTGTAGGGTGGAGATCCTTCCCTAGTCGGGCTTGCTCGCTTTTTTGGTGACGTACCTTTCTTAATCTTAATCTCCCTACCAAGTTCTACCAAACAAACTAAAACCTCGAAATAAAAGGTTTGGGTATTTATTAATCAACACCAGGTTGCCCTGGGCTCGAAATGCCACCGTAGCAGTACTATTAAGTATTCTGTGACCGTAGGTAAATGCTTTTTGCAGTTCTTCTCCGGAATTAAATCAATTGGACCTAATATGAAATAAACTGGAATGTTTTGATTTGACAGAGTGTAGGTAGGGTAATAAGCAATAGGTATTACTTAATAGGAATATTTAATAGTACCTACCTAACATAATAAGTAAATTTTAATTAATTATATCACTAAGGCATAGTTCATATTTATGATAGGCTACCGTTACCTTTACCAATTTATCTATTTTAAAATCGTAAACCTTTTTATTTTTACAGTTAACAATTATGCAATGAATGAATTTTGATGAAACATCTGTGAATTAGATTTTTAAAATGTATTTCATGGCTTTTTCATTATTTTATATTGTGTATACTGAATTAACATTATTTGGTTATTTCCGGTAACTCTTTTTGCACTTGCAGACTAATAGCAAAATCTAGTAATTTTTTAAAACTTTACATCGATTCCTGCCAGAAGGCAAATGTGGCAACACTGACCATGTGTCACTCGATATCAATAGCAATAGGTAGTTATAGCTGTCACCTCGAACGCCGCAAGTAAATTATATTTAGTAATTTCCATGTAAATTTTCAATAAAATTAATATTATAATCTTAGTTAGACGTTGATCATCATGTTTGCGAAGCCTTACAAATTGAAATCCAACACTACTTTGAAGAATTCAGAAAAGTAAGATCGAGTTTAGTGTATCGGATTGGTTACGTTTTGTTTTGCATTGTTTTTTAATGAAAATCTCAACAATTGTAGGAAACATTTGGCTCAGCGTATTCAAGATGCATTTCCATCGAGTACAGAGGAGAAAATCAAGGAGTTAATGCCGGTAAAGGCGAGCTGTATCTGTATGAAGTTAGTACTTCATTGTGGCGATGTCGTGAATGTATACTCGGTGGACAGCGTGCCCATGATCATCGAGACGGAGGAGCGGCTATTGCCGACCGTGTGTGCGCTGTGGAAGGTGCCAGACCTGGTGCCAGTGCTGGCTATACACAGTCCTGTGTTGTCCAAGGTATTAACACAATTATTTTAGACATGATATAATGTTATTATGGCATAAATACAACTTTTATTTACAGAAATTAACTGTCTAACATTATACTTGGACAACTGTAAGTTGAGAACACTATTTTACTGTTTCCCAAAATTCCACTTATCTAATCTAAATAAAAATAATTATATCCCTATGATAAAAATAAAAGCAATAGTGGTATCACAACTTACTGTTATTTGCTACAATCATTTGTTTGTTCATATTATTAATCAGAATGTTTAAGGTTAATATTTATTTTGAATCACATTATTATCAACCAATGTCAGTCAAAAGTCACTCTCAATTCCTCACAGTGTAGAGTGACAAACATTATACATCTTAAAGCACACAAAAAAGTTCAAGATAACTTGATGATTTTTTGTCAAATCCAAATCCTACTAATATTATAAATACGAAAGTTTGTAAGAATGGATGGATGTTTGTTACTCTTTCACGTAAAAACTACTGAACAGATCTGGATGAAATTTGGCACAGAGATAAATTATGGTCTGGAATAACACATAGGCTTCTCTTTACAGCGATAACCGAAATACACGCGGGCGGAGCCGCGGGCCACAACTAGTAGGTAACTAATAAATATTTAATTCTGTAGATTCAAGGTGGTGCTCCCCTGTACTTGCCTGGTGTGGTGACTCCAGCGGGTGGCGCAGGCTTCCCTCTCTTCCAACGCAATGCAGTAGTGGCGCTTTGCACACAGGACAATGCAGCCGTGGGGATTGTTGGCCGTGTGCTCCTGTCCAGCGCTGACATGCTACTTCGAGCTGCGTAAGACATTTTACTTTTTTGATAAATGGCACTATAGCTTAATTAGGCTTGTCAGGATAGAGATAGATTGCAGTAAAATAGAAATTAACAAAGCAAGAAACAATATTGAAAAGTAACTTAGTTAAAGAACTAAATATTGTAAAAAATTTGTAACATATGGTGCAATTGGAAGTAACTAACCAAGGTTAAGCTCTACATACTTCTTTATGTATTTGCCAAAACAATAAAGTTGGATCTAAACTATAGTTATATATATTATTACAGTGGTGCCTGTATGGAAACCTTTCACTTTATCGGTGACCACCTCTGCAAGGACAACAAGTTCAGTAAGATTGAGAGACCTAAGCGGGGCCCCTTCTTCTACAGTCTGAGGGATGCCACTGAGAGTATCACCTCTGATGTCAGCCAGGTAATTATAACATCCTGGTACTGGTACTGAACAGTTAAAAGTAAAAAATATATTTACCGAATGTACCACACGCCATCCTTTTCTATGTTTTTAAATATAAATTTTGCATTTTTGACTGCACTGTTAGACTTCGTGAAACTTAACACGGCTAGTGTGCTGCAAAGCGCCTGAGAGCGAATCTTTTAAGAGAGGTACTTTAGGGCACCATATTAGCGAGCAAGCTCAACTGGAGCAGGATGGGCGGAGGCTGAATAACTACAAACAGCCATGTAGTTGTGTTCCTTTGTGTGAGCACAGCTCTTCAGCACTCATTTAGGGATGCGTTTTGGAAGAATCATATTTCTATCCCAGGGATACTAATAGTAATATAATAATATCTGTATCATTAATGTAACTGGTGTACAATAAAGAGTTTTCTATTCTATTCTATACTCCCATCTTAAAGCCCTGGTTTTTACACCAGAATGGGTTGGCTGCTTAACATTAGGTGTTTGCCACCATAGCATAAAAAAAAGAACTGCGCCCAATTTATGTAATTGATTTATTATTCAACAACAACGAGACCGAGTTTTGTTGGTGCCATCTTCCGAAGGGCGATCGTGCATCTATTGTATATTTGATTAAAGTCGAAATAATAATAAAGCATTATTCACCAATCAACAATGTACTATTGCTTCCAGCTCAGCATACAGCCAACAATAAAAGAGGATTGGCCAAGCTTGGGCAAGAAGGTGTCACCCCCCGCCACTACGTCACCCGCACCTGTCTCCCCCTCCGCCCCCGCCTCCACCCCCGCCCCTGCGCCGCCACCTAATGAACCGAAGCTCATCGTCGAAGATCACCAACCGATTCTAGAGAACGAACAGAGTAAAGATTTAGCTGACGACGACATGGTTACAGGTACATAAAAGCTAAATTCTGTCTTTATTGCTATGAATTTTGTAAAACAAAATATATTCCTTGACACCTGATATAATAATAAACCAATGATTTAACACATACACACGCAGCTTTTTCCAATTAAAGAGAGAGGTCGTTTTTTTTACGTGTGCAGAGCCAAACTGGACAATATGTACATATTTGTATAGATGTTAATGTCATGTAGAGTAATATTATTTTATTATATTTCAGAGAATAGTTCCCAATCAGAGGAGTCATTGATCCCTGCAGACATAGATGGTCTACTGCGCTGGTGCCTGCTGTCCTTCCTCAAGCTGCAGGCCAAGCACCTGGAGTACCCTTACAAAACTAATCTATTATACAAGTAAGTGTGTATACTAACATTGTGAGATAGCATTATAATTGTAGTACTGAGAGAAATAGTGATGCCGCTGGTATGGCAAATATTATTGGTTAAGATAATGGTTAACGTATGTATCGTTGTTTGTATTTCTTTATTTTTAACAAATGTTTATATTAGTGTGTATCTCAAATTGCAGGTGTTTAATGCAGTATTGTCCATCAGACAGAAGTATCGATGTTAAAAAGTCTAGCTATAAGAAATTGGGCAAGTTCCTGGAGGCGATGCAGCAGGTAACTATATTATATCTATATACATATATAAATTTGATTACATAGTAGGTAAAGATATAACAGTTCAGTAATACCTCGTGATCAAAAATGACGGAATATTGCAAGCCGCGAATTTTGTTCCTAAATTTTTTTACGACTAAAGATTTATTTATTTTTATTTATTATAAGGAATAACAACAGCTGTTTACAATTGTTAAGATCACTTAAAAATAGTACAAATATAGCCAATAAAAGTTATCCACGATAGAGGTACACAGTGTGTGTGGATGTATGAAACAAACATTATACAATAACAAAAAAATTAATAAAATAAAATAAAAGCGGTAAACCAGAAAATAAGTATAGATAATATCATTAATTAAATATATACATATATAGGTATAGGCGGACACTTACAAACAATATAAACATAAATTAGGTATTAAATATATATATATATTAAATATATACTTTATAAATATCAATATTTTAAATGTTTTAAATGAACATTTCACTCTTGTTGATTACAAATTAAGATTCTGATATTTTTTGGATTATTTGCTTTTTAAAAGTGTTTTTAGAAGCTGTAAATATATCTATGCTATTATAACGATTATTATAAGTGTCGACTAATCGAGATAGTATACTATTTTTGCCATAAGTAGTTAGTGGAAAGAAGTGGAAAATAGAGTGGTGTGTCTTGTGCGTTTTATTGGGACATTAAAATTTTCAATTAAATTTCGATTAAAAGTAATCAATCATCCTTCCCCACTAACTAATGTTTGACTATTCATAGTCATGATCAAATTATTTACTTTCAATTTATCAATGAAATCAAATTTTGTCAAACTACACAGCAGCATAAATATATTGGTAGTCCAACCTGCAGAAGCGATATCATAATAGGTGTGTGTTTGTACCACTTGGCATGTTCAAGGAAGGGTTGGTGGAGGTGCGCGAGGTGGAGAGGGGCGTGGCCGCGCTCACCGGGGCCAACCCCGCGCACCCCGCCGTGCGGGCGCACGCCGCGGGGCCCGCGCCGCCCGCGCCCCGCGCCGCGGGCCCCGCGCCCCCCGCGCTGGAGTACGTCCCGCCGCAGGTCCGCGAGATGTTCTGCATCACCGCCGTCGTCTCCGATCTCTTCGTGCCACACAAGTTTGTACTCACAACGGTTTATTCTTCTTCTTGAACTATTTCTTAGGACTACCCGGGAAACAGAAGTTTTCATTTAAGTAATTTTTGTTGCATATATTTTTATTTTTTATATTATTTTAAGATGCACTTCTGATATTTAATGGTTATCGTGGCTTATCACTACACTCCCGATGGCGGAGGCACTCACTCGTTTTGTTTGAGTTGCACATACATTAATATTTCAATTAAACTCTCCAAACTGAAACAAGTGACATTTTGCATCATGAACCGAATCTGTACGCTATTTCGCCATTACAAAGTATTGATGGAACTATGTATATATTTAGAACATTACTAGTAACTAACTTATACAGTACAGATTTAATATTGTAATATTTAATAATTGTAAACAGGAAAGGCACAGCGCTGACCCCGGCGGAGGTCCGCGCGGGCCTCACGGAGTACGTGAAGACGCGCGCCCTCAACTCCGAGGAGGTGAAGGGAGCCGTCACGCTCGACGCCACACTCTCCAAGATAACCGGCCGGCCGGCGGGGGTGGGTACACTCATACATAGGTTGATAGGTTACACATAACATCACAGTTATGGCATACAATATTGGTAGACAAATGACAAAACTTAACAAAATACAAATCTTTTTTTATAATATAAAAATTAGTGTAAATTTATAATATTAGTATAGATGTGCTATTCTGGTATATAAGCTATAACATTGTGAAGTTTTATCAAAATTCGCCTGTTAGTTTTTCGTGAAGGAGTGACAAACATCCATCCTCACAAATTTTCGCGATTATAATATTAGGTGGATAGTATTATGATGTGATTGTCCGTGTGGTGACGGATTAAGAATACAAATGTCACCACCCCGTTCTATCCCGAGGGTGTCGTAAGAGTCGACTAAAGGAGTCAGGCAGACAATATCCACTGCAAGAGAGGGAAAACTCGAAACAAAACCCTATACCAACCCGTCTGGCCAGCGTGGTATAGTAGGCTAATATCCCCCCATATATATGGAGGAGACCCGTGCCCAGCAGTGGGACATTTATGGGTTGAGAAAGTAAGTATTATGATGTGATGTAGAGAGTTGGGTTGTCAGTTGTCACCCGTGACGTGCGTTTGTGCAGGAGGCGATGAAGTGGGACGTGTTGATGCTGAGCACGCAGAGTCACATGACGCCGAGCACCGAGATGCGCTACGAGGACGGCACCGTCAGGCTCAACAAGAGCAAGCTCGAGCCCGTGCGCATGCAGGTCGTCTCTCGGAGCGGGAACAAGAAGGTACCTTGAAGCTGTTCCGAGGGTCTCGTGTTCGGGTTATCAGTTAATTTATTTATATTTCAGTTGTTCACTACACTTACAGTTACCCAACACGTGCAGTGAACCATTATAATCAAAATACAATTATTATATAGGTAGAAAGACAGAAATTGACAAATTGGCCTAATTTGCTGTTAAAAATGTCAACTTCTGGGTATTGAGCAATCAGTGAGTTAAGCAGTCCTACAGCCTGATTAGTTGGAGCAAATAGCGGCACATTTACGTCGCAGTCGTCGTGTGATTTACGTCGCAGTTCGAGTGTGTTCATACCTACCATACCCAAAACAAAAAGTGATGGGTACAAATATGGGTAGAAGCCATACAGTTTATTATATAAATAACGAGCAAATTTCCTTTGTACTCGCTCCAACATTAAAATGTATTTTTTCTCGTGGGGGTCCCAGATTATAGAATTAAATTCTATAATACTGCGAACAAAAGAGAAATAAAGCACAACGATAGCACTCCTGTCCTGAAGTTGGTCAGACTGTCTCATTACAAAGCCAAGAGACCTAAAACCTCTACTACAAATCGCAGTTATATGGTTATTAAATGTATAATATCCATATTAGACCTAGATCACGTATTTGTGTGACCCGCTCTAGCGGCTGACCGGCTAATTCATAATTATAGCAGAATGGTGCGCGAGAGCGAGTAAAGGTGACAGTTTTACACTTAGAAATGTTACATTCTAGCTGGTTGCGCACACTCCAGGCAAGCACATTGTCAATGTCCTGTTGTAGCGCTTCGCTGTCTTCACGGCATCCGATACCCAAAAATAGCTTCAGATCATCAGCAAACATGAGACACTTAGCTGTTCTTACGACGTCCGGCAAGTCATTGACCATGATCAGGAACAACATTGGTCCTAAAACACTCACTCACACCAGAGCGAGTGACATATGAGTTACTTATTATGGACTTTGTCGAAAGCTTTTTGAAAATCAAAGTATGTCGCTTCCACTTGCCTATTTAAATCCATTTCGGCTACAGAATAATCTACAATATTTATCAGGTTTGTAGCTGTAGACCTGCCGATTCTGAACCCGTGTTGACACTCGCTCAACTGCGGGTTAATCTGTCTTATGATATGATGGTTCAATATGGACTCAAATATTTTACCCAACGCCGAAAGCACAGCAATTGGCCTGTAGTTTGTGACCTGAGACCTGGAGCCATCCTTGGGTATTGGTGTGACTCGCGACACTTTCCACACAGTGGGATAGGTGTTAGTTTTTAAAACTAAATTGAAAATATGACACAGAGGTTGCTGAAATTCCGATATACAGTCTTTTATAATAAAAGGTGGTACACCGTCAGGCCCAATAGAGGATTGGGCTTTTAGACGCTTAACCGCTAGAAAAATATCATATGAGCTTACATAATCCATACTAATTCTATGAGAACACAAAAAAATTATGTACAACAACATAGCTTATTATTTTATAAGGTAAACAGCCGCTAAGAAGATTTTTAGAAATTCAATCAGGTAATAAATTGTTTGACCCAAACAAGTCGGCGCGTGACGTAGTACCTGATACATTAAAGTTCTAAAGTAAAAATACTAATTAATGACTTTGAATTGTTTGTCATCAACAGATAATATTATTATGTTATTATATACTGCGTGTAAGGGGAACGCTCTCGGAGCCTAAACGATAATAATATACTATCTAAACACAAATAAAATACTAAACGTCTTTTGGTGATTACTCCTTTTTTTTAAATAAATAAGTTACTTAGTAAGTATGATAGACTGAGATAGGCGCTGCTCGCTGCTGCACCACTGCGCCCACAGCTGAGCGCGAACGTTGACCCCGCCCGCGGCTGATTTTTTTAAATTTACATTACTTTAGAAAACACTGGTTTTATTGGTTCCATTGCTGAATTATCGTTTGATTAAACTGTCCAAATGTGTTAGTGAATAAAAAAACGTGAAAACAAATTTTTTTTTTTATGGTTAAGTTGTTTGATATAAAAAATATAAACCCTATCACCTGTCTTCGTTTCCGAGAGCGTTCCCCCTCTACAGTGTATTGTAACAAAAACATAGTTATTCATAACGTATTTTTATGTACTTACCAATATTTTTTTACAATACATAATCACGATCGATCAAAAACAAGATCGTTATACATGACGCGTCATTACTTTAACCGACGCGATCGTTTTAAATTTAATATCCGTTAGATGTTCATTGTGAACATTGAAACATCGACGATATATACATATATTTGTTGAAAAGTTAACTCATCAACAAACGTAACGAACACTTCTCTTGGTTATTCATGTTGGAAATTACAAATATAATAACATATGTCCTGAAAATAAATGGTGTTCCACTCCAGGTGACGCTGGTATCGAACCTGGAACAGTTCGGGTTCAGCCTGCAAGCGCTGGGTCACGTGTGCCAGACGGGAGTAGCCGCGTCCTGTGGGATCACCCGCACGCCCGGCTCCAAGTCCGACCAGCTCATGATACAGGGAGATCAGGTAACTATTGTTCAAGTACCTGGTGTTTGCCAGTCTCTCGCTACCATTGTACTTTTTATATACATGTAAAGCATTCTGTAAACAAGATACTAATATACTAGGGGTCGCCCGTGTGGTAATATGGAATATTTTCCCCGATTTTGCAACATATCTCACAACTGCTCCGCTCCCATTGATCTTAGCGTGATGTTATATAGCCTATAGCCTTCCTGGATAAATGCACTATTTAACATAAAAAGATTTTTTCCAACAGAACCAGTACTTTCTGAGATTAGCTTGTTCAACCAAACAAACAAACTACAATGAATGAGAACTTCAAACAATAACAACTAGCCCTGTATATATGAATTTTCTTGTATAATTAATTGCTTATAAAATGATTTGAATCTCTATTTATTTACAGACACATTTTGTTGCCAAATTACTGATAGAAAAGTATGGTCTACCCAAGAAGTATGTGGAGGGAGCAGACAAGGCACTCAAGAAGAAGAATAAATAATAGTGGAGCGAGATGGACAATACCAGTGGTGACACAACTTGTCACATATCTACACACCAAGTGTGCAGTGATATCAGTGTGATTATTTAATAAAACAATTAATGAGCTTTTTCGTTTATTACTTTATAATTTTATTATTATCTAAATATAACCTTACTGGTCTAGTCTGTCTAGTCCAACACATACAACTAGTTATGGCAACTGTTACAATATAGCTGCTACTAGCTAGCTAGAGCTACTTGCTATGTCAACTATACTAATGTGTTTAAACTTATTATAGTTAGTTACTTAGTTATCTTGATATAAATGGAAGACAAAAGACTAAAATTCATGACATTTCATTGTATACTTATCATTACTAATCTCATGTATTCATGTTTAGGATAAATACATAATATAATCATATCTAAATACTTAGTAGTATTTTGTAAAAGCAATACAAATTGATATACTTAAAGTTAAGAGTAATACATTTAGTTGTGTACGTGTAGGTAAGCAATGTCAACATATCTATGTACGTTGTGTACAACAATATTGTAAGACTGTGTACTGTAACAATACTACCATTTACTTATACTATACATTTGATAAAAATTTGAAATAAAATGTTTATATAAAAATATATTTTATATAATTTCTCTATTCTAAGGTTAGGGTGGGTTTATGTCCGTATTTCATTCATTATGTACAAATTACAAGTTATAATATAGCAAGGTCCATGTTGTAAAACATACCTACATGGATCTAACAAGAAGCACTAGAACACTGGAAGATCTAAAACTTACAATTATTATTTACTATATAACCACAACCAATATCATTCATATTTCACTAAACTACATTAATTATATCTAACTGCTGCTAAAATAAAATTTAATACAATTTCCAAATAAATTTCTGCAGAGATCCAATTTATATAATCACAAAATAAAAACTAAATTTATCTCAACATTACTTAGGCACTAGATTTTTGTGGCTGTCATGAACTTGAATGGTGTTTTGAAGTTCAGGAGTGACTTGCGACTTTTAGACTTTTTAACATCAGGTGGTGCCACAGGTGTCTGTGGCAGGCACTGCCTCGTGGACGAGCGAGTTCTCTCAGATATGCTGCCCTCACTAACCTTTGTACTGCTAGACTCCATACTCCAGTGACTTCTAGTAGAGAACATGGATTGTCTTGAAGAGTCAGACTCACGAGAAGTGAGACTTGTTTTAGATGGAGTCTTCCTTATACTGCTTTGATTTATGTTAGTGATGTCGCCAAATATATTTTTGGTAGTTTTGGCCTGTTTCGAAGGTGAAGAGTGGTTCCAATGCATTGAAGATCTCTTTTCCGAGACAGACTTTTTCAAATCCAAATATTTGAATTTAGATATGTCTTTAGAGAGTGCACCCTGCCTGGGAACTTGATAGCCTTCACTGTCTACATTTTCTAACTCATAGAAAGTCAATGTAACACTATCATCACTTTCCACAAATGGGTTACTTGATGTGAAGTGCACTTTCTTAGTAGATACCTCTGGGAATATGTTGCGGCGAGGCATGTTCTCCTTTGTGAACTTGGTGGCTGTGATAATAATGCTACCATCACCTGTGTCCGCTGATAGTGAGCTGTCCATGTCCAGGTAATCACAGCTCACCCTGCGGCCGCGAGACCGCACGGAGCTGGTGCGCGGGCGGCGACGACGCGGCACAAACTCCCTCTTGTCGTCCTTAGCCTGTGTCATCATGGGTGGCAGGGTAATCCCATTACTTCCACTGTCACAAACTAGGTGATCCCGAGATTCGTTAAGTGTAATTATCTTAGTGGATGGGCTGTTAACTATTTCCTTAGCTGTAAGGTCTCTTTCCCTTTGATTGAGCGATTCTTCGCGTTGACGGAGCGCCACAATGCGCGACAACCATTGCTGGCTGAGTGTCTCCTGTGAAACTCGCTGAGGAGAGTCATTGTACTTGACCAAACACTCAGTGTAAGGCTTCCTACTGCGAGGTACATAACCAGGTAGTTCCAAAGCAAGTGCAGCCAGTGTGGGGGACATTGGGCCTTGTGGTGAACATGATTCTTCAATCTCCAAACTCGCTTTGCCTGTTGGACTGACATTACAGTAAATAGGACTTTCTCCAATGTTAAACAGTGTCCTAGGGAGGGGCTCCACTACTCTGCCCAGTTCCACAGCTTTCTCAGAGTCACATTTGTTCAACTCTGAACTTGTGTAAGAGTGTTTAGCTGATAAGAGTATATCACTCAAACATTTTGGCCTCGACTTAGTTTCCATATTCATAAGGACTGTTGGATGATACAGGACCACGTCTGGGCGCAGGTTGGCGTTTCTGTCGTCAGTCATAAAGCTGACAATGTCTCTGAGGTCATCGCTGTAGTGAAACTCCCTTATCTTGTGGTCATTGGCGCTGGAGCGGTAACAGAGAGTATGTATGACTTCGCCAATCTGCCGCATCACGTCCATTGAGCCTGCAGGCTGTACCAGCTCGAAGAAATTGATTCGCAGCTCCCCGCTCTGATCCACAAAGATCGAACAGGGGCCAATGCATTTCTGAATGACGACAAGGTGTAGATCGTCGACCACTTTGTAGACCCGAGCCAGCTCGTGCAGCAGGTGCCATATGAAGCTCTCAGCGATATACTTGTCGGTGGCCTTGCAAACTTCAATTAATTCATGTACACTGCGCCATGAATTGTATTCAAGGACAAAGTACAATGTTTTAGACGGGGTATGAAGTATAGTATCGTAGTAGCGCAGTAAGCTTTCTGTTGGCACTTTACTTATTATTTTCACTTCGTTAACGACGTTTTGTATTTGTTCGTCCGAGTACGCAGAGCAATTGTACGCCTTCCACGCAAATATGTTGTTGGTGACCTTGTGTCTCACTTTGTAGAACGTACCGCCACAGAAAACGTCTATAACTTGATAATCCTTTAACTTTTCGGCCATTTTAATAGATATACATAATTATTTTACGAATTTTACATTTTTCGATTGAGACAAAGCCACGAAAACGTTTGAATTTACACGACGGTTACAAAAATAGTGATGTTCTGAGTGTCTCAATTCAAAAAGTCGATAATCCACGTCACGAATCGTGTAGTAACGGTTTTTGAATAATATAATAAATATCATACCTTGAACAATAAAATTATTGTATTATATTTTTTTATAGATACAATGATAATGGAAATTTTATTGAGTAAATTTGATCGTATACATGATTGATTTTATACATCATATTATAATTGTAATAACATATTTTTAGTGTGATAAAAATGTTAGTGTTTGGCCGAAACTCATATCCTGGATATCAAATTATTGGTCTAAATATGTATTGAGATTGTTAATAGGACAATAGAATAGGAAGGTCATTGTCGTCTCTTATAATCTTGTAAGCAGCTAAGATACTGTAGGTATATATTAAGTTCTGCATTTAAACTCGCATCTCTAAAAGATTTCCAGAAACAACATCTAGCTAGTTGAACTGTAAACGGTGGTGACACGGCGACGCAGTGCGGCATGTGCCGATTATTGTAGTTTTAATTAAGGAAACAAAAAAAATATCGTATGGGCACATCACTTAAAGATCGTTCTAAAACCAGTATCGTTTTACGTTTAAAACTGCTTTATTTCCGTGATGCACTATAAAAGTGTTTAATTTAATTTAAATAAAAAAATATTTAAACATGTATCAAAAACATTTTGAACTTCTATTTAAAAATAAAGGGATTGGTTGATTAAGCCTAAATAAATTATTTATTAGGGCCTCGTGTTATATATATATCGACTAAACATAATTTATATACCAGGAGATATAAGAAATATTAACTTCGAATAATCGCCTATTTTATTTAATTCTGCTTGAGTAGGTTTGTACCTAATATTTTAATATAATAGAAATATAATAGAAAAAATCGTTATAATTAGCTTTACATAATGTAATTTTTCTGGCTACTACTTTTTAAGGTCAGAGATCAGCACAGAGTACATTATTTTTATTATTAAAGAGATCAGTCAGATGACGTATTGGTCTACCCCTGAAGGCGGGAGTCAAGGGCCGTTCTATGCTCGGTCCTTGGTGGGAGTATGTGCACAGGGGGGTTTTTAGTCGGTGTACCGGCCGCTTACCAGCTAACTGTAACGCTGTACCCTAAACCGCTTCTCTTCCCAGAGAGGGGCGGTGCATACATAATAATTAATAAAAGAGCATTTACTCCTTTAAAAAAGGTAGGTAGATACCTAATCGTTTAATCTTAACACTTTAATAAAAATAACAAAATAACACGTTAATAAATAATAATTATTAAAAGATGTATTTACAAGATTAATTCTACTCTTGTAATTGATACAGAGAGAATTTGAAGATTCCTGATTTACAACATTACTAGTGAGTGTTTGTAATAATAAATTTAAAAGTTTATGACTAGCATCCACCCGCGGCTCTCCCGCGTTATTGTTGGTGGGGCCAGTAGCGCCATCTAGTACATTAGATTACAAATGTTGTGTTTTGTCACAGATAATATAATACTAGTACAGACATGGACATAGATACCCCATTAGATCCCCATATAAACAAAGAATTGTGATTGCGCTAACTCGCGCCTCGCGCTAAACTGCGGGTTAAATTTTCACTATCTATCCGACACTAGATGTCAGTGTTACTATAATACTTATTTTGATTTTAATCTCCCGTATTAAACTAGCGCTCCACCCCGGCTTCACCCGGGTTAAATATTTTTTATTGATTTTTCAATATCATAACTGAAGGTTACGTTATAAAATAAACCTATGTTCCAAATTTCAGCTTTCTAGACTTAGTAGGTTTCCGTTGTGTGTTATCATCAGTAAGTAAGTAACACAAAACTTAATTTAACATTATTGTTATACCACAGATTACTTAATAGTTACTACGTTATACTATGAGTATATGTACTGTCTATGACTGTGCTAAAAAGTGCATTATTAAAATTATTATTTTCCTGTTATTATAAAATAGCTTTTGCCGGCAAAGTACATTTAACCAACTTCGAAAAGGTGGAGGTTTTTGTATATTTTGTTGTTGGTTTTTATATTAGGTATTCCTCTTATAAAAAAATATATTAGTGAATCAGTACCTACGGAATGAGTCGAAATGGGGTAATAATAATTATATAATAATATAATAATAATAATATTTCGGGACAACTCACACATCGCTATCTGATCCCAAACTAGGCAGAGCCTGTACTATGGTAACCAGACAACTGATAAACATACTTATATATTTCTAAATACATACATATTATAGATAAATTACACCCAGACACAGAACAAACATTCGTGCTCATCACACAAAGATTTGTCCTGGGTGGGAATCGAACCCACGACCTCGGGCGTAGCAGTCAGAGTCACTAACCACTAGACCAACAGGCCAGTCAAAACTTTCATAAACATGTATGTAAAGTGACGCAGGGTAATGGAATCAGTGGGATGGGAGAGAGTTGTACTCTCTGATATTATCCATTCAGATCACTTCTCTTAACTGACACTTACAAATACTTGGGGTATGTCACAGGCGTTAGGCATCGAGAATGCGGTTTGAAACAATCAGCGCAGAAGCGTTTCTTTGGCCGCCTGAAAAAAAAGTCTTGTCAGGCGGCAACAAAGTGCGCGCCTGACATTACAGGCGTCCATATATAGAGGTACCATTGTTGGGTCATGCCGCTCTTGATCGTCAGACCGAATTGGACGTCCTAAACTGAAGAGTCCGTACGCTGCTGACGTCATACCGAATGCAACACCCTCGTTCATGAGGTAGGACACTCCGCGAAAATGTAGGAGCAGAGGCTTTTTAAATGCCAAAACCCTCCATAATCGCGTGATGTGCAATCTTAGAGAATATTGTGTGCATCGTGATGTGGTCGCAGAGGACACTGCTTGGCTTGGCTAAAGATAACTGGCGCAGGCCTGTAGTGCTTGGTACTGACGATCGCTGGTAGTTATGGCAGAGTAAGCAGCTTCACGGCCGATTCTACCGGGCCCTGCGCGGTCCTGGTGTTGTCGGTGTTGCTGCCGTAGCCAGGCTAACGAAGTTATCATGACAAACAACTACCGGCAATATACGTGCAACAAAGAAACCATTTCCAGTATCACCCTCAGTGACGGTCGACTGGTAGAAAAAGTTCACATTATCATGGTATGTAGGTAGTAGGTAGTATGTACGGTAAGGTAATGAACACACACAAGGTATAAAATTCAAAATGTTTTATTTCATTAGTGAGTATAAGCGTGTATGCGGCACAGCTGACTAGCAAATACCAAAATAATATAACTATCACAATACATGATCAATTTCATTTCAATTCAAATTAATATAAAGCCAATACAAAGTATTTATACTATCCCAAAATATACATTTCACATAAACATTAAAAATATTCATTTGATATAATTTAAATAAAGGTACTCAATGGATGTCGGTGTAGTGTACCTACTACATACATATACATATAGTACAGTACACTAGATACTCTCTCCTAACTGTTGTTACTAACTCAGGAACTGAACGGCGTGACCTAACGATGACCGAGCTGGCTCACCGAGCCCACTCTTGTGCGCAATTAGCAGCGACCTAACTACACTAGATCATACTCAGTATTATGGATACTTTTAAATACCTAAATATCATTATTATTTACAATCTTTGTATACAAGAATATAATTCATCATCATTGACTAGAAACTGTTTAGAAATAATAAATATTAACATATCCACAAATGAACCGTTTACATAAAGGAACAAGATTGCCGACCGGCACGTCGTGTCGTCACCGCTCGACGGACGCGGGACGAGAGCGGTACGTGTGCGGGACGTGCGCGGGACGCGACAGAATGGACAGTTTCCATCTTTGGTAACACATTTGAACATACATTATTTGGATCACATAGACTTGGGGACGTCACGCCCGCGCCGCGCTCACTGCGTGTGACGTCACGCGACACGGTGACGTCACACGACACGGTGACGTCACACGACACGGCACCACTACAACCGGGCCGGACGAGTCGCGGGCGGGACGCGTCGCGTTACATCGCAATTTCATTAAATTGTTTTAACAATATTTATTTAGCAGTTAAATTTACATAATTATAATAGTCGTTAACTATCTAATATCACTAGCTCAAACACGTGTGTTGGTATCGAGGCACAAAATAAAATTTTACAAAAATAAAAGAGACAACAATGGTAAAATAAAATCTTACAAAACAAACAACAACCTGACGGTAGGCGCTCCGCCACTACCCGCGAGCGACACTGAACGTTCGTGGCGGGACTACTATATATATATATATATATATATATATACGTACGTATTACGATTAATACAAAAGGACCTTCGTCCTCCTAAATACTGGGAATTAACTCGATGAGATCATGTTCACGTCGCGGCGGCGCTGCCTCGCCTCGACACTGGAATTTGTGACTAACGTCCTATCTACCTCAAACGTACGTTCTCGGCTATCTAGCTATATCTATAGTATCGGCTCACACTGTACAGTTTCATAAACTCAAAGCTGAGGGACGACCGCGCGTCCCGGCGGCGGAGGACGAAGCGGCGTTCGATCTATGGTACAGTACAAAACAGCGGGGACGAACCCGACGCGGACCGGGCGGCGGCTCGCGGGCGAAATGGTCGCATTTCGGGCGAGCCTCCCGAGGCGGGGCCCTACCGCACGCCGGCCGTGCCCAGCCGCTGGTGGGCCGTGCTGGGGCGCGCGGGGCGGGCCGCGGCCTTGCGCGCGGGGGCGGGCGCGGGCGCGGGGCCGGGCGCGGGCGCGGGCCGCGTGTACACGCGCGTGGTGGAGGGCAGGGGCAGCGGCTGCAGCTCCAGCACGTTCTCGGCGCGGTGGCGCGCCAGCGGGGCGGCGGGGCGGCGGCGCGCGCTGCCCCCGGGGCGCGCCCCCAGGGGCTCCACGCCCGCGTGCTCGCGCAGCTCCCACGTGTCCGTGTCCTCGTTGTACCGCGCGCGCAGCACGGCGGGCCGGCCCGCGTCGGGCACGAAGGAGTCGGCCACGAGCAGTCTCCGGCGCAGTTCTGCGATGAGCGCGGCCTGCAGCGCCTCGTGGTCCCTGCGCTCACAGTCGTGCGCCTCGCGCTGTTCCACCATCTCCTCGCGCAGGCCCGCGTACTTGGCGAGGCACTTCTTGAGCCTCTGCGTCTTGTGGTCCACCTCCTGCTGCAGGGTGGTGAACGTGCTGGTCACTATCGCCGTCGTCTCCTCCTCCGACTCGATCCGCTGCCGCATCTCGACCTCCCTCTTCTTCCTCTCGGCGATCTCGGTGTTCCTCTGCTCGAGGATGAGCCGAGTCTCGTTCAGGTTGTTGATGAGGTCCTTCCCGGCGCCGCCCTGCACGAGCCGTTCCTCCAGGGCTTTGATCTGATGCTCCAGTTCCTCCGTCTTACACTTCTCCTGCTCGATGGTAGACTCCGCGAGAATATTTTCATTTTCTATGCTGACGGTTTCTTCTTCGGCTGTAAAAAGTTTAAAATTGACACCATTAACGAAGTTCCTTATATTATTACTTCAAATCATCACCTTTAGGTTACCGCTAAAAAGCCCTAATTAATTTTAACTTCAATTTGACTTTGGCACTGCACTGGTTAATGTATCAGTTCAATTTTGACACAGGGGACTTTTTTGCTGCGCTCCATAAGAACCTTGAACCCAAATTGACATACTAAACGGAACCTATTTTATCTACTAAGTGACAAACATAATGTCTGGATATTAAATTACGTCAAAACCCGTCAAGAAACTGATAGGAACAAAAGTGATAATGAAGAGTGACTTTTCTCCCATTACTAGATGATGATCGTCCAAGGTAGAGTAGTGCTAGGTATAGTAAGTGACATGTACTTACAGTTATCAGATTGCAGGGGCTTGGACTTCGGCAGCTTCTCCTTCTTGGGCTTCTTGTCGGCGATGGAGCGGCGCTGTTCGATGAGCGTGCGCAGGCGCTCGATCTCCGCCTGGTACTCGCGCAGCTTCGCGTCCTTCGGGTCTTCGTTACGCACCGGCTTGTTCTTTATCGCTGGAAATTGTTACAACGAGTTGTTTACATACAAATGAACAGTGACACAGTGACAGGGCAGACTCTGAGGAAAACGTTAGTGATATCACTAAAGAGCGGAGTGGTTAATAGTTGTTAGTTACCTTTAGCTCGGTGCGAGTATCGCAAGGTCGTGATGGTCTCGTCGTAGTTGTAGGAGGCGGGGCCGATGTTCGCGATCATTATCGTCTTGCTGTTGCCTCCCAGCGAGTCCTGCAGGATGCGCGTCAGCTTCGAGTCTCTGGAATTACAACATCACTATATTGTTCCGTGTCTCCATTTCAATGTCAAATTTCAAGTCATACAAATTCTCTTACTTTTCTTCCAGAGCCTTGTGGCACTGTAAGAATTGCTCTTCATTTCTTTTCCCCTGACGTATGTCAATTTGTCAACTGTTTAAAAAAAGGCATAATATGGCAAATGAAAAATGAGTAATAAAGTAAACTGTAAAGTGCCGCGACTAAAAACAACAGACAGTGTTTAGATCTAACTCTGTTCTGTTTCTGTCCGTCCCTGGCATGAGCTGCTGGACAGCTGTTACCTGTAGGGTACATGAGGGCTGTTCTCCGCCAGCGCCGATATAACGTTCCCGAGCGAGGAGAGCGCCTGGTTGATGCGCGACGCCTCTCGCAGCCGCTCCGCCGACGCTCCAGTCTTGCGCTGCCGCTCGCTGCCCGCCAGGTCCACCAGGTTCAGCTTGCCCACGCTGAGGACAATAGGATTTATATCAATCAAGTAGTCGTGCGCTCGACTGTGCACATCAACATTCAACATAAGCACACACTTTACAACTAGCACTTATATTTAGTATTTTATTTTATTATACTTATTCTCTTTTTATACCTGGCTACCACTGGCAGTGCAGCTAGAGAACGAACTGGAGAGAAAATTACTGTGACAATAATTTGTTTAACAAGCTAATTAATTAGCAGTCGTCCAGTTAAGGGTTTCTGCTATACAATAATTTATTGGAGTAAACATGCTGTTTCTTTTTATTTCTAAGAAAATATACATAATCATAAAGTAATTATAAAAAAAGAGGTGCGTCATACAAGATTTATTATTCCAGATGCAAAAGTATTATTTTTCAGAGCTGCATAAAAGTTATTAGTATAATATAAGGTGCCTGCCTGATGCTGAGTGTACTTAGTCATAGAGAGTAGGTATATGTAGTAAGTAAGAGTATTTATTTTGTTTGTCATAGACATTGAGTAGTTACACGCACATTGTTATGTTATACCGCGCGACATTATCGCTTAGTCGCGCTCGCGCTCGCGCACTCTGTGCACACACACATTTTATCGTTAACTACAGGACACTACGTAACTAAGTACTCGTCCACAGAATTACTCGGACAAAATTATACATATAGTCATAATATTATGTACCTGCGCCATTTTCATCAACTGACTATAGGCAAAATTCATTCCTTGTGTGAGCGAGTAGAAATTTTAATAAGGTTTGTAAACAACATGATTTTGATATTTTTAATACCAGTGTGTCTGCAGTCAGAAAAAAGTCTTAATTTCTTCAACCAAAACGGGTAATAACTTCTTGTGTCGTGTCCGTCCATTGTTAAGCATTAAATAGTTAATGTAGCCTTATGCTGATCTCTTGATGGCAGTACTTTGTTGTTCACAGTAATTTTAACTTAACCAGTCTCTATACGTGAAGACCTATAATTGGCTGTCAGTGAAACTTACTAATTTCTGTCTGCTGTGTTTAGCTGTAAGTCTTCCATGGAAATTAAATAAATTAAAAATTAAATTAAAATTAAATTACTCTATTTTTGTTACTGGTACTGTCAGTACTGATGGCATCTAATCTAGTATCCTGTGAGTGGTGAATGTAGGTACTCTCTATTGTCCATGCAGTCCTCGACCCCTATATAACCCATACAACACCTACATATCACGTTATAAAGGAAATTAATGTTAACTCCCTGTTTACAGCATGTGCTCTTGACTGCGCTAGTGCGCGCACGCATCGGAAGCGGCGCGGTCGGCTATTCACCGCGTTTCTATTGGACGCTTCCTCCTTACGGTCGCACGCTTATTTGTCAACGGGTAACACTGTTTAAACTGATATCAGACGCGGACACAAAAGGGCCCAATTCGTATTCGTTTAGAAATCACTTCATGTAGATTCTTGTACAAAACCAAGCACTTTCGTATTTTTTGGGAAACAGCGCGCGGGCCACGGTGCGGCGGCGGCGGCGGCGCGACGGGCGGTTGATGATTTAATTGAGCATAACCATAACCCAATTGTATCGTGTCTCAATAAGAGACGTCTATATTATAAATAAACAATATCCATTGTTAACTGGAGGTATACACTCCATTGGTCCAACTCTCAAATACTTAGACAAAATCCTTTACAAGAAAACAATTTTTTAATGCATAAAAACATTAGTATTTTCATTAGTATCCACCTTCGATTACGATTTTATCGCTTGTAGGAGGAATATATAAATATAAATACATAATAATACTTTGGTAATAAAAAAAAAAGTAAGGAGATCTTTGCCGTGCAGTGCGACAAAAAGAGCTTTTATATTGTGATATGAAGAGACAATGATGAAAGAACACAAATATAGTACCTACTTAAATATTTAGTATACAAATTGAACTTGTTGTAATTGTTACTCCGGCACCTCACAATAAGTTGTGAAAATTAACCTTCAAAGTTTGCTCTTCTCTCCGTTTAGAGTAATTTATTGCAAATGATTTGGTTCCGGCGGTGGCGGCAATTAACATGATAAATGTTAGATTAACTACCGGCCGTATAAAGTTAATTATAAGCTAGCACAGATATAATTAATATTGTGCATGTTATTAGCGTAGCCAGTGTAGCCACCCAGAGTACTAGGAGCGCATCAATTAACAAGGTGTATCTTGTTAATGGTCGTGTGACTCATCGATGCATACAACCACTGTTTTATTGCTTTTGAACGTTTTAACTATGAGCTTAATACACGTTCTAGCATCATCAGCATCTAAGCACAAAATAATTTACCTACAAAGTTAAAGTTCCATTTCAAAGGGTATAGAATTGCTCCTATTAGGTACTGTCACTGTTTATCTGTATGCCACGCGTTTTTAGCTCGTAAGCGGAATGACCACCTGTAATTTCATATAATATGTTGTGTAAAAGGTTCTAAAGCCTAATGAAATTAGAAACTCAATTTAAATTTCAAAAAATAAATAAATGAAAAGTAAAGGAATTTAAAACTTCTGTATATCATGTGCCACAAACTTACAGTATTTTTGAACAAATACTGATGACGCCGATTCATAATGCAGTTTGTAAACTGTGAGTCTGTGACTAAAACTTTTCTTCCCTTGATATTTGATGTGTGCAACTCCGAGTGAGGGCAGACTCGCACTTGAACTTTTTTTAAACATGCGATACTACACAGACGCGCTTGGACTTTTAAATACATTTCTGCAGCAAACTGAATGTTAGAAACTTTAGAAATCCAATCGAGGCAACGTGATGCAAAGGTCGATGACGCGTGGTGTAGTTTAGGGTCAGTCCTAAACAGTTGGAACAGTGAGAAGGTGTTCTTAAAGCGGATATTGCAGATGTTGCAGGCGCTCGCGCTCGTTAAACGTAAGTTTATATCGTTAAACACCTATTATTGTAAAATGCCGAGGACACGCCAACACTCCACGTGTGCAGCTCAGGCCCAGCTGGCCCAGCCCAGCGACAACTCGATAGATATAACTATAATGTCATGACAGATGTGACTAAATTTGTTTGTGGGGAATATAAAAAAACATCTTACAGAGGTATTTCTGATAAAGGTAACAAATGCTACTGTAATGCACATCTGCTACTATTGCACATTTGTGTGTAGCCAAAGACAGCTTGTTCGAGAGGTGCCGTTGATATAATTCTTCTTAAAAGTGAGTAAAGTATACAACACAAAAGAATTGCCAATAGCAATATCTCTACGCCTTACCAACTATTAAGTATTCTGTGGCTTTACAAACATATTTATGATGTAATTGTCTGTGACTAGGTGTCGAGATGGTGAAGTGCAAACTGTGTGGATGTAGGTAATGTTGAGTTATCAGATGTGCGCCAAAGTATGTTCGGTTTACATGAACTTACGAGTAAAGCTCGAGCCGTATCCGCAACTTGTTTAGTACAAGACAACATGACACTTAGGCACATTGTCAGTGACACACAGCCGGACAAATATATGCGATCTACAATGATATACCATACTCGTATATATGTACTTATCGTCTTGTACAAACTGTCCAAGGTGTGAACTTTACACAACGAGACCGATAAAGCACGAAACTTTGTGTTAATACATTATTATATGTTGTACTTATACTAAGTACGTATCTACTTCATGTATACATACGTGCATACATGAGTATTTGATTTACTTTATACTTTTTACTTGTGAGGGAGATGCATTTCTCTTTGTTGAAGTAACTTCCGAGTAACTAGGTAATGCTACTAATAATGCTTTTTACTCTATTGCTATAGTAAACATATTGAATGTTATGATACAGTATGTGCTGTACTAGTAAGTATAATGTATATAACAATACAACTCGCCAGATCTCTATGTAAACATTCATCATCATTGATCCGCACAAAGCATTCATAGAATAGGTACCTATATCATTTTTGTACATTATGTAGGTACCACATATTGTACAAAAAGTAGATATAATAATTATATGATTATACCTATATATTTGTACATGTCGTGAATAATTATGTTTTTACAATAAATTAAAAAAAATAAACAAAAATGGTTTAAACTAAAAAAGTGATCAACGTTCAAGGTGTTCGATCAATATCAGTAATTATACTGGTAAAATTAAGGTGCCAATTACACTAGGTTACTTCAAACACGATTTAAAGAGGCATCTTGTATTTCGTTTCTTGTTAGAACAGGAAGATAAAGACCATGGGAAAAGGCAAACTTAGATAAAGTGGACAATACTAAAATGAGAACCTAGTACCGGTGACTCGTAGTGTCATCAGAAGACATCGTAATATTATGGAAGTTTGCATAAATTTTCAATGCTAGGGCTTTTAAAAATCCTTTGATATCTCCTTTGTAACCACCAGTAGGTCGTAGTGTACTTAGTTAGTGATAGCACAGAATACAGTGTAGTGAGTGATAGGTAAGTCGTAAAACATTATTACAGTCTGAAAAATATCATCGACGGCGACGATCAAACAGACTACAGTTATTTTGTCTGATACACAAGGTAGGAAATACTTACTTACATATTGTATGAAAACTAAACACAACATATATCGGTCAAGTACAAATTACATAAACAAACTCGTATTGCTTGTATCTGATCAACGTGGAGCTGCTTTGTTTTTTATTATTGTGATGAGCACGCGCATTGCTATTTTTTACTCGTCAATTATTAGCGCATATTTATCGTATGAGCGATAGACGCATCGCATTGTGACCAAAGTAATTTAACTATTGTTAATAATATAGTAAATATGTGCACTGTGGCGTCCGCATCGAGATGGTGAAGTAGTAAACATTAGTTTTCAATATTCAATATTTTTAATCAAACCATTGTTTTTTTGGTCTTGGGTCTATTTGAAAAACGTTCACTCGATCAAATGTAAAAACTTTAATAGTTTGTTCGACCAAATCTCCTTCGGTGAATTGTTTAGTCGATCAACTAAATAACGACCATTAGTTTCTTCGGTCTTGTGCTAAACGGTCAAATAAATTTAGACCTTCAGTGGTAAACTCAGAAACTTCCGCGTAAGAACCAAAATAAATTGTTAGTTTTGTTTGCTTATTGAACCATGACGTAACATTGCAATGACCACGTGACCGACTATTTTCTTACTTTCTGTCTTTTTAAAAAGAAAGTATGTTTTTTTTTCTATTATATAATGTTATTTTAAGAAATAAAGGGATTAAGAAATAAAAGGATTGACTTCCATAACATTTTCAGGGTAAATAGATACTATAAATAAACTAGCTGACCCGGCTAACGTTGTTTTGCCGTACAGTAAAAATAGTAATATGGCTATAAAAGTATAGGGATTGGTGGTAGAAGGAAAGTGAAAATTTAGGGAAAATAAAAAAATAAAATTTGTGATTTGTGACCACCCTGAGGTGTATAAAAAATAGGTAACAACCTATTCTCAGACCTACTGAATATACATATAAAATTTCATAAAAATCGGTCAAGTCGTATCGGAGGATTAGGAGTATATATGGTAATGAAAACAGTGACACGATAATCTTATATATTAGATAATCTTTTATATTAGATAACATTAGATAGATACATACCTACTATTTATGATAGTTAATTTATGGTCTGTAGATAAGTAGGATTAGATAAATAAAATATTAAGCGGTGGTAGTCGAGTGGGAACGTAACCGACTTGCACGCAAGAGGTGTGAGTTCGATCCCGGGTGGCAACACCAATGTAAATTAATTCAAAAATGTATCTAATGATATTACCATCTACTATAATAACAGTAAAAAAAACATCGTGAGGAGAAATTCTAACACATGTCTTCACCATGCGGTACCTAATAGGACAGCGTGTGTGTATTAAGGTCTTAACTCTCTCTCCTTCTCTTGATAGAGGAAAGGAGACCCGTACCCAGCAGTGGGACACACGTGGGTTAATATTATTAGATAAATATTAGCACACATAAACGTGATAGCAGTGGCGATATATAGTGATCAATGCGGGAAGTACACACATGTGAGAGAGCATATAAAGGAGTGTTATTTTATTGATTAGTACGCGCGCCACTATATAGTCCATTTCACATAGCATGGGTACTGTGACGTTTAACATTTAAAGATGAAGATGAAAGAAAATGATTGAATTAATCTGTAACCAATTAGCTAATTGAATGACCAAGAGCCTACAGTATTTAATCGATAGATTTAAACTTTTTTTTTTTTTTTAATATGGCTCCATCCGTTTTGGTATACAGATGATTCTGCCAACATCAAGGTGGAGAGAGAAAGCTAATGAACTGGTTGGCCGGTGTTAATAGCTATGGTTTCCTTTGTAGGCTGTAACATGGACAACACAAGTGTTGAATCGTCTTTCATTTTCATTGATATTTATCTTCAAATGTCAAACGTCACAGTATCCATGACTACGCGAAATAGACTACAGTAGTGGGCACAAACATGCTTCGCCTACGCAACCACGCATCAGCGCCCACCACCACCACACCGGGGCAGACAGGACAGACACGTGGTGACACTACAAGCTTACATATACTTATAAGGATTTGTCACTTTGTCATTACACATCCTGATTGGACAAAAAAAGATATAGTTAATGAGCTGATAATAATTTACTTTATCTAGTCTATACCTATGTAGTGTATATAACAGATCGTGTCCTAAAGATTATATTTATTGACAACACAACTATTGTGTACACATTTCATATCACTATTGTTCTTCTATGATGCCCTCATTATCTCTTTCGTGACTCGTCAATAACTATTATATTTGAATGCAGAACTATCGCAACGAATTAGATTTTTATTTAGATATGGTACATACATACAACCTTCCAGGAGGCATATGTCCAGCTGTGGACGTGTTGTGAATAAGATGGATGGATGGATATGGATGGACATACATGCCTACCCCAATGGGAGACCGGCGTGATGATATATATGTATTTAGATAAGATTTTGCTTTATCTACGAGTATATGTATAGGTGTGTATATCCTGAAAAAAGGTAGTTTACTAATCACATAAAATCCTACCACAATGCGAGTTGTTTGTTACTGAACGAGCAATGTCAATCAGATATATAAATGCTGTAAGTATTGCTGGCTTAGTAATAATGTGTGGAGCATGCGTAATGTGGCTACGAACGAGTACAACAACTAACAACACGGTGGAACATCGATAAAGTGTGGAAGCAGAACTAGTACACAATCGGTACCTGAATGAAACATTACGCAAATATCGTGCAGTACGCGAGAGTATCGGGGTTAACAACTGATAAGAGTACGAGTGAAAACTAACTACTGATTTATATGCACAAACATAGCATGCAGATCAGAGGTAAAATCTTTCTGTAGAGGTACGAGTACGTCTGACTCTGGACTGACATTGAGATACATAACACCAGATTCATATGAGATATTGTAAGGACGCAGTTCTCCCCCTCACTGAGACTCATTTATTAAATGCCTCGAGCAGAAAAAAAATGGTATTCATTTTGCTTGTTTTGGCACTGCAGCGCAATAGTTTTACATCAGACTAAGGATAACAGCCGCAACTGCCTGACCTACGTAGTCGCGAAGACTCTAAGGCAGCTGCTGCTGCTGCTGCCTGCATCGAATCTCCAATTTAGCTGAGCAGAAACTTTTAAAACGCAAAAATCCTTTGTATCAGACTTCTTTATTCAGACTGATGAAGTTTATGACAATATAGATAATTGTATATAGGAGAGGAGGTCGGGAGATGAGAGACGGAGTAAAGTTGTCACTGACTAAATTAAGACCACCACTCGAGGGTATCAGTTAACAAAGTAATGTTATGATGATATTGAACGTAACTGATCATTCAATCATTGAGTTTGAACAAAATATTATTACAATAGTAATGCTGTGGGCTGAGGATTGCCGGCTCGCAAAAAAGATTTGTTCTTAAAAGTTTTGGACTATGTGATGTGTGTACGGAAGGGAGGCACCACAATGATTACATATAGATATGTATGTATCTAATGTACAAAAAGTTTGCAGGTTGCGTCATTATGTGGACTAAATAAATATAAATATATATATAAGATGACGTCGCGTCGCGGTCAGGTCCGTAGCTAGTTAGCTACATATGTATGTAGTAGATACAAGGCGCACGCGCAGCTCATCACTGTTCTGTTAGTTTACACACAATCACACATGTTAGGTAATCGGTCAATATTATCTTTAGGTGAACATGAAGTAGACACTCATTATAATAGGTACAAAAACATTAGCTTTTTGTTCACTCTCAAGGTTGATATTATGTCATTTGACCTATTTGGCTGTACCTACCTATTTATCGCTATAAGATAAGGGATGGATTCTACCCAGAAATGGTGCAAACATTAGTTCACCTAAGGGGTATTTTACTTTAAGGACAGAGAATAGTAGAGAGGTAGTATGTTAAGAGTCATTCATCATTATCCATTGGATGATTTTTTTAAATAGTAAATATAACTATAAGTAAGTTTACTAGCAAACATACAATGAACGGACACTGCGAATGAAACCTAACATGCCGCACAGTGTTTATAAGCGCGGTTGTCCACTTGAGCCACTGAACCAACCCTGCAGTCGATATACGGTACAACATAAACAAATTAGTCATAATGAACGGAGTCTCAGGATGTAAATCTAATGCCTCGAAAGCATAAAACACCTTCATGTTTAGATTTTCTTATCGATCACGAGGACTAAGTCACTTACAGAGGTACATTTTATGAGTTTTTAACGGTCGGTTACATACAACAACACACAAGTAATTCACAATAATGTTTACGATACTAATACAATAGCAAGTAGTTTTAGTTAGTCGCACTTGACGATTGTAAGAGTAGCCAGGCTGCGCTGCAGACTGTGCACTGTGCAGTCCTTCACGACACGACACGACAACGACGACGACGACGACGACGCCGCCGCGGCGCCGACATGGCGACGCACTCGGTCACGTACGACTACAAACCAGCGAGGCTAAGCGCTTTTTACTATAAGCACAAAAAGTTAATTACGGGTACAGTCGACGCTGGATCTTTGTACTAAGCAGTTTCACTGGTGGTGGTGGTTCAGACTCTATCGCTTAAAAGGTTCACGCGCGAACGTTCTACTTCCTTCTACTGATTTCATCCAATATCCACAAGATATTGGATGAAATCGAAATCACGGCATTAATGAACATAAAAAAAATCTATTGCTTTTTCTTAAAACATTAGATTTTTTATAAAATATGTAAACAGGATGGTCGCAGCAACCAATTGCTGCACGTTTGAAGTTTATTTATTTGAATCTTTTACTTTCTTTAACTTTTTTTTAAACGATATATATTTCATCACTCATGCTAAATGAAGAAAGAACTGTATTGATTTGCTGCATGAGTGATGGAATATTTGAACTAAAGAAATACTTGTCTAACGTCTAGTCTAGACAACATTATTACCCGCGGAAGGAGTTAGACGAAATGAAGACCGTGGGCATAAATAAGAGCAATCTGTGGTATAGGGACTAGCACGAAGAAAATTGATTGTATAATAAATTCTTAAGCTAGAAATATCTAAAGGAGCTGCAGATATCTGTCACTATAGTACGAACACTTACCTACCTGTCATGCATGCATTGACTAATCAATATAATGTAAGTCATCTGCAACATTCACTCCCTTTTCATTTATAGCTTTCACATTATCTATCCAGCTTTTTCTTGTTGTCCCTTCATCAGAAGAAAAAGCAACACACAACACGAGTCAACAATACAAAACGATTTCAATCTCTAGTTGTTGAGTCTAGAAAAGGGAGACTATATGCATTATCAACATCGTTTCGTCAGTATCTTCCAAATAACAGCGCAGGTTAAAAACATACGCAATACTATAAACATAGTGTTGTATGTACAAACGAAATTTGTCCTTGACGCGCTAGTGCACTTATTGTAACGATCATACTAGGTACCTACGGAAATACACCACAAGGTAAGTATTATTATGTATGTATATATATAACTACATATATGTAGGTATAATGTATCTAGGTATATAGTGCTCTTATCGAATTATAGATTCGAGATAAAACATTAACTTATCAATACAATATTGCGACAAAGATTATTTTAGTATCAGTCGATTAGCATTTGTAAAGTCCACACCACATAGCAGGAGCTGCTTAAACTCCAGACAACCACTAAAGAGGTTTGTTTATTTAAAATAGGGGTCAGAAGGGCCGGTGCTACTTGCTACGCGAGATTAAAACGAAACTGGTCATGAAAGATATTGTATTATGTCGTTAGTATAATCTAACTCGCTCGTAAAAAATGGCCACTTTGTCAACGCAGATAGGCAAATAAATTTCTTAGGCAAATCAATTGAATTTAATATAAATTTACCTGAAGTACCTGTACTATCAAGTATTCTGTGCCTGTGGTATATAAAGAAAGGTGTGACGATTGTCTATGTGGGTAACACATAAGAAATTCTGTTTGAGGACAATAAAATATTACGTATTAACAAACAAAGTACAATAATTAGAAAAGTAATATATTATATCTTTATATAATAACTTGTTGCTCGCGAAATCTCAAATAAAAACATGTAATAATTTGTGAAATTTTCATTGTTTAGTATGAAAATAAAATACGCGCTCTAAATGTGCACTGTATCGAATAAAACAAGGTTATAAATCGTTTGTGACGGGCGCAGGCGCAGGCGGGGAGGTGCGCGCGTGCGCACTCTCTGTGCGCACTCGCGCTGAAGTCGTGAAAAACCGCTCGCCTTCACGGTACGCCGCCCTTCCTACAGCACCACTGACGACCACCATCCCTACCCTACCGCACTACATACTATTACTTCATTCTCGAAATTACCGCCGCACACCGCCCGCGCCGCTACCAGACATTGAAATGTTGCGAAATAAATAATTGTTGCTCTACACATCTAACTTAACGTTATAATTTCATAAATAATGCGCATTCCGAACGGTCTATTGTGTTTAGTTTAGATATCTATAAATACTGTAGCTACGTAACGTAGCGAGCGACAGTTTTACAAAATAACAGTCGCATCGGAATGACAGACAATACGAACATTAAATATTTAATGCAGAATAAAGTTCTTAATGAATGCCTAACAGTTTTGATATAAGTAGGTACTTGTATTCAGCATGTTTGAGACTCTTGCAAGTCAACCCTTGTAAAAATATAGTGCACATGGTGAACCGTACCCACTCGCATATCAAACACAATGTACTCGTAGGTAGGTAAATATATCATAAGAAAACTAGAGCGAGCTACTCGATCACAAAACTATTAAATCGTAATCAGCTTATCGATGCGATAACGTTTGCGTAAGTGGAGTGTGAATAAATAACAATAATTTATTTTTATGAAAAAGTATTATAATTCCACCTCTCGAGTGTAGGGCGATAAGATGTCTTACCTCAGTCACCATACTCGGACAGAAGATACAACCATATATATTTGGCAAATGACAATATTTGGTAAAGCACATGTTATGTGACAAACAATAAAACGAGAAATTAGATCATCGCAAACAATTTAGGCGGGGCCCAGTGACTCAGGTGATGCATTTTGTTTTGTAAACTTAGTCATAATAACACAAGCAGGCATGCCCATAGTTGGCAACGTTGTGGTGATGCCGGGACTGCAGGGAGTGCGTGACGCATGAAGAAAATACATGAAGATGCCGCTAAGTAGTACGAGCAGGATTGTACTACAGACCTCCAATGTCTAATAATTAGAAATTTAACAGAAGAACAAATGACGATACCAGCCAATTTGTCTACAAAAAATGCGCTCGTCTAAAGGGAGCCGTTACAAAATATTCATGAACCACAGGCCACTAGGGATTTTTAATCAAGAATTGCTCGTTTATAGTGTTTAGATAGGTATATAGATATTCCGGCAAATCTGAGAGCTATGTATGCTGTATTTTTCAGTCAATTTTCCCCACTCCGGCATTGAGACACAATATAATAATGGAAAACTGTAGGCATGATTGTTCTTTGTAAATGTAATTCTTCTTAAAGGTGTTAAGTTTGTTAACTCATAGGTGCTTTGCACTGGATCAAAAAGAAACGCTAGAGAAAGGGCTTATTGGAATCAATCATTAACATATTAAAATTTATAATCGTACGTAAATATCAGATATATATTTCAGTATAACACATATTTAATAAAGTACCTCTATTCAAGTCAATACTGTCAAACGCATACAAACGTCCCAACGATCTCCGTGATCCTGGCCCAGAGCGACTACAACTACACACTTGCACAATGTAAGTTCTACACAAAGTCTAGTGTAGTAGTATTTCAGCTCGGAACGGGGTTAATCCACCGAGCACGCGAGTCATTAGCCGGCTTCCTTCGTTGCACCGAGCGGAGCGCGGGCCCGATATTCAACAATACTTCATAAATAATACAATAGTGAAAATTGCCTAATACTGTGCTAATATTGTTCACGATGTACCGGTTATTTTGATGCAAAACACTGACATTAATCCTTTGACTCAACGATAATAGTTTTAATAAAGTATTATTTAATTTTCTTTTTTATCAATCCTTATTAATAATGCTGTGGTAAAGGTTAGCGCGCCATCTGCTCCGGTCTTGTGCCAAGCTCATCCACTGCTTTCCCACTGTGCTCATGCGTCGTCCGACCACAGAAGAAGAGATTAATAAATTATTAAAAACATTATTCAATGGCTTTAATAAAACTAATTAGAGTTAGAAGAGAATATGAACAAGAATTCTGCATTCAACAACGTCTATCATCATTAGTACAGTCCCGTATCCTTTGGCCATGGCTCAAGGAGAAACAACGACTCCATAGAGCGTCTTGTTGTGCAGGGTCAAGTAAACGCAAGTAGACCACGCGGCAGAGCACCAATGCCGTGGACAGATCTCATTAGGTCGTCGATAGGGATTCTTGTTAAAGAGTGCACCAGACTGTCCACCCACAGAAATAATTGGTGAGGCATCGTAAGGCGAGCTACATCAGCCTCTTCCACATTTAACAATCATCGTGACCGCGACCGCTCTGTCAAGAGCGAAACGAATTAGATGAAGAATTAGTGTTTGGAATGTGTACGTTTCTATATTTTAAACTGTCTCAAAAAGAAGCAAAGCTGGACAATAGCCAATACCGTCACATACTCGTAAATCAGAACCTTCATATACATCGTGCACTATTATAGGTATCTACGTGTACCTTTGTTTAATTCTATTCATTCCGTGCGCGAGCTAATTGCTTATATAATTAAAACCTGAATGAAAACTACTAACAGAGTTTCATTGTTTCTGCAGTGTGGAGTGCAAACATCATTGTATGCGCGTGGTGCGTGTACGCAGGGTGCACCGCGCACCGCGACCACCACCGCACCGCGCCGACCGCCATGCGCCACGAGCGCGCGCGCATGCGTCTGCGTGTGCCGCGCTACTATAATTGTTAAAGCCATAACAAACTGCGAGTATACCTTTGTTTAACCTTTTGTCTCACTACATTTAACTTTTATCTGGCAATTACAGCGTTTTCATGACTAACAAGTTCATCAATTTAGCTAATTCATTATTTAGACATTAAACCTGTAAAGTCGATGTACCTAGTTTTCATTTTATTGATAGAGTGGGTACAACTGTTACTGTCGTCAGGAACAATTACTGTTTACAATTACTCTTTGTAACATCGTTGACCATCGTACTCGCAGTGTATAACATGTATGTAGGTATCTGGTCCTAATAACATTGTCAAAGAATCAAGTAAAACCTCTTTTCATTGATTTTATTGACCTAAGAAGGCCGCTCCTTTTCCTATATAAATAATATTTACAATGATAAATTATTAAAATGACTAACATATGAATAAAATTAATTTCAGTTCCATCATCGTGTAGTTCTTGAATGAGTTCAGTTTTACTACAGTATCAGTAGTAGCTATACGACACACGACACAAGAGGCACGTGTAGTCGGTGTAGTCGCTCACCGCTCGCGTGGTGACTTCCTCCTCGTGGATCGATTAGTTTACAACAGTAGTAAGTAGTGCATTGTCCGTATCGTGTTGAATGCAAAACATTCATTTAACTATGTTTTGAAGTAGTTTCGTGATGGCACGAGATGTGGGTATGAAGCATGATACAATGCGCCGATCTTTTCCCTTTTATAACAAAATAATTTATTTATTACAATGTCTGATCATATATTGCTGGGCAACGGTCTCCACTTCTCTATCAAGAGAGCTGAAAGGGATTTAAGTGTTAGTCTACACACGCTGATCCAAGGCGGATCAGTTCGTGGATCCAATTCACAGAAATTTAGACTTTCTTTTAAGGCATGCTGTTGAGCTTTAGTGTTTTCCACTTGATTCTTAGAGCGTCGAAATATAATATTAAAAAAATGGTTGTAACTGATATCTCGCTGATTAGGTCAAATATTAAAGCTTACATTAGAATATATGTGTAATACATGGCAAATGTCCATGTCGCGCCCGCCTCTGCCTCGATTGGATGTTCTTCACTCCAAGTTGTTGACGAGTATCTTTACCTGGGACATACAGTCCAGTAAGGTAAGTCCAACTTCGAGAAAGAGACCACTCGTCGAATCCGACTTGGCTGGGCAGCGTTCCGGAAGCTAAGCCATATCTTCTCGTCCCAAATACCGCAGTGTCTCAAGACGAAAGACTTTGATCAGTGAGTGTTGCCAGTGATGACCTATAGATCCGAGACGTGGTCATTCACTATAGGCCTGATGCGAAGGCTCAAAATCATTCAAAGAGCAGTGGAGAAAGTTATGCTTGGAGTTTCCCTGCGAGTTCGAATCAGAAACGAGATGATCCGTAGGAGAACCAAAGTGTCTGACATAGCTCGAAGCAATTCTCAATTAAGTGGCATTGGGCAGGGCATATAGCTCGCACAACCTATGGCCGTTGGGGCAGACAGGTTCTAGACTGACGACTATGAACTGGAAGATGCAGCGTGGGTAGGCCTCCAACAAGGTGGACCGACGACCTGGTAAAGGTTGCGGGCTACGATGGCCAAGGACCGAGTGGTGTGGAGGAGGCTTATGTCCAGCAGTCGTCGTCTATTGGCTGAGATGGAATGTAATGGAATATTATACCTTACACAGACTCGACACAGTGAGTGAAGGCATCACTTCCACCACTCTCTAAACTCCAGCTAATGTAATAATGATATTGATTTAATCTCACCTGACAATTATGTAAGGTTCCTCATCATCACTCCACTCGTCTTCACTCGAGTTGTACATACTTATGTATGTACTGAACACGCACACGTATTGTATGAAAACTATGAAGATTAATTTATTTACAAAATATATGAAGACGACAATATCTACAAAGTATGGCTCACAAAAATATACACCGCGCCACGTAATACAACTTGTCACTGGCATCATCGCTCAAATGGTCCCGAGTCCCTGACCAGTGCTGCCCACTCCTCGTTGCCACTAATCTACCAGCTATGACGAATACTAGTTAATCATATTTTGTACTGTCTTTCGTGGCTAACGTGCCCTGGCATGTTGGTAATATTCAGGAAATACATAAGTACAGATAGCGAAATAAACAAATAAAGTGGAGCTAACCGCGGTTATCACTCTGTGCTCCTGGCACTTGGCAGTCAAGCTCAAAAGGCAGTCAACATCCCTTTGTCCGTTGTCAGGTAGGTAATCAATTCAGTCAAATTGTTCCTTAAGAATGTTATATATATGCCCTTGTTTTATAGAAACATAACTTCTATACGTAGAATATGAAAACAGTTTCATCTTTTGAAACCAATAAAAGTTTATGAAAGTATATATTCTTTATGTATATTGTGTTTGGCTAAACGCTCGCCCGCAAACGTTTAAAATGGATCAGGTTGGTTTTATATTTCGTTTTTCTCTGAATACTGATAGGTGTATGACAAAGAAGGATCAACGTCCACATTATCGAATGACTAAGTATTATTTAGGCACATTGTTCTTTCAAGCCGAGACGTACCTACCTATATGTAATTAGTGTAGCTCTAATTGGAGCTCGGATCGATATTTCAGTCTAGACCGAAACCAAAAGTTCATTGTTTTGAAAATTGTTCAAGTTGATGGTTCAATCACGGGGTGAAGCTTAATTAACTTGCATAGTGGTGGTGTACCCTCATTCGTGAGGGTAGTTAAAGTTTAAGCTCTACATCTTTAATATAATAATGTGCACAATACGGGACAGGAGTTATTATAAAGTTAATACCTGAATTGAATCACATACATAATCTTCGGTCACAAACCACTCTGTTAATCGATATGAAACACACAGAGGTTGAGTGTCAGTTCAAAAAAAATTGAATACGTAGTCAACCGGCCATTCTGTGTAGTGGCTGGTCGACAACCGGGTGCCACGATCGTTGAGTGCAACTGACTAAAAGATACGTAAACATACTCGTATTCGACTCGTCTGACCTAATTCCAGCGACACAGCGCCCCTGTGTGGTGACGTCAACAACTATGGGATTGAGTCAATGTGGAACTCTCCTGTGACATTTCAACGGCGGCAACGACAGAAAATAATATCTAACAAAAGTTGTTAAAACTACAATCGTATTTTGGAAACAGCACTAGCAACAGCGACAGGTAATATAAAAGAACTACTCCATACATCATGGATTACATGACGCCAAGAAAACGCATTCTGCCAAGTATTACACCGAATACTCGTCGGGATACTGTCTTACAACATGAGGAACAATCCATTCCGTTTGCCCCCATATTCTTACAACTTAACAACAAATTATATATTCTACTTCATACCAAATTGAAAAATGTAAACAAGTCAATTGCGGATAATTAGAGCCATATCTTCCAACTGAATCTTTATAAGGTTAGAAATAAAAAGCAACAACCTTCGGAAATATTTTATACTGAAGGCTGTTTAAAGTAAATTTGAGACCGTCCTTGAGACTTTGGAGCCAAAGCTACAAGGTCTACACCTCATCTCTTTAATAATAAAAGGTATTTCTATGACGTAAATCAGGTATACCTTCGGAAAGCTGCACGCTGCCTGTTTAAACGGCAAGGGTCAGCTAACTAACCTACTCAATTTAAAATAATACCGCCGACGTCTTTTGACGCTTGATTGTAAGTCCAAGCTGAACACTTCTTCCATCTCATTTTGACTGCCTTGGTGGTCCAGTGGGCGCAGTATGCGCCTGCAGTGCACGAGGTTGTGGGTTCGATTTCCACACAGAGACAAACCTTTGTGTGACCCACAAAGAGTTGTTCTGAGTCTGGGTGATTACACCCACTTACGTAAGGACTTAACAAACATACAAATAACGGACACCAATTATGGTGTCCGTTATTTGTATGTTTGTAAAGTCCCCCGCAACACAGAACTTGTTCTCAAGTGCGGGAGTTGCCTTTTTAAAAAAAAAGATAAAGACATCTCACGAGCTGTTCGCTGTTCATATCGAGTCGAAGAAGTAGTGTCGGTAGGTGAGTAGGTGGTAAGTAAGAGCGCTCACCGTATCCTGTTGGTCTTCCGATGCGCCGTCTCGATGGTGACGAGGAAGACGGCGTGGCTGCGCGACGAGTGCTCGTTCATGTCGGTGCGCCCGGCGGCACGGTTCTTGTTGCCGGCGCGCATCACGCGCACCATCTCCACTGCGCTCTTGCACACTACCGACGTCATCTCCGGTATATAAAATCCGTTCAGCTCCTACACCAACAACATCACCTTTAGTTGACCTATTTATTGGTAAGTACCGCGCTTAATAACTAATCATAATTTCACAATTATGAATTCGAGCAAACCCCAAGTGTAGTCGGTCAAGTTAAACCTGACCGACTATAAAACTTATCAATAATAGAAATTCCATTTGTTTTATAATGGTTATATTGTTTATCGTAAAGATAATATACTTAGTTTATGGTCAGCACAAATACGGCAATGAAACCTCTAAACGACATTCTGCTACATTATTATATAACTCGTGCCGGTATATTTATCCCCAGGGATTGTAATCCCTGACGTCACGATAGCGCACTTATAGCTTAATGTATGTGTTTTATGGTGTGGACTAAAAACGTATAAAACAATGGATAAAGTTCCCATTTTGTAATATATAATAATTATGTGTTTACTAAGTATGAGACCGCTACTAGTATAAACATAATTATGCTGTCGCAATTTTGTAGCAGATATCATAAATGATATCATTATTAATATGTAGTAAATGTAAAAAGTGTACGAACAAAGAAAGTTAAATTCACGAACAGTATAACATTAACAATCGCACAATTAATTGCCATCCCCGCCACCATTTTGCGAATCGTATCAAATTGCCCGCCGAGGTCTTGCCATTTTTGAGGAAGACATTTATAATGTTCAAGTACGGAGTGATAAAAACTAGATAATATTGTAGTTTGTACTTAGTGTTTCATTTTACACACAAATAAATAAACAACTAAACAAAACATGACTGATCGTAAGCAACTAAGACAGCAAAATATGAGTAGAAGTACACAAACCTATGTCCCACATCCATGGACGCAAGTTCTTCAGCATTTTAATAAAAACCATAAACATTAGATTACCGTGTGTCTGTTGACCTAACACTACAACCGCTAATGGGATCCGTCTGGGAGAAAACACAGAGCAAATGTTATTCACCGCATAATCCATTAACCCTCGAGACAAATCAATTTCAAGCTAGCTTGTGAAATTCATGCCAAATTATCTGTCGCATTGCTACTCGTATTTAGTGTAAAATATAATGATTATGCAATAATAAGATTCATTTTTATTGTAGTGGCCTTGATTTAAAGTACTAAATGGTACCCAGGACAGTAAAACATCGCAATGCATGGTCTTGGTACAATACAAAACATGTGGTTGCATAAAGCAGTACCTACTTACCTATTTTTACTATATAATTATACGTGTGTTATGTAAAGTAATAGTTTGCACAATGCAAGAGCAGAAGCAGACACATATTTGGAGACATCCGAGTGACGCGCGCCAAGGTTGTCAATATTATTGCGACTTGACTTATGTACCGCTATTTAAATAGATAGAGCTACATCATGTTCCCATACAATATGTTCAACATATTTTATGTTGTACTCTTTCTCTATATTAACATTGAGTTATACTCTTGAATTGAATTCTAATATTCTTTATATTGTGGTAAGGCTTTCTATCCCGCCGTCTAACAATTAATTGTTGCAGTTGGAGGACATTTCTTGACCTTTTTTGAGTTTTAATATTATTTTCATCTGATGATGGTAAAAAAAATGTTCATGAGTTAAGTACGTCTTTGTAATTATGATTTTCATGAATCAAATTTAGGGATGCTCAACCTTCGTCGATCGTGGCCGGAGGGGTAATTTATTGGATCGATCAACTAAGATCGTATCATAGGTAAGGTCCCGACATAATCGGTACAAAGATAATTAAAAATGTAACACAGCACTGTTGTTTAGTTTACATATTTATTACAAATGAAATTAAGTATTTGATACAGACGCAACAATAAACAGTCATTAACCGGTAGTGTTTAATGATATAATACTAGATTTCATCTTATCATTACAATATACATATTATGATTATACATATATTATCATAAGTTGAAATCGAAAGTGAATACATTTAGAATTAACGAGACGTAAGCAATGCATAGACTTTGAAGATCGTTCCTTACACCGTAGTAACTCTTTAGTAATCTGTGCTTACACTATGACGCGACGTGAGATTAACAGTAGTATTGCTGATCGACAATTTTACGAAACGACTCTTTGATTTTTATAAACAACCCGCAATCATACGAGAATGCGCTTCTATCTAGGCCGAGATCGCATTGACGGATATCTACTCAAAATATCAGATCGTACCTATTGTAAACGATCGATCCTCTGAAAGATCGATTCAGATCGGGCATCCCTGCTGTGCTACCTCCTAATTATTATCATCCTATTTATTTAAAATACTTCATGGCAAATAAAATAACTTACAGGAACGTGTTAGTAATATTATAAATGTGAAAGTTTGTAAGAATGGATGGATGGATGGATGTTTGTTACTCTTTCACGTAAAAACTACTGAACGGATCTGGATGAAATTTCACATCCACGCGGGTGGAGCCGCGGGCAACAGCTAGTACTTAATAAATAAAAGGCATTTTTAATAAAATTTGTAATCGCAATTAGGCTTTATTCAGCCATTATGCAAGCATAATATAAATAAACTGAAAAAGAAACAGTAAATGAAACTAAAACGTTTAAAGTAGTACCTACTTATAGTACTTTCATTTTCGCCACACGCGTCGATGTACTGAGCTAAGCGAACCGCGCACAATGACGTCCGTCGTCGTCGCGTCGCGTCCAACGCGGAGGTGTTCGCTTACACTTGGGGGACGCATCATCGCATGTGGTGTAGTGTGGGTGTGGGCCATTGTTTGAGTGGACGTCGCCGGGCGACGGGCGCGACGGGCGACCGGCTGACGCGACTCAACACGTGCCATTGTATATGCCTAGTGATATCGAGTATCGACTAACCACCCCCTGCCACTACCACACATTATTTAATCGTTTGTGTTTGAAACTGTTTATCAGTTTTATCCAAGGTAAAGGTCAAGTTAATACCATTTTACTAAAATTAGATTAGGCAACACTGCATCTAGTATAAATTGTATATGTTTCCTACAAAGTAGCACAACTGTAAAGTTATGTTAATTTGTGGTCAAATTGGAAGGTCGTCACAAGAGATGAGGCAGGTAGGTAATACATTATTGTAAGTAGATATAATAATATTATAATTGTATGATTATGTTATTACTACTTAGGTGGCAAACAAGCTTCCGGCCCGCTTGAAGGTAAAAACAGTAATCGAAGCCTATGGACACTTGCAACACTGAAGATGTATCACTAGTATTCACTAGCGTGTTGCCGACCCATGTGATGTTATATACCAAAACATTAAATCGCCCAGGGCATATATTTTTTAAAATTATGTATAGTTTGGTAGAGAAGGCTATAACTAAAAAAGTAAAATAACGTGCCGGAATAAGCAGCTATCAACAGTAGCTTGTCGATCTTATCAGTCAATAAGTGTGTTTTCTATGTTAAAAACATTGGAAACTACTTATGGATGTGGTATATGTATATGGTACGCTTGCGCAAAAAGATAATTATTAGCATGAAAGAAGCGCGAACTGAACAGCGTTAGTGTGTCTGCTTTGTCTTCTTCCTCGTGCTAGACATTCGAGAATAAGGATGGGTACTTTCTCCGGCAACTTAAAAATTGCATTTGTTCCGCATTTTCGACGCTGCGCTGCGCTGTGGACAACGCTCCACCAGTCGGGGTTGGTTGGTTCCCTATTTAGCATAGACTCATTCGGTTTTGTAATTCGTACGATTGCTTGTATATTCACGAAATATTTTTATAGTGTACATTTGTTTTGGACATGCATTTGTATTTTATTGATAAGTGTGTTACTCGTATTGTATACTTTCAGTCGATATCAATACAATCATAACTGGAATGGCCTAAATGGTGACGTGTCCTTGTTCTAAAACTGCCTATTTACTATTATTTAAGATGACAACATTTGGTCAACATAATGCGCACGCGCGGGATGTGCCTTGACCTCAAGTGTACTAAACTTGGTATTATAGTACTCCACCATATGGTACAGCTTCAGAATAAAACAGATAAGTATCTAACGATTACGTTAATTTTTCTGGGCTTCTTACCACCCCTCCTTCTCGACCTCAACCTCCCACAAGATTATTATTGTTATCGCCCATTTTGAGAAAGACTGTATTAAATGATACCTATGTTATAATAAACAAGTTCAGGATAAGAAAGAAAGTTAGTGCTATTTGCTCGGTTGTATCCCCTGGGGGATATAACAGAGGTGACACTGCGTCGTACATCCCCCAGCATGTGTGATGTGTGTGACTTGTACGTTGTGAGCTAACCGTACTTCGCTAAACTGTGGAACTGTGCTGTGGGCCCTCGCCAGTTGCCGCGTGTCGCGATGGTCAAGGATGACCAAGTGCCGGCCGCGCTTACGTTAGTTATTTAATTGTCATGACCTGGTTAGATCATCTGATAGCCTGCGCTAGCAGGTGAACAGGTGCACACATAATACTCTCGAAAGTCTACTTTTTACTGGCAGCTGGCAGCCGCTGTCAACGCCCAGTAAAAATATTACAAATAAATAGTGCAAAGCCACAGTTTTTACAACTACACTATACCCAATCGAAGAACTAATGGTGACTAAGTGGATCTGATAACAAACATCGCATTATTTCTTGGATCCTCACACAAATTCGGAGAAATAACACCGGCAAAAATTTGAGGTTAGAATATTCTATTTATACTTTGGCTTGTCAGCCAGTTGTCATCGGAGCTGACAGATCGCCACGCATGACAACTCCATCTTAGTGTTGCCAATAAAAAGTTTATTGAACGATTGAAGATTGAACGAATCGATTACATTCCATTTTACGTAAAATATGGAGGAACAATTTCAACTCTTATTTGATAAGATGAAAATCGAAATGCAAAACCAAACAATTGAACTAACTAACACTATACTTGATAAAATGGAAGAAAAATTAAAACCTGTCCTAGAAGAAAACAAAATATTGAAACTTAAAGTGGAAAATCTGGAAAAGAAGGTGGAACTATTAGAAAGAGATAAAAAAAGCAATAATATATTAATTCATGGTTTATCAGAAAAGGAACAGTCGACAATGGATTTAATTAAGCATATTAAGAGATGTTTTCTGGAAGAATTAAATATAATTATAGAAAATAATGAAATAAATAAAATACATCGTATTGGCAAAAAAAATAATAATGACAAACCAAGGCCTACGCTCCTTTCATTAGTTACTGGGTGGAAAAAAACCGAAATTATGAGAAATAAAAAGAAATTAAAGGAATTGTATATAACGGAGGATTTCTCAAAGGAAACCTTAGAAATAAGGAAGTCACTACAACCCAAACTAATAGAAGAAAGAAAAAAAGGAAACTTTGCGTACATAAAATTTGACAAACTTATAGTAAAGGAAAATTCTAAGGCTACAGATAAAAGAAAGAGAGAGGTATCCACCTCACCGCAAGCTGAATTACAGCCAAAAAAACAACAAACGCAAAATTCATCTAAGATTAACAGAATTAATGCTTTCGATAAGATGAGAAGTCGATCTCACTCTTCTTCCACCACACCAACACCAACGAAGCAATAACAATTAGATACCGGCGATCGGAAACTACAAAATTATAACGAAACAATAGAAAAGAAACACTCTCCCCCAAGCCGGCTGGTCACCGTGGGGGATAAAGACCAAAACCCTCCAGCAAGCACTGAAAAAACAACTAGAAGAAAAAAGGAACCTCAACAGACTCTCAAGATTGGAACACTTAATGTAAGATCCCTAGCAACGACAACAAAATTAATAGAACTGACATACCTATTACAAAAAATTAAAATTGACATACTCGGGCTGGCAGAAGTCAGAAGAATGGGCTGCGCAATCGAAGAGCATGAAAACTACATTTTCTGTTACAAAGGAGAAACAGTCGGCCGATACGGAGTTGGCTTTTTAATAAAAAAAGAACATAAAAACAAAATTGTAAGCTTCACAGCGCTTTCAGATCGGGTTGCTATATTAAAAATGAATCACGACAACCAAACACTTACAATAATACAAGTATACGCACCAACTGAAAAGGCTACAGATGATGAAATCAACTTATTCTATGAAACTCTACAGGAAGCTCAAGACCAGGCAGGGGAAAACGTCCTCGTTATTGGCGATTTTAATGCAAAAATTGGCCAGCCAAAAACAGAAGATAACGAAAACTTTGTTTTGGGAAAATTTGGATACGGAAACAGAAACGAAAGAGGAGAGAAACTCATTCAATACGCTTTGGAACACAAAATGTCAATAATGAACTCCTTTTTTAAGGCTCGAAATAATCGCAAATGGACTTGGCTCTCCCCTTGTGGTAACGTTAAAAACGAAATCGATTTCATTTTATCGAAACACCCTTCGAAGATAAGAAACGTAGAAGTACTGCATGGCTTCGGATTCAGATCTGACCATCGCTTGGTCAGAGCTACTTACATTCTAGCTCAGGGCAAAAAGAATAGAACGTCATTTAAAGCTCAACTTACGCCACTAAGAACGGATGAGGATATATCGGTATATTTAAAAAACCTCGAAATCAACATAAATCAACTGGAAACACAGGACATAAAAGAAGAAAATACTCAAACTTTGTATAACAAACTCGCTAACATTATCAATACTAGCCTTCCACATAGATCAAATAAAAAACCAAGAACTATCGATAAAATACTTAAAGAACCCACTCGAACTCTTCTAACAAGACGAACAGAACTATTGAAGACAAAACAAAAAACAAAAGAAATGAGAGAAGAATTGAGCAGACTATTCAAAGCTACGAGTAAGGCAATCTGCAAAGACTACAAAGACTACAGAAATAAAATAATTGAGACCAACCTAAAAGACTACAGAAGCTCGAAAAAAGCCTACAAGGAATTGACTACACACAAGAACTGGATTCAAAACTTAAAATTAAAATCGAAAGAAGCCGAAACAAGACAAGACATAATGAACTGCGCCACAGATTTCTACAAACAATTATATGAAAAAACATCAGATCTAATTTCTTGTACCACTTTAACCGGAGATATAATTGAAAATTCTCGAGATACAAGTGAACTACCTCTTATAGTTGATGGGGAAGTTACGAAACACATCCAAAAACTCAGAACAGCTAAAAGCCCTGGTCCCGACGGCATACAAAACGAAATGCTGAAAGCTGGCGCTGTCATTTTAGCCCGTCCATTAGCGTACCTATTCAACAAGGTTCTAGACACAGGTCAGGTACCAGAACAATGGAAAAGATCCGACATAATCCTTCTCTACAAAAAAGGAGACCCTCAAGACATAGCTAACTATCGCCCTATAAGTCTCCTCTCAAGTGTGTACAAACTTTTCACATCAATTTTACAAAGCCGATTGAACCCGAAGATCAATGAGTTTCAACCGGTAGAACAAGCAGGGTTTCGTTCCGGATTCGCAACAACGGACCACATACAAGTAATGCAACAAATTATAGAAAAATACAAAGAGATGAATAGGCCTCTATACATTGCTTTCATTGATTACACCAAAGCTTTCGACACGATATCTCATGATGCAATCTGGGAAGCTTTAAACAAGTGCCACATACACGAAAACTACACAAGAGTGCTGAAAAATATCTACGAGGATAGCGTAAGTCAAGTCAAACTAGAAGTACGAGGCCCTGATATACCGATCTGCAGAGGAGTAAGACAAGGAGACCCCCTCTCACCCAAGCTGTTCATACTAGTATTACAGCAAATTTTTGATAATATTCACTGGCAGTCGGAAGGAATAAGAATCTACGGAGATCGACTTACGCACCTCAGATTCGCGGACGATATTGTTTTATTCGCCGAAACAAGCAAGGGGCTAGAAAACATGATAAACACCTTAAATAAAAAAAGCAAAACTGTAGGCCTCGAAATGAACAAGAGCAAAACGAAAGTAATGACAAACAGCCACACAAACGTTATAAACCTAAACGAGGAGCCGCTTGAATATGTGAGCAACTACATATATTTAGGAAAACAAATATCATTCGCGGATAAAAATGACGAACAAGAGGTCGAGCGGCGTGTCAATATGAGCTGGAAAAAGTTTTGGTCCCTGAAGGAAATCTTGAAAGGGGATTTTCCTCTTCACCTGAAGAAAACTGTCCTAGACACATGCATTCTACCTACTCTCACATACGGGTGCCAAACGTGGACGTACAACACTAAAATCAAAACTAAATTAATAACATGCCAGAAGGCAATGGAAAGGAGTGTACTAAAAATAAGAAGAATACAAAAAGTGAAAAGTGTACATATAAGAAGAAAAACAAAAGTTATTGACGCCTTACAGTATGCCCTAAAGCAGAAGTGGAGGTGGGCAGGGCACATAGCTAGATGTACAGACAAAAGATGGACATTAAAGACAACTACATGGGACGGACCAACAGGAAAACGGAGAAGAGGGCGACCCAGAAAAAGATGGATAGAGGATATAAAAGCAATAGCAGGAAACAATTGGATAGGGAAAGCTAATGATAGAGAAGTCTGGCAAAAGCTGGAGGAGGCCTTTACCCGAGAAGGGGTTCCGATCAACGGTAATGAAGACAGCGATAAAAACGCTGAAAACAATAAATTTATATAAATAACTAATGAATTGCAATATATATTTTTAATTTAATTTAATTTATTTAATTAATGAAATAAGTAAAAAAAATCAATCAATGTTTAAAATGCATGTATCAAATATTTTGGATTGGAAATAAATGGGCTTTATTATTAAAAAAAAAAAAAAAAAAAAATTATAGTTCACGTCCGCGTCATGATCCAAAATACAACATTTAATATTTGCCGTCGAAAGCAATGACACCATTACCTAACAAATCGTAAATATAGTACATTATAGAATAATTATATTTTTTATTTAAAATTATTATTTAAAAGTATTTGTATCAAAAAATTATTTCAGTCTAAAATTAGTTCAGCAGTATCCATTAATCATTCAGTCACCATCATGGAAATAATGAGTAGTAACATACGAGGTATAATATTTCCATGGTCACCATTGCCTCTTGACAGCTGGCATCGATATAAAGACGTTACCACGTCGTAAAAGCTTTTATTCATTATGTAACTTGACAATCTTGGCATATTTAGACTCATTGATTCATTTAGATTAAATTATGAACGTCAGAAAAATATGTCCCTGTATTGTTATATACAATCAGTTTGTCGTCACTTGACGCCGACGCCAATTACAACTGCAACGCAAAACGAATTTCTCATTTGGAAAGAAGAATGGAAGGAAGTACATCACTAGTTTGTGTCGAATTAGGCATAGTGACGAGTGACGAGGTAAGCGCGACTCTACGATTGCATCGCTATCGCATGCGGATAATCGATATAGTGTTATCGATTAAGTATTAATAGATAGTGTATTTCTGAGAAAATATACGACTTGTAAATTAAACATATGAGTTTCCAATTTTTATCTCTTTGTTTAGGTTTTAAGCAAGGTCACACGTAATGGAACATTGTACTCGATCATGTATACCTGTTTATTACCAATATGATGATTCAATAAAGAGACAAGTGTTAAGCACCTGGTGCTCAGTTTGTCCTGAGGATACGCTGAAGGTTTCCCGACTGCTTCGGATAACACAGAAGGATACGCGGTAGTGTCATAAAATAAAATATGTTCAGAACCGTTTGCCGATCATGTTTAGAGCAAATACCGACAAGTACGAGTCTGGCTGTGCCGTTAGTGGTAAGGTTACAAGTCAGCGTGTCGTGGAGCGGTCATTATAATAATTTTAACGGCTGTCGATATCACACAGTACATAAAATAAATCACACAGCGAAGACATAATGAAACGAGGCATTTACACAACACGGATTAGCACCTCACCAATCAAGACGCATACCTACCGCTTTATTTCAATTGTAATTTGTGTAATAATCCGAAATGTATGTAAAATCATCATCAACCTTTACGTGTTAATATGATTTGGGTCACGCTACCTACCTTGTCCGTAACAGCTACAGGGTAACGATCTTAGAATTCTATTTTATAAACAAAGAAATTTAAAAAGCTAGTAAACAATAAAATTGCTCAACAGCATGTGTCTACAAACTTTATATTGCGTCGCACTCACAAAAATATGAATCGGACATCATTTAGGCTCACTTAGATTCAGAAGAATCCTCTGTATAGCACTTTTTATTTTTTTATTACTACTTGGGTGGCAAACAAGCAGTTGCTGTAGCCTATAGACGCTTGCAATACCAAATTACTTGCGTGTTGCCAACCCATTTTTTTACACCAACGTTTGGATTATCTCTCGGATAGGAATACGTTTATTTTAAAACGAATCCCTAAATGAGTGCTGGAGACCTGTATTCACACACGTCAGGAACACAACTACACCGCGGTGTTTAGTTTATTGGCTGTGGTCTTCTGTAAGATGGAGGTCCATCCCCAGTCGTGCTAGCTCACTAGTATGGTGCCCTACCTCTCTTAACTATACGCCAGATGGTATAGACGAGATGACCATTGCGCCACCCCTTGCAACATATACTGTATACATATAAAACAAGCTAGCTGTTGAACGTGTACTACATAGGTAGTCGTAGTGCAACTATGGGTGCGTATGAGGCAGGCGTCATGTTCTAATGTAACGTACAATAATGGTAATATAGCTTGACGAGCGCTAACTCCTACTGTGTTGTTATATCACACAGTTATACAATGTTGACTGGACCCTTGCGTCACTACACACTCCTCACTTCTTGTGACAACAACGCACACATCGAGGTGAGCAGGGGGCTGTCCGTTTGTGGCGTATTGTTAGCCGATACGATGTACGGATGAAAATATAGTCGCTGTTGTCTAATAGTTTTGTGTAATATCATCTTACTAATATTATTATTGTGAAAGTTTTGATGAACGGACTATATAATAATAGATGACTTTGACTGCACGGTTGGCCACCTGACCATTTACTACTGCGCGGCGTGTCGTAGGTTTGATCCCCACAACACGGGACAAAAATTTGTGTGATCCACAAATGATTGTCTTGAATCTGGGTGTACTTTGTGTCCGTTAATTGTATGTTTGTAAAGTCCCCCGCGACACAGAGCTGGACACATAAATGGATAGATGTTTGTTACATAATCACGGCAAAACGATTTACGAATAATAGAGAGATAGACTACCTAAGTATAGTCTGGAATAGCTTACTTTTATCTCGGAAAAATCATTCTTTTAGTGGGATTATACGCGCGTGCGAAGCTACGGACGGTGCTTCTATAATATCAATATCAACTATGTTTATAAACAACCCTAGTACCTCGGTCGGTCACGCACATGACGGGTCACCCCCTCCCCAACATTATCTGCTCTGGCAGTAAGAATATTTTCGATATTCTCCTTTATGAGTATATCCAATAATATTACATGTATTATTTGTTTAGCGAGTCTAAATATCAACAGTACTTAACCACATACCGTATGCGGCAAACTATTAGCTTAACATAAACATATCGTATTGAATATAATCACATAACTGTACGAAGTGTGAAAATATGCGCTAAACGTAAATATATTAGCGAGTAATCACCGAGGTACTTTTTGGCTAATCCATTGTATAATTATATGCACAGAAATTTAGGCAATATCTACAGTAATTACCCGCATTTTAGCCATTAAGTGAAGTAACTGTAATTGGTAAATCCAATACGACATTACCGTACAAATTACCTATAATTATTATTTTAATTATGCAAACAGTAGGACAGCACAATGACATCTCGTTTAATAACTTAACAGAGAACATTGGAAACACGGCCATTTTAATAATTTCAGAACAATATCTAGATATCAAATTTAGCAAACGCTGAGATGCCAGCTTAAATAACTGCACTATACAATGATAGTTAAATAAACACTTGTTAACAACTAATATAACTATGACTCATATTGTGATCCTCCGACGAAGGTCTCTATTACATTCAGACGCAATCGTTTACCTTAAAGTAGTAAATACTTAAAAGGCATTAACTAATACAATGTCTATGAATGATTCAAAACATCGCATGAAATCTACTCGGATAATATGTATTAAACAGAACAAGATAAAGGACATACAAGACACTGCATCTGCATCCGCAATCACACTCAGTCTAAAGATAAAATGGTTAAATTAACCATATCGTTTGAAAATAGCAACGTGTACAATAGAATATTCTTTATTGTAATACAAATAATTTAAACAAAAGACAGGTATATAACAGCTAAAAGCGATCTCTTACAGACAACCTTTGGATGGACTTATTGGTACTGGTAGAGCAAGTGTTCTGGGGCCTGGGGTATTTTAAATAGTATACTCGTAGATGAGCATGACATAATGATAAGTAATCATAAACTTTCCTACAAGTGATACAAAATTTTAATTAGGACATGCTATATTTAGCTGTTTTTTTTTTGTTTTTTTTTAACTACTTAGGTGACAACCCAAAATACAAGCCAAATACGGCCCGCCTGATGTTAAGCAGTTACCGTAAGCCTATGGACGCTTGGAATACCAAAAATATCACTTACGTGTTGTCAACCCAATTTTTTACACCAGGGCTTTAAGATGGAGTATCCCTGGGATAGCAAAACGTTTATTTCAAAACGCATCCCTAAATGAGCGCTGGAATCCTGTAGTCGCACACAGGAACACAACTTTTTAGAGCCTTTTCAATAGTGTTGCTCCAGTATTATAGCTATTTTTCATTTATTTTTAACGGCGCGTATTTAGTAGTCATAAAGTCACATTAAAGAACAAGCTCTCACAGTACCGGTTGTTACGTTTAGTTTAAGGAGACCTTTGACCATGTCCACCCAACGTTCATAATAAATACAAATAGAGTAATGACAAGTTACATACCTGTCCCCTAATGGTGAGCTTCTTGCAGTCTTTGGCGAGCAGATCCCTGACATCCTCGAGGTAGAGTTCGACGTAGGAGCAGGAGACGAGATGCGTGATGTCGGGCGAGGCGCTGTTCTCGATGTGCGCCCAGATGTGGCGGAAGGCGCGCGGGATGATGCCCTCGTGCTGCGGCGTGCCCTCCATCGTGTGCGTCTTGCCGGTGCCCGTCTGGCCGTACGCGAACACGCACCCGTTGAACCCGTCCAGCACGGACGCCACCAGCGGACGCACCTGACAAACATTACAGTTATTTAAATTTTATTCTTGTTAGGTGGACTACAAGTATACGGCCTGTCTGATGTTCAGCAGTTACCGTAGCTTATAGACGCTTGCAATACCAGAGGTATGATTTGCGTGTTGCTAACCCATTTTGTGGCTGTCGCTTGTGGCCCGTGTGCGGCCACCCCTAAAGTCTAAGTCGGTAAAATATTTAGTACCTACCTATTTAAGCTCAAGGTAAAGCTGCACCTTTTTATAATATTACTAACTTCTGCCAGCGGCTTTATCTGCGTAATTCTTGAATAACAATGAACCTACTAATTTAGTTGGAATAGATGTCATTTAGGTACCTGCGCAAAACTCCCTTGCTTTCCTAAATGCTAAGGTATCTTCAACTAAAGAGTCCATGCTCATTTACCAACGCTGAGTAACAATCAAGAGAGTAGAGTCAGGTTAAGGTCAAGGCGCTAACAGATCCAACAATCATTATATTTAACTATCCATCATATCTTTACGAGTGTCTCACTCCGGGTAGACGTGGGTGTCCTCAAGGGCGGATATCTCACAGGTCTCTGCTCCGCCACGCTTTGTACATTGTTTGTACAACAAGTTAATGTACACGTTGCAATATTACATCTAATGGATAATCCATGAATGGCCTTGTGACGTCATGCACCAAATTCCATTACATAGGTACCACGCGCGTCTGTGGATATTATTATATCTGCAACAATTTGCGCATTTATTTCAGCAATAATTTCGGTAATTACAGTTTGGTTTCCGCGTGTTTTTAATAATCGGAATCGTATTAAACTTACAAACACATGATCTAAGTACTTGAAAAGGTCGGTTTCATGCATGACGTCACGTAAGCTTTGAAAACATACGCGTAGCCTTGCGCCGCCGCGGCGCACGCGCATTATTGTACATCTATTGTCTATGTATAGCTCTACTATAGTAAATTCGAACACTCAATTACCTACTTACACTAAACAAAGAAAATTCTACAATTGTCATTTATTATCCATTGAAAAATACAAATATAAAAGCATTATAGCATTTCCATACATAAAAATTAAATAATAAAAATATTGGAGTTAGCCAGTTAGTACCTATTGTGATGTCATTGGCGGCCATGGAGATGGTGGCACAAAGTAAACTTCAGTAAAACATAAAATAAATTCAAACAACTAATAGTACGTGATATTTGCAAGACAAACATATTTTACAAGGAAAATAATATTTACTGTCATGTTTGTGTAGAAGCTAAACATTTAATAAGTAGTACGACTTCTCTCACGAGTGATGAAGACATAAATGATATCTACCTGACAGACATAGGTATTATTATGGAAAACACACTATTTGTAAGGGTTGTTCCGTATTCATCATATTTCTTTACGTATCTTAAACTGGTATTCCTAACTCGTCCGATTACATTAGTTTAATAAAGTTTCTTTATTGAACCAAAATGCATTCCTTACCCTACTTGTGACAAATATTACCGAAAAAAGTATGTATAGCAAAACAATCTTTAATATTTTATCAACATATTATATAACAAATAATAAGAAGATTGAAGAAACAGAATACATATAATTATTTCCAACGAGTCTAATGCAGTAGGTTGCGATAGCGTCAGCCACCGTTTGATTACCATGAGCGTTTTTTAAGAACCCCGTAGATATTAATGTCCTTCTTTAAACAAAGTTTAAAGAGAGCACTAGCCTCACAGTAGGCTGTGGCAAGGTCGTGCCATGTCCATGATTTGCATATAATATTTGCAATAAATCAAAATATACACCCACTTATATTGTAACTGCAGTGACAATTCAAGAAACAAACACAAATTAATTATAGTTGTATCATCAATTGCATAAAGTAGAAAACTCATTTACGGGGCTCGGAATACGTTTTTATAATGGATAGTCCATTAATGAAATCATGGATCTACCCTCACCAGAATTCAACTGTCAAAAGCATCTTTTAGTTTGTTTGTTTACTTCAATTTCATATTTGTATGGTGTGTTGAATTGTAACTCATACCAAATTGTAAATGTTAACAAACTGAGTTTCTAAGCAATTCTTGTTGTGGTCCTACCGCTGTCAGCTAATTGGCCGGAGAAAAATTTACTAACATCTATCAGTTGTTTACAGCGTTCATTGGAATCATAACGTATAATCTATCGTATAACTAAATGATTAAAATATGATTTTTATTTTAACGCATTACAACAGCATGCTCGCTTCTACGGGAAACGGCTTAGGTACATACATATTTGTCCAAAAGTTAACTAAGTAGAGACAGTTTAAACATATTGTTTCTACTCATTTATGTTTCGGAGTTTTTAAAAAAAGGCTTTAAATAGACTAAAGTGCAACCTACCATCGTAAGTCAACTGACATAAGTTTTACAAAGCAAATACAGAAGTAATGACGTATACTCATATAATGTTATTTCCTATTCCAGTGCTTACAATGGATAATTATTAATAGTTAACACAAAACAAACGCCCATAACGCACGGCACCCGTCGAGGTCACTCTTGTACATCCGACACCCACTGCACCGCTGAATCACAACGTTTTGACAAAAAACAGCATTACTTGTATTAAATTTGGGACCTTCGATAGCGCCAAGGCAAGAGGCGAGACATTGAAAGTGACTACGTCGGACATACCTACTGTAGCACGCGTGGGGTGTACTGTAGATGGTACCTACTTATCTTCCGCATAGAAAATATTAGCTAGCAAATTCTCGTCTTGTTTTTTGGCAGCCCCAAAATAGGTTGTCGCTACAAGCAATCAGACGAGTGACCTCATAAGTTATAATGTTTATCTACATTGGTGGATATGGAGACTAGAGATGCAAGTGGTGGCGTATCATGCGTGCGACACCCTCATGAACCGGTAATTACTATTGTAGCGGTAGTTCGGTAATTTATATAATTGAATTTTGGAGTACAAATTCGTTTGATATTTCAAGTACTTTTTAAAGTTCTTGCGAACTTTAAGTTTAAGAGAGCACCATACTAGCCCGACTGGGGAAGGACCTACACCTTACAGAAGAGCGAGCACATGTGCGTGAGTAGGTACATGTCTCCAGCGCCAGCGATGCGTTTTGAAAGAAACGTTTTCCTATTTCAGGGATACTCCATCTTAAAGCTTCAGACTAATATTCTATTAGTCTAACCTTAAAGCCTCCTCTGAAAAATACCTCTTGTATTGCAATGCAAGCGTCCATGGTATAAGCGGCTATGGTAACTGCAACATTTTGATACTATGAACTGATTAACAAAATATTTAAAAAAAACAATGACCGTTTCAGAAATATTGCAGTTATTTTCTAGCTATATTCCAGTAGGTATATATCATTATCATTGATGTAGAATTGTAGATAGTCCACGCATAAACTATATGATGCATCGTTAATGTTTCAAAGTCAATCTCAAGGAGAATGTATCTCGAGACGGCGCACGGTGTGGTATTAGGCCCTTAAAGTTGGCCAAAAATGACTTTTTAAAAAATTGGTAAACTATTCCATATTACCGATCCTTTAAAAGTTAGGTAGTTGGTCAATTAAATGGCCGAATAACTCCGTACCAGCTCGCCAACACGTGCCGCACGCTCAGTTGGAAGTTGCCGTTTGCTTACAGTGGTCGTGTGATTATTCGATACGCTCAAATTTTACTTGTTTTTAAAACGTGATATTTTATGAACGAACGGTTTTGTGGTGGTTTTTGTGATGGATTCCTCTCAGCCAGGTATGTGACTATATGGAACATGTTTTTTTTCTACAAAAGTCTCAATCAATTTTAATCCATAGGGCTAAAAGTAAGTTGTCATAAACTATTACAAAAATTCTTACTTTTCTATGTTTAAAAGACTTTTTGTTACACTATTTAGCATTCTTTAAATACGAATACTATTGTTTCTTGTAGAGTAGACAGTCTATAACAGTTTTATAAAAAACATAGCCGCCCGTACCCGCCCCGTTTTTTTTTGAGATTTTTTTTCGTTAGTACCTTACAATCTTGTATAAATATTCGTTCCTAAGATTTAGTCTTATTTTGTTACAGGGACTTCAGGATTGAGGTTTATGAGTCGGAATGAGTTGTATGCTATCATGCAAGGTTCTAATGAGTCAACATTTGACGGAAAGTTAACGTTTTTGAAGCAGAAACTACTAAGTTCCTACCCTGATGATGATATAAGAATTCATGATATAAAGCTAATGTACAACACAATTTCAAGCAAAAATGTATAAAATGAAATTTGAAAATGATATTGACGCTAATATTTTTCAAAGTTCTGTTCCAGTTCCTCTTCAATTAGTTTATGGACATGAAAAGAAAATACTGTGGCAAAATCCGACACCTTTATCTCCTCGTTATTGCAGACCTATTAGAATCAGATTCGTCAAGGAGAGTACGGATATAACAAAAGAAGAAATAGACTACATCACAACACAAATAGATGCGCTTGCCAGCAATGACATTGGGAACAACTTATCAGTGAAGCTAAGATGTTGTTCACTATGGTGGATGGCAAAGTTTGCAATGCAGCAACACATACGAAATCCACAATGAGATGCTACATTTGCGATGCAACTACTTCGGAATTTAATGACTTATCGAAGAAAAGGCCACTTAAAGAGGAAAATTTAAGATTCCGGCTGTCATTGCTACATGCTCGTATTCGATTTTTTGAATCAATCTTACACGTAGCACATAGGTTACCTGTAAAAAAATGGAATGTACGACTTTCTATTGAGGAAAAACAAGCGGTGGAAGCCAGAAAACAAGAGATTCAAGATCAATTCAAGCAGACACTTGGACTATTGGTGGATATCCCAAAAGTTAATTTTGGCAACACCAATGACGGTAATAATAAAATGGAAAGGCCTATGTCCAGCAGTGGACTGCGATAGGCTGATGATGATGATGATGATGAATGACGGTAATACCAGTCGCCGATTTTTCGAAAACTACGAAATATCGGCGGAAATAACCAAAATAGATAAAGAACTTATCTACCGACTTAAGGTTATATTAGACACAATGTGCTGCGGGTATAAAATTAATGTTGAAGCCTTCCAGAAATACTGCGATGAATCTGCCGAGATGTATGTGGCTTTATATGGGTTTTACCCCATGACTCCGACACTGCATAAAGTACTTCGTCGCGGACCTGAAGTGATAAAACACGCAATTCTTCCAATAGGACAACTTTCAGAAGAAGCTGCAGAAGCTCGCAACAAAAACATAAGGCAATATAGACTTAACTATTCCAGAAAGTTTTCGCACGTAGAGTGCAATGTGGACGTTTTAAATAGGCTTTCGTTAACTTCGGACCTCCTATTAACAAGCATGAGAACCAATCTATATTTTAAGAAAAATAGATAGACATTGTATGGAGACGTATTAAATTTGCTTAGTGAGAGTGACCTGACCAATGAAAATGTATGTAGTAGTGACGAATAAATATTCTTTTCCAACTGTAATAAGTTTTTTATTACCTATTTTAACATATATACACAAATAATCGTCGTTCGAGTCATAAAATATTTTTGACCAAGTTTGAGGGCCTAATACCACACTGTGCGGCGGCAGCGTGCGCGCGCTCGTGTGTCTGTGTGTGCGGTTCAGCTGGCTAACGTTCGTATCCGGCACACGACGACCAATTACCGAACTGGCAGGTGAGCGTCCGGACTGAAACACGTACGTCACTGAAACTGATCGTTTAGGAATATGAGCTGCCTGACAACTGCAGACAACTGAAACGATTTAAGTCGTTTGTCAGAAACATCGCTGAACGATCGAAGGTATAATATAAATCACAAATGATATTTAAAGCTATCGTTTAAACCGTCAGCTAATAAAAGAGATTTCGGTCACCTCCAATATTTTTGTCAACAAACAAAGCTTTTAGTGGTCGACAAAAATAATTTAATTGGGCAGCAAGTGATGTGATATTGCACCTACTCCATCTAAAATATTAAATTTCACTTCTCTTCCTTTTCTCTGTTTTTTAAAGGATTTACATAGAAGCATATTACATAACATTTTTGTAAAATAGTTTGTTAAATCATCGCTGAACGAATATTGTCTTCAAACACGCAAATATGTCACAGGTACGAGTAAGGGACCTCATCCATCAGTAATGGAATCTGCAGCAAAGTGTGACCTACTCGTATTACGCCTCATTACTTTTTGTCATTCCATAAATTGCGGCCATTTAAAAACAAGTGCCGCAGAGGTGAAACCCCTTGTGCCTACTCGTATACTCCCACACTGAACAAAAGTTCGTTGTCACTACCAACAATTCTGTCAGTACGCTATTATGCGATTAGGATAATGTCAGAAACTCACTCCATTGTTTATGGTATTCTTATGTAAATTATAATTACAATACTGAAATTGAAAAGTAAATACCTAGTGGAAATCTGGAATAGTGAAAATTCCCCTTTATTCATTGCGTAAAATCCAATTCCCCTTTATTCTAGCCTATAGAAGGTGCCACCGATGCGCCGCGGTGCATCGGTATCGTGAGTTTAAATACACGCATACACTTATCAATCAATCAGCCTATCGCAGTCCACTGCTGGACATAAGCCTCTCCCAACACGCGCCATAGCACACGGTCCTCGGCATACACTTATATTGTACGTAAATTCAGCGCCATTTTCAGCAAATATAATATGTCAAATAAATAATTTGATTTAAGAACTACTTGACAACGGATCTCACTAGAATTTGATAGGTATATAACAATTTAGGTCTCGGCACAGAATACTTAATAGTACAAGTAGTTTCGGTGACTCCTTCTTTTGCAAAAAATGACAGTTTTAGGAGCCACTGCTTTTCACAAGCAATTAAAATTTTATTTTAAACTTACGACCGTCAAATGTGAAGTGCTCTTTCATATATCAAAACTGCAGTATTTCTATAACGTAGGAGTGGACGTCTTCAGAACTAGTCAACAGGACCGTGATTACCTTCGTTCTGTCTGAACGATATAATCTAACTAGGAATGTTGCGAGTGTTCCAGTGACGCTGACATGTGTCGCGCTCGCATCGTCTCGGATCTCGTACAGACCTGTATAATGTGAGTCGGTGGAATATTTTTGGCAACAATACCGCGGCGCGTGCGTAATGCCGCGTCAGCGAGGGAATGCGCCAGCGCATCGTGCCGAGTGCTCGCTGATTTCTCCTGATATTCATACATTATTATTATACAACGCTTCGCTGAAAACACTTCCGACGCGGAATCAAAAATTACACTGGCGGCATATCTGTGCATTTTTCAGAAACTGATGGTTGCGCAGTCGAAGGTTTAGCTGACATCATCTTTCAGGCTTTACATTAACTCATAGCCTTCATAAGTATTCATTAGTGTATTTGAGCATATAGTAAATTATAATTGAGTGGATACTAGGATTGATTAACATAGCCAAATAACCACCATAAGCTGGTAGTTAACTACCGTTGACCTCTGTTCGTGCAAATTATACAAATAATGATATGATATAGTCAGGAACCTCACAATCTACTGCATAATAATATGTGTAATCAAATACCTGTTGGCAATAGATAGAACATCGTAAAAGTTTAAAGATCATAGTAAAGAAAAGCTCATAAAGTAAACAAGACCAAAATAACTTCATCATTGAGTGATCGAAGTAGAGAGAGACGCTATAAAAACGTTTTATATTTCAAACACTACATTATTTAACTACGAGTATGTAGGTATAATAAAATACGTACCGTTTGATAAAATATTACGTGAAAAATATCAATAAGCAATAGTGAGTTTACGTAAAATCCTACTAATATTATAAACGCGAAAGTTTGTTAGTATGGATGGATGGATGTTTGTTACTCTTTCACGTAAAAACTACTGAACGGATCTGGATGAAATTTAGCAAATAGATATATTATGGTATGGAATAACACATAGGCTACTTTTTGCAGCGATAACCGACATCCACGCGGGCGCAGCCGCTGGCAACAGCTAGTATGATTATAAATGACTTGACATTACTTGAGTAATTTAGCGAACTACCTTAGTTTGGTAACAATCGCGTATTGGATCAATATTATAATATTCGTCTTTACAAATCCGTTTACGCGTAACCCTCACCTTGACAGTGGCGATTATGTAGGTCGGAACATTTAGCAGTCACCGTGTGCCGTGCGGCCGCCGCGCCGCGTTGGTGCCGGTCACTTCGCTATACTCTGTACCAGCAGTTAACGCTGTTACAGTCAGATCGTGACGATAACGTAATCAAGATCATGAAGAGTTAAGCGTGACCAAACGTCCGCCATATGTTTGGACAATAGGACTCTTTGAATCATCGAAAGTGCGATTGAATCAAATCACTGTTGTAGGCTTAATTATATCGTTATTGCCAAATACTATAGCTATTTATATGATAAGTGATTGTTTCTTTAAACGAACAAAGAACAATACTTCATCCTAGTTGCGCAGATGAAACAAAATTTGCAAAAGTGCAAAAATGAAGTGCACAGTATTTCTAGACTAAAAGACGCTTTTAAAATTGGCAGACAACGATTTTGCGTGGACACCACACAAATACAATCGACAGTTGGGAACTTTCCCAGAAAGATCGATAACTGACAAGTTTATATTTGCGACAACATAGTAGGTACCTACATATGAATACTTTGCGGTAAACTTATGTATATCAATGAATACACATTTATATCTCCTCTGAATTTAAGTTTTATAAAAGGGATTGGTTTCAATTGGCAAAAGATAGACTATCCTGGAAAAAGGAAGGGGAGGTCTTTGTCCTGCAGTGGGACGGTATAGGCTAATGATGATGATGATGTCTACTTTTTTTTCACATTAAACAACTTTCATTGTCCATAAAGGCGAAAACGGATTAAAATGTATGTAGGTCATCTTCATCACATCTTCATCTAAAGTTATAATAGCAAGTGTCACTACGTTATATTAATTTGATTTTAATCAAACAAAAATCTGTTACAATTCAAAAACGTATAACGTATGACGAACTTTATAGTGCTGTCGTACTTCAGTGATCAAGTCATACCCGAGGGTCTAAATGGTCACAGCACAAATTTTATCAGAATATCAGAATGTCTGTCAGAATTTGTCACGGTTAAGAATTTCTTTATTTAGGTAATCGAGTGTTCGTTGAAATATACGCTAAGTCTTGATATTTTATATACAACTCACCATTTCATCATACATGGTCTGTGTGTCCGCCGTGCAGTCGTACGCGGCGTCGTATGTGAACATCTTGTCCTGCCCCTTGGGGTTGTACACCTGCACCGCGCCACGCTCCGGCCATATCTTCACAACCTACACACACACACACACAGATAACTATTAACATATAAGTAGTGGAACACGTTGGCAATGTAGCAGAAGCACCAGGAACCCATGATAGTGCATCCATGAATTGATAGATATCTTTGACTCGTAGTAACCGGGTTATTTAGATTATGAAGAAGAGTTATTTTCAAAGAAACACTTTTTATACTAAGACCCATTTAAACCCATATTTCGGTTTAAATGAGACTTAATTTTTATTCCGTTCTTCAATGTTAGTGGTGGGGTACGAAATTTGGTTTGTATTGCATACTAATAACCACCTGAGAGAAGACCAGAGAAGTGCCCAGCAGTGGGACGTTTATGGGTTGTGATGATGATGCTAATAACAAGATTTCTTTTTATTTAGATCTGGCGGCAAACAGTGCAATTAAATATAATGGGTTCATTTAAATATAAAATAAAATGAAAAGTATCAAATTCTGCAAAATGGACGAAAATGGTTGAAAACTGCTCCGCAAGCGAAATATGTTATAATGCAGATAAATTATAGTAAATAAAGCGAAAAGTTGCTAGACTTGTTACAGACACGTCCATGTTTTCCCTTCATCCTGAAATCGTTAGTATTTTGCAAATTTGCATAGAATGTCGTATGACTTACACTAGGATTAAACCAAATTTAAGGATTTTGTCGCAATTGATCTCAATTCTGACCTCATAGTGATCATGGATACTAAAGCTTCCAGTTCGTACTCCGTGACATAACAATTAAAATAATTAACTTAGAATAGGTATTAAGTTCTAGATAGCGGTGGGTTCTTTTATTTAACTTAGGTATACAGTATACAGATTTTCACGTATTAATTGCCTTACATTAGTGTATTTCCTACGCATACTACTTGAAAGCGCCGCTGTTGCTTTGATTGGTTCAAAATGAGTAAGCAGCTCTACACCCATCACCTTAGTGCTGTTGGCGGACGCCTAGCGCCTGTCTACGCTTCAGGGTATCTCACTAACGCCACTAATTTCAGTAATTTAGTAGGTACTACGTATTTGTCAAATTTAAGTCAATAAATAATACAAATAAATACAAATATTAATATTTGTCTCATTGAGACATGGTAACACGATTCTAATTTCAAAGCCGGTATTTTTAATTTTGCAAATGACAACGGTGATTTGTGCCTAAAATATTATACTGAATAGCAGATAATATACATTTTTTTAAAGTTGTAGTTGTTTAATAATGCAATTCAATATGTACGGCACAAATTATTTTATTGGCTTGCAAGCCGTAACCATGGCAACTCATACTTTATGTATTAATAACTATTTTAGACTGAAAGGGAAGAAAATTGCCACAAGTTATTATTAGGCCTTAGGCACAAGAACTCTTGTTTGTAGTAATATTCATTATTAATTAAAACCACTTGCTGGTGTTAGTTACGCCCTTTGAGTCCAAAAGGCGCTGGTATCGATATATCAGTATGGGTTGCCATCATCTAGGCCTAGCGTTATACTGTAACAGTGTTTTCTCCATTAAATATATTAGTAACCCTCCACTTCGTGTTAGTGCGACTTTGTCCCAACGGTTTATTGTATACCCAGGGTATTAGTGAGGACCCATAAACCGTGTTCGAACCTGCAAAGGGGCGTCAAACTTTTTATTATCCACTGGTGCTTTGCTGGACAGCCGCTCAAACCATTTCTGTTCAGGGCGTACTTTCTTCACCTAAACAAACATTTAGGGGCCATTGAAAATCCTGAAATTATCTCAAAGGTCTCGTTCTCATTCATCATGCTATTGGACAAAAGCCAATGTGTTAATTGATGCTAAAAGGAAAATATAAACAAATTTGTATTTCATCATATGGCACGACCGAGAGAAATGGATATCTCTCGCCAACCAACCAAGCAGTTACGTAAGTGGGTGCTGCGGTAACACCATTTAATAAAAAAAACTATGTAAACAATAGTTTTAGAGAGCTCAATTTGACAAAGCTATAACGTGCCTATTATGTTGGTACCTAGTTAGGTTCGGCTGTATTGTTGTATATTCTCTCTCACTTTGGCTGAAACAAGAGATCAGTGTTGTTACACATAATACAACTGTTGCGTCTACCGTCATACCTATTTGTTACATTTGTAAACATTAATAATATAATGCAAATTGTAGTGTTTGAACAGGCACAATGAGTTGGCGGCGAGTGCGGCCACCCATCTACTACTAGTCTGTTAAGTGACAGTACACAAACACATGCTGCTCAAGTTTGCTCGAGCGCTAAGTGGATACATAATTTCAAGAGCAAACTCATTTCCTTATTACTTGGTACTCAAAATGTCAATGTTACTGCAGATATTTAGTCCGGCAATAGTAAAACGTAATGTGCTAAAATAATCGTTTATCTACTGTAGATAATCTCGACTAGGCTGATAAGGACGGAAAATGACCACGCTGAGTGAATTAAAAAACTCTGAATCCTGAGAAAAGCAAGGTTATAATTGCCCAAACACCTCATAGTGATATAACCATAAAAAGAAAAGAGATGTTCACCACTTGTTTGTCTCAAAAAGCCATTCTTGAAGGCAAGTCCAGAGACAAAAGACTGCAACAATAGTACTTTTTTAACTAAGCTAAACGAGCTAGCTTTTAACGAGTTAGTCTTGCTATGTTTCTTTCTCATACTCTGTGACATACATATTTCGGATTGTAGACTTGCAGATAGCAATCAGGCAGGTATACGCGGAAACCTTGAGTAGTCTTTGTATCGCGGTGGCGCTTTTCACGGGCAGGTGCGCACGCGCACTGCACCCACTTTCAGACTGTGTCGCAAGTCGCAACCCGTGCCTCCATGCTACTGCACCCCTATAGCAACGGTGTGCGCCAACAGTAGAGATTTCGCACTGTATCCTGTTACTGACTTGGTACAAACAAGATGCAAGTACCAAAGAAGATGAATTATATGACTTTCTTCTATTAAAAAGGATTTATTATTTTCCGAGGGCTGGGAAATGCATGCATTTAAACACATAAACCGTCCCACTGCTGGGCACGGGTATCTTCCATACACTTGGAGGGATATTAGCCTACTATACCACGCTGGCCAGACAGGTTGGTATAGAGTTTTGTTTCGAGTTTTCCCTCTCTTTCAGTGGATATCGTCTGCCTGACTAACTTCCTTAATCAACTCTTACGGCGCCCTCAGGATAAAACGGGGTGGTGACATTTGTATTCTTAATCCGTCACCACACGGACGTAAAAAATACTGGGCTGGGAAATACTCAACAATAATGGTGACAAACATACTGACATGATAACAACCGAGGGTTGTTGGACCTTTGCGGGTGTGAGGCCCGCAGCCTGCTGACAGTAGTGCAAGATCTAAACTACTAAAACTTGTTCCTACGCGAGCCAGTCGCCCAGGTTAGGGACTAATTCAAAGGTACAATTTATATCCATCACAATCATAAACTCTTTGGCAATTAGATACAGAACGCTCCGTGGGTGGGTTATTATAACTTGTATTTCTATGACATGAAGATAATAAAAAGACCTAGAACATTTGTTAATAGCTCAGTATCTATCATCATAATATATAAAAATAATACTACACAATAGTTTCAGTTCTACAACCCGACCAAAAATCAAACAACATTTTGTACAAAAAAGATTAAATTGTTAGATTATTGAGAGGCACGAGCGAGCAGTGCCGGATTACCTAAACTTGTATATTTACCGGCACGCGCTATCGGACCCAGTGCAATAGAAAATGTACATTTTGTAATGTAATGCACATAAAACAAGTCATTATTGCGCAACGTTTAACTAAAATGATCATTAATCTAGCGAGCCCAAGGTCGATTTCAAGCCTGCAGTTTCCGAATTGCGGCCAGATTGTATTGTTGACGGCGCCGAAACCGCTAACTGCTGCTAAGGTTTCACCGCAGCAAAAACTAGCGTCACACTGTTCACCCGCCGCATCTCATCTACACAATGTTGGAAAGAAGATCGCGCAAAAAATATACCGATATTACTGCCCAAAATTTAAACCAGATACGTGAGTTGCACCTTTTTGTTGAATTCTGTTGCGCCACTTCCCCGAGACTTAGAGCTAGATTGTTAGGCGATACGTCACGCAAATTCACAATTATAGAATAGACATAGAGGATTGGAATTGAGAGATGGAGTGAGTCAAACAAGCAGTTCTCTACATTTATCGTTACGAGGTCGCGTTGCGCCTGCGTGATGTTCGAACAACTTTTGTCATTTTTATAGGTAAAAGTTCTGAACGTTACTTGTGCCTCGGTGAAATAGAGCCCAGCCATCACTTTCTTGACACGATAATGAAAGAAACCAATCTTTATTGACACAGATAAACGTACTTAGGTATAGATACCAACAACCGTGGTAAAAATTTGCACGAAAATACAATTGTTAGTGTGTAATGTGTATGTCTCTGGGTGATAAAACCCGCAGACGAACCAAACAATGAACGAACCGATGAAATGATCGAATGGTTCTCAAGTGGTGACTACGTACCTACCTACAGGAAAACCTACTTGGAACGATATACCACTAGGTGGGCCCTAATCAGATCTTTAGGGAAGCACTGAATGCAAGCATATCCAAATCAGCCATTGTGACAATATGGGGAGACCTACACTCAACAGTGACTAGTGGTCACCCCAAGAGATAAACAGTTATCACCATCAGGAAGTAGACTGATCGACATTTTATCACGGAACAGATGAAAACTTTGTGTGAATAGAAACATATTTACTAATCTCACTAGCTACTAATTGATATAAGAAACATCACTAATTTAGTGGTAGGCTGTTTGGAGTATGTCTAGTGTTTGACATTCGCCATGCGACTGTATGATCTACACACATAGCTAAATATGGCAGCACCCTGTATGGACATTACCACTCACCTACATACCAATACGGACATAATATACGCGCGCGCGCATTACAAACATTATACTCAAGTCCGACTATACGCATCGCGCTTGCGCCTGCGCCCCAGACAACAAACACAGCGCATAATCAACTCTCGTTACTTATTTTAACAATGCTAGAACACTTAGAAATAATTTCTACGCGTCGAACAGATCATTAGACGAGTTAAATTTGAAATGTGTGACAGTCGCTAATAAAGAAACCTATGTCTAAGTTTAGTAAGATCAATCTATCAAATGTACCTTAGTGCGACAAACAAAACTATGTATCGACGATGTATTAAGTTAAATATCTACATATGTAATGGATGGATGTTCTACTGAGCAAATAGTTTGTGGCATATTGGCGTATTGGCAAACTGTATGTTTGGTATCGTACTCTTACGCACCACAAATACGAGTACTTGCGGTCGGTTGTGTGAGGCAGGCGATGCGCTGTCATCGATACTATCTTGCCTCTAAACGACATTGATTCGTCAGTCTGCTTTGTTTGATTACAAGTAAGGTGATCTTCCCCAATACTGATGGCATCACATTTGCCTCCTACGAACAGCTGTTAACTACGTAACATAATATGGGAAGACGCATGCCGTATTACAGTTTATGGCCCTATTCTAATTGTACTAAGTGCACCTATAACAGCAACAAAATGTTTTTATATACATATGGCAAGGTACATATGATAATATGTCACGAGGATGTTGGGAAGCGTCTTTTGTTGTGCGCCGGTGACACACGAGTTAGCGACGAGCACAGAGCGGGATCACGTTTACGTAATTAAGCCTCCTTAGCGCCGCACAAAACCCGTTCTGACGCCTTTGACCAACATTATAACAATTGCTTCAAATATAAGGGCTGTCTGATGGCAAATAATATTATACTTTGGGTAACTTAATCATTCATTATCTACCTGTTGATTGCTTGATGTTTGACCAGGTTACTCCAGCCGTGTCATAAGCTGACAATATTGTTCATGTTGTCACTAAGCTTGTGGCTATGGCCACCTGTTTCTCTTTTTTTTATTTCAAAGAAAATTTTAAAATTACTTATCAGTTTTGTAGATGTTCAAGGAAGGTACAATTGTGTTAATGAAATTTTATGTGACACACTGTGCAATCTTTGAGATATTAACGAAGTTGAATAACTGGAGCAGTAGCCATTGGAGACATTCTCAAACAATATTGTTCATGTTTGTTATCAGATTGCCATTTGTCATGCAAACTTTACTTGATTGTCATGTTACATTTGAGCCCAGGTCATGACCTGATTCATTCAACCAAATATTAAATTAACATTCCTACAACATCATGTTCTGTGTCATTTTGTTTTAATAAACTCTGAATTATGTACTTTTACTCATTTATTTATGACATAAGTATATAATTAAGTATAAGTAGATATATAATTTAAAAAAAAAACAATTTATTATATACAATAGTTAACTTTTACATCATTTGTTCACATACCTTTGTTTTTAAATTATAGTCTAAAAGGAAATTTACTTTGAATAGTACTTGAGATAAGTTCTTCCTATTTAGTAGATTGTTTACAATCAACATGTGTTATCTGTTATGAGTATAAACATGATTCATATACAGTGTGTATGTGTTGGGCAATGATTCAGTACTAGTATGGGCAGGTACACACAGTTGAGTAAGGTGAGGATCTCCACCGGGGTGATACAGTGTGCACCAGTTCAGGGCATTAGCACACACTAGGAAGTGGTCCAATATTTATATGACTATGTTAAGTGTATGCAAGTGCTTCACTTCATTATATTCAACTGTTAGTACAACTTGCATACATTATTCACTCAAGTAATTCATGCTTTACAAAACTAGACAATGAGTAATGTTTAAAGTTATCATAATATTTATATAAACATGATACCTACTATTTAGAATTGCTTTAAAAAAATTTACACATCAGTCAGTATTGCTGAATACTGCAGATTGTCAAGGAATATAATTAATAAATAAATATGGTACACTAATTAATATTAAAAATATATAATAAAAATAATCTCCAATATAAGCTTGAGGTCCCCATTTCTACACATTGTCTTCACATAATTCAATATTTTTTTACAATGAAGGTAGAATTTATTAGTAATTATGATACAATATTATTGATCATGTAGCTCTCATGAGGCAACCAACAGATTATTTAATCAAAGCTTAGTGTTTTTGTCACTAACAAGTAGGTACATTGTGCAACTAGGGATTGTGCACAGTTTAGCACTCCTTCTTGTATAGGCGTTAGTTTTGCATGGAATGTTAGCCCACGCGATTTTATCACCACTACTGCCCTTTCTTCCATTTAAGACAAAATCAGCGCGACATCAAAAATTATTCATCATCATGTTCAACATAGTTACTTTGCCGCATGATCGCAATTATAATCATAATCGCGTGGTGTGTCTATTTTGAAAATGTAAACCATATGTATAATATACCCGAGTGTATCAGTCACCGAGGCGACTCGACGCACCAAGTATGCGCAGCCTGGCGCCCGACATAAACAACATGTTAGCCACTTATGCTTACCTCCTCGTGTCCATCGAACTTCTCCTTTTCGGAGAGCGGTCGACATCGCACCACCACCTTGACGCACTCGTTCAGAGCCGTCCGTGGCCGAGCCGACTTCTCCATGTTCGAACAACCCCTTTCTTTGCGTAATTCTTGTCCAAGCTCTCAAAAGTCACCGATATCGATCCATTCGGGGAGCCCTTATCGGCATCACCTGTTCCCAGTAGAAACCGTATAAAACAAAAACTGTACAGCCAATAACCAAACACACGTATAAAAAACCAGAACAACACGATTTTAAATATTTAGAAACGTAACAAAATAAATAAAAATCGTAAATTTATGAATACAAGTCGCACTGTCGACCACAACCAGCGGACATTACTTTTCAACTGATTCTATTTGATTTGCCTTCATTTTCCCGCTGCGCATGTCAGAAAAAACGAGTTCCTACGTCCTATAGTCTGTCACACAAGTTGTGCCACTAATAAGAAATATTGAATGTGCTATTTCTACCTTAACTCACAGTGTTAAAGTCGACATTTGTGTTACAAAATATATTTATTTTGCTTAGCTGCAGAGATGCACTGTACAACACAAGCTCTGTCAGAAGTGTCTAGTTGAAAAACGATTTTGATTTTGACAGCAGTAAAATTGTTGCCATTACTTTAATAAAGGTGCAAGAAACGTTTTTAAAAGAAATTACCTTTCCTGTAAAGCACAATAATTTTTCTTTACTAGTAGTTCGAATTTGTATTATTATGAAAAACGAATTAAAATTTAGGTGTAATATACGTGTGTACTTTTAAAATTACCTAGTTGCGATAGATAATATAATAATTATTAGAAAATAATCATTGACAAAACATTTTCTCAATGAATTTGACAATCTGTCTAACAGAAAGACAGTTTGACATTGACAATTGACAGTCAGAAAGAAACAAGAAATTATTCAGAACGTGTACACTGTACATACATAATTTAATATTTTTTCTAGCAAAATTAATTTAAACAAAATAGTTAAACAGTAAGGTTACGCCATAGAAAACTATGTCTACAAATTTATCAATTGTACTCAAGAAAGCAAGCAAAGTTTTTCATGAGGGAGTATGTTTTTTGTTTACATGTTTGTATATACCCTTCGATCAAGTATGTACATCGATCGAAGATTATATGAAACCTAAATAAATCGTTTATTTATTAAAAGAAATATATTTGCTATTATAACTACTATTTCTAGTGTAATAATGAAATTATTTCAAATAGTATAAACTCATATCAGCTTGTATATTTCTTTCTTCTCTTAGTAATTGTCACTATCTTATGTATGTTCTGCATGTACAGGAAACAATAGCTGGTGTATGTGTGGTGGAGAGCAACAGTGATGTGCGACATGAAGGGCTGTCCCTCATCATGGAGGGTACTGTCAACCTGCAGCTCAGCACTAAGAATGTTGGCATATTTGAAGCATTCTCCAATAGTATTAAGGTAACTATGATTTGGTAGACCTAGTCCTTTCTCTAGCCTCACAGATAGTATTGTCAACTATTAATAATAATTATCAGGTCCGCTCAGGTTCAAAGGTTGTGGAAATCCTTCAGGGAGGCTTATGGCTGCAATGATGTTGATGAATAATTTTATATCCTAATAGAATAGCCCACACTTCAAGTGATCACCATTGAATTAATTTTTTATTTTATGTAGAAAAATTAGAAGTGTTGTATTTGATTTTTTTAATGATGTTTAAATTGCTAGAAAAGTTTTAAATTAAAAATGTAGGGCAATCCAATTCAGGTAAGAAGTTCTATTGCGATTGCCTCTTATCTCTACCTAGTACAGGATTTTAAATGGCTTTCTAAATATAATATAATTTTGGCTGAAACTGGAAGTATGTCCAGTCAGACAAAAAAAGAATTTTTCAAATCGGTCCATAAATGACGGAGTTATGCGGTAACAAACACTAAAAAAAAAAAAAAAAAATTTCACACGAATTGATAACCTCCTCTTTTTGAAGTCGGTTAAAAATAGCCTCACTCCTTTTATATTATAAGCCCCTACACATTCTAGATAATGTATATTGTTTGAGTGAAATTAATGAATTCTTCTGTTTCCAGCCAATCAACCTTATAAACACAAGCATAGAGCTGGCACCTCCAGGAAAGATCCCTCCGGGTGTCACAGAAATTCCATTTGAGATGCCACTGCGCCCGCGGCAAGCTGTGTCACCAGGCTATCCAGGACTTTTAGAGACATACCATGGAGTTTTTGTTAACATAATGTACAATCTCCGATGTAGCATGAAGAGATCCTTTTTGAACAAGCCCCTTAATGCATGTTGTCAGTTGTTTGTACAACATAGACAGGTTTGTATTAATAATAAATAATAATAAAATCATTTATTTCCTGTCGCATAAACACAGAGATAAATACCTTATAGACTAGCATACATATAAACATACAATTAACAATTTTATCTCAAATGTATTATGACATTGTTTATCTCTATATTATCTGTGTATAATTTTTGTTTCTGCATTTTGGCAATTTTCTATGTGCAGCAAGAGCAAGCACCACTTAAACCTGTGCGGTGTGAAATCAACCCGGCAACCATTCGTGCATCAAGTGCTGCTAGCTCCCGTGCTCCCATGCCGCAGTTCCAGATATATGCTGAAATTGACTCTACTGTGTGTGCATTAGACAAACCCCTCACTGGGAAGGTACTGATACCATTCATGTTAGAGTTTGATGCATTCTTTACTTTGTATTTGTCACTGTATATATACAGTAAGTATGGCTTATGTTCTACTAATATTGTTAATATGTTCCCAGATTCGTGTAGACGAATGCACTGTGCCTATTAGATCTATAGAGTTGCAACTTGTACGTGTCGAGACTTGTGGTTGTGCTGAAGGATACTCTAAAGACGGTTTGTAAAATGATCAAAATAATATTAATGTGAATGTCATAAACAACAATAGATGTTTTGTTTTTATACCATACCACTATGGTGACAAACAAGCCTGACCTGACCGAAGCAATTATCATTATCTCAATTATCATCCTAGCACCTCAATCATGTACAGCATGATTACCGTACCGTATTTGTACCGTACGATTCCAGAGGAATTGCTTACTACATATGTATTTTCCAAGCACGGGGCTCTTCAAGACAGGAGTTATAAGGTTTTTTAAAGGGTTGACAACGCGTGAGTGACACCCCTGGTGTTGCAAGCGTCCATAGGCTATGGTAATGCTTACCATCAGGCGGCCCGTATGCTTGCCACCTTGGTAGTATAAAAAAAAATACCGTATCCTATAAATAATTGCAATACTAGGGGCATAATTCGCAATTTTCACTATTAACTCAACAGCTATCTGTTTTGCCTAGCCCTAGGTTAAAAATATGTTATTTTGAATAACAATTTCCCTTAAATAAGCACTAGAGAGCAGTTTTGTAATAATCTTCTGAAATGATTAAAGTTATTGTTCATAATAATATTTATAATACATCAATGATAATTTGTGCAGCGACAGAGATTCAAAACATCCAGATCGGTGACGGTGACGTGTGTCGCAATCGTGACATCCCACTGTACATGGTCCTGCCGCGACTCTTCACCTGCCCCACTACTACTACCGTTAATTTCAAAATAGGTAAATATTCATTCAGCTGTGTTAATTATACAATAGTTAAATAAAACGGATGAAATCCGAACAACAACTTTATCCAGAACTTAAAATAATAACGCCATTATTTTCAAAGTTCAAAAACATCACCTTTAGGTATATTGATTATTTTTGTTTCAGAATTTGAATTGAACATCGCAGTAATATTTGAAGATGATTATCTAGTCACTGAAAACTTTCCAATATTACTTTTACGCAGTTAGTACAAATATGTATTTAAGTATGGGAGTAATAGTTATTTAATGAAATGTATAATTAAATTATTACTTTAGGCATCTCATTTTTATTTTGTTAATAAATCTAGTGATATAAGAATATACTTAGATAATATAATTATTTACATTAAATCTGCATTTCATTTTTTAATTAATGTTTTATGCTCAATCAGGCAAAACTACGAACGTATTTTAATTATCTTCCAATTAAAGATACTACCGCTGCCGCCACTTTAGCAGCGTATCAAGAGGCGCTATTTGCGCCGCTCATGAGAGTCTCGGTAAGACATATTTTTGAGCCTTAATCGGCAGTGTCTCAAGATGCGCAAATAAGAGTCTCGGTGAGACTTACATTTTAAACCTGGCAATGTGACTAGTCATTTGGGCACCTTTCCTTAGAATTGCGACCTCAATCAGATATTTGATTTATAAATTTTGCCTTTAAATACTTATCTGAGTGTTTGTAAGTAGTTTAGGTTAAGTTACTTTTATTTTGTTACTATTCTTGTAAATATGTTTCATGGAATTCCAGGACATATACTGGAATATTATATACATCATACGACGCGAATTACACGAAATATAAAAAAAATTTTTTCGCGTGTATATTTGAGGTCAATGAAAAGGAGAACTTTCATTCATTATTGTCATTAATGTCACATCTTTTTTGACATATTTTTGTTTATTGCTTTGTTCACTGTTGTGTGACCGAGTAGATTCGGGATCGGGATTTTATATATATTTATAAACTATAAATGAAAGAATGTTTAATATCGGCCGTGGCCACATCTGGTCGACTGATTGCCTGGAAAGAGGAGAAAATCAATAAACCAATTTAACCTGAATGAAGATATTATATATCGCAAATAAAATAAAATCATGTATCATTTTTCAAACCACCAGTTGTATCACCAGAACGTGTATCAGCAACAATGTCCCATGTTTGTAAACCACACGAAACATCCCAGTCACACTAACATACCACAACCACAAGCAGTCGGTACCTCTATGAGTCAGTATGAAACTGTTCATCATAACTTAACTACCGTACAACCCGAGGTTACTGAAGCGCAAACAAACTTCCAGAAGATTGTAACAAGTTCTGAGAGAAAAAAGATAGGTGTACCTAACAAGAGTAGTGTTGACACTTCCAACTTTAGCATTGAGGAGAGATTGGTAGCAGCGGTGTGGGTACATGAGAGAAAGAGTACCAAGAGTAGTATAAGCCAGGTTGGTAGTAGTTTAAATTTGATACATAGATAGAATTACAGCTGTACAATATTATCTATAAAAGTGGTATTAATAAAAAAAAATTGTGAATGTAATTTAATAAAGAGAATACTAATTCCTTGACTTGGGTTGCATAAACACATTATATATATACTGTCAAGGTGACAAACAAGCGTACACCAATACAAGGTAACACACCTGAGGTAGATCTGATAAGTAATTACCACAGCCTATGATGCTTGCAATAACAGAAGCATCACCTAAGCATTATCAATCCTACATCTAGTGTTATGGATAACCCTGGAGTAGGGAAAACATTATTTGTAAAGTGTTTAAGCAAATTATTTTTTCTTGTAGCAAATAATAATAATATCTAATTAGATAATATATTACAGATCAAGCATGACTTCCGTCAGAGGTTTGGCCGTGAGCCACCAGCTAAGAACACTCTGTTAGTGTGGGAGCGTAAACTGTTTTCCACGGGCAGTGTGCACGATGCTCCCAGACCAGGCCGACCAGTTAACAGGTAAAATAAATAGCTTTATTAATGTTACCTATATATGATGTAGTCTACTCTACCCGATTATCTATATCTTATTTTTCAGGCGTAATCATGTTGAGAAAGTAGCAGCATCAGTGCGGTCTGCGCCTGCGCTGTCACTGCGGGAGCGCGCCCTGCTGCTTCGCATGCCTCGCACCACACTACGTACTATACTGTACAAGGATCTACCACACACACTGAACAAGACCAAGGACACAGTACTAAATACACATGCAGGTAACTATTTGTTGTTGCATTACAATATTCTATGGAACAACAACAGCAGGTCTTCAGCGCCGTAAAAGAAACATATCCCTATCAAAGGGATACTCCATCTTAAAGCCCTGGCGTAAAAAAATGGCTTGGCAGCACGCAAGTGCCTGCATATAGACTGTCCTTATGTATGGAATGAGAAGCCTATGGAGGCTTGCAATATCAGAATACCTCTGATATTGCAAGCCTCCATAGGCTTCTTTGCATTTTTTTTGTTTTTTTAAAAAAAAAAACAAACTTGCTCCTTCTCTTGCATAAACTTAGTTACTGTTAACAATCAGCCTCAAATTAATTATCATTACTTGTAATCTTATCACAATGACATTTAAATCCTATCATTCTGAATCCCACCAATCATCCATACATAAGGACAGTCTATAAGCAGGGTGTTCAGGAGCACATTGTTGACTGTTTTACAGTGCTGTAACAGCATGTAACTTTTGTATGATGCAAGGGAGAGATGGGAAAGGTAATGCAAGCAAGTCATGTTTTAGTTTCCAGATATAGGTACTTTCTTTTGGTTTTTTGACTGTGGAACCTATTTCCATTGTGTCGTGGCAAATAATAGGGAGCGTCTTTTGATGCGCGAACGTCGCAGATTCTTTAACTCTGTTGCTGTATTCAAAAAGTTGCCACTGGACACCTTGTACATTGTCTTATATTGGCCTTTACTACAGGTAAACAGACAAAGAGAAATGTAAAGAGGCTGATCAAAAACAAACTGGATCCACCAATCAAGCACGGGCAGGTGGACACTTCCCTCGGACGCACAATGGCGGCTACTTGTGGAGTTGTGACACATGAGACACTTGAAACTGTTGATGATACAATATTGTAGAAGAATATTAATTATATCTGTTATGTTGTACATAGTTAGTTGATACTTTATGAATATATTGTGTATAAGAGAAGGTTAAATTTGTTTTCAACCTGAGTCCAGCAGACACTATGGTACACCAATTGATATGATCCAGACATACTTCTTTCACTTCCTCTACATTCATCAACATCAGTTCTGGGTACTTTTTATTTAGCACTTCACCATCTTGGTCGAGGTACGGTTGCGTTGTGCAGGCCGGGTGGCTCTTATCCAAATTAAATGGTGATGAAACCCCCTGAGCAGCAGCTCATCTTAAATAAATAAAAGTATATGAGCATGTAGTTTTAGATCAGTTGTTAGTGATCTAAAACTACATGCTCATACTTTTCACGATTTAATTTGGATAAGGGCCGCCCGGCCGGTGTATGGGTGGGTAACTAGAAATAATATTATTATGATAAAAAAATAGTAATATATTTTTTAATTTTTTTCTCGTTTATTAAAATGACGATAATGTTTATTGACTTAATAATTACATAAGTTAACAAAACTTCAAAATAATTCATACATATTTACAATGTTTTAATTTGATTTATAAATAATATACACATAATATAATATTCCAATGTGACGATGTAACGACGCCGATACCTACAATTTGTTATGTGTGTAAGTACATAAAATTTTTGTTCATACAAATTAACAAACTCAGTTACGTGCGTGTGCGTTATATTATATACTACAACGTATACGTTGACTATTATACTGTTTCAACAGTTTTCATTCGGCTTCAATAAAATACTTGATAAAATCAAACTGTCCTCTCTGTCATCACACGTCACTACGTACACGAGCCCCGCGCTAGTCGTGCGGGGGGGAGGGCGAGTCGCGCTCACCTGTGGGCGCGCCGCCCTCGTGCGGGTGGCACGGACGGATGAAGTTGCGACACAGCCCGTAGAAGTGTTGCGGCCGCAGGGTGCGCTTCAGCGCCACGAACCTGACACACAATATAATAAATAATCATTTATTGCAAAAAGATTGTGTGATTTGATTGTGAGTGTGTGTTTGCGAAAATGGGATTTTCGCAAACACACATTTCACTGCTAATGTTTAAATTGGCGAAGGTCAAGCTGATAAGTAATAGTAAGGGTTTACCTCCATCCGATGTGCGAGTTGCAGCCGGCGCAGGTGGCGATGGTCCAGGCGTAGCCGGGGAACCACGAGTACTCGGCGGAGGGCGAGCCGGCCAGCGTCACGTTGGTCGCGTCGCTCACCGTCAGCAGGTCGTGCATGTACCCGCCTGCACACACACACACATATAGTACACACAATATACACAGGGTGCAGTGCGCACATGACAGAGGCTCACCCAGGTTCACGTAGTTGGAGTGCACGCCCTCGCTGGACATGGGGAAGATGTCGTCCCGGTTGGCGAGCTTGGACATGCACACGCAGCAGCACAGCACGCTCCTCTGTAACACGTCACACGATCAAAAAATAATCTTATGATTCTTTTTTTTAGTTTTATCCCACCTTTTGTTTATTAGACGTTTAATGAGGCCATTTCAAATATGCGTTTCTTTTAAATATTTTTCACCATATCATCTCGATGGAGACTAGCCGGGATATATTATAGTGCACAATGTGTGTAAACACAGGTTGAGTTTGAGTTTTGTGCATAATTATATTTACTAATCATATTAAAATGTTCAAATTAATAACTTCATGCAAATATATTAATATTGTCAAATTAGAAGTTTTGCAAATTGCATGTTTTTTTAAAGATAAAATACACTACTTATAGTGTTGTAAAGATCAGTTTCTTTTTCACTAAACACTTTGAAGGTTAAACTACATACAAAGTTAGTTAGTTGATGAGATAAGTGAGCTAGTAGCAGTATGGTGTGACGTGGAGTATGTAGTACGTGGTACTAGGTACGTACCCTCTGCACGAAGCGACACTCCATGTGCAGGCGCAGCAGCGCGTTGTCGACCACGAACAGCGACAGTCTGTCGCGCGCAGACAGCGCCATGTTCGACGCCACCCAGAACGACAACGACACCGGCTCCTCCGGCAGCTTGTCTGTGCCACACACAAACACATACATACAGGAACACACACGTGAGCGCGCCGTGCCAGGTGCCAGGTACATACCCAACATGATGGACTTGAAGTACTCCTGCAGCGTGGCGCGCATGCGCTCGTAGTCGAAGATGTCGTGCACGAACAGCGGCCACGGCGTCAGGGCCGCCTCCAGCCGGCGCACGCGCACGCGCCGCGGGGGACTGCGCACGCGCACGCGCACGCGCTCGCCGCCGGACGACGCTGGGCCGCACGTACGTCTAAGTCATACCAAGTGCATAGCTAACAGTACCTCCACACCATAGATAACCCCAGTAAAATATGCTACTTAATAGAATCAAGAGTACCCAACTGGTACTCTTGATTCTATTAAGTAATGCCTTAGTGTGGTAAAAGCAAAGCTTAATCTTAGTTGATCTGCTCAATATCGCTCGTTTATATTATTATTTACATATTCACAGTGTACTCACAAGTACCGCGAGGTCCGCAGCGCGTCCAGACTGTGCGCGCGCGCCGCGCCCAGCGTGTCGCACGTGGACACCTCCGGCAGCACGCGCACGTCCACGAAGTGCATCCTGCAACACTACTGCTGGGTACTTGGCACTCTGTGTGGACACGTGTTCCTATTTTCTTATTTATTCATCTTAGCCTTAAAGTTTACTTGGCATTCGCTTGGCTGCTTTTTAAATGTTTCTGATATATTCATAAAGGTTGAATGTCCCCTGATTTCTTTTGTACCCACTTAATTTATTAAGGCTAATGTAGATAAATTCCTAAAACCATTCATCTTGATGATTGATGATCAAACGCACCTTGATTGTCCGTGTGGTGACGGATTTAGAATACAAATGTCACCACCCCATTCCATCCCGTGGGTGTCGTAAGAGTCGACTAAGGGAGTAAGTCAGGCAGACAATATCCACTGCAAGAGAGGGAAAACTCGAAACAAAACCCTATACCAACCCGTCTGGCCAGCGTGGTATAGTAGGCTAATATCCCTCCAAATTTATGGAGGAGACCCGTGCCCAGCAGTGGGACGTTTATGGGTTGAGATGATGATTCATCTTGATAAAACAGGCACAAGTAAAAAGTGGTTGTTTGACTGCCTTGGTGGTCTAGTGGTTATAGTATGCGCCTGTTGTGCACGAGCGTTCGATTCCCGCACAGGGACAAAACTTTGTGTGACCCACAAAGAGTTGTTCTAAGTCTCGGTGTAATTTATGTCCGTTGATTGTATGTTTGTAAAGTCCCCCACAACACAGAGCTTGTTCTCTAGTGCGGGAGTTGTCTTTTTAAAGAAAAAAAAAAAAAAAAGTTGAGTACCTGTTGAAGGTATTGATAGGTACGGAAAGCTTGGGCATTCGGATCAGTCGGAAGCGGTGAATGGCGCGCGCCTTGAATGTGATAGAGGAGGGATTGTCGTCCCGGTCCATGTCCGCCTCGTACACCTCGCACAGCACGCCGTAACCGGAGATCACACTGCCCGTCTCACTGTACTTAAACAATAATCATTTTTGTTACACAGTAAAGCATGAGCAATCAGCATAATCGATAACGTAAGAGCGAGTACTAACTCGGGACAGAGCAGTCCGAAGAGCCGGTTGTGCTTGATGGCCTGCGCCAGCAGCGCGGCGTCGCTGGCGCGCGGCAGCAGCATGGGCACGGTCTCGCCCGGGAACACGCAGCCGTGGTGCGCCATGGCCGGCACGCGCCCCTCCCACCCCGCCTCCAGCACCGACCGACCCGACACACACTTCAGCCCCGCACTCATGTACTACACAAGTACAACATACTCAGTCTATATCAATGTTTTATTGCCACTATTATTATTACACAAGTATCAATTTGTTTTGAATAAAATTGTAAATAAATAAAAGCTTAAATAGCTTGACGTAAATTGATGTTACAAGAGATACCCATATTAACAATAAAATGATCAGAAACAAACTGGGTGTTATTGTGCGAGTCAGGAAAAAAAACATAATAATGTCTAGGAAATATTTCCTTCTGTGTGCCACATAGACTTGATAGATCAAAGAAAATGTGATTTGTAATATAATAATAAATAATTAGTTATAAACCTAATGCCTACTTATAATATGCCTCATTACAGATACTTATTAGTATAAAATAAAAAATATATTTTGAATAATTTAATCACTTCCATTTCGGATTTTTATACCGCAAAGACTAGTCTTATGCTGTTAGCGTCAAAAGAGCGAAAATAAAAGTGCCACATTCAGTGCAGCACTAAAACCTGTGCCTGGTCCAGTTTTACTTATAAAAATAACAGCGTTCAGTCAGCACTAACCGAGTGTGAAGCTGCGAGGGCTATGTCGTACAGCTCTCCTTCAGACTCGACGTCGGCGTCGCCGCCGGAGTCATCGGTGGATTGAGCCTGCGCAGCATTAGTAAGGGCAGCAGCCCCGTCGCCGCCGCCGCTGCCACTGCCTCCACCGCCGTCTTCCTCCAAGTTATCATCGCTCCCGTCGCTGTCTAAATAAATATTATTAACACCGGTAAACAATTGCAAAACAGGACCGTAAGTATACATTTCTACGTAGCAAATATGCGCAGTCTCAACTCAAATAAATATTAGTTCACCTTCACGTTCAATCTCCATCAGCCTGAGAAAAAGATCTTGTAGAGACGAAATCTTGAATCCCTCTTTCTTTTACTTAATAAATATAGTATTGAAGCGATTGAATTTGTTTTCTAGACAAAATTTATTAAAAATAACTATTTGCTTGCTCCTGCCAAATATTACTTATTTAGAACTGTTTACGAATACAGTTATAAGCTATACAATATACTCGTCGTTTTATCTTTTTTTATTTATCTCTTTGGTGTACAATAAAGATTTTTCTATTATGTCTATCTATTTTTGTAAACGTCGTATACATTTATTACTATATTCTAAAAGGATAAATAAAATAATAATAATACAAAAAATAAAACTAAACACACCATGTGCCATAGCGTTCCTTGAAAACGCCATTAGCATTCATAAACAAAGGTTGTAGTTTGTAAGTTACTTTAACTCTGGGTATAAGTATTTTTGCTTAATATGAACTTATACTGAATCTTTTGCTCTTTTAAATACAATCAGCAGACAACATTGAAATGAAATAAATTAGAAAAACACTAATTTAAAATAATATCTTCCGAAAAGTCGAAACTCGAAAGACTTGAATTTTATTATAATAATAATGTGACAGCAAGTATCCGAACGGTACAAATGTCAATAATTCAATATTTCTGTTTAATCTGTTGCCATTCATGATTTCGCGAACGCACGTCTCGTGAGTTGACTGATTGATAAAAATATCGAATTGTGTTTGAGAAATGTGAATAAACAGTGATTGTTGCAATAAACAGTTGCACCAAAATGTATCGTAAAATAGTGTGGTGTTACGTATTTATACTTACGTTATTGGATATATCGTTGAACACTAAGCTGTCAGCCCAGGGTAAGAGCCATGGTAAAATCGATTTTAATATATTTATTTTATGTGTCTGATTTTCCTGTAATTATTCCCGTACAACCGTAATTGCCACCAATAATATGTAGTGGCACTAATAAATAAAGCAGTGGTATGTCGAATAGCAACAATAAGTTGGCAGGGTCGTTGTGAGGCGGCTGTGTTCGGCGCGATGTTATTTTAGATCGGGGCCGAGGCGGTTTTGCATGTCGTTTTTTTTCAGTGTGTGTATATGGTATTTTAGTAACTACCATCGTAGTGACGCTGGAAGCCAGCAAGCCAGGGCATGGGTACATTCTTAACACGGGCGACAGATGTGCACATATTGTGACCCCCACTATGCACTTTATTAAAAAGAGTGCAATCGATTATCGATGTGTATATTTAAATAATTATATTATTCATAATTTATCTTTATATTGTTAGTTCATCTGTTTCCTGATTGACTGCATTAGATATAATAATTATGAATTGTTATATTAACTAATCATAACAAGTGCAATTGTCCAGCTAAAACAACATTATACTTACAGACAACATTTGGTGGGTTATATATATAATGTGGACTTATTGTTATTTACAGGTGTTTCAGTACATGATTCCCTTATAGAGGGGATTACATTTCAGGTAAGACACTTTAGTTTCATCATAATTACTGCCATTAGATATATATATATAGTACCAGTTACAGGAAAGTCAATGCAATATGTATTTAACTTGAGCCACCATTATCCTGTTTTGGTGGGTAGATAAACAGTCACTGCATTGATTTAATAATAACTATTAAAATATTAGGCCTAGTACATATACCTGCATGTTATAAATGTGACCAAGTTACCAGCACACAATATTGTAAACATTAATATATATAGATATGCTAGTCATGTGTGTCACACATATTATATTGTGTTACTAATTGATAACAGGGTGTTATTTCCTTGTGTGTGTGTGTGTGTGTGTCTCTCCTGCTGATTTACTCAAAACAGTAGTTATAGCATATTGGCTAATGACCTGCTGCTTTAAAACTTATTTTGTACATCCACATTTAAGTAATATTTAATAACCCCGCGGTAGACCAAATACAATCAGATAACCATTGTTTTGACGCTGCATTTGGTATGGTGGTTTTATACATAAATAAACCAATACGCTTATTAGCAAGTACAAAATGACAACATATAACGAAGTATAGTCTCGAGTAAGTTGACTCCGCTTTGCCACTGAAACTGCACAGAACATGTGGCTCACAAATAATTGTCTTATGTGAGTATATAAACAATATTATTTATGATCTGCACATAATTTCAAGTCCAGGTGTACTGTCAATCCTTGTCATAAAGTAGGTACCATGCCTTTTTGCCAAATTAGACAATTACTACAGAAGACAAGTTGGATGTGCATGCAGCACCAGCGTGGTATAAATATAATAAAAATGTTTATAACGCCCTCTGGCAAAAAAGGGTCATAACATGTAATAATATTCTGACATTGTAATATCAGCTGATAGAATTAGCAAATTTCAATGGGAATATTATGTAATTGATGGATTTAATTATATCTCTTTTTTATATTATCAAGGAGGCAGTTACCATAGCGTATGGACACTGCAACACCAGCGGTATAACTCACACGTTGCCAGCCTTGAAGTTGATAGTATTATATAACTTTGTAATAAGTACCACTCAGGTGGCAAGGAGGCTACCTGATGGTAAACCCTTGCTAACCCAAAATTGTAACAGAAGGGTGATTGGGTATCTCTGGGATAGGAAACTTGTAAATACATAGTATATCAATGGTTCGACATTTGGCATTAAAATATTATATATTTGTACATTTGTCTTCTAGACCTATATATATGATTTTTTAGGCGACAAAATAACTTGTAATTATATTAAATAGGAATGGGGGAAGGAGTCAGTAGGCGAGAGTGGGGGCGGCGGCGGCGGCGCCGGGTCGGGGCGCGCCATGTCCGCGGGCGCGCTGGCGCTGTCGCCGCCGGTGCTCGAGTTCGGGCGCGCCGCGCTGGCCGCCGCGCACTCGCTCACCGTCACGCTCACCAACACCGCCAACACCACCATGCACCTCGCCTCCGTGGCCGGCACCACGCCCGACTTCCACGCCTCCTTCTTCGAGTCCAAGGTACGGCACACACCATACTTGCTAGCTAACCTAGTGTTTGAGCAACACGCTGAATACTGATACTTGACCAAACACAGGGGTGACTTCAAGTGTTCCCCGCAGCATGTGGTGAGCAAATAAGATGGCTATCTGAACTTATTAATGATAAGTTATTTCACAGATGGCGATTAAATGTATCTCGATTAGGTTGTTAAGCAACTATAACGAAAGAAATCTGATGAAAATGGTACCATAGAGTGATCAGATTTCGAACCCAGAAGGATAATGTATCTAAGCCATGTTTGAGCTTTTTAAAATGGTTATAAATTTTAACTAGTTGATAGTGGTCACGTGTCGTGATGGCTCTCTTTAAACCTTTTATTAGGAATAAATAAGGTACAGATAATTGCGACGGATAGCGTGTTTGTCATTTGTTTACCTGTAATTATATAGTAGGTTGTTATTACTTGTGGATGTTAGTATATAGGCCGTGCATTGTGAACATAGCACTACTTGTTTCTCGTCATAGTAACATTTTAAGTTTGTCTTCCGGTCAAAAGCGCAAGCGATACGCGCGCCCTCTGCCCTTACAATTATAGTGTGTGTGACAACTAGATAAGAACAAATACAGAACAGTGCGGCCTCACAGGGCTCTGTTGAGCACAATCGAGTGTATCATGTACTCGTATACACACATATGACTGTTTTGTATATGTTGTATTATTAACTAACAGACACGCCTATTATTGCGTGACGTCACGCAATAATATGGTCGCGGACCAACGATCTGTTGTCAACTACCTAGCTATTGTTTTATTTCTGCGCGTCTTCTTATCACGGCTCATTATACCGGGGAGGGCGGGGGGGGAGCCCGCCCGCTGCTTACCCATGTGCTCAAGGACAAGTTATCTTATGTCATACAAGTATACCTACAACTTTTACTTTCATATTAAAAATGTAACAGTAATGGTCGCAGGACACTCATACGTGCAAGTAGTTTAGTGTGCTGTAGATGGACAAGCCGCGTACCGAAGTGCTACCAAGTATATATTTTTTGAAACAAGGCACACTAATTATTCTAATGAGCGACGGTCATTATTCCTTATAGATGCCTACTACGGTGTAAGGCTCTATTTTAAACAGGAACCTAATAATAATAATACCTAATCTGTAGCTGCGCTATTTTGTGAATACGTTCTTAAATACTTCAGATTTTGGTAACAAGATTATTATTTAGGTACTACATGTTGGAAGTGTTGTCGCTGGCAGACTAGAACATGACGCTTATAGGTGTTACTACTCGTATTTATCTATTGTTTTAGAACATTCTGTAGACTGTGGCTGGCTAATAATTATATCTAATATTCACACAGTGTGAGTGCGCCTGATCTATTGTTTACAACTCAACATATCAACAACTTCGGAATGAACAGCAATTTGAAGAATTGACTACTAAAAAACAAGTAACTCATAGGAAGGTACTCGTAATCGCACTGCCCCGTGGTTCATCATCATCAGCGGTGAGGTCGACAACCAACACTGATGGACTACTGCGCCATAATTCGCAATCAATCCGTGTCTTATTGTTTGTCCTAGCTGGTGACCTTTTTACTATCTGGTCACCTAGTACCTAGGTATTTGACTATCGGTACCTGTACTATTAAGTATTCTGTGCTGTCGGGAAGTTCCCCTAACTGCGAGCTGTCGGCAGGCGGGTCGGTTCGCGGCACGTAATATTACCGTGCCTATACACCAAAATACATAACAATGACGTAATGTGTGTTACTTCACGTGGTGTTAAGTAATATTGCATGGTGTCGGTGCACTTTGTGGCGCGGAGTAGCCGCCCGCCGACGCAGTAGGAACTAGGAACGCCTGCCACACCTATATGATATTATCAGCTGTATTTGAGCCTAGAGCGTTTTAAATTTATAACTAAATTTGAAAATCAGAAAAACATTATATGATTGTTATTTTTATGTGGGAGTTTTATGGTAATGTTTTGGATAGTGAGTAGGTGCTTAAATATATTATGTATCTTAAATGTATCATTTTAATTAATTAAACTTACTTACCTAGTTGCTTGTTATTATAAACTATATTAGGTAAGTACCTACCTATAGTTAGTTTAGTGTAGGAACGTATGTTGTATATGCTAAATATATTTCATATCGGAATATTTTTGGTCTCTAGTATCACACAACAGTAACTACCATCTACCATAGTGAAAGGAAGAAGTTCTCTCTATAACAGGTACCCCACCCACATAGGGTGAATACGCTAAATGTCGGCTAAAGACTTTTCAATTTTGAAACTACATCCTTTATTAGCGTCACATTTACACTCTTTTGTAGTTGGTCTCTTCTAACACTCGCATCACAATGTGTAAGTGAGGTAAGGGGTTAGTTTTTGTTTTAAAATGAATTAGGTACGATTACGTTGTGGCATGAGCTTCCCTACCGACGTTTTTCCAAGACACCATAGCATGGGGTTCTTCAAGAAAGGAGTTATAAGGTTTTGAAAGGGTCAGCAACGCGTGAGTGACACCCCTGGTGTTGAAAACGTCCGAAGGCTACGGTAACTGCTTACCATTTGGCGGGCCGTATGCTTGTTTGTCACATACCACCAGCATAAAAAAATGCAATAGGTTTACTAAGTTTTTAATGCAAGTCAACAAATTTCTAATAATATCCTTAATTCACGAATGCAAAGCGAAATGTGAAGCAGGCCGACATTTGGAGGGGGGTCGACATAACTCACCCTACATACAGTAGCCAGTCCCATGTTAGTTAAGTACTTACCTACATTGCTCGATATTGGTAGGTAACCATCAATAAAGAGATCTAAGATTACATATTTACTCATCTCGTTAGTAAGATACCACTAGATATTAGACAATAGTTAGTGTTTAAATAACAAGCACATAGGTAGGTAACGTACTTAGCATTGTTAAGTATACAATTACTGTAATAACGATAGCTAGGTCTACATGACTGAGTGTAGTGTAGTGAGTGACCGCCACAAATACCACCACCACCTACTATGCGTTGACTAATATGTCATATAATATATGTAAATAACGAGACAAACTTGTTGTTTCCTGTTGTGGTCACTTGTCACAAGTGTTATCAATATGTAACGTTATTTAAACTCACATAGTATTTACTATTTAGACAATACTAGCTGTTGCCCGTAGCTCCGTCCGCGTGGGTGTCGGTTATCGCGATAAAAAAAGCCTATGTGCTATTCCAGACTATAATATATCTGTGTGCCAAATTTCATACAGATCCGTTAAGTAGTTTTTGCGTGAAAGAGTAACAAACATACATATTATCCATAAATTCTTACAAACTTTCGCGTTTATAACATTAGTAGGATGTGTGGCGGATACCTTTTTAGCTACAAAATTATATTTTTATTTTGTATAGTTGCCATTGCTATCAACTTGCATTTTAAAAGCTGATTGCTTCTCCCTTAGAGGATGATATATAAATCTACAAATGGCTTTCTTTTTACATTTGGAAAAGTAAATATATGTTCCAAATGCTAGTTTTATATTTTACCTATCAATTAAATAGTAGCTCTTTTATATAAACTAGGTAGCTACAGTTTTGTTAACTTACACGTAGAATATATTAGAAATATTTTTGGCAGATAATAAACCTGTTAAGAATTAATTACTATTACAAAATGTATTTGTTAGGTGGCGAGCTACCTTATGTTCACTTTGACTGGAGTACGTGAACGTGTGATCACTCATCATCACCTCATGTACTCGTACCTACCTAGTACGAGATGTGCTCGAGTACAACTCGTGAGTACCTAGTGGCGCGCATCGCTCACTTCCTCTTCATCTTGCACGCCACTAGACCGTGGCGACATTCCACAATTTTCAGCGGAAAACTCTCCATCGACACTTTTTATATACTACTTGGGTGGAAAATAAGCATACGGTCCGCCTGATGTTGAGCAGTTAACGTAGCCTATGGACGATTGCAATAACAGAGGCATCACTTGCGTGTTGCTGACTCATATTTTGACACCAGGCTTTTAAGATGTAGTATCCCTGGGATAGGAAAAAGTTTCTTTTAAAACGCATCCCTAAATGAGCTCTGAAGACCTGTAATCACACACAGGAACACAACTACATCGCTGTGTGTAGTTATTTGGCTGTGGTCTTCTGTAAGGTGGAGGTCCTTCCCCAGTCGGGCTTGCTCGCTAGTATGGTGTCTTACCTCTTTTGTTTTATCATCACTCAACATTTTACTCATGGTGTTAAATCGTATCCCTACACAGAAGTGCCACCTACTTTCCTAGTTGGAATCTTTTCTGAAGCTTCCTTGCCTCCGCCAGATTATTCTTTACTATACTCTGAAATAGGATTAAGTATTTATGTAAGGTAGATGTAGCTCTTCCGTTATCTGTCTGGATTTCTTTCCATAGTATCTGGTTGCATTGGTTCACACGAGAGGAAACAAAGCTTCTGGTAGTATGTCCCAGGCGCAGTGCTCCTGGCGCACGACGCATGACGCATGGCGCGGCGGCCTTGCGCTCTCGCTATCGCTGACGCAACTGTTACGCTGCTGTTTATCACCAGCTACAACAAGTAACACCCTCGCGCTAATCGACACATATATCATGTTCCGGGTAACACCTACTGCTATTAATACTTCTGAGTCAACTCTTTGTCCGAGTCAGCTAACATCCGAGGTACCATCGAAATTGTTCAGAATTGTTTATTTGCAATAATTGTGGAAGGTATAATAGCCGGCAAAAATCTTGACAAATGCGCAGAAAGCATTGTATAGGTCTCTTAGGTGGTAAGTAGGGGGCGCAATGGGTTGGGTGTCGCACCCCACCCAACAAATCACAGGATTGAAGGATTGGCGTCGTTGTTTAATTCTATCTAAATGTGCACCTTGTGTAGTACAGAGACTGCATCGCTGTCGATGCCGACTGTTGTTTAAGATATTTGCCGGGTGCTATACAGGGTGTTACAAAGAGTGTTGGATCAGTCAAGTTCATCAGTTTTAGCAAATATTGCATATCTAAGCACTATAAATATAAATACAAATGGGAATGTTTAATAGGTTCAATAATATAATTATCGTTTTAACATTTTGCTTTCTTATACAATAATTACTTAGCTAGATATTTTTTATTGAATGTGTAAATTATACAAAATGTGAGAATATAACAGACCTACACCATTGTTTTGTATAATCAATGACCGTAACACATTAAATACGTAGACCAGCTACGACATAAAAAATTGAATTGTATAAAAATATGTTAGTTAAGTAAAGTTTAAGATTTAACTTGATCAAGATGATGTTGTTAAGGTCACGCGTGGGGGGGGGGGGGGGGGGAAGTTGTTGTATAGCTTGGGCGTAGCTACTAAATAGGTTCTGCACTATAATTTTTATTATTGTGTCCGCAATGCTTAATAAACATCTATGTCTACTACTTACTCCCCGCGGTTTTACCCGCATTAAATTTCGAAGATTTCGCCTTGTGTCACGTTCATGTTTACTGCCATATTCTCCATGGGCCGAAGCGTGATGGTAAATATTTTATTAACCGGATGGTAGCCTGTACCTTCCTAGTTCTAATCTAGAGGTTCAAACAAACTCTGCCTTTCCATAATATCACGTATACTTACTAATTCATAATAACTATGTTGTTGTATGTGTAGGTAGCGGGCGGTAGGTAGGTAGGTATGTGCACAGTGAAGGTTGACGACGGACTGTGTCACTCTGTCGCTGTCGTCGCTCTCGTTGCCGACGAGATCACCTCATTAATAATAATGAACGTAATATTTTTCTACTCGTAACTCGTCGCGGCATATCAGCGCACGTCTGTAATATAATGACAACTTGTGTGTTTATTATATTTACCTACTTAATGGTTATCTCCAGATATGTTTGTGTACGAGTCGTGTCGTTAGCGATGTGTTACTCGTATGTATGTGACGTACCTACTTACATGTAGATAGATATATGGAATATTTTGTCGAGTTATGCGTTATAAATAACACGGGTACTATTAATAGCATGGTGGACGCGGAAGTAGCTCGGGGTTGCCCACCTCCACGATATTTGTGGAAGTGGGTCGGCTCTGTGCACGTAGCGCCTGAATGTTACATATTATTATGTACATTACATCGATCCGCCCGGTGCAGCGGTGACCGACGGCGACGGCGACACGTGGTCACTCTGTTGGCTCATCACAGTGTACAGGGTGTACCTACGTACACTAAGGGGTGTTCCCCACAGCTACAGTAGCAACACTTACGTGGCCCAATAGAAAACTACCAAGGACATCAATACTCGAGTTGACTCGGTGCGGCGCGGCGGTTTGTTCTTATGTACACAAAGTAATTATGTAGGTATTACATACATTTTACATAATAACGTTATCAGTACGTCGCCTTTACCGATTACCTCGTTATCTAGTATAAATGTGGCTCGTGTACCAGGGTGAAGGCGACGCGACGGCTGCACCGGACTTGACATTGCCCGCCACATCGCGTTCATCCGCCAACAACTAATTATTGTTGTATGCCGCTATAATTTGTATTCAAAACTTCCATATTGCTTGTATACATAGGTAGGTGCCTATTTGCGGTTTGGTTTGTCGTTTGGTATTGTGGAGCTACCAGCGTGCGGTCAGTGCGCAGTGGGCAGCAGCGCGCCGCACGCGCGGGTGGACCTCGCCACTATCTGACAAAGTCGAACCTTAGTAGATATTATTATAAATTATTTACTTTGTCTTGACTCGAACTTAACCATTGTAAAAATTTGTACATAATATAAATATTTTATTTTGAAACAATTCCTGAAAAGCTATTTTCTTTGAAACCAAAGTCCTTATAAAGTTACCAAGTAGTAGGTGCAGGCAGCAGGTGTGATGTAGCTGTGTGGCAGGGTGATCTGATTGGTTACTATTAGTAGGTATGAACATGAGCACACGCACAGGTACAGAAGACCTCAGATCGGACTGAAGAGAAATAATGATTATCGCTGAGACAGTCTCTAATAATAATAATAATATATATAGTAGGTAGGTGGGTACATGACGTTTATTATGTGTGTGTTGTAGGCGGGTCAGTTGTTGAGCGGTTATCTGATAACATCAGCTCACATAATATCTACTATTAGTAGCCGACTATCACTGTTATGTTCATTTGTTGATGACGAGTGTGAGAGGGCGTGACCGTATCTTATATATGAATATGAATGCATTCTCAACTAATCTACTATGTCTCAACGTATTTGCTTAGGAAAGGACAAAATAAGTTGTTTCAAAGTTAACGGCAACACAGTAACGTGTAGGAGTGTTGAACTGATGAAGACGATTCTAGAGAGAAACCTCTAAGTAATCACTATACATACTCAGTTAAAAGTATGTTTATTTATCCTTTTATAGCTAGGTATATGTATAATTCTTGTGTGCGTGTACCAATATGCCACTGATCTCCTAAACAGCTGGCACTGGGTGATTTAGATGCACAATTAGACCCGGTAGGTGGTGCTCGGGTGCCAGGTTTATTTTTTCGACTTGACCAAAGAAACGTCTGCCGTCTGATTACGTATTAATATCTACCTAGCATTGCTCTTTCCATAGTTCGTTGTGCCACTTGGATCTTGTGCGTAATCTCTTTTATCAGAGTCCATGTTTAGCCACCGCACGCGAGGACTTTACATTTGATAATAATTACAATATATGTCACTAAAGGGCAGAAGCTAATTTAATTTATGATGGTTTATAACGATCGGTAATATGTCACACACACACACACACACACACACACACACACACACACACACACACACACACACACACACACACACACACACACACACACACACACACACACACAAACAAATACAAATAGCACAAACTTATAACATGACCGTCGATCGTATCTGTACCTTATATATGTATGTACCTACCCTGTACCCCTGTGTGTGACGCGTGTGCAGTCGCTGCCGCCGCAAGCCAACACGACCTTCAGCGTGGTGTACCTGGGGCGGCGCGAGGGGGCCGTCTACGCGCACCTCTACATACACACCTCGTTAGGAGTACATAAGTATCCAGTAAGTGTTGTTCTATTACCTATATATTTATTTACCTACAAGGGGAAACTAGAATATGTCAACGACCATCAATAAATATATCTTACTCAGTGAGGTTTACTGTAGAATGGTTGTATTTGCTCACTAGTGTGGTTTCTATAATCAAATCAAATACATTTATTTGCAAGGATGTAGTACAATGCAGGTGATAATATTCGATACATTCTACCGTAACAATGGTGTGCAAAAAGTGAAAGAAGTCACGCAATATGTTGTCGTGCGCGCCCTACGTACGTACGTACTGTAATTACTCTAATTGTAAAATAAACTTTGTGTTTCAAACACGTATTCGTTTTGTATTTTAATTTTTATATTGTTAATAATAGATAACTGCAAACATATCAATAGTTACAAAGTTTTTGAACTATAACGATGTTATATCGTGTGAAACTGTATGTAATGTGTGCGGCGTGACGTCAGGTGTCAGCGGTGGGCGTGGCGAGCGAGTGGGGGGTGTGGCCGATGGTGGGCGTGCGCGTGCCGCTGAACGCGACCGTCGAGCCGCTGCTCACCATGTACAACCCCACCGACCAAACTATACAGGTACTATGTTGTTTCATAATCGAGCTACATATTCCTTTGTTGCTCTATATAATTTGAACACAAAGTTCGCTAAAATGTCGCCGGATGTGGTAGGTATTTAATGTATAATACATGCTGTATATACAATGTTTAGTTTATCGAACACTCAACCATTATGTAATTATTAGTTGATTAGTTATTAGTAGAATAATATGACCTCTTTTTTGTTGCTTAATTGGATTGTTACGGAATACAGTTGAAAATTGTCATAAATTTGAAATAAGTTTATTTTTTTATTATTTATGTTTTGCGGGTATAATGAAATAGTTTGTCCTCCCGTTTCCCGCTTCCCGTGTCGGACGCGGGACGGGCGTGTGGCGCGGGTGTGAGAGTGAGGTGAGTGAGGTGCGCGCTTGCAGGTGAGCGAGGTGTACTCGTCGGGCGCGTGGCTGGGGCTGGCGCTGCCGGAGGGCGGCGCGGCGGCGGCGCGCGGCGCGTGGGCGCTGCCGCCGGGCGCGGCGCGCGCGCTCGTGCGCCTGCGCCTGGCGCCGCCGCGCGCCGCGCACGCGCTCACGGCCTACATCCGCATCAAGGCCAACGTGACGGGCGGCGGGCTCGTCGTGTGCGTGGAGGCGCGCCCCGCGCCGCCCGGCGAGTACGCCAGCCCGCTGCAGCTGCGCCTGCGCACGCGCGGCTCGCGCGACCCCGCCGACGTGCTGACCGTGGCCGTGGGCAACAGCGCGGCCGCGCCCGTGGCGCTGGCGGCCGCCGTGTGGGCGCCGCGCTGCGACCCCGCGCCGCCCGCGCACGCGCACGCGCACGCGCCGCCGGACTCCGTGCACGCGCACCTGGTGCACTACGCCGACGTCAAGGGCCTCGCCAACGGGAACGGGGTCAAGTCGGAGGGCGTGCACGTGTCGCTGCTGCGCTCGCAGCTGGAGCCGCACCAGCAGCTCACGCGCACGGCGCAGCTCACCTTCGACTGTAAGTGTGCGGAGCGACGCGGGCGTGCAGTCCCTGTAGGCCGACCGAGTATGCGTGTTGTAATGTTGTTGGTCGGTGTCAGATGCGAAGATGTGGGCGGGCTACGGCGGTGGCGGCTCGGAGGGAGCGTGGTGCGGCGGCTGGGTCGTGCTGGGCCGCGCCGCGCTGCCGTACAGCGTGCGCGTGCTGCCCGGCACGCTGGAGCTCGTGCCCGCCGCCGCGCAGTACGTACACCACTACACACACGTCACACACTACACACACTACACACATACAGTACGGTATATACCTACACATTGCATTGTGTTACAGTTTCGTGACGGCCAATCGGGAGGAAGCGTTGTCAGTGCGAGACCTGCGCGTGCGCAACGATTTTCCGTTGCCGGTGCATGTAACGAGTATAGAGTTAGGACCCGACGTTGATAAATATTTTGAGGTTAGTATTGCAGTTCAGACTACAGTAGTAGTCGAGTAACCGGCAGTTTGTGACGTAGTACCTATGGAGTTTATAATATTAACTATCAAGGTAATGAATAGGAAAGCATTTTTTGGTCAAAATAAAATAATTTGAGTATTCAACTTTCTACATAGTATTTATCACATAGAATACAAATTACATAAAATTAATAAAGAAAAGTATTCTTTTTGACTAGTGTAATTTATGAATTTTTATTTTTTTTTACAAATAATCAAATATTGTATTTAAAGGTATTAATTTATAAATAAAATATCTGATTGAGGTCGCAGTTCTGGTTCAAAAGATTGGCCACATTTCTACGCTGGATTGCAAGGCTAATACGTTGACCCAAGTAAAGGCCAGTGCCTCATGGTCCTAGAAATTAATAATACTTTAAATACTTTGTACTTTTTAATTAAATATGATAAATAAATACGTTTGATTCGATTTGGGTCCCCGGTGCACAGGTGGAGCCCAAGACGCCGGTGGTGGTGGCGCCGGACGACACGGCGGGCGTGGTGCGCGTGCGCATGCGGCCGGACGCGCCCGCCGCGCCGCTCGGCACGCACCTGCTCGTGCGCACCAACGTGACCGACTACACGCTGCCGCTCTACGTGTACAGCGGCCGGTTCGACCTAGTGAGTGGGCGCGCCGCACCGGTACGTCGTGCCGCGCGCCGAGCGAGTCGGTAAGAGTGCGCTCGTGTGTGCAGGAGTGGGAGTGGCCCAACTCGGCGGACGGGCGGCTGCGGCTGGGCGCCGTGAGCGTGTCGTCCACGCGGCGCGTGGCGCTGGCGCTGCACAACCGCGGGCCCGCGCCGCTGTGCGTGCTGCGCCTGCGGGCCGCGCTGCCCGGCGCCGGCGCGTCGCTGGAGTTGCGCACCGGCGCGCCGCGCTGCGTGCCGCCAGGCGGCGCCGCGCGCGCGCTGCTCACCGTGGTGGCGCCGGCGCGCGAGGGCGCGCTGGAGGGGCACGTGCTGGTGGCGGCCACCACCACCACCACCGGCACCACCACCACCACCGCCGAGGTGCGCGCGCCCGTGCTGCTGGCCGCGCACCGGGGCCGCGTGCTGGCGCCGCCGCTCACGTTCGGTGACGCGGCGCCGTACGCGTGGGCCGAGGCGCCGCTCGTGCTGGACAGCAGCATGGCGCTGGCGATGCGCGTCGTGGACGTGTCGCTGCCGCCCGACAATGTCGCCCTCTCCTACAAGTGAGTTGCGACTCGATTCGAATCCTTGTGATGGTATTTCGTTTTAGCTGAATAGTTTTACATTCGGTGTCGTTCTAATACAAACTACACGAGTCAGCACAAAAAATATCATATTCTTTCATTGTACGAACGGTAAAAAAAATAATTATTTAACATTTCTCCTCGGTGGTAAGAACGATTCGATTGTCGTACCTGAATGGATTGACCGAATTCGACTCTGTGCGCCGTCTACAGTTTTACGTTAAAAGTTCTGCTGTATGTAAACCGAATTTTGATAAATCGTTCAACGACACGATTTTACTTCGACAACATGGAACTTCAATACGTCTGTATCTTAAGTCCAACTCTACTGTACTCCAACAAAAGTATTTTTTTTACAGGATTTAATTTAGAAACAATAAGAGTTTGATAACATTCTTCTTAAACAACAATGCTACTCCGACTTTACTCATATTCCATAAACACTACTCTAACCTTCTGTATGTCAACAATATCCTAAATCAAAATCGAATCATATCTAAGACATGATGCCACTTCGAAATTATTACTAATAATGTTACTAAACGATTTTGCAGTAGCATCGTATTTGGTTTGCAGTAGCATCGTATTTGGTTTGCAGTAGCATCGTGTTTGGTTTGCTGAAATGTAGTTTGGGAGTTTTACTAGATATAACGTAGATTTGAAAAAAATACAGGTCTAGAAACTTTATTTGATAGCTTATCTTTTTATTTCTTATTTAATTATTGTTAGAACATGTACATCGTCAAATTGTTCGTCGGTTTCTGTTACCTACTTATTGTAATTGTAGACAAAATTATTGGCTGGAAGTTTCCTTAAGGTATCTTTTAAAAATGAAACACATTTAATGATTCTTATTATACCGAGTGTCGAGTCAGTCGGTGTAACGTGAGGTTGAGGAAAAGAGAGGTAGGGCACCATACTAGCGAGCAAGCCCGACTGGGGAAGGACCTCCACCTTACAGAAAACCACAGCCAAATGACTACACACAGCGGTGTAGTTGTGTTCCTGTGTGTGAGTACAGGTCTCCAGCGCTTATTTAGGAATGCGTTTTGAAAGATACGTATTCCTATCCCAGGGTTACTTCTATCTTAAAGCCCTGGTGTAAAAAAATGGGTTGGCAACACGCAAGTGATACCTCTGGTAATGCAAGCGTCTATAGGCTACGGATACTGTTAACATCAGATGGGCCGTATGCTTGTTTGCCACCCAAGTAGTATAAAAAAAAAAAAAAAGGTAACGTGTCGTGACGTCGCAGGCCCGCCGCGGACGAGGCGGCTCGCGAGGTGACGCCGGGCCGGCACACCGTCGGGACCGTCGTGTTCGCGCCGGAGAAGCTGTGCCAGCCCAACTGTTACACGGGGCTCCACCTCGACTCGGAAGGTACGTGCCGCGGGGTGTCGGGCGGGTGGCGGGCCACCAGTGACGTGAGTGACGTGTGTCGTGCGCGTGCGCAGAGGGCGTGGCGTGGGCGCGGCGCGGCGGCTCGGCGGCGCTGGGCGCGGACGCGGCGCTGCTGGCCGCGCGCCTGGCGCAGTACCGCGCGCACGCCGCGCAGCACAACCTGTCGCTGCACGCGCACACCACGCACGCCGTGCAGGTGGCGGCCGCGGGGGCCGCGCGCGCCGCCTGGCCGCGCCTGGCCGCCGAGCCCGGCGCGCAGCCCGGCCACGCGGGGCTGGCGGGCGTGGGCGGCGCCGTGCCGCTGCGCGTGCGCGCGCGCAACCCGTCGCGCAGCCACGCGCTGCTGCTGCAGGCCGTGGTGGCCGCGCTGGAGCCGGCGCACCCGCCGCTGCCGCCCGCGCCGCCCTGCCGCGCCGAGCCGTGCCAGCTGGCGCAGGACGCCTTCCGCCTGCTGGACTGGCGCGCCACGCGCGGCCACGTGCGCGCCTGGGCCGAGGGCGCCGAGCCCGCCGCCGACGGCGCCGACCTGCCGCTGCTGCTGCTGGCGCCGGACGCCGAGCTGGAGCTGAAGCTGAGCTTCGCGCCGCAGGAGCCGCGCCCGCTCACCGCCTACCTGTACCTGAGGTATGCTCGTGCGCGTGCGCGTGCGCCCGGCTCGTGCGCGCGCACGTCTCGCTGACGCTCGCTCGTGTGCTCGTTGCAGGAACAACTTGACGATCCTGGAGGCGGTGCAGCTGTCGGGGCTCGGCGCGTACCCCAGCTTCGAGCTGGGCGGCAGACCTCCCGGCACCGACACGCCGCTACTCTTTGAGGTACGCACTTTTATTATACTACATTTAACTTATTTCAATAAAAAACGGCATCTATAATAATAATGATTACTTTGCGTAAAGTTGATACAGTATGAATCTTAATTCATCAACTCCCGTTTTCCACAAAGTTAGATTTTGTTTGAATAATATTTTAATGTCAGGTGATCATGAAAATACCGTTCTGGCAGGGTTTTCGCGGATGTGTCATCCTCCCTTAAATATGAGTTTCCTAAATATTCAAATTACTCATAATGGTAAATCCAAGTTTTATCCCAAGTCACAATCCGGTCCAAAATGGCTTCTTTGTTCTCAGCATAGAGGTCAAAAAACTCTCGACAACACGCAACTCATCGCTGCTTCTGATGTGGCGTGAGCAATATCGGTACCCACCTTGCGCTCACCTTTGACATGCCAAGGTTGTCGTGTAGCATATTTAAAATGGTTTAGATCGGATCTAAACCATTTTAAATATGCTACAATCATTTCTACAAGTTGTTTCTTCTTTAAACGGGCATCTTCCAATATAAATTGTTCAACTTTATCGACGTTTTCTGCTGTGATCGCTTCAATAGGCCGCCCTGCACTGGGGTCGTCTTCTAGTGAATCTCTGCCGTGCTTGAAGAGGTTGTGCCACTTTAAATCATGGTTTTACCAGGGCAAGAGTCCCCGTAAATAGAAGACATCTCTTCAAAAATGGTTTGAGGAGGATTTCCTTGCTTGGTAAGGAAATTGATGACAGCACGAAACTCGATTTTCTCCATTTTTCTAGTTTTCTTCCGGATTACTTGTTTGATCGAAGATAATTCAATGAATAATGACCCGATTTTTATAAAACTTGGTATTTATACTCATAAGTAGTCAGTTTTTTTCAAATGCGCCAAAACTGTTTTGTGGTCAAGTCCCAGTTCTTCAGCTACGTCGTAACTACTGATATGCCGATCTTGCTCCATTTTTTCAAAAATAGCATCCATTTTATCCGTAATAGGGCGACGTGCATCTTTGACATCAAAATTTCCGGATTGAAAACGCTTAAACCAAATTTGTGCTACTCTCACAGACACTGCACTAGGTCCATAAACATCGCAATTGTTTTTCGCGGCTCGCGTTGCATTTTTACCTTTTTTGTAGTAAAATTTTAAAATGTATCGAATTTCTTTTATTATTAGATTCACTCAATTTAATTAATTTCAAATTTAAACTTTAAATGATACCAAAACCAGATACAAATAGCCAAAGGGCCAAAGAGATTTTATTACAATGCAATGTTGGGACTTGGTGGTCAAAGTAAAAGATGTTGTTTACTCTAATGTCAGAGGTTTAATGAAATTAACTTACATACTATCTTACATTATATATTATAAGTGAATAAGTGATGGGGGGCAATGCGTCACACACTACACCTCCCCCCTTTTAAAATTTAAAAAAAAGTTTTAATTTTTTTTTTAAACTTAAACTATAACAACATTTTAAAAAGACAATAAAAACATAAAATAAATTTTTCTTAATTTATTAATGTTATTCTCTAGTCCTGTTGACAATATAAATACAATTTATTACAATCAAATTTTTATATAGGACAATTTCATTTTTTTTTAGTGCACATTAGATTTAGTATAAAGTGTAGTTTTAATTATATGTAGTAATTAATATAATAACGGAAATATTAAACATAGGATTTTAGTTTTTTTTAAATAATTATATAAAATATGCCACACACTACAACAAGTTCATACATACTATAATGCGAAAAGACTTTTTCCCCAACCTAATATATATTTTTTTAATTATCAGATAAGGCAAATCCCTCCAGATAATCGTCAGATTATGAGACATATATTGTTCATCTTTATGTCCTAGACGTGGGACATAAAGATGAACCATATATTATCTAATCTGACGCTTGAGTATGTCAAAATGGTGATTTTTTGCCATATTCTAAAAATGGCCGCGAGTTTGCGTCACATCCAAATCGTCAGATTATATATAAGATGAGAACTTTTTTTAGGTTCACTTAACATCCCCTTAGAAAATCTGACGCGCTCGATTAAATTATTTTTGAATTGATAACTTCTTTTGGCGCACCGCACACAGATTTCACTAGGTAGTAAGTTAGGCTGATCCGTCACGCTCGGGTGAACTCGGGACAGCCGAGTGTACCCGAGCTCTTCGATGTTGTGTCGCTGTGTTTAGTATATTCAATTCATACGTAATAATTGTCTTTATTAATTTAATAGTTATTATTTATTTATTTAACAATTTTAGGAAAACTTACAGCTAAATTAATATTATAGACAGAGTTGAATAGAAAGAAGAAGGCCAATTAAAAGTTTTCGCAGATAACAGAAAGTAGATATTAATAAAGGTATACAATTATATAGTAACATGCAGTTAGAAGATAAGGAATAGACATAATTACAATAGGTTTAAGATGGGAAGAAAGAGTTACACAGACTTTTTTTGAGTTGATTGCTACTGTGCGTGTATAGGTCTATATCAACACTCCGGCATGCCTCGTTAAACATACGACTCGCTCGAATTAAGTAGGTGTTTTGCCTGTACGTTGTTTTGGCTGTCGGTGTATGTAATAAGAGTGGCCTGCGTAGGGACACAGATGGCACACGCAGCTCTATTTTGCTCACCAATTCACTGGTATCTATTGAACCATTGGCGATACTTGCCAACAGTGAAACATCCGCAATTTTTCTTCTTTCCTCTAATGGAAGAAGATGAAACTTTTTACACCTGCTGTAATAATTTGGTAGATAGCAATTAGACCGATATTGAATGTATCTCAGAAATTTCCTCTGTATGGCCTCCAAACGATTCTTGTAGATGTTATAAATCGGGTTCCAAACTTGGGAGGCGTATTCAAGGTGACTGCGAACGAATGAACAGTACAGAATTTTTATAGTTTTAATGTTGTTGAAGTCGGCTGAGACTCTAAAGACGAAACCAAGCGAGCGGGAGGCTTTATTTACTATGTTATCAATGTGCACGTCAAACAATAGTTTAGAGTCAAAGGTCACCCCGAGATCCCTTATAGTATTCACTCTAGCTAATGTGGTGTCTAAGAGCTTGTAGGTGTGACTAATAGGGATGGGTTTACGGGTGAATGTGCTAATATTACATTTAACAGGATTGAGGTCGAGCTTGTTTCTTAAACAGTACAACTGAAACCTCTGTAGGTCCTCTTGCAGTAGCATAGCATCATCAACAGAATTAATTTGTTTCATTATTGGTACGATTGGTACAATTAAAATATTTAACATTGTGAGGTTAGTGTGTGTAGTTAGCGGTTTATTGTGTTAATATTATATATTGAAAAAAACATTATAGACATTATAAAAAACACAATTATTGTTATTATTATTATAAAGATTGATTCGATCATAAATATATGTATATGTAATATTATTAAAAATTAACCTTACTTTTATTCTCGGTTAACTTTTACTGTCCCATATTCAAAAATAAATATATTTTTTATTTATTTATTCAGGATACAAATAGTCATACACGTCATTCAAGTTGAGAAAGTAAATCACAAAAAGACCAAGTAGATCCATTACACAGTTAATGATTTAGTAATAAGCTAATTTGTAGAATGACTAGTTATGTGAAAAGTATTGCGAGAACGTGAGGAGACTCTTGGGATGTTAAACACGATTTGTCCAAGTAAATCAGTAGAATTAATTTTATTATTTATAATTTTGTAAAGAAATACTTCATCTAGATAGGTGCGACGCTTCTGTAAAAAAGTTAAGTTATGCCTTTTTGAAGCACTTTCATAATCTATAAATGAGTGTCCAGTTCGATAGTCTAAAGATTTTAGGAACTTATTTTGAATTTTTTCAATGCGTGAAATATGAACTCATATTGGGGATTCCATATAACCGATGCGAACTCTAAGATACTACGGACTAATGAATTACACATAACTTTATATGTAAAAGATTGTTTAAATGGTCTAGCAAGACGAAGAATCATTCCAAGTTGCTTAAAGGCTCTAGAGGTTATATCGTCGATATGAGTATTAAATTGCAGTTTGTTTGACTCGCAAATCTCTGACTTGTTCAACGCGCTTTAATGTCTTAGATCACGACAGAGGCCTAAATATAGGCGATCTAAATAACTCTGTCACCAGGTTGGCCACTAACCAAACTATAAGAACAAGAAGAATGTCTTACCGGATATAGCATAATCAAACTTTATTTGATTCCGTTTACGTGTGAAGTCTCTGGTGTAGAGATTACTTTGAAATTTTTCGTGTCATCTGTATAAAGAAGATGATCGGAATCTTGGAAGCAAGAGCCTATGTCGTTAATATAGATAGTGAACAGAAAAGGGCCTAAATGCAAGCCCTGAGGATTTCTGGAAGGGACTTCTAGGAATTTGGAAGTGTAACCCTTCAAAGCCACCGCTTGACTTATCTTTATAATATTTTTGAGACACAAGTTATTTTTAATGAGTAATAATAATAGGAGGTTCTGAGTTTGAATATCGTTTTTTTCATTATGGGCATGGGGTCTCATCAGGTACAAATTAAAATTGGTACGAATAAATAATATATCAATAGATGGAGTTACATATTATATCGATTTGCGTTATTTACGTTTGTGTAAATTTTAATAATAATTCAAAAAATATGTTCTGATATAAAACCGTCTACAAAAATCAAATTCCAAGAGTGGACATAAATATGGGATTTGAATCCAGTATCATCGGACCGTTGGACTAATTCCACAGAATGCTAATATTCCATCCATTAATGACATTGACAGTCCGATGAAGTTTTTACTTTTGCCGTGTCTTAAGCACATACTCTTTTTTTTCCCATTTCAACCTCTAAGTACGACCATCCCCATCGTGCAAACGATCAGATTAACATACGTACATTATTAAAAATACGTAGGACATGGATGTTATCAATATTTGACGCGCTCGAGTGTCCATACAACCGTTTTTTTTGCATTTTTGAAAATCTATAGCCGCTTCCCCCACCGATGAAAAGGATACATTATATAACAATTTTTATCTTTTTATCACCCAAGTTTCGGAATTCAATAGGTGTTTACGACGGACGGCCGAGTATAGACGCCCTACTACTAGCACTGTCCGGCAGGTGTCGTCGTGCGCGGAGAGCGGCGCGGGCGGCGGCGGCACGGTGCGGCGCACGCTGCTGGCGCGCAACACGGGGCGCGTGCGCGTGCGCCTGCGCGACTGGCGCGTGGCCGGCGCGCCGTGCCAGGCGCGCGGCTTCCGCGTGTCGCCCTGCGCCGCGCTGTCGCTGGCGCCCAACGAGTCGCGCCCGCTCACGCTCGCCTTCACGGCCGACTGGACGCTGGCGCGCGTGCCCGCCACGCTCACGCTGCGCTCCGAGCTGGGCCGCGCCAGCTTCGCGCTGCAGGCCGCCGCGCCCGCGCGCCTGCTGCCGCGCTGCGCCGCGGCCGCGCGGCCCGCCTGGGAGCCGGCGCTGCGGGCCGCCGGCTCGCTGCTGGCGCTGGCCGCGCTGGCGCTCGTGCTGGCCGCCGCGGCGCTGGACGCCGAGCGCGAGCTGCGCCGCGCCCGCGCCGCGCGCCCGCCGCCGCCGCCCGCGCCGCGCCAGCCGCTCGACCTGAGGGCGCTCGCCCACGCCCACGCCCACGCGCACGCGCACGCGCCGCAGGTACTTACTAGATTGAAAATACACCTAATTAGAAAGAAAGAAAGAAATTACACAATGATTTACATAAAAAAATAGATCAATCAAATCAAATTAATCAATCGTATATAAAATGATTAAGGAAATAGTCTAGTTTAACATTATTTTTTCATCACACTGACTAACGGTCGAGATGTGATGTTAGATATATAATTTTAACAAAAAAAAACCGACTTCAGTACGGCAAGTTGTAAAATTTTCAAATATTTGTTAGTTAATTAATAATGGGACCAAACTGGAAGTATGTCCAGTCAGACAAAAAAATAATTTTTCAAATCGGTCCATAAATGACGGAGTTATGCAGTAACAAACATAAAATACACACGAATTGATAACCTCCGCTTTTTGAAGTCGGTTAAAAATCATCAATATTCATATATCTACCCCTTAAGCCACTGAACCGACCGTCCAAGTCGCTGAATTTTAATATCTAGGATTATTTTACATTGTATACAATGCAATAATATGCTTATTGTTTGTGTGTTCTTCCATACAAAATAAAATATATAGTTTGATATCACTAATCTAAGACATTTTAAGAGAGGTAGGGCACCATACTAGCGAGCAAGCCCGACTGGGGAAGGACCTCCACCTTACAGAAGACCACAGCCAAATGACTACACACAGCGGTGTAGTTGTGTTCCTGTGTGTGAGTCTGTACTCACATGCATTCCTAAATGAGCGCTGGAGACCTGTGTCTCCAGCGCTCATTTAGGAATGCGTTTTGAAACAAACGTATTCCTATCCCAGGGTTACTTCCATCTTAAAGCCCTGGTGTAAAAAAATGGGTGGCAACACGCAATACCTCTGGTAATGCAAGCGTCTATAGGCTACGGATACTGCTTAACATCAGGCGGGCCGTATGCTTGTTTGCCACCCAAGTAGTATAAAAAAAAAAAAAAAAAAAAAAAAAAAAAACATAAGTATGTAAGTAGTAGGTTCTACAGTACTAGCCATTTTATACCAAAATATTTTTGGATTTAAATACTAATAGTTTTGAAATGCACTTGAATTGTTTCGTCATCATATATCATATAGACGTTAAAAATCGAATAATTATGTAATATGAGAACCCTCGTGACAACAACGACGTTAGCGAATACAACAAACGACCCCACCACCTACTTTGGTTTGCCCGCTTCCGTTGTAGAAATTTCGACTTGAAAATGAACCCCGTGGCCGCGCGAAAGCTATGCATGAAACATTATATATTATAATCGTAGATCACCGTAGACCACTGTGCGGCCGGTATATTTGGATGATTATGTGATACGACGAGTTTCGCTCGGCAGGTCCCGCCGGCGGTAGCGGCGCGGCGGGCACCGGCGCGGCGGCGGCGAGCGGCGCGCCCGCCCCCCGACCCGGCGGCCGAGCGCCGCGCCTTCGAGCGCTGGCGCCACGAGGTGCTGCGCCGCCCGGACGACGACGACGAGCGCTCCTCGGAGGACAACGAACTTTCTTCGCCCCCGCCGGCGCCCGCGCGCCCCTCCGCCGAGCCCGCGCCCCAGCCCGACGACGACCCGCCCGTCACCAACGATGGTTACGAGGCCGATCCTGAGACCGAGGACCGCCGGCCCGGCAGCGGCGACGACGACGCCGCCTCGACGGGCTCCGGCTCCGCGTCCGCCTCCTCCTCCTCGCCTACCGCCGACGTCGACGAGCCCGACGACGGCGACGACCGAGACGATCGTGACGATCGTGACCGCAGTCCGCCGCGGGACCGGGCCGAGCCCGCGCGGGGCGACGACTCCCCGGCCCCGGTGCCGCGGGGAGCGCCCCCCGTGGACGTGCCGGCGCGCCCCGCCCGGGCGCGCCGCGAAGCCGGCGAGACGCCCCGGCGCGGCGACAGGAGCAGGGCGTTCGAGAGCGGCTCGCGGCCCGCCACCGCCAAGCACCACGCGCGCAAGGACAAGGTGTCCAAGAGGCGCGAGCGGCCGGCCGCGTCGCCCCCGCGCTCGCCGGCCCGCGGGGCGGACGCGCGCGCGCCGGGCCCGCTGCTGTGGGGCGCGTCGTGGAGCTCGGTGGTGGCGGCGCGCGGGGCGGGCGGCGGCACCGGCGCGGCGGGCCCCGCGCCGCTGGCTCCCATCGGCTCGGACGTGCGGCGGCGCGCCGAGCCCGCGCCGGCCGACAACTCGCTGTTCTACTTCAACGGAGACCCCACCCACACGCCCCCGCGGGACCCCGACTTCACGTGGCGCCCCCCGCCGCAAGTCGATCGCCCCACCTTCTCGCCCTCTCGAGACTTTTTAGGTGACACTTTGAACTATCCCTTTTGTCTCGTAGTAATACATACCGCCCTTATTAGTCTAGTCATTGAAGGCACAACATTTTCATAAAAAAATGGTTTAGGTTTTACTTACCTTCTAGTTCAAATATGAGCCTGCTGTGCTGGGGTAGGTTTTACCTTGATTTATTATTATGATTTATTAAGCAAGACATTGATAAATACGAAACCGTTTCAAGTCGAAAAGTTTGACTTCCTGAAAAAATGAGAAGGTGAAAGTTACCTCCGGCATAGGGTTAAATTTCTGAAAACCGTCATCGGAGTATATCGAGTGTCGCCCTACGACAGTTTGACGATATATGCGTGTCGTTTCGCAGACGAAGGGGCGGGCGTGGGCAACGGCTCGTTCCACTCGCTGAACTCGGTGTGGGGCTCGACGCTGGAGCCGCGGCCCGCCGCCGCCGCGTGGCTGTGGGGCGGGCTGGGCGCGGGCGCCGAGGGCCCCGCCGTGCGGCCGCCGCCCGGGTTCGGCGCGCCGGCCCGCCCCGTGCGGCCCTACGACCCGTTCCGCTCGCTGGCCTCCATCTGGGCCCCCGGCGCGCTGGACTGGCGCGCCGACTCCCCGCCGCCGGGGCCGGGCGCGCCGGACGAGCCCGCCGCCCACAACTAGTCTAGTCACCCGCCCGCTCTAGTCGCGACTCGTGCGCATTACGGATAACGTGTTACAGTGATTCCTACTCGATTGTCTGCTCAAGACTGAATTAAACTTACAATATCTCAATGATAACCTGACTCTTATTTATCCTCAAATGCGACGAAGGGACGACAGTCCAGTGACCTATCCTTGGTCGAATAAATAAATACATCGCCCAACTGCCTTCCTATTCTTATAATGTTATAATATTAGTAATATAGCAGAAAGTCGTGTTTTGGATTTTATAACATGTTGGCAATTTTTTTTTTTTTAAGTAATTAAAATTTAAATTTTTTGGTAGTTATAAAAATAACCTAACTAGAGTACCTCTTGAGTGAGGGTGTTAAGCCTTATTATTATTTTCCACTTATTTCATTTACAAATATTATCTGATTATATTATCCTGTTTACCAACTAATAATTCTGCTAAAAACAAAACTTCAGCAAATATTTTAATGTTATATTATCTAGTTCACAAATAAGTATCTTCAGCTGATTTAGTTGGTGACTAGGGAGGCTGTCGGTTTGTTTTTACAAAATAACGTTTTAGCAAGGTTTTATAGTTGACCAAACATTTGAAATACATGTGTGCCTTACGGAAACTCAACCAAATTATAAAACCAGAAAAAAATGTTTTTGACAAATTTAATCAGGGGATTTTTCTTATATAAATAGTAACGTAAACAAAATAAATACTATTAATTATTTGTCTTTATTTAGTCGGTACCTAGCTAAGTAGTCGCCAACTGCCGGAAGTACTTGTTAACAACTTGCTCCACTGTTTCAAATATACAAGGACTAAGGAGTGATGTAATCCTCAGTCATAGGTGTGCTATAATGAGCCACAGGTACATATAAAGTGCACCCTAATCCCACATTTATAGTACACACGCAAGGGTACTGTGACGGTTAACATTTGCGGCAGATCTTTATCAAACATTCAATGTCCTCACAGTCCGGCAACTTTTTATTCTTCTAATAATTTTTAAGTCACAATTGCTAACTAATTTCGATCTTTTATATATAACCATTACAAAACGCCGCAAACATCAAAGTTATACAACACTAGCGGACCTGGCAGACGTCCTACCCGGAAAACTCGATATACCGACAGCAGCGCCACCTACCGAGTCCAATTGTGAATCTAAGCCATCCGGGGCCCTACCCAAACACTAATAAATAAGACATGCTTAAATAATTAAATAAATCGGTGACACTTCGTTAACATTCACATCTACACTTACGAACACTTGCCTGTCTCTCTTTCAAATATGTACACACACACACACACACAGTCAACTTCACTTTAAATAGTTACTTATAATAAATATACTATTATAGATTCGTCGGTTTTACCTGCTTCAGACACCAGACTCTCACAAAGGAACGAAGATTGCTGTATCTGTATTATACCTATGAGTAAATTTTATTGTTATTCGCATATAAAGATGACTGAAAATGATTGAATCGGTCTCTGACCAATTGGCTAATGATTGATTAAGAGCCTTGACTATTCAATCGGTTGGTTGGATTTAACATTTTCATTGATATTTATCTCTTTATATGTGAAGTATATCCTTACTAATATTATAAATGTGAAAGTTTGTGAGAATGGATGTATGGATGGATGTTTGTTACTCTTTCACGTAAAAACTACTGAACGGATCTGGATGAAATTTGGCACAGAGATACATTATGGTCTGGAATAACACAGGCTACTTTTTACAGCGATAACCGACATCCACGCGGGCGGAGCCGCGGCCAACAGCTAGTACTATATACTGTAGTGCGTATCGAGCCATGCTCATATGCGATTCCGTAGGGATTGTTTTATTGCGTGCACATTTAACAAAAATGATCTCAAAGTGAAAACCCTCATGGCCATAGCCTACCTGTTGGGAGAAACGCAGACATGCGCAGCGCCTAGTACAATTTAATTTAATAGCAACACTCACATACGCATACAGTATGTATAATTTACTCTGTGGTCCCTTGCTTCTACGGTTGACATTTTGATAGTTCTATGTCATTGTTAATTAAGCTAAAATAAATAGTTTTCTACAGTTGAAAGTCTTGATCTTTTCTTATTTCATCACTACCATTTCGTTTTAATTAAAATGTATGGTCAGGACAAACAACTATGTTTAGGCTCTTTTTGATTCCGTCCAGAACAAACCTGCTTGATGGGATAGCACAGTCCTGCCTGATAGGTGTCACTGTCGTCTATGTACATATTATGTTAAAATATTCTGCCTTGTTTAGGATCTGATGGATTACTGTATTGAGTTGGCCCAAGATATAGAAAATGTGTATTTTTAAAAAGATAGGAAATAGATTCTCTGAACATATCTTACTGTCATAATTTAATTACCGTATAAATTTATATGAAGTGTGTTAGTTAAAGAGTGCAAATAACGTGGTGCCGAGCCGCAAACTGTGGGACACTTAATACCATGACCCACCCGCATGCTCTGATCGATACCTGCACCTCAGAGGAGCTTGGACGTTACTGGAAATGCAAAAATGTGGCAAAGTTCTGAGCCGACATAATTTAAAAAAAACCAGTGGATTGTACTTACAATAATATATTAGGATGTGAACATTTAAAACAATGCTCTATTATATCTTATAATGACACAAACAAAAATGTTCATTTTTTACATTTTCTTGTACCTACTATAATCATTACAGAATGAATGAATATAGCTACAAAAATACCATTTTATACAATGATATTACAAAGAAAGAAAGATAAGCTAGCTTCATACTGAGCGGTGTTCAGTGTTGTTCCCATGTCTTTGTGCATACTTTCTTATATATGTTAAGTACGAATGCGATAGATAATACAGAACGTAATAATGGTACAGAAAGAGATAGTGATAGATGTAATGAAGCACGCCGTTCTTACAATAATATCATTGATTTCATCCACATTATTGTTATATTGAACACTGGACACACGTGGAGTGTTATCGTTCAGTATCTATACTTGGTGGAGTAGTCCTTGGGAGACACGACGAGACCGCGTCCCTTGCGCGCGCCGCGGTACACTGTCTCTATGATGTCGATCATCTCCTGCTTGTCCTCCAGCGGCCAGTTGATCTTGTTGTTGTTCCCGGTGCCCAGATCTATCATTATGTGCTTGTTGCGGAAGAAGAACATCACTGTACATGGGTCGTACAATTCGTACCTGCAATTATAATTCCTTTTTTAGTTAAGCTAACATTAATGTTGCGCAGTCTGGTGATGTACGAGGACACCCTAACATCTAATGCAGCTGAATGAAGTAAATATACCTATCATAACTATAATTACAGTGTTTTGGAAGATAAAGGAAAGTATAGAAAGTGAAGCCAATATTTTGGAAGGGAGGCAAGGATTCTATGGATAAGTACAAACCTATAGCCATTATACCCATATTTTCAAAGGTTATCAAAAAAATATACGTCTACGATTATTTGAAACGAATCATATTTGTAGTTGAGCAACATGAATTTAGAAAAAGCAAAAATTAAATCTAGCAATATAAGATATGTTATACTACACAAAGTTACGACTAATCTCGATAAAATGGTACCTGTGGCTGCCATGTACCAACATGGATTTAACAAAAAAATTGTGGACCATAATATCCTTATGAGGAAATTGTATACCTATGCCGTCAGAGGTAATGCTTACAATTTGATAAATTGACATTAGATTAAAATATGAAATTACACACACATCTACATCAAGAGTTTCAAGAGTAGTTATACACGGAGTACAACAACAAGGTTCAGTAATGGGACCTATGTTGTTTCTGATTTACATAAAGTGACATAAACAATATGCCAACAAATTATTACTTTTTAGCGATGTACAATTTTATTTGCAAGTCGGAAAATTAATAAATATGAAACAACAATGAGCATTACATTACATATAGTATCTTGGTGTGACAATAATAATTTAAATCTTAACTTGAAAAACCCAACATGATGAATTTTATACAAAGAGAGAGTAAACACAGTTATGATTCTCATGTAACTTATATTGAACAAAATTGAAGGAACACACACTAGAACATTTCTAGGAATTTATATTAACAACTTTATGGTACCTATTATTGAGATTTTCATAAACATTAATAAACATAGAAAAAAAGTCAATCAAAAAGCCATCAATATTTGCATATGATGGTTATATGATATGGAGTAATCTTGAAGAACAATGCTACTGCTAACAAACGGGTATATTTAGCTCAAAAGAGGTGTATACGGGCAACCACATTTTACTAATTTGAAACTACTATATTTCCCCTTTCATTTACATTTGGACTCACTTAAATCTTTAATAATATGTATTATTAAATACATATTATTAAAGAATTAAGTGAGTCCTGACAAACTTGGCAACTTCATAAAGTTGCGAAGTTTGTCACATCTTCATCATATCATCATCATCATCATCATCTCAGCCAAAAGACGTCCACTGCTGGACATAGGCCTCCCCCAAGGTTTTCCACAACTCTCGATCCTGAGCCGACCTCGCCCATCGGTTGCCCGCAACCTTTACCAGGTCGTCGGTCCACCTTGTTGGAGGCCTGCCTTCATCATATCATGATAAATAAATTATGAAGCATAATTAGAATATAATATGATGAAGCGACATTGGGTAATATTGGGAACTTAAAACATTATCTCTTCCTACTGAGGTGTCAACAGATGAACACAATTTGTTTAAAAGAATTATTTCTGGTGCCTGAAACACAGTTTTCACTTGTTTGGGAACCAGATAATTCAATTTCATGTCAATAAAGAATTTATTATTATTTAAGTACATTTTATTGAAATCTGGAACTTCTGTGATGTCCACCAGGTATATGACAGCAAAATTCTTAACTTTTTCTGCAATGCTGTACAGGACCTCATCCATCTTCATGCAAGTGGGGTCCCAGTCGTGACCAAATCTTATTACCTGAAATCATAATTACATATTCAAAGTTGTTGCCTAGCTGAATATTGGGTGACAGTAGAGAACCTAGCCTTAGCACCAACTTCAATCTGTAATCAGTTAATTTTCTTTTTTTGAAGTTGGTTTAACCCTTTATAACTCAATAAAATATTATTTAATAAAATGTAGCAGTTAGGATAGGATTTCGTAAATAAAAAAACACGTATTTTTTTTATTTTCAAAAATTTTAATATTTACTTCACAAAATGAAAAAAAAGGGAGTGTGCCATTACGGGTACATTGCTGCAATGTGTTCCACTAGGAAGTATGGAATGATTTAAAACAATTGTTTTGTTTGTTGTTGCATAATGCAACTCCGCACTTTTCACAAATGGTCTGTGATTTGCCGGAGCATTTAGGAAACTTGCAGCGGATACGTTTTTCGACCCATAATGGCCAGTGACCTACTTGGTCTTGGCGCACAGCTGCTGGAGGCACAAATTGAGCTGGACCCTTGCGTTTTTTCGCCTGGATGTCTGGTTCAATGCTTCGGCGTTGTACGTGTGCTTTTATCCCCATCTTACAGAGCACCGTACCAATCTCTTCACGAAAATCAGCAGATGACAGCAGTGGTTCATTCGTACCCTTAGTCTTATAAACCCTTTTGTACAGTAACCAGGCATTGGACATGGCAAGGTCCAGAAAATGATAAAACATTCGAACCTGCCATCTCTTGCTTCGTAGTTTTATTTTATATCTACCCATTATACTGTCAATGAGATCGACACCGCCCATGTGGTGGTTGTATTCTCCTACCACGTTTGGTCTATCAATGGTCACATACCTCTTGTGGGGCTTGTCGTATCTAGATACTTGTGACTTGGGTAGTTCACCAACAAAACTGGAGGCAAGTGTGACTATTTTATTGTCTTTCCAGGCCACTGTAGAAATGTCTGTTCCTTCAACACAGGCAACGTACTCAACTGAATAGCCACGTTCTTTTTTTGAGATTTCTTTTTCTGAGGGTAGTTTGCAATCAGGTATTCGGTTGCGTCGAATGGTTCCTAAGCTCAATATTCCTTGTTTTGCAAAATATTCAAGTAGCAGCAGGGATGTGAAGTAGTTGTCAAAATATAGGCGGTAATTTTGATTGCGTGGTATTTCACGAGCTAGCCTGACGACGACATTTGCAGCAGCACCCAGGTTCGGCTCATTGGGGCCAATTACATTTTCAGCTCCAGTTTCTGGCTCAAACTTGTACGCAAACCCGCTCACACCGCTCAAGACATAGATTTTGTAGCCCCATTTATGGGGTTTCTTAGGATTATATCTCTTGAGGTTGTGTCTAGCTTTCGTGGAACAAATCTGTTCATCCACGCAGAGATACTTCTCAAATGGGACATTGAGACAAGTTTCATTTAATTTTGACACAATTGGCCTGATTTTGTAGAGCCGGTCATGGTCTGCGTGATCGCGAGGAACCATGTTCGAGTTGTCGTTGAAGTGAATAAATCTTCTGATTTTTTCAAATTTGTTAACCGGCATTGTGTCTTTTACAAGAGGTGTTCCTAAACTACCACTCCAATGTTTCGTTACTCTTGGTAGATGCACTAACGACATAATGAAAACCAGACCAATAAATTGCTGGATATCTGTCTCTGTGACCCGGAATGGCATGTTAGTGTCTTTCTGTACGATATAAAGGTTAGTTTGGTTGGCAATTTCTATAAAAAGTTCCTTGGGAAATATTTTGTAAAAGAACTGTATCGGACTATCAAGTTCTAGAAACTCTGCTGGCATGTCTTCGTCACCTGTAAAGCAAAGTTGCTGCTCATTTAGCTGAAGGTTCTTTTTTTTCCAACGTAAATTCAATTTCCGCTTGGTTTGACTGCCTCCTGATAATCCAGGTCTGGATGATGGTCCTGGTTGAGGAACGGTTTCAGACAAAGTTGGCGGTTGGGAAACACTACTTGAATTCTCAATATTTTCAATGATTGTGTCAATATTTACTCCAACAACCTCTTCAAAATCATCCACTTCTAATGGCACCTCCAAATCCGGAACAAAATCAGGATCTGCGATGCTGTCGTCATCACCGTCGAATCCATCTTCACTCTCTGCATAATCAAAGAGAAACTCCTCTATTTGTTCGTCTCCTAAACCTCTGGATGCCATCCTGTCGCAAAAATAAAAAGTGCTCAATGTACGACACTAAATGTACATTTTAACACAATGTACCAGAACTGGCACAAACATAAAACGACAATTATTTTCAACAAAATACGTAAAATTATTCAATGTCTACAATAAATAGCAAAGAACACACACTTACCTAGTAAATTCACAACACAAACAAACAGTTTTCACAGTTAGAATATTTTTCGTCTAATATCAAAACTTTGTAAACAAACGTATTCTACGAAACACCAAACCGTTCGATTCAAATTCGTTTTTCTTGAAAAAGCGTCATCTGTTGGCTATAAATTATACTAAATATTGAAGCGCGCTATGTTCCCGAACGAGAACTTTGTTCTATTACGTAAAAAATATTTTGCTTTAGATTTTATATGAAAAAATTTGGTATGTTCCAGCACTGTCCCACGGTTGTATAAAGGGTTAATATTTGTATATATTTTTTTCAATTTTATACTTTTCAGTAGCTGCAGTATTTTAAAATTGCTTTACAATTGACCAACCAATTGACAATTTTGTATGTACAATTGGTGTACATACAAAAAAGAATAAAAAAACATACATACATCTGAACATAGAACTTAATGTTTATTGGAAGTTGCTTAATAAGTCCAAATGATAATATATTTCTTTTTTGAAATAAAAAACTTTAGCATTAGGTAAGGAGCTGTGTTGCACAAAACTTTACAATACAATTCGTGGACACAAAGTACACTCAGACTAGAAACAAACATTTATCGAACACATACGTTTTGTTCCGTTAGGGGATTCGAACCGCAAACGAGTAAGTTTGAATTTCATATCATAACCTATAACTTCAGTATAATTTTATTAAAACATAACTATCTTTTAAAGTTTATAGTATGTCAGTATTATAATACAATGTAAGAAACATTCAGTAGCAATGAAGATATAATCATCTAGCTGAACTCACCACAACACGGTCTTCCTCTGATAAGATGGCCTGGTCTACTTGCCAGCCATTGTGTAAGTGTCCAAGCATGTAACTCATTGTGAAATGTTATATATTTATGTACTGTAATACTAGAAACAATATGTAATGCAGCAAGTCGTGGATGGTCTACTGGTCTACTTTACTACATTTAATTTTGTTATAAATACCACATCTTATTGTCACTGTCACCCATTGACATAATAACAAAAACTAAATGCTGTCAGCTGTCAGCCGTCAGTAGTGTTGGATCAAAGACAAAAGATTTCCTCCTTGTGTTGGATTCAGACAGATAAAAAAATATCGTACGTCTCGTTCAAAAATAAAGACGTATTTGTCATAAAAATATCGTACGTACGTATGAAATCAAAATGTATGTATAACCAAGGATCTTAGACATTATTAGTTTCGTATGTATAACATTAGAAGAATAGAGCAAATCATTATTTTACTTTAATTATTAAATAAAATACGTTATTTTTACCGTTTTTACAGTCGCCCTAGGCCTAACGCTTACACGTGATAATTAAAAATATATATATTATTTTGTCTGAGAGAACATACTTCCAATTTTGTCCCATTTTTATCAAAAGAAAGTTCTGATGATTGGATCCATGAGAAATTTAGGGAACTTCTCAAAAATTATAGGCATACATTTAGCGAATTCATAATTTTTCACAACAAATCAAACATTTGCATTCAGAAAGTGTAATTTGGTGTAGTGAAACTGATGAAGAAGAACCACATATGGCCACCTGAACTTCTCAATATTAAGTATATCATGGATGGCAATTAGATAAAACTAAGTACTACTATAGTCTATTTCACATAGCATGGGCACAGATTACTAAATAGTTACTGCATGGGTACTGTGACGTTTAACATGTCAAGATAAAGATGATAGAAAATTATTAAATCAATCTCTAACCAATTAGCTAATTGAATTATCAAGAGCCCAGAGTATTGAATCGATAGGTTTTATTTTAATCGTGTATCATTTTCATTGATATTTATCTTCAAATGTTAAACGTCACAGTACTCATGCTATGTGAAATAGACTATAAGCAAATGTAATATAGCCAGTAAAAATGGTACAATTGAACTGATGATGAAGCCGGAAGGTAGGCATTTAGGCAACGGAACGCCATAATTTAATAATGTAATGTAGCCGTGTTTGAGCTTATTTTAATGCTCATATGATGACTTTAGCTGTAAATGATCAGATTTTATAAAAAATGTCTTTAAGAGCGTTCATCGTTTAGAATCACGAAAAAGCTCAAAATTGATGACGGGTAGAAAAATGGGAGTAGGTAGTTTGTATGAAAGTTCTTCCTGTTTAAATTATAGACTTGGGATTTTTGGGTTTTTGAAAATTCTACAAATTTTGTGATTCAAGCTTCGTCGGCATTATTTGTATTCAAATTTTTATTTTATTTTCTAGCGGTCCCTTGACACGCGATTTTATATTCTTTTTGTATCAGGGGTTTTAAAATATTTATTTCATACTTTTCAAACTACCCGATCATTATCTGTCTAGCGCATACGTATTGAGACCATTCTAATTAGCCTAAACACGTTATGTCTGCTGTTGTTTGTTGAGGCGTTGACTATCCTGCAAACAACTTGATTCTGCAGCATCAGTTCAAGGTTATCATGTCATTGAAATATCATTGAAACAGTAAACCCAATTTAAAATAAATTGGATTTGGGAAATTAGTAAAATCCCTTCATAGATAGTCCTTAAACTAGTTAAACTCCTGAACACATATTCAAAAGTTATAGCTAGGATTCATCTCCATCATGTCGGCTTTCAAACAAAAAACCGCCAAAGTCCGTTCACTCGTCTGAGAGCTATGGTACCACGGACAGACCCAATACTTTTTGGGTCGGGGGTTAAAAATGTGACATTACGTTACAGTGACAAGGTACATATAGCGTTATCGGCCTCCGGATTCGATCTCAGGGGCCGGGCCACCCCTGGAAAATTTGTCTAGTTACGCCAATGCAGTGATGATAATGGATCTGAGCAATGGAAATGGCTATGCTCGGAGTTTCCTGCGAGGTCGAATCAGAAACCAACATGGTTCGAAATATAACCTCAATTAAGTGGCAGGGCACATAGCTCGTAGAACTGATGGCCGTTGGGGCAGAAAGATTCTGGAGTGGCGACCACGAACTGGAAGAGGCTTATATCCAGTAGTAGGCTTATATCCAGTAGTAGGCTTATATCCAGAAGCACTGTTTATTGTTCCTCTAATAAGGATTATGATTACCAAATAACGAGAAATATGTTTATTGTAAAAATAAGAAGATAATCATACACATAATTACATACATTTTATCTGTGATTTTATGATTAAAATATTTTGTTGATTGTTAATCGAGTTGATTTATTTATTTCTTAAACATTTTAATTAACACAAAATAATTATTGGTATCAGTCGTCATTAATTTTTATAAAATTATTAACTTGTACCCGTTATCATTATCTTCAAGTGATTTTTTCCGAAAACATTAACTTCACAATGGTGCGTACTCTATTAACAATTTCAATAATATAATCATCAGGCGTATGCGGTAAGGAACTTCTAATTTGGCTTCAGCTCACTCATTTATTTATCTTTCATTCCCTCATTCATCAAACACTCAATCATTCACTTAGAACTGCGATCTCTACTTACGATTTGGTGATAAACAATTTTTGTAGCCATGGCGACCTATCCGAAAACTTTTAGATGTTTTTACGAGGTCATTCTGATTGTAGTCTGTCTCGTTCCTTTTTAGTTTATACAATGATACAATGTTGTCCGGTTACCTCACACCGCAGTGACTCGGGTGCGCGCGACCGGCGACCTTGGCTTCTCCAACCATTCAATCCTACCTACTTACTAATATTAAAAATGTGAAAGTTTATGAGGATGGATGTATGTATACTGATACGATATTGTTAAAAACTACTGAACTGATCTGGGTGAATTGCGAATATTACTTATAATATTTTTATCGCGATAATAAACATCCACGCGGGCGGAGCCGCGGGCAACAGAAAAAACAGCAAGTAGGTATTGTAGTTGCAGTTAGGGCCTCCAATATTAACATAACGATGATAACAATGAGATGTTCGCCCCAGCCCCCCCAGGGCCCCACGCGCCGGTACTGCTCAAGCCGGCACTGCACTGGGGACGGGTCTCGTTATGCCTACCTACCTTATAACTACTAGATATTTAATACGATCCATTGTGGGCGTCTCGCGTATGGAAAGGAATTAGGAAGAATGAAGGTAAGTACCTTTTCCATTTCTTCAGTTGTAAAGGTAGGTAGGTACTAGCAAGCCCAAATGGGGAAGGTACTCTCACACTTGTATCTTTCTTTCTTCTTGCGAATATTATAATCTTTTTATCGCGATAATAAACATCCACATGGGCGGAGTCGCGGGCAACAGCTAATGTTAAATAATCCGACCTCAGTACGGCAAGTTGTAAAATTTTCAGATATTTGTTTGTTACAATCGAATAAAATCGACTGAGCGTCGGGCTGCACACAGGTCAAGTAGGTATTAAAAGCAATATTTAATCTGTGCAATCCGCGCTCAATTCATTCACGTCAATATTTCTTATTAATAGTTGCTTAGCAACAATAACCGAAACTTATCTAATCGCCATCAGTAAAATACTTATTATTGAAAAGTTTAGATGGCCATCTGTGGTCTTCTTCATCAGTTTTACTTCACCAAATTACACTTTCTGAATGCAAATGATTGATTAGTTGTTAAAAATATTGAAATTGCTATATGTGTGCCTATAACTTTTGAGGAGTTCCCTCAATTCCTCATGGATCCCATCATCGGAACTTTCTTTTGATGATAATGGGACCAAACTGGAAGTATGTCCAGTCAGACAAAAAAAGAATTTTTCAAATCGGTCCATAAATGACGGAGTTATGCGGTAACAAACATTAAAAAAAAAAAAAAAATACACACGAATTGATAACCTCCTTTTTTTGAATTCGGTTAAAAAACAGCAAGTATTGTAATTCGGATTTGTTTTTTTTATATTTTATTTTAAGAAGACAACTCTCGCACTAGAGAACAAGCTCTGTGTCGCGGGGGACTTTACAAACATACAATTAAAACGGACACAAATTACGCCCAGACTCAGAACCACACTTTGTGAGTTAGGTACACAAAGTTTTGTCCTGTGTGGGAATCCTGATCTATTTCTGTGGTGGGTATCAAGCCCATAACCTCGCGTACTCTTCTCAACCCATAAACGTCCCACTGCTGGGCACAGGTCTTCTCCATAAATTTGGAGGGATATTAGCCTACTATACCACGCTGGCCAGACGGGTTGGTATAGCCTCGCGTACAGCAAGCGCATACTGCAGCCACTGGACCACCAAAGCAGTCACTTACCTACATGCGATAGTTATAATATGTATATGTTTTTATTTAATTGTATAAGTAGGTACAGCGCCAGCGCCAACGCCTGCTTACCCTGGCATAGTAGGTAGAGAAAGGAAGACTGTAGAAAGGTGATATGTTTGTCTCACATGTTTTATTTAGTTAGGTCAGTTTGTAGTTACTACCGAAGTACCGATACCGGGGAGCATGTAACAGCAGCGCAGCGCGCGGCGCCTACGTCACGCGTGACGTGCTGGCTGCAGCCAGACCGAGATATAGTTTGTTTACTAGCAGCTGGATGCTCGTCGCCGTCGCGTCGCTCGCTACTGGAGCGCTCGAGCGCGGTGGAGCGAGCGGCAAGGGTATGAAAGTGAAGGGGAGGGGGCGTTGGCACTTCGCCATCGGAACGCGGTCACTCACCAAAACATACAGATTTCTCGGGAAAAAATAACAGACGGCTCGCAGAACACGACGCGACGGCACGTCGAGTAGGGCGTACACCCGGGTCGCGGCGCGCGCCTCCGCCACTACTGTTACTGTCTCATCGATCTCACGACAGTATCCGCATCGTCGGTGTCGTCGCGCGTGCCCGCTGTAGTCACTGCGTGCGGCGCGCGCCACCTCCGCACGCCGCACGCCGCACGCCGCACGCGCTCCACATGCGCGCACTACTACACTCAAGCTGCGGATGTCTCGTTGTTGATGGCCGCGTTTTGTGACGTTGTACACGTTTAACTGGTAAGCATGATATTTCATTAGACGTAAGTAGTTGCTCGTATATTAATGCAAATGAGAAGTGAGCTGTAGGGATAACGATACGGCGATAGCTACAGGCTACTCATAGGTCCAAACTTTGTTATTACTTAGGTACCTATCATCTAAAGTAGAGTAAGTACCTAGTTACATGGTACCTTGTTACGTTCCTAAGGGCAAAACCTATGAGATGTAATAGTTCTGAAGAAATGAGCACTCTGATTAGTACGCTGCCGCTGTTGTTGAGATAGGTGCTTATTTATAATGATTACACGATAATGTAAGCACAGCGCAGCGGACGGTGCGCCCGCGCGTCGGCGCACGGCGCGTGCGACTCGTGCGAGGCACCTACATACCTAATTGACATGGCATCGCAAGAGTTAGATATAATATTAATTACAAATTTCATAATTAGTTAGCTTCACTTTATAATAGGTAACTATACAGGTATATTACCTACAGTCAAAACTCTTAACCGGTTAAAAGTACATTTTACTGCAAAAAACAATCAAAAGTAGGTAAGTACGGCACGGGGCAAACATTTGACCGATTTCGAAATCTCAACTTGTAATTTTACCTGTTCATGCAATAGGTGTATTTGCACACGTTGTTCTAAACTAAGTTCACTTCATTGAGGCATTTTAAAAGAATATCACTTAATGTAACGAATTAAAACGAGGAAAGCGCATTACACCACGGTATATGTCATCAGTTTACTACTTTGGTTTGTTGTGTACAAACGAAAGGAGTACAATAATAAATAATAAACATTTTATTTATCTATAATAGAAAGGAGTTATAAGGTTTTTAAAGGGTCGGCAACGCGTGAGTGACACACCCCTGGTGTTGCAAACGTCCATAGGCTACGGTAACTGCTAAGCATCAGGCGGGCCGTATGTTTGTTTGTCATCTTGGTAGTATGAAAAAAAAACGAAGGTAGTAAACTGATAAATAAATACAAAAATCGCCAAATGCCAAATTTAATTGGAGTGAGTTTACAGTTTTATTCCATACATTTATTTGTTCTGCATTCAATAGCCAACATTCGGTCCGGGTTATTTATTCAACTCAACCTCTTTGATTATTAACATGTACTCGTAATAATCAAAACTCAACCCATATAAAATTGTAGAAAAATCATAAATCAGTATTTTTTATTTTAAATCCAGCTCGGGTCGTGTAGTCGATGCAGCGTGCCATCGATATGGTGTACTGTCGATACAGCGTACCATCAATTTTGTGTACTGTCGATGTAGCGTACTATCGATTTGTTGTGTACTGTCAATATAGCGTACCATCGATATCGTGTTCTGTCGATGTAGCGTACCATCGATTTTGTGTACTGTCAATATAGCGTACTATCGATATTGTGTTCTGTCGATGTAGCGTACCATCGATATTGTGTTCTGTCGACGTAGCGTACCATCGATATTGTGTTCTGTCGACGTAGTGTACCGATTTTTGTGTACTGTCAATGTAGCGTACCATCGATTTTGTGTTCTGTCGACGTAGCGTACCATCGATTTTGTGTTCTGTCGACGTAGTGTACCGATTTTTGTGTTCTGTCGATGTAGCGTACCATCGATATTGTGTTCTGTCGACGTAGCGTACCATCGATATTGTGTTCTGTCGACGTAGTGTACCGATTTTTGTGTACTGTCAATGTAGCGTACCATCGATTTTGTGTACCGTCAATATAGCGGACCATAGATTTTGTGTACTGTCGCTTTAGCGAACCAATCATTTTGTATACTTTCGATGTAGCGTACCATCGATTGTGGGTACTGTCAATTCATTAACTCGTCGGTAGAACATTTTCGATACAGCCACTGTCGATGTAGTGACTGTCTATATTATGAACCAGACCCGCAGTGGTAATATGTCCAAGTGTTATTACAGCTTCGCCGGACGGAGTATAGAGCGCGCCTCAGGTACTGATGGACGCGGTGTACCCGGCGACGGCGTCGGCCCTGGCGCGCGGCCGCCGCCTGCGCCGCGCCGAGCCGCGCCTCCGGCACCGCACCATGCCCGTCACCTTTGCTGAGATAAAGGTAGGGGATGCCCAAGGTTGCTCTCTTCGCCGGCACCTAATTATTGGTCAGATACTGTCTACGAATGTATTATAATTAATGACGCCATATCACTCAATCGCTACCTAAGTGTAAAGTGAGACCACTACTAGATTGTTTTTGTTTCCTTTTTATTATGTTTATCGATTTCTCGGTCAATTTGTATGAATGTGACGGTTGCAGGAGGTGGACGAGGAGTCGTGCGAGGCGGACGCGTTGGAGGCGCGCGGCGAGCCGAGCGCGCGCCGCCGCCCCGACGTGCTCGAGGAGCGGCTCGGGCCGCAGTTCGCGGAGTTCCGGCGCCGGCGCGCGCAGCGCCGCGACGTGCTCCGCGAGCGCGAGCACGAGTCGCCCCCGCCCGCCGGCCCCGCGCACGGCCCCGCGCCCGGCCCCGCGCACGGCCCCGCGCCCGGCCCCGCGCCCGCGCCCGGCCCCGCCGCGCTCAGCCGCGCCGGCAGCGAGCCCAGCGCGCTGCACCACCCGCGGCGCGGGGAGCCCGCCCGCTAGTGACCGTGTCGAGCACTCGAGACGTTGTTACACCACTATGTGTGTCTGTAGTTTTCCGGACGCCCGAACTCGCTCTGAACGCATTCAGGCCGCGGTGCAGATTTGGGAAAGAAATAAAACACAAGAGTGCAATTCTCGTATTAGGTATAATATATATATATATAATTGTATCGTACAATAAAATAAATAGCACTCTCAACCAGGCGTCACTCGGACACATCAATAAATAGACACAACTTTACATTAACTATATGTATGTACAGTAGCTACCTGCGCGAGCTAACGTTCGTATAAATATTACAATATACTTATTATTATTATATTATGTACCTACCAAATAATTAACAAGTCACACACAGTATGTGTGTGTCCAGTGTGTGTGTGTGTGTGTGTGTGTGCGCTTGTCGCGGCGACAACACACAGCGACATCAGACTCACAGACTCAGTAATGTGGTTAAAAGTTCTCCTTGTATAAAATCTGTCCGCGCATTTAACGTGTCATAAAAACTCAATAAGTGTACAAAGTGGGCAGTGTTGTGTTGGCGCTTGACGCCTGAGCTTGTTTACTTACAACTAGTAATATTCTTAGTTCGTATGAACCAAAGAGATACAATGTTATCGATCTCTTTGGTATGAACGTATTTGAGTCTTGGACTTCAAACGCTAACTTATATATGTACTCTATAAGTAATACATAAATAACAGTACTTACATATAACTAGTTTATGTTATACACATACAGTAATTGGCACTGGTTCGAGCGGCCCCCCCCCTCCCCTCCCGCCGCCGCTCACTACTCTAAACTCTGTGGTAACTTGTAACAAAATACAAAACCTAATTGTTTGTATCTCTGACTCGTACTACTTCATCGTAGTTTGTTGTTAGCATACTCATTGTATACTTAATACTCAACTGTACCTACTCATAATTAGTTATTATCATGTGGTAACGCTAAGCACGAGCACGGACGCGTGCGCGTGCGCATATGTGACGTCAGGCGTCACATACATACGCCTGTATATATATATGTATGTATATAATGATGTACGTGTCTCTCGGTACACGGTACAGTGTACTCTATATGTATCGCTTGTAAATACATCGGCTCATAAATACTTATGTCAAAAAATTTACTAAATAAATAATATTATTTTGTCACAGGTAATACTTTTATTTCGCATGTCGGACACCTCCCTCCCGCCGAGGTCCCTAATACTGTACAAAATATCATTTACTCGTCGACTAAGCTACGCCGTAATTAATTTATTTGTCTCGTTCGGTAACGCGCGAAACCACCCGCCGTTGTGAGTACAGCTCGCGACGGTTACGCTATGGACGGTGCGCGTCAGTCTCGGGCGCGTGCGCGGGCGCGCGTGCAGGTCGCGTGCGCGGGCGCGCGTTCAGCGCGGCTCGTCGTCGGGCTGCAGCTCCGCCTCGGCCGCGGACGGGATGGTGTGCAGGTGCCGCGCGGCCAGCGCCGCCGCCGCCGGGCCCGCGGGCGAGCCGGGCGGCTCGTCCGCGGTGATGGCCGGCTGGCGCGTGAGCCGCGGCCGCGCCGGCCCCGAAGCGCCCGTGCCGCCCGGGCCGCCCGCCGCCGGCCCGCCCGCCGCGCTGCCGCCGGAGCGCGACGTGCGCCACGTGCCGGTGGAGGCGGTCGCGTTGGAGCCCGACGAGTCGTTGCGCGACGACGACAGGTTCGAGTCTTGAGAGGTCTTGCGCGCCACCAGCCACGACGCGGCGCGGCGCGGCGGCGGCGGCGGCCGCCCGTACGCGCGCCAGGAGTCCGAGCGGGACGACGAGAACTCCACGGACGACGACACCGAGCCGGCGCGCGCCGGGGCCGTGGCGGGCGTGCGCGGGGCGGGCGCGGGCGCGGGGGCAGCGCGGCGCCCGCACGCGCGCAGCCAGCGCAGCAGGCGGGCGGCGGGCGCGGGCGCGCGCGCCGGCTCCCCGCGCTCGGCCGCGCCCGCGCCGCTGCCGGCCGGCAGCAGGCGGCGGCACGCGCACGTGGCCCCGTGCTGGCCGCGCGAGGAGCGCTCGGCGAGGCTGTTCGTGTTGGCGGGCGTCTGGCGGTTGCTGAAGTTGGACGAGTGCCGGCAGCGCCCGATGCCGCGAGTCACGCGCGACTCCTCGATGGCCTTGCACACGAGCGCGCAATCCTTCTTGAACTGCTTCGTGAGGATCGCGTAGAGGAAGGGGTTGCAGCAAGAGTTGAGCGGCAGAACGAACACGGTGAACACCTTGGCCTCCTCGAGCGACACGAGTCGGGCGCCGAACGCCGCCGTCAGTGCGAAAAACGCGATGGGTGACCAGCACAAAAAGTCCGTGAACACGAGCAGCGCCATGCGCTTCGCGATACGCGAGTCGTTCGAGTTCCAGGCTTGCGAGCCGCGGATGGCGCAGTACATTTTCAAGTAACAGCCGAGCAGCACGAGGAACGCGACGCCGTTGATGGCCAGCAGCGTGACCACGTAGCCGAGCGCCACCGGCGTGCCGGTCTCGAAGGGGAGGCACACCGCGAACTTGCGGTAGTCGGACACGCCGAGCAGCGGCAGCGTGGCCGCCACCAGCGAGAAGGCCCAGCCGACCGCCATCACTACCGCGGCGTGACGCAGCGACAGCCGCTTGTTCAGGTGCATGGCGTGCGTGATGGCGTAGTTCCGCTCCAGCGTGATCACCGCCAGCGTGTATACGGATAACTCGGACGACAAAACTCCCAGGAACCCCGCCAGCTTACAGCCACCCGACATCTGCCACGCGATCGCGTGCGCGCGGAACTCACCTAACGTGCCCGCGTCCACCACCGCTAGGAATCCTGCACACGACATTATCAATATATTATAAGAAGAGAAGATATTTCGCGCGACGACGTTCACAGGCAGAATGTAACCGGACTCACCCAAGTAAATACCCATGAAAAAGTCGGCGGCGGCGAGGTTCGTGACGAGGAAGCGCGGCACGTCGATGCGGCTGCGGCTGCACACCAGCACGAACACGACGGTGCCGTTGCCCAGCAGCGCCAGCAGGAACACGGCCCACACGCCGCAGCGCAGCGTCCACCAGTCGAACAAGTCCACGCACGGCAGGAAAGGCCCCGGCAGCGGCAGGCACTGCACACGCCGCACCTCGCCCTCCTCGCTCAGCTCCACGGCGCCCGCGCCCGCCCACCCCTCCAGCATGGCCTGCAGCCCTCCGCCCAGCTCCGACACGTTAACTGTGGCATACACAAGCGCACGTCACAGGGTGCTGGTCGGCGCCCGCGCGGTGATCGCTCGAACCCAGCCGGTCGATACGTACAGTAGTGCGACCAGATGTCGGTGGTGTTGGCCCAGGCGGCGGGGTCCACGTGCAGCGGCGGTAGGATGACCAGGTCGCTGGGCGACTCGCGCTCTGCCGCCTCGGGCTCCGGGCCGCCCTCCATCAGCGGCATAAATTCACAGCAGTGGTATGCATACGACAACACCAGTGTCTGTAACACACGCGATACATATACTCGTATCATATACACAAGGATAACCTCTTACATTATTTTTAATTAATCTAGGAAGAAGGAAGGAAGTTTTGAGTGATGGCATTTGTAATGTATGGCGCGCAGAAATCTATTTTGGACCCTTTCTATGCTATCTTAAGAGAGGTAGGGCACCATACAAGTGAGCAAGCCCGACTCGAGAAGGATCTCCACCTCACAGAAGACCACAGCCAAATAACTACACACATTCAAATCAAATAACACAGCGGAGTAATTGTGTTCCTGTGTATTCAATTCAATTCAATTTATTCAATAACAATTTTTACATTGTGTCTGAATTATATTATTAAATAAGTCTAACTTAACATTGAATTGACAAGATAAATAACACATCAGAGTAATTATTAAATAATAGGATTCCTTAATACTAATATATATAATAGTCAAATTAAATATAATTATAGTCTAGTTCATAATAATTATCAATAAAAACTTAATTAAATGTCATAAATCTAATAATTTCAGAATCTTAATAATCCATGTAAAAACAGCATTTACCTAAAAATTACAATTCATCCAAAGAATAAATACATTTGTCCAACAAGAACAGCCTAAGCTTATTTTGGAAACTGGCTGTATACACTAGACTTTTTAAATCTGGAGGTAGCTTATTAAATATCTTTATAGAATTGTGATAGGCAGTGTGTTTCACAATGTCCAGGTGAGGCATATGTTTTGTCTGGAGATCTTTCCTTCTTGTACTCTCTCTTTTTTGTTTTTCTTCTACAGTTTCATATTCGTGTATATATTTTGATAGATGAGTTAGAAGAACCAGGATGTATAAACTAGGCACGGTCAAAATTTTCATTTCCTTAAAATAAGGTCTGCAAGATTCCTCCTGATGCAATCTTACGATGGTTCTTATTGCTCTTTTTTGGAGTACAAAAGATTTTTGAATATTATACCCATAGCTACCTCCCCAGAAAAGGATGCTGTATCTCAGCTTTGATTCGACCAATGCGTGATAGACCATTTTTAAATGTTTAATGCCGATATCATTCCTAAGGCTTCCCAACACGTAGCATGCTGAGCTGATTGACTTTTCTAAATGTGTTAACTCTTGTTTCCAGTTTAATTGGCTATCTATATATACTCCCAAGAACTTGACCTCTGTTGCTTGGTTAACTTTTGTCCCATTCATAACACAGTTAATTCTATCCTTGCTCTTAGAAGTTGTGCGAAAGAGCATAACGTTTGTTTTGCTGGCGTTTATTTTTAGATTGTTAATAGAAAACCAATTGTTGAAAGTGTCTAAGGTAAGATTTACTACGTCATTTAAATGTTTTATATTTTTTGCTGATACAACTGCATTAGTGTCGTCGGCGAATACTACTAGCTGGATAGATCGCGCTACTGTGTTACACATATACTGTATGAGGTCATTAATAAAAGTAATAAAAAAGATCGGCCCTAATATGGAGCCTTGCGGAACACCAGCATGTACAGAAATAAGTTTAGACCTAAACGTTTCTTCACTTAAGCCATCTTTGTTAGCAGAGTTACTATTTTTTACTAATTCTTGGATCTCCACAAACATTTTTCTATTTTTTAGGTATGAAGTAAACAGTTCTAACGCTTTACCTCTCACTCCGTAGTATTCTAATTTGTTCAGTAGTATTTGGTGGTCTACTGTGTCAAAAGCCGAACTTAAGTCCAAAAAAAGCCCTGCCACCCTTTGCTTATCATTTAACCTTCTTGTAACGTCCTGTAATAGAGTAAATATTGCGTCCTGTGTACCTATACCTCTCTGATAGCCAAATTGCCTTCTATTTAATACTTCATTTAAATTTAAATGCTTAAGTAATCTATCTTTAATAAGTTTTTCAAAATTTTTTGAGTGTGTAGATAGTAGTGAAATTGGCCTATACATAGCTGGGTCTGTTTTTGATCCTTTTTTATGTATAGGTTTTATTTTAGCTATTTTAAGTTGATCTGGAAAAATACCTTCGTCTAAACATTTATTATAAAATTTACTTAATGGTTCTGCTAGAATGTCAATGTTATCCTTTATAATTGATATTGGTATGTCATCGTACCCACATGATTTTTTTTCATCTATGTTTTTGATTATTTTATAAATCTCGTAAGGAGTCGCTGGGTCTAAAACTAGATCATTGGTCACTCTTTTGGCATTGTTATGTAGAATGTCCATTGCAGTATTTGAACATATCGGAGTTAAAGGGGAAGCCTCAAACTGCCTAACAAAGATATTTACAATTTCAGATGGTTCTGCTATAAGCCTGTTGTTAGATTTTAAAATCAGTTTCGCCTTGCTTTTCTTTTTCTTGTTCCTGTGCTCATTCACAACTTTCCAGACATCCTTTGAGATATTCTTTGAATTTGCTAAGTTAGTTTGTACTGCTAGCTTTTTGGCCATATTTATAACTCTTCTGTAAAATGCGATATATTTTTGTCGATAGTTTATTATTGTGCTGTTTTGGTTGTTCCCCTTGCCAGCACAGAGAAATCGTTTCATTTTACTGGCAACTTTGACTCCCTTTGTTACCCAACGCAACTGTATATTACGCGTTAGGCGTATCTGAAGCTTTCTTTTGATGAAAGATTGTGAGAATATATTTTCAAATTGCTTTAAGAATGAGTTAATGCCAAAATCGTTCCACTGTTGGTTCAGTAGCAAATTTCGAAACTTCAATCTGTTTTTGGCGTTAAAAATTCTTTTCGTTACATGAACAGTACTGCATTTCATGGTTTTGCATGAGTTATTACTTTTAAATATTGTACTGCATAGTACTCCTGCATGTCCATCCGCTAATCCATTGTTGTCAACTTCACATTTTTTTATATTGTCGTCTGGTAAATTAGTAAATACATTGTCTATGCAAGATTCTGAGCTATCGGGACAATCCCACCCACATGCCCACCGCTGTGACTCCTGTGAGCCAGGATTAACAGCGGAGTAACCAACTGATACACCGAGTTTTGACACTCGTGCGTCCCGTGGACAACTAAACCTACTGTCTTGGACCCCGCAACGAATTTAATCAGAAGTAAATAGGAGGAGTTAGAAAGAAAAGTTTCCACTTCCCTCCATAGCAAAGCGGGAGACAAAATAAATCTGTATAGGTTTGTAACCTATGAAAAGGAGCACCACGGAGGACCTTAAACTACGGGACCTAAGTGAGCTAAGTTTGATTGCTATAATATGTATGGCAGAAACGTTTAAATGCGCGGAAATTCCCTCTAGATGAGACTAAATCCCCATAGTAGGCCGCTCCAGATGATACATGTAAGCTGTTCAACATAATAGTACGATCATTATACCAAAGACTACACTCCCAGAGTATGTGATGAGCAGACTGCTCCTGATCGGAGCCAGGTGTTGAGCATTGACAGTTCGGCGAATCAACTAGCTTAAATGAGTATAACTTGCTCCGAAAGTTACCGTGACCCGTAAGGAACTGAGCGACACTGTGATCAACCTCCAGCCATGTCTTTGCCAACCGATCAGTAACGGAAGGAAAAAACTGGTAGAGGTGGCGTCCCTTGGTTGATGTATCCCATCGCTGTTGCCATTCATTAATGAGGATTCTATAAACTTCAGTTTGTTCTTTAAATAATCGGGTGATTTTAAGGCGATCACGTGGCATTAAAAAGTTGGAATTGATGTTGTCACGTGTGGTGTAATAAATCGCCGCTCGTCTCTGTACCTCTAGATCGACAGGAAGAACACCTGCCAGTACTGGTAAAGCTTCAGTGCTAACTGTCCTATACGCCTTGTACAAAAATATCAAGGCCAGACGTTGACTCTGAAGCAACTTGCGTCGTGCGGCACCGATGGTTGCCCTATCAGCCCACACAGGTGCACCGTAACACATACAACCCAAATAAGTTGCTGCATAGATAATTTTTAAGGTGTTAAAAGACAGACCCCATGTCGACGTCGATATCCTCGTCAAGACGTAAAAACTATTCTTAGATTTTTCTCCTATCGTTGTAATATGATCTACAAAAGTGAAGTTCCTTTCTAAAATCAAACCTAAATAACAAACGGAATCCTTATTTCTAACAGTAATATTATTAAATCTAATTCTAGGTGGCGTTTTTAGATTCCCTTTCAATAGTAGCTGAAATGTTTTATGAGGCGCGAACGATAGGCGGTTGCGCACTCCCCAATCAAGATTCTGAGCTATTGCGAATAAATGTTGTCGTTCTTACTAGATGTCTAAAGTTGTAACATGTCAATAAGTTTAATAAGTCATTCTTTTTTTTATTGTCCGTTAAGAAGTCAACGTTAAAATCGCCACAGATAAGACAGTTCTTGTTGAAAAAATGTTCTAACAGTTTTTCGAGCATCTGCATAAATATTTCAAATTTTTTTTCCTAAGGGGTGCGATAGCAGCAACATATAGACAGGCCTGTGAAAACATCTTTAACGCAACATAATTCAAAGCTATTTATTTTATAAAATTTCTTGCCAATGGCCAAGTCTTCAAATTCTCTATTCTTTTCTACAAGAATAATAGTACCCCCTCTTAATTTGTTAGCTCTAGTGTTATGAGATGCAACAATATAGTTTGAGACATTTAATAGAGTAACTAATTCTTCATTAAGGAAGTGCTCGCTAATACATAGGAAATGTATAGTGTTGTTCATACTATCTATATATAATTCTAACGCATCTTTCTTGTTATTTAAGCCACACATGTTTTGATAAAAGATGTTTAAGTGATTGAGAAATGAGTTATCAGGTACATGTGCAGTTACATGTGTAGTCGTTAAATAATTACTATTAAGGAAAAAAATATCATTTTCCATACAACCCTTATTTATTTTTTTGAAATAGTACGGAATAGTACCTGGTTTTAACTGTTTATTTTCCCTACATATCTCTGAGTTTCCAAAATTTAAACAATCAACGTTATCATCATTAGTTTTGCATCGAAATTGATTTATAAATGATTTCAAGAAAGATAAGATATTAATAAATGCTTTGTTGTTAATTTTGCCTGTATATGGAGTAAACATTTCGGATGTATATATAAGATTTTTGTTGGTATCGAACAAATATGCATATTCATAATTTCGGTTACTTAAATATAGAAGTCGATTAAAAGCTTCTATTCTCCTATTATATAAGTTGACATTGTATTTTAATTTAAAACTAGGCGAACATAGTGTAACATTTGTATGCATTATATTTTGCAGTTTACTTTTAATGTGATTAACTAATTCTTCATATTTATTAGAGACGAGAAAGTCTTGTTCACCTGGAAGAATTATACAAAAATCATTTAAGGTATAATTTACGAGTTTCTTGTCCAATGTCGCAAGAAGTTCCTTTATTCCAGCATTTGGCATACTATAGTGACACAGTTTAACACCTGAAAAAGTATTTTCGGCAATTCCTAAGATGTTATTCACGTTGTTGTCACTAATTATACATATTTTACTTTTATTCATTCTACTCATATAGTATTTTCTTTTTCTGGGTCCTTTGGTAATAATGGAGTGGTGGGGCCCTCTGTTGACTTGTGTGTTTGTAGCTTATCATGGGTTAGTTTCTGTTCAACAATTATTTCTTTTGGTTTGTTTTTGCTCTGTAGACGAGCACTATCAATAGTTATACTAGAAATGGATTGTTGGTAACATTCTTTTTTTTCTAGGTCTGAAATCATAGGTATTTCGGTTTGTGTCTGTTTGTTTTTACTGTTGAATTTATTTATTTTCTTGGGGGTGATTTGCTTAACCTTAATGGGACTGCTAGTGACTTTTTTATATAACTCGATTTTCTTCCACAGCTCTTCAATTGTTTTACGAAGACTGCTATTTTCTAAAGTAAGATTGTCGATCTCGTTGTGGGCGCTGGCTAACTCCATTGTAATTTTCTTTATTTGATCTCTTAATTCGAACGTTTCGTCATCATCTTCAGATACTTCTGTGTATGAGAACAGGTCTCCAGCGCTGATTTAGGGATGCGTTTTGAAAGAAACGTATTCCTATCCCATACTCCCATCCTAGCCTTGGTGTAAAAAAATGTGTTGGCAACACGCAAGTGATAACTCTGGTATTGCATGCGTCCTAAGGCTACGGTAACTGTTACTTGTTTGTCACCTAAGTAGTATATAAAAATATACCTATATATCAGTGTATTTATAATAGAGTGGATTCTATACCGGAACAGCTAGTATTATTGTAATTATGAGCGTGGAGAGCCTTGTATAAGTGGAGAATGTTGTGGGTGACGATCTCATGACAAAACGATACATTTGAAAGGCTTTGTTAGTTATATTATCAAGTAGCTAGTGCCCGTGTGTTCACTCTTTATCTAAACACCGTTGCCACCAAGAGCGCCACCTATTGCATTTACTGCAAATCTAGAAACTAAAGATAAAATTATACCCATACAAAATATTCGCCGGCCTTTTCCAACGGATTCAGGCTACATCACAATACCTGTTTGCCGTTGCTAAATCAACATGTCATGTTTCTTTTTAACGAACTTCAAACTTAAAAGAAGGAGTTATCATTTGTGTTTATTATTTTGTTTGTTACCATTGAACTCTGGCATTAATTAACCGATTTGGAAAATAAATTCACCCATGCCCTAAGATCTAAGACGTTTAACACTTTTAGGCAAGTTGAATCAAATTATTCACAACACTATACGCACATATATACTTACTGTGTTGTTCTATATGTAGTACTAAAGCTACTCGCCTCTGTTGTTTGTATTCACTACTATTACTATTTGTGGTAACCACAAATAGTAATAGGGCACGGCGGGCGGGTGGCGATGTACACAGTTCCGTGATCAGACGGTGTCATTATAGGAAAATGGGTATAAATATATGAATGGTACGTGCGGTGCATATCCACCGCACGAACAGTGAACGTGCGACGACTGTGCACCACCCGGCGGCGCCTGTGGCGGCACGTGACCAGCGTGCTCATCACACGCGATCTTGAGCTCGTCGTACATACTAATGTACACCCTTGTGCAAAAACACACAACTTAATATCACTATTCAGGCACGCCGTGCAGCCCCGTCTGATACAACAATAGAAGTTTCATATAACGGTATTACGTACTTGTATTCTTGGGAACATTTCAGGCGGGTGGAAGTGGCGCAGGTTGGGGTTGTTGTGCGCCTTGAGGTGCAGCAGGCGGCGCAGCCCCGCCGCCGGCAGCCACGCGAACACGTTGTTGCCCACGTTCCTGAACACACGCACACACGCACATTACAACCTAGCTGCCCATCGTGTCGTGTTGAGGACACAGGCGCCCCGACGCCTCCTGACTACTCACAGATCTTCCAGCTTGGAGACAGGCACGAATGCTTCCATGTCAATATGCTCGATCATGTTGTCCTCCAGATTCCTGTGACAGACACCATCTTAGATTATGACAACATTATACTAAGAATGACACTATATATAAACTTGAAAAAAAAATAGCATTAGCTATTTTTAATTACAAAATAGCTGCCATACTCGTATCATCATCCTCGCAAACCTTGAAAATGATAACCTTACGGACGTTTTAAAAAAATTGCGACCACTATGTTTGATCGAAGATCAAAGTTGAAGAGAATAAACGTTTTTATTATTATTATTTATCCCGAAAGAGATGTTATTATTGTTATCACCCGAAACCCCCTTTCAAACCGTGCACGAACACTCCAACATGCAACCAATGATGGTATAAGTATATCTACAGGTGTAGATAGGTTAGAAGCGCTTCGCGGGCGGGACGTTGAAAAGAGTACAAATTACCTCTTCTTTACGTCTCTGACCTGTGTCACGTCACGCACCGGCGCATGGCGGCAACCACAGCACTTCACGTATCAAGTACACCAAGCCATCCTACTTCAACGTCATTATGGCATTGCAATATTAAGTTATTTATATGTAGTAGGTACTGCGTAACTGCTAAAAGACCTTCGTTACGTTACAACAAAATATACATAATAATTAGCTAGTATCAGCTTCAAATTGTCTCAGCTCGTCCTCTACCTTAAAATAACTGCTACAACGTCTGTTTGTTGCCGCTAATCTCTGCAATGGCTGTACGGAATTTAACGAGACTTTTACTGGCATATAGCTAATATTATAATAATAAATAATAAATCATTTATTTCGGATTACAAAAGAAAAAACCTACTCCATAGTGTGTTCAATGTTCTTAAAAACTATGTTAGTAATAATAGTAGGTTCATAAAACATGATTTATATTCTCCCCGTAACGATCCCAACCCAGTGAGCTTGTATTGGGCAATCGCTGCGGGAAGCTATCATTTCCAGAATGCTGTTAGAGCTGTCACGCAATCCTAGAAACAGTGACGCCACCTTCTTACGCATAATTGCGTGGAAGCCATCGACACGCATGTGAGCAAACATTTGTGACGCAGTGCAATACCACAGCAGCCCCAACAGCATCCTGAAAGCGTTATTTTATTGTACACGCAAGGCGTTGTAGGCTCGTTGCGTGTACTTAACCCACAGGTTGCTCGCGTAAAAAGATCGGCAGTACGCTTTAAACAAAGTGATTTTTACTCCCTCCGTACATCGAGCAAACCTGCGGGCCAGCATGTTGCTCCTCACCGCCAACGCCCTGCGCTCTCTCTCAATATCCAGGTCATCCTTTAGGTCCTCCGTAACCAAATGGCCTAGATACCTAAAGGATTTTACAATATTAAGTGCGGCCCCATCTAATTTTATCGTAGGCACCGCACTGGGTCTCTTTGTGCCAGCATTAAATATTAAAATCTCAGTCTTTTGTGAATTTATGTGGCGCACTTTGAGTTTGAGTGAGAGATGTGTCGTTTTAATTTGTTTTTTTTTTAATTTTGTAAGTTACGGCGTTAAAGATGTGATTTTTGTAGGTACCACTACCCACTACCTAAAAACAAGATTTCGGCACGCGCATGCCTCGCCCGTTCCATCCTGATCTATTTCTGTGGTAGGTAGGTACATAATCTAATAGATAAATCTTTTATTAAAGGAAAAGGCAGCCGAACGGGAAAAATATAACAAAAACTTGCTATTAGAGGGGTTTTACTGAAAAAATAACAGTGTGGAGGGTCGAGCTTAAGGTATTTATGAACCTATTATGCAAATGTAGGGACTCCCGTGGTCCCTCCGCGGTCTCTCGACAATTAGCGGAGCGGAGCTCTGTCCCACTGTCCCGCCGCCGCCGCCGCGCCTTGCGCCTCGGAGACAGTTTTACGACATACAATATAACAATATGTATGTACTTATATCTACAACTACTGATCGTAACGTACAGATAGGTAGCTACAGCTAGTGTGCTACTTTATATTCGGTAGTAAAACTTTTGGGCGATATAGATAAGCAGCCCGATATGCGAACTGGGAGCCGGGGCTGGGTTGACGCGGCGGTCGGGTGACAGGTCGAAGGCTCCTTGAGCAGTGTTCATCAACAAAACTAATCCTGACCATAATTTCACTTTCTAAAAGTGATGTATTAGTTAGGTAGGTAGGTAGGTAGGTATAGGTACCTATCTCAGTATAATTGTTACAAATTGACCTTGGTTTGACTGTACGGTTGTTTCAAAGTGATTACCTCGCCATATCACTGCATCTAGATACACATATATATACTGCACAGCATAAGTAATGTTGTTTTATAATATTATCTACGAGTGTGTAGTATAGTGAGTAGTGCGAGAGATAATATTATAGAATGGATAACTACGCACTCGTAAGTAAAGAAGAGTGTACTTAGAATAAACAGTATTATATTTATCTGTACCTAGCTTGTAGGTACTCCTGTTAGCACGACCTACACGTAACCTACCTATTACGTAACGCCGCGCGGTGACGGATGTTGTTTAAGGTCAAGAAAATACGAATTTTCCCGAAAATCGCGGTAACTCGTTTGTTATTGAGGTCTTTATAAATTGCGAACTGAGCATGGTTACCGTAGGTAGGTAGCTAAGTACTCGTACACATTATAAGAGCCTGTAAAAGATGGCTTTTAGCGATAAGGCCGCCCATTGTACATTACCTTTTTAAAATATTTATGTAAAAAATTATGTTTTTTGGTGTACAATAAAGAGTTATCTATCATATCTTAAAGACATCTTTCGACAGGTAGACATGCACTACACAGGTACGCCGGCGATATGTACTAATCTAGTCTATCTACCTACCTACGCTACGTGGAGAATGGAGAGACACCATTACGATCCTTTTATTCGAAGTTCGAACTATTTATAAACGCAAGTACCTATCTACCTCGGAGACTGCCATTAATATTACCGTACCCATGGTGGTCCAGTGGGCGCAGATTACAAAAATGTTTTCACTAATCATTTGAAAAAGAACCAGAGTTCATACTCTAGTTCTTTGTCAAATCATTTTTGAAATCTGCAAAAAAAAAATCATAGCATCATCGCTATGATTCTTTTTTAGTTTAATGCCATCTTATTTGTTTATTAGCCGTTTATTTGGGGCCGTTTGCACAAAATGCGTTTTTTTAAATATTAGTTTTTTTGGATTATAGAAGTTATGACACTTCTATAAAAACCTGTTTATCCAAAAAAACTAAAGCATTGTTAAGCCTGATATCCATATTAAAATTTCATTGTTCTAGGCACAGATTAGATAATAATGTAGTTACTATCTATGGGCTCAAAATTCAGGAAGGAAAATCAGGAATACATTTGTATGGAAAAATGGGCTGTGAAAAGTGTTTAAGAGCATGCGTAGCATTTTGCGAAGGTACGCAAGATGCTACGCGTGCTCTCATTTCACATTTATGGTTTTGATGCGATATTCGTCATTAATACATTGTTATTTGTTAAATTACTCTCTATTTACTCTAAGTTTACGTTATATTGTAGATACGTATTGTTTTCTTTTTCGTGCTATTTTCCATTTGTTCTTGTACATTCGAAATAGAGTGAATTGCCGGCTCATTATCTGCAATTTTTCTAACACCTTTTCTGTTTATTTATATTTTGGCCAAGTCGGGGCGGTACAATGTGCGCAGGCGGTTGTATTCTATTATAGAACTTTTATGTGCCTTGATTTGACTTGTATCGAGATTTATAAGATGTACTCCGTTCAAGCTTTTAACTCAGGAGAGTACAACGTAAGCTTGCCATAAGCTAAATATTGAGAAGCCTTTGTCGACAAGTGCGCTGTCAAGACTAAGGCACTTGTGCTTTGTGCATATGCTACGCAAGTAGGGAAACTTGGACTTGACACGTTCTAATTCGTAAATAAAGTAATGGTTAAAATTTATTGTTATTTTACGTGCATTATTGTTAACTCCCAATTTTTTTTTACAATTGAGGGATATAATGCAGAATAAGTTATTGATTACAAGTACTTTGTAAGTAATACCACCTGTCCCCGGGATTAAAACGATCAAAAAATAATCGTGTATTCCCACCTACTTTCATACTTAAATTTGTTATTACTTTGTTGACACTAAGAGAGATATCATACTAGCGAGCAAGGATCTTCACCTTACAGAAGACCTCAGCCCAATAACTACACACAGCGGTGTAGTTGTGTTTCTGTGTGTGAGTACAGGTCTCCAGCGCTCATTTAGGGATGCGTTTTAAAAGAAACGGTTTTCCTATCCCAGGGATATCTACTACGACAGCCCTGTGTAAAAAATAAAAACCTTGATGCCAAATATCAAGTTTCTAGGTCATCTGGAAATGGGTTAGGTTTTTGATATATAAACCAGTGAATGAGTGAGTCGGTCATAAATATTCCGGTTTTTAAACGTTAATATATCAATAACTGTTTTATCAATATTTATGAAACGTTGTACCTTTTTTAGACAAACTAAGGGGCTTCAATAGTGCCTAATTTCATATATGAAGGTTAAATAGTTTTGGAGTCAGATGTAGTTCGTAATGGTTCGTGTTATAACACAACAAACGGGTGTCGCGTCGCACGTCGCGTCGTCAGATATTTTTCTTTGAACTTGGCTGGACATGCTGCCGCGTGTCTACACTCTAAATTTGTACAAATATTGAATATTTTAATTACCTACCTACATAAATGTAAACTATGAATGCGAAGAGTTAGTGATAGATGAAATGAAGCGACTTAGCTACTGTTGGAGTCAACAATATTTGCGAGCTTGTCCGATATCTACGTTTTTCTTACTGTAATATCATTGACTCAGACAGACTGACATTATTTATGTTATATATGTATGTAGTGTGATGTAGTGTAGTTGCACAAGTTTAAAGTATGTTACTTACTTTCGTAATGATAGAGATAAATTAAATGTTTAATTATATTTACCAAATTATAATTATGTAATAATCGCAACCTACTTAGATGCTTGAATGTTTTCTGTCCGCGACGATTATTGCAATAGGTATTGGATTTCGAGTTATTAATCGTCGTGATTAGAGCACTTGTCTTGTGTGATAAATAAATAGTACGTGTGGTGTTGAGCGGCAGGTAGCGGCGGGTAGCGGCGACCTTGCGGCTAGAGCCTACGGCGCGCGGCGGCCACGGAGCTTACCGGTAATCCGCCAAGGTCGCTCAGATTTGGGTCACTCAGTCCGCCATATAACATGTTTATATTCACTGCGTGTCCCTTTGTAACAGCTAAGGTGTCGCCCCGGGTCCTCGCTGCACCTGGTGACAGTACGCACAGCAGGTACTCACAACACTTGCAGGTCGGGCGTGTGCACGAAGGTGTCGGCGGGCACGCGGCGCACGCGGTTGCGCGCCAGCACCAGGTCGTGCAGCCGCCGCAGCCCGCGCAGCGACTCGCCGTCCACCGACGAGATCTCGTTCCCTGACAGGTCTCTGTGCACACACACACACACACACACTCAATAACTAAGTAAGTAACACTTGGATGTGGCGGCTGAGCATTTAAGCTCGCGGATTTAAATATCGCGGTCATGGTCGTTGCTCTACCAGTTTGTTCAAAACGTTTTGTCATGTCATGACTGATCGCGTCGAACCGATGACTGCCAAGTAGTGATGGGTTTCTGTCTGGGCGTTTTGAAAGTCAATTCGTATGTGCCCGATAAATGTCCAAAACGCAAGGACAGAAACCCATCACTAGTGAACGAGCCGGTACCTACCTGTAGCGATATACTAATCACATATACAGTAGGTATACCTAATTGTAGTAACTTAAAAAGATTGCATTTAAGTTGGTATAGGCAGATAAAAAATAAATGGTCTGCCTGAGGGAATGGCTAGTTTTTCTTATGACTTACCTTGTCGGCAAATTCGCTGACATGATTATTCATGTAGTGTACCTATTCGATTTATTGTTACACTCATAAATGATGACCTTCATAAGTATTAGATAATCTGTAACCTAAATAAATATAAATATTAATACTTTGTAACCTAAATAGATAAAAGGATGTCGAGTTTGAAGCATTGCTCTAAATGTAATTAATTAAATAAGTAATAGGTACTTATTTAATTAATTATATATTAACGTTACTAGATAATAAATAGTATCTGCTGCTTATAGAAAGATACATGCCAATGAAAATAAAATTATAATATTATAGTGTCCACACTACATTATACTTTGATTTTCATATTTCAATACTTCCAAGTATTGAGGTGTGGCTAGAAGCACGCGCACGCGGTGGCACTCATACTCACAGCACGCGCAGCTCGGCGCACTCGTGCAGCGCGGGCACGCGCTCCAGCATGTTGAGCTTCACGTCCCTGCGGAGAACAGGACTCACATTATTTACCTGTAGTACCTGTGCTCCCCGGCGCGGCGCGGCGGAGAGGGCCTTGCAGCTTGCTGCTTAACAGTTAGTAGGTACTGTTTGGTATTATATGAATTACAAATTGGCGCCATCAAAATTCAAAATATTCAAATTGGCAATTTGCGGATTAAATCTCGTTTAATAACTGTGAATGTCCGGAAACGGGTTATTAGGTCAATATCAGTGAGTGACGGGCCCGGGGCGCTCGGCGCTCGGGGGAGCTTATCCTAACGACAACAGATGTTTGTTTACATTCATATTGTATCGACAAATTTGTGACTACTAAGTCGTTTTAGATGGAACCAGAACAAACAAGCCTGGTGCTCCGTGTCTCTGTGTGTGCTGGTGACAAACTGGTACGTACGCTTGTCTCTACAATTTATGTAGATCGCATCAGATCCGGCAGCTTATCTCGCGGCAGCCGCACAAAGGCTTAGCGCTCCCGCGTTTAGCGAACATTTCCACTTGTAATCCTAATCGATTTATAAAGCTCCACGTTGTAAAACGATACAATACGTCTCGTGCTACGACCTGTTAAAGGCTAAATAAAGGATGGCAAAGAAAAAATTAAAACATTGAAGTAGAAGTAAAAATGTCTTTAATGTCTAAGTCCAGACTGCTGAGTCAGTATACTTAGTGGTTAATAAAGTAAGAGGACTCACAGCGAGCGCAGCTGCGGCGCGTGCTGGCACAGGTCGGGCGGCAGCGCGGTGAGGCGCGCGCGGTCGGCGCGCAGCGTGCGCAGGCGCACGGTGCCGTTGAGCGAGGGCAGCTCGCGCAGCCCCCGAGCCTCCGACACCACGCTGCAACACGCGCACACACTAGTGCTCCTACCAGTACATATCACAACGTAGTAACACCTGTCCGTCACCCGGGTACCTACTACAGCCATAACAACAACCGTTGATATTGCATCACATGTTTTGACCAGTTTGTGACCCTGACTGCTAAGCTGTTGATTGGATTGTGGTTTTGATTCCCGTCCAGGATACCCAAAAGTGTATCAATTGTCGACATCCACCGTTGGATCTCCCCTGTTGAGAAAACCCTCCGTATCGTGCAGCCGTGCAAGTGCGTAAATAAACTGCTTGACAAATTTCAACTCACTCGTACAGATTGCTGCTGAAGTGGGAACATTGTGTGTGTGTGTGTGTTTGTGTTGTGTGTAAACAAGTGAATCGCGCTGGCATCGCTGTTGACGTCCCCAAACTTGATAACTAATTACACTTATAGGAAGTAAACCTGGTCATCATCATAAATTTCCGTGTTTGTCCTACTTGGAGCAACCTTGACCGAACAATAAAGGAAAATAAAGTAAGTGTATGTGTAACGCGTCTACCGACGCCGCGACGTGTAGCGAACACTACGCGGCACGCACCCGCAACCCCGAACGCCGCGCATTATTACTAAAGCGGCTTCAGACTACGCTATAATATATTAGCATATAGTACCTATACACCGTAGAAGGGGAACGCTCTCGGAAACGAAGACAGGTGATAGGGTTAGTGATATCAAACAACTTAACCATAAAAAAAACGCGAAAAAAAAAATTTTTTTAACCATTTTTTTTCACGTTTTTTATTCACTAATGCATTTGGACAGTTTAATCAAACGATAATTCAGCAGTGGAACCAATAAAATCTGTGTTTTACCAATGAAAGTAATGAAAAGCAAATAAAAATTCCGGGGTCAACGTTCGCGCTCACATGTCGCCGGCGCCGGCGGCGGCGGCGACGGCTCAGTGGTGCAGCGGCGGGCAGCGCCTATCGCGATATCTCCCGCCTACCTCAGTCTATCATACTTACTAAATTACTTATTTAGTTTAAGTAAATACAGTGACTTAAAATCCTACCCCTTTCCCTACCTAATATTTTTTTTAAAATTATTATTACCTATTACTTTACTATTAATTTTAACAAAAATACACGAATCGGGTTCACACGAAACTAATCTTGTAACAATAACTAAGATCAACTCGTAGGCGTACGTGAAAAAACCAACATAATAAAATACTTAAGTAGGTAGGTACCTACCTAGTTTACGTAATGTTCGTCTTAAAATGTGTAAGTAGGTAGTTAAAATAAACTGTGAACTGACAAACATTGAAATCACGAAAGACAAGTCTTATTGTGTATCGAATGAACAAACTTAAATGGATCACATAATTTTTGCTTATCGATTTTGGGAATCGAACTCACAACCTACTTAATTAAAACCCATATTCTTACCTGATTAAAGTAGGTAGGTAGTACCTACGTTCATATCAAGCGTTACATTATTTTTGTGAGTATCGCACTATCGCCTACACTCACCTAGGCAGGTATGTAATTCCACATAGGGACATCGCCGTCGCCGTCGTCGCACTTATCACGGTCAGTATACGAGTTACTGTAGGTACATGTCTAGCGCTCCCAACATCACCATAAAGCTATTTGATTGCATAGTAATGGTTCAGTGGCTTAAGTGGTTACATCGCCGTTTACAGCTGTGTGGCGCGTTGCGGGTTTGATTCCGACGCGGGAAAAGAAAGTCTGGGTTTAATTAGTTAAAGATGTAAGACTATCGTTAATTACTAATTAAACGTACCCACCAACGTTTCATTGTGATTCATATCCTTGAGTAGACGTGTGACGATAAAAAAAGACCAACAATGTCGCTTCTTTCATTCATAAAATATTTTTTGAGATTATTATTATTAATTAATAAAACAAGATTTACATAGGTATCTACCTACATTTATTCCTACTTACCTAATAGGTAATAGTTTCATCCATAGAACTATTTTAGTAGGTACATTGTTGACCCAACTAGGCTTAGCCTAGTACCTACCTACAGATTTTCTTTTTATGACCGTAAAAGAAAAGGAACGAATACCTACTACTGTCACCGCATCGGTAGTTCGGTACACCTACCTTTCTACCTATTTACTCTCAGACCGGTAAAGACAACACCTAATTACAATGTAGTTACATGTAAAAAATACACGTAAATTGTTATTATTGACTTTATCTAGCCTTAGTAGGTGAGTAGGTATCTACTTTTTAACAACTTGCGTCAGAAACCTAACTATTAATTTAATAAAGGACATTGCGTCGTCCGACTACACCATCTAATTTTATAAGCGCACACGCTCGCCGCTATCTCGCTTGTTTTAAGTAAGTTGTTCTCGCTCACTCTTGACCTTGACGGCTCACGCGCGGAGCGCTTTGTACTTTTGCACACAGATCCCACGAGTCCTGTCCCGATTACAGAAACTAGATGCGGCAAACGAAATGACACTGAATGTAAATAAATATTTTTTGATTTTGTATTGAAAAAAAGTAATGATCATTGAATTAAGAGTATGTAAAGCAGAAAACTGTTAAAATAAGAAATGTTGTAGGGTCTTGGTACTCGATTCAACTATCCACTCATAGTTTAGTGTGTACTATTTAATCAATAATTGTGTCAACATAGTTATTTGTTTTTTTTTCTTGTTGCAAGTCAAAACTTATGCTGAAACAAAATATTTATTTAGTTTACAATGTACCTACCTACTTATTTAATTTTAAACATAACACAGTGTTTACTATTCTGTTGTATGTAATAATACAATTATTTTGACACAATAAAATCTTTAAATAAGCTCTCATTAATCAATTGATTAGTCAAGTTACAAAACTTAACGATTTCTAGTGTGACTCATCTATTAATTTATGATCTATGGAAACGATCGTAGGGCGGCGAGTGGATAAAGGGATTGACAATTTTGATTTCAGTTTCGTGTTGACTTTCATGCGCGTGCGAGTGAAAGTTCGATAATTCGATACATTCTCATCTGTTTTTGTTATAGTTTTGTTGTTACGTTTGTTTTATTAAGTTTGTGTTTGTTTTGTGGTGAACAATGCCTAACGGCTACATTTATAGTGCTCGTGAATACGGCAATATGCTGATATGTTTGGGAGAAGCTCACGGGAATGCCGCCCGTGCTTTGAGGATCTACCGAGAACGGTATCCAGCCGTTCGGCATCCAGCTGATCCTCGCGTGATAACGGCGGCATTCCAAAGGGTTCTAGAAAATCGCCAGATCGCTCCTGTAGCGGCAGGTGGTGGTCGCGAAATTGATGTTCGTATCGAAGATCGGATTTTACAAGTAGTGCGACAAAATCCGCGTCTTGGCATACGAAGTGCGGCGAAGTTACTACGACGCGGAGACGGAGCAAGACGTGTCTCACACTGGACGGTACACAAAGTGTTGCGGCGGCACAGAATGCGCCCCTATAAAATGCATAAAGTGCAAGCTTTGGTACCGGGTGACCATGATCGTCGTCTTGCTTACTGTCGTTGGCTGCTGGACCAGGAACAAAACGTTCCCGGCTTTATTGAGCACGTAATCTGGACGGACGAGTCTACTTTCACCAGAAACGGTATGTGGAACCGTAGAAACACCCATGTGTGGTCAGAGGCAAACCCCTACCCGATGGTCCGTTAACGTATGGGCTGGGGTCAATAACGGCCGAATACTCGGGCCAGTTTTTCTGCCCCAGCGGCTCAATGGGCCGCGGTATTTAGAGTTCATTAATGAACATTTAGTGGACATGCTGGATGACTTCCCGCTGGCTGAGTATCGTCGCACTTGGTATCAGCACGACGGTGCACCACCGCATGTTGTAAGGGCAGTGCGGGAGCGTCTTAACGATCTTTTTAATTACCGCTGGATCGGCAGACTAGGACCTCACGCCTGGCCGCCTCGCTCACCCGATCTAACACCCTTAGACTTCTTTTTGTGGGGGTATGTAAAAGAGAGAGTTTTTGATCGGGAGTGTCCTAGTGCTGAAGAAATGCGTCGAAGGATACGTAAAGTATTTGATAAATTACGTGCCGACTGTATTGAGGACCCTACTCTAATGCCGCGGCTTCACGCAGAAACCCAACGACGAGCCAGGATTTGTGTGGAATTAAATGGGGGGCAATTTGAACCACACCTCATAAGACGGCGGAGGATTTAGTTGGGTAAGTTATTTTTCTTTACAAAAAATACATAAATAAAAAATAGAGCGCGAGAGCGTGCGGCGCGGCGCGGCGTGGTGCGGTAAACGTCGCGTCGGTCGTTGACCTCGAGTTATACATTGCGGACTAACAAAATACCAACTCTATAAAAAAAGGAATAATCACCAAAAGACGTTTAGTATTAATTTGTGTTTAGATAGACTATTATTATTGTTCAGGCTCCGAGAGCGTTCCCCTTCCTCCCAGTATAGCTCATAGCACAACAATATCGCGCACCATACATTGTTATGGACACGTTCACACTGTACTGTACTATATATTATTGACTTACTATACGCTATAAGTATTAATATATTTTTTATTATTCTTATAAAAGACAACTCCCGCACTAGAGAACAAGCTCTGTGTCGCGGGGGACGGAACGGACACAAATTACAACTAGACTCAGAACAACTCTTTGTGGGTCACACAAAGTTTTATCCTGTGTGGGAATCGAACCCACAACCTCGTGCACACTGCGCATACTGGCCACTGGTCCACCGAGGCAGTCAGTATTAAAACTCTTAGGTATTTTTTCGCTATACTATATAGCACAATAAAGTATAGCGTAGTCTGAAATTAGCTTTAGATATCGGCGTCGCCGCGTCGACCCCTCCGCACCGTGTTGTCAGTTGTCACCGAGTCACCGTGCGCTTGGTATTGCCGCTGCGCGTTGTGCGGCGTGCGCAATCGTGCGGCAACACAGATAACGTCACTGAGCTCCTCCTACACACGTACCTACGTACGTAAGCTTTACTTAGTTTTCACTTGATCACACCAAATATTTACTACCAAGTTAAACCACGAATTTTTTTTACGAACGCAAATGATAAAGAATGGAATAAATAAGATTTAACTGGCCATAATGAAATAAAAACTAGCTTAGGAACTCAGGCTTGGAGTGCGAGCGTCGAGAGGACAAAAATGATGCCATGTAAGACGCAGGACGTAGTAACTCTTTAGTAATCTGTGACGCAGGGTGGACACGTGAACACGCTTGCCAGCCAACCAATGTTTGTTCAACTTTAAACCTTTATCGATGCCATATTTATATTATTTTATTACAATTATAAAGAAAAGTCCGTGTAGTCCGTGTGGTGACGGATCAAGAATACAAATGTCACCACCCCCTTCCATCCCTTGGGTATCGTAAGAGTCGACTAAGGGAGTAAATCCGGCAGACAATATCCACTGCAAGAGAGGGAAAACTCGAAACAAAACCCTATACCAACCCGTCTGGCCAGCGTGGTATAGTAGGCTAATATCACTCCAAATTTATGGAGGAGACCCGTACCCAGCAGTGGGACGTTCATGGGTTGAGATGTATAAAGAAAAGAACATAAACAGTACCTTCTAACCTAGTTCAATATAGTTATAAAATTCGACATCACATAACAAAATAGTCTATTTTAGCGTAAAATTTACATTATTTTGTATCTACATTGTATGGTTCTTCTGACGCTCGTAACCCAATGTGTAAGTAAGGTAAGGGATAACATTTTGTTTTAAAATGAAGCAGATTAACTAAGGTTTCATTCATATGAACAAATTGCTATTTCCGCCATTAATTCATTAATGTAAAGCAAAATGTATAGCAGGCCTACATTTTGAGGTGAGCCGACAATCATTCATTACCCATATCCACGCTATATTCCTTTGGGCTGTAAGTGCATGTCTGGTGGGTGTCGTAACAAGGATACACCTCTATAACAACTGTATCAGAGTAAACCTCATCAAGTTATTTAAGTTCGACGCTCGAAAGTTAACGGCTACATATATATGTACCTACTTAATAGTGCCTACTCGTATATATGTCCCCGGCATTGTTCGGTTCTATCATACACTAGTAAATCGATTTCGTCTGCCTCGAGCTCTATCGCTTAGTTCTGCTAAACATTAGTCTAATACATGTCATGATCAAACAAATAAGTAGCTCACAACGAACGGGCCGCGGGCCGCGTTGTACTCCCGCAACCGCAACTCAAACTGTTTACGTTTGTCTTTACGAGCGAGTGAGCGCCGCCCGCGTCGCCGACTCAGCGTGCAGCTCTCGCTGGCTGGCTGGCCGCTGGTGGCTGGCGGCTGGCTGGGCTCGCTGCCTCGACAGTTCCTCACTAAACACTATACCTAGTATCTCTATAATGACGACACCAAGGGGACACGCGCTGAGTACAAAACAAATATTTAGCCGCCATTAAACTGCTTCAAAGCACTGCTACTGCACTGCCGATGTCGTTCTGATAATACCTATTATAAGTTGTATCTGAGTAGGTACTGTAGTACCAATACCAAATTGTAAAAGTTGGTACCTACATAACTAGTCTTAGATAATATTTAAATAATCTAAGAATCTAGACGACTCGGGCGATCAAAATGACTGGCATGAGTTTGTTGCCAAATTTTCTCGTGAACCCTTGTGAGCAAAATTGACTATCATTATACAAGTTTCTAATAAATATATAATAATAATAAATTTCAGACAATTTACATCCATTTTGTTAATAGAAAATTTCTGAGTTTTACTTTTAATTTGGCTGTTGTACTTAAATGAAATTACCTAAATTGTAAAGTTATCTACTGTTAAATTAATCCGGAAAACAGAAGTTATGTACCTAGCTACATAATATAAATGTAATGTAGAGTCGCCTCGGGAACGACTAGGGAGAGACAGATAGCGCAGTCGTCGAGCGGTGCCAGTAGGTAGGTACCTACGTCGTGTCGTACGTAGCCAGTGCGCGTGCGCCGGAAGCGATCAGTGTCGGTGCCAGTTCCGCGGCTTATCCGACGGATCCAGTTCCGTCGTCCGTGCGGAATAATTTCCGCTGCGCTATCTGATACAGGACGGACACGGTGACGTCACTGAGCTGCAGCGCCGGCGATGTTATACGTACTTACAGCTAGTTGTTATGTTATCTATCCGATGCGATGGTTCACACGCACGCCACGCGACACGCGCTCGTTACCACTCTATCATTCATAACCTTAACCATGGCCGCGGAACTTCCTTATGTTTATTTTGTTTATCTTTCAACTGCCTACATAGATGATCTGTATCAGTTAATTAAAATTTTAACGACTTCCATGATGTAAGTAATATTATTGAGTGAGTTCGACCGCGCGCGGCCCTGACCCCGAGCCGCACTGTCGCGCGTCGTGGTGGTGGTCGCGTCGCGTCGTCGTCGACAGTCGAGGAGGCGCGAGACTTGACGATATCCATCACTTCTGATTGTTTGTAAAGAAGACGTTAGGTACTGTTTAATTGACATCCAGCCGAGCGTGGAATTAAAACAACCGTCCGCGTTCTGTCCCGGCCTTTACACGAACAATTTAATTAATTTTAAACGGAATAACTTCCACAAAGTAGGTACCTACCAACCTATTAAGAGCGATTGTCACTGCTCATTTTTTCATACAAACGACTAGCCTAGAGCAATGAAATTTTCAACTTGATAATAGATATCAGGCTTAAAAATGACGCCTGGTTTCGTTTTTTTGGATAAACAGGTTTTTATAAAAGTTATAACCAAACAGATATTTCGAGAAAATGCAAAATTGAGCCGGTCCCAAATAAACGTCTAATAAACAAATAAGGTGGCATTAAACTAAAACATAACGAATAAAAGCGTCATACTCTGGTTCTTTGTCGAATCATTAGTTCAAAAATGTTTCAAATCGGTTAAATTTTTAAGGAGGAAAATTAGGAATTCGAAACCTTGAGTGTAATGAATAAATTTTCAAAACACTCGCGCGTGGCAATGATCTCTGAATAGTAGCTAGCGCCAGCGCGAGCGCCAAGTAAAGTTATGTGTAAGTAGCGCTTAGTGGGCGAATATTGCCGGATATTGGTGAGGCGAAGAAACCGTCGCGGCAGCCCAAAACCTTGGGTTTGTTGTTGTGACTAGTTGCGAGTGGACAAGCGTGATCTAATGCGGCGAACAATCCAAACGCGGATATAATTAATATGTAAAATGACGAGTGGGTACGCGACATTACCTAGGTGTGTGTGTGCGTGTGTGTGTGTGTTTACTCACAGAGTGGTAAGGTGCGGCAGGTGGTGCAGTGCCTGCGGGTGCACGCGCGACAGCGGGTTGGCGCGCAGCTCGAGGCGCGCGAGGCGGCGGCACGCCTGCAGCACGCCCGCCTCCACCACCTCCACGCGGTTACTGGCCACCGACCTGACACATTATATCGTATGCCATTATCAGTGTCTGCAGCTAAAGACAGTAGGTATATACCTTACACAGGTGCTAGTACTCACAGGTCTTCGAGCAGCGGCAGCAGGCGCACGGCGGCCGGCACCACCGACAGCAGGTTCTCCTCGAGCCGCCTGCACATAACACATCACGTGTCGGTCACCAGTGTTGACTGTTGACTGTTCACTCCATAAGAGCTACGAAGACGCGATGACGTCACGCATGTCACCTAGGGTCACTCACTCACTCTACTAATAAACTCATAACTTTTGTTTTCTTGTCCTAATTTAGTTTCTTGTTTATAACAGACAGCGCCAAGTTGTGCTAGCTACTGTTCGTTCGACGACCCCCGCGACACGGATACTGTCACAGTGGGACTATGGGAGGGCTCGTTACATTTTATGGTAAAGCTCTTCTCTACTTTATATAGGTACTAGCGACCCATCCCGGCTACACACATTCCTTACTTCGTATTATTGACATTTACATACAAACATACAATTTAAATTTCCCACTTTTATTTTATACAAACATTGACTTGATAATTAGGACTACAATGATAATATGAGCCAAATCGGTAGAACAACAGTATGTATATGTTCTGTGGTAGAGCCGTTCTCAAGTGATGCTCCGCTTCATAGGTAGGTACATAATAATATATATCTTGCATACATAATAATTATATGTAAGCTAGGTACTTGTACTCGTAGGTGTGTAGTTTTTCTCATCGCATTAAATACTTAACAAGATGGAATAGTAGAGCCTTTTGATTATTAACATTTATAATCAAAGAGTAGAGTCCATCACGCATGTCCTATCTCGGCCCGACCGTCGGCGTACACGGCACATAAGTGCGATCGAGCGCCTACCGCGCCCCGCCCCACGCTCCGCCGGACACTACAATGCTCAGAGCATCGGCGGGTCACCGATAACATGTGAGATTTATTCGTACTCGTTATTAGCGCGCACTCGCCTGGAAACCTTCGCCGTCTTCACGAGGCGGTGCGTCGTGCGAGCGGCGGCGCGGCGACGTGACGAGGACAGTTCAGTTCTCGCAATCGCACAAATATTTCCCCCAAAAGCTCTGTTCAAGGAGGTTGATAGGTTGTTTCGGTAATGAATACTAATGACCGCAACAAGCCGCTCCCTTGAATCGAACGAATTGAGTGAGTGTAGGTGATAGCGGTCCGTCCCGGAGCGAGCGAGTCTCGCTAATGTCATGTCACGTTGTGTTATTAAAGAATAAAAAAACAGAAAACAGACGATCGAACTTGGTTCGGGCCGAACCACGAACATGGTGCGCTCCGAACCATATTATAATGATATTAATAATAATAATGTCCGACACTCCGCGGTGATTACCCACTGATCGTACTTACCTACTTAGTAGATAAGTAACAACGTCATTATACTATGGATGAACATTACAATAGCACTGTTTACTCACAGCACCCGGAGCGCGGGCGTGTTGGTGAAGGCGCGCTCCTCGATGTATGCGATGCGGTTCCTCTTCAGCACCCTGCAACAATATAAACACCTCAATATCTATTCCGTATAATATGTAAATCTTGCTGCTTCTTGATTTGAAACAAATTTCACATCAATCATTTAGATTAATTTTGATATATGTAATTTGGAGGAGTCGCTCCCAGTCTTTTCAGATGACCGAAAAACTATCGAACCATAAATGGAAAGTTCGAATTCAAAATGGACGCTTCGCGTGACTAAAAGGCTGGCCTGTTTCTCGCACAGAGAATCAGCATTGCCATTCATCTTAGCAATGCCGCCAGCCTTTCAAACACTTTTCCGGTAGACAGTGAAGCGGTGGAATATTATGACGCCAGAACTATTGCCTTTTTCAATTTATTAGTTTTCCGTATATTATATATTTATATATATACGCAATAGTGTCAACTTACCTACCTACATGATAAGTCATATATTTTCTGTGTGACTTAGTAGGTTACTTACTCGTATTTTTGTTTGTTATGTCTTTTACTCTTACATTATCATTGTAGGATGAATATGCTAAATTTATGTCGCCTGCCCTAAGGGTTTTTCCACTCTGAAACTTAATGGCTGTTATATTTTATTATAGAGTAAGAGATATGTTTAACATAGTTTTGGATATCCTCGTAAATAAAGATTAGCTAAATTTCATTAAATCTTACGTAGTTTAAAAGGGAAAAAAATTGGAAGCTTTTAAATGTACAGAGGGTGAAAAACCCTAATTTCGACCGCTTTCGGTCGATTCTCGGTCGTAATTTTGCCTAATCAAGGTGAAAAACAATATTTTTATTTATTTCTGTACGTTATAATAGATTTTAGGGTTTCATATGAAACTTATCTAATTTTTGTCTTGTGTAGGTACTGCGAAAAAATTGCTTCAGTATTTATTATACAAAAGTATAACTTCAATATAAATAACAATTTTGAAATTTGAAAAATTTGAGGTGAAATACGATACATAATGAATATGGTACTCTTTGTGGACCCATAACCACCCCTAGGTTATTTAAGTGATAATGTCTGCTTTTAATTATATTTTAATTCAAGCGAATTCAATACTATTGCACTATGCTTCGTTATTTTCACAACATTTACCTGTAGGAATACTTACAATTTAGCAATTTCTTTTTGGTTGTGTTGGCTTAAAAAGTCACTTTTTAAAATTATATTATAGTTTTGTTACTTATATCGATCACTTATCATTCATTCAACCATGTACTTACAAATATTAACTAAATGTTTGACACGCCACAGTCAATATTGCCTAGCACGATGAATACGAAATAAACGCTCCTTTTCCACCAATACGTATGTTTAACATATAAACAGGCGGTTACTAATTGATCTTTAAACGAACTTCGGTACACTCAGGCCTTACTATCTCAAGTGCTCGTTAACTACTAGTTACGAGCCTGAGATGTGCCTGTTCCCTTCGACACCGCGCCGCCGCCGCCACTGTTTCGTGTGTCTACCAGCCTACTTGAGCGACATACTAAACATTTACGACTGTATTTAGCATAATATATAGTTAGTTCAGTTACCAGCTAACTCGTACTTATTTCCACTAGCTAGTGGTAATAAGTACCTAACGAGTTGTGGAAAGCTTGGACACAATGAGTTTTATTTTGTAGTCGTTGTGCGGAGGGCGCGGCATAGATAGGGGGAGAAGGAGGTCTCGTCAAACGATCGATTTATATCGTGCGGGTAATCTCCTGTCATCAATAACGAGAGACATGGAGCTGGTCGTAACACGAGAACAATGCCAGTTACAGACAGCATTATGGTAATCAGGACCTAATAAATGTAACAAATAAAGTAGCAGCCGCGCGCCCCTGTCGCGGCCGAGACACGGGAGCCCCCGCCCACCCTGCCCACCCTGCCCACCCAGACCACCACCGCGGCACCGATGCGGCGCGCGTGCGACAAACAAACAGCAGCAGTCCGAGACAAAGTTACATAACGTGACACAAGGTACTGATATTGTAAACATGTTATTGTGAAGGTAATGTATGTCTCTTGTACGTCACGTGTACGAGTATGGACAGGAGCTGTTGTCGTCGCGTGTTCGTTCGCTACACTAGTACCTAATAAGTTAAGTTCTATAACATTATCTTGTTCTGTGAAATTTATCTATAGAATTTTCATAGTCTAATAAAATCATAAGACCTAAAATGATTATTACCTAAAATGATTCGTTAGCTGCAGTTAGGTCGGTTAGCTTTGTACTCGTATTCTAAACTAAAGCACTAATAATGCAATGTCATTTATTGTTGACGCCACGCACTTGAAGGATTTGCTTATTTTGAGGATATAAGTTCTTTTAAATGAAAGCAATTTTAAGATGTGCCTCACGTTTATCTAGTATGGGCTCTGCATGTATTACAGTTACAGTTCCGTGTAAACAACTTTGTTTCAGAGTTGCTACCGAGGTGGCTAGCCCTATACGCCCAATCTTCCCGGGCCAATTGCCCATTTCTAACGGAGCTACATAAACATCTAAAAATCTCTTGGTGATGATTGACAGTTGAAGCCACACGACCGTTTCGAGCATCGAGTAAAATACTTAGTTCATCTAGTAACAGTGTTGGTAAATGGCGAGGATGGCGAGGATGGCCAGGATGCGCGTCGTCCACGACCGCAAGCCGCGAACATTTGTGCGGTTTCCGATTCACTGTCCCTTCACCTTCTCGCCTCCATTGTATGGATAAATGGATACCTACTATGAGTTTTACATGCGTATGCCTACTGCCACAGATTACTAAAGAGTTACTACTACTGCCTAGTAGCTCCTGCTTCACCGATTGTGCCGCACATTACCTAACTACCTACTGTGATGTGAGACTGCTCCTAATAGTTGTACCTAGTGGCGCCTCCATTTTTATGTACAAAATGACAATTTAGCTTTATTGTTACAGTATCCACTTATTGCCTTTCTCGTAAATGAATGAAAAAATATGGAATAAGAAGTGAAAGTTTAATTATGACTTAGAAGAGATTATGTGTGTCGAAGAAGATAATGTTCCGAACGACAAACAGACGGGTTATTGTTCATTTCACAAGTCATTATTTTACATTATTTTTGAATAAAGTACCTAAAGCAGTTGAATAAATTACCTACGACATAATAACAACAGTAAGTTCAAGTGGCAGTGGGCCGCGCGATATAGTTAGAAAAATAACATAGAAATAGTTCGGTGTTGTTTGTTTGTTGTTCCTACACGTTAGGGTTGTTGTTGTAAACATGTTCGTTTGTTTAGTTTGTACTATTAGCTAATATTGGTGCGTGCTGCCCGTTATTACATGCCCGACATTGGAGTTTTTTTTTATTTAATTACGTGAGACGATGTTGGTACCTACCTCTACCTACCTACCCTATTAGGTATATTATTGTAGGTATGTTACTAAGAACATTCTGAATTTTTCAAAGATAAGATCTTTATTAATAACTAATGTCCTCCCACAGAAATAGATCGAGATAGAACGGCGAAGTAGGCGTGGAACGCGTGCCACTACTTAGTACTAATGTGCATACTTCACATATATTTCACATCGAGCATCCTCATTACGCCGTGCGACTCTTATAGCTGCGTTCGGGACGTACTAAATTATTAAAATCTACAAAAATATGCCGTATTGCTCCGTCGCAAATTGTAAAAATCGAAGTAGTAAAGTAAACACGAAGAAAGGAGGCATTTCATTTCATCGGTAAGTGTTTAAATATAACTAAAAACTAAGTTTTACGAGAATCAAAATTATTATTTCACCTTTACCATGTTTGACAAGGACGATCATAAATTATTTACTTTTCGATAAGCTTAATATACATTACTTTCGCTGTACAATGTTCTTACTCATAACCATTAATTGAGCGCGCAACGAACATCGAAACAAATGAGATTTACAAAATTTCTAAATCGGTAATGAGACGGCAGTCCTTTGCTGTGATTGGTTGGTCGTTTGGTTGGTCGTCGCATCGAATGCGCTAGAGATTGACGCAACGTGTCGTCACAGTCGTTGTATTTATCGATAAACAAATTATTTATACAAAGAACACATGATCTTAGCTCATCTGTTTATTTATTATATTACGTAACATTTTAAATGAAATTGGTTTTAAGCATGCATTACATCGATTTTCAATAATAAAATTATTTTATGACGAAAAACTATAAAGTAAATGTTAGACAACTTTAGTTTAAAATTAAAATCCTTTTAATTTTGACAACGTAAATTAAAGTAGGTATATATACCTATTATAGATACCTGTTTGCCATAGAAACATAACGTAAAAGCGCCCATTCTTTTTTGGCATAGTCATCATATTAAGGAACTTTTAAAAATTGTATCGTATAATATATATTGTATCTAAAATATGTAGTTATATTTGTTACTTATCTTAAACATTTAGTTTATTTACGTTTTAATTAAAGTAATGAGTTTTACTTTTCTATCATTATACCTTAATAAAATTTAAGTAATAACACGTAATTAATTGTTTTCATTTATGTATGACAAAAAATACAATTTATTACGTAAAAATAAATAGGTACTTCAACACCCCACGTTGCATATAGGGCTGTCGATAATTGGGTAAATGTGTCTCCTCACTACTTCAGGCTCGCTTAAACTGGTTGACCCGCAAAGTGGGTGTGGCTTGTTGAAATAGTGGCACGCGCGAAATATATGCAGAAATGTGTTTATCACCATTCTATCTCGATCTATTTCTGTGGTTTTAATCTTATCATGTAGCTTTGGCTTAAAAAAGTTCTGATTTTAAATAAATTTGTTTTATTTCGAATATTTAAATATTACAGATTTTATATTCGAATATTCGACACAGCTTAATATTCGAATTTCGAATGCAAGCCCTAGTCACTTTTTGTATACATAATATGTTATGCCATATACACAAACAAATTTGACCAGGGCGAATGTACAAAACATTCGCCCTGGTCAAATTTGTTTGTGTTCAAACAGTATAAATGTTTGTACTTTTTGAAGAAATAAATTATTATTATTGTTCTTAACAGAAAATCCAATATCAGTTTGGCCTGACCCGGGAATCTAACCCAGGACCTCGTGATCAGTAGTCACACACATCGACCACTGAGCCACCGAGGCAGTTAATATATTTAATAATGGTGTACTCATATGCGTCTGCTTGTACGTCGCGGTGGGGCGGCGCGTACGTCTACGTAACGTAGGTACTTAGTTAATAAAATGATTCCCTGATATAGGTACCGAAGCCAAAATTGTAAGGCTCTTGCTCCTATGTGCTCACTGCTTACTGCACCCGATTGTAGCTGTTTATTATGTGTTTGTGTAACTTGCAGTTATATGTAAGAATAACAATTAAAAAAACAAAAAGCTGCGTGCTTGGTCCCGCGAGTCCCCAGTTCCCCACCCCCAGACGCCAAGCCCACAGTCGACCAACTTTGACACTTACAAGTTTAACTTCCTGTTATTCATACGAAACATTGAAAATATTTATGACAACAATGGCGCTTTTCCATTTAAGTACCAAGCAAACTTTTTTCAGCTTCTTTTGAATTCAATACTTCGATGAAGCAAAGACATAAGTACCTACCATAGTATAAGGAATCCTTACTAATATTATAAATGTGAAAGTTTGTAAGAATGGATGGATGGATGGATGTTTGTTACTCTTTCACGTAAAAACTACTGATCTGGATGAAATTTGGCACAGAGATAGATTATGGTCTGGAATGACACTTTTTGCAGCGATAACCGACATCCACGCGGGCAGAGCCGCGGGCAACAGCTAGTACTATATATATAGTAGCGTCACTCTTTTATTGTTGCTCAAAAGCCAACAAATAAATACCTAAAGCTGCGGGGTAGGACCCCGCAAGTCCGCAAGCCCTCACAACGCACAGGGTTTCCACAGTGCAGAATTAAAAGAACATATTATTATTATCTAATTAAAGACCATTTTATGGTTAATATGAGATAAGTTTCCCAAGTAGATAATTTAAACTACAATCTATCTCTGTGCCAAATTTCATCCGAAGTCACAGACGCTTTAATATTATAAAGCTGAAAAGTTTTTTTGTTTGGTTGAACGCGCTAATCTCATTTCATTAATTTCCATCTTATTCTCTAGAGCTGATATATAGAAGGTCGACTGCTGCCCAGTTTGGTCTTCAGGACCGAATCTAAATATTTGATGGACTCTTTGAGTTGAATATACATTTTTCTCCAGTGTACCACACTGACTCAGACTAATAGAATAAGATAGACGGAGCGTTTCGAACAAATTTTTATGAGTGAAGCCACAAGGCGCTGTCAATGTATGCGTGTGACGTGTACCTACCGACACCGACAACGGTGTGTGCGTAATGTTGCCAGCGAATGAAAATACGCCCAACTATTACATATAATAATACCGCAGTGTCGAAAACTCTTAACTCGCGATAATAATAAGCAATATAAATATTAAAACTTATGCTTAAATTGTTTGTTTAAATAATGTTGTTATATTTAATTATTTTATATTCATATTCCAAAATTAATATAGGAAACACAACAAACACTTAATTTCTGACAAATTAAAGAAAACTTTTTTTGTTTATTTAAAAAGACAACTCCCGCACAACAACTAGTGTCGCAGGCGACTTTACAAACATCCAATTAACGGACACTAATTATACCCAGACTCAGAACAATGGCGTTAGCGGTAAGAACAAATTTTGCTAACGCCATAAGTTGCCGCTAGCGATCGTGGCCAGGCTGTAAATACGTTTATTTTAGAAAATAAATCGATAACATACCTACTCATTTTATGAATTCAAATAATCAATTATTTAAAAAAACCCTGACTCGTAGCTGTAAGCGACTGCGGGCGAAAACGTATGACTTTGCTATTTAGTATGACTTTCGGCGGCTTCACGCGTGAGTTCTACGCGCTCCGTCTATCTTATTCTATTAGTCTGAGCACACTGACATAACGTCCCAACATGGTACGCCGCGCCAGCCACAACAATGAGACGCAGTTACACAAAAATAATCCAACCTACCCACAATTTAATCAAAAATGAGCTGACTATACCAAAATACTCATTAAAGGTATACATGTTAAAAAAAATTAAATCCACATGAGTTTTCGTCCACCGAGCAAGCAGTGACGAACCGACTATATAGGAGCAGGGAGCAGGCACCTTAGTACACTATCTGCAAAGTGGAGCAGCCACATAAAGAGTACTTGGTGATAGCGCGCGCTAGGCTTGGATGTCAACGTGTGACAGCTGATCGAGTCGTCGTAGCCGCGCGCCACCGCGCCGCGGTGAGTAGGGTGCCACCGCTGCCACCACTGCCACCGCCCGCCGCCGCCGCATGACGCGTGATTGTACCGATTGTACTGAGCTGCGTCATGTGTCAAAGTGAATTAGATTTTTGGGATGGTCGAGTTCGATGAACGACCCGACCGCTTCGATCCGGACCGCGACTCACACAACCTCTTTACCAAGTTAATAAACTTTTTTCATTGCTGTACAATCTTTGAATCGTTAGTCAATCCACCATCTGAGCTGAGTCGAAAATATGTAATTCGGAACTCATGCAATAGCCACTTATATCACTGTGTTATCATCACCTAGCTTGGTCGAGGCGCTAAGGTAAAAGGACCTCTGTGATACTAACTACCTAGCTGCTGTCATCCTGCCAAACTGTTTGTAAATCGTGCATAAGGTCAACTCTGACTTGAATTTAAAATCATGATTACATTTCAGTGCTTGATGAAGGGTACTGTAGGTATTGTATACAATATGTATATGATGTTACTACATTTAGCTACACCAAAACATATATAATATCGGTGAGTGGTTCGCGACGGTAGGTACGCGTACGCCTACGGCAGGTACCCCTCAGCGAACTTTCATTCATATAATAATAATAAATAAATGATAATAAACTTTATTTGCGCAAAGAAACAATGCATAAAATACACAATGTAGTAAATGTAGACTTAATAGATCTAACAATCATAATAATATAATTAAACAAAAACAAAAATACTACGATAGTGTGGATGGCACACTGCTTGTTTTGTTGGTTTTGTGTGAGGTGTGAGCGTCTATAGAAGCTTTCCGTCACCAAATCGTTTGGTGAATAAATTGATTTTGCCGAAATATAGGTATCTACTTATCACTCTTTAAATTTTATTTCTCTAAATATATGATTCCGTTAATAATACAGCAACGGAGCGGACATTCGTAACGACCGTTCGCTGTTGTATATGAACATGGCGGCGCAGCACAATAAATGTTTCAGATTCACTTCCAGTCACACTATTTCTTGAAATCAGATCTCAAATAGTGGTGGTGGTCGGGCTGGGAACAGGGGTGAGGGCGCGCGGGGCGAGGGGTGGCGCGGTCGTTGACCCCCGGACGCAGTTCGCACACCACTGTCGCGAGCTGCCGAGCGGCGAGCGGCGAGCTCTACCGAGGCCGCGTGGTCATCTCCTGCATGTTATCGTACTCGTTGTGGCTAATCGTACGGTACCTACGATACAAGCAGGCAGACCAGTAGATAAGTGATGATAATGTGAGCCATGGGTGAAGTTGATGCGGCTGGAGTATACCTAGTGGTCACGTGACTCGTGATCTGCTTGCCGCACGCCGCGCGCCGCCCGGCTCCAAAATAAAAGTGAAGCGCTCGTGTAGGACGACGTACTCCTGTCTGCACCATTCATGTTTCGTGACTAATGTGTTTTTTTATCGGTGTCGGCGCCCGAGCGGCGGCCGGGGGGATGGGCGGGGGGACAACTGGGGATCGGGAATGTCGGGATTCAACGGGGAGAGAAAATTCGCCTTTTCGCCGCTGGCGTGAAAAATATAATTGCGTTGACAATTTACACGACACAGAAGTCCCTGACACTGACCGTGGGCAGCTGCTGCGCCGGCTAAACCATTACACAATCTGAGTGTGACGGCTCACTTGGGCCTGATCTGAACATCAGCGCTGCACCATACATGAGAGCTGAGATAAGGAGCCGTTCTGACGTCCATCACACAAGATAACTTCATTAATGGCTGTGTTCAATTACCTTAAGTGCTTATTTAATATTATTCGGTTTCTATCCTCCTTTTTGTGGCCACAATTGCGCTCTAACAATGAATAAATTATATAATTATAGTAATTAGTCTTTATTATAACATAATTGCGCTCCATATTCTGTGCACACTGCCTGTAAGCACAAGAAAGCAGTTATGCATCTAGTCATGCGACCCATGTGCGTTTGAGTACGTATCTAAATATAATAATAAACGGCGCTATATGTGGCGCTGTTCGTGTGGGCGCTAGTTGTCGCGATAAAAAGTAACTACAACATACGAGTATGAGATGAACAAGCTGATCTTTAAAAGTGTATGGTGGGGTTGTACGGGTCAGACATTTTCCTTACGATTACAATTTTTTACTGAAAAGTTCTTGGCTAAAGGTCAAAAAGTCTCTAGCGGTTTCGTAGATTTGGAAAATGTTTTTTTAGATGAGTGGTGTGAGCAGTCAGCGGGCACTAAATGTAAGCGCAGGAATCTCTCTATGAGGAATGAGGATAACCGGCTTCCCTACAGTAAGTAGTCCCTTATAGCAGAATATTGTAGGTGTTAACGGGATGTGTGACGTCATCGTCGTGCGCCTGTTAATAACTTCCGCTTGCAGTACTTGAAATATGTATAGTTACAGTTCGGTGCACCGGCACGCCACCGCTAGACCCACTGGTGCAATGGTGACGGAGCTCACTTACTTAACTTCACTTACTTCCCCTCGCGGTATGCGTAAGTAATGCATTTTACCTATTAAAAAAATCACCAAGACAAAGATACCCTAAGACTCAAATCATCTCTCAGTGGGTCACACAAACATTTGTGCCGTGTCATCATCAAACCCACAAAGTGTTCTGGTGACACGGTACATCATACAAATAAGCGCATATATAGGTAGAATACGCAACAAACGCCAATATTATGATAGCTAAGTACAGAAACGGCGGCAATAACAGATTTGACTGCCCTGAATTATTATTTATTTTATTATTATCAGCCTGTATTGTCCCGCTGCACGCTGCAGGGCAAAGCCCTCCTTTTCCTTCTTCCACTCAAGCCGAGCTTGTGCTAAAGTAGGCCAGTTCTTCATGTTCGTATCAAGTTCTTATAATATCTAACAAATTATAAAACTCTATTCATGGTATAGTCATCTATACCTGAAGGTGGTTGGTTGAGACATCAGTAATAGATTCGAGTACAATAATTATTAAACCATGTCATATTTGGTCCCAAATATGTACCTATGAACATTGTTTAAATTGGGATATCTATATCTACGGGCCATATAAAAAATTTACAACTCTTTATACTTACTCAGGTACACGCGGCCCTAGTAGCACTTTTAGCTAGGTGATCATATTTGTGCAGGAAAAACTACTACACAGTGAAATCTGCTTCTAACATCGACATTTTTCTTTGTTTGTTCTAACTCTTCTTATAACTTTTGGAGTGTTTCGGTATTTTACCATGAAAGTATTGTACGAGTATATAAGACGAAGGACGCGAGCGGAGCGCGACTATGTTCGCTATCCTCGCTCGCTACTCGCGGCGCGGTGTTACTGCACCTTGTCTATACTTATAATATCGTTTTAAAAAGCCTGTACATTATACATATTGCAGCAAAATGAATATGGCTTATTAAGAGCAATAGAAGCCATAACACCAATTTTACAATTTTTGTCTGTCTGTCTCTATGTTTGTACTCAAACAACAAACTATACTGCTTCAAAATTGAATGCGGTTTTCACTTGTGATGTATTGCTAGAGGTCTAATTTAAAATATAAACGAGCACAATCCCATGGGAAGCTACCCTATGTGCTATTCCATGCTATAATCTATCTCTGTGTCCAATTTTATTCAGATTTCTTTATCCGTTCTAGTGTGATTGAGTAATAAACAATCCAAATGCAAATATTCCCTGGATCTAGAGTAGAGAGAGTATCGCGGACCAAATAACTGTGGTGCCGGAAAATGAGCAAGTTCAGAGCATCAGAGACTACCAGGGCCTCTGGATCGTCGAGCACACATGACATCCATCAACAATGTTCGAGAGAAGTATGTCGAGATCGTAGTTAGTGAAGTCTTACACAGTATAGGTACATACACTGTACCACCTACCTACATTGTCCCACGCAGTTACTTATCAAGAAACACACAATCATAATTAATTTTAAATTATAATATCAATACATGTTTAATTGAGTACCTCCTACATTGGATTGCTGAATGTTCACTTAGCTAGCATTTTCAGGGATGATATTAATCACTCCGCGGCGTCGGCGGTCAGCGTCGCCTCCTCAGTCTCATTGACCCTATGCATGTGTCCTATAGCTCTGTGTGAGTGTGTGTATGTGTGTGTGTGTGTGTGTGTAGTTAAAGTACTGTGTGTGTGTGTGTGTGTGGGTGAGCCGGGGAGAGGTTTCAGAAACTAATAGATTGAGACGTAATTGATGTTCGACAATATGTGTATCGGTAAATTAGTGATATCGCGCGAAGTTTTAGCGTTACATAGACATCTCGGCGTATTTATGAGCGCCATAAATCTAACGGGAGAGTTCAGCCGCCTCACGCCCTCCGCGCCCACCTCCTCCTCCTCTACCTCCCCCTACCCGGGCTGCCGGGCACCCCCGTGACGCTCTCGGGGCGGCTAGCGACGTCACTAACAACGTGCTTATAAGCGTGCGGGGACTTAGCACGCTGCCTGCTGTACCAGCTATACCTACGCAGCGCAGTAGTAGCTTCACTCAGAGCACGCGACACACTTGGCGTGCTTCGTGCACTCTTCTACCTTTTTTATACTAATAAGAAGACAAACGAGCATACGACCCGCCTGATGGCATGCACGTTGATTAGGTACTAATTAATTAGAAACAAAATATCAATATTCAATGCGGCAGTTGTTCTTTTGTGTCAATTGTATAAAATACAGGATTAAACCAATTGCCGGAATGTACTTATTTATCTGTTACCGGCAATCTGTATAATCCGGTACTATACATAGCAGTGTTCCGCACAAGATGTGCTCATTACCTAGTTGGTGTGCCCGGCAAAATAAGATTATCTCATAAAGTTAGACAGACGAAAGAAAAGATAAAAGTGCAATATAAAGTTTAGGCTTGTTAATCCTACTAATATTATAAACGGATGTTTGTTACTCTTTCACGTAAGCACTACTGAACGGATCTAGATAAAATTTGGCATAGAGATGATTATAGTCCGGAATAGCGAATAGCGATATCCTTTTTATCGCAATAACCGACATTCACGCGGGCAGAACCGCGGGCAAAAGCTAGTTAATAATAAATGTTGATAAATTAATATTTAAAAAATGATTCTTTATTTACGGTGTTCCTTAAGAATTGCCCGATTTACTAAATGTACTTAAAAGACGATAAGTTTTCGAAACAGTGCAGCACTGCTCTATATACGAGTAGGTATATACCGCTCTAGAGGCAGTAGGTAGGTATTTAATTTGCGCCAGTCCCTACTATACACGCTTTTTACTATAGTATTCTTTCTACTTTTCAACATTGTAAGTAGGTACATACAAACGTGTCAAACACAACAGTATTGTACGGACTACGGACACAGCATTGCGCGTGTCGTATCGACGGCACTAAAGTACACCTAGTAGGTATTAGGTGTCTACAATCAAGCATCCATAGACTACGCCGGACCGTATGCTTGTTTGCCACCTAAGAAGTATAAAAAAGATGCTGGTAGGTATTATGTAACAAATCTTAGTTGTCATTCGGTTCCTTACGACGCTATAAGTGGCGCCCAACGTGGTGTGGGCCGAAATTGCTCGAGCGACCACACGCTGGTAACTTGCACTTCTCGGAGACGACGGCGACGGGACGCGGCGCTGGGTTAGATTATACTCGTAAGACTAGGAGAGCCGAGCCGCGAGCTGCGCACAACGGCGACTGTGTAAACTGTAGTGTCGAGTGTTCGACTGTCGCCAAACAGACATATATAGAAAACGAAATAATTATATGATTTCTAATGCTTGATGAAAAATCAGTGCAGTATCTGCTGGACAGACTCGTATCACATGTCATAATTTTTTAAAATATATTATAGGTATGTTGCCGGCAATCTGTATAATCGGTATTCTATACAATACCTACACTACCTAGGTTAAGGTATCTATGGGCTAGGCTAGGTAAGGTGGAGGTTTGCTCCCAGTATAGTAGGGCTTGCTCGCTTGTATGGTGGCGTACCAGAGTATTAGAGTACAACAGTTCGGTGCGCTTCTTTGTTGACAGAACGCTGTTATCCACGGGAAGCTTTCACAATAAAGCGCAGGCGTGCACGATCATTAGGCTTGGATTAACCTAAGCATATAAATAATAATATAATCATTTAAAATTTGGGAGCGGCGCACAGTGTGGTATTACGCCCTCAAACTTGGTCAAAAATATTTTATGACTCGAACGACGATTATTTGTGTATATATGTTAAAATAGGTAATAAAAAACTTATTACAGTTGGAGAAGAATATTTTTTCGTCACTACTACATACATTTTCATTGGTCAGGTCACTCTCACTAAGCAAATTTAATACGTCTCCATACAATGTCTTTCTATTATTCTTAAAATATAGATTTGTTCTCATGCTTGTTAATAGGAGGTCCGAAGTTAACGAAAGCCTATTTAAAACGTCCACATTGCACTCTACGTGCGAAAACTTTCTGGAATAGTTAAGTCTATATTGCCTTATGTTTTTGTTGCGAGCTTCTGCAGCTTCTTCTGAAAGTTGTCCTATTGAAAGAATTGCGTGTTTTATCACTTCAGGTCCGTGACGAAGTACTTTATGCAGTGTCGGAGTCATGGGGTAAAACCCATATAAAGCCACATACATCTCGGCAGTATCATCGCAGTATTTCTGGAAGGCTTCAACATTAATTTTATACCCGCAGCACATTGTGTCTAATATAACCTTAAGTCGGTAGATAAGTTCTTTATCTATTTTGGTTATTTCCGCCGATATTTCGTAGTTTTCGAAAAATCGGCGACTGGTATTACCGTCATTGGTGTTGCCAAAATTAACTTTTGGGATATCCACCAATAGTCCAAGTGTCTGCTTGAATTGATCTTGAATCTCTTGTTTTCTGGCTTCCACCGCTTGTTTTTCCTCAATAGAAAGTCGTACATTCCATTTTTTACAGGTTGCCTATGTGCTACGTGTAAGATTGATTCAAAAAATCGAATACGAGCTTGTAGCAATGACAGCCGGAATCTTAAATTTTCCTCTTTAAGTGGCCTTTTCTTCGATAAGTCATTAAATTCTGAAGTAGTTGCGTCGCAAATGTAGCATCTCATTGTGGATTTCGTATGTGTTGCTGCATTGCAAACTTTGCCATCCACCATAGTGAACAACATCTTAGCTTCACTGATAAGTTGTTCCCAATGTCATTGCTGGCAAGCGCATCTATTTGTGTTGTGATGTAGTCTATTTCTTCTTTTGTTATATCCGTACTCTCCTTGACGAATCTGATTCTAATAGGTCTGCAATAACGAGGAGATAAAGGTGTCGGATTTTGCCACAGTATTTTCTTTTCATGTCCATAAACTAATTGAAGAGGAACAACAGAACTTTGAAAAATATTAGCGTCAATATCATTTTCAAATTTCATTTTATACATTTTTGCTTGAAATTGTGTTGTACATTAGCTATCTTTTGCTTTATATCATGAATTCTTATATCATCATCATAGTAGGAACTTAGTAGTTTCTGCTTCAAAAACGTTAATTTTCCGTCAAATGTTGACTCATTAGAACCTTGCATGATATCATACAACTCATTCCGACTCATAAACCTCAATCCTGAAGTCCCTGTAACAAAATAAGACTAAATCTTAGGAACGAATATTTATACAAGATTGTAAGGTACTAACGAAAAAAAATCTCAAAAAAAAACGGGGCGGGTACGGGCGGCTATGTTTTTTATAAAATTGTTCTGGACTATCTACTCTACAAGAAACAATAGTATTCGTATTTAAAGAATGCTAAATAGTGTAACAAAAAGTCTTTTAAACATAGAAAAGTAAGAATTTTTGTAATAGTTTATGACAACTTACTTTTAGCCCTATGGATTAAAATTGATTGAGACTTTTGTAGAAAAAAAACATGTTCCATATAGTCACATACCTGGCTGAGAGGAATCCATCACAAAAACCACCACAAAACCGTTCGTTCATAAAATATCACGTTTTAAAAACAAGTAAAATTTGAGCGTATCGAACAATCACACGACCACTGTAAGCAAACGGCAACTTCCAACTGAGCGTGCGGCACGTGTTGGCGAGCTGGTACGGAGTTATTCGGCCATTTAATTGACCAACTACCTAACTTTTAAAGGATCGATAATATGAAATAGTTTACCAATTTTTTAAAAAGTCATTTTTGGCCAACTTTAAGGGCCTAATACCACACCGTGCGGCGTGGCGGGTGCCTGGGGGGGATCCATAGATAACAAGTGGTTGGTATAAACCGAGCAGAGGCGTGCTACCACAGTCGATATGCCTCGATAATGTCGATACTCTCGCGCTCGTGGTGAACAGCGCACTATCGTCTAGAGTTCAAAGCCCTGGGCACATCGCATCGCGCATCGCCCACAACTCTACTCACACCTCTTCGCTCCGCCTATATCAGTCTGATATAAATATATCTGTGTCGACAATACGCACAGCTTTTTTATTTCCATATTGTGTTTACGTTCGTACGGACGCAGCGCGGCGGGCGGTGGCGCGCGGTGGTAGTGCTAGCCGTCGACGGATACTTATGTCTTTAGATTATAGTGATAATGGCTGTTGTTAAAGAGCGTCTATTTAATAAGATAATACGCTTTTTTATTGTACCTGTAGGTATATACTTTGTCTAAGTACCTTCCTATGGCAAAAGTATAATGTAGTAGACGCAGGCGGTAGGCGGTACGACCATAGCGCGAGCGTAAGGAAGAATCTCATCTCTCTCTGAGGACACTGTCGCATTATGTCAAAATAAGTGCTTACCGCTCAAAGACCTGTTTAATTGGCAAACAAGTACGGGCTGGCAACGTAGCGCGCGGCTCCGCACCGTGCGTTGGCGGGTGTTCGAAGTTTTCGAACAGTCGGCGACCCTATGCGTTGTACCGGCTGGCTTACCGGGTAAGATGCGCTTTAGGTATTTATTTGTCGACTTTTGAGCAAATATAAACGAATGACGCTACTATAGAGTCTTCCATATCCTATGGTAAGACATCATGGAAATAACCATTTTAGTATCCCATGGTTACGTATAACACAAAACTTACCGGTATTACAAAAAAATAGCCTACAGCTATTTTTTGTTGTTAAATATAAGTATACGATTAATGAACGCTTCACTCTATCTCTAAGAGTAATGAGCTCGACTTCCAGTTTACATCTAGACTACCTACCTACCTACCTACTATATCATCAATATAAAAATAAAGAATGTGCAAATACACAGAATATTTAAATACAGTGACAACTTGGCTTATGTAATAATAAGGTAGGGAACATATTAGTTACTTTGGAAAAAAAAACTTTTTTCAGTTAGTTAGTGGGCTAGTAGAGTAGGCGTGGTGCTGGGTGGTGGGTGGTGGGTGCATGATGACTAGTGTGGTACTCACAGTGTGTGCAGCGCAGCGAGGGGCGGCAGCGAAGTGTCGCTCAGCGAGCTGATCAGGTTGCCGGCGAGGTTCCTGCAGACACAAATTATTCGATAAAATATATATATCTTTATTATCTACAACAACTCTTTTATATTGTAGTTTGTAGTGTGTTTATTAGTTACGTAGGTAGGTGGTGATGGTGGTGCCTGTTCTCGGTTCATTCCGCATGAACTGATTAAGTGATCAATACAGGTTCAGCTCCATTGTGTAAGGAACAATCTCTTGCCTTCCCTGTACTATGGTTGTGCACCATAGTACAGGGATGAGTTTGCATTGTGATATTCGATCCCGGTCCCGATCTGATTCTGATAGAGACATTGATCAACATGTTTTGTCTAATCAGCATTTATCAGTGTCGCGATGTTTCCACACGATCTATTCTAATAAAAAGTACCTACCTACGTAATGAAAGAGCGCTGAGTAGGTACCACCTGTACGCAGACGCGGCGCGCGCGGTGTTGATACCAGTGCAGATAACGACTATTATTTCACTGCTTAGTAGGTAGGTACCTAGTACGAGTAGCTAGGTACGAGTAGGTACTAGACGTTTATCTGTTACAACTTAGTTATGTTCATGACTCTCACAACAATGTGGAACACTCGCTGTACGAGCTGAACACTCGTTTACTTTCTAATCCAACTATTGGTTTGTATCTATGCAGCTATGTTTACTTGACTGCCTCCGTGGCTCAGTGGTCGATGTGTGAGACTGCTGATCACGAGGTCTCGGGTTCGATTCCCGGGTCGGGGCAAAAATCGATTTCATTTCATTTATTCATAACAAAATTACATTTGTGTCGAATACATACCTATCAACTAATTAAATTAAAAGAATAAAGATCACAATCACGAAAACGATTAAATTAAAAGAATAAAGATCACGATATTGGGTTTTTCTGTTAAGAAATTCACAATAGATGCCCGGAGTTTGGAAATTAGCGGTGTGTACACCCCCTCCTGCTCCTGCCTCGGAAAGCACGTAAAGCCTACGCCTGATTTATCTCCGGTCGTGTCGGATTTGCCGTCCCATCGGACTATGAGAGTGAGGGAATAAAGAGTGCACTTGTGTTTGCGCACACACTTGTGCACTATAATATCTCCCGCGCAGATGGCAAGTCTCCGTTGAGATTAGCCGCCGTGACCGAAATACGGTTAGGAGGACATAATTATTATTATGTTTAACTACAAGAAGTGGCTTTCATCCATCAAACAGATAAACATCAACATTATTTATGTTTATGTTAAAAATACATGACAAACGTCTCAGAGTATGAACTCGGACGACATTTATTTCAAACGCAAAGTAGAGCAGGACGCGTGACTGAGCACCACCGTGACTGTGAGCACACACACACACACACACGACACACGGCGCGGCCGCCGGCGCCGGCGCTGGCGGACCGACACAGGAAGAGAGGGAAATTGTTTGAAGATTCGCTTTAATGTCGGTAAATGTGCCATCACTACTAGATCATCTGTTACTATGTTTATAGTTCAGCATTAATTACACGACCACTCTGACATTTATGGGCTGATTTAATTTAAGAACTTCAGAGAAACTGACGCCGCCGCCGCCGCCGCCGCTCGCAGGAAACGTCGACGAGATGAAAATGTTTGAGATATAATATCTATCTATACCTTACTGCGACGCTCTGACCGAAGAAAACACACACATACTCGCTCGCAATTATTAATACCGCAAATTTAAAGTGATACCTGTACTGATACGTTTATTTATAGGTAACTGTGCCACCGACCACCAGACACGTCAACGCCCATCCAACACGTAAGCCAGATAATAGAAATATTAAGCACCAATTGGCAGTTTATAGTTATAGTTACATGACATCTTTATAAAAGCTGACGTGATAGCTTTATCTTGAATAATAGATACAGTATTTAAACTTTAATTACACTGAAAGCTTGATAATTTCTGCATAAAATTGATATTTTGTTTAAAAATCTTACTTAATACTAATAATATCTGGTGCTGAGTGCCGAGCGAGAGCGAGCACTTACTTACTCGAGCAGTTCTACTTTGGTACGGCGACGCGCACCGGTTGGTCACGGTGAACGGATACGTTCGGTGTTCGGCGACAAAGTGGTGCACTTACAGGGTTTGCAGGTGGTGTAGCTGCGCAAGCGCATGCGTGGGCACGTCGCGCAGCAGGTTGCGCGCCAGCCGCAGCGTGCGCAGCGCGCGGGTTCCGCGCAACGCGCCACTCTCCACCTCCGAGATGAAGTTGTCCTCCGCCGACCTGCGCAACACGACCCACATGTATTGTTGAAAAAAGGGGCAACAAATCATTTTTGGATAACTATTACTTAATGCTCGGCTACAGCCCTAACGGGAAGCCGATGTCTAATCGGTTTCCGCTTAGGGATGAACGCCAACAATTTAAGAAAAACAGATTGAACAACTTATTTAAATGTTAATTAATGCGAGGGATAACTGCAGCTGTGGCCGCGTCACCCTCACCTCCATCGTGCACGTCCACGAGGTCACAGCGGCCGCGCGACCGTGCCACATGCTTACGTTCTGCATGTCCACTAGTACCACATCAAGTCTACGTTGCCTACAATACCGCGTACCCTTACAATAGGTTCTTACATATCACTAGCGGAGGCCACATTGCTTTGTGGGACTTCTAATATATAATTGGTATCGTTAGGTATTTACTTAGTAGCGGTCATCACATTATTTATGTAAATGGATAATGAACTAGATCTGTGTGTGTGTGTGTGTGTGTGTAAGTGATGTTGTATGCGTCGAGCAGGTTGTGTAGTGTGGACGTGCGGTGTACTCGTGTACTGCGACAGACAAGGTGCTTATGTATATGGTACAAGGTGACGGCGCGCGGCGGCGGCGGTGCGGCGGCGGATGCACGCCGCGCACTCTTCCTGAGGCGCGCAGAACAACATCACCGTTCGCGCGTCCGTCTCACTTACAAATGATGAATTTATTTTTCTAGCATTAGCGAGCTGTATTCGTGCGTGATACAGTCACGAGGTTCTAGCGTGGACGCGTGTTACAGTTTAGGTTAACAAGCGTACTCATTTTGCGAGCTGTAATTTGTAACAGATACAATAACGAGGTCTAAAGTGTACGAGAAGACCACACCACCGTAACCGGTCTTTTCCAAAAATTGATCACTCGAAAATATTTGATGGTGCGCAGCAGCCTGCAACAACCTTCCCTCTTGACGTCCACGAGCGCACTGGGAGAACTCTTTAAATCACGGCAAAAACTGACAATCGTCGGCTCGCTGTATGTCGCACGCTGCAGGCTCGCGAACCATGCATGTACACACACACACTGTATGTTTCTGGTAACAGTTCAGTTCTTACATGCGAAGGTTACGGTTACGGCTCGCTAGTAACTAGCTAGCTCGTACCGGCTCGTCTCATATTCATTCATTCTGTTGTCCCGAGGAACGGCGCGGCGACGCATCTACAGCCGATGATATGATATGAGCGAGTCGAGAGCTATCAAGACCGTCTCCACTGAACACACGGCTTACACTGAGGCGCTTTTGAGCTGGGGCATTTACCGACGTCGCTTGACTCGCTGCGAGGTCACCTCGTTCGGTTTGAGTCAGCCGCTTGACCTGCGGCTGATTCTCTAATGGAGATCCGTACGCCCTCAAGCCGCGGGGGCGGACATACACTTTATGTATACATATTATATCAGATTGCCTCGGTGGCTAAGTGGTCGATGTGTGACACTGCTGGGTCGGGCTAAAAAATGATAAGAAACTGTCACTTCTTGTCACAATGATAAGAAATTCACTGTAGAATATCCGGAGTTTTGAAATTGGTGGTATTAACTTGTTTCTCAGAAAGCACGTAGGTAAAGTAGAGATGGGCAGTGGGTAAAAACCCGAAGGGATAATACCCGGAATAATTCCAATTTGGGTATTTACCGGGTAAATACCCGGGAAAATATCCAAAACACGGGTAAAATCGTTTAAAAACAAAACTATATGTTATTATTGTTATGAAACTGTATTTAGAGGGAGAGTTACTTGGAACGCATATATGGATGTAAATAAATTTTATTAAAATGTTATTTTACTATATTTATACAGTTTATGTTTCATGCAATGAAATCGTAAGTACATTCTTTGACACTTGTAAGTATCTGCTGGTATTACTAGAGATAAGAGAAACAAGATAAAGTCAATAATATATTTATTGAAAAATAACCCTTCACCAAGTTTACATTAATTTAAATACATAAATTGTTATGATTAATCAGAATCTGAGTCATTTTGATTAATTAGTTGATTGACGTCTAAAAACTCCAACTCAATATTGTGTGATGTGCCAGATGTTGATGGTTCTACTAAGGCGTTAGTAATTGGGCTAGTGGCTGGACTTTGTACAGACGGAGAATCTGTATCTGCATCTTCTATAACAATATCTGCTTTTTTTAAAAGGTTCCAATTATACGAAATAAATGATATTTTTGCTGCCCTTTCTGTCGTAAGCCTATTTCTTTTTGCGCTATGTATATTGCTTAGATTGCTAAAGCTCCGTTCTGTAGCTGCCGACGTACATGGTGCAGTTAATATACGTACTGCAACTTTACTGAGTGGTCTTGATCCACAAATTCCTTTCCACCATACAACAGGATTTGTATTGTTCACACTTTTCCATACAAACGATTTTGCCCACAAACCGTCTTTAGCTCTATAGTTAGCCAAGTCGGTCATCACTTCTCTATTCAATAGATCGCCCATATCACTTATATATTGTAATGCCTGAAGTAGTTGGTCTTCTTCCAATTCAAGGCCTTGTGATTTTGGGTCTAATATATAAGCTGCTAAATGTATAGGCTTTACACAATTTTGCATCCTATTGTTGACACACCTCAAAATATTTTCTTTGTCATCATTGCCCATTAACTTAAAATCAGGCAAAGCAAAATTTAATGATGACTTTATATCCTTGAAGGCTAAATACACTTCATGAATGTTGATTCTATTCCCTTCTAGTTGAAATATTTTATCATTTATTGGTTGCAATAATCTAACGCATTCTTCAATCATGGTCCAAAAATTTTCATCTAACAAATGCGCCTTGTCTTCGGTTCTCATGTCGACTCTTCGTGCACTGCCAGTGTCTGCAATGCAACTTTTGACTGTAGCATACTTTTCAAAGCATTACAGTAGCTACCCCAGCGTGTTTTTACGGGTAATTTTAAAGTACCACCTGCACCTTTTTCTTTTACGATTTGTGCTAGTAATGAGCTCATTGCTTGACTTCTTTTAATTGTTTTGATAGAGTCTGTTACCATTTTTAGGAATTGTTTTATTGGTTCTGGTTTTAAACAGTCTTCACATAGTAAGTTGAGCGTATGAGCTACGCATCTTAATGGTGTTATATGAGGATGTGTATTTCGTACGATTTCAAAAGCTTTTTGAAGATTACTAGCATTGTCTCCTATCATGGTTGCAAATTTATGTGAGCCGTAAACGTTTATGACATTAAGTATGTCTTGACTTAAATATTGACTGGTGTGACGATGGGTGAGAGTATTTAAACTTTTGACAAACATTGGTTCTGGTTTGGCAATAAGAAAGTTGAAAATTCCTTCAACTCTTTGGTTACTCCAGCCGTCACATTGTAAATGTAAATAATTGGCTGATTTTAGGTCTTCCGTTATTTCTTTTTGCATTTCATTATAAATTTGATCCAAATGTGTAGTTGCTATTGTTTTTCTTGAAGGTGGCTTGTATTGTGGTTGCAACTCCTCGAAAAATTTAAGCCATAATGGATGCTCTACCATGGATAAAGGTGCACCCGTGACAAATATTGCCTTGGATAGCATTTGATCCAAGATTTTCTTCTTATTTGTCGAAACTTCATCAGATGATGTTGATGCCAGAGAAGTACTTGGTTGACCATCTTCAAAGCTTATTGACTCTTGTCGTACATTATCCGACTTACTTTTTAACTGTTCGCCAATTACAGCAGGGCATTTGTAGCAGTTTTTTAAATGTCTTGCCATTTTATTAACATTAGCGTATGTATATAATTTTTCACAATATTTGCATTTTGCAGTTTTATTACTGGCAATAAAATGCTTCCAAATTTCTTCTTTTTTCTTGCGAGGCATGATGATCTAGAATAAAAAAAGAAACTTTACTAATTGTGCAAATTAACTAGCATTTATCTACATATTATACGCGACATATTATACATATTGCAAAAACAGAAGATATGATGCAGAAAACGACGATGCGTAAACAAACGTATGGCATTATTGATAATTTTATAAAATAAAAAAGATGCAAGAACAGATGTCGGCATAGCTATAAAGGCGCTTAAATATTTATCGTCTTTCCACAACGTTTATCTTTAACATTGTTTTAAGTTGCATTTTTATTATGTTCAATATAACGGATCATGAAAACATCGCACGAAGGGATTCTCACACTTTTTAACACAACAGATGCCGAAACTCTTTGTTTTCATTTAAAAAATAGTGCCATAAATCATCGTCGGCAGGTTCACAAGAATTTGGGTACAAAAGACACCGAAGTGTTTTGTTCTAAGAAATAGTAACCACGGTTTACTCTTTTTAAACATGCACATCTTCTACATTTTGGCAAAACATGATATGAATTCCATTTTTTTAAATTACGTAGGTATGACTTTCTTCTAATTAGACACATTTTCAATTACATTGTAATTCAACTATATGTATACATTTACGCAGTAACAGACAAAATAACTTTACGTCTTAATTTTATAATAATACTTAATAATATTTATTTATTTATGGCAACTAGGCCCAATCTGTTAGTAACAATCTATATTTTCTAATACTAAATATCTACAATATATTTGTTATAGCTGCCATATATCTATGCCTTATTACAAAATACACATCCTTACTAATATTATAAATGTGAAAGTTTGTAAGAATGGATGGATGGATGTTGATTACTCTTTCACGTAAAAACTACTGAACGGATCTGGATGAAATTTGGCACAAAGATAGATTATGGTCTGGAATAACACATAGGCTACTTTTTGCAGCGATAACCGACATCCACGCGGGCGGAGCCGCGGGCAACAGCTAGTAATTATTATAAAACGTAGTTTCTTACCGTTGGGTTTTTCTCCAAAATATGTCTTGCTTATTCCACTGCACTTCAAAGTCCGATATCAACAAGCCAAAAATGTCATGTAAAAGTAAAGGGTGGTCACAAGTCCGTAAAATAAGCTGAGGTCTATTTTCACAATATACAAGCGCAATCACTTCGACACAAAAACAACAAACGCAGGTAGTTACAATGCGGTCGTCTACACCGTAAGAAGCACCAGCATGAACTATACAATACACCCCAAACGTGCCAAGTGTCAGGTAGCGCTACCTGACGTAATAAAACAGTACTATTTAATAGTCGGAATTATTAATATTTTATTTATTACAATCAGTATTGCAAAGTAAAAAATATGTTTATGTTTTATAAACGTAAGAAAATGCTTATAATACAAAATTATTAAAGTGTTAGTTACTACCATATAAGTTACCAACTTAAAAGATATTTACCCACGATTCGGGTATTTTCCCGGGAAAAAACCCTATATTTTCCCACTCGGGTATTTTCCCGGGTATTTACCGGGTAGAAACCCATCTCTAAGGTAAAGCCGTTGGTCCTACGCCTGATCTCTCTCCGGTCGTGTCGGATTGCCGTCCCATCAGACTATGAGAGAAAGGGAATGAAGAGTGTTTGCGCACACACTTGTGCACTATAATATGTCCCGCGTAGATGGCTAGTCATCGTTGAGATTGTTATTATTATATCAGACAAGCACGAGTCACGACAAAGTGAAGGCAACAGAATTAGGTAACTACAATTAAAGTGTATGTTGTCGATAAGATTGTAAACGTATCAAATATATTATGTAAACCACTTTAACTCGGAGTTTATGACAGTGCAGCGTGGGCCGTGGGCGTCGTACACACACACACACACACACACACATAAATCATAACACAATAAACACCGGCGGCGGCGGCGCCTCGATGATTCACAGGCTATTTTTTTCAAACTCAAAATTCATTTAGGTTACAAAGTAACCCTTATAAGGTCGCAAATTACGAATAAGTCAAAAAGATGATGTCAGCTAAGAATTAGCAAGAAACTCAGGCCACTCTTTTTAATCGCCAGATAGTTACAATTTTATGTAAAATATAAGTATGGTTACATGCAAGCTGATGCAGTCAAAACACGATACTTACTTTATTGATAAAAAAGCTAATCGTACTCAGTACTGGTCGTGCGAGAAAAAAAAGTAGTATGGTGTAAAGTCTGCTTCAATTTACATATTATTGCTATTAAGGAATACGGCAATATGTGAATATAATATTTTTTTTTGTAATATGTACATATGTATATTTCTAATGTATCGCTTTCTTGGATCAAAAAGATCGGTTTACTCAATAGATCACGGCACACGTCTGGATCGACAACAGATTGACTAAGTAACTGCAGGATGTTTGTGCGCTTTCTCAAGTCATTGAGCGACCACCTACGGTTCGTACTTTTATTTTTGTTGAACGATATCGTGCGCATGTGGTACGGATCAACTGTATTGCGGAGTTGAGTGGCGCGTTGGTAGAAAGGTGACGAAGGCATCTGCAGCTCAAATAGTAACTCAAAACACTCCCTATGGATATGGTGATAGAAAACGTTTATAGAGCCAAAGTGTCCAGTCGGTGTATGAGATTGGGATCAGCGACGCGACGATTCGAACAGTTGGGGCCTACACACAACATCTTAGTTTATTAAAACTGCTATTACTTACTTAATGAGCGGAATACGGAATTACATATAGAGGTGTAGTAAGTAGTGTAGACGAGAAACCAAGTTATATTTGTCATCAGCCAGTTGACGTGCTGCTTAGTGCTCAATAAGTCATTTGTAGATGTGACGTGAATCACAAAGTGAACATATGGCATCAGAAAGTCAATCCATGATTGGGTCACTGGCTAGCTTTGACATGCGGGCACGCGTCGTCACCGTGCACCGTACTCAATAAGTAGATAACTTATTGAGTACATCGACAGTGACGACATGATCATAATATATGATTTGTGATGTCGGCTGTCGGCTGCTCAATCACTTCAATCTGTGGCCACTTTCTCCCGACAAAGCGCCGCGGGCGACAATAAACTGCCGCCTCGAGAGAGAATAACGGTCCGCGCGGCGGTATGTTGCTGGGATGTGAACAAAATATACCTACTCTCTACAATACTGTGCACGTGCAAATAATGCTAAGTGTCACCGTATTACTTAGTGCCAAGTGTGCAGGCCGCAGGCGGGCGAAGGGAGCGGCATAATGATGGATCAAATTTAAGCACGTAATTGACGTCATGGTGCTTTTGGCTTCGTTTGCAAAACCAGTCCGTGTGAACGCACCGCGCACGCGGCTCGCACGCGGTGCGAGTGCGAGGAGGTGCCCTGACTGCGGACCACTCGTGCCTACACTACACTACACTATTATAATTCGCGTGAGTGAGGTGCATATTTAGCACGCGCGCTGCGCTAGTATGTAGGTATCTATTATTGCTAGCACTTACAACAAGAACGCGCCCGGTTCGTGCGGGCAGTTGGCACGACAGTTAAATGTTACAACATTATTATTTATTTATTTTATTGCACTCTCGACTTTGTGATTGTTGAAAAGTAACCGGCTGTTTCGTGCCTTTTGAGGGGTGTACGGAGGTGATCAGTCCTGCTAAATTCAAGGGTAACTCAATATTGGTGAATAGAAATTGGTGCCGTTTTTCAAGAGGTGATTGTGCATCTACTGGTAAAATATTTTAAAAATCCTAGTAGGTAAATGTTGAGTTTTAATTTAACGTAAGAAGTTTAGATTGCAATGCTTGTACCGACTCTGAGATAAGAAGCTTTTATATTCAATTCAATTCATTTATTCATTGCGTTTATGGGTACAAAAAAGGTATTATATTTTAGGATCAGTGTGATGTCGCTGACCCTAAAGGTAGGGGGAGCCCTTAGAGCGTCGCTAGTATGGTAAAGTAAAGACGTTTCAAGGTACAATACTGAACTGATTTATTTACAAATTTGGTCTATCTTTATATACAAATAAGGTCACGCAACATCTAAATGTAACAGGAGCGATTTCATAACATTGGCCAATCACGATGCGTATTTACATTTAAGTAAGTAGCTTTTAAATTACAGTTATAAAATATAAGGATATAAAATATAACCCTCAGACTAATGTATCACCATAAACAGCTTTGAACATGTAAAATAAGTTTTAGATTTGGTGTGACATTATTCTTGTTACAGCAATAATATTAAATTGAATGCTACTTCTGACGAACTGCCCATAGCATAGGTGTAAAAACCACAACCACAGAAATAGATCAGGATCCTGATCTATTTCTGTGGGTGTAAACTTTCAACCCCAGTAATAGTATTCATTCTCTTTATGTAATAATAAGTACCTATGACTAATTATATTAGGCAGCCACTTACCTACATAAAGTTTCATTCATTCAACACAACTTCAAACACCTACTTGTTAACTTGTTTTGTTGACATAACACACGTTGTGTTGAGCGCCGAGTATCACTGTTGGACAATCACCACCAACAATACAATACCTACGAGGTAAACTATTTGGACAAGTGGGCACTTTGTATTCTTCTGTGACCGAGAGCGGCGGCGCGGCGCGTCGGCGGCGGCGGCGGCAGCGCGGTCCCGGGGTTCGAGTAAACAACTCTGCTGACGAGGGCACGAGCCCTTATTTGCGTCACAATGGAGACGTGTTCATTATTCCGCAGTGGGCACCTTACCTACCGCCACCGCCACCGCCCCGCCTCGCTCACCCTCCCAACATCTTGTATTTGCGGACAAATTACGTTTTCCTTATCGACTATATCAATGTCACAGTGAGCCTCTCAATTGATAAGGATCGATGTTCCTTTGCACACATGTACGTGTGGTTACAAACAAACATACAATATAGAAGAGCGCTCGTCACCACAATGCCGCCGTGGCCTTTGTTGTTACACTAACAATACAGGGTAACGTTGGTTTAGGACTAATACATTACCCTGTCAGTTATCCCCTGATGCGTTTAACATAAGGTTTTTTACAGATTTCTCCTAAGCCTAAGTAGGTTAGGTACCAACAACTCGCAAGTGACAATTTGACTCATTTAGATAAGTGCACACAATCTATGCGGTAATCAGCCTGCATGAACCCACCACTGAGCCCTCTCGTCCTTTTCCCTTAAGTCTACTTATCTGGCGGTGGCAGGTAGTAGCGTGTACCTAGCGCCTGGACTGTGCAGTTCGGACAGCAGAGTGGGGAGCAAGTGCAGGTGGAAGGTGACTCACAGGAAGTGCAGGTGGTGGAGGTCTGCGAGCGCGTGCGCGGGCAGCCGCCGCAGCGCGCACCGGTCCAGCCAGAGGCGCGCGAGCGCGGCGCCGCCCAGCGCGCCCGCTGACAACGACTCCAGCCGGTTCAGCGACAGGTTCCTGCGTCACACGCACACACCGCTGTACTGTATCACTGCGCCTGCCACCTACTTACTACTACTACTTACTACTACTAACTACCTATCTATGTATTATGTAAGGTCAGCAGTGTCAGCGCCATAGCATAGTATTTACTTGTGCGTGTGTGGTGACTATGAATTATGAACATCATGAAAAATATAATATATGTACCTACTTATATATACTTATGTAGAATATAATAAGTATCTGTATCGTCAATAACGACACGGCGGACGGCGCCCTCTGCCGGTAGCTCATTGAAAAATGTTCAGTGTACGGCCTGGGACCATATGATTACAACACAGCTAGGCGGTATTCTCTTTGAGGGCTTCAAGAATCTGAGGCATGTTGACATAGACTTGTTACTTTAAGAAACCCCACAAAAAGCAGTCTATAACAGTCATCTAATCGTCAGTACTGGTGGCGCCGCCGTGCTATCACATACTATCACATAGGTGGTGTGCGGGTGCGCAGTGTACCTATATATAGTGTACTCGTAATGTATGTATGTACGTAGCAATAGCAAGCAAGTAATGCCATGCTCTGGTGTAGCTGGAGGATACTCACAGCTCGCGCAGCGCGACGGCGGGCAGCAGCGCGTCGCGCGCGATCGTGCTGATGTTGTTGTTGGACACGTCCCTGCAACACAACACACACATATATATATATATTATATACTCAGGTACTTACTACAATGGCTTCACATGTTTGTTACATTGTTACATCTGCACAATCTGCACTAACTATACTAAATGACCATGCCGCTGGTGATAGGTTCAAACGATTCCTTCTGTATCAGATCGAATAAAGGTACCACCAACCTATTTACAAACTTCATACATATTATATAATAGGTGTTGCCCGCGGCTCCGCCCGCGTAGATGTCTGTTATCGCAATAAAAAGATATCTCTGTGCAAAATTTCATCCAGATCCGTTCAGTAGTTTTTGCGTGAAAGAGTAACAAACATCGATATAATACATATATACATTCTTACAAACTTTCGCGTTTATAATATTAGTAAAGATGGATAATTTCATTTTACTCTCTATACCCCTGACGGGACTTTCATGCATAAAGGGGTTGATAAGTGTAGAGGAAGCGGAATAAGTATGTTTGGATCAAAACAATTGGCATACCATAGTCTCTGCCTTCCCCAATGGAAGACGGGCGTGATAATAAGTATGTACAAATGTTGTAGGCTATATTATATCATCACTGTTTATCACGCTACGACTCAAAGGTTCCAAGGCAGTCACAATAACGTGACACAGGACACGCCGCCGGCAACCACGCGCCGCCAAGCAGCCACGCCTTGCGCTAGCAGACACAATAGGAAACCTAATGTTTGAGGATCACCGGTGAGCCGCGAGTGTCGCGTTCAAACGCAGGTGACACCGCAGGGAACAGCTGGAGCTGGAGTATTCAAGAACCACGACGTTATCATGGTCGTTACCTTGGAGCAGTTTTTGTATATTATATGGAAACCTCATAAAAAAAATGTATGAGCATATGTTGGAAGTCCGATCCGAAGACGGATTAAGAATACAAATGTCACCACCCCATTCCATCCCGCGTGTGTCGTAAGAGTCGACTAAGGGGGTAAATCAGGCAGACAATATTCACTGCAAGAGAGGGAAAACCCGAAACAAAACCCTATACCATACCGTCTTGGTATAGAAGGCTAATATCCCTCCAAATTAATGGAGGAGACCCGTGCCCAGCAGTGGGACGTCTATGGGTTGAGATTTATGTATGTTGGAAAAAGTTCAAAAAGCATTTCAACGGTATTTGTAAGTACATAATGTAAATTTCGTTACTACCCTCACATATTGCGTGTGTTGTAGTGTGTTGCTTGAGACATAAACCAGTGCAGCTGATCACATGCGCTAGACGCGCATGTGATCAGCTCACGACCGTATTTAAGATTTTCCTGGTAGCAAGTCGCAGTACCTACCGTAGACACCGGTAGTGTCGAACTACTGTCGCACAAGCGTGCATTCGAACTATGGTGAGTCGCAGTACAATTTTGTCGCACAAGCGTTTTTGTTTGCCCTTAATTAAGTGTTAAAGTTAAGTTTACTAGGCGGCTGTTGTAGCGGCGCGCGGCGGCGGCGGCGGCGGCGTGCCTATAACGAGGCAGGTCGGCTCATTATTGGCACCATCCATCATGTCGCGGTGGTGGACGCGACGCCGACACCCCCTCCCCCCTCACCACTCACAGCTCGGCCGCACGCAGCACCGCCCAGCCCGACTCCCACCTGCCGCTCATTCACGCGCCGCAACTACCTCAAGAGCGTGGACAAGCTCTCGGTACTCTTATCTCCCCAGATAGCAGTACTGCCTTATCTCATGAACTCATCCGCTTGGATTTCGCAATGCTTTTTTTGCGAATAGGTTTTATTCAGGTACTTTTATTTATACTTAGCTGATCTACATGTACATACATTGCACGCTGTCTGTCAGCATACCTCTATCTATACCGGTCTGATAACTGTTTCGTATATTTAAATAGATCCTATGATCATTATGTAAAGTCACAGTCAACAATAAATCAAATATGTATCATTACATATTAATAAGTAAATCAGTGACTGTAATTTCAAGCAATAATAAAAAAGGTGAGTGCCTCCAATCAAAAGACTGACGGAGGTGGCAGGGTGGTGCGGGGTGCGTCAGTCGTTGTCCGCCGACCTTACATCAACTAATCGGTTATCCCTCATCAATGGAATTTGCCACGCACGTGTTCATCGCACCCACGCGGCCACGGTGGACCTTCAGTGACTGTTATATCCTCGCTTATATAGCGTGTGCCTACCGAGTGCAGCTGTTCATGTACACAAACTCGTAGTGAGTAAGCGCGCGGCTATGTGTCGTGTGTCGTGTGTCGTGAGTTCGTCAGTCGTGACGTGACGACAGAGGGCGCGCGTCACTTCGCGCACTCGTTACCAAACATGCCATATAAGTACCTACTTATGTAGCTGTAGGTACTGTGTTCAGTACTGAATCCTAGTATTACGTGTAAGTTGCTATAATAAGCAATATAATAAGTGCCTTTCAGGGATTTCTAATGATGTCCTGTGTCTACAACATTGCTGCTTCTAGTCGGATGCAAGTGCGTTAGGTGCACATGCGTTAGTGTGTGGCGCGCGAAGAGGCGGGGAGGCGGGCGCGGCCAGCTGCAGGGTGACCTCGCGTGGTTGCGTCACGTGCCCTCTCTCTCACGACACTGTGCACTGTGCACTGCTGCGACACGCCATGAATGAACTCGTCGGGCGCCGCCGCCGCGCCGTCGCTGTCGCCACTTGGTTGTCATTGCCTGCTCGCGTCGCTCGGCGTGTCGCATGTAGTATGATAGCATAAGGACGTATCGGTATATGCGTCCTTAATCAGATCAGATCACTACTTCGAAGTATATTGTAATTAAAACTCTTGTTTTAATCCCTTATTTATTCACTTCCAATCGTATTATATCAACATTATTACTGTACTGTACTTCCACTGATTATAATCGTTTAGACAATTTCACTAAGTAGGTACCTACTATCTCGATGGCGATGGTGTATATTGTGTATCTCTCCGCCACGTCGCCGTCGGTCGTCAAATATGTTGACATGACAACGACTGGAACTCGGAACAACTTCGTTTTAAATATTCACCGGAAGCACATACTACCGTATTAATTGTTCAAATCAAATCATTAACTCACAGAAATATGGGTAGACAAGATGGTACATGATAATAATACATATTGTGTATAATCCACATATTAACCATGACTGGCGTGCGAGATTTCAAGATACTTATAACAATAATAGTATATGTATGTGTTGTTGTATCTTATAGGTCTATAAAATTATTCAGAACTAGCTGTTGCCCGCGGCTCCACCCGAGTGGATGTCGATTATCGCTGTAAAGTAGCCTATGTGTTATTCCAGACCATAATCTATCTCTGTGTCAAATTTCATCCAGATCCGTTCAGTAGTTTTTACGTGAAAGAGTAACAAACATCCATCCATCTATCCATCCATCTATCCATCCATCTATCCATCCATCCATCCATCCATACTTACAAACTTTCGCTTAGTAGAATTAATCAATTACATTACATTTCAACATTGCTACATTTCTCAGATTTAAATTATTATTATTTATTTACATTCATTATTCAAACCTTTTTAAGTAAATAAAATATAATGTACAATTACATTTTCATTGCAGTTGTACCTATGTCATAGCCAAACTTGGATGTCAGTCTTCTTAAGTCATTACAATACTCCTGGATGCTATAGGTACCTACCTAATAACACTTGTGCTTTAGCCACGCGTATCACTTTTTATGGAAAGTATTTGTGGGTAAATCGTTCAAGTGATCTGGTAACCAGTTATATATTTTTGATAGTCATTGGGTAACTGTTTCTTCTAAATATGTACCCACTTCCGTTTGTATGTTAGGTAACAGTAATATATTAGGATGACGCGAATTAAAACTACAACAGTCACCAAAAGTTTTAAACAAAATATTTGTGAGTTTTGACAAACTTACAACACTCAAATATATTAAACTGCTGGCAGGGTTAAAAGATTTAAAGTTTTAAACAATGGTCTACACGAAGTCAACGGATCTACATTACATTAGGCCCGTATACACTGCTTTTGTGCTAAAAATATTTTATTGAATTCTACTGAACCATCTTAAGTTAGAAACCACATAACTTTAGCAGATAAGTTAAATGTATTGTGTATTGTATCGTTGGCTAACCTAATAAAATAAATAAATAAATAACCATGATAGGTATGCCTGCAGTGCAGTCTTTGAGTTAGATATTCTAGCCGCCATAGCGCATAAAGTCTCCTAATATTAAAATTCTTCTAATATTTTATTAGTACTTTCCATGAGAGTTGGTTATCAGGCACATCCTGAGAATTGTTACATTTTGTGATTCTTTTAATAGATTGCCATTGTATGATAAATTCAAAGTACTCATATTTTATATATAGCTCGAAGAATTGCCTCAATTAAGTGGCAATGGGCAGGTCGCAGAACCGATGGCCGTTGTGGCAGAAACGTTCTAGAGTGGCGACCACGTGACCACCAGTGGGCAGGCCGTGGGCATTACGTGGGATTTACAAGGTCAGCTCAGGACCGAATAATGTGGAAAACCTTGGGGGAGGCCTATGTCCAGCAGTGGACGTCTTATGGCTGAGATGGACTCATATTTTGGGTTCTCTTTCTGTTATAAAACTGTACATAAGTTGTTTTCTCTACATTTATTTTTAGATTATTACTCTGTAACCATTCGATATGTTGTTACTAAATTGATCAAAGGTCTCGTTTTTATTTTGTGTAATGACTAGTGCAATATCATCTGCAAACAGTGTGCAGTAATAATCTGTAACATTAGGCAAATCGTTTATATAAACATATGAGAAACAAAAGGGGCCCCAGTATACTCCCTTGTGGAACTCCATACGGAACATGTGCTAAATTTGATTTATAGGCCACTTTTTCTTACATTATACATTTTGATTATTGTTTTAGTGATTCCCACATACTGTTGTCTATTTCCAAGGTAACTATGTAGCCATTGATGTGCTACGTACGAGTATACTACGAAACCCGTATTTGTCACAAGTGACTATTGTTGGCTTACTCTTCTGTAGTTGTTTGACAGAACAACAGAAGAGCAAGCCAACAATAGTCACTTTATTAAATATAATTATGTATTTCAATTCGGTCTTCTGTTTATAGTGGAGTGATGAGCGAGTCTTTGTTTAGATTATCAGAATCCTCCGATGTATAGTGACAATGTTCCTAACAAGGTAGAGCCGGCTCGGGCTCGTGTCACTCGTGTGGTGTGAGTGTGACTGATGTGAGTAGTGTACGTAGGGCGCGAGGCCACGCGGGCGGCGGCGGTGCGAGCTCGCGCTACTCACCGCACTCCAGCTACATTTATTTGTATCTTTCATTGACCCGTCTCTAAACGATTCAAAACATCATGTTTCACCTATAGATAGATGATCCATCACGCACACGTCACACGTCATGCGTCACGCGTCATGTCTGCGCTGCGCGAGCGTGAGCGCGGCGGAGTGTCCGGCCGCAGCGGCAGTTTCATAAATATTGACAATCCGTTGTTGTGTGTGCGCTTGTTTAGAGCTACTTATTACGTTACTTATACAATGGCGAGGCGTCAACTGTACTGTGTACATACAGTTTTTATTTGTGCGAACAAATAAGTTTGTGTGCGCACTATCATGTGTGCCAAACAAACATATAATGTCAAAGGTCAATGTTGCGTTAGTTTCAACTTTCTGCTTGTTTAGGTAGGTGTACCTATGTACACACCACTAGTAGCTACAGTCATTACAGGATACCGGTGTATGTTATAAATAGGTACCTACTTAGTTAGATAGGTATGTCCGGATGTTTGGATGCAACAACGTGTAGTTTGAATGGTTTGATGGATTGTACAAAAATGAGGCGTCGCCGTCGCGCGTCTGAGTTATGGGACTACACATATATAGAGAGCATGTCTCTCTTAGAAATATGAAGTGGCTTTTAAGAGAGGTAGGGCACACTCAAGTGTAAGTATAAGTACAAGTATAGAAGACCACATCCACATAACTACACGCAGCAGCGGTGTGCTCGTGTTTGAGTCTTTGACTACCTAAGTATCACAGGTATGTAACTCTCATTTAGGAAGGCTTTTTTAACGAAAGGTTTTCCAGGGATATTTCCTATTCCAGGGATTCACCATCATAAAACAATGGGTTGAAATTTTTGTGTTTGCAACACGCAAGCGATACCTATAGTATTGTAAGCGTCCATAGGCTACGGTATTTGCTTGCCATCAGGCGGGCCATAGGTATGCTTCTTTGCCATATAACTAGCAGGGCACTGGCAGACTGGAACGATTACTAATGACACTGATAAACAGTACAATATTTAACACAATCTTCTGCCTACTGCTATCGTTCGTAAGTATATTAACATCGGTGAGGAGCAGCGTCCTGCCCACGGCGGCGGCGCGGGGCGGCCACATATGGCGGCTGCACCGACACACGTCGCTCGTGCGTCGACAGATATAGACAGGTATTTATACACTCACACACACTCACACACACACACGCGGCCGCCACAGCGTGCGTCGCCCTCGTCATCACAAGTAAGTACACCATGCTTCTACAGTCTTAACAACTATATGCTACTATGTTGCAATTTATATTATTTTATATCACAGAGGAGTTGCGGTAGTGTCCTATCTAGCTGCTAGCTAGGTCCTTACAAACACTCAATGAATTACACGAGTGAAGTGTCGCGTGACGACCTCCTCTTGTGCCTCCTAACTCCTTCTTCGGATCAAGTGGTCGGTACCTACTCACAATCAGTGCGCGCGCCCTTATCACTCGAGCCCCGCGGGCACACAGAGCGGTTGATAAGGTGAGGTAAGCTCAATGGATTGTCAATCCTGAAGATACATTAATCCGCTTGGGTGTGGATTTAGGCTAAACCCCTCTTAGCGCCCGCGACAAAGCAGACAAGAGTCGTACCATGTACAGTTACTAAAATAGGTTGCTATGTAATGTAGGTCGATACACTACACTACACCATGTGTACGTATCTACACAAGACGAGTCCGATGTTGACAACGGACCTACAAAATAATGTTGTCAACACTGCACTGGTCTTTGTACGTACCTACATAGGTAGGTAGGTGCATATTGATAATGGGAATGTGAGTTTGTTTCTAACTAGGTTATAATATGTACGCTTTGTACGTACTTATAGGTCAACTATGAGATCGTTCATTTTAAAGCATTATAATCGGCATTATTGTCCGATGGAGCGCACGCGTGCTGACTCCACGACATGATATTGTGGTGTATAGTAGAGCTGGCGTGTACTCCAGGTTCAGTTATGAATGTCGTCAGTAGAGACGGGGACGTTGAGCGGGGGCTTCTCATGGCAATATCAGTAACACGATATAAACCGCAGCGCGGCCCCTCTTTCTATATCAGTGCACCGGGATGCATCTTCCCACCACCCACAGCGGGCAGGGGAGGGGTAAGGAGGAGAGGATCTCTCAGCTCATGGCGCGGCGGCGGCGGCGGGCCCCTGCAACTAATTGCCCTCGTCCTCGCGATTAGTCTATAAATAGTTGGAAAATACCGGCGACCCGGTCCTCGCGCCATATCTACCTACTCACTGTACTTATAGGTACACAGAGATATCACATAAGTACAAGCATATTCACTGGATCGTGTCAGCACTACAGCAGGTACGATGCAGCGACTCCCAGTGGTACATAATAACAGAGAGCCGCACATGATCGAGCGTGACTAACGACAGCAGAGCTTGTGGTGGCGGCGGGCTAGGGCTCCCCCGCGCCCTGCCGCCCTCACCGCACGCACTCGCGGCTTACGCGCTAATTTTATTTATTCGTCACGAAATTGAATCATAAAATAAAGCCAATGGCGTTATAATATAGGTACAACAGGCGCGGTGCGGCGCGGCGGCGGCGGCGGCGGGGCTCAATTAACCAGGTCGTATAAAATAAATTTATGAATCGCAATACAGAGCAGCACGAACGTGATCGTGCTGCTCTGTATCACAAAACCGGCGCGGCTCCAGCGCTACTCCTGTCTACCAACTATCGACTGTCGACGCCGGACGTAGGTACAGTGTACCTGCTCTGTTAATGTGACAGTGGTTACAAGCCAAGCTAGTATGCTATACATTCACTTTTTAAAGTAGTAGGTACTATGAGTGGATTAAATTTACATTACTAACTACATAGAAAGTGTATGTACTAAGGTATGCTAGAGCAGTGCGCTTGGTCTTGGCTTGCACGAGGGTCCACCACCGCTCGCGTACCTATTACTTGTGGTGATGGGTTATATTCAAGATTTCGTTTTGATTAAACACTGTTGACAGGAGAAGGCTACCGCCGCGCCGCGTCGCCCCGCTCCCGGAGGCTATGAGGGCGCGTCATTAATCACGCCGCGCGGAGGACGTCGCTCGGTTATAAGTGCGACGACGCGCGCGAGACGCGGCGACGTACTCCTTCCTACTAGCTAGCTGGATATATATTCATGCTCGCCTTCCACTGCGAGCGAGTACGGACTCCGTCTAACTAGCTACGGCTTTCTCTACAAAAGTGCTTCCACTGTGAATGAGCGAACGAAGCGAAACAATTTTAACAAAAAAAAACCGACTTCAATGCGGCAAATTGCAGAATTTTCAAAAATTGGGATGAATTTTCATACAAACTCTTATCGCACTTTTCCACCCTTTACTAATTTTTTTTAAAGTCTGATATTTAAAGCTAAAGTGCATCTCATAACCAATCAAATAAGCCCAAACACGGCTAGATTACATTGTTTAATTATGGAGTTCCGTTGCCTAGCTTCCGGCTTCATCATCAGTTCAATTGTAACATTTTCATTTGCTACATTATACTTAATTGCTAAGTAATAGTTGCTTAACAACCAAGCCGAGACTCATTTAATCGCTATTCGTGAAATGCTTATAATTGAGAAGTTCAGGTGGCTATTTGTGGTCTTCTTCATCAGTTTCACTTCACCAAATTGCACTTTCTGAATGCAAATGTTTAATTTGTTGGAAAAAATATTGAAATTGCTATATGTTTGCCTATAACTTTTGAGGAGTTCTCTCAATTTCTTTTAGATTATAATAACAAAGATTTAGGATTAAACGAAGATGGAGAGTTGAGATATTAGGATATGAGTTGCGCGCCCGGTAGGAGGTTATGTAGCGAACTAAATGGTTTACATTAAATTGCTTATAACTAAAACTAACTAACTTATAAAAAAAGTTGTTGACCCGTACAGATCCTATCATCAGAATTGGCTTTTTATAAAAATTGTATTAAACTTGAAGTATGTCCTTACAGACAAAAAAATTTTTTTTTCAAATCGGTTCATAAATTACGGAGTTCTGCTGTAACAAACATAAAAAAAAATATATTGAACTCGATAACCTTCTCGTTTTTTAAGTCGGGTAAAAACAGTACAAAGAGAACATTACAAAAGTGGTCACAGAGCTGAGCGTACTCCTCCTCACTAGAAGCCTCGGACATCATAATCGCAAACTTGCGGATCGCCCGCCACCGCCACTCACATATGTATATTTTGTTGTGCCTCCTCGCTCACGGCTGCTGACAATGGAAGGCAAACAACTCGCTGATTTGACTCACTCTGACTCTCATTTGACGCCTAGCTTTTGAAACTCGCTGGCAAAAATCATTTATTATTTTCTTTTGTTTTATTAGACAGCTAAATTATTTTATTTTTTTACTTAAATTTAATTTTTGTTGGTTTTTGTTACTTTCTGTTACCACAAATTTTAACTAACACCAAATGGTTAATATCATTATACTTTAATCAATTACATTTAATTTTAATTATAATTTACTTTAATCAATTACATAAATTGAATATAATCAAATATAATTATTTGATTGAAGCCTCTACTTTAGCAAGTAAAATCTAAGTACTTTGTGTCCGTAAAGTTAGGTAGCTACCTAGTGCGCGAATTGTCTGTTATACAATAGCAGTTAGCCAAGAGTCATAACTACTGAAGTAAGTAGCTAAGTATACAACTATACATATTATGATATATATACTGACGTAGTAAAGCTCGTTTGAATCGAAACCGAGTCTGAAAATAGGTTAGTACTTGTCGAGACAGTTGAACTGTAGTACCTATCTAGTTAGTGTAGGTACCTACTAATTGTGCGTTAACAGTAAATAATAATAATAATACTAATAATAATAATAATAATTTTGGAGCAGCATCTGGTCGGTCCCCGTCAGTCATTCGGAAGGTGACTGGATGCGGGATGTGGAACAAACATGCGAACATATCACGCCAATGGATTGCGTAGCCATCACGGCCGATGATGTTGCTTGTGCAGTCCGTCCAATGGCAAATTGGAAGTCACCAGGACCAGACGGACTGCACAATTTTTGGCTGAGGTGGTTGCGTAGTTCGCATGTTTGCTTGGCATCTCAATTCCAGTCGGTTTTGAAGTCTGGGTCGCTACCAGAATTCCTAACGACAAGAAATACCCATCTGCTTCATAAGACAGGTAGTACCACGGAACCCAGTAATTATAGACCGATTACGTGTTTACCATCGGTCTATAAACTCCTTACATCTATTCTGAGAGTCAAAATTACAAAACACATTGAAAATAATTCGATCATGTCTATCTCCCAGAATGGATGTAGGAGAGGAGCCCGTGGTACTAAGGAGCTCCTCCTCATTGACATGGCCATTAGCCAGCAGGTTCGCCGCAACCGAAAAGATCTGGCGACATGCTGGATAGATTATAAGAAAGCGTTTGATTCCGTGCCGCATTCATGGCTCCTGAGGGTGCTAAAGTTGTATAAAGTAGATACAACTTTATGTACCTTCCTGGAGTCGTGTATGCGGCAATGGAAAACGGTTCTTAACTATCCAGGGTGTCGACATATCAGGGGTTGTGGTGAACCGGTAAGGATCAAGCGTGGCATCTTTCAGGGTGACAGTCTGAGTCCTCTATGGTTCTGCCTAGCACTGAATCCTCTCAGCACTCTGTTAGAGAATTCAGGCCTAGGTTGCAGGTTACGCAGAGGTGGTCAGGTAATATCCCACCTGCTTTACATGGATGATTTGAAATTATTTGCGCCCTCTGATTTCCAGCTCAAAGGCTTACTAAAGGTAACTGAAAACTTTAGTAATTCTATCAGTATGGATTTTGGAATCGACAAATGTGCAGTCATGTATGTAAAGAAAGGCAGGGTGATGGAATCAGTGGGATTGCAACTCTCTGATTCTATCCACCTCAGATCACTTCTCGTAACTGATACCTATAAATACTTGGGTATGTCACAGGCGTTAGGCATCAAGGATGCGGATATGAAACAATCTGTGCAGGAGCGTTTCTTTGGCCGCCTGAAAAAAGTACTGAAAAGTCTTTTGTCGGGCGGTAATAAGGTGCGCGCCTGTAATGGTTGGGTCATGCCGCTCCTGATGTACTCCTTTGGCATACTCAAGTGGACTCAGACGGAATTGGATGCCCTGGACAGGAGAGTCCGTACGCTGCTGACGTCGTACCGAATGCATCACCCCCGTTCATCTGTCATGAGGCTGTACATCCCGCGAAAATGTGGGGGTAGAGGCTTTTTAAATGCCAAAACCCTCCATAATCGCGAGATTTGCAATCTCAGAGAATATTTTCTCGGGGTGAACGAGGGTGTGCATCGAGATGTAGTCGCAGTGGACACTGGGCTTACCCCGCTTGCCTTGGCTAAAGAGAACTGGCGCAGGCCTGTAGTGCTTGGTACTGACGACCGCAGGGAGGTATGGCAGAGCAAGGAGCTCCACGGCCGATTCTACCGGGCCCTGCATGGCCCTGACGTAGACGGTGTTGCTTCCGTGGCCTGGCTGCGCTTCGGTGATCTCTTCGGGGAAACCGAAGGGTTTGTCTGTGCAATTGCTGACGAAGTTATCATGACGAACAACTACCGGAAATATATCCTGAAGGACGGCACGGTCGACATATGCAGTGCATGTCACCGACCAGGTGAGTCCCTCAGGCATATTGTTTCCGGTTGTTCGCGTCTTGCTAACGGCGAGTACCTGCACAGGCATAACCAAGTAGCCAGGATAATTCACCAGCAACTTGCTCTGCGGTACAACCTAGTGGACGTCGAGGTACCGTACTATAGGTATGTCCCTGAGCCGGTTCTCGAGAATGGCTGTGCGACACTGTACTGGGATCGGTCCATCATCACTGACAGGACTGTTGTGGCCAACAAGCCTGATATTGTGGTGGTGGATCGATCAAAGCGCCTTGCAATGATTGTTGATATTACTGTCCCTCATGACGAGAATCTCGTGAAGGCTGAGAAAGATAAACAGATAAAATATCTAGACTTGGCCCATGAGATTGTCGACATGTGGGATGTGGATTCCGCTGTCATTGTACCGATAGTCGTCACAGTGAATGGTTTAATAGCCAAGAGCCTCGACCAACACCTTAAGAGGCTCGCGTTGGGTGGATGGATCAAGGGTCTGATGCAGAAGGCAGTGCTTCTCGACACGGCACGTATAGTGAGGAGATTCCTGTCTCTGGAGCCCTAACCGCCGGTAGCTTGGACTTTGTTCCCGATACCGGTGGGGAACTGTTTTTTATATTTTTAAATATATAGGTTTTTTATTATTGTTTTTTATATATGTCGGAGTTTGTTTTCTAAGAATATCTATGGCTATTAATAATCTGTGGTTATTTTTAGCAGAAATTATTTTTATTTGATTTTCCTATTAATAATAATAGTAGGAATATTAATAATTCCTATTATTTTGTATCAATTAATGTCTTATAATTCAAAACATGATTTATTAAGTATCTACGAACTCCGTCTGGGCACTTATTGTAATAAAAGTATTGCTGGTCCTGTACAAAATATGTAAACATTGGGTACGCCATTTTGTCGCCATTTTCTTATCGTACCATTTCATTTCTTTAAATTATCAGACATTAGATTTAAGTAAGTAATTGAGAATGTTAATGTACCATAATTATGTTAGTGATATTTAAAAACTAACAAATGTGTTTTACACTGTGTAACTTATTAGAATGAGATAATTTAAATGATTTTCCAAACAGTAAACGCTTGGCGCACATTTCCGGGTGCCAATGGACAGAGTTGTCGGGAGGGAAATCTTGCTATAAAAGCCCATACATTGCCCTAGATCGGCAGTCTCTCTTCGGACTGACTCATAAGAGCTCCGGCTCCCGACAAAACTGTCGGTTTACTTGGTACAGCTTGGCTGTATATTCTGCATAGCTGTATTGCTGCGGTTCCCGCCGATACACTTTGCACCTAACTGGGTAGCTATGTGCTACTGTACGAACTGTGACCAATTTACTTGGTCTGTTCGCATACATACTGGGCGGCTCCGCCGCTATACGAACTGTGACTCACTGAGTCTGTTCGATATTCATTGGATGGCTACTCGCCATTATACGAACTGTGACTCCCCAGAGTCTGTTCGATACTAATTGGATGGCTATACGCCATTATACGAACTGTGACTCTCAGAGTCTGTTCGATTCATTGTTGGATAAACGGCTACGCGCCATTTTGTGAGTTGTGGTGACTTTGCACTATAAAAACCCACCATATACATACCTCAGTTTATTATTAGTTAGTTAGTCTTATAACAATTGCACTTATTGTGATTTTGTCTTTAATTGTTATTATTATTTTAATTATTTCGTGTAATAAAACATTATTATTTCATCGTATCTTGTTTATCTTCATTTAAAATGGATAACTCTGACGATAGGCCTCTCGGCACTCCTGATCCTACATATATTTAAAAATGTAAATCATATGTTGTAAGAATAAATAAAGAGAATAATAATAAAATAATAATAAAAATCATTTATTTTAACAGTGACATGCCATCACTGACCGGTCGGCGGTGTTACCTGCCTGCGCGCTGTTGGCCTGCTCACAGCTCACAGGTGACATTCACGAATAAAAGACATCAACGCGACGCACGCCTTCGTATTGTTTATTGTACACGTGACGCACACACACACACACACACACACACACACACACACACACACACGCACGCACACACATGCGCGCACACGCACGAATGTCTTTAAAAAAAAGTTGAATGTCTTTAATATTATTCCCTTTATCTTATACATTTTAGAATGAAGCGCATAAGTAGCTCCAAGCGTGAAAAAAATATGGTAGCAAGTAACCGAGTGCGACTTGCACGCATGAGGTAGAAGTTCGATCCCGGGTGGGCAGCCAGGACCAATGTGAATTTCACTTTGTGAAATTTATATGTACTAATCAAACGATTTAGCATCTGCTAATGGTGAAGGAAAAACATCGTGAGAAAACCGACAAGTCTTAGAAGTGAATCAGACATGTCTTAGGCCAGCGTGTGTGGCCTAAGGCCTAAACCCTCTCTCTGTCTCTTGATAGAGGAGAGGAGACTAGTGCCCAGCAGTGGGACCTACATACGAGTATATATGTAACTATTAAACACTTAATTATATAGGACTATATTTTGAAACTGTGTGGAACTGAAGGGCTGGCGTTCACATAAGTTGTTATATGTAGCGAATATACAAATTATGCACCTTTTGGTGCCGCCTTGCGTGCAGTCAATTTTTGAAATTTGATTTTTCTCAAAAAAAAAACAAATTAAATACAATACAATAGCTTCAAGTGTAAAAATTGTAAATGTAATAGATAAATATGCTATTAAGTACCTATGTATTAAAGCGGATATTTTTTTATATCCATGTAAATATTGAAAAATCCCATACAAAAGATTCAAAATTTCAAATAATTTGTCAATTTGTTAATCTTGTTCGCTACATACTACATATAAGCTCATATGAACACAAGCCCTTCAGATCCGCTCAGTTCCAATATATGATTGTCTGTAAAAACCAGAATAACTACGCATCGTTTTCACCCTTTTTGTTTAAAGTTAATTTAAGTACTACTTAAGTATTAATAAGTATTTATGAATGTTTTTAATTCCCTTTAGAAAAAATTGTTACAATTTTAATGTAGCTACTTAACTAAATCACACGTCAGCGAACTAGCCGTAGGAAAATTTTGCTGACATCATCTTTCTGGCTTATTAATAATTTATGACCTTCATAAGTGTTACTTTGTAACCTAAATTAATAAATGAATTTTGAGTTTGAGTTTGAAAAATTGTTAGCCTATTATTAGAATATTTTTGTTTTAGTTTCATTTTAGTTTGTTTTTATTTTAAATTCTATGAAATGGTTTAACTGCAACTTGCCGTTGAGTGCAATCCAATTAGGGTCAGTGCGCCGGTTTTCCGGCCAGCTTCAGTAACCGGCCATTTGTCGGACTAAATTTATTTAAATCAAGATAATAGCATTTCTAGAGGTAACATAAATAAATAAAAAATCATACGTGTTTTTTAAATGATTATTAAACAAGAATTGATGCAGTTTAAAATAAATGGTTTAACCCAACGCCGAACAAAAAATACTCAAAGCGCATGATGATTCAGTAGTCAGCGATTGTATAGTGATTTAAGAAAAAAATAACACGACGCGCGGCGCTCAAAGGTACGTTTCATTACTTATTTGATGTCGTATACACAAGATAGATGTTTAATTAGTTCAATTGTTAAGTTGTTGTCATCATTTAATTGTATTTTATAATTTTTAAACTTATTATTAAACTAAAATCTAGTGGTCGGTAACTGAAGTGCCTATTTACCAAAAACGTTAAATTGCGACCACATGGTCGCAATCTGACACATACAGCAGTATTTTGTTTTGCTTACTTAGTATGACTTTAATATTTATACAGGACTATAACAATTTAGGACGTAGCGTTGTCAAAGTGCATGCAAATCTTTAGTAAGCGACCACCAGTTTCTTTAAGAAAGTTTATTTACTTGAGCAACAAATAAGTGCTAAATAGGTGGCCGTTAACCCACATAATTGAAATATAGACATTAGTTTGCGGCCACCATCATTTAGTTAGAAATAAACAAGGGTCTTTTAAATTTGGTTTAATTTTCGAATGTCCGTTAAATAATTATTATTTTAGCAAGGAATCTGTCGAATAAGGTTTATTACTTTTCACATTTACAGCATTAGAATTAGGCAGACAAAATAATATTATATCGGTATTCAGTACACTAAAGAAGCCTTGAAAAAAGCTCATAATGATATTCGAAAGGAAGGGAAGGCAATAAGAGAAACTTGTAGACTGTGTATCAGATCCCTCGAACCACAATTGGAGATCGGCTTACTGAAAAGATGTGATACTATCGAGATAAGGGATCCAGATCCTGCCTGGTAAAAAGGCGAAAAGCAGGTTAAAGAGTGGATTCTCGGTTAAGAAACAGGACAGACAGTTTAGAAAATTGTTAAAGACGAAGAACATCGTCCAGGACAAACCTGGTATTTAAACTTTCTAAAGCGCCATCCTGATATATCATGCCGCGCAGCCGAAGGAATAAATAAAGCTAGAGTAACCGAAGTATCTATAAGAGCTTGGTTTAATGAATTTGAATATTTCTTGAAAGAGACATTAGATTATTGAATGCCCAGAGCGCATCTTTAATGAAAATGAAAGCGAGTTCTCTGTATCCTAAAACCAGGATTATTTTAACGCCGAAGGGATGGCAAAATTTGTACCCGGTTAAAGCGGGAAATGAAAAGGATAACTTGACAGGTCTGATCACCTTCAATGCCAGTGGCCAAGTAAGTCTGCCGCTCGTTGTTATTGCCTACATACACCCTCCACAAGCCGTTGTAGAGAGCATGCCCGAAGAATGGTGATGGCACATCAGCAAGGGGATGGATGCGCTTAAATGTATTTTTGAATATATTACACACAATTTAAATAATTGGGTGGACCGCGCAACTGTATAAAAACCCGTATTACTGCTAATGGTAACAAGTCACACATGTCATTGGTCTTTAGTCCAACCATCTATCCATCTCAGCCAAAAGGGAGGACTATGTCCAGCAGAGGACGTCTGCTGGACAGTCCTCCCTGGGTGTTTCTACAGCACTCAGTCCTGAGCTGACCTTATCCATCGGTTGGCCGCAATCTTTACTAGGTCGTCGGTCTACCTGGTCTCCATGTGCAAAAAATTAATACTACATCAAAACCTTACACCACATCATAAAAATTACTGAAATTGATAATTGTTAACGATATACCAAAAAAATGAAAAAATAAAGGCTACACGGTACACCAAATGATTACCATATTGGTTTCATTAAAAAATATTATTTCTGTAAATATACTTTATTAAACAGATCAAATTTAAAATATTTAAATCAGTTTTAATTGTTTTATTGGCATATTTTTAATATTAAAATCATAGACTTTGTTATGAAGTCAAGGATTAATATAGTGGTCGCAAACTAGCACACTGGTGGTCGTAAACCGCCTAAAGTGGCCGTAAACCGACGTTTTGGCTATATTTTCAATTTTTCAGCTTTTTTATAATATTTCATGGATTAAAGTACTATATTTTGTGTTTTATATCCAAACTAGACTATACTTGGGACTAATTTACACCGACACATACTATGTTGCGTGTAGATAGCATTTTTTTATAATCATCTGAAGTGGGCAACCCAGCTAAATGGTCGCTAACTGGCGCAATGACCCTATTAGAAACTTTGTTGGTGAGTATAAGTATGTTTATCAGTAGTCTGGTTACCAAAGTACAGGCTCTGCCTAGTTTGGGATCAGATAGCGATATGTGAATTGTCCTGAAAATATTATTATTATTATTGCTAACATCATTGTGTATTTCCTATTGTAATTATAGTACTGTATGTTTCTTATACCGCAATAAATAAATGATACTTTAAGTGTTTGATCCCATAGACAAAACCTTTTTTTTTTCATACGCTTGGAGCTACTTATGCTCTTCGTATTATAATATAAGATACGGAGAAGCATAATAAGGACATTCAAATTTTAAAATATTGACATTTAGTTTCTATGAGTATGAAGCTCGATTTTCAGACGACTGTGCGGCAGCGCAACATGCCGCTCAGTCAGTGGGTAGTGCAACAATTCTGCGACGAGTTCTGACCATCGCGACGGGGGTGGCGACACTTGGGAAATACTGTACTCACAGCGAAATCAGGTTGTCGTGCAGCGGCGGCAGGCGACGAAGGCCGGCGCCTCGGCATGCGAGCCGCGCTCCGCCCTCGGCGCACGCGCACGGCCCTCGCGCCGGGCACGCGCCGCGCGCCAGCGCCGCCGCCAGCACCAGCGCGCCCACCACCAGCGCCAGCGCGCGCCCCATCCGCCTCAGCCCGCGCCGCCCGCGCCCCCGGCCCAATGCCGCATGGCACCCACTACCACTACCACACCACCCAACAACAACACTGACACACAACGCGCACTGTTCACTGTATGTATACTATCAAACAAAACTGTGTGCAGACCGACGGACGCACGTCTGGTTCGCGCCGTACAATATTCGATGTTGTGAGAGATCGCGCGCGAACCGCTCGTGTCGTGAGTACGGGCGAGCGTGTGACGCGGCGCTTCGGAGCAACAGCGCGCGGCGGACTGACGCACTCGCCGCGCGCGACCCGCCGCCGCCGCCGCCGCGCCGCCGCCCCGTCTGCCGCGGCCGGCGCGCCACCAGCCACCACTCGCCGGCCGCACGTCACCTGTCCCACTGCCATTACACGCAACATGCAGCCTGCACTTACACTTGCACTCGCACGTGCATACCTACCACTCACTCGCCACCTTGAATCCTCGTATTGTAAGGTTCATCTCGTGCGAACCTGTGGCCAACCATATCCGTGCCCTTCGCTTTCTTACGCTCAATATTGTGATGTGAATTATCACTTTTACCACAATGTAAAACAAACATGTCATGCTAACTGCAACATACTCAAGTCACATAAAGGATTACTGAATAAGATACTTTGTAATTATAAAACTCATGTTTTTCCAATAAACGGTTTGCAAAAGGCTTATCTGATCAGAGGTTAGGTATGATTATAGCTTAGAGACAATTCTCGTCTCTATCAGAGGCTTTAAGAGCCGCTCTAGATGAGCAACCTATGTCTACCAATCACTTCATGAAGGTAACGCATAAAATAATTTACGCCAACTGCCTTCAAACAATTGGCAAAATAATTTATCATCGCGTAATTTTAATTCGAAGCCATCAAAACTTTTGTTTAATGACTTACGTACGTGTAACCTGTAACGTGTAACACTCGACTTGAGTTTTTGCGTATTCAGCATTCCCAGGGTAATGAGAGTACAGCTGAACACAGCGCGCCTTAGTCAGAGTTTTTCGTTCTAAAAGTAATTAAGCAATATTGATAATTTTGATTTAAGATTGATGTAAATTTTGATTTTTGATAATTATAATATAATTAGGTGTAACTTAGAGGGTAATATAGGTGTTAATTTACTAGTAGATAGCAGTGCTAGCTTACGTGTTATTAAATTTTAACTGGAAAGCTCAAGTCACCAATGTCAGTCAAAGAGTTACTGGTACCCTTCGTGCCTTATACCGCCTGAAGAACTTCCTGCCGTCTAAAACCAAAACGATGATTGTGCAAACTTTAATCTTACCCTTGATCGACTATGGTGATGTATGTTATTTTGACCTGAATGCAGACCTCCTCAATAAATATGACCGTCTTCTCAATAACTGCATTCGATTCATTTTTGATCTTCGTAAATATGATCATGTCTCGTCCCATCGTTCAGAGTTAAAGTGGTTACCCATACGACAGCGTCGTGATCTGCGAGCACTTACTACCTTATTTTCGTTTCTCCATTCTCCTACCCCTCCGAGTTATTTAACCTCTTACTTCCAATACTTATGTTCAGTACATGATAGAGAACTTCGCTCCTCTCATAATCTTCTTCTTACATGTCCCTCACATACAACTGATTTTGTTCATTCTTCTTTCTTTATACAATCCGTCCTACTCTGGAATGCGCTCCCTCGTGAAGTTGGAAAGAAGGATGGCCACCAACCGCTACACTTTCAAATTGAAAGTGCGAGACCTCCTTTTTGATAAACTGGCAAAATCATCACTTCAGATACGTTAGTATGTATACATATATATTTATTTATGAATATCTATTTAGTAGTATTTATATATATATATATATATATATTTATTTATGAATATCTATTTAATAATATTAAGTTTGTATTAGCATTTTTATTCATTTAAACCAAAATATAACTATTACTATAATGTAAAGTATATTGTTTCTGATCCTGTTGAGTTTCATATCTTGCACCTACTACGTTCATCTCTGCATCACCCAATGGTTTGCTGGTAGAGAATGCCTTTGGCATTAAGCTTACCTTTGTACATTACTGTGCATAAATTATTAAATTAAATACGAATGGTGAGAAAGATACAGTAGTAACTTGACTAATCAAATATATAGTGAACAAATACATAAAAAGGGCATTAGTAGGAATTTAACGTTTATAGGACATATATTTACATGGACATATATATTTTCTTAAAGTTAGAATTAGGGGGTTTAATATTTACATGTTTACATTTGCTGTTTTTAAACAGTTGGAATGCGCTGTTAACGGAATATTAGGCAGTAATTTTTTGAAGAAATATATAGCTAAAGCTAAGGCAGTCAATTGTTATTAGTGTTGATAACGTAAGAAAGTATCATCACGCTATTGTGCCGTGTTGCGAAGTGTTAAGGCATATAGCCACTGATAAACGAGGTGATTGTGTTATTATAGCGAATTAAATTTGTAAAGGGGTGTTCGTAGCAGGATTAATTGTTCAACCCCAAAATGGACTAATTTCTTAACGTATATATTAAATACCACTGAAAATAAATTAAATATTGATTTTTCATCCTAGGAAATACAACTTTACATTGTTTTGAAATGTAATTTTAGTCAAGAAAATATATTAGCTAGTCGCATTAAAACCTTATTCGATTTTCTTAGTTTGAGCTATTTAAATAAAGAGGAAAGGCTTTAGTATTGAATCAATTTCTGCAAAGCATGCTAAATGAAAAGATGTTCTTTGGGACTTAAAACAAGCCCAAGCCAAAATGTTTTTATACATTAACACGATTGTATTGTTATAGGAAATTCGCATCTTATAAAGTACTCGAAAGATTACGAAAGGTCAATCTCAATTTAAATCCCTAAAAATGCGAATTTTTACGTAAAGAGATCATGTATTTAGGGCATAAAATTACATCGGAAGGTATTTTACCAGACCGTGCGAAAATTCAGTCGATACAGCCATATCCTAGATCAACTAAGTAGCGCTGATGAAACTAAAAGATTTGTGGCTTTCGCTAATTATTATAGGGGATTTATACCCAATTTCGCTAATATAGTATATCCTTTAAATCAGCTATGTAAGAAAAATGTATCATTTAAATGGTCAGAAGAATGTGAAATAGCGTTCAAAAATTTAAAACAAGTATTAATGAGCCCACCTGTATTGGAGTACACAAATTTTTCAGAATAAAATACTAATATTACAGACAGATGCTTCAAAAATCGGTTTAGGTGCTGTTTTATCTAACGCAATTTTTGAAAGGTTTTTTTTATTTTATTTAATTTAGGGTTTTTCCTTCAATGGAAGCATATCAAACACATTGTGCACAAAACAATAACTTGCTCTTAATATCTAATACTATATAGGGGGTCGGTGCTGGATCTGCGTCACCAATCTGTAGAATGCTCGGGCTAATTCTGATACTGGCTCACTCAAAGCACTCTGTGTAAGTCCTACTTCCCTGCGATCAACGCCATGCGTTCGCAGCATCAACTCCCTCTCTACCTCGTTCCGGACACACTCCATCAACAAATGTAGCACATCTTCTACGAGTACCTTACCACAAGACGGGCAATTCGGAGAGTCAGCCTTTCTCATTGGATGTGCAAACTTCGCCGACGGATAATGACTGGAACTCGGAACGTAGTCAAAAAGCTATTTTTAACAAAAACCTACTTAAATAAGAGTTAACAAACCAAGGCACACGAGAAGGTTCCGACTGTATCGTTTTGTACCATATCCCTTTCTCTTTACTACGTTCATTAAAAAAATATTTCCAGAGTTTATGAGATATTGTTTTATATTTATTTGTAACCTCTGAGTGATACGGTTCAATGCTTATCGGTATACCATCTGTAGTAGCGATCTTTGCGAGTCGATCAGCCTCCTCATTGCCTAATAGACCAACATGCGATGGAACCTATTGCAATTTAAAAAATCTCCCACTTTGATTAAACTTATGTAAATAATCAAGTATCTTGTAGGCTACCGAAACACCTCTGAAACCAAATGTTTGCGCATCAATCCATTACATTTACTATCTGTTAAAATGACTACCTTCCCTGAATTTAGGTTATTGCTATACGCAATTGCTTCTGAAATTGCAACTAATTCCACCTACATAATAGAGATATTATTTTCGATTTTGTAACATGCAGATTTTTTATAACGAAGATCATAAAAAGCAGCACCCGAAAACATTAAATTCTTAGAACCATCCGAAAAAATGGTATGGTAATCTGAATATTTGTCATTTAGTTCGTTTATAATATTTTATTTAAGAATACTAAGGTTACACTGTCTTTTAGGTACATTAATACTATCTAAATTTATACTCATTGAACTAAAAACATCTACTTATATATGATACCCAAATATTAAGACTAAACATTTCAAAAATTTGACATGCATGTATATTATCTGGTTTAGCATGTAGCGGCTGAATACAGAGTTCACTTTCCATAACATGGATAGGTGAACTTCTTATAAAACCTACAATTAAACGTAGTGCGATATTTTGTAATTTATCTAGTTTATACAAATGAATTTAATATATTCTGCTGATTCAATAGGTGTATCATTTCTCTTCTTTATAGTAATTACTTGTGTTCGTCGTCCCTTACTGGAAATACACAATTTAGATTTTCTTTCAGAAATATCTAAGTAACCCGAGATTGTTACTTTATAAGCAAATGATTTGATTGATTGCGATCTGAACATGTTCTTGGCAATATTGTAACATTTTATGGCTAAGATAAATTACAAAATCATCAGCATATTGTAGCCCAGAGACATTCTGCATCAAAGTAAATAATATATTATGAGTGAATATGTTGAATAGAACAGGGGATATTGGATCCCCTTGGGCTAATCCTCTATTAGTCCATCGAATAATACTTGTTAAACCATCTTGGTTTTTAATATGAAGATGTCTTTCGCTCAAGAAAGACCAAAAATATTTGCATATATTTACTCCTTTACCTAAATTATCAAGTGTACTAACCACTTTGCTTACTGAAACATTATTACTTATATGCGGTTTGTATATCTATAAAGCAAGCTAATGTTGGGGTTTTATAATAATAATAATAATAATAATAAGCCCCCTAAATCCAACCATACGTCCGAATCCAAACATCTGATTCACGTGGGGGGCGGACACGCGGTAATTTAGTCACTAGCGCGGCTAACATGGCACTGGGAACCCATTTATGGTGATGTACTTGAGAAGTAAACGTATAGGACCGCTGCCCGGGGGCGATCGCCGGGGCACACCTGGAGCTGACGCTGGGTGTCTCAGTATGCGAACCGTCAGCGGAGCAGAGCTGAATAGGCGGGCTCTCTCCGGATCATTCGAAAAAGTAACAGCCAACCAACCGATAGATAATTCCGATAACATTAGTTTAAATTCTGACCTTTCAATAGTAGAACCTTTTAGCCCATCAACAAATTCTTATATACCAACACCGGTGTCTTCCGTAGATGAAAATTCACGCGGATCACCTTACCCAGCCCCAAGTGTTGCACAGGAGGTAAATACCTTCTTACCTGTGTCCACTAAGGCTGGAAAACCCCGAGTACGCATGCGCTGGAGTAAAGATGTAAACATATTTATCATGCGTACTTATTACTTTATCACAAAATTAGAAACCGACATGACCACATACAGAAAAAACCTTCATGAACTTTTCTCAAAACAGTATCTAGATATAAAAGTCTCTGAACAGAGAATTTCAGATCAGAGAAGAACTATAATTAGAAATAAACTACTATCTGAAGAAGTACTGAATCAATTAAAAGAAGAAGTACGAGTTCAACTGAATGAAGATAATAATACAGATATTTGTCCCACGACCCTTACACATAATGAATTAGAATCACATACGCGACCACAATCACAATCTCACATTCTGCCACACTCACTACAATTCACACAGGCATCACACATATCTACACAGACATCTCATACATCTACACAAACAGAGTATATATCGTTAATGCTAGAAAATGAGGTAGAGACTGTACCTAACCATAACCCCACAAATGAAATACTTTCCCAAACAATGATAGATAACCTCAAATCGGCCCTTATCCAGTACTCAGGAATGGATCCAGTAGCTCGACCGAAATTGCCAAAATTAAAATATAGTTTGAAACTGACTAAACTCACACATTTATTCAACCAAAAAATATTACCACAATTCATTACTGACAATATGCAACTGAAAGATGTCCATACTCTTGTATACTGTTCAGCTTTAGTTATAACTGAAGAACTTGATTATAAAATAACAGAAAACACAAGTACGAGAAAAAAGCAAGATAATAAGCCCCCATGGCTAATACGACTCGAAAAAGATATAGAAAAACTTAGAGCAGACTGTGGCAGACTGACCCAATACATCAATAACAATAGATCAAATAAGGTAGTTAAGAAGGTGGAAGCAATATTTAAAAATAGAATAACTCACACAAGACATGAAAGTCACAATAGAAAACCGGAAGAATTTTTAGATACATTAAAACAAAAACTAGCTCTAAAGGTACATAGGCTTAAAAGATATAAAAAGGCACAACAACGAAAACAAGATAACATATTGTTTAATACGAGCGAAAAGTTATTTTATAGAAATTTACATACAAAACAGGACGATACACTCCCAAATTCAAACACAGATATACCTACAAAGATACAACTTGAAACATTTTGGGCAAACATATGGGAAGAGCAGGTACAACATAACGATAAGGCAGATTGGATTAAAAAAGAAGAAGAAAAATGGAAATCAATAGAAGAAATGGAATTTGATGTTATCTATGAAGCAGATATAACAAGTACTACAGCTAGACTTCATAACTGGAAAGCACCCGGGATCGATAAAATACATAACTATTGGTACAAAAAATTAACAACATTACACAAACTTATAGCACAAAATTTAACAGATATAATTATAGGAAAGCAAAATATACCGACGTTTATTGCCACGGGGTTAACTTACATGTTACCAAAAATTGCGCACTCATCACAACCTGCCCAGTATAGACCAATTACGTGCCTACCTACTATTTATAAAATACTTACAGCAGCGATATCCAGAAAAATTAACTCTCATATTGAACATAATCATATAATAGCAGAAGAACAGAAGGGATGCAGACGAGGCCATATGGGGTGCAAGGAACAGCTAATTATAGACTCCACTATACATAAACATGCTACCACCAAAAATAGAAATTTACATTGCACTTATATCGATTACAAAAAAGCATTCGACAGTATTCCACATTCCTGGTTATTACAAATTCTACAAGTTTATAAAATCAACCCAAAGATAATAAATTTCTTGCGCAATATTATGCCTTTCTGGAAAACTACACTTCAATTAAATAGCTACGATCATAATGTTACAACCAGGCAAATAGCAATAAAAAAAGGTATTTACCAAGGTGATTCCCTGAGCCCCTTATGGTTCTGTCTTGCTATGAACCCATTGTCACACTTGCTGCATGGTTGCCGAGCCGGGTATAACCTCAAACACAACCCAGGTGAAACAGTAATCTCTCACCTCATATATATGGATGACATTAAATTATACTCGAGAACAGAAAAAGAAATGAAAAAGCTAATAGAAACCACTACCCAATTCAGTAAAGATATTAATATGGAATTTGGACTAGACAAATGCAAAACCTTACATATAGTAAGAGGTAAAGTTCGACCTGGTGACTATGTAGTTGATGATGACAATACCATAACAGCACTGGAACCTAACCAGTTATACAAGTATTTAGGCTACAAACAATTAAGAGGATTAGACCATACGGTAATTAAAGCAACACTTAAAGCAGAATATCAAAGTAGAATAAATGCCATCTGTAAAACACAACTATCTGGAAAACACATTATAAAAGCATTAAATTCATACGCAATACCCATTTTAACTTATTCATTCGGCGTAATTAAATGGTCGAAGACTGACATCGACCACATAGAACGAACTACACGCACTACACTAACAAAACACAATAATTTACATCCCAAATCTGCAACAGAAAGACTCACTATCAAACGACACAATGGGGGTCGAGGACTAATAGACATTCAATATCTCTGGCAAAAGCAAATTAATAGTCTCAAAACATTTTTTCTTACAAAATCTAACACAAGCAGCATACATAAAGCTATCACCCAGAATGATTTCAATTACACTCCACTAAATTTAAATGAACCACCTACTATACACAACCCAAACAGTGTAGACCCTCAAATACAAAAGATAGATAACTGGAAAAAGAAGACCTTACATGGAAGACATCCTCATGATTTAGAACAACCACACATAGATGCAATAGCCTCAAATAAATGGCTTCAAATAGGCAGCTTGTTCCCTGAAACGGAAGGCTTTATGATTGCCATTCAGGATCAAATTATAAATACAAAGAATTACCGAAAGTACATAATCAAAGATCCCACTATTACGAATGACAAATGTCGTAAGTGTCATAACCAACCGGAAACCATCCAACACATAACCGGAGCATGCACAACTCTCACACAGACTGACTACACACACAGACACAACCAAATAGCTAACATAGTTCACCAAAATCTTGCACTCAAACATAGCCTCATACAATGCTCAAACACTCCATACTACAAATACACACCACAAACAATATTAGAAAATGCCTCACATAAGCTATACTACGACCGTGCTATACTTACCGACAGGACCATACACTATAATAGACCGGATATAATACTGCAAGATAAAATCAACAAAACCACATACCTGATAGATATCGCAGTCCCCAATACACATAACATACAGAAGACCATAACAGAAAAAATAAATAAATATGCAGAACTCAAAGAAGAAGTAAGTAGGATTTGGAGACAGGACAAAGTATACGTTGTGCCAATAGTGCTTTCCACGACCGGTATGATACCCAAGCATCTCCACAATAGCCTTAAATTGATAGACCTCAAAGAAAACCTATACATAACCATACAAAAAGCTGCCATACTGAATACCTGCAGAATAGTGAGGAAGTTCATGCAAATAGACGAAAATGAAATCACAACATCACACCCAAATACAACCTAAATTTACACCACACGCTACATTTACTTGGCAACCGCCCGTAAATGTGGTTAAAACCAGCTTACGAGCTGAGAAAAATAAAGTTTCCCAATAATAATAATAATAATCATTTATTTCAGAAATACACAGATTACATAGTACAAAACAATATAGCCTATATATTTCCATAGATAAATACCTTACAAACTAACATATATATATAAAACTTATAACTAAACACATTTAATCGGTGTAATGTTACACCTCGCTGTGTTGTGTAACCGACCGCGAAAACGTCGATACACGACACCTTTCGGCCAAAACTCTTCCTCGAGGAATCTATCGATAGCATGCGTTGGCACCCGCACCACAAACGAATTGAAATTGGTGCTAGAACGCGGTACCAACTTTTCGACCCTCAAGGTCCAGTTGACTTTCTTGAGGATATACTCCACAATATCCTCGGTCTTCGTGGTGTGATGGAGACGGGACACATACAGCTGCGTCGTAGGTATTGCGGGACGCAGCAGCATATTAGGCCCCGTCAGCGCAGTACCGCACTGGTTCCGACAAGGAGGCTTCCTTTTCTTCTTCTCGACCTTGACAAAGCCATCCTTGTCCGTGTCGATTTTGGAAACCCGCTGTTTCCGCGCCTGTTCTTCCTGTCGTGTCACCACCGAGGGCTTTTTGGTGGCGGCAATGGCAGCGTAGGCATGTTTAGGGGTCAACGTGCCTACACGATTCGACGCCTCAACACATGTCGAGGCAGGGACGGCGGTGTCACATTTTGCACCGCATGTAATATTGGCGGCCGGTGACGCAACTGCACTCACCGACTTCAAACTGCTGATGGAAGCGTTCTGCGTAGCCTCGCGACAACTGTTGACGTTAGGGGTGTCGGGTGTCCTACCGCTCGAATTAGCGTTGCGTAACAACACTACTTCGGCACGTAATTCACATATGGTGTTTTCAGACACCTCTAATTTGACTTTCACTTCGGCCAAGCCTGCTTTAAGGGCTGTAATATCCTTGAGCAGCCTGGTGACGTCGACATGGTCGAACGTGACGGGGGGCAGCTTATGCAGGTCCTTCGCCACGAACGCAGGCACATCGTCGGGGTCGGTCACCTTCAGCAAGGTGATGATGTCTTGCACGCTCTTTTCGGTACCATCCCTTCGGCGTGATGGCATCTGGTCCATTTTACCAAGTGTCTGGTACAGCAGCCTCTTTCCACTGCTTACGTCTGCTTACGTCGTTATTAGTGAATCCAATTTGGATGTGGGTAACCACTGGTATTATTGGATAGTATTTTATATTTTTCAATATACCACTCAATGCTTTTGGCTAAAATATTATAAAAAGTTTCGCACACGTGCAAAACTTTTGTGTGCCAACAACAACCGTGTGCAAGTCTAAGTTTTAAGTCTGAAACTTTAGGTATAGGAACCACCTCTATGTTTCGCCATTGAATTGGTACGCAGCCAGTGGTATTTATATACAAGTGTAGTAAATATCGTTTAGCTGTGTTAAGTAGGTTATATACAGCATGGAATACGATACCATCTGCACCTGGAGTTGTATCTTTATTTTTTAAGCACGTCTGAAGCTCTGAAAACGTTAAATCACATTCGAGATGCTGATTTGTGTAATAACAACAGAGTCGGGCGCGAGATCACATATAAGGTCTTCTATTTGGCCCTGTAATGGATAAGATCGGTTACTATAAATACCCTTTCATCCATCTCATACGTTTCCAAACTTCTGAAACCGAAACTTGTTCGCTTATTTCATTACAAAAGCTATGCCACTGTTGCGACTTCGACTTTTTATAAGTGTTATAGCTTCAGTCACCTTTCGTTCTAACATGTTATGATTTTGTGGCGTTGGATTACGCCGAAGAGTTTTTAATACTAGTCTACATTGTGCAACCACCTTAGACCGTGATTGGTTCCAATAACGTTTAGGCTTAAAATTACTGGTGGGATGAGAGCATGTTTTAAAAAAAGGAATACTAGCATCTGCGGATTTATTCATACAATTTATAAGGAAATCATACTTTTCTTGTACGTTAACATAAGAAATAATACCTGAAACGGATTGTATGATTGACTCCCGATAGTTTTGCCATTTAGCCTGTTAAAAATTTCGTTTTTTGTTAAGATTAAATTATCTTGATAATTTATTGACATATTAATTATGAGATGATCACTACCAAGATGTTCATTATAAACTTGCCATTTATAATCTATAGCTATGTCTGTGGAAAAAATGTGATGTCAGGTGAACTTTCTTGCAAATTGTGATTCACCAATTTCACCCTTGTGGAGGTGCCGTTGTTAAGAAAAACAAAGTTATTTTTCAATATTGCGTCAAAAATATACGCACCTCTAGAATCATTTTATATGACCAGCCGGTGTGATGGGCATTAAAATCACCTGCTATTAAAGTATTTTTGGAAAACTTTGAAAATAAATTATTCCAGTCGCAAATGACGTGTTTACCGAAGATGGACAGTATACCGATATTATATGTTTCAATTCGTTACAATTAAGTACATAACTTCTATACCTAAATTCGCCAAATGGGAACCATAGGACATGCTATCGCACGTATAGATTTATGGGTCTAAATAGCTGCACCTCCATAAGAGTCGCACCTATCGTTTCTAAACACATTATATTCATAGATATGTAATGAATTCTCCGAGTCTAACCAGGTCTCACTTACCCCCTGGTAAGCGAGACCTGGTTAGACTAGGTCGCCGCGCTGCCTAATCCAATCCATATTGCCCTCAATATGGATTGGATTGGGCAGCGCGGCGACCTTGGTGCAGCAATAGGGGTGGGCAGCGTCTCGCTCTCTGGTACTTGCCATGGTCGGGAGCGAGGCTGCCTGGAGCTCGATCACCTCCTTCTGCGAGGAGTTGATGCTCGCCAAGTTGCTAGCGGAAAGGAAGAGGGAAGCAACAACCACCCTCCCATCCCGCAGTCGACGCAATGGGCGTCGGAGAGCGCGAGACCAGGATCTCCGGCCGCCATGAGCGACGGCCTGCGGGCGACGACCTCGGGCAGTTATCGCCAGCAGGCCCGAGAGGAAGGCGCGCAGGTGTAACGCGCGCGCCTCTCGTGAGGGAGGGCTGGTAAGCACTCCAAATGAGACGGGGCTCGCCAGGGTCGGTGAGCCGTGACCTGCCGGGGATGCGGAAGAATGCGCGAGCGTCCTCGTGTCCGCGGCGATAGGTCGTCTGAAGGAACACCGTGGGTTTTTAGTCGGTATGCCGGTCTCCTTGCCTGTGAGACCGGTGAGTCCGTCATACCACCCACCGACGCCCAGGTGGGTGGTAAATGCATTTTTACCTCGTAAAAAAATAGGTAAATTTGCGTGTGGTCCTGCTGATGTCCATTCCTTTCGATATATCTAGACTTATGCCAACCAGTATGGCGTTGTGGTCTGCGCTCGTAAAACCTTCTTCAACGCGCTATCCATCCACCAGGCAGAGCATGTTCTCAGTGCATGCCGTCACGTCCACATGGCTGCAGTACCTTCTCCCTCCTCTGATAGTGTCAAAGGTAGGGATGTCTCCCGCATTTAGTATATGGAGGCCCAGCTCCTCCAACGCTGCACGCATTTGCTCCCCTCTGGAGACTCCTTTGGGGCTGCCCCACCATATACTCTTTGCGTTTGCATCCCCCCCGATAAGTAACTTTCCAGGCCCCGTCTCGCGTTTGATTCTTTCCAGCTGCTTCAAGTATGGAACTAGGGGTTCGTTCGGTTCGAAATAATAGAAGACTAGTGTGATCCTCCAAGCTCTTGTTCTGATACCCACCACAGCGATGTTATTTGTGGTGAGTTTCGGGTATTGTACTATGTCGACGTCTTTGTTGAATACGACAACTGCCACCTTCACATTACCTTCCCCTGTCTTAATAGCTTGAAAGATCCTAACCCCCTGATGGTTCTTAACCCTTCCAATATTACCTGTATAGGATTCCTGGAGCAGCGCAACGGAGATCCGTCTCCTTAAGGCCTCCAGCAGGAGTTCATCGGTAGCCAGTCGGCTCCTTTGGAGATTGGATTGTACTATTTTATGACAGTTGTTGCCCGGTACAACCTTAGCAGTATGCTATGGCGGCTCGGGCTAATCTGTCCCATTTTCTGCGTACTGGGCACTCTACGCTAAAGGCGTTGTGATTTGTTGTGCCCAGTTTCGCGCGCTCGAAGTTTCGGCACGACGGGGGTACATCCGCAATGCATATGAGGTCCTCCACAGTAACTGCACAGGTCGGCAGGCTCCTTGCAGAACCTCCGGCTGTGCCCGTACCCAAGGCGCCGGATGCACTGCACTAGGGGAGTCTGATCTTCGACTCTCACCCTCTGCAGGTCTACCCTTAGTTTGCCGATCTCAGTGGCCTTTCTCCAGATCTTGGGTGAGACGCTTATCACTATGTGGCCGCTGTGCGGGTTTCACGCTCTTCTTCTGTATTTAATCACCATCCTGTCGTCGAGGCCGTCGAAAATCTCCCTGTTCTGGTTGCGGAGAGGTCTTAGAACCACCTCGTTACTATGAACTATTAGAACGTCTCTAAGTATCAGAAGTTTATATGTCCTCGACGACGAGGCTTTCACCCGCCGCCTGGATACGCTCTTTTATTTTTGTTCACTCCTGTTCGGAGCTGCACCCCATGATTATCTGTCTGTCTTTTGCTTTCCTTACTCTTTCAACAGTCACCCATCCTTCTTTCGCGTCCGGTCTTCTCCTGCTCTGCTCCGGTTTCTACCTCTTTTGTTGAGGAAACTACTATGGAGTGCAGTGCTGCCGGTTTCGGGTACTGTTCCCTGCCGTGTCCAGCTACTGCACTCGCATAGGTCACCTCCTGCTGTTTCTTTAGGGTCATGTTTAGCTTTTCGGTTTCTTCTTTACACTCCTTTAAGAGTTTCGTGTGTTCGCTGAGTAAGTCCTTGAAGTCCCCTTTTTCTTTCTCCCAGTTTCTCCCGCTATCCCGTTTCCCATTTTCTTCCTCTTTTTCCTTCTTTGTTACTGGCTTCTTTACCCTCTCTTTACCCTTATATCTAGCTAAATATAAAATAAAAATGATAGGTTCTCAATCTTGATCTTGAGCAGCTTCGGTCCAAGTTTTACAGGTTCTTAAACGTTGAATAAAATTACTTAGCTTTAGTTTTCAGACCTGAAATTTTTTCTCGGAGGTCCTCTATGTTGTCCCCTTGCAGGGCCGGTGTCGGAAGTTTCCCAGCTGTGCTGGATCGGCGACCACGTGGCTACGTGGTTGACACTATTTTGGCTATAATAATAAGAATAATAAACATTTATTTCAAAGTCAAAGTATTTATTTGCGTAAAATAGGTACATACAGATGTTAGATACAAAATTATTGTTCTCTATTTGTTAACATATATTAACATGCAAATTGTGTAGTAAGAAATTCTCTAATATTATAAAAGCAGTTTTCTATTAGCCATTTGCGTAATTTTTTAGTCATAGGTGTCGTTGGCCCTTCCTTAAATACATTTGGAATTTTATTATAAACTTTGATGCACATGCCATAACAACTCTTTTGCAGTAATGAGGTATTGGGGCAAAATCCTATTACTAATCTATTAGACGCCCTTGTATTTCTTGGATATATATCGGAAGCAGTTTTAAATAAATTTTGGTTTGACTTGACAAACTTAAAAATCTCTAGAATGTACATTCCGGAAAGAGTAAGTATACCCAATTTTATAAATAGTGGTCTACATGTATCATATGGCCCCTTGCAACAGATTGCTCTTACGCATTTCTTTTGGGCTATGAATGCTCTTTGTATATCTGTACTATTACCCCAAGGCAAGAGTCCGTAGTTGAGAGTTGATGCAACATAACCGTAATACGCTTGTAGTGTTACAGATAATGATGTCATTCTTATTAATCGTCGAAGGACGTAGACAAATCTACTTATTTTATTGCACACTTTATCTACATGTAAAGTTTAAGCTAGTATTTAATATTATTCCTAAAAATGTTACATTGCTAGCACTTTCCAATATTATACCACCATATTGTATATTTAAATCGATTTCTTTACGTCCTTTTACATTAAATTGCATATAATTAGTTTTTGATAAGTTAACAGTTAAATTATTAATGTCAAGCCAGTCAATTACATGTCCAATAGTATTGTTAATGTCATTTTCATAATTACATACATTGTCAATATTAGATTTAATTATAATAGAGATGTCATCAGCAAACAGTACACATTTATGATTGGTAATACATGGTAAGTCATTTATATAGTACAAGAATAACAATGGTCCTAATACGCTGCCCTGTGGTACTCCAAACTTATTTGTTTTATAAGTAGAGCTCTGTGATACAACTGCTTTATCGTTTCCCGGCCTGCTTATTTCGACACATTGTTGTCTATCTTCTAGATAACTTCTGAGCCAAGATAAAGCAGGTCCTGTTATCCCATAATATTCGAGCTTTTCAATTAAAATATCATGTACCACAAAATCAAAAGCTTTGGACATATCAAAGAAGAGCACTGTAGCGCGTTGTTTAGCATCCAGCCCACGAATAACTTCATACACTAAATTAAAACCTGCAAGTGTAGTGGATTTCCCTTTTTGGAATCCTTTTTGTTCTGATTTTAGGATATTGTATTTTAAGCAATATTTCATTAGTCTATTATGCATGCTCTTTTCAAATATTTTTGATAGAACGGGAATTAATGTAATTGGACGATAGTTATTTAGTTCCAATTTATCACCCTTCTTGTAAATAGGTTTCACTATAGAATATTTCAGAGAGTTTGGCAAAGAACCAGCTTCGAAGGAGAGGTTTACTAAGTATGTCAAAACAGGTACTAACTCAAATTTACATAGTTTTAGGACTTTTGTAGCTATTTCATCATAGCCGCAGGCGTTAGAGTTATTAAGCGAGTTAATTATAGCAAGTACCTCAGACATGCTTAACGGTTCCAGAAAAAATGAGTTTGGAACACGTTTTAGTGTGCTTTTTGCCTTAATATTTTTCGTATTATCATGGACGTATTTATCACCAACTGAGTTAATATAATATTCATTAAATGCTACTGCTATTTCGTTTGCGTCAGTTATTAAATTGTTATTTAATTTGATTGCTGGAATGTCATGTGTTATTGTTCGATTTTCCGATTCGCCTTTAATAATTTTCCATGAAGCTTTTCAGAAACAAATTTCCATATATTGTTAGTGGCAAGTTAGTAACAATTTGTGCTTATAATCTATATTAGTATTATTAGTAATTATTATAAAATAAGCTATTGTTTTAACCCTAATGCTAACTCCACCCAGTGCCTTTGGATGGGACAGTCCGGTCTATCAGCAATCATCTTCAGGATGCCATTGCGACTGTTACGCAAGCGCTGTAGTAGGGAAGCTGCTTTTTTACGCATGATGGCGTGAAAGCCATCCATGCGAGCCTCCGCAAACATGCCCGATGCACTACATCGCCACGGCAATCGCAATAGCATCCTGAAGGCGTTGTTGTATTGCACGCGCAGGACGTTGTAGGCTCGGCTCGTATAAGACACCCATAGGCCGCTCGAATAAAAGGACTGACAGAACGCCTTAAATAATGTGACTTTGACGTCTGTAGTGCAGCGAGCGAACCTACGGGCGAGCATATTACTCCTCACCGACAACGCCCTGCGCTCCCGTTCTATGTCACGGTCATCCCGCATGTCACTGGTGACAATGTGACCCAGGTACTTAAAACTATCAACCACGTTGAGTACTACGCCGTTGAGACATATAGGCAGCACACAGCGGCGTTGTTGTGTGGGTGCTTTAAACACTAAAATTTCACTCTTTTTGAGTTGTACTTTAGACCGTGCGCCGCCGCATATATCTCGCAGGTAATTAGTAAGTGTCTCAGCCCACCTATCGATGGACTAAGCAGCACCATATCGTCCGCGTAACTTATATTATTCACACAGGTGCCATCAATGTGACAGCCGACATGTGTGCTGCTCAGCCGCTCGATAAGCTCATTCACGTACAGATTAAATAACAAAGGCGAGCTTAATCCCCCCTGTCGTACACCACATTCCACCCTGTACTCATCCGACAAAGTACCGACCCACCATACTTGATTTTTTTGGTTATTGTACCAGTATCTGAGAAGTGATGTATACTCCGCCGGCACACCCGCGTCTCTCAACTTGTCCCATAGGACATTATACACAACCATATCAAAAGCTTTTGACAAGTCGAGAAAACACGCGTATACCGGAGTCCTCCTCATGGTGTAGTACTTGACAGTGTGTTTTAAACTAAGGATAGCGCTCTCAGTTGACACTCCCGATTTGAACCCGAACTGTGCGTCATGTATGTTAACTCATATCGGATGTGTCACCCGTTATGTTCTTAACTATGGGGACCACTATTGTCCGCATAAGGGGTTCCGGCAAATATGAGCGGCCCAAGCACAGGGTAAAAAACAACGACAGTACTCTAGGCAGATGGACTCCCGCATTTTTAAAATGTTCGATACTGAGACCATCGTGACCAGGAGACTTTCCCCGCTGCATTTTCGAAATAATTCTAGCTACTCTCTTAGCTGGTATTTTCAAATTCCGCTCCGTCACAATGGTCTCAGCATCAGTGATGTTATGAGACACCGCACTCAAAGGAGACGGTACAGAAAAATGGTCTCTAAAGGCATCGGCAATGTGTTTGTGGTCGGTAATACCACTGACAGTCACCGGAAGACTCGGCCGTACAGTCATTTTGTTTGTATTTTTCCAAAATGATTTAAAGACCTTGGTAGCATGGTTGGTAGCGAGGAGATCCATTTTTAGCTGTTCCTGTCTATTTTGACACCATTTTAATTGAGCCTTGAAATGTCTCCTCGCCACAGCCATGTCATGCTATAAGTCCTTGAATTCAGCAGCGAAAATTCTGAAATTCGGTAGCCTTCTGATGGTCAGCATATTTTTTTCCTACTGCCAATTCGCTGACATGGGTAGAGCCTAGAGAAGAATTGGCAAGAAACTCTGGCTACTCTTTTTAATCGCCAAGGTATAATATTTACAATTTGGTATGAGTAATAATTTAAAGTAGGTAGCAAAAAGTTACGGAACCAACACACCATACCAAAAAAAGAAATCTTATTTAAGTAATTAAAATAAATAACGTATCAATTACACAATCACAATTTAGTATCTATCAGCATGGTAATGAGGCACTGCACTGCAATCCTCGCACGATTTCGAAAATTTCGGTGTATAGCACGGCAAAATCGGATCACTTTTTACCGCTATAACGATTTTTCCAAGGCGGAGCGTTATTAAAACCATGTGCTCTCGAGTGCGGCGGGATAGCGACTGGGGTTTTTTTATGCTTTTTCCCAGGGACACGGAGTCTCTGTTCTTTTTTATAAGTTTTTTTGAGTTTTTTAATGTATGATAAGTGTTGAGTTCAAATTTTTGTGTATTTACTGAACCCTGCACCAAAGCACAGGGTCCTTTATAATTGATCAAAAATTATTTTTGTTTCTATTTATAACGACCTCTGCAACTTTGGCGCAGAATTCAGTAAATGTGATATAATTTTCGGTTAATAATTTTGAAAAGTTTTCCGTATATATTTTAGTGTTTGTTTCTTGTTCAACGTCATGCCTCCACACGCAGAATTGCGGGCACTCCGTCAGAATGTGCGGCATCGTCTCCCCTACCTCGGGGTCGCACACACATGACGGAGCATCCTTGCACTTAAACTTGTGAAGGTACGACGAGAACCCTCCGTGCCCTGTTAATACCTTTACCATTCTTGGTGTGATTTTATTCCTCCTTATTATGGTATATGCCGAGTCTACATTGGGCAGAAACAATTTGGTGATTTTGGCGGTTTCACCAGTTATGTATCTGACGTTCAATTCCTTTATTGTCTCGACTCAGAGGCTCTCAGAGTCGAGGCAATCGGATCAAGACGAGTTTTTAACAAAGGAGATGGGACAGCCGTCGTAGTTAGGAGTCGTCTTTTAGGTTAAGGCCGCCTCCTTCGCCAATGAGTCCGCTCTTTCATTGCCCATTATGCCTGCATGTGCCCTGACCCAATAAAAGTCCACGGACTACCCTGTGGACTTTAGTGCGGTAAGGTTCTTTTTGATCTTCACCGCCACCGGGTTTGTGGTTAGGTGACTTTGAAGGAGCTCCAAGGAAGACTTCGAGTCGCTGAATATACTGCACTTTGTTTCACGTCGCTTTGTTAATACTTTGGTGGCTTCCAGTATTGCCAGCATTTCCGCCTGAAACACCGTGCAGTATGACTCAAGCTTAAGCATTTCAGAACTCACTTCTCTGTCACACTTTCAGCAAGAGAGGGCTGCTCCCGCCTTCTCCTCAATCTTGCTCCCATCGGTGAAGATCATTAGTCCACTGATGTTGTGTTGGGCCAGAGTTTCGGGGCGCATGTCTTCCAGGCAGCTGAAAGTAAAAGCGGACTCAGTGGCGGGGGTGTGGGGCCTTGAGAAGGCTCACTACGCCTGCCAATTCTCGATCTTTGAGAATGGGCGCTGAATTCCTGCCTTGTTTTGCTCTGTAGAAGCTGGCTGTTTCCTGTACGCGCAGATCAAGCGACTGATTTTGACAGGCTTCCTGCAACCTGTCAAAATCAGTGCGGCATTCGCTGAAACAGTGCGCTAAGATTTGCAGATCTTCTGCATAAATCCGCGTTGTATCTATTGCAGTTGATTCCGTGCAAATTTCAGCTTGTTTACAACACCCCACTCATACACACGTGCCAGTGTTTTGTTGGCTTGTTTTTGAATTTCGGAACCTGAGTCCCCGGAGAATACCAGCACGATGTCATCGGCGAAAGCCTGACCGAACACACCGCTTGCATCGATAAGATCAAGAAGGGGGTTGAGTAAAATATTCCAGAAAGTGGGGCCGCACGCAGCCTTTGTTCGTGTTTTTAATGACCTCCTTTCCGGAATACTACCCTCTCACCGTTCTATCTTGGAGATAGTTGTCCACTGACCGACGCAAATTTTGGGGACAGCTTTATTCCCGAAGCTGGCATTTTATCGCTGGCCACCACGCACTATCAAAAGCCTCCTCTATATCGAGGGAGACTACGACGCTCAACTTTCTCTGGCTTAAATTTCTCAAAATTTGGTCCAACAGGAAGTTGAGTGTGTTCTCTGTACTTCGCTATAGGTTAGGTTAGGTTAGGTTAGGTTGCGGCGGGGGCTCTGCAGAGACTCCTGCCTAACCTCGGAGGCCCCCGGGAGGAGGTCCGCCGCCTCTACGGTGGAGTAGTGCGATCGATGGCCCTCTATGGGGCGCCCGTCTGGTCAGATCGACTGACGAGCACCTCCCGCTGCAGAGCTATTCTCAACGGCCTAAAGCGCGTGGTGGCCGTCAGGATCGCACGCGGGTACCGCACGATATCCCACGAGGCGGCGGCGCTCCTAGCGCGCATCCCGCCCTTTGACATCCTGGCAAGCGTGGACTCCAGCGTCTACGAAGAGACCCACGCCCGCTGGGAGGGCCGGGAGGACGCGGAAGCACCGTGCCAGACGCTCAGTGAGTTCAGGCGGGGCGCGCACAAAATGGCGCTCGCCCGATGGCAAAGCAGGCTCAGAGAGCCTAAAAATGCACGGCAGCGCATAGTGGGTGCAATCCTACCCAGCTTCGAGCAGTGGCTGGGTAGAAAATCCGGACATGTGACCTTTCACCTGACTCAGATACTCACCGGACACAGCTGTTTCGGCGAGTATCTGAGCCGGATAGGGAGGCAAGCGGGGGCGCACTGCCACCACTGCCCTAGCGACCTGGACTCCGCCCAACACACGCTCGAAGATTGCCCAGCGTGGGAGACCGAGCGGCGGGTCTTGGTCGCCAAAAATCGGAACAGACTTGTCCCCTCCAGCCGTAGTAAAGAAGATGCTGGAAGGGAAAACTAACTGGGACGCCGTGGTCTCCTTCTGTGAAGCTGTCATGCTTCAGAAGGAGACTGCCGAGCGGGATCGGGAACGTGCCGATCCCACTCGCAGGACAGGAAGACGCCGCGGCGGCGACAACGGCCGCCGCTAACCCGGAAGAAACACCTCGGGACCCGAATACGGTCAGAGAAGGGTTCTCTGACTGCGGTCCCGGGAAGACAGCGGATTGTTGTGGCGCAGTCCGCTGTGTTGGCATGACACAGGCTGACAACGGGTGGGCACACACAAGCCCTCCCCGAGACTGAGTCTCACACCAGAGACGGGCGCAATGGGGTACACCGGAGCAGCATACCCGCGTTCCCGGAGTACCCTGTAAAGCGCCGAGGAAGGCCACCGAAGGTGGTTTTAGTGGGGGCTGAGAGGAAGAAAACCTCTATAAAAAATTACCCGCGGGCGGGCCCGGCGTAGCAATACGCTGGGCAAGCAACGGGATGAACTCGTAAGGCCGACCCATTGGTGTCGGAGACGAGGGCTGCCACCTTCCGGGGTGGGGGCTGCGAGGAAGAAAACCTCTATAAAAAATTACCCGGGATGAGCCCTAGGGGCAGTAGGAGTAAATCGTAAACCGACCCGCAGGCGTCGGAGCGAGGGCCGCCACTTTGCTACCTCTCAAGGTGGTGGCTGCGAGGAAGAATAACCTCTATAAAAAATTACCTTATGTGACCCGCCCGTTCAGCTTCGACCACTGGGCGACGGCGGCAGGACGAAAGATGTGAGGTGCGGGAGGATGACCCCGGGTGTCGGACGACGGGGTGGGCTCGGTGCAGCGATGCGCCGGGCCGGGGAGCAAATCGTAAACCGACCCATTGGTGTCGGAACGAGGGCCGCCATCTTGCACCTCTCGAGGTGGGGGCCGCGAGGAAGAAAACCTCTTTAAAAAATTACCGACTTGACCCGTCCCCTCCTTTAAGTGGTGCCGGTCTCACCATTGGACGGGGCGGCAGGATGAAAGACGTGAGGTGGGGCCGGCGTAGCAATACGCCGGGCCAGGGGAGTATATCGTAAACCGACCCGTAGGCGTCGGAGCGAGGGCCGCCACTTTGCAACCTCTCAAGGTGGTGGCTGCGAGGAAGAATAACCTCTATAAAAAATAACCTTACGTGACCCGCCCGTCCAGCTTCGACCACTGGGCGACGGCGGCAGGACGAAAGATGTGAGGTGCGGGAGGACAACCCCGCTTGACGGGGTGGGCTCGGCGCAGCAATGCGCCAGGCCGGGGAGCAAATCGTAAACCGACCCGTAGGTGTCGGAACGAGGGCCGCCATCTTGCTACCTCTCGAGGTGGGGGCTGCGAGGAAGAAAACCTCTTTAAAAAATTACCGACTTGACCCGTCCCCTCCTTTAAGTGGTTCCGGTCTCACCATTGGACGGGGCGGCTGGATGAAAGACGTGAGGTGCGGGAGGACGACCCCGGTTGCGATTTGCCGCAAGCCGGGGTGGGGCCGGCGTAGCAATACGCTGGGCCAGGGGAGCATATCGTAAACCGATCCGTAGGGTCGGAACGAGGGCCGCCATCTTGCCACCTCTTGAGGTGGGGGCCGCGAGGAAGAAAACCTCTATAAAAAAATTACCTACGTGACCTGTCCCCTCCGGCAGTAGTCGGAGACCTTCAGCTGGACGGGGCAGCAGGACGCCGGATGAGAGGTACGGGCAGGCGACCCTAGGGGGCGGTGAGGGAGACACCGCTCGCTGGGAAGGGCTCGGTGTAGCAATACGCTGAGCCAGGGGGGCAAATCGTAAACCAACCCGTTTGGGTCGGAACGAGGGCCCTACTTCGTCACCTCTCGAGGTGGGGCTGCGAGGAAGAAAACCTCTATAAAAAATTACCTACGTGAAATGCCATCTCCAGCAGTCTCCGGCAGGTGGGACCTGCGACTGGACGTGGCACCAGGACGCCAGATGAGGGGTGTGGGAGGACGACCCCGCGGCGGCGGACCACGACGCCGCTAGCCGGGGTGACACCTTGGGACTAATATGCGGTCAGAGAAGGGTCCTCTGACTGCGGTCCCGAGAAGACAGCGGACTGTGGCGGCGCAGTCCGCTGTGTCGGCACGACACGGGCTGACGATGGGAGGGCGCATACCTTGCCCTCCCCGGGATGTGTCTCGTAAGAGACGTGCGCAATGGGGGACACCGGAGCAGCATACCCGCGTTCCCGGAGTCCCCTGTTAAGGCGCTGAGGAAGGCCGCCGAAGGTGGTTTTAGTGGGTGCGTGCCCCACATAACCACGCCGATGACCCCTTGCGGCGTGGTATGCGTTAGGCATTTCCCCTTCGTAAAAAAAAAAAAAAAAAAAAAAAGGTTAGGTTAGGTTAGGTTAGGTTAGGTTTGCGGCGGTAAGTCCCGTGCTCAAGGAGTGGCTGGAGAGGCGTCACGGCGCCCTCACTTTCCGGCTGACGCAGGTACTGACGGGGCACGGATGCTTCGGGAAGTACCTGTGTCGTATAGGCCGGGAGCAGACGCCCGAGTGTCATCACTGCGGGAACTGCCCCGAGGACACGGCAGTCCACACGCTGGTGGAGTGTCCAGCGTGGGCGGGGCAGCGCGGCGACCTTGGTGCAGCAATAGGGGTGGGCAGCGTCTCGCTCTCTTCCGTGGTACTTGCCATGGTTGGGAGCGAGGCTGCCTGGAACTCCGTCACCTCCTTCTGCGAGGTGATGCTCGCCAAGGAGCTAGCGGAAAGGGAGAGGGAAATAACAACCACCCTCCCCACCCGCAGTCGACGCGACGTTTCGTGAGGGAGAGCTAGTAAGCCCTCAAAATCAGACGGGGCTCGCCAGGGTCGGCGAGCCATGACCTGCCGGGGATGCGGAAGAATGCGCAAGCGTCCTCGTGTCCCCGGCCATAGGTCGTCTGAAGGAACACCGTGGCTTTTTAGTCGGTATGCCGGTCTCCTTGCCTGTGAGACCGGTGAGTCCGACATAACCACCCACCGACGCCCAGGTGGGTGGTATGCGTAACGCATTTTTACCACGTAAAAAAAAAAAAAAAAAAAGGTTAGGTTAGGTTCCCCCCCGAAAGAGTTCTCGCCTTGCCGTGGCGGGGGGGCTCAGTAGCCACGTGGACTGACGTCCACGGTGAAGCTAAGAGGAACTCACTCGTAAACCCGACCCGTTGGTGTCGGGGACGAGGGCCGCCACTTCTCGCGAGGTGGGGGCTGCGAGGTAGAAAACCTCTATAAAAAATTACCCGCGGGCGGGCCCGTCGTATTTATACGCTGGGCACGCAACGGTACCATCTCGTAAGACCGACCCGTAGGCGTCGGAGACGAGGGCTGCCACCTTCCGAGGTGGGGGCCGCGAGGAAGAAAACCTCTATAAAAAATTACCCAAGGGCGGGCCCGGCGTATTTTCGCTGGGCAGACGATGAGAAGACAGCCTGTCCTCTCGTTGTCACTGCTGTCGTGGGCGACGAACTGGTCTATGACCATAAGTCGGCCAACTCGTAGACCGACCCGTAGGCGTCGGGGACGAGGGCCGCCTCCTCTCGAGGAGGGGGCCGCGAGGAAGAAAACCTCTATAAAAAATCACTCCTAATCCCGTGCTCGACTGTGGCCAGGGGATGCGAGGCAGGGGGGTATCCTGTCGTCGGCAGTCCCTCACCCCGAAGTATGCCGGCTCGCTGCGGGGTGAGTGTAGTAAGGCGGAGGGCTGGAGCAGGGAGCTTACCCTGGGTAATAAAAAGGCACCTAATAATGGCTTCTTTTAAAAATACCGTATCTCCACAAGCCGGCGAATCCGGCCGTCCTACGGGACGCACCCCCTACGTATTTGTGGTGGGGGAAAAGAGCCTCGATGCAGTGCATCGCCCAGCTGATTCTCAGTTGGAAGAGGAAGGGCGCACGCCCAGTTTTGTGCCCTCCTGTGAAGACGGGACTCGCACGCCCATCTGTGCGGGTTCGGAGGGCGACTCTTTGCCTTGTGGCCAAGAGGTCGTCACCAGGACCTCTATGAGGTTGAAGTCGAGGTCGAGTTTAGGCGCATCAGCGATACAAGCGGTTCCGCGAGTAGTGCTGGATCGCCTGGAGGTTCTCGATGGGGCGTGCACGCCCAGTTTTGTGCGCCCGAGTGTTGGCACCCAGCCGGGTGCAGAGGAGGACGGGGCTGGACAGTCGGACTCTGACACGTCCAGCCTCGTTTCAGTGAGGAGTGAGATGAGCGTGGGTAGTGGCTTCAGATCGTGGCTGAAGCGCCCACGCTCATCGCAGAACCCGGGGTCGGACTCGGCCTCGGGTGACGAGGCCAAATCCTTGGCTAAGCCAAAGAAGGGCAAGGGGCAAGGTGCGCTCACGCACGGTAAGTGCGTGGGACTACACAAGGCCCGCAAGGAGGTAGCCGAGGCAAAGCGTGCTGCTGACAGAGCGTTGGCGGATGCGGAGGCGGAACGCCGGATCGCTGAGGTGACGAAGAGGGTGTCGGTGTCGCGCCTGTCAGACACTTCCGACACTGACGTCGAGGGCCTGTCGGCAGTGGCGCTTAAAGCGCGTATGGCAGAGGCTGTTGACGCCATACGCACCATTGCCCGCGCCTCGAAGAACTTAAAAGGCACCAGCCAGAAGGGGCTGAAGGATGCCGCAGCCACCATCGCCGATGCGACGGAGGCCCTTCTAAGCCGCACCGTCACCGGGGAGGCCAAGAGGCTGCAAAGGGAGAACGCACGCCTGGCCGCTCAGGTCAATGAGCTCCGAGAGGAGCAAGAGCTGCTGAGGGCGGACATGGCGAAGTTGCGCCAAGAGCGCCCGGCGGCGGGAAAAACCCCGGTCGCTGGTGCAGAATCGGAGCTGGCTCTCCTTGTTCAGAGAGAACTGGCTAGTTTTAATGCCAGGTTCTCTGTGCTTGAGGGCCGGCTTCTGCGCCCGCCCCTGGCAGCGGACCGACCTAGAGCGGCCCCGCCTCCTCCGGCGGCAAAGACGTTCGCGGCTGTCGTCTCCCAACCAGCCGGCGCTGGCACCTCCAAGCCGGCTAGTGTTACCGCTTCTAAACCTGCTGGTGCTGCCGCATCCAAACCCCGAAGGCTCGGCGTGCCAAGCAAAAAGCTGCTAAGCAGCTCAAGGCAGCAAAGCTTCGCGTCCCTCGGTCGGCGGCAGTAGTACTTACGCTGCAGCCGGCAGCCATCCAGAGGGGCGCCACGTACGCCGAGCTTCTCGCGAAGGCGAAAACAAAGATTAACCCCCGGGACCTGGGTATACTGTCAGGCTTACGGTGTAAGCCCACCCAAACTGGTGCGCGCCTCTTGGAGATCCCCGGCACCACAGCAGGAGAAAAGGCCGACACCCTCGCGGTCAAACTCCGGGAGCTCTTCCCGGAGGAGGACGTCCGTGTGACCAGGCCCACCAAGACCGCAGACCTTCGCCTCTCGGGCCTCGATGACTCTGTCGTGGCCCAAGAGGTGGTCGACGCCGTCGCAAAGGCGGGCGACTGTGCCCCTGCACTAATCCGTGCAGGCACGATACGAGCGGGTCGTAACGGTACGGGCACAGTGGTCGTGTCGTGCCCCGTGGCGGTGGCCCAAAAGGTGGCCGATGGAAGGCGGCTTCTGGTGGGCTGGGTGTCGGTCCAGGCTAAGTTGTTGAAAGACAGGCCAACTAGGTGTTTCCGGTGCCTATCTAACGGACACTTGGGTGCACAATGCACGTCCCAAGTCGACCGCAGCGACTGCTGCTATCGTTGCGGTCAAGTGGGCCATAAAGCGGGCACGTGCATGGAAGCTCCCCGCTGCGTGCTCTGTTCTGCAGCAGGCAAACCGGCGGAACACAGGTTAGGTACAAAGGCCTGTGCTGCGCCGGTAGTAAAGCCAAAGGGCAAAGCGGCGGGTGAGGCTTCCAAAAACGCCAAAGCGGCTGCCTCAGACGCGTCACGCGTTCCAGTGGAGGGAACGGAAATGGACCTTCATTAATGGCCCATCTCCGTTTCCTCCAAGGGAATATTAACCACTGCGCCAGGGCTCAGGATCTCCTCCTGCAGACCATGGCGCAGTGGCAGATCAGTGTCGCCGCTGTAGCCGAGCCGTATTACGTCCCCCCCCCGGGATGACTGGGTGGGTGACTTGGACGGCTTGGTCACCATAGTGTCCTCTGCGGCTGCCGGAGCTCCGTCCCTCAACACCATCTCGAGGGAACGGGGCTGCGTTGCTGCGCGTCTCGGGGAGATGGCCGTTGTGGCCGTCTATTTCTCCCCCAATCGTTCTCTCGCCGATATTGAAGGCTTTCTGGATGTTTTGGGTACCGTCGTCGCTCGTTGTCAACCTCACCCGGTTCTCGTCCTCGGGGACTTCAACGCCAAATCCACGGCTTGGGGTTCCCCGGCTACGGACGTCAGGGGTGGGGTGCTTGAGGAGTGGGCCGTGGAGCAAGGCCTGCTCGTTCAGAACCAGGGTGCCGTGCACACGTGCGTGCGTCAGCAGGGCGGCTCGATTGTAGACCTTACTTTCGCGAGCCCTGCACTAGCACGCCGTGTCCTAGACTGGCGCGTCATCGAGGAGGTGGAGACGCTATCGGACCACCTTTACATCCGATTTGACGTCTCCGCCCAGACCTCTGGCGTCCCAGTCAGAGCGGCCCCTGGGAGGAACAGTCCGCGTTGGGCATTGAAACATTTGGATCGGGAGGCGCTCCTGGAGGCCTCCATCGCTCAGGCCTGGGGTGAAGCCCCGGACAGGCCTGACGACATCGAGGTGGAGGCCGAGTGGTTCCAGAAAGCTATGACGCAAATATGCGACGCGGCGATGCCTCGGGTTCGTACCAGACCCGCGAGGCGCCAGGTGTACTGGTGGACGGAAGACATCGCTCATTTACGGAGCGATTGTGTGGTGGCCCGTCGCCAGTACACCAGGTACCGCAGAAGGCGTCGCCGCCCTCCCGATGCCATTGCCAGGGAGGCAGAGCTATACGAGCTGTATAGAGCGGCCAAGAAGGCCCTACAACTGGCAATCAAGCGGGCCAAGGTTCAAGCCCGCGAAGAGTTGCTGGCGACTCTGGACCGAGATCCCTGGGGACGCCCATACCGCATGGTAAGGGGCAAACTCCGCCCTTGGGCGCCCCCGCTGTCCCAGAGTCTCCAGCCCCAGTTGTTGGAGGAGGTGGTGGTCGCTCTGTTCCCTGACAGGCCGGAGCACCCTCCTCCGCCGATGGTTCTGCCTTCCATGGCTTCCAACGCGGACAACGACGACGTGCCCGAAGTGACCCGGGTAGAGTTACAATCGGCGGTGCAACGGCTCAAAGCCAAAAACACCGCTCCGGGACCCGACGGCATTCCAGGCCGTGCGTGGGTCCTGGCAATTTAGGAGCTAGGGCCCCGACTGTTAGGGCTCCTCAGTGCTTGCTTAGAGGAGGGCCAGTTTCCGATGTCGTGGAAAACCGGCAAGATGGTCCTCCTCAAAAAGGAGGGGCGCCCGGCGGACTCTCCGTCCGCCTACCGGCCCATAGTGTTGTTGGACGAGGTGGCAAAGCTCTTTGAGCGAGTCATAGCGGACCGCCTCGTCGCACACCTCAGCGCAGTGGGTCCGGATCTGGCAGAGAACCAATACGGTTTTCGCCAGGGGCGCTCCACCGTGCACGCAATCATGCGTGTGAGGAGCCTGGCGGAGGAAGCATTGTCCCAGGGTGAGGTGGTGTTGGCGGTGTCACTCGACATCGCCAACGCGTTTAACACCTTGCCTTGGAGCTGCGTGAGGGAGGCACTCGCGTACCATCGAGTGCCGACCTACCTCCGCCGCATCGTCGGGGCTTACCTGAGTGAAAGAGCCTCCTCGCCGGATCCGGCGAGCCTCCTCGCCGGATCCCCCCCCTGGGACCTGGAGGCATAGGTCCTTGCGTCAATGTTTTGTTGGCGCGAGGATGCGTTGGCGCAGGGCCTGCTTCCGCTGCCCCGAGAGGTCGGGGCACAGAGGTCCCAGCTCCGCACCATAATGGTGGAGGAGTGGGGAGCACGACTTGTGCGACCAAGTGCCGGGCACGCCGCGATTGCGGCGGTAAGTCCCGTGCTCAAGGAGTGGCTGGAGAGGCGTCACGGCGCCCTCACTTTCCGGCTGACGCAGGTACTGACGGGGCACGGATGCTTCGGGAAGTACCTGTGTCGTATAGGCCGGGAGCAGACGCCCGAGTGTCATCACTGCGGGAACTGCCCCGAGGACACGGCAGTCCACACGCTGGTGGAGTGTCCAGCGTGGGCGGGGCAGCGCGGCGACCTTGGTGCAGCAATAGGGGTGGGCAGCGTCTCGCTCTCTTCCGTGGTACTTGCCATGGTTGGGAGCGAGGCTGCCTGGAACTCCGTCACCTCCTTCTGCGAGGAGGTGATGCTCGCCAAGGAGCTAGCGGAAAGGGAGAGGGAAATAACAACCACCCTCCCCACCCGCAGTCGACGCAACGGGCGTCGGAGGGCGCGAGACCAAGATCTCCGGCCACCATGAGCGACGGCCTGCGGGCGACGACCTTGGGCAGTTGTCGCCAGCAGGCCCGAGAGGAAGGCGCGCAGGTGTTCCGTGCGCGCCTTTCGTGAGGGAGGGCTAGTAAGACCCCAACCGGTTTGACCCGGGTAGATCACCGCTCTGTGGCTTAAATAAGCCCCGACGATGCGGCGGAGGTAGGTCGGCACTCGATGGTACGCGAGTGCCTCCCTTACGCAACTCCAAGGCTAGGTGTTAAACGCGTTGGCGATGTCGAGTGACACCGCCAGCACTACCTCGCCCCGGGAAAATGCTTCCTCCGCCAAGCTCCTCACACGCAGAATTGCGTGCACGGTGGAGCGCCCTTGGCGGAAACCATATTGGTTGTCCGCCAGATCCGGACCCACTGCACTGAGATGTGCGACGAGGCGGTCCGCGATGACTCTCTCAAAGAGTTTCGCCACCTCGTCCAGCAACACTATGGGCCCGGACCCACGCACGGCCTGGAATGCCGTCGGGCCCTGGGGCGGTGTTCTTTGCTTTCAGCCGTTGCACCGCTGACTGCAACTCTACCCGGGTCACTTCGGGCACGTCGTCGTTGTCCGCGTTGGAAGCCATGGAAGGCAGAACCATTGGCGGAGGAGGGTGCTCCGGCCTGTCAGGGAACAGATCGACCACTACCTCCTCCAACAACTGGGGCTGGAGACTCTGGGACAGCGGGGGCGCCCAAGGGCGGAGTTTGCCCCTTACCATGCGGTATGGGCGTCCCCAGGGATCTCGGTCCAGAGTCGCCAGCAACTCTTCGCGGGCCTGAACCTTGGCCCGCTTGATTGCCAGTTGTAGGGCCTTCTTGGCCGCTCTATAAACCTCGTATAGCTCTGCCTCCCTGGCCATAGCATCGGGAGGGCGGCGACGCCTTCTGCGGTACCTGGTGTACTGGCGACGGGCCACCACACAATCGCTCCGTAAATGAGCTATGTCTTCCGTCCACCAGTATACCTGGCGCCTCGCAGGTCTAGTGCGAACCCGAGGCATCGCCGCGTCGCATATTTGCGTCATCGCTTCCTGGAACCACTCGGCCTCCACCTCGATGTCGTCAGGCCTGTCCGGGGCTTCACCCCAGGCCTGAGCGATGGAGGCCTCCAGGAGCGCCTCCCGATCCAAATGTTTCAATGCCCAACGCGGACTGTTCCTCCCAGGGGCCGCTCTGACTGGGACGCCAGAGGTCTGGGCGGAGACGTCGAACCGGATGTAAAGGTGGTCCGACAACGTCTCCACCCCCTCGATGACGCGCCAGTCTAGGACACGGCGTGCTAGTGCAGGGCTCGCGAAAGTAAGGTCTACAATCGAGCCGCCCTGCTGACGCACGCACGTGTGCGTGGCACCCTGGTTCTGAACGAGCAGGCCTTGGCGAGCCCCGTCTGATTTTGAGGGCTTACTAGCCCTCCCTCACGAAAGGCGCGCACGGAACACCTGCGCGCCTTCCTCTCGGGCCTGCTGGCGACAACTGCCCAAGGTCGTCGCCCGCAGGCCGTCGCTCATGGTGGCCGGAGATCTTGGTCTCACGCCCTCCGACGCCCGTTGCGTCGACTGCGGGTGGGGAGGGTGGTTGTTATTTCCCTCTCCCTTTCCGCTAGCTCCTTGGCGAGAAGAAAACCTCTTTAAAAAAATAACTTAGAGACGGGCGCAACGGCGACGTCAGGGGCGACGGGCTCGGTCTGGTACAGACCACCGTTCGGCCCAACCCGTAATCCTGAACGGACAGGACCGGGGATCTACGGATCACGGGGAAGAAAACCCGTATAAAAAATTACCCTCACCTTGAGTTGTGTTGGCTCGGCTGCCTAATGAATACCCTGGCTAATGAAAGTACAATCATGGCCGAATTTGACAACATTCGTATGCATCCACAAGCCGGCGAATCCGGCCGTCCTTCGGGGCGCACCCCAAACGTATTTGTGGTGGGGAAACAAGGCCTCGGTGCAGAGCACTGCCCAGCTGCTTCGCAGCTGGAAGAGGAGGCGCGCACGCCTAGTATTGCGCCCTCCTGTTCCTGTTAGAAAGAAAGAAAAAGAAAGAAAGAAAGAAAGAAAAACAATTTATTTTTACAAACAAATGACGCACAACACACAAAAACACACATTTACTTATAGGACATCAAAACAATAATAACATCTTGTGTGGCGTACGTCACACGCATGCAAAAAATGGCCACCGCTCAGCATAATGTTATTATGCATAAACATAACAACGCTGGTTTTCAGCGACAGCCAGTGTCTAGTCCGAGTGCCATCTGCCGTACCGAACTTATAAACATAGTTATATAAAAAATATATATATTATATAAACTAACATACAAAATAAAATAATAAATATACACATATTAATAAATTATTTAAAACATACATATTAAAAGGACAAATAATAATTAATTTAAAAATAAGGAGTAATTAGTATGAAATACAAATTATAATTAAAATCAATTTTCACCATTGGCAACATTGCTCAATGCATCCACAACCATAAAACCACCTGAAACCGGAACCGGAAGGTGCATTGAAAATCTGGATGCATTAAGCGTCACAAAGCGTCACTATTAGAAAATGGCTACTAGTTGCTTGTGTATGTGTACCTTGTATCATCAAATTAATGGTATTTGTTGTGTTATGTGTACTGAAATTGTGTGTTAAGTGTTAGAAATGTACAGTGTGAGTTAATGCAAAATGTAAGGGAAGTTTGTTTAAGTGTTTCCTACCAAATTGAATGAAAAAATTCAAAAGTGCAGACATCTTGGACAGAATAAAGTTTCCAGTACCAAAACAGGCAGCAAACCCTAGTATTACTGCCAATTATAACCTACAGTGGATACAAAGACTGATCGCCGTCTTGTCGCACAAAGTAAGTGATCTATATCTAAAAGTACATAGTCTACATATATGAGTATATATAAATAAGTACCAGAGTATCAAAATATATCAGAATTAAATTGTAAATTGTAAAAATAATATAAAATATTGGAATCAGTTTTCAAATAAAATTATCATGACTTATATGATTATTATAATGAATTCAAACTTTTAAATAGTAATAGGATATTATAGTAATAGTATTTATAATTTATAATTTCAGGTTTTGGTTCCCTAGTTCTAAATGAAGCATATTACAAAGCCCAGCCCATGACAGATAGGGAACTTGTTTGTGCCTATACACACCACAACACAGCTGGAGCTCTTCGCCGGAAGCCAGTAGCTCATAAACTTAGAGGTAGTAAATTAATTTAAAAAGTTATAATAAATTAAAAATAACTATAATAATAAACTGTAATATATATATTATAATAATATATTACAATAATAAACTCTCTATTTGTTCTACCATAAATAACTTTTTTAGCTTATACAAAAAATTGTTTTTTGATTTTAGAGCTCGGAGAGGCGGTGGAAGATTATTCCAGCAGTGTGTGGCTGCATATTTAAAGCTGCCTCTGAATGCTGAAGTTTTGTATTTAGGAATCACCAGTGGATTAACTGCACTCCGTATGCCATATTTTCTATTATCTTGCCTCCAACTTAACTGTCTATACAGGTAGAATGGTTTTTGTGTGTTTATTACCCCGAAGAGCAGCCCGGCTAAATGTAACTTTCTTCTGGCAGCCATTTTAAGGATATTGTTGTTGTTCAAGTGCGGGGTAACGTGACTGCGTTTAGGGATATTTACACAAAAACGAGCACAAGCATTTTGTATACGTTGTATAAGACAGATGGTTCTTGACAAGAGACAAGGACCATAAACAGTGTCACAGTAATTCAACTTAGATAGAATTAGACTATCCATTAGTTGTTTTCGTAAAGGAAGACTAATAAATTCACGAATGTTATACAACACTTTTAGCCTATAGAAGCAATTACTGAGCACCTTACTAATATGGGATTCAAACCGGAGTTCTGGATCCATTTTCAAACCTAAGTTTGTAGCCAGTTGCACTCTTTCAATTTTTATATTATTAATTATTATTTCAGGATTAGCCATTACAATTGCATTAATTTGTTTTTTACTTCCTAAGACCATGTACTTTGACTTGTTAGGATTGAGCACCAGTGCGTTCTGATTTGACCATGCCACTACTTTTTTCAGATCCTCGTTCATCCCTTGCATAGCCTCCTTTGTATCTGATGCTTTAAAAGATATATATAACTGGATATCATCCGCATACATGTGATATTTACAATTAACAAATGATTTAACAACATCCGCACTGTAAAGGATAAATAGCAGCGGACCTAATATGGATCCCTGCGGAACGCCTCTAGTTACTTGACGGGGACCAGATGTAATTCTTTGGCCATCGTCACTATATTTCTCCACATACTGTGACCTATCACTTAGGTAACTATTGAACCATTTAACCGCCTCCACTGAGAACCCATAATAAGTTAGCTTTGACAGCAGTAGGACTGTATTGATAGAATCGAAAGCACGGGAATAGTCCAATAAAGCTAGTATTGTCCCTTCTCCCCTGTCACGTGCCTCAAGAATGTTACCCACAACATCTGCAAGGGCCGTGGCAGTACCACGGGCTTTCCTAAAACCTGACTGAAGGTCAGGAAGGATATTATTATGTTCCAAATAATACTGTTCATTAAGAGAGGGAGGTGTCACCGTTGGTGGTACTGACACCACTGTCAGTGGAGGAGATTGTGCGCATGCCCAGTTTTGCGCACCCTCGGCCAGTATCATCGCGGGCCTCGACACCTACTGGTAGTCGTAGGAGCTCCATGGTTAGGTTAGGTTAGGTTAGGTTAGGTTAGGTTAGGTTAGGTTAGGTTAGGTTCCCCCCCGAAAGAGTTCTCGCCTTGCCGTGGCGGGGGGGCTCAGTAGCCACGTGGACTGGCGTCCACGGTGAAGCTAAGAGGAACTCACTCGTAAACCCGACCCGTTGGTGTCGGGGACGAGGGCCGCCACTTCTTGCGAGGTGGGGGCTGCGAGGTAGAAAACCTCTATAAAAAATTACCCGCGGGCGGGCCCGTCGTATCTATACGCTGGGCACGCAACGGTACCATCTCGTAAGACCGACCCGTAGGTGTCGGGGACGAGGGCTGCCACCTTCCGAGGTGGGGGCCGCGAGGAAGAAAACCTCTATAAAAAATTACCCAAGGGCGGGCCCGGCGTATTTTCGCTGGGCAGACGATGAGAAGACAGCCTGTCCTCTCGTTGTCACTGCTGTCGTGGGCGACGAACTGGTCTATGACCATAAGTCGGCCAACTCGTAGACCGACCCGTAGGCGTCGGGGACGAGGGCCGCCTCCTCTCGAGGAGGGGGCCGCGAGGAAGAAAACCTCTATAAAAAATCACTCCTAATCCCGTGCTCGACTGTGGCCAGGGGATGCGAGGTATGGCAACAGCCATAACTAATATTGTAAAACGTGTGAACGTGTAAATACATTAATATGGCAAAGTGCTGTCACTGCACATTACTCACGTTCATCGTTTAATCCCTTCCAACACATAATTGTATTTTCCTTTGTTATATTTTAATATAAATAGATTAAGATTAAGAATAAAGACCAGTCGATTACAAGCAAAAATCATCGTCTTATTTTACTCCTCAAAACGAATATAGCAATACGCTATAATTGGTGACCCCGACTGGCTACCGCTTCTCTAGTGCTGATATAATACCGGGACGACCGGAACCCAAATTGGTTTTCAGCATCAAATCTAGAAAGTGATAGAAAACAAACAAGACACCATGGCTCCACCAGCGACTCCAGCGAAAGGCGACGCCAGCACTGATAGTATTGCAGCGATATCAGTTACCGAGAAACTGCCTCAATTTTGGACTGACTCACCAAGATTGTGGTTCGCGCAGTTCGAAGCAATCATGGCTCCCCAGAAACAAGGAGAGGAATATAAGTACAACATGGTAATTGCCAAATTGCCAAAGGAGGTGATCCATCAAGTAAGCGACATCCTGACACATCCTCCAGACGAGCAAAAATATACGGCTATTAAAGATCGCCTTATAAGCTGTTACGAGGAGAGCGAGCACAGAAAATTTCAAAAGCTATTATCAGAGATGGACCTCGGTGACCAGAAACCTTCCCAGCTATTACGAAAAATGCGGGAAGCAGGCAGCGGGAAGATGAACGACGATACGATACGTCTCCTGTGGTTCCGACAACTCCCAGCCACCATTACATCTATCATTGCAGTATCCGAAGACTTGACATTGGAAAAACTGAGCGAAATAGCCGACAAAATTCACGAGAATCTAACGTATACACGAACGAGCGCCATATCGTCGACAGCTGACATCAGTTTAATAACAAACCTGACGTCACAAATTGCAGCGATGCAAATTGAAATAAACGAGCTTCGCAACAATCGTCTGTCTCGAACGCGACAACGCAGCAGTTTCCGGTCACGTAATGATTCACGCTCACGGTCAATGTCGCACTATCGAAAGCCGCAGAATGGCATTTGTTATTATCATAACAAATTCAAGCAAAATGCAATAAAATGCCGGCAGCCGTGTACATGGAAGAAAAATACGAATGCGATGTCGGAAAACTACTAATAGCACAGAAAGCGACGGATCTCTGTGCTATGCACCCCGCTAACCGTCTAACTATAACCGACTTAAACAGTAGTTATAGATTTTTAGTCGACACCGGTGCAAACATTTCCGTTTTAAATCGCACGGAACATGATAGCGACGCATGCAAATACCAAGTATACGCCGCCAACGGAACCCCAATTAACACATATGGAGAACGCACGCTAACACTGAATTTCGGACTCCGTAGAGAATTCAAATGGTGTTTTACCATCGCCGACGTGAAAATGCCGATTCTAGGAGCCGATTTCCTCGAGCATTTCCAGCTGTTAGTGGATATACACGGACGAAAATTGATCGACAAAGAAACGGGATTAGAAACGCCTGCACGAATAATAGTAGCAAATATTTCATCAATACGAACAATTAACTCGAACTTACCAGATTCGATCAGGTGCTTGTTAGAAAAGTATGAAGATATTACAAAGCCTGGATCGATGAAGAACCCTCCGAAACACAATGTTAAGCATGAGATTATAACAAAAGGGTTCCCAGTTGCTACACGGGCACGTCCTCTTCCTCCAGACAAATACAAAATCGCAAAGCAAGAGTTCAAGGAGATGATGCATATGGGAATTTGCAGACCCTCAAGCAGTGAGTGGGCATCCCCACTTCATATGGTCAAGAAGAAAAATGGCGAATGGAGAGCATGCGGTGACTACCGCGCACTCAACAAAATTACCGTACCGGATAGATACCCATTACCACGACTGTTAGATTTTACGTATATCGCAAGCGGAAAAACCATTTTCAGTAAAATCGATATAAAGAAAGCATTCTATTCGATTGCTGTCGCTGAACCAGTGAAAACAGCGATAATAACGCCGTTCGGACTTTTCGAATTTACAAGACTTCCGTTCGGTTTAAAGAACGCCGGACAGTCATTTCAAAAGTGGATGGACTCTATATTTAGAGATTTAGACTACGTATATGTTTTCGTTGATGACATTTTAATTGCTGACTCAGAAACCGACGTCCACTACAAACACTTAGAAGAAATATTCAAACGCCTGCAAGAAAACGGCATTACAATTAACACAAACAAGTGTGAATTTGCAAAATCGGAGATTGATTTTCTTGGTTATCATATAACGAGCCAAGGATTGACGCCTACAACGGAAAAAGTTCAAGCAATTAACGAATATCCGAAACCAAATACAGTGAAAGAACTACGTCGTTTCTTAGGCATGTTAAACTTCTACCGAAGCAGCATACCGTACGCAGCGAAGCATCAAGCGCCTCTAAATAGATACTTGAGAAATTCGAAGAAAAATGATAAAACAATCATTCAGTGGAATAAAGAAGCGGACCACGCTTTCGAGCGCTGCAAACAGGATATACGACAAATAACGTCAATAGCCTGCCCAGACAGCCAAACCCAACTAGCAATGATGACTGACGCAAGCTTAAAATGCGTAGGCGCCGTCCTACAGCAACGACAAAAAGGAAAGTGGGAACCGATAGCTTTCTTTTCAAAAGTACTAAGCGAAGCTCAAACGAAATACTCTACTTACGACAGAGAGTTACTGGGAATTTACATGGCAATTAAACATTTTAGAAGACTCATCGAGGGCCGAGAATTCACCGTCTACACGGATCATAAGCCATTGATTCAGGCATTCGATAAGAAGCCATCATTGAATGACACACCGAGGCGGATTCGATACCTGGACTACATATCGCAATTCAGCACTAATATAACACATATTAGCGGCAAGGAAAACACAGTTGCAGACGCCTTGTCTCGAGTTGTTGAAACGATATCATTACCATCCAATATAGACTGGAAGGAGGTAGCAAATTGTCAACAAAACAATGACGAACTCGAACGATTGAAATCAAATAAATCATTACGGTTCGAAACGGTACATTTTCACGAGAAAGGAATCAAGATATTCTGCGACTTATCAACCAGGAAACAACGACCATTTCTTCCCCTTAAATTCAGAAGAGACATTTTCGAGAGTTTCCACAATATAAGCCATCCCGGAAAAAACACTACGAGGAAGTTAATTGCAGCGAACTACATTTGGGAAAACATGAACACGGACATCAACAAGATGACTGAAGCATGTTTACAGTGTCAACGTTCAAAAATACATCGGCACACCAAATCACCACTTGGAAAATTCATGCCAGCAGAAAGATTCTCTCATCTACACGTCGACATTGTCGGACCCCTCACAACATCCCAGAATAAACGATACATCATAACAATGATTGACCGATGTACGTCATGGCCAGAAGCTTTCGCAGCGTCAGACATCACTGCAGAGTCAATTGCAAGAGTGATATACGAAGGGTGGATAACCCGATTCGGATGTCCTGAATACATAACTTCAGATCAGGGAGCTCAATTCGAATCAAGAATATTCAGAAGTTTGGCAAAACTCATGGGAATAAATAAAATACGGACAACTCCGTATCACCCACAGTCAAACTCGAAAGTCGAACGATTACACAGAACTATGAAAGCAGCGTTAATGGCAAGAGGGAACACTACAAACTGGACAAAGGAACTAGCCACAATATTACTCGGTATCCGTACCAGCTTACGGCAGGATACTGGATTTTCGGCAGCCGAACTAGTATATGGAACAACAATAACGTTACCTGGAGCATTTTTCGAGACAAGAAGCCTAACAACCTACACTGAAATGGTAGAAGATTTGAAGAAAAACATCGAACGAATAACTTCCGTGCCACAGAGAGAGCGCACAAATGACAAAATATTTGTACATCCAAAATTAGCAGAATGCACGCACGTATTCTTACGATGCGATAGATTGCGGCCGAGCTTGACGCCGCCATACGACGGACCTTATCTCGTAATTAGACGGAGCGATAAATTATTCACGATATTGATAAACGGAAGACACAGTACCGTATCTATCGACAGGATAAAACCCGCCTTCGTAATAAACGATAAGGAGATAAGAAATCGCACATCAGTAGATAAGAAAATAGTTGTAGAAACGCAAGATAATCTAGCAAATAAAAAAACACGTGCAGGGCGAATCTCACGCCCAACGGTTCGATTCCAGCTATGATATATAAAGCTATACAAACGATCTACAATCACCACTCACGACAAGAAGTTTTCACACGCAACATGGGATCCAACACAAGTACTCATGAGAAAGAACAAGTCAACATGGTGCAAAACAACGCGCCAGCCATTCCGGAAGAGTTACTGCAGATACACTCTAGGCTCGCTGAGGACCTACAGAGCATACGAGGTTGGATCACAATAACGATTATCGCAGTGATAATAATAATATGCATCATCAGTGTCTACATGTTGTTCCGAGCGATCGGAACAAAAATCGAGAAGAGATTTATGCGTGTGATACGAGAAACCAACGTGGTGTAGGGTAATAAGTTTAATCGTAAATATTTTTTTTTTTAAGGAGGGAGTATCTATGGCAACAGCCATAACTAATATTGTAAAACGTGTGAACGTGTAAATACATTAATATGGCAAAGTGCTGTCACTGCACATTACTCACGTTCATCGTTTAATCCCTTCCAACACATAATTGTATTTTCCTTTGTTATATTTTAATATAAATAGATTAAGATTAAGAATAAAGACCAGTCGATTACAAGCAAAAATCATCGTCTTATTTTACTCCTCAAAACGAATATAGCAATACGCTATACGAGGCAAGGGGGTATCCTGTCGTCGGCAGTCCCTCACCCCGAAGTATGCCGGCTCGCTGCGGGGTGAGTGTAGTAAGGCGGAGGGCTGGAGCAGGGAGCTTACCCTGGGTAATAAAAAGGCACTTAATAATGGCTTCTTTTAAAAATACCGTATCTCCACAAGCCGGCGAATCCGGCCGTCCTACGGGACGCACCCCCTACGTATTTGTGGTGGGGGAAAAGAGCCTCGATGCAGTGCATCGCCCAGCTGATTCTCAGTTGGAAGAGGAAGGGCGCACGCCCAGTTTTGTGCCCTCCTGTGAAGACGGGACTCGCACGCCCATCTGTGCGGGTTCGGAGGGTGACTCTTTGCCTTGTGGCCAAGAGGTTGTCACCAGGACCTCTATGAGGTTAAAGTCGAGGTCGAGCTCAGGCGCATCAGTGCTACAAGCGGTTCCGCGAGTGGTGCTGGATCGCCTTCCGGTTCTCGATGGGGCGTGCACGCCCAGTTTTGTGCGCCCGAGTGTTGGCACCCAGCCGGGTGCAGAGGAGGGCGGGGCTGGACAGTCGGACTCCGACACGTCCAGCCTCGTTTCAGTAAGGAGTGAGATGAGCGTGGGTAGTGGCTTCAGATCGTGGCTGAAGCGCCCACGCTCATCGCAGAACCCGGGGTCGGACTCGGCCTCGGGTGACGAGGCCAAATCTTTGGCTAAGCCAAAGAAGGGCAAGGGGCAAGGTGCGCTACGCACGGTAAGTGCGTGGGACTACACAAGGCCCGCAAGGAGGTAGCCGAGGCAAAGCGTGCTGCTGACAGAGCGTTGGCGGATGCGGAGGCGGAACGCCGGATTGCAGAGGTGACGAAGAGGGTGTCGGTGTCGCGCCTGTCAGACACTTCCGACACTGACGTTGAGGGTCTGTCAGCAGTGGCGCTTAAAGCGCGTATGGCAGAGGCTGTTGACGCCATACGCACCATTGCCCGCGCCTCGAAGAACTTGAAAGGCACCAGCCAGAAGGGGCTGAAGGACGCCGCAGCCACCATCGCCGATGCGGCGGAGGCCCTTCTAAGCCGCACCGTCACCGGGGAAGCCAAGAGGCTGCAAAGGGAGAACGCACGCCTGACCGCTCAGGTCAATGAGCTCCGAGAGGAGCAAGAGCTGCTGAGGGCGGACATGGCGAAGTTGCGCCAAGAGTGCCCGGCGGCGGGCAAAACCCCGGTCGCTGGTGCAGAATCGGAGCTGGCTCTCCTTGTTCAGAGAGAACTGGCTAGTTTTAATGCCAGGTTCTCTGTGCTTGAGGGCCGGCTTCTGCGCCCGCCCTTGGCAGCGGACCGACCTAGAGCGGCCCCGCCTCCTCTGGCGGCAAAGACGTTCGCGGCTGTCGTCTCCCAACCAGCCGGCGCTGGCACCTCCAAGCCGGCTAGTGTTACCGCTTCTAAACCTGCTGGTGCTGCCGCATCCAAACCCCGAAAGGTCCCGGTGGCAGGAGGCCCACCGTTGCAAGCCGTTAAATCTGGAACCGCCGCTCCGGCAGACCCAAAGCCCATTGAGGGCAAATGGGAAACTGTCGGAGCCAAGAAGAAGGCCAAACTCTCGAGGTGGGGGCTGCGAGGAAGAAAACCTCTTTAAAAAATTACCGACTTGACCCGTCCCCTCCTTTAAGTGGTTCCGGTCTCACCATTGGACGGGGCGGCAGGATGAAAGACGTGAGGTGCGGGAGGACGACCCCGGTTGCGATTTGCCGCAAGCCGGGGTGGGGCCGGCGTAGCAATACGCCGGGCCAGGGGAGCATATCGTAAACCGATCCGTAGGGTCGGAACGAGGGCCGCCATCTTGCCACCTCTTGAGGTGGGGGCCGCGAGGAAGAAAACCTCTATAAAAAATCACCTACGTGACCTGTCCCCTCCGGCAGTAGTCGGAGACCTTCAGCTGGACGGGGCAGCAGGACGCCGGATGAGAGGCACGGGCAGGCGACCCTAGGGGGCGTTGAGGGAGACACCGCTCGCTGGGAAGGGCTCGGTGTAGCAATACGCTGAGCCAGGGGGGCAAATCGTAAACCAACCCGTTTGGGTCGGAACGAGGGCCCTACTTCGTCACCTCTCGAGGTGGGGCTGCGAGGAAGAAAACCTCTATAAAAAATTACCTACGTGAAATGCCATCTCCAGCAGTCTCCGGCAGGTGGGACCTGCGACTGGACGTGGCACCAGGACGCCAGATGAGGGGTGTGGGAGGACGACCCCGCGGCGGCGGACCAGGACGCCGCTAGCCGGGGTGACACCTTGGGACTAATATGCGGTCAGAGAAGGGTCCTCTGACTGCGGTCCCGAGAAGACAGCGGACTGTGGCGGCGCAGTCCGCTGTGTCGGCACGACACGGGCTGACGATGGGAGGGCGCATACCTTGCCCTCCCCGGGATGTGTCTCGTAAGAGACGTGCGCAATGGGGGACACCGGAGCAGCATACCCGCGTTCCCGGAGTCCCCTGTTAAGGCGCTGAGGAAGGCCGCCGAAGGTGGTTTTAGTGGGTGCGAGCCCCACATAACCACACCGATGACCCCTTGCGGTTAGGTTAGGTTAGGTTAGGTTAGGTTAGGTTAGGTTAGGTTAGGTTAGGTTAGGTTAGGTTAGGTTAGGTTAGGTTCCCCCCCGAAAGAGTTCTCGCCTTGTCGTGGCGGGGGGGCTCAGTAGCCACGTGGACCGACGTCCACGGTGAAGCTAAGAGGAACTCACTCGTAAACCCGACCCGTTGGTGTCGGGGACGAGGGCCGCCACTTCTCGCGAGGTGGGGGCTGCGAGGTAGAAAACCTCTATAAAAAATTACCCGCGGGCGGGCCCGTCGTATCTATACGCTGGGCACGCAACGGTACCATCTCGTAAGACCGACCCGTAGGCGTCGGGGACGAGGGCTGCCACCTTCCAAGGTGGGGGCCGCGAGGAAGAAAACCTCTATAAAAAATTACCCAAGGGCGGGCCCGGCGTATTTTCGCTGGGCAGACGATGAGAAGACAGCCTGTCCTCTCGTTGTCACTGCTGTCGTGGGCGACGAACTGGTCTCTGACCATAAGTCGGCCAACTCGTAGACCGACCCGTAGGCGTCGGGGACGAGGGCCGCCTCCTCTCGAGGAGGGGGCCGCGAGGAAGAAAACCTCTATAAAAAATCACTCCTAATCCCGTGCTCGACTGTGGCCAGGGGATGCGAGGCAGGGGGGTATCCTGTCGTCGGCAGTCCCTCACCCCGAAGTATGCCGGCTCGCTGCGGGGTGAGTGTAGTAAGGCGGAGGGCTGGAGCAGGGAGCTCACCCTGGGTAATAAAAAGTAATTTAGTATGGCTTCTTTTAAAAATACCGTATCTCCACAAGCCGGCGAATCCGGCCGTCCTACGGGGCGCACCCCCTACGTATTTGTGGTGGGGGAAAAGAGCCTCGATGCAGTGCATCGCCCAGCTGACTCTCAGTTGGAAGAGGAAGGGCGCACGCCCAGTTTTGTGCCCTCCTGTGAAGACGGGACTCGCACGCCCATCTGTGCGGGTTCGGAGGGCGACTCTTTGCCTTGTGGCCAAGATGTCGTCACCAGGACCTCTATGAGGTTAAAGTCGAGGTCGAGCTCGAGCGCATCAGCGCCACAAGCGGTTCCGCGAGTGGTGCTGGATCGCCTTCCGGTTCTCGATAGGGCGTGCACGCCCAGTTTTGTGCGCCCGAGTGTTGGCACCCAGCCGGGTGCAGAGGAGGGCGGGGCTGGACAGTCGGACTCCGACACGTCCAGCCTCGTTTCAGTGAGGAGCGAGATGAGCGTGGGTAGTGGCTTCAGATCGTGGCTGAAGCGCCCACGCTCATCGAAGAACCCGGGGTCGGACTCGGCCTCGGGGGACGAGGCCAAATCTTTGGCCAAGCCAAAGAAGGGTAAGGGCCAAGGTGCACTCACGCACGGTAAGTGCGTGGGCCTACACAAGGCCCGCAAGGAGGTGGCCGAGGCGCAGCGTGCTGCCGATAGAGCGTTGGCGGAGGCGGAGGCGGAACGCCGGATCGCCGAAGTAACGAAGAGGGTGTCGGTGTCGCGCCTGTCTGACACCTCAGACACCGACGTCGAGGGCCTGTCGGCAGTGGCGCTTAAGGCACGTATGGCGGAAGCAGTCGACGCCATACGCACCATTGCCCGCGCCTCAAAGAACTTAAAAGGCACCAGCCAGAAGGGGCTGAAGGACGCCGCAGCCACCATCGCCGATGCGGCCGAGGCACTAATGAACCGCACCGTCACTGGAGAGGCCAAGCGACTGCAGAGGGAGAATGCCCGCCTGGCCGCTCAGGTCAAGGAGCTCCGAGAGGAGCAAGAGCTCCTGAGGGCGGATATGCAGAAGTTGAGCCGGGAGCGCCCGATGGCAGGAAAAACCCCGGCCACTGAACCTGTCGCGGAGTCAGAGCTGGCTCTCTTAGTACAGAGGGAACTGGCAAGTTTCAATGCCAGGTTCTCTGTGCTGGAGGGCCGGCTCCTCCGCCCGCCCTTGGCAGCGGACCGACCTAGAGCGGCCCTCCCACCTCAGGTGGCAAAGACGTTCGCGGCTGTCGTCTCCCAACCGGCCGTCGCTAGCACCTCCAAACCGACTAGTGTTGCCGCCGCCTCCAAACCTAAAAAGGTCTCGGGGGCAGGAAGTTCTGGCGCAACGAAGAAAAGTGCGCCTTCGCAAGCCGCTCCGGCTGGAAACAAAGCTCCGGCAGTCCCTAAGCCCAGTGGGGGTGAATGGGAAACTGTCGGAGCCAAGAAGAAGGCCAAACGGGCGGCAAAGAAGAAAGCTCGGCGTGCGAAGCAAAAAGCTGCCAAGCAGCTCAAGGCAGCCAAGCTTCGCGTCCCTCGGTCGGCAGCAGTCGTACTCACGCTGCAGCCGGCAGCCATCCAGAGGGGCGCCACGTACGCCGAGCTTCTCGCGAAGGCGAAAACGAAGATTAACCCCCGGGACCTGGGTATACTGTCGGGCTTACGGTGTAAGCCCACCCAAACTGGTGCGCGCCTCTTGGAGATCCCCGGCACCACAGCAGGAGAAAAGGCCGACACCCTCGCGGTCAAACTCCGGGAGCTCTTCCCGGAGGAGGACGTCCGTGTGACCAGGCCCACCAAGACCGCAGACCTTCGCCTCTCGGGCCTCGATGACTCTGTCGTGGCCCAAGAGGTGGTCGACGCCGTCGCAAAGGCGGGCGACTGTGCCCCTGCACTAATCCGTGCAGGCACAATACGAGCGGGTCGTAACGGTACGGGCACAGTTGTCGTGTCGTGCCCTGTGGCGGCGGCCCAAAAGGTGGCCGATGGAAGGCGGCTTCTGGTGGGCTGGGTGTCGGTCCAGGCTAAGTTGCTGAAAGACAGGCCAACTAGGTGTTTCCGGTGCCTGTCTAACGGACACTTGGGTGCACAATGCACGTCCCAAGTCGACCGCAGCGACTGCTGCTATCGTTGCGGTCAAGTGGGCCATAAAGCGGGCACGTGCATGGAAGATCCCCGCTGCGTGCTCTGTTCTGCAGCAGGCAAACCGGCGGAACACAGGTTAGGTACAAAGGCCTGTGCTGCGCCGGTAGTAAAGCCAAAGGGCAAAGCGGCGGGTGAGGCTTCCAAAAACGCCAAAGTGGCTGCCTCAGTCGCGTCACGCATTCCAGTGGAGGGAACGGAAATGGACCTTCATTAATGGCCCATCTTCGTTTCCTCCAAGGGAATATTAACCACTGCGCCAGGGCTCAGGATCTCCTTCTGCAGACCATGGCGCAGTGGCAGATCAGTGTCGCCGCTGTGGCCGAGCCGTATTTCGTCCCCCCCCGGGATGACTGGGTGGGTGACTTGGACGGCTTGGTCACCATAGTGTCTTCTGCGGCTGCCGGAGCTCCGTCCCTCAACACCATCTCGAGGGAACGGGGCTGCGTTGCTGCGCGTCTCGGGGAGATGGCCGTTGTGGCCGTCTATTTCTCCCCCAATCGTTCTCTCGCCGATTTTGAAGGCTTTCTGGATGTTTTGGGCACCGTCGTCGCTCGTTGTCAACCTCACCCGGTTCTCGTCCTCGGGGACTTCAACGCCAAATCCACGGCTTGGGGTTCCCCGGCTACGGACGTCAAGGGTGGGGTGCTTGAGGAGTGGGCCGTGGAGCAAGGCCTGCTCGTTCAGAACCAGGGTGCCGCGCACACGTGCGTGCGTCAGCAGGGCGGCTCGATTGTAGACCTTACTTTCGCAAGCCCTGCACTAGCACGCCGTGTCCTAGACTGGCGCGTCATCGAGGGGGTGGAGACGTTGTCGGACCACCTTTACATCCGGTTTGACGTCTCCGCCCAGACCTCTGGCGTCCCAGTCAGAGCGGCCCCTGGGAGGAACAGTCCGCGTTGGGCATTGAAACATTTGGATCGGGAGGCGCTCCTGGAGGCCTCCATCGCTCAGGCCTGGGGTGAAGCCCCGGACAGGCCTGACGACATCGAGGTGGAGGCCGAGTGGTTCCAGGAAGCGATGACGCAAATATGCGACGCGGCGATGCCTCGGGTTCGCACTAGACCTGCGAGGCGCCAGGTGTACTGGTGGACGGAAGACATCGCTCATTTACGGAGCGATTGTGTGGTGGCCCGTCGCCAGTACACCAGGTACCGCAGAAGGCGTCGCCGCCCTCCCGATGCCATGGCCAGGGAGGCAGAGCTATACGAGGTGTATAGAGCGGCCAAGAAGGCCCTACAACTGGCAATCAAGCGGGCCAAGGTTCAGGCCCGCGAAGAGTTGCTGGCGACTCTGGACCGAGATCCCTGGGGACGCCCATACCGCATGGTAAGGGGCAAACTCCGCCCTTGGGCGCCCCCGCTGTCCCAGAGTCTCCAGCCCCAGTTGTTGGAGGAGGTGGTGGTCGCTCTGTTCCCTGAAAAGCCGGAGCACCCTCCTCCACCTATGGTTCTGCCTTCCATGGCTTCCAACGCGGACAACGACGACGTGCCCGAAGTGACCCGGGTAGAGTTACAATCGGCGGTGCAACGGCTCAAAGCCAAAAACACCGCTCCGGGACCCGACGGTATTCCAGGCCGTGCGTGGGTCCTGGCAATTCAGGAGTTAGGGCCCCGACTGTTAGGGCTCCTCAGTGCTTGTTTGGAGGAGGGCCGGTTTCCGCTGCCGTGGAAAACTGGCAAGATGGTCCTCCTCAAAAAGGAGGGGCGCCCGGCGGACTCTCCGTCCGCCTACCGGCCCATAGTGTTGCTGGACGAGGTGGCGAAACTATTCGAGAGAGTCATCGCGGACCGCCTCGTCGCACATCTCAGTGTAGTGGGTCCGGATCTGGCGGACAACCAATATGGTTTCCGCCAAGGGCGCTCCACCGTGCACGCAATTCTGCGTGTGAGGAGCCTGGCGGAGGAAGCATTTTCCCGGGGCGAGGTGGTGCTGGCGGTGTCACTCGACATCGCCAACGCGTTTAACACCTTGCCTTGGAGTTGCGTAAGGGAGGCACTCGCGTACCATCGAGTGCCAACCTACCTCCGCCGCATCGTCGGGGCTTACCTGAGTGATAGAGCGGTGATCTACCCGGGTCAGGCCGGTTGGGGTCGACGACCCATGTCGTGCGGTGTTCCACAGGGATCGGTGCTGGGACCGCTCCTGTGGAACATCGGATATGACTGGGTGTTGCGTGGCGTACTTCTCCCGGGTGTCGTCGTGACCTGTTATGCCGACGACACCCTGGTAACGGCGCGTGGAAGGGACTTCCGCCACGCGTCGATTCTCGCGACGGCTGGTGTCGCACAGGTCGTTGGTAGGATCCGGCGGTTGGGCCTCGAGGTGGCTCTGAGCAAGTCGGAGGCCGTGTGTTTTCACGGCCCCCGAAACAGACCACCTCCGGGCTCTCATATCATGGTGGGAGGTGTTCGCATCGGCGTCGAGTCGACACTTAAATACCTTGGTCTTGTCCTCGATAGCCGGTGGAACTTTAGGGAACATTTCCGTCGTTTGGCCCCCAAACTTATGGGCGCCGCGAGCGCTCTCTCGCGGCTCTTGCCCAATCTTGGGGGTCCGAACGCCTCCTGCCGGAGGCTCTACACGGGGATCGTGCGGTCAATGGCCCTATATGGAGCTCCCATTTGGGCCGGTAACCTGGCGGCCGATAACGTTGCGTCTCTGCGCAAACCACAGCGCGCAATGGCCGTCAGGATTATCCGCGGGTACCGCACGGTCTCGTTTGAGGCGGCGAGCCTCCTCGCCGGATCCCCCCCCTGGGACCTGGAGGCAAAGGTCCTTGCATCAATGTTTTGTTGGCGTGAGGATGCGTTGGCGCAGGGCCTGCTTCCGCTGCCCCGAGAGGTCGGGGCACAGAGGTCCCAGCTCCGCAACATAATGGTGGAGGAGTGGGGAGCACGACTTGTGCGACCAAATGCCGGGCACGCCGCGATTGCGGCGGTAAGTCCCGTGCTCAAGGAGTGGCTGGAGAGGCGTCACGGCGCCCTCACTTTCCGGCTGACGCAGGTACTGACGGGGCACGGATGCTTCGGGAAGTACCTGTGTCGTATAGGCCGGGAGCAGACGCCCGAGTGTCACCACTGCGGGAACTGCCCCGAGGACACGGCGGTCCACACGCTGGTGGAGTGTCCAGCGTGGGCGGGGCAGCGCGGCGACCTTTGTGCAGCAATAGGGGTGGGCAGCGTCTCGCTCTCTTCCGTGGTACTTGCCATGGTCGGGAGCGAGGCTGCCTGGAACTCCGTCACCTCCTTCTGTGAGGAGGTGATGCTCGCCAAGGAGCTAGCGGAAAGGGAGAGGGAAATAACAACCACCCTCCCCTCCCGCAGTCGGCGCAACGGGCGTCGGAGGGCGCGAGACCAAGATCTCCGGCCACCATGAGTGACGGCCTGCGGGCGACGACCTTGGGCAGTTGTCGCCAGCAGGCCCGAGAGGAAGGCGCGCAGGTGTTCCGTGCGCGCCTTTCGTGAGGGAGGGCTAGTAAGCCCTCCAAATCAGACGGGGCTCGCCAGGGTCGGCGAGCCGTGACCTGCCGGGGATGCGGAAGAATGCGCGAGCGTCCTCGTGTCCCCGGCGATAGGTCGTCTGAAGGAACACCGTGGCTTTTTAGTCGGTATGCCGGTCTCCTTGCCTGTGAGACCGGTGAGTCCGACATAACCACCCACCGACGCCCAGGTGGGTGGTATGCGTAACGCATTTTTACCACGTAAAAAAAAAAAAAAAAAAAGGTTAGGTTAGGTTAGGTTAGGTTCCCCCCCGAAAGAGTTCTCGCCTTGCCGTGGCGGGGGGGCTCAGTAGCCACGTGGACCGACGTCCACGGTGAAGCTAAGAGGAACTCACTCGTAAACCCGACCCGTTGGTGTCGGGGACGAGGGCCGCCACTTCTCGCGAGGTGGGGGCTGCGAGGTAGAAAACCTCTATAAAAAATTACCCGCGGGCGGGCCCGTCGTATCTATACGCTGGGCACGCAACGGTACCATCTCGTAAGACCGACCCGTAGGCGTCGGGGACGAGGGCTGCCACCTTCCGAGGTGGGGGCCGCGAGGAAGAAAACCTCTATAAAAAATTACCCATGGGCGGGCCCGGCGTATTTTCGCTGGGCAGACGATGAGAAGACAGCCTGTCCTCTCGTTGTCACTGCTGTCGTGGGCGACGAACTGGTCTCTGACCATAAGTCGGCCAACTCGTAGACCGACCCGTAGGCGTCGGGGACGAGGGCCGCCTCCTCTCGAGGAGGGGGCCGCGAGGAAGAAAACCTCTATAAAAAATCACTCCTAATCCCGTGCTCGACTGTGGCCAGGGGATGCGAGGCAGGGGGGTATCCTGTCGTCAGCAGTCCCTCACCCCGAAGTATGCCGGCTCGCTGCGGGGTGAGTGTAGTAAGGCGGAGGGCTGGAGCAGGGAGCTCACCCTGGGTAATAAAAAGTAAATTAGTATGGCTTCTTTTAAAAATACCGTGTCTCCACAAGCCGGCGAATCCGGCCGTCCTACGGGACGCACCCCCTACGTATTTGTGGTGGGGGAAAAGAGCCTCGATGCAGTGCATCGCCCAGCTGACTCTCAGTTGGAAGAGGAAGGGCGCACGCCCAGTTTTGTGCCCTCCTGTGAAGACGGGACTCGCACGCCCATCTGTGCGGGTTCGGAGGGCGACTCTTTGCCTTGTGGCCAAGAGGTCGTCACCAGGACCTCTATGAGGTTAAAGTCGAGGTCGAGCTCAGGCGCATCAGTGCTACAAGCGGTTCCGCGAGTGGTGCTGGATCGCCTTCCGGTCGTCGATGGGGCGTGCACGCCCAGTTTTGTGCGCCCGAGTGTTGGCACCCAGCCGGGTGCAGAGGAGGGCGGGGCTGGACAGTCGGACTCCGACACGTCCAGCCTCGTTTCAGTAAGGAGTGAGATGAGCGTGGGTAGTGGCTTCAGATCGTGGCTGAAGCGCCCACGCTCATCGCAGAACCCGGGGTCGGACTCGGCCTCGGGTGACGAGGCCAAATCTTTGGCTAAGCCAAAGAAGGGCAAGGGGCAAGGTGCGCTCACGCACGGTAAGTGCGTGGGACTACACAAGGCCCGCAAGGAGGTAGCCGAGGCAAAGCGTGCTGCTGACAGAGCGTTGGCGGATGCGGAGGCGGAACGCCGGATCGCTGAGGTGACGAAGAGGGTGTCGGTGTCGCGCCTGTCAGACACTTCCGACACTGACGTTGAGGGTCTGTCAGCAGTGGCGCTTAAAGCGCGTATGGCAGAGGCTGTTGACGCCATACGCACCATTGCCCGCGCCTCGAAGAACTTGAAAGGCACCAGCCAGAAGGGGCTGAAGGACGCCGCAGCCACCATCGCCGATGCGGCGGAGGCCCTTCTAAGCCGCACCGTCACCGGGGAAGCCAAGAGGCTGCAAAGGGAGAACGCACGCCTGACCGCTCAGGTCAATGAGCTCCGAGAGGAGCAAGAGCTGCTGAGGGCGGACATGGCGAAGTTGCGCCAAGAGTGCCCAGCGGCGGGCAAAACCCCGGCCGCTGGTGCAGAATCGGAGCTGGCTCTCCTTGTTCAGAGAGAACTGGCTAGTTTTAATGCCAGGTTCTCTGTGCTTGAGGGCCGGCTTCTGCGCCCCCCCTTGGCAGCGGACCGACCTAGAGCGGCCCCTCCTATCCCTCCCGTGGCTAAGACGTTTGCGGCTGCTGCCTCCCAACCGGCCGGTGCTTCTACCTCTAAACCGGCTGGTGCTGCCACCTCCAAGCCGGCTGGCACTGCTGCCACAGCCAAACCCAAAAAGGTCCCGGTAGCATCCAAGAAAGGCACGCCTGTGCAAGCCGCTGCGGCTGGAAACAAAGCTCCGGCAGTCCCTAAGCCCAGTGAGGGCGAATGGGAATCTGTCGGGGCTAAGAAGAAGGCCAAACAGGCGGCCAAGAAGAAGGCTCGGCGCCAGAAGCAGAAAGCTGCTAAGCAGCTTAAGGCAGCTAAGCTTCACGTCCCTCGGTCGGCAGCAGTCGTACTTACACTGCAGCCGGCAGCCATCCAGAGGGGCGCCACGTACGCCGAGCTTCTTACGAAGGCGAAAACCCAAATAAACCCCCGGGACCTGGGTATACTATCGGGCTTACGTTGTAAGCCCACCCAAACCGGCGCTCGCCTACTAGAGATACCCGGCACCACTGCAGGAGAAAAGGCCGACACCCTCGCGGTAAAACTCCGGGAGCTCTTCCCGGAGGAGGATGTCCGTGTGACCAGGCCCACCAAGACCGCAGACGTTCGCCTATCGGGCCTTGACGACTCCGTCGTGGCCCAAGAGGTGGTCAATGCCGTCGCAAAGGCGGGCGACTGTGCCCCTGCGCTAGTCCGTGCGGGCACGATCCGCGCGGGTCGCAACGGCATGGGCACAGTTGTCGTGTCGTGCCCCGTAGCGGCGGCCCAAAAGGTGGCCGACGGTAAGCGCCTTTTGGTGGGCTGGGTGTCGGTCCAGGCTAAGCTCCTTAAAGAAAGGCCAAAAAGGTGCTTCAGGTGCCTATCAACTGGGCACTTGGGAGTGCAGTGCACGTCCCAGGTCGACCGCAGCGATTGCTGCTATCGTTGCGGTCAAGCAGGGCATAAGGCGGGCACGTGCACGGAGGCTCCCCGCTGCGCGCTTTGCTCTGCAGCAGGTAAGCCGGCAGAACACAGGCTAGGTACAAAAGCCTGTGTCGCGCCGGCAGTTAAGCCGCCAAAGAGCGGTGCCCCGGCGGGTGAGGCTCCCAAAAAGGCCAAAGTGGCCGCCTCAAATGCGCCGCACGCTCCGGTGGAGGAAACCGAAATGGACCTTCATTGATGGCCCATCTCCGTTTCCTCCAAGGGAATATTAACCACTGCGCCAGGGCTCAGGATCTCCTCCTGCAGACCATGGCGCAGTGGCAAATCAGTGTTGCCGTTGTGGCCGAGCCGTACTTTGTCCCCCCTCGGGATGACTGGGTGGGTGACCTGGACGGCTCGGTCACCATTCTGTCGTCTGCGGCTGCTGGTGCCCCGTCCCTCAACATCATATCGAGGGAACGGGGCTGTGTTGCGGCGCGTCTCGGTGAGATGGCCGTTGTGGCCGTATATTTCTCCCCCAACCGGTCTCTAGCCGACTTTGAGGACTTCCTTAACATCTTGGGTACCGTCGTCGCTCGATGTCAACCTCACCCGGTTCTCGTCCTCGGGGACTTCAATGCCAAATCCACGGCTTGGGGTTCCCCGGCTACGGACGTCAGGGGTGGGGTGCTCGAGGAGTGGGCCGTGGAGCAAGGCCTGCTCGTTCAGAACCAGGGTGCCGCGCACACGTGCGTGCGACAGCAGGGCGGGTCGGTTGTGGACCTTACTTTTGCGAGCCCTGCACTAGCACGCCGTGTCCTGGACTGGCGCGTCATCGAGGAGGTGGAGACGTTGTCGGACCATCTCTATATCCGGTTTGACGTCTCCGCCCAGACCTCTGGCGTCCCAGTCAGAGCGGCCCCTGGGAGGAACAGTCCGCGTTGGGCATTGAAACATTTGGATCGGGAGGCGCTCCTGGAGGCCTCCATCGCTCAGGCCTGGGGTGAAGCACCGGACAGGCCTGACGACATCGAGGTGGAGGCCGAGTGGTTTCAGGAAGCGATGACGCAAATATGCGATGCGGCGATGCCTCGGGTTCGCACTAGACCTGCGAGGCGTCAGGTGTACTGGTGGACGGAAGACATCGCTCTTTTACGGAGCGACTGTGTGGTGGCCCGTCGCCAGTACACCAGGTACCGCAGAAGGCGTCGCCGCCCTGCCGATGCCATGGCCAGGGAGGCAGAGCTATACGAGGTGTATAGAGCGGCCAAGAAGGCCCTGCAACTGACAATCAAGCGGGCCAAGGTTCAGGCCCGCGAAGAGTTGCTGGCGACTCTGGACCGAGATCCCTGGGGACGCCCTTACCGCATGGTAAGGGACAAACTCCGCCCTTGGGCGCCCCCTCTGTCCCAGAGTCTCCAGCCCCAGTTGTTGGAGGAGGTGGTGGTCGCTCTGTTCCCTAACAGGCCGGAGCACCCTCCTCCACCTATGGTTCTGCCTTCCATGGCTTCCAACGCGGACAACGGCGACGTGCCCGAAGTGACCCGGGTAGAGTTACAATCGGCCGTGCAACGGCTCAAAGCCAAGAACACCGCTCCGGGACCCGACGGTATTCCAGGCCGTGCGTGGGTCCTGGCAATTCAGGAGTTAGGGCCCCGACTGTTAGGGCTCCTCAGTGCTTGTTTGGAGGAGGGCCGGTTTCCGCTGCCGTGGAAAACTGGCAAGATGGTCCTCCTCAAAAAGGAGGGGCGCCCGGCGGACTCTCCGTCCGCCTACCGGCCCATAGTGTTGTTGGACGAGGTGGCAAAACTCTTCGAGAGAGTAATCGCGGACCGCCTCGTCGCACACCTTAGTGCAGTGGGTCCGGATCTAGCGGAAAACCAATATGGTTTTCGCCAAGGGCGCTCCACCGTGCACGCAATCATGCGTGTGAGGAGCCTGGCGGAGGTAGCATTGTCCCAGGGTGAGGTGGTGCTGGCGGTGTCACTCGACATCGCCAACGCGTTTAACACCTTGCCTTGGAGTTGCGTAAGGGAGGCACTCGCGTACCATCGAGTGCCGACCTACCTCCGCCGCATCGTCGGGGCTTACCTGAATGAAAGAGCGGTGATCTACCCGGGTCAGGCCGGTTGGGGACGGCGAACTATGTCATGCGGTGTTCCACAGGGATCGGTGCTGGGGCCGCTCCTGTGGAACATCGGATATGACTGGGTGTTGCGCGGCATACTTCTCCCGGGTGTCGTCGTGACTTGTTATGCCGATGACACCCTGGTAACGGCGCGTGGGAAGGATTTCCGTCGCGCCTCGATAATAGCGACGGCTGGTGTCGCACAGGTCGTTGGTAGGATCCGGCGGTTGGGCCTCGAGGTGGCTCTGAGCAAGTCGGAGGCCGTGTGTTTTCACGGCCCCCGAAACAGACCACCTCCGGGCTCTCATATTATGGTGGGAGGTGTTCGCATCGGCGTCGAGTCGACACTTAAATACCTTGGTCTTGTCCTCGATAGCCGGTGGAACTTTAGGGAACATTTCCGACGTTTGGCCCCCAAACTTATGGGCGCCGCGGGCGCTCTCTCGCGGCTCCTGCCCAATCTTGGGGGTCCGAACGCCTCCTGCCGGAGGCTCTATGCGGGGATCGTGCGGTCTATGGCCCTTTACGGAGCTCCCGTTTGGGCCGATAACCTGGCGGCCGATAACATTGCGGCCCTGCGGAGACCGCAGCGTGCAATGGCCGTCAGGATTATCCGTGGGTACCGCACGGTCTCGTTTGAAGCGGCGAGTCTCCTCGCCGGATCCCCCCCGTGGGACCTGGAGGCAAAGGTCCTTGCGTCAATGTTTTGTTGGCGTGAGGATGCATTGGCGCAGGGCTTGCTGCCGCTGTCTCGAGAAATCGGGGCACAAAGGTCCCAGCTCCGCACCATAATGGTAGAGGAGTGGGAGGCACGACTTGTGCGACCCAGTGCCGGGCACGCCGCGATTGCGGCGGTAAGTCCTGTGCTCAAGAAGTGGCTGGAGAGGCGTCACGGCGCCCTCACTTTCCGGCTGACGCAGGTACTGACGGGGCACGGATGCTTCGGGAAGTACCTGTGTCGTATAGGCCGGGAGCAGACGCCCGAGTGTCACCACTGCGGGAACTGCCCCGAAGACACGGCGGTCCACACGCTGGTGGAGTGTCCAGCGTGGGCGGGGCAGCGCGGCGACCTTGGTGCAGCAATAGGGGTGGGCAGCGTCTCGCTCTCCTCCGTGGTACTTGCCATGGTCGGGAGCGAGGTTGCCTGGAACTCCGTCACCTCCTTCTGTGAGGAGGTGATGCTCGCCAAGGAACTGGCGGAAAGGGAGAGGGAAACAACAACCACCCTCCCCTCCCGCAGTCGACGCAACGGGCGTCGGAGGGCGCGAGACCAGGATCTCCGGCCACCATGAGCGACGGCCTGCGGGCGACGACCTTGGGCAGTTGTCGCCAGCAGGCCCGAGAGGAAGGCGCGCAGGTGTTCCGTGCGCGCCTTTCGTGAGGGAGGGCTAGTAAGCCCTCCAAATCAGACGGGGCTCGCCAGGGTCGGCGAGCCGTGACCTGCCGGGGATGCGGAAGAATGCGCAAGCGTCCTCGTGTCCCCGGCGATAGGTCGTCTGAAGGAACACCGTGGCTTTTTAGTCGGTATGCCGGTCTCCGTGCCTGTGAGACCGGTGAGTCCGACATAACCACTCACCGACGCCCAGGTGGGTGGTATGCGTAACGCATTTTTACCACGTAAAAAAAAAAAAAAAAAGGTTAGGTTAGGTTAGGTTAGGTTAGGTTAGGTTAGGTTAGGTTAGGTTAGGTTAGGTTAGGTTAGGTTAGGTTAGGTTAGGTTAGGTTAGGTTAGGTTAGGTTAGGTTAGGTTTTTTTTTTTATAAATGGAACACAACTGGTTGTATTCCGCCACTTGATCCAGGGACTCTAGGTCTCTGACCTTATTTACTTTTTTGTATTTATTTACTAGACCTAATTTTTTGGGTAGGGAGTTTTGTTGGACTCTTTTTAGATTTACTTTTACTGTTTTTTGCTTGAGCCCTTAGTTAAGACTCGTTTATTTTATCAACCTTACGCGCTTATCGATACAGCTTTTGGTGCTTGGTTCCGCACCGAAGTACAGAGCGAGTTGCGAAGTGCAAGACATCAATTTTGCCGTTTCAGAACTGCCTATGCTACACCGGTGCGGGAACATGCTGTGATTGCTGCAAGAATTGTGCAGTTTTCTCGAGACATACCTAGTGAGTCGACTACCCAAACAGCTGGACAGACTAAATTCGGAACCGTGCGATTAATTTTCTGACCATTTGCTCTGCCGATTCTACTCAAGCCGGTTTTCAAGCCCGGCCACAGCACATTGCCAATAACCCTCTCGGTGCCGAGAGAGTTTGCGGTTGCTTTTCTCTGGCATGCATTTCTTATAATACTGTCCAAGAGACAAAGTCCTGCTTTTCCGGTATTGTGCTGTGGTATGGGGCTGCGATTCCTGAAATTCGGCTCGAGCAGAACATGCATTGCAAATTCGTGGACTGTACACCAAAATACCCAGCCTCCAAGCCCGGGTGCTATCTCCCACAGTGGGACCACCTTAGCAGTATGCCACTGCTGACCTTGCCAAGGTGTCCCACTTTTGCCTTATCGGGCATACTGCATCGAAGGCATTGTGTGCCATATCAGCACACTCTGCCCTCTTACAGTTGCAACATGTGGGGGACCCCCCCGCAATCTTCTGCTCACACTTGTCCTTCCGATGAGGTCCCCCACAGTGGCTACAGACGTCTTCCTTGTCGGTGCAGAATTTTTTGGTGTGCCCATAGCCTAAGCATCGAGAGCACTGGATCAGGGGCGAGTGGTCTTCAACTTTGACCCGCTGGAGGTCGATATGAACGGATCCGGAATGCGCTAGGCGTCCCCATATACAAGGTGACACCTTCACCACTATATGGGCCACCAACGGATTCCGAGTCTTCTTGCGATATCGGACCTCCATCCGGTCATCGTCGCCGCTGATGTCCTTAAGGAGGTGCTTGTTTTGCGCCCTTAAGGCACAAAGCACCTCCTCGTCTGTATTGTAGTTCATGACATCCTTAAGGACGATCAGCGGATCCCTGTTCCGAATGCTCTCGAAACTTAGGTCTTTTCCTGATTTTCTTAACTTTCCTTTTATTTTTTCAAGTTCATCCTCTGAACCGCATCCCAATATTACTCTCTGATCTTTTACCTTTCTAATCCTATCCACCTTTAAGCCCTCTTTTACAGCCTCAGTTGCCTTCCTTAACTTTTCCACTACTTGGTCACTGGTGTCCATTGCATCGCTTGACTTAATGACGATAGAGTGTAGGGCCGTAGGCCCCAAAGGTCGGAACTTTGGTGGCCCGGCCACCACACCCGCATAGGACACCGGTGCCTTCTTTAAATCTTCTCTGAGGGCTTCCATTTCCTTTCTATTTTCCTCTAGTAACTTTCCGTGCTCTTCCAGCTTGCTTACTAAAACTCTATTCTCCATATCGCTTTGTCTTTCCGGTTCCTTTTCTTTGGTCTTATTCTCTGGATCTTTTGCTAACCTAACTCTAACCTTCCCACTATGCTCCTCGTCTGACTCCTTGACTAATTTAAACAGACGTTCAATCGCCTCAAGTACGTCGTTTTTGATGTCAGTGCGGAGGTTACGGCTGTTGTTAAGCTGAAGTTTCGCTTTCATCAAGCAGGCCTTCGCCTCCGCAATTCGGCTTGGATATTTTGGCTCCTTGGTGACCGTGAGCGGGTCCACCCTGTTTTTCGGCGCGGTTATGTTTTTGGTGGGGGAAGTCGAAGGTCTCAGCTTCGACTCGATCTCCCCCACACTACGCCTGACCTGTGTGGTCCCACTCCCGGACGCCACGGGTGCAGCCTTTGACGACGTGCTGGGCTCCTTCGGGGGGGTGCGGATGCCGAACATAGTGGGTTGGTGAATATATAATCAAAATAGTGTATAGTTTAAAAATAATTAATTAGGATACAATATTATAATAATTATTATTATTCGTATAAAAACAACGGTATAAAAACAAGAAGTGTATATGATAAAACTGTCAAAATGTATATAATGTAAACTGGACGACACAACACTTAAATAGAACGACACAACACCTAAATAAACGAAACAACACTAAATTAAAACGACGCAACACTTAAATAAAACGTCACAACACTTAAATAAAACGTCACAATAACTGTCAAAAAGCTATAAAATATCGTAAAACGATACAGAGTCAAAAAACGTTGTCAAAATTTTTAGCCGTTTTTACCCGTCCCTATGGAAAAATTGAGATTCTTTACTGTCGTAAACGCTATAGGGCGGGTGGGCGGGCGATTTTTTATATTTCCAGTGACCCGATCAGAACGGGAGGGGTGTCAATCGACGCGGCTAGTCAAATGCTATAATCCTACACTATCCTGGGCGCCGCCAGGGGTCCTGGTGAATTTAAATTTTGAAAAAACTGTAAATTTAATGCCAAAATGTATGGAAATTCAGTGTTCTATCTACTTTTTTATGTTTCAGATGGCGCAGCGGCGACGGGGTTGCGTTCCCAGACGCGGCACACCTTCCTCGAAATAAATCACTGAAATTCAGTAAAGGTTTAGAAGTAAAATGTTGAGAAAAAATTCGGAAACTAACAAAAAAGTACAAAATATACGGAATTCTATTAAAAAATACAAATTATGTGTCAAATAGGGTGTTTTATTCCTCGGGGCGCAGCCAAGAGGGTGTCTAATGTCAATACTAGTCCTAAACTATCATAAAACAACACAAAACCAAAAAAGTTTTCGTCTAGGACAAAGATAGATTTTTGATGTACGTACCCCTAAGGTAGATTTCTTGAGAGTCGGAATCCCAAATTTTTCGATTTTTATATTTCCAGTGACCCGATCAGAACGGGAGGGGTGTCAATCGACGCGGCTAGTCAAATGCTATAATCCTACACTATCCTGGGCGCCGCCAGGGGTCCTGGTGAATTTAAATTTTGAAAAAACTGTAAATTTAATGCCAAAATGTATGGAAATTCAGTGTTCTATCTACTTTTTTATGTTTCAGATGGCGCAGCGGCGACGGGGTTGCGTTCCCAGACGCGGCACACCTTCCTCGAAATAAATCACTGAAATTCAGTAAAGGTTTAGAAGTAAAATGTTGAGAAAAAATTCGGAAACTAACAAAAAAGTACAAAATATACGGAATTCTATTAAAAAATACAAATTATGTGTCAAATAGGGTGTTTTATTCCTCGGGGCGCAGCCAAGAGGGTGTCTAATGTCAATACTAGTCCTAAACTATCATAAAACAACACAAAACCAAAAAAGTTTTCGTCTAGGACAAAGATAGATTTTTGATGTACGTACCCCTAAGGTAGATTTCTTGAGAGTCGGAATCCCAAATTTTTCGATTTTTATATTTCCAGTGACCCGATCAGAACGGGAGGGGTGTCAATCGACGCGGCTAGTCAAATGCTATAATCCTACACTATCCTGGGCGCCGCCAGGGGTCCTGGTGAATTTAAATTTTGAAAAAACTGTAAATTTAATGCCAAAATGTATGGAAATTCAGTGTTCTATCTACTTTTTTATGTTTCAGATGGCGCAGCGGCGACGGGGTTGCGTTCCCAGACGCGGCACACCTTCCTCGAAATAAATCACTGAAATTCAGTAAAGGTTTAGAAGTAAAATGTTGAGAAAAAATTCGGAAACTAACAAAAAAGTACAAAATATACGGAATTCTATTAAAAAATACAAATTATGTGTCAAATAGGGTGTTTTATTCCTCGGGGCGCAGCCAAGAGGGTGTCTAATGTCAATACTAGTCCTAAACTATCATAAAACAACACAAAACCAAAAAAGTTTTCGTCTAGGACAAAGATAGATTTTTGATGTACGTACCCCTAAGGTAGATTTCTTGAGAGTCGGAATCCCAAATTTTTCGATTTTTATATTTCCAGTGACCCGATCAGAACGGGAGGGGTGTCAATCGACGCGGCTAGTCAAATGCTATAATCCTACACTATCCTGGGCGCCGCCAGGGGTCCTGGTGAATTTAAATTTTGAAAAAACTGTAAATTTAATGCCAAAATGTATGGAAATTCAGTGTTCTATCTACTTTTTTATGTTTCAGATGGCGCAGCGGCGACGGGGTTGCGTTCCCAGACGCGGCACACCTTCCTCGAAATAAATCACTGAAATTCAGTAAAGGTTTAGAAGTAAAATGTTGAGAAAAAATTCGGAAACTAACAAAAAAGTACAAAATATACGGAATTCTATTAAAAAATACAAATTATGTGTCAAATAGGGTGTTTTATTCCTCGGGGCGCAGCCAAGAGGGTGTCTAATGTCAATACTAGTCCTAAACTATCATAAAACAACACAAAACCAAAAAAGTTTTCGTCTAGGACAAAGATAGATTTTTGATGTACGTACCCCTAAGGTAGATTTCTTGAGAGTCGGAATCCCAAATTTTTCGATTTTTATATTTCCAGTGACCCGATCAGAACGGGAGGGGTGTCAATCGACGCGGCTAGTCAAATGCTATAATCCTACACTATCCTGGGCGCCGCCAGGGGTCCTGGTGAATTTAAATTTTGAAAAAACTGTAAATTTAATGCCAAAATGTATGGAAATTCAGTGTTCTATCTACTTTTTTATGTTTCAGATGGCGCAGCGGCGACGGGGTTGCGTTCCCAGACGCGGCACACCTTCCTCGAAATAAATCACTGAAATTCAGTAAAGGTTTAGAAGTAAAATGTTGAGAAAAAATTCGGAAACTAACAAAAAAGTACAAAATATACGGAATTCTATTAAAAAATACAAATTATGTGTCAAATAGGGTGTTTTATTCCTCGGGGCGCAGCCAAGAGGGTGTCTAATGTCAATACTAGTCCTAAACTATCATAAAACAACACAAAACCAAAAAAGTTTTCGTCTAGGACAAAGATAGATTTTTGATGTACGTACCCCTAAGGTAGATTTCTTGAGAGTCGGAATCCCAAATTTTTCGATTTTTATATTTCCAGTGACCCGATCAGAACGGGAGGGGTGTCAATCGACGCGGCTAGTCAAATGCTATAATCCTACACTATCCTGGGCGCCGCCAGGGGTCCTGGTGAATTTAAATTTTGAAAAAACTGTAAATTTAATGCCAAAATGTATGGAAATTCAGTGTTCTATCTACTTTTTTATGTTTCAGATGGCGCAGCGGCGACGGGGTTGCGTTCCCAGACGCGGCACACCTTCCTCGAAATAAATCACTGAAATTCAGTAAAGGTTTAGAAGTAAAATGTTGAGAAAAAATTCGGAAACTAACAAAAAAGTACAAAATATACGGAATTCTATTAAAAAATACAAATTATGTGTCAAATAGGGTGTTTTATTCCTCGGGGCGCAGCCAAGAGGGTGTCTAATGTCAATACTAGTCCTAAACTATCATAAAACAACACAAAACCAAAAAAGTTTTCGTCTAGGACAAAGATAGATTTTTGATGTACGTACCCCTAAGGTAGATTTCTTGAGAGTCGGAATCCCAAATTTTTCGATTTTTATATTTCCAGTGACCCGATCAGAACGGGAGGGGTGTCAATCGACGCGGCTAGTCAAATGCTATAATCCTACACTATCCTGGGCGCCGCCAGGGGTCCTGGTGAATTTAAATTTTGAAAAAACTGTAAATTTAATGCCAAAATGTATGGAAATTCAGTGTTCTATCTACTTTTTTATGTTTCAGATGGCGCAGCGGCGACGGGGTTGCGTTCCCAGACGCGGCACACCTTCCTCGAAATAAATCACTGAAATTCAGTAAAGGTTTAGAAGTAAAATGTTGAGAAAAAATTCGGAAACTAACAAAAAAGTACAAAATATACGGAATTCTATTAAAAAATACAAATTATGTGTCAAATAGGGTGTTTTATTCCTCGGGGCGCAGCCAAGAGGGTGTCTAATGTCAATACTAGTCCTAAACTATCATAAAACAACACAAAACCAAAAAAGTTTTCGTCTAGGACAAAGATAGATTTTTGATGTACGTACCCCTAAGGTAGATTTCTTGAGAGTCGGAATCCCAAATTTTTCGATTTTTATATTTCCAGTGACCCGATCAGAACGGGAGGGGTGTCAATCGACGCGGCTAGTCAAATGCTATAATCCTACACTATCCTGGGCGCCGCCAGGGGTCCTGGTGAATTTAAATTTTGAAAAAACTGTAAATTTAATGCCAAAATGTATGGAAATTCAGTGTTCTATCTACTTTTTTATGTTTCAGATGGCGCAGCGGCGACGGGGTTGCGTTCCCAGACGCGGCACACCTTCCTCGAAATAAATCACTGAAATTCAGTAAAGGTTTAGAAGTAAAATGTTGAGAAAAAATTCGGAAACTAACAAAAAAGTACAAAATATACGGAATTCTATTAAAAAATACAAATTATGTGTCAAATAGGGTGTTTTATTCCTCGGGGCGCAGCCAAGAGGGTGTCTAATGTCAATACTAGTCCTAAACTATCATAAAACAACACAAAACCAAAAAAGTTTTCGTCTAGGACAAAGATAGATTTTTGATGTACGTACCCCTAAGGTAGATTTCTTGAGAGTCGGAATCCCAAATTTTTCGATTTTTATATTTCCAGTGACCCGATCAGAACGGGAGGGGTGTCAATCGACGCGGCTAGTCAAATGCTATAATCCTACACTATCCTGGGCGCCGCCAGGGGTCCTGGTGAATTTAAATTTTGAAAAAACTGTAAATTTAATGCCAAAATGTATGGAAATTCAGTGTTCTATCTACTTTTTTATGTTTCAGATGGCGCAGCGGCGACGGGGTTGCGTTCCCAGACGCGGCACACCTTCCTCGAAATAAATCACTGAAATTCAGTAAAGGTTTAGAAGTAAAATGTTGAGAAAAAATTCGGAAACTAACAAAAAAGTACAAAATATACGGAATTCTATTAAAAAATACAAATTATGTGTCAAATAGGGTGTTTTATTCCTCGGGGCGCAGCCAAGAGGGTGTCTAATGTCAATACTAGTCCTAAACTATCATAAAACAACACAAAACCAAAAAAGTTTTCGTCTAGGACAAAGATAGATTTTTGATGTACGTACCCCTAAGGTAGATTTCTTGAGAGTCGGAATCCCAAATTTTTCGATTTTTATATTTCCAGTGACCCGATCAGAACGGGAGGGGTGTCAATCGACGCGGCTAGTCAAATGCTATAATCCTACACTATCCTGGGCGCCGCCAGGGGTCCTGGTGAATTTAAATTTTGAAAAAACTGTAAATTTAATGCCAAAATGTATGGAAATTCAGTGTTCTATCTACTTTTTTATGTTTCAGATGGCGCAGCGGCGACGGGGTTGCGTTCCCAGACGCGGCACACCTTCCTCGAAATAAATCACTGAAATTCAGTAAAGGTTTAGAAGTAAAATGTTGAGAAAAAATTCGGAAACTAACAAAAAAGTACAAAATATACGGAATTCTATTAAAAAATACAAATTATGTGTCAAATAGGGTGTTTTATTCCTCGGGGCGCAGCCAAGAGGGTGTCTAATGTCAATACTAGTCCTAAACTATCATAAAACAACACAAAACCAAAAAAGTTTTCGTCTAGGACAAAGATAGATTTTTGATGTACGTACCCCTAAGGTAGATTTCTTGAGAGTCGGAATCCCAAATTTTTCGATTTTTATATTTCCAGTGACCCGATCAGAACGGGAGGGGTGTCAATCGACGCGGCTAGTCAAATGCTATAATCCTACACTATCCTGGGCGCCGCCAGGGGTCCTGGTGAATTTAAATTTTGAAAAAACTGTAAATTTAATGCCAAAATGTATGGAAATTCAGTGTTCTATCTACTTTTTTATGTTTCAGATGGCGCAGCGGCGACGGGGTTGCGTTCCCAGACGCGGCACACCTTCCTCGAAATAAATCACTGAAATTCAGTAAAGGTTTAGAAGTAAAATGTTGAGAAAAAATTCGGAAACTAACAAAAAAGTACAAAATATACGGAATTCTATTAAAAAATACAAATTATGTGTCAAATAGGGTGTTTTATTCCTCGGGGCGCAGCCAAGAGGGTGTCTAATGTCAATACTAGTCCTAAACTATCATAAAACAACACAAAACCAAAAAAGTTTTCGTCTAGGACAAAGATAGATTTTTGATGTACGTACCCCTAAGGTAGATTTCTTGAGAGTCGGAATCCCAAATTTTTCGATTTTTATATTTCCAGTGACCCGATCAGAACGGGAGGGGTGTCAATCGACGCGGCTAGTCAAATGCTATAATCCTACACTATCCTGGGCGCCGCCAGGGGTCCTGGTGAATTTAAATTTTGAAAAAACTGTAAATTTAATGCCAAAATGTATGGAAATTCAGTGTTCTATCTACTTTTTTATGTTTCAGATGGCGCAGCGGCGACGGGGTTGCGTTCCCAGACGCGGCACACCTTCCTCGAAATAAATCACTGAAATTCAGTAAAGGTTTAGAAGTAAAATGTTGAGAAAAAATTCGGAAACTAACAAAAAAGTACAAAATATACGGAATTCTATTAAAAAATACAAATTATGTGTCAAATAGGGTGTTTTATTCCTCGGGGCGCAGCCAAGAGGGTGTCTAATGTCAATACTAGTCCTAAACTATCATAAAACAACACAAAACCAAAAAAGTTTTCGTCTAGGACAAAGATAGATTTTTGATGTACGTACCCCTAAGGTAGATTTCTTGAGAGTCGGAATCCCAAATTTTTCGATTTTTATATTTCCAGTGACCCGATCAGAACGGGAGGGGTGTCAATCGACGCGGCTAGTCAAATGCTATAATCCTACACTATCCTGGGCGCCGCCAGGGGTCCTGGTGAATTTAAATTTTGAAAAAACTGTAAATTTAATGCCAAAATGTATGGAAATTCAGTGTTCTATCTACTTTTTTATGTTTCAGATGGCGCAGCGGCGACGGGGTTGCGTTCCCAGACGCGGCACACCTTCCTCGAAATAAATCACTGAAATTCAGTAAAGGTTTAGAAGTAAAATGTTGAGAAAAAATTCGGAAACTAACAAAAAAGTACAAAATATACGGAATTCTATTAAAAAATACAAATTATGTGTCAAATAGGGTGTTTTATTCCTCGGGGCGCAGCCAAGAGGGTGTCTAATGTCAATACTAGTCCTAAACTATCATAAAACAACACAAAACCAAAAAAGTTTTCGTCTAGGACAAAGATAGATTTTTGATGTACGTACCCCTAAGGTAGATTTCTTGAGAGTCGGAATCCCAAATTTTTCGATTTTTATATTTCCAGTGACCCGATCAGAACGGGAGGGGTGTCAATCGACGCGGCTAGTCAAATGCTATAATACTACACTATCCTGGGCGCCGCCAGGGGTCCTGGTGAATTTAAATTTTGAAAAAACTGTAAATTTAATGCCAAAATGTATGGAAATTCAGTGTTCTATCTACTTTTTTATGTTTCAGATAGCGCAGCGGCGACGGGGTTGCGTTCCCAGACGCGGCACACCTTCCTCGAAATGAAGCACTGAAATTCAGTAAAGGTTTGGAAGTAAAATGTTAAGATAAAATTCGGAAACTAACAAAAAAGTACAAAATATACGGAATTCTATTAAAAAATACAAATTATGTGTCAAATAGGGTGTTTTATTCCTCGGGGCGCAGCCAAGAGGGTGTCTAATGTCAATACTAGTCCTAAACTATCATAAAACAACACAAAACCAAAAAAGTTTTCGTCTAGGACAAAGTAAAATTTTTGATGTACGTACCCCTAAGGTAGATTTCTTGAGAGTCGGAATCCCAAATTTTTCGATTTTTATATTTCCAGTGACCCGATCAGAACGGGAGGGGTGTCAATCGACGCGGCTAGTCAAATGCTATAATACTACACTATCCTGGGCGCCGCCAGGGGTCCTGGTGAATTTAAATTTTGAAAAAACTGTAAATTTAATGCCAAAATGTATGGAAATTCAGTGTTCTATCTACTTTTTTATGTTTCAGATAGCGCAGCGGCGACGGGGTTGCGTTCCCAGACGCGGCACACCTTCCTCGAAATGAAGCACTGAAATTCAGTAAAGGTTTGGAAGTAAAATGTTAAGATAAAATTCGGAAACTAACAAAAAAGTACAAAATATACGGAATTCTATTAAAAAATACAAATTATGTGTCAAATAGGGTGTTTTATTCCTCGGGGCGCAGCCAAGAGGGTGTCTAATGTCAATACTAGTCCTAAACTATCATAAAACAACACAAAACCAAAAAAGTTTTCGTCTAGGACAAAGTAAAATTTTTGATGTACGTACCCCTAAGGTAGATTTCTTGAGAGTCGGAATCCCAAATTTTTCGATTTTTATATTTCCAGTGACCCGATCAGAACGGGAGGGGTGTCAATCGACGCGGCTAGTCAAATGCTATAATACTACACTATCCTGGGCGCCGCCAGGGGTCCTGGTGAATTTAAATTTTGAAAAAACTGTAAATTTAATGCCAAAATGTATGGAAATTCAGTGTTCTATCTACTTTTTTATGTTTCAGATAGCGCAGCGGCGACGGGGTTGCGTTCCCAGACGCGGCACACCTTCCTCGAAATGAAGCACTGAAATTCAGTAAAGGTTTGGAAGTAAAATGTTAAGATAAAATTCGGAAACTAACAAAAAAGTACAAAATATACGGAATTCTATTAAAAAATACAAATTATGTGTCAAATAGGGTGTTTTATTCCTCGGGGCGCAGCCAAGAGGGTGTCTAATGTCAATACTAGTCCTAAACTATCATAAAACAACACAAAACCAAAAAAGTTTTCGTCTAGGACAAAGTAAAATTTTTGATGTACGTACCCCTAAGGTAGATTTCTTGAGAGTCGGAATCCCAAATTTTTCGATTTTTATATTTCCAGTGACCCGATCAGAACGGGAGGGGTGTCAATCGACGCGGCTAGTCAAATGCTATAATACTACACTATCCTGGGCGCCGCCAGGGGTCCTGGTGAATTTAAATTTTGAAAAAACTGTAAATTTAATGCCAAAATGTATGGAAATTCAGTGTTCTATCTACTTTTTTATGTTTCAGATAGCGCAGCGGCAACGGGGTTGCGTTCCCAGACGCGGCACACCTTCCTCGAAATGAAGCACTGAAATTCAGTAAAGGTTTGGAAGTAAAATGTTAAGATAAAATTCGGAAACTAACAAAAAAGTACAAAATATACGGAATTCTATTAAAAAATACAAATTATGTGTCAAATAGGGTGTTTTATTCCTCGGGGCGCAGCCAAGAGGGTGTCTAATGTCAATACTAGTCCTAAACTATCATAAAACAACACAAAACCAAAAAAGTTTTCGGCTAGGACAAAGTAAAATTTTTGATGTACGTACCCCTAAGGTAGATTTCTTGAGAGTCGGAATCCCAAATTTTTCGATTTTTATATTTCCAGTGACCCGATCAGAACGGGAGGGGTGTCAATCGACGCGGCTAGTCAAATGCTATAATACTACACTATCCTGGGCGCCGCCAGGGGTCCTGGTGAATTTAAATTTTGAAAAAACTGTAAATTTAATGCCAAAATGTATGGAAATTCAGTGTTCTATCTACTTTTTTATGTTTCAGATAGCGCAGCGGCGACGGGGTTGCGTTCCCAGACGCGGCACACCTTCCTCGAAATGAAGCACTGAAATTCAGTAAAGGTTTGGAAGTAAAATGTTAAGATAAAATTCGGAAACTAACAAAAAAGTACAAAATATACGGAATTCTATTAAAAAATACAAATTATGTGTCAAATAGGGTGTTTTATTCCTCGGGGCGCAGCCAAGAGGGTGTCTAATGTCAATACTAGTCCTAAACTATCATAAAACAACACAAAACCAAAAAAGTTTTCGTCTAGGACAAAGTAAAATTTTTGATGTACGTACCCCTAAGGTAGATTTCTTGAGAGTCGGAATCCCAAATTTTTCGATTTTTATATTTCCAGTGACCCGATCAGAACGGGAGGGGTGTCAATCGACGCGGCTAGTCAAATGCTATAATACTACACTATCCTGGGCGCCGCCAGGGGTCCTGGTGAATTTAAATTTTGAAAAAACTGTAAATTTAATGCCAAAATGTATGGAAATTCAGTGTTCTATCTACTTTTTTATGTTTCAGATAGCGCAGCGGCGACGGGGTTGCGTTCCCAGACGCGGCACACCTTCCTCGAAATGAAGCACTGAAATTCAGTAAAGGTTTGGAAGTAAAATGTTAAGATAAAATTCGGAAACTAACAAAAAAGTACAAAATATACGGAATTCTATTAAAAAATACAAATTATGTGTCAAATAGGGTGTTTTATTCCTCGGGGCGCAGCCAAGAGGGTGTCTAATGTCAATACTAGTCCTAAACTATCATAAAACAACACAAAACCAAAAAAGTTTTCGTCTAGGACAAAGTAAAATTTTTGATGTACGTACCCCTAAGGTAGATTTCTTGAGAGTCGGAATCCCAAATTTTTCGATTTTTATATTTCCAGTGACCCGATCAGAACGGGAGGGGTGTCAATCGACGCGGCTAGTCAAATGCTATAATACTACACTATCCTGGGCGCCGCCAGGGGTCCTGGTGAATTTAAATTTTGAAAAAACTGTAAATTTAATGCCAAAATGTATGGAAATTCAGTGTTCTATCTACTTTTTTATGTTTCAGATAGCGCAGCGGCGACGGGGTTGCGTTCCCAGACGCGGCACACCTTCCTCGAAATGAAGCACTGAAATTCAGTAAAGGTTTGGAAGTAAAATGTTAAGATAAAATTCGGAAACTAACAAAAAAGTACAAAATATACGGAATTCTATTAAAAAATACAAATTATGTGTCAAATAGGGTGTTTTATTCCTCGGGGCGCAGCCAAGAGGGTGTCTAATGTCAATACTAGTCCTAAACTATCATAAAACAACACAAAACCAAAAAAGTTTTCGTCTAGGACAAAGTAAAATTTTTGATGTACGTACCCCTAAGGTAGATTTCTTGAGAGTCGGAATCCCAAATTTTTCGATTTTTATATTTCCAGTGACCCGATCAGAACGGGAGGGGTGTCAATCGACGCGGCTAGTCAAATGCTATAATACTACACTATCCTGGGCGCCGCCAGGGGTCCTGGTGAATTTAAATTTTGAAAAAACTGTAAATTTAATGCCAAAATGTATGGAAATTCAGTGTTCTATCTACTTTTTTATGTTTCAGATAGCGCAGCGGCGACGGGGTTGCGTTCCCAGACGCGGCACACCTTCCTCGAAATGAAGCACTGAAATTCAGTAAAGGTTTGGAAGTAAAATGTTAAGATAAAATTCGGAAACTAACAAAAAAGTACAAAATATACGGAATTCTATTAAAAAATACAAATTATGTGTCAAATAGGGTGTTTTATTCCTCGGGGCGCAGCCAAGAGGGTGTCTAATGTCAATACTAGTCCTAAACTATCATAAAACAACACAAAACCAAAAAAGTTTTCGTCTAGGACAAAGTAAAATTTTTGATGTACGTACCCCTAAGGTAGATTTCTTGAGAGTCGGAATCCCAAATTTTTCGATTTTTATATTTCCAGTGACCCGATCAGAACGGGAGGGGTGTCAATCGACGCGGCTAGTCAAATGCTATAATACTACACTATCCTGGGCGCCGCCAGGGGTCCTGGTGAATTTAAATTTTGAAAAAACTGTAAATTTAATGCCAAAATGTATGGAAATTCAGTGTTCTATCTACTTTTTTATGTTTCAGATAGCGCAGCGGCGACGGGGTTGCGTTCCCAGACGCGGCACACCTTCCTCGAAATGAAGCACTGAAATTCAGTAAAGGTTTGGAAGTAAAATGTTAAGATAAAATTCGGAAACTAACAAAAAAGTACAAAATATACGGAATTCTATTAAAAAATACAAATTATGTGTCAAATAGGGTGTTTTATTCCTCGGGGCGCAGCCAAGAGGGTGTCTAATGTCAATACTAGTCCTAAACTATCATAAAACAACACAAAACCAAAAAAGTTTTCGTCTAGGACAAAGTAAAATTTTTGATGTACGTACCCCTAAGGTAGATTTCTTGAGAGTCGGAATCCCAAATTTTTCGATTTTTATATTTCCAGTGACCCGATCAGAACGGGAGGGGTGTCAATCGACGCGGCTAGTCAAATGCTATAATACTACACTATCCTGGGCGCCGCCAGGGGTCCTGGTGAATTTAAATTTTGAAAAAACTGTAAATTTAATGCCAAAATGTATGGAAATTCAGTGTTCTATCTACTTTTTTATGTTTCAGATAGCGCAGCGGCGACGGGGTTGCGTTCCCAGACGCGGCACACCTTCCTCGAAATGAAGCACTGAAATTCAGTAAAGGTTTGGAAGTAAAATGTTAAGATAAAATTCGGAAACTAACAAAAAAGTACAAAATATACGGAATTCTATTAAAAAATACAAATTATGTGTCAAATAGGGTGTTTTATTCCTCGGGGCGCAGCCAAGAGGGTGTCTAATGTCAATACTAGTCCTAAACTATCATAAAACAACACAAAACCAAAAAAGTTTTCGTCTAGGACAAAGTAAAATTTTTGATGTACGTACCCCTAAGGTAGATTTCTTGAGAGTCGGAATCCCAAATTTTTCGATTTTTATATTTCCAGTGACCCGATCAGAACGGGAGGGGTGTCAATCGACGCGGCTAGTCAAATGCTATAATACTACACTATCCTGGGCGCCGCCAGGGGTCCTGGTGAATTTAAATTTTGAAAAAACTGTAAATTTAATGCCAAAATGTATGGAAATTCAGTGTTCTATCTACTTTTTTATGTTTCAGATAGCGCAGCGGCGACGGGGTTGCGTTCCCAGACGCGGCACACCTTCCTCGAAATGAAGCACTGAAATTCAGTAAAGGTTTGGAAGTAAAATGTTAAGATAAAATTCGGAAACTAACAAAAAAGTACAAAATATACGGAATTCTATTAAAAAATACAAATTATGTGTCAAATAGGGTGTTTTATTCCTCGGGGCGCAGCCAAGAGGGTGTCTAATGTCAATACTAGTCCTAAACTATCATAAAACAACACAAAACCAAAAAAGTTTTCGTCTAGGACAAAGTAAAATTTTTGATGTACGTACCCCTAAGGTAGATTTCTTGAGAGTCGGAATCCCAAATTTTTCGATTTTTATATTTCCAGTGACCCGATCAGAACGGGAGGGGTGTCAATCGACGCGGCTAGTCAAATGCTATAATACTACACTATCCTGGGCGCCGCCAGGGGTCCTGGTGAATTTAAATTTTGAAAAAACTGTAAATTTAATGCCAAAATGTATGGAAATTCAGTGTTCTATCTACTTTTTTATGTTTCAGATAGCGCAGCGGCGACGGGGTTGCGTTCCCAGACGCGGCACACCTTCCTCGAAATGAAGCACTGAAATTCAGTAAAGGTTTGGAAGTAAAATGTTAAGATAAAATTCGGAAACTAACAAAAAAGTACAAAATATACGGAATTCTATTAAAAAATACAAATTATGTGTCAAATAGGGTGTTTTATTCCTCGGGGCGCAGCCAAGAGGGTGTCTAATGTCAATACTAGTCCTAAACTATCATAAAACAACACAAAACCAAAAAAGTTTTCGTCTAGGACAAAGTAAAATTTTTGATGTACGTACCCCTAAGGTAGATTTCTTGAGAGTCGGAATCCCAAATTTTTCGATTTTTATATTTCCAGTGACCCGATCAGAACGGGAGGGGTGTCAATCGACGCGGCTAGTCAAATGCTATAATACTACACTATCCTGGGCGCCGCCAGGGGTCCTGGTGAATTTAAATTTTGAAAAAACTGTAAATTTAATGCCAAAATGTATGGAAATTCAGTGTTCTATCTACTTTTTTATGTTTCAGATAGCGCAGCGGCGACGGGGTTGCGTTCCCAGACGCGGCACACCTTCCTCGAAATGAAGCACTGAAATTCAGTAAAGGTTTGGAAGTAAAATGTTAAGATAAAATTCGGAAACTAACAAAAAAGTACAAAATATACGGAATTCTATTAAAAAATACAAATTATGTGTCAAATAGGGTGTTTTATTCCTCGGGGCGCAGCCAAGAGGGTGTCTAATGTCAATACTAGTCCTAAACTATCATAAAACAACACAAAACCAAAAAAGTTTTCGTCTAGGACAAAGTAAAATTTTTGATGTACGTACCCCTAAGGTAGATTTCTTGAGAGTCGGAATCCCAAATTTTTCGATTTTTATATTTCCAGTGACCCGATCAGAACGGGAGGGGTGTCAATCGACGCGGCTAGTCAAATGCTATAATACTACACTATCCTGGGCGCCGCCAGGGGTCCTGGTGAATTTAAATTTTGAAAAAACTGTAAATTTAATGCCAAAATGTATGGAAATTCAGTGTTCTATCTACTTTTTTATGTTTCAGATAGCGCAGCGGCGACGGGGTTGCGTTCCCAGACGCGGCACACCTTCCTCGAAATGAAGCACTGAAATTCAGTAAAGGTTTGGAAGTAAAATGTTAAGATAAAATTCGGAAACTAACAAAAAAGTACAAAATATACGGAATTCTATTAAAAAATACAAATTATGTGTCAAATAGGGTGTTTTATTCCTCGGGGCGCAGCCAAGAGGGTGTCTAATGTCAATACTAGTCCTAAACTATCATAAAACAACACAAAACCAAAAAAGTTTTCGTCTAGGACAAAGTAAAATTTTTGATGTACGTACCCCTAAGGTAGATTTCTTGAGAGTCGGAATCCCAAATTTTTCGATTTTTATATTTCCAGTGACCCGATCAGAACGGGAGGGGTGTCAATCGACGCGGCTAGTCAAATGCTATAATACTACACTATCCTGGGCGCCGCCAGGGGTCCTGGTGAATTTAAATTTTGAAAAAACTGTAAATTTAATGCCAAAATGTATGGAAATTCAGTGTTCTATCTACTTTTTTATGTTTCAGATAGCGCAGCGGCGACGGGGTTGCGTTCCCAGACGCGGCACACCTTCCTCGAAATGAAGCACTGAAATTCAGTAAAGGTTTGGAAGTAAAATGTTAAGATAAAATTCGGAAACTAACAAAAAAGTACAAAATATACGGAATTCTATTAAAAAATACAAATTATGTGTCAAATAGGGTGTTTTATTCCTCGGGGCGCAGCCAAGAGGGTGTCTAATGTCAATACTAGTCCTAAACTATCATAAAACAACACAAAACCAAAAAAGTTTTCGTCTAGGACAAAGTAAAATTTTTGATGTACGTACCCCTAAGGTAGATTTCTTGAGAGTCGGAATCCCAAATTTTTCGATTTTTATATTTCCAGTGACCCGATCAGAACGGGAGGGGTGTCAATCGACGCGGCTAGTCAAATGCTATAATACTACACTATCCTGGGCGCCGCCAGGGGTCCTGGTGAATTTAAATTTTGAAAAAACTGTAAATTTAATGCCAAAATGTATGGAAATTCAGTGTTCTATCTACTTTTTTATGTTTCAGATAGCGCAGCGGCGACGGGGTTGCGTTCCCAGACGCGGCACACCTTCCTCGAAATGAAGCACTGAAATTCAGTAAAGGTTTGGAAGTAAAATGTTAAGATAAAATTCGGAAACTAACAAAAAAGTACAAAATATACGGAATTCTATTAAAAAATACAAATTATGTGTCAAATAGGGTGTTTTATTCCTCGGGGCGCAGCCAAGAGGGTGTCTAATGTCAATACTAGTCCTAAACTATCATAAAACAACACAAAACCAAAAAAGTTTTCGTCTAGGACAAAGTAAAATTTTTGATGTACGTACCCCTAAGGTAGATTTCTTGAGAGTCGGAATCCCAAATTTTTCGATTTTTATATTTCCAGTGACCCGATCAGAACGGGAGGGGTGTCAATCGACGCGGCTAGTCAAATGCTATAATACTACACTATCCTGGGCGCCGCCAGGGGTCCTGGTGAATTTAAATTTTGAAAAAACTGTAAATTTAATGCCAAAATGTATGGAAATTCAGTGTTCTATCTACTTTTTTATGTTTCAGATAGCGCAGCGGCGACGGGGTTGCGTTCCCAGACGCGGCACACCTTCCTCGAAATGAAGCACTGAAATTCAGTAAAGGTTTGGAAGTAAAATGTTAAGATAAAATTCGGAAACTAACAAAAAAGTACAAAATATACGGAATTCTATTAAAAAATACAAATTATGTGTCAAATAGGGTGTTTTATTCCTCGGGGCGCAGCCAAGAGGGTGTCTAATGTCAATACTAGTCCTAAACTATCATAAAACAACACAAAACCAAAAAAGTTTTCGTCTAGGACAAAGTAAAATTTTTGATGTACGTACCCCTAAGGTAGATTTCTTGAGAGTCGGAATCCCAAATTTTTCGATTTTTATATTTCCAGTGACCCGATCAGAACGGGAGGGGTGTCAATCGACGCGGCTAGTCAAATGCTATAATACTACACTATCCTGGGCGCCGCCAGGGGTCCTGGTGAATTTAAATTTTGAAAAAACTGTAAATTTAATGCCAAAATGTATGGAAATTCAGTGTTCTATCTACTTTTTTATGTTTCAGATAGCGCAGCGGCGACGGGGTTGCGTTCCCAGACGCGGCACACCTTCCTCGAAATGAAGCACTGAAATTCAGTAAAGGTTTGGAAGTAAAATGTTAAGATAAAATTCGGAAACTAACAAAAAAGTACAAAATATACGGAATTCTATTAAAAAATACAAATTATGTGTCAAATAGGGTGTTTTATTCCTCGGGGCGCAGCCAAGAGGGTGTCTAATGTCAATACTAGTCCTAAACTATCATAAAACAACACAAAACCAAAAAAGTTTTCGTCTAGGACAAAGTAAAATTTTTGATGTACGTACCCCTAAGGTAGATTTCTTGAGAGTCGGAATCCCAAATTTTTCGATTTTTATATTTCCAGTGACCCGATCAGAACGGGAGGGGTGTCAATCGACGCGGCTAGTCAAATGCTATAATACTACACTATCCTGGGCGCCGCCAGGGGTCCTGGTGAATTTAAATTTTGAAAAAACTGTAAATTTAATGCCAAAATGTATGGAAATTCAGTGTTCTATCTACTTTTTTATGTTTCAGATAGCGCAGCGGCGACGGGGTTGCGTTCCCAGACGCGGCACACCTTCCTCGAAATGAAGCACTGAAATTCAGTAAAGGTTTGGAAGTAAAATGTTAAGATAAAATTCGGAAACTAACAAAAAAGTACAAAATATACGGAATTCTATTAAAAAATACAAATTATGTGTCAAATAGGGTGTTTTATTCCTCGGGGCGCAGCCAAGAGGGTGTCTAATGTCAATACTAGTCCTAAACTATCATAAAACAACACAAAACCAAAAAAGTTTTCGTCTAGGACAAAGTAAAATTTTTGATGTACGTACCCCTAAGGTAGATTTCTTGAGAGTCGGAATCCCAAATTTTTCGATTTTTATATTTCCAGTGACCCGATCAGAACGGGAGGGGTGTCAATCGACGCGGCTAGTCAAATGCTATAATACTACACTATCCTGGGCGCCGCCAGGGGTCCTGGTGAATTTAAATTTTGAAAAAACTGTAAATTTAATGCCAAAATGTATGGAAATTCAGTGTTCTATCTACTTTTTTATGTTTCAGATAGCGCAGCGGCGACGGGGTTGCGTTCCCAGACGCGGCACACCTTCCTCGAAATGAAGCACTGAAATTCAGTAAAGGTTTGGAAGTAAAATGTTAAGATAAAATTCGGAAACTAACAAAAAAGTACAAAATATACGGAATTCTATTAAAAAATACAAATTATGTGTCAAATAGGGTGTTTTATTCCTCGGGGCGCAGCCAAGAGGGTGTCTAATGTCAATACTAGTCCTAAACTATCATAAAACAACACAAAACCAAAAAAGTTTTCGTCTAGGACAAAGTAAAATTTTTGATGTACGTACCCCTAAGGTAGATTTCTTGAGAGTCGGAATCCCAAATTTTTCGATTTTTATATTTCCAGTGACCCGATCAGAACGGGAGGGGTGTCAATCGACGCGGCTAGTCAAATGCTATAATACTACACTATCCTGGGCGCCGCCAGGGGTCCTGGTGAATTTAAATTTTGAAAAAACTGTAAATTTAATGCCAAAATGTATGGAAATTCAGTGTTCTATCTACTTTTTTATGTTTCAGATAGCGCAGCGGCGACGGGGTTGCGTTCCCAGACGCGGCACACCTTCCTCGAAATGAAGCACTGAAATTCAGTAAAGGTTTGGAAGTAAAATGTTAAGATAAAATTCGGAAACTAACAAAAAAGTACAAAATATACGGAATTCTATTAAAAAATACAAATTATGTGTCAAATAGGGTGTTTTATTCCTCGGGGCGCAGCCAAGAGGGTGTCTAATGTCAATACTAGTCCTAAACTATCATAAAACAACACAAAACCAAAAAAGTTTTCGTCTAGGACAAAGTAAAATTTTTGATGTACGTACCCCTAAGGTAGATTTCTTGAGAGTCGGAATCCCAAATTTTTCGATTTTTATATTTCCAGTGACCCGATCAGAACGGGAGGGGTGTCAATCGACGCGGCTAGTCAAATGCTATAATACTACACTATCCTGGGCGCCGCCAGGGGTCCTGGTGAATTTAAATTTTGAAAAAACTGTAAATTTAATGCCAAAATGTATGGAAATTCAGTGTTCTATCTACTTTTTTATGTTTCAGATAGCGCAGCGGCGACGGGGTTGCGTTCCCAGACGCGGCACACCTTCCTCGAAATGAAGCACTGAAATTCAGTAAAGGTTTGGAAGTAAAATGTTAAGATAAAATTCGGAAACTAACAAAAAAGTACAAAATATACGGAATTCTATTAAAAAATACAAATTATGTGTCAAATAGGGTGTTTTATTCCTCGGGGCGCAGCCAAGAGGGTGTCTAATGTCAATACTAGTCCTAAACTATCATAAAACAACACAAAACCAAAAAAGTTTTCGTCTAGGACAAAGTAAAATTTTTGATGTACGTACCCCTAAGGTAGATTTCTTGAGAGTCGGAATCCCAAATTTTTCGATTTTTATATTTCCAGTGACCCGATCAGAACGGGAGGGGTGTCAATCGACGCGGCTAGTCAAATGCTATAATACTACACTATCCTGGGCGCCGCCAGGGGTCCTGGTGAATTTAAATTTTGAAAAAACTGTAAATTTAATGCCAAAATGTATGGAAATTCAGTGTTCTATCTACTTTTTTATGTTTCAGATAGCGCAGCGGCGACGGGGTTGCGTTCCCAGACGCGGCACACCTTCCTCGAAATGAAGCACTGAAATTCAGTAAAGGTTTGGAAGTAAAATGTTAAGATAAAATTCGGAAACTAACAAAAAAGTACAAAATATACGGAATTCTATTAAAAAATACAAATTATGTGTCAAATAGGGTGTTTTATTCCTCGGGGCGCAGCCAAGAGGGTGTCTAATGTCAATACTAGTCCTAAACTATCATAAAACAACACAAAACCAAAAAAGTTTTCGTCTAGGACAAAGTAAAATTTTTGATGTACGTACCCCTAAGGTAGATTTCTTGAGAGTCGGAATCCCAAATTTTTCGATTTTTATATTTCCAGTGACCCGATCAGAACGGGAGGGGTGTCAATCGACGCGGCTAGTCAAATGCTATAATACTACACTATCCTGGGCGCCGCCAGGGGTCCTGGTGAATTTAAATTTTGAAAAAACTGTAAATTTAATGCCAAAATGTATGGAAATTCAGTGTTCTATCTACTTTTTTATGTTTCAGATAGCGCAGCGGCGACGGGGTTGCGTTCCCAGACGCGGCACACCTTCCTCGAAATGAAGCACTGAAATTCAGTAAAGGTTTGGAAGTAAAATGTTAAGATAAAATTCGGAAACTAACAAAAAAGTACAAAATATACGGAATTCTATTAAAAAATACAAATTATGTGTCAAATAGGGTGTTTTATTCCTCGGGGCGCAGCCAAGAGGGTGTCTAATGTCAATACTAGTCCTAAACTATCATAAAACAACACAAAACCAAAAAAGTTTTCGTCTAGGACAAAGTAAAATTTTTGATGTACGTACCCCTAAGGTAGATTTCTTGAGAGTCGGAATCCCAAATTTTTCGATTTTTATATTTCCAGTGACCCGATCAGAACGGGAGGGGTGTCAATCGACGCGGCTAGTCAAATGCTATAATACTACACTATCCTGGGCGCCGCCAGGGGTCCTGGTGAATTTAAATTTTGAAAAAACTGTAAATTTAATGCCAAAATGTATGGAAATTCAGTGTTCTATCTACTTTTTTATGTTTCAGATAGCGCAGCGGCGACGGGGTTGCGTTCCCAGACGCGGCACACCTTCCTCGAAATGAAGCACTGAAATTCAGTAAAGGTTTGGAAGTAAAATGTTAAGATAAAATTCGGAAACTAACAAAAAAGTACAAAATATACGGAATTCTATTAAAAAATACAAATTATGTGTCAAATAGGGTGTTTTATTCCTCGGGGCGCAGCCAAGAGGGTGTCTAATGTCAATACTAGTCCTAAACTATCATAAAACAACACAAAACCAAAAAAGTTTTCGTCTAGGACAAAGTAAAATTTTTGATGTACGTACCCCTAAGGTAGATTTCTTGAGAGTCGGAATCCCAAATTTTTCGATTTTTATATTTCCAGTGACCCGATCAGAACGGGAGGGGTGTCAATCGACGCGGCTAGTCAAATGCTATAATACTACACTATCCTGGGCGCCGCCAGGGGTCCTGGTGAATTTAAATTTTGAAAAAACTGTAAATTTAATGCCAAAATGTATGGAAATTCAGTGTTCTATCTACTTTTTTATGTTTCAGATAGCGCAGCGGCGACGGGGTTGCGTTCCCAGACGCGGCACACCTTCCTCGAAATGAAGCACTGAAATTCAGTAAAGGTTTGGAAGTAAAATGTTAAGATAAAATTCGGAAACTAACAAAAAAGTACAAAATATACGGAATTCTATTAAAAAATACAAATTATGTGTCAAATAGGGTGTTTTATTCCTCGGGGCGCAGCCAAGAGGGTGTCTAATGTCAATACTAGTCCTAAACTATCATAAAACAACACAAAACCAAAAAAGTTTTCGTCTAGGACAAAGTAAAATTTTTGATGTACGTACCCCTAAGGTAGATTTCTTGAGAGTCGGAATCCCAAATTTTTCGATTTTTATATTTCCAGTGACCCGATCAGAACGGGAGGGGTGTCAATCGACGCGGCTAGTCAAATGCTATAATACTACACTATCCTGGGCGCCGCCAGGGGTCCTGGTGAATTTAAATTTTGAAAAAACTGTAAATTTAATGCCAAAATGTATGGAAATTCAGTGTTCTATCTACTTTTTTATGTTTCAGATAGCGCAGCGGCGACGGGGTTGCGTTCCCAGACGCGGCACACCTTCCTCGAAATGAAGCACTGAAATTCAGTAAAGGTTTGGAAGTAAAATGTTAAGATAAAATTCGGAAACTAACAAAAAAGTACAAAATATACGGAATTCTATTAAAAAATACAAATTATGTGTCAAATAGGGTGTTTTATTCCTCGGGGCGCAGCCAAGAGGGTGTCTAATGTCAATACTAGTCCTAAACTATCATAAAACAACACAAAACCAAAAAAGTTTTCGTCTAGGACAAAGTAAAATTTTTGATGTACGTACCCCTAAGGTAGATTTCTTGAGAGTCGGAATCCCAAATTTTTCGATTTTTATATTTCCAGTGACCCGATCAGAACGGGAGGGGTGTCAATCGACGCGGCTAGTCAAATGCTATAATACTACACTATCCTGGGCGCCGCCAGGGGTCCTGGTGAATTTAAATTTTGAAAAAACTGTAAATTTAATGCCAAAATGTATGGAAATTCAGTGTTCTATCTACTTTTTTATGTTTCAGATAGCGCAGCGGCGACGGGGTTGCGTTCCCAGACGCGGCACACCTTCCTCGAAATGAAGCACTGAAATTCAGTAAAGGTTTGGAAGTAAAATGTTAAGATAAAATTCGGAAACTAACAAAAAAGTACAAAATATACGGAATTCTATTAAAAAATACAAATTATGTGTCAAATAGGGTGTTTTATTCCTCGGGGCGCAGCCAAGAGGGTGTCTAATGTCAATACTAGTCCTAAACTATCATAAAACAACACAAAACCAAAAAAGTTTTCGTCTAGGACAAAGTAAAATTTTTGATGTACGTACCCCTAAGGTAGATTTCTTGAGAGTCGGAATCCCAAATTTTTCGATTTTTATATTTCCAGTGACCCGATCAGAACGGGAGGGGTGTCAATCGACGCGGCTAGTCAAATGCTATAATACTACACTATCCTGGGCGCCGCCAGGGGTCCTGGTGAATTTAAATTTTGAAAAAACTGTAAATTTAATGCCAAAATGTATGGAAATTCAGTGTTCTATCTACTTTTTTATGTTTCAGATAGCGCAGCGGCGACGGGGTTGCGTTCCCAGACGCGGCACACCTTCCTCGAAATGAAGCACTGAAATTCAGTAAAGGTTTGGAAGTAAAATGTTAAGATAAAATTCGGAAACTAACAAAAAAGTACAAAATATACGGAATTCTATTAAAAAATACAAATTATGTGTCAAATAGGGTGTTTTATTCCTCGGGGCGCAGCCAAGAGGGTGTCTAATGTCAATACTAGTCCTAAACTATCATAAAACAACACAAAACCAAAAAAGTTTTCGTCTAGGACAAAGTAAAATTTTTGATGTACGTACCCCTAAGGTAGATTTCTTGAGAGTCGGAATCCCAAATTTTTCGATTTTTATATTTCCAGTGACCCGATCAGAACGGGAGGGGTGTCAATCGACGCGGCTAGTCAAATGCTATAATACTACACTATCCTGGGCGCCGCCAGGGGTCCTGGTGAATTTAAATTTTGAAAAAACTGTAAATTTAATGCCAAAATGTATGGAAATTCAGTGTTCTATCTACTTTTTTATGTTTCAGATAGCGCAGCGGCGACGGGGTTGCGTTCCCAGACGCGGCACACCTTCCTCGAAATGAAGCACTGAAATTCAGTAAAGGTTTGGAAGTAAAATGTTAAGATAAAATTCGGAAACTAACAAAAAAGTACAAAATATACGGAATTCTATTAAAAAATACAAATTATGTGTCAAATAGGGTGTTTTATTCCTCGGGGCGCAGCCAAGAGGGTGTCTAATGTCAATACTAGTCCTAAACTATCATAAAACAACACAAAACCAAAAAAGTTTTCGTCTAGGACAAAGTAAAATTTTTGATGTACGTACCCCTAAGGTAGATTTCTTGAGAGTCGGAATCCCAAATTTTTCGATTTTTATATTTCCAGTGACCCGATCAGAACGGGAGGGGTGTCAATCGACGCGGCTAGTCAAATGCTATAATACTACACTATCCTGGGCGCCGCCAGGGGTCCTGGTGAATTTAAATTTTGAAAAAACTGTAAATTTAATGCCAAAATGTATGGAAATTCAGTGTTCTATCTACTTTTTTATGTTTCAGATAGCGCAGCGGCGACGGGGTTGCGTTCCCAGACGCGGCACACCTTCCTCGAAATGAAGCACTGAAATTCAGTAAAGGTTTGGAAGTAAAATGTTAAGATAAAATTCGGAAACTAACAAAAAAGTACAAAATATACGGAATTCTATTAAAAAATACAAATTATGTGTCAAATAGGGTGTTTTATTCCTCGGGGCGCAGCCAAGAGGGTGTCTAATGTCAATACTAGTCCTAAACTATCATAAAACAACACAAAACCAAAAAAGTTTTCGTCTAGGACAAAGTAAAATTTTTGATGTACGTACCCCTAAGGTAGATTTCTTGAGAGTCGGAATCCCAAATTTTTCGATTTTTATATTTCCAGTGACCCGATCAGAACGGGAGGGGTGTCAATCGACGCGGCTAGTCAAATGCTATAATACTACACTATCCTGGGCGCCGCCAGGGGTCCTGGTGAATTTAAATTTTGAAAAAACTGTAAATTTAATGCCAAAATGTATGGAAATTCAGTGTTCTATCTACTTTTTTATGTTTCAGATAGCGCAGCGGCGACGGGGTTGCGTTCCCAGACGCGGCACACCTTCCTCGAAATGAAGCACTGAAATTCAGTAAAGGTTTGGAAGTAAAATGTTAAGATAAAATTCGGAAACTAACAAAAAAGTACAAAATATACGGAATTCTATTAAAAAATACAAATTATGTGTCAAATAGGGTGTTTTATTCCTCGGGGCGCAGCCAAGAGGGTGTCTAATGTCAATACTAGTCCTAAACTATCATAAAACAACACAAAACCAAAAAAGTTTTCGTCTAGGACAAAGTAAAATTTTTGATGTACGTACCCCTAAGGTAGATTTCTTGAGAGTCGGAATCCCAAATTTTTCGATTTTTATATTTCCAGTGACCCGATCAGAACGGGAGGGGTGTCAATCGACGCGGCTAGTCAAATGCTATAATACTACACTATCCTGGGCGCCGCCAGGGGTCCTGGTGAATTTAAATTTTGAAAAAACTGTAAATTTAATGCCAAAATGTATGGAAATTCAGTGTTCTATCTACTTTTTTATGTTTCAGATAGCGCAGCGGCGACGGGGTTGCGTTCCCAGACGCGGCACACCTTCCTCGAAATGAAGCACTGAAATTCAGTAAAGGTTTGGAAGTAAAATGTTAAGATAAAATTCGGAAACTAACAAAAAAGTACAAAATATACGGAATTCTATTAAAAAATACAAATTATGTGTCAAATAGGGTGTTTTATTCCTCGGGGCGCAGCCAAGAGGGTGTCTAATGTCAATACTAGTCCTAAACTATCATAAAACAACACAAAACCAAAAAAGTTTTCGTCTAGGACAAAGTAAAATTTTTGATGTACGTACCCCTAAGGTAGATTTCTTGAGAGTCGGAATCCCAAATTTTTCGATTTTTATATTTCCAGTGACCCGATCAGAACGGGAGGGGTGTCAATCGACGCGGCTAGTCAAATGCTATAATACTACACTATCCTGGGCGCCGCCAGGGGTCCTGGTGAATTTAAATTTTGAAAAAACTGTAAATTTAATGCCAAAATGTATGGAAATTCAGTGTTCTATCTACTTTTTTATGTTTCAGATAGCGCAGCGGCGACGGGGTTGCGTTCCCAGACGCGGCACACCTTCCTCGAAATGAAGCACTGAAATTCAGTAAAGGTTTGGAAGTAAAATGTTAAGATAAAATTCGGAAACTAACAAAAAAGTACAAAATATACGGAATTCTATTAAAAAATACAAATTATGTGTCAAATAGGGTGTTTTATTCCTCGGGGCGCAGCCAAGAGGGTGTCTAATGTCAATACTAGTCCTAAACTATCATAAAACAACACAAAACCAAAAAAGTTTTCGTCTAGGACAAAGTAAAATTTTTGATGTACGTACCCCTAAGGTAGATTTCTTGAGAGTCGGAATCCCAAATTTTTCGATTTTTATATTTCCAGTGACCCGATCAGAACGGGAGGGGTGTCAATCGACGCGGCTAGTCAAATGCTATAATACTACACTATCCTGGGCGCCGCCAGGGGTCCTGGTGAATTTAAATTTTGAAAAAACTGTAAATTTAATGCCAAAATGTATGGAAATTCAGTGTTCTATCTACTTTTTTATGTTTCAGATAGCGCAGCGGCGACGGGGTTGCGTTCCCAGACGCGGCACACCTTCCTCGAAATGAAGCACTGAAATTCAGTAAAGGTTTGGAAGTAAAATGTTAAGATAAAATTCGGAAACTAACAAAAAAGTACAAAATATACGGAATTCTATTAAAAAATACAAATTATGTGTCAAATAGGGTGTTTTATTCCTCGGGGCGCAGCCAAGAGGGTGTCTAATGTCAATACTAGTCCTAAACTATCATAAAACAACACAAAACCAAAAAAGTTTTCGTCTAGGACAAAGTAAAATTTTTGATGTACGTACCCCTAAGGTAGATTTCTTGAGAGTCGGAATCCCAAATTTTTCGATTTTTATATTTCCAGTGACCCGATCAGAACGGGAGGGGTGTCAATCGACGCGGCTAGTCAAATGCTATAATACTACACTATCCTGGGCGCCGCCAGGGGTCCTGGTGAATTTAAATTTTGAAAAAACTGTAAATTTAATGCCAAAATGTATGGAAATTCAGTGTTCTATCTACTTTTTTATGTTTCAGATAGCGCAGCGGCGACGGGGTTGCGTTCCCAGACGCGGCACACCTTCCTCGAAATGAAGCACTGAAATTCAGTAAAGGTTTGGAAGTAAAATGTTAAGATAAAATTCGGAAACTAACAAAAAAGTACAAAATATACGGAATTCTATTAAAAAATACAAATTATGTGTCAAATAGGGTGTTTTATTCCTCGGGGCGCAGCCAAGAGGGTGTCTAATGTCAATACTAGTCCTAAACTATCATAAAACAACACAAAACCAAAAAAGTTTTCGTCTAGGACAAAGTAAAATTTTTGATGTACGTACCCCTAAGGTAGATTTCTTGAGAGTCGGAATCCCAAATTTTTCGATTTTTATATTTCCAGTGACCCGATCAGAACGGGAGGGGTGTCAATCGACGCGGCTAGTCAAATGCTATAATACTACACTATCCTGGGCGCCGCCAGGGGTCCTGGTGAATTTAAATTTTGAAAAAACTGTAAATTTAATGCCAAAATGTATGGAAATTCAGTGTTCTATCTACTTTTTTATGTTTCAGATAGCGCAGCGGCGACGGGGTTGCGTTCCCAGACGCGGCACACCTTCCTCGAAATGAAGCACTGAAATTCAGTAAAGGTTTGGAAGTAAAATGTTAAGATAAAATTCGGAAACTAACAAAAAAGTACAAAATATACGGAATTCTATTAAAAAATACAAATTATGTGTCAAATAGGGTGTTTTATTCCTCGGGGCGCAGCCAAGAGGGTGTCTAATGTCAATACTAGTCCTAAACTATCATAAAACAACACAAAACCAAAAAAGTTTTCGTCTAGGACAAAGTAAAATTTTTGATGTACGTACCCCTAAGGTAGATTTCTTGAGAGTCGGAATCCCAAATTTTTCGATTTTTATATTTCCAGTGACCCGATCAGAACGGGAGGGGTGTCAATCGACGCGGCTAGTCAAATGCTATAATACTACACTATCCTGGGCGCCGCCAGGGGTCCTGGTGAATTTAAATTTTGAAAAAACTGTAAATTTAATGCCAAAATGTATGGAAATTCAGTGTTCTATCTACTTTTTTATGTTTCAGATAGCGCAGCGGCGACGGGGTTGCGTTCCCAGACGCGGCACACCTTCCTCGAAATGAAGCACTGAAATTCAGTAAAGGTTTGGAAGTAAAATGTTAAGATAAAATTCGGAAACTAACAAAAAAGTACAAAATATACGGAATTCTATTAAAAAATACAAATTATGTGTCAAATAGGGTGTTTTATTCCTCGGGGCGCAGCCAAGAGGGTGTCTAATGTCAATACTAGTCCTAAACTATCATAAAACAACACAAAACCAAAAAAGTTTTCGTCTAGGACAAAGTAAAATTTTTGATGTACGTACCCCTAAGGTAGATTTCTTGAGAGTCGGAATCCCAAATTTTTCGATTTTTATATTTCCAGTGACCCGATCAGAACGGGAGGGGTGTCAATCGACGCGGCTAGTCAAATGCTATAATACTACACTATCCTGGGCGCCGCCAGGGGTCCTGGTGAATTTAAATTTTGAAAAAACTGTAAATTTAATGCCAAAATGTATGGAAATTCAGTGTTCTATCTACTTTTTTATGTTTCAGATAGCGCAGCGGCGACGGGGTTGCGTTCCCAGACGCGGCACACCTTCCTCGAAATGAAGCACTGAAATTCAGTAAAGGTTTGGAAGTAAAATGTTAAGATAAAATTCGGAAACTAACAAAAAAGTACAAAATATACGGAATTCTATTAAAAAATACAAATTATGTGTCAAATAGGGTGTTTTATTCCTCGGGGCGCAGCCAAGAGGGTGTCTAATGTCAATACTAGTCCTAAACTATCATAAAACAACACAAAACCAAAAAAGTTTTCGTCTAGGACAAAGTAAAATTTTTGATGTACGTACCCCTAAGGTAGATTTCTTGAGAGTCGGAATCCCAAATTTTTCGATTTTTATATTTCCAGTGACCCGATCAGAACGGGAGGGGTGTCAATCGACGCGGCTAGTCAAATGCTATAATACTACACTATCCTGGGCGCCGCCAGGGGTCCTGGTGAATTTAAATTTTGAAAAAACTGTAAATTTAATGCCAAAATGTATGGAAATTCAGTGTTCTATCTACTTTTTTATGTTTCAGATAGCGCAGCGGCGACGGGGTTGCGTTCCCAGACGCGGCACACCTTCCTCGAAATGAAGCACTGAAATTCAGTAAAGGTTTGGAAGTAAAATGTTAAGATAAAATTCGGAAACTAACAAAAAAGTACAAAATATACGGAATTCTATTAAAAAATACAAATTATGTGTCAAATAGGGTGTTTTATTCCTCGGGGCGCAGCCAAGAGGGTGTCTAATGTCAATACTAGTCCTAAACTATCATAAAACAACACAAAACCAAAAAAGTTTTCGTCTAGGACAAAGTAAAATTTTTGATGTACGTACCCCTAAGGTAGATTTCTTGAGAGTCGGAATCCCAAATTTTTCGATTTTTATATTTCCAGTGACCCGATCAGAACGGGAGGGGTGTCAATCGACGCGGCTAGTCAAATGCTATAATACTACACTATCCTGGGCGCCGCCAGGGGTCCTGGTGAATTTAAATTTTGAAAAAACTGTAAATTTAATGCCAAAATGTATGGAAATTCAGTGTTCTATCTACTTTTTTATGTTTCAGATAGCGCAGCGGCGACGGGGTTGCGTTCCCAGACGCGGCACACCTTCCTCGAAATGAAGCACTGAAATTCAGTAAAGGTTTGGAAGTAAAATGTTAAGATAAAATTCGGAAACTAACAAAAAAGTACAAAATATACGGAATTCTATTAAAAAATACAAATTATGTGTCAAATAGGGTGTTTTATTCCTCGGGGCGCAGCCAAGAGGGTGTCTAATGTCAATACTAGTCCTAAACTATCATAAAACAACACAAAACCAAAAAAGTTTTCGTCTAGGACAAAGTAAAATTTTTGATGTACGTACCCCTAAGGTAGATTTCTTGAGAGTCGGAATCCCAAATTTTTCGATTTTTATATTTCCAGTGACCCGATCAGAACGGGAGGGGTGTCAATCGACGCGGCTAGTCAAATGCTATAATACTACACTATCCTGGGCGCCGCCAGGGGTCCTGGTGAATTTAAATTTTGAAAAAACTGTAAATTTAATGCCAAAATGTATGGAAATTCAGTGTTCTATCTACTTTTTTATGTTTCAGATAGCGCAGCGGCGACGGGGTTGCGTTCCCAGACGCGGCACACCTTCCTCGAAATGAAGCACTGAAATTCAGTAAAGGTTTGGAAGTAAAATGTTAAGATAAAATTCGGAAACTAACAAAAAAGTACAAAATATACGGAATTCTATTAAAAAATACAAATTATGTGTCAAATAGGGTGTTTTATTCCTCGGGGCGCAGCCAAGAGGGTGTCTAATGTCAATACTAGTCCTAAACTATCATAAAACAACACAAAACCAAAAAAGTTTTCGTCTAGGACAAAGTAAAATTTTTGATGTACGTACCCCTAAGGTAGATTTCTTGAGAGTCGGAATCCCAAATTTTTCGATTTTTATATTTCCAGTGACCCGATCAGAACGGGAGGGGTGTCAATCGACGCGGCTAGTCAAATGCTATAATACTACACTATCCTGGGCGCCGCCAGGGGTCCTGGTGAATTTAAATTTTGAAAAAACTGTAAATTTAATGCCAAAATGTATGGAAATTCAGTGTTCTATCTACTTTTTTATGTTTCAGATAGCGCAGCGGCGACGGGGTTGCGTTCCCAGACGCGGCACACCTTCCTCGAAATGAAGCACTGAAATTCAGTAAAGGTTTGGAAGTAAAATGTTAAGATAAAATTCGGAAACTAACAAAAAAGTACAAAATATACGGAATTCTATTAAAAAATACAAATTATGTGTCAAATAGGGTGTTTTATTCCTCGGGGCGCAGCCAAGAGGGTGTCTAATGTCAATACTAGTCCTAAACTATCATAAAACAACACAAAACCAAAAAAGTTTTCGTCTAGGACAAAGTAAAATTTTTGATGTACGTACCCCTAAGGTAGATTTCTTGAGAGTCGGAATCCCAAATTTTTCGATTTTTATATTTCCAGTGACCCGATCAGAACGGGAGGGGTGTCAATCGACGCGGCTAGTCAAATGCTATAATACTACACTATCCTGGGCGCCGCCAGGGGTCCTGGTGAATTTAAATTTTGAAAAAACTGTAAATTTAATGCCAAAATGTATGGAAATTCAGTGTTCTATCTACTTTTTTATGTTTCAGATAGCGCAGCGGCGACGGGGTTGCGTTCCCAGACGCGGCACACCTTCCTCGAAATGAAGCACTGAAATTCAGTAAAGGTTTGGAAGTAAAATGTTAAGATAAAATTCGGAAACTAACAAAAAAGTACAAAATATACGGAATTCTATTAAAAAATACAAATTATGTGTCAAATAGGGTGTTTTATTCCTCGGGGCGCAGCCAAGAGGGTGTCTAATGTCAATACTAGTCCTAAACTATCATAAAACAACACAAAACCAAAAAAGTTTTCGTCTAGGACAAAGTAAAATTTTTGATGTACGTACCCCTAAGGTAGATTTCTTGAGAGTCGGAATCCCAAATTTTTCGATTTTTATATTTCCAGTGACCCGATCAGAACGGGAGGGGTGTCAATCGACGCGGCTAGTCAAATGCTATAATACTACACTATCCTGGGCGCCGCCAGGGGTCCTGGTGAATTTAAATTTTGAAAAAACTGTAAATTTAATGCCAAAATGTATGGAAATTCAGTGTTCTATCTACTTTTTTATGTTTCAGATAGCGCAGCGGCGACGGGGTTGCGTTCCCAGACGCGGCACACCTTCCTCGAAATGAAGCACTGAAATTCAGTAAAGGTTTGGAAGTAAAATGTTAAGATAAAATTCGGAAACTAACAAAAAAGTACAAAATATACGGAATTCTATTAAAAAATACAAATTATGTGTCAAATAGGGTGTTTTATTCCTCGGGGCGCAGCCAAGAGGGTGTCTAATGTCAATACTAGTCCTAAACTATCATAAAACAACACAAAACCAAAAAAGTTTTCGTCTAGGACAAAGTAAAATTTTTGATGTACGTACCCCTAAGGTAGATTTCTTGAGAGTCGGAATCCCAAATTTTTCGATTTTTATATTTCCAGTGACCCGATCAGAACGGGAGGGGTGTCAATCGACGCGGCTAGTCAAATGCTATAATACTACACTATCCTGGGCGCCGCCAGGGGTCCTGGTGAATTTAAATTTTGAAAAAACTGTAAATTTAATGCCAAAATGTATGGAAATTCAGTGTTCTATCTACTTTTTTATGTTTCAGATAGCGCAGCGGCGACGGGGTTGCGTTCCCAGACGCGGCACACCTTCCTCGAAATGAAGCACTGAAATTCAGTAAAGGTTTGGAAGTAAAATGTTAAGATAAAATTCGGAAACTAACAAAAAAGTACAAAATATACGGAATTCTATTAAAAAATACAAATTATGTGTCAAATAGGGTGTTTTATTCCTCGGGGCGCAGCCAAGAGGGTGTCTAATGTCAATACTAGTCCTAAACTATCATAAAACAACACAAAACCAAAAAAGTTTTCGTCTAGGACAAAGTAAAATTTTTGATGTACGTACCCCTAAGGTAGATTTCTTGAGAGTCGGAATCCCAAATTTTTCGATTTTTATATTTCCAGTGACCCGATCAGAACGGGAGGGGTGTCAATCGACGCGGCTAGTCAAATGCTATAATACTACACTATCCTGGGCGCCGCCAGGGGTCCTGGTGAATTTAAATTTTGAAAAAACTGTAAATTTAATGCCAAAATGTATGGAAATTCAGTGTTCTATCTACTTTTTTATGTTTCAGATAGCGCAGCGGCGACGGGGTTGCGTTCCCAGACGCGGCACACCTTCCTCGAAATGAAGCACTGAAATTCAGTAAAGGTTTGGAAGTAAAATGTTAAGATAAAATTCGGAAACTAACAAAAAAGTACAAAATATACGGAATTCTATTAAAAAATACAAATTATGTGTCAAATAGGGTGTTTTATTCCTCGGGGCGCAGCCAAGAGGGTGTCTAATGTCAATACTAGTCCTAAACTATCATAAAACAACACAAAACCAAAAAAGTTTTCGTCTAGGACAAAGTAAAATTTTTGATGTACGTACCCCTAAGGTAGATTTCTTGAGAGTCGGAATCCCAAATTTTTCGATTTTTATATTTCCAGTGACCCGATCAGAACGGGAGGGGTGTCAATCGACGCGGCTAGTCAAATGCTATAATACTACACTATCCTGGGCGCCGCCAGGGGTCCTGGTGAATTTAAATTTTGAAAAAACTGTAAATTTAATGCCAAAATGTATGGAAATTCAGTGTTCTATCTACTTTTTTATGTTTCAGATAGCGCAGCGGCGACGGGGTTGCGTTCCCAGACGCGGCACACCTTCCTCGAAATGAAGCACTGAAATTCAGTAAAGGTTTGGAAGTAAAATGTTAAGATAAAATTCGGAAACTAACAAAAAAGTACAAAATATACGGAATTCTATTAAAAAATACAAATTATGTGTCAAATAGGGTGTTTTATTCCTCGGGGCGCAGCCAAGAGGGTGTCTAATGTCAATACTAGTCCTAAACTATCATAAAACAACACAAAACCAAAAAAGTTTTCGTCTAGGACAAAGTAAAATTTTTGATGTACGTACCCCTAAGGTAGATTTCTTGAGAGTCGGAATCCCAAATTTTTCGATTTTTATATTTCCAGTGACCCGATCAGAACGGGAGGGGTGTCAATCGACGCGGCTAGTCAAATGCTATAATACTACACTATCCTGGGCGCCGCCAGGGGTCCTGGTGAATTTAAATTTTGAAAAAACTGTAAATTTAATGCCAAAATGTATGGAAATTCAGTGTTCTATCTACTTTTTTATGTTTCAGATAGCGCAGCGGCGACGGGGTTGCGTTCCCAGACGCGGCACACCTTCCTCGAAATGAAGCACTGAAATTCAGTAAAGGTTTGGAAGTAAAATGTTAAGATAAAATTCGGAAACTAACAAAAAAGTACAAAATATACGGAATTCTATTAAAAAATACAAATTATGTGTCAAATAGGGTGTTTTATTCCTCGGGGCGCAGCCAAGAGGGTGTCTAATGTCAATACTAGTCCTAAACTATCATAAAACAACACAAAACCAAAAAAGTTTTCGTCTAGGACAAAGTAAAATTTTTGATGTACGTACCCCTAAGGTAGATTTCTTGAGAGTCGGAATCCCAAATTTTTCGATTTTTATATTTCCAGTGACCCGATCAGAACGGGAGGGGTGTCAATCGACGCGGCTAGTCAAATGCTATAATACTACACTATCCTGGGCGCCGCCAGGGGTCCTGGTGAAT